>CM060197.1:43613653-45039278 GCA_030549335.1 Pontederia crassipes | reverse complement strand
TGGAGTATAGCTGCAGCTAGTCTGGTGGACAATTCCCTTGCTATTAAAAAAATAGCACATCTGATATTGCCTAATTTAGTACTATTATCTGTGAACGAATTGTTGCAAAAAAAATCAGGGACTAAACTTTTATCTTTCAACATATAAATTGACACCATTAAAAAAAAACATCAACAATATTGGTCAGGAAGAACCTTTTTCCATCATGGATAGCATGTTTATATGGGCCCCTCCAATGGGTCAAAATGTTTCACACTGGAAATATTCAGATGCAGGGAATGATAACCAAGTTGTTTTGCCCTCGAGCAGACTGCCGGAAAATCTTTATTGATCTTACAATGTTCTAAAGATGGAAAAACTTTAGTCTAGAAATAAGTAAACGACCCAGCCTTTTGTGCCATATGAGTCTTCATTATGTGCTGCAGAAACAACAAAATTCTGCAATTTCCCTTTACGAACTTCTTGTAAATCACAAAGATGGTATAGCCCACTTTCCCACTAGACTATTCTTGAAGAAGGCAAAATTCAGGAAAAAAAATTAATGAGCAGTTTAGATCTTTGGTTACCTGTGTAACAGATATCAAATTAAATCTGAAATGTGAGATACAACACATTGGATACCGACCTCCTATATTTAAAGTGTGACAACCTCGAATTAAATATTAGATTAATATGTAATTCGTGAGTTATTTCGGACAATCAAATAAAATTGTGGAAGATTAAATCCTACTAAGAGTAGGAATCACAAATAGTGCTATTGCTTTGAAAGAACATTGCCTTTAAATAATAAGAAAAAGTTAACAATCTATTGTCACTTAAAAAAAATATTATTATCATTTTTTCATAATATTTTTAAGTGGATATTGGAAAACTTGGTGACAAGCATCTATCTGTATGCCGAATAGTGACCAAATTGATTGCTACAACAACATGTTGAAGACAATATATCTAGTAATTCAGATAAAAGTGAGCACTTAGTTACTCTGAGGATTAAAATTCAACATATAATTCTATATAGGGCATAAAACTTCTCCTGTAAAAATCGAGAACATGTAACATCTATGCCAAAAACTAACCAAGTTGACTGCCACAAACACATAAAGCTTATCATATGCATGGTCTACGTAATGATAGTACCATATCCTCCACTCTATTTTGAGAAATAAAGAACTGACGAGTACCCAAAATCCAGTGACAAATCCAAGAGTCACACTTAGAAAAAACCATACATTTTCAAGATCCTCTACTTGTTTATCACTATTAGTGTACCGAGATGGCTGATTTGTGACATTACTTTGGCAACTGATATTCAATGGGAAACCACAAAGATCTGCATTGCCCATGTAAATGGAAGCATCCGGATGGTTGTCAAATTGTCCGCCTGTCGGAATTCTTCCACTCAATTGATTGAAAGAGAAGTTCATAGAACTTAGAAAATTTAAATACCCATGGCCTGAGGAATCTCACCCGTGAGATTATTAAATGAAAGGTCAAGTGATTCCAAATTACGTAATCCCATAATACTCTCTGGAATTTTTCCAGTTAGATGATTGTTGGACAAGTTCAAGTTCAGCAAACCATCAAGAGCTGTGAGAGCTTCAGGAATCTGTTCAGAGAGATTATTAAATGATAGGTCTATGCTGGTAAGAAAGTTATTGGACGACACTTTATATTCTTGGTCTCTTCCTTTAGTGATGACAACAACCGAATACCCAGAAGAATAATAATGGTGATAGATATGTGAATGTTTCGTGGCATTTAGATTGGCAATGCTTTGTGGCACTGGGCCTGATAGCATGTTATGCGATAAATCAATGATCATAAGAGAGGGGAGGTTGCCAAGCGCACTAGGAATTTGTCCGACAAACATATTTGATTTGAGGCCTAGTAGTATCAAATTTGTACAGTTTTGTAGGGCCAAAGGGAGGTGTCCTGATAAATTATTTCTCTCCAACTGCAAGTATTCAAGATTAGGTAATGAGCAAAGGGAGGAAGGGATAGTACCCGATAATAGATTGTTGCTCAAATCAATATAGTATAAAGGATTATCGCTATCCCAACAGTTTGGTATATCTCCTGATAAATGATTTCCCTCCAATATCAAAAATTTAAGGTAAGGTAACAAGCAAAAAGAGGAAGGGACAGTGTTTGATAATTGATTGTTGCTCAAATCAATAACGGATAAGGAATTATTGCTATCCCAGCAATTTGGTATATCTCCTGATAAATTATTTCTCTGCAACCGCAAAAATTCAAGATTAGGTGAAGAGCAAATGGAGGAAGAGACAGTACCCGATAATTGATTCTTGCTTAAATCGATAAAGAGTAGGGGATTACTGCTACCCCAGCAGTTTGGTATATCTCCTGATAAATTATTTCTCTCCAACTTCAAAGTGTAAAGACGAGGTAATGAGCAAATAAAGGAAGGGACTGTACCGGATAATTCATTGTTACCTAAATCCACATGGGACAATACACTATTTCTATCAAAGCAATCTGGTATCTCTCCTGATAACTGGTTGCTAGAGAGATAGAGAGCACGAAGGGCCTTCAATTTGCATATGGATGATGGTATCTCTCCTGATAACTGGTTGCCAGAGAGATCGAGAGCACGAAGGGCCTTCAGTTTGCATATGGATAAGGGAATGCCACCATTTAATTTGTTAGCCGCTATCTCACTGACATTTGGAGGAATTGGCCATGATATTTGAGTATTTGATAGTCTCAATAGTTGAAGCTTCTCTGGTAATTGAGGAAATGCACCCTCCAACGAGGTGTTGCTCAGGTCTAGAAATAATAGATTATTTAGGTGCTGCAACGAAGCAGGGATCTTTCCTTGTATCATATTGTTGGACAGGTCAATAAATGATGCGTTCGAAGAGAAGTTCCAAAACCAATCTGGAATTGCATCTGATATCTCATCATTTGACATTCTTATTTCAGAAATATTCTCAATGTTTTTAAGCCAGTCAGGAAAGGCTTGACCAACAATACAGTCGTCCAAGCCTAACTCATTTAACTGCGGCGGAGGAGTCCAGCGAGGTGTAATATGGATTTCCAATGAGTTGAGAGACAAATCTAATGCTTCTAGTCTTATGAGATTTTTGAAATGTGCATCAGTGATAACACCATTTAAAGAATTTCCACTTAGGTTTAACAGAACTAGGCTGCTCCGTTGTCCGAAAATTCTTTCTGTTAGCGTCCCATTTAAATGGTTGTCTGAAAGATCAAGGTACTTCAGCTTTTTATGGTCGCTATTAAGCCAATATCGCAATTCACCATGATGATTCATGTCAGACAAGTGCAACGTTGTTACATTAGCCAATTTTGATACGGCAGTAGACAATGATGCTCCCTCAAGAAGTCGATTATGTGACAAATCCAAGAATTCAAGCGACGTCAAATTTGCCAATGCACTAGGAACATGACCCATGAAACTATTCTGAGATAGGTCAAGGTGTTTTAAGCTACTAATTTCAAACCACCACGACGGCAAAGTGGTGTTGAAATTATTTTCACTGAGATCAAGTATTTTTAAGGAAGTGAAGACAACATGAAGAGGAAGATCATCAGAAGGTAAGGTAGTCCCAGTACAACCGGCCATGTGCAATTCTGAGAGCAAGGGAAGCATACCGAGACTGATTGCAGCGCAGGAGATAAATTGTTCATCCTGATAAAAGACAAGTCAAGGTAATGAAGAGAAGAAAGATGAGAGAGCCACTAATCATCCTCCATCTCAAGTCCCCCACCATCCAAGGAATTAAACAAGGAATCATCCACGGACAGATCAAGATAGCGCAAGCTCGAGAGGTTACCCAACTCCGGAGGAACGTTTCCAACTAGAGATGAACCTGACAGATCCAGGTGCCTCAGCATCTTGAATGAACCAATGAACTTTGGGATTTGAGCCCCGGAGAAGTCATTACGGCTGAGATCCAAGTACTCAAGTCCTTGCAGGGGGAGCAAACATGGATTGATCTCATCTCCCATGATATAAGTATCGTCAGAACCATGGAGATCGAGTTGTATGACGCGACCGGTCCTGTTGCTGCACGTAACTCCCAGCCAGGTGCAGCAATTCATGCCAACCCATGAAGAGAGCATGCCATATGGGTCACGTAGGCCATTTTTGAACTGGAGGAGGGATTTCCGTTCATCTTCTCTGCAGTTGAAGGTGGGAGCTCCCTGGCAAAGATGGTGTTGCACAAGCAGCTGCATAAATGAGAAGACTAGTAAAGCAAGAAGAGCGGCGTACTGCTCACTAGTATCCATGGAATGAACATATGTCTAGTTCTGTTACGAAAAGAGGGAGAGAGATCATACGAAATACAGAAGAACACGAAGAGGAAAAACGACGGCGGCTCTTTGTTATGGAATAATGATGATTACAAGGATGAGTCTCGGTCTAGACCCCTAGGGAGTTTATATGGACACTCCTTTTGACAGATGATAGGAATTACATACGGACTGGGACTCTAAATAAATCCCCTGAAAATAGGACACCTATCTTGTGATAAGGAAATAAATCAAATTCGAATCACAAACAGAATACCCCTAAAAATTTTCGTGGGACCCCCGTAGGGGAATTCTGCTGAAGCGCCTGACTATATTGGGGGACCAACTGGGTTCAGATTCAAGGCATTATTAACAAATTTCCACTTTGACTTGAATCATCTTCAGAGCACAAAAGCACGCCACGCCGCCGCCAGTCCCATCTTGAAGCTATTAACAAGTATTTATGTTAAGCAAGTCCAAATAATGTTGGAACTTGCCATAAGGAACAGATTTGGTGAACATATCAGCTGGATTGTCTTCAGTGCCAATCTTCTTCACCTTGATCCTCTTCTCAGTGCGGATGAAGTGATATCTGACATCAATGTGTTTGGTTCTTTCATGATGTACTTGATCCTTGGCTAAACATATTGCACTCAGACTGTCACAGTGTACTATAGCCTGCTCCTGATGTAATCCGAGATCTCCAACTAAGCCTTTTAACCAGATGCCTTCCTTGGCAGCTTCCGTCAGTGCCATGTATTCAGCCTCTGTGGTGGATAATGTAACTGATGGCTGAAGTGTAGCCTTCCAACTAATAACTGAACTGTCCAAAGTAAAGACATAGCCTGTCATAGATCGTCTTCCATCAACGTCTCCAGCATAATCTGAATCTGAGTACCCTGCAACCAAACACTCTTTATCACTTTTGTAGATGAGGCCAATATCAGATGTTCCTCTCAGATACCAAAAAATTTGCTTCACTGCTTGCCAGTGCTCCTTTCCTGGATCGCTCATGAACCTGCTGACAACACTGACTGCATGAGCAATGTCTGGTCTTGTGCAAACCATGGCATACATCAGACTTCCAACTGCACTAGCATATGGAACCTGGGACATGTACTCCTTTTCTGCTTCTGATTTTGGTGCGAACGCAACAGAAAGATGAACATTTGCAGCTGATGGAATATTCAAAGGTTTTGCTCCTGACATTCCAAATATGGATAAAATCTTCTCAATATAATTTTTCTGAGATAAGAAGAGTTTACCCTGTGCGCGATCCCATAGAATTTCCATCTCCAAAATCTTCTGTGCTGCACCAAGATCCTTCATGTCGAATTCTGCACTGAGGAGCTTCTTCAGATTCTGAAAGTTTGCCATGTTTCTGGCAGCAATAAGCATATCATCAACATACAAGAGCAGATAGATGGTGGAACCGTCCTCCACCTTCTTGTGATATACACAGCAATCATAGGGACTTCGACTGAATCCCTTACTGATCATGAAGCTGTCGAACCTCTTGTACCATTGTCTGGCCATACAGAGATTTCTTCAGACTGCAACTTGATTCTCCTTTCCAGGAATGGAGAATCCCTCTGGTTGGCTCATAAGAATATCTTCTTCAAGTTCTCCATGGAGGAAAGCAGTCTTCACATCTAGTTGCTCGAGCTCTAGATTCTGATGTGCTATAAGAGCAAGTAGCACTCTGATAGAAGTATGTCTGACAACATGTGAGAATATCTCATTGTAGTCCGCACCTTCTTTCTGACTATAACCTTTAGCAACCAGTCGTGCTTTGTATCTCGTGCCTTCAACTCCTGGAATTTCTGCTTTCTTCTTGAAGATCCATTTACTGCCAACAGCCTTCCTGCATTTAGGCAACTTGACCAGCTCCCACGTCTGATTCTTGTGAAGAGATTCCATCTCCTCACCCACAGCAGCGATCACTGTCCAGATTCAGCACATGTGATGACATCCCTATAAGAGGACGGCTCCAGGGACTCCACCTCTTTAGCTACCTGTAGTGCATAAGCAATCATGTCCTCGAAACCATATCGCTTAGGAGGACCCACTTCTCTACGAGAACGTCTAGCAGCAATTGACTCCTCTTCAGGTTGTTCATCAGATTCTTCACCTTTTGGTTCTGCTTCTTGATGTGATCCTTCAGCATCATCCTCAATTTGAGTGATTTCAACCTCCACCTATTTACTGACACTCTCTTCAGCCTCCACCTTCAACTGAAGCATTGATGCTTCATCAAAGGTCACGCTTCTGCTGTGGATGACTTTATGTTCTGAAGGAGACCAGATTCTGTAGCCCTTCACTCCTATACCATATCCCATGAACATCCCTTCTTTGGCCCTTGGCTCCAACTTCCCTTCACTGACGTGATAGTATGCTGGACAACCAAAAACTTTTAGACAAGTATAATCAGCAGAATTTTCTGACCATACCTCAGTTGGAGTCTTGAGATCAATCGCAGTCGCCTAACTTCGATTCACCAAGTAGCAAGCTGTGTTAACAGCTTCAGCCCAGAATGTCCTATTTGGGCCAGCGTTAGAGAGCATGCACCTTGCCCTCTCCAGAAGTATCCTGTTCATTCGTTCTGCAACTCCATTTTATTGTGGAGTATCCCTGACTGTGCGATGCCTGACAATGTCTTCATCTTTGCAGAACTGGTCGAATTCAGCAGAACAGAATTCCAAACCATTGTCAGTGCGAAGACACTTCACTTTCTTCGACGTCTGATTTTCCACCAGAACCTTCCACTGCTTAAAGGCATTGAAGGACTCACTCTTGTGTTTCATCATGAATACCCAAGTTATCCTCGAGTAGTCATCAATCACAGATACTTCCTACCTCGCACCTCCTAATGATGGAACACGAGAGGGACCCCAACAATCGGCGTGGATGTAGTCAAGTGTCGCCTTCGTCCTGTGCACTGCCTTGCCAAACTGAGACCTTCGCTGTTTGCCGAATACGTAGTGCTTGCAGAAGTTTATTTCAGATATCTTCTTCTCTCCTAGAAGACCTCATTTGCTGAGGATATTCATCCCGTTCTGACTCATATGCCCAAGCCGCATGTGCCACAACCTGGACCTATCAAATTCGGATGAACTAGCCACTGCAGCACCGCCAGAGACTGTCTTACCTTGTAATACATACAAGGACTTCTGTCTGACTCCCTTCAGAATCGTAGCATCACCCTTCATGACCGTGAGGATGCCTCCAGCAGCATTGATCTGACACCCTTTAGAGTCGAGGACTCCAAGTGATATCAAATTCTTCTTCAGTTGCGGAACATGGCGGACATCTGTCATGAGTCCTGATCTGCACAGAACCGATCCCAACTATCTGACAGACTGCATCGTTGTCCATGATGACGTTTTCACCATCAATTTTCTGATAAGTTGAGAATCACTCTTTATTCGGAGTCATATGATAGGAACACCTCGAATCCAGAACACAATTATCCGCCAGACATCCTTGATCAGAAGCAGTCAGAACCAAATCATCTTCGGAATTTCCATTTTCATGTGCCACAGCAGTGACAGGGGCCTTCTTCTTCTTCGGACAATTCTTCTTCCAATGACCTGGTTCCTTGCAGTAATTACAGATGTCTTTCGCAGTGATTTTTTTCTTCTTCGACTTGGATTTCTTTAAATTCGAGGACTGTCCCTTCTCTGCGGTCGATATCAAACCCGCGGCCTGAGTCTCTGCAGAATTTCCAGATGCCCTATGCCGAAGTTCACGAGTATGGAGACTCGATCTTACTTCTTCCAGACTTATAGTTTCCTTCCCGATAATCATAGACTGAACGAAATTTTCATATGATGAAGGAAGCGAAACTAACAGAATTAGGGCAACATCTTCATCCTCGATCTTAACATCGATATTTCTGAGTTCCATCAATAAAGAATTTAACTGATCAAGATGTTCTTTCAGAGGGGTACCTTCTTGCATGCGGAGAGAGAACAGACGTTGCTTCAACAACAACTTGTTGGTGAGAGACTTCGTCATATATAAAATCTCGAGTCTCAACCACAGATCGACCGCTTTTTCTTCATCTGCGACCTCGATTATCACCTCATCCGTCAGACACAACAGGATCATCGAGTGCGCCTTCTCCTCCTGTGCCGTCAAAGTTGCGAGGTCGATCTCCTTTTCTTTGCCTTTCGAGTCTTCCTCCTTTGGTTTGTTCTTCGACACGTTTGAGAGCGGCGCCCAGACTCCTTGTTGCTTCAAAAGCGCCCGTATCTTGATCTGCCACAACCCGAAACTGTTTCTGCCGTTGAACTTCTCCACGCTCACGTTGTGCGACGCCATCTCCCTGCTGATCGAGAATCGTTGACAAACCCTAAGGCTCTGATACCAGTTTGTTACGAAAAGAGGGAGAGATGGATCACACGAAATACAGAAGAACACGAAGAGGAAAAAC
This sequence comes from Pontederia crassipes, assembly GCA_030549335.1. Classification (NCBI taxonomy): domain Eukaryota; kingdom Viridiplantae; phylum Streptophyta; class Magnoliopsida; order Commelinales; family Pontederiaceae; genus Pontederia; species Pontederia crassipes. Next base: position 45,030,568 of record CM060197.1, on the reverse strand, counting down.
GGTGGCGGCTCTTTGTTATGGAATAATGATGATTACAAGGATGAGTCTCGGTCTAGACTCCTAGGAAGTTTATATAGGCACTTCCTTTGACAGATGATATGAATTACATACGGACTGAGACTCTAAATAAATTCTCTGAAAATAGGACACCTATCTCGTGATAAGAAAATAAATCAAATCCGAATCACAAACAGAATACCCCTAAAAATTTTTGTGAGACCCCCATAGAAGAATTCTGCTGAAACGCATGACTATGTAGGAGGACCAACTGGATTCAGATTCAAGGTATTATTAATAAGTTCTATCTAACGAGATCTTATTATGCTCCTCCAACTTCTCTGCCACTATATAGAGGATCCTCACGCAGGGATATATACCTCACTGTAAACAAATTTTTGCCCATAAAATAAATTTTGCGCAGACGACTTTTGAGTTTAAACAACTTCTCTGGACCCATGTTACATTTTTCAACGACTTCCAATGCAAAAAATGTGGTGTCATGTTACATGACTCATACAATGAATGTGGTGTCGTGTTACATGTTAGCAGTCGCGTCAGATACATGACCGGATTACAAAGCAAATTGAGCACCACGAGTCTGGTGTCGTGTTACATGACTCGCACAGTGAACGTGGTTTCGTGTAACATGTCAGCAGTCAGATACACGAGCAGATGACAAAGCAAGTTAAGCACAAGGAATGTGGTGTCGTGTTGCATGACACATATAATGAATGTGGTGTCGTGTTACATGTCAGTTGTCAAGACCAGATGACAAAACAAATTAAGCAAATTGTTGGGACGATTCGTCCGGTCCAGACTCCATATTCAATCTTCCAGTTTGGCAGTTCCCATGAGCGCTGCTCTCACCCATCTGCAATGGCAAACATAACAGAAACCTCAGTGCTGCGTTGCACAGCAGAGTGGACAATGTCACTTGTTGAGCTGAGATTCTGAGAACAGTACCTGGTGATAATGGTGGTCGTCTGGACGGTCCAAAACTTGATTGTGGCACCACTTCGCCGCTTCCGGGCATCCTATGATTCGAACATCATTGAGACATGGGGCGAGTCGTTCCTCAGGCGGTATATAAAGCAGCCAACGACAGCCTTCCATCGCCAAATGCTGAAGTGAAGTGAGGTTGCCAAGTCCTGTGATGGATCTCAGCGGCATGCTCATGCTAATATCTAACTCCTTTAGTGAACGCAGGAACTGGCAAGCTTAAGAAGTCGGCGGTGTGGTAAATGTCGGGAGGCGACAGCTGTCGGATAGCAACTCTGAGCTTCATCCATGGATTCTCAATACAAAGCAGCCGAAGGCATGGGAAGTCAGCCTCCAGTCTCCTCACCTCGCCACGTTGACTTAGACCGAATGGAAATGGAGAAGTGGAATCAATTAGAGCACGAGATGGCCGACAAACCACTCAATCCAGAAGAAGAAGGGGATCTCTTCCACCGTCGAAAAAAAAAGACCAAAAGAAAATTCGAGCAAACCCACTGTCAGTGTAGCGCCCCGAGGGACGCCACATACGCGATCATGTACCTCTACTTTGACTCTTTGACTTTTCATGCTTTGACCAATTCGTTGACTGGATGGTCAACACAAAAGAAAAACTAAGCAGAAGAATAAATAAATAAAATATTACAACGGAAGGCTTATGAATACGACGGATAACATAGCGAAAGAATCAACAGACATATATATGAATAGCGGAAGACTATACGATAAGAGGAAGTCGACAAAATAAAAGCAAATGCGGAAGCTTAACACATACTAGCCTTCATAAGAGACGATAATACATGAGCCACATACACCCAAAAAGTGACCAAAATACATCTAAAAAATGTACTTTAGTATGAGTAAACAATCTCATTACTAAGCACAATGCGAAAAGCAAAAAGGTGTACTCGTCCGCCCAAAAAGGTAGTGGCTCATGAATACGAGACTAGTCTAGATAAAGAAACGACTTCGGTCCATAAGGACACGATAAGACCTATCACCATACACGACCCAACACATACAACGATAATACAAATAACTACGACTCCCCTCCATGAGGACCATATGCAGTAACACACCACCCCGTCGAGACCTCCGAACACGCAGCACCACCTCACGTCTAATCATCATGCACCTGTGGGATCACACAGGGGAGCAAGCTCAACCACTAGCATAAAGCTAAGTGCGGATTCATATAAATCATAAATCGGTTCTATCCAAACATAGCATGAAATAAAATAGATAATCAACGAAAGAGTAGAATCAAGCCATCATGGACAGAACTCATAGTCATGACATGGATAGAGTGCATAGTAATAACATCATGTCTGGATATCATAATCAATAAAGAAAAGAACGCATTTCCATATTCAATTGCCATGCTTAACTTTCATACATTCGTACTCGCTTGCTTTCATGCTTTCCTTTCATTCATTCATAACTTTGCATTTTTCCATTCATCTTTACTTTCATCTTTTGAAGAGCTCTTCATCTTTAGGGGAATACCATTGCATAAAACTGATGATACAGCTATCTAGACATCATATGCACGTGGGGGATCAGTGTCACGACGAACCCCGTCGGGTTAGGATGACCTCGCCACCGGCGAAAGGAACCATCCGTGGGAGAGACTCCCGCCTAGATAGAGCAAATGGTAATCCATGAGGGGCCTGTTACGAGGCAAGAACATCATCCCTCATCGTACCTGTGCCTGTCTTTCGATTTGTCGATCAAGGAAAATGCAGGTCTTCGTCTTTCGACGGATCTTGATTTGTTTTAAAAAAAATCCAGTGGATGGAAGTTCAATTAGAAAATCATATTTAAGATCATAAAGTCGTGACTACCGATCCACACGACGAATGCCCAAAAGTCACGGGTCATCTGTCGAGAACATTTCGGTTGACCGAAAGAGTGCGGTCGCCGCTTTTCATTATGCTTAGTCATCATGTCATAATTCATCGTTATTCATCGTCATTCATTGTCATTCTTCATCATGTTCATGGAGGTCGTCATTGCTTTAAAATCATAGTCGTTGTCGTACACAGTAAAGTTCGCAGAAAAATCATTATCGTTCTTGGCATAATCAAATTTGGTTTGTTTCATGAAGAGAGGTTGATAGTCATAATCAGTTAAGAGACATAAATTCATAAAAGGTTTGGGGCAATAAGATTCCTTGGATGAGTATAGTAAGGTTTTCACATTTGATCACAAAACCGAGAGTCACAATATCGGGGTCGGGGTCGCAACCCGGGCCGAGTAAAAGAAACCCGGGCCGAGTCGACTTTGATCAGGCTCGGTCTGCCAGGGTGAAGACCGAGAGGAAAACTCGGGCCGGGTCGGGTGTACACCCGGGCCGAGTTGAGAAGGTGATCGAGTCGGGAGAAGTGATGCTCCCGATCGTCTTCTCCACGCAGAAATCCGGGCCGGGTCATGGGTGACCTGGTCCGGGCACCTGGTTCGCGCCGAGCTCGAGCTCAGCGTCCATGGCAGACCCGAGTCGTGCTCGGAGTAACCTAGTGCGGCCAGACCGAGCCCGGGCTGAGTTTGGAGGAACTCGGGTCGGGTTCGACCGAGTCGTAAAACAGATTCGATAGTTCAACTTTTTCTGGTGATCGTCAGAGGTTTACAACATAACTATTTACATCATAGGCGCGCATTTATGAAATAGAAATACGTCTAAAGTCTAATACACAGCAATCCCAGTCCTAAGCATGCATCTAACAGTAACTACGACTATGACAGTTCATGCTTTCGTTCTTACATCAATTCATTTCGTTCATGTGCATAATCATTCCAACTGCATACATGTACGTCTTTGCATTATCAGTTCAGTCCTTCATGTCATCATCTCAGTTAACTTGCGCTTCTTAAACCATGGCAGTAACAATCTTCGTATTAACATAACATGGATCATAATACATGACATTTTCGGATCAGTTCTTGGGGGTTCAAATCAGGCATGCGTTGTTCTTCGAGAGATCACGATTCATGATAAAGATCCCGAACCACACACCTGTTATGCCTAAGCTTTTCCGTGAAGTCGTGAGTGTTTTGTCCTCAAGTCTGTCCGTGTCACAGCTCCGTCGCCCTCTGTCCGTTCGTCGGAGAGAAAAGATGACAGTGAGCTATTTGGTCGGAACGACGAAGCCAGGGAAGAAACAAGGGGAAAAGGAGAAGAGGCAGACCTTCCCTGCTTTGGTGTCTCCACTATTCACCTTCCTTGTCGTCGGCGCCGTGGACGTCCGTCGACGTCTGCGCCCGTTGGTCGCTGTCCGCTCGCCAAAGAAGAGGGAAAAAGAAGAAGGGTGAGGCGAGGTCGGAGTGAGTGGAAATCAGAGGGAAAGCAGAGGTGAGGAGCAATGGTCATGTTCTTACACTGCCGACGTTCCTACGTTGCCCTCACCGGAGATGATCACCGGCGCTTCCCCTTGCTCGCCCACTGTCATTTGTCGGAGAGAAAAAGGACGGTCGAGTGAGAGAGAGATGATCGGAATCATTCGAACAATAAGGGAAAAAGGCCGTTTCTCTCACCTAGTCGGAACTCCCGTCGTTTGCCTGCGTCGGAGCTGACCTCCGCCGCCGTCCGTCCGCCGCCCGCTGTTCGCGCACCGGAGGGGAAGAAGAAAATGTGAGGGAGGAAACGTCGAGTAAGCAGAAGAAACAACTCAGGCGAATGAAAAGGAAAATAGGGGCTTTCTCACCAAGTCGGAATCCCTGTCGTTCGCCTGCGCCGGAGACGATCGCCGGCGTCCCCTGCTCACCGTCTGCTGGTCGCGCACCGGAGAAGGAGAAGGAGAAGGAGAAGTGAGGACCACAGTTTGGCTCAAAGAGAACGCAGAAGCAGAGGGGGAGAGGGAGGAGATCAGGCGCCTCTTATAGAGAAATGGGGGTCGATCGCTGCTCTTCACACCGCAATCCGGTTGCCGGATTCGCTCGGCCATGTGGCCGCAGTGGAGCTGGGCTACAGAGTCGGCCATTGGGCAGACTCTGTGGTGGTCAGCTGGCCCCAAATCGTGAGGAGGGAGAAAGAGTTGAGTGCAGAGAGAAGGATGGCAGCAGAAGAAACAAAAGAGAAGGATAGAAAGAGAAAGGGGCAAACAAAGAAGACAAAATTGGAAAAAAAAGAGGAGTTGGCTTACGTTTTCATCATTGCAGATTTTTTTTGACTGCTTGACCGTGTTGTTACATTATAATATCCATAGAAAAAGGATTCGTCCCCGAATCCGGTAAGGTATGGAGCTTACCAAATAGGTGCGGAAACTCCTTGCGCATTTCGGACTCGAGTTCCCACGTCGCTTCTCTCCCATGATGATACCTCCATGTGACTTTAACTAATGGCACCTCTTTGTCTTTCCGATATTGGATCTTACGCTCCAAAATCTTGGTCGGGTACTCAGCATAAGTAAGATCTTCCTTCAGGTTAGGCTCTTCGATCCTCGTGATGTTGGCGTCGTCGTGTTTGTATTTTCGGAGCATCGACACGTGGAACACATTATGAACTCTTCCGTAAGAAGGTGGTAGAGCCAACCTGCAAGCTGCATCGCCAACTAAATCGAGTACCTCAAAAGGACCAACAAAGCGAGGGCTAAGCTTCCCTCGTTTGCTGAATCGCATTACGCCCTTCATCGGAGACACCTTAAGTAGAACTTGGTCTCCGGCTCTGAAAATCTGTTCCTGGCGTTTCTTATCGGTGTAGCTCTTCTGTCGCGATTGTGCTGCCTTCATTCTTTTCCGTATAACATCCACTGCATCTGCGTATTCCTGAGCTCGGACTGCTAGTTCCTCGCTCATGGCTATCCTCTCGCCGACTTCGCCCCAATGTGCGGGCGAACGGCAAGGTCTCCCATACATCGCCTCGAAAGGTGCCATGCCTATGCTGGAGTGAAACCTATTATTGTACGAGAACTCAATCAGTGGAAGATGCTCGTCCCAACCACCGTGCCAATCCAGCGCACAGGCTCGGAGCATGTCTTCTAATGTCCGAATCATCCTTTCCGATTGTCCGTCCGTCTGAGGGTGGAAGGCTGTGCTATAACTCAACCTGGTGCCAAAAGCCTTCTGAAGACTCTTCCAGAACCTCGATGTAAATCGAGGATCACGATCCGATACAATTGAGACTAGAATCCCATGCAGTCGGATGATCTCTCGTACATATACCTCTAGTAAACTTTCCACGGACTGCTTCCACTTGATTGGAATGAAGTGGGCTGCCTTCGTCAATCTATCGACCACGACCCATATGGCATCGTGACCCTTCTGTGTCCTGGGAAGTCCTGATATGAAATCCATGGTGATGTTCTCCCACTTCCATTCTGGTATTCCTAGCGGCTTCATGAGCCCATATGGTCGTTGGTGCTCGGCCTTTACCTGTTGGCATACCAGGCATCTGGACACATAGTCAGCGATCTCCCTCTTCATGTCACTCCACCAGAAACTGTGCTTGATGTCCTTGTACATCTTCGTACTACCTGGGTGGATGGCGAACTCAGACTTGTGTCCTTCGTTGAGCACCTCTCGTCGAACCACAACATCAGTCGGAACCCAGAGGCGGTTCCGATATCTGATTCCTCCGTCATTGCCGATCTTAAAGTCTTCTGGCTCATTCTGACTCCTCTGGATCATCTTCGTGTACTCTTCGTCTGCCATCTGTGCCATCACAATCCTGCTAATGAGACTCGGCTGTAACCGGTGTGTCATCAGGATTGCTCTGTGTCCTGCAGCTCGAGGGTTTCCACTGGTTTAGTTCCTCAATCATCTCATATCTGCGCAACTAGAGGAACTTCAGGGGAGCCTCCCATTTCTGACTAAGAGCGTCGGCTACTGAGTTTGCTTTGCTGGGATGATAATTGATCGCAAACTCGTAGTCTTTGAGGAACTCCATCCATCTTCGTTGTCGCATGTTGAGTTCCTTCTTGGTGAAGACGTATTTCAGGCTCTTATGGTCAGTGAACACCTAAAATTCTTCACCGTATAGGTAGTGCCTCCATATCTTAAGTGCGAATACAATCGCTGCCAACTCCAAATCATGCGTCGGATAATTCACCTCGTGCTTCTTCAGCTGTCTCGAGGCGTAGGCGACTACCTTCTCATGCTGCATTAAAACACATCCTAGGCCAGTGCCGCAAGCATCGCTATAAACAGTGTATCCTCCGCTTCCCGATGGCAAGGTGAGAATCGGAGCGGAGGTCAATCTGTGCTTCAATTCCTGGAAGCTATTCTCACATTTTTCCGTTCATGTAAATTTTTCATTCTTCTTCGTTAGATGAGTGAGAGGGGCTGCTATCTTCGAGAAGTCTTGGATAAAACGCCGGTAATAGCCCGCTAAACCGAGGAAACTATGAATCTCCGTAGCATTCTTCGGCCTGTCCCAGTTGGACACTGCCTCGACCTTCACTGGATCCACTGCGATGCCTCGTTGAGACACAATATGCCCTAGGAACATCATCTGCTCCATCCAGAACTCGCACTTGGAAAACTTTGCGTACAGGTGATGCTGACGCAAAATTTCCAAGACAATCCGTAAATGCTCCCGGTGCTACTCCGGGCTGGAGGAGTATATCAAAATGTCGTCTACAAAGACAATACGAACTGGTCCAAGTGCTGCTTGAATATCCTGTTCATCAGATCCATGAATGCTGCTGGGGCATTCGTCAGCCCGAAAGGCATGACCGTGAACTCGTAGTGGCCATAACGCGATCGAAAATCAGTCTTCGGCACATCCTCTTCGGAAATCCTCAGCTGGTGATAACCGCTCCTTAGATCTATCTTTGCGAATACTGAAGCCTTGGACAGTTGGTCGAACAAGTCATCGATCCTGGGCAGTGGATACTTATTCTTGATCGTGACTTTGTTCAACATCCGATAGTCGATGCAGAGAAGTAAGGATTCGTCCTTCTTCTTAACAAACAGAACCGGAGCACCCCAAGGAGAGACGCTAGGTCGGATAAATCCCTTGTCGAGTAACTCCTGAATCTATTTCTTCAGCTCTAACATTTCCGCCGGGGCCATACGGTAAGGTGCATTGGAGATCGGTGCCGTCCCTGGTGCTAACTTAATCCTGAAGTCGATCTCCCTCTTCGGCGGTAATCCGGAGATGTCGTCTGGGAAGACGTCCGGAAAATCTCGTACCACATCTATCTGCTGTAGAGTTGGGGTAGGAGCATCGGCTATCGTCACACTGACCAGGTATCCTCGGCAACCTTTCTGTAAGAGCTTCTGTGCCTTTACAGCTGACAGTATGATTCCACCGTCTGGCTTCGATGTGCCTCTGATCGTCGTCTTCTTTCTTCCCTTAGTGCCGATAATAACCTTCTTCTGTTTACATATTATCGATGCATCATGGTAGGACAACCAATTGATGCGTTTGATTTGTAACAATAAAATTTGCTAGCAAGTGCACTAGTCGCTCAAGTAATATAGTAAATAGGAGTAAGAGTGTCGAACCCACGAGGAATATTATTAATTCAATATCTGAATCTTTAAATTAATGAGAGAGGAAAAACATAGATTTTGAAAATGAGTTTTATAAAATAAAATAAAGAAAATAAAATAAAGATAAGATAGTGGTGTTGAAGTTAGGCCTTAGGATGAAAATAGATCAGGATAAATATTTGAACCATAAAAGATAAATTTAATCTTTAAAGATGGATTAGAAATTTTTCCAAGTTATTAATTTACAAGATTAACATCACAGAGTCCACAAACTGGTAATTCTGCTATTTAATCCGGTAAATCAAACTACCTTAAATTTAATCAAACCTAAAGTCCCACAAATTGGTATTCGTCAGATAAGATTAAAATTAAGATGCATTAATATGAAAATCCTAGACTATTAATCACTCCACAAACTAGTTAGATTAACAGACCACATAAACTTGATTCTCCACACACTAGTTATCAAATTTATGTCAATTATTAATTTCACATAAAATCAATTAATTTAATTAATGAATTCTGAAATTAAATAGTCCACAAACTGGTAAGTACTCAACTCAGAAATCCAAGTAATTAAATTAAAAGCATTAAGCACAATTAACTAATTGATCAGAAAAGATTAAAACAAATAATATAGGGTCCAAATAGTTTCCCTTCAATAATAATCTCCTAATATGAAATAAATAAAAATATGGAGTTCATCTTAGAAATTCTGGAGAGATAATAATAAAATAATAATAATTGGAAGAATTACACCCAAATAAATAAAAGTCGAAGCTTCGGATCACGGGCACACAGTCGGGCAGCCTCTCGGACTTGATCAGGGTCGCGATCAACTTCCAGCCATCGCACCTCTCTCCTCTTGGTCGTAGCCTGCAGAGCCCACGACTCGCCGTGGAAGAAAACCTGAACTTCAGAGCACGAATTTGAAACGATGGATTCTTCACGTATTTATAGGGTGCGGACGGCCTTCAATTTGATCTCGGCCGTAACATCGTACGGTTGACTTTAAAATTATAAGATAAACTCGGCCAAAGATAAATCCTTTTATCATTACTCCCACAGATAAATCCTTTTTATCTTTACTCCCTTAGAATCTCGGCCGTAAGGAAGGAATTAAATCTTTACTCCCAAATAGATAAAATTCCTTTTACTCCCTCCAAATCTCGGCCGTAAGGAAGGAATTTTATCTTGTTACGCCCAAAAGATAAAATCATTCAATTGTTACTCCTTTTGAATCTCGGCCAAATTCATCTTCATGCCATTACGCCCAAAAGATAAAATTCTTTTATCTTTACCTCTTCAAATCTTAGCCGTAACAAAGAAGATTCCTTGTCATTATCCCCTGAAAATTTCGGCCGTAAGGAACTCTTTTATCTTTACTCCTTTCGAATCTCGCCCAAAACGACTTGAGTGTAAAGTCAAATCTCGGCCGTAATGATGAATTCTTCGAAATTTCGGTCGATACGGCCCAATCCATTTAAATCTCGATTTTTCCTACAAAATAATTATCAAAATTTAGTTAATCCATCCACAATTAAAATATTCAGAGAATTAATAATTAAAATTGATAAATCCGGAATTACGATTAAAAGTGACTAAAAATGATGCATGCCATGATCAAATTATAGAAAATTTAATTAAAATAATAATCTAAAATATGTTGTATTTTGCATGCATCAAACTCCCCCAAGCTTAAAGTCTTGCTTGTCCTCAAGCAAAAATTCAAAGCAAGGCTCAAGAAAGTTCCATCATAGCCTCCACATTGTCAACTGACTAATTTTCTCACACAGTTCTTCTGCACACTTACTACTCAGTATCTCACCATTTTCCATGCACTTAGCTTTATAGAGGTTCTGAATGCTACACAAATTTAAACAATCTCAAATTCAGCCTTGCATAAAAAATAAATTATCTGTCAAATAATAGCATTAATATTGAACACATAAGTACTAATTAAGCTTAAAACTTTTTCTTTTTCTTTTCATTTTTTTTTCAACTTTATTTTTAATCATTTTAAAAGTTCTAATCTTCAAGCAGGATTGCACAAGGAAGTCCATGTAGCCGGCTTTGGACTGATGACTCCCAGACCAGATGACCTTAGGGCACCAGGTGATAAAACACCCCTCGAGTTTACTTGCCCGAACAACCAAGGTTCTGAATGAAGAGTTCGAACTTAGCCATGATTCAGTACTCCTGTGCTTCTCCATATTCCACAAGATGGTCCATGTAGCAGGTTTTCGATCGACGGATCCCAGAGCAGTTGCCCTTAGGTCGTCAGGCATGAACCCCTACGGATCTAATTACCCGAACACATCTTGGTTCCGGATAACACTTTTGTACCTACACATAACTTTATTCATCATTTTTTTTAACTAATTGGGGTTTAACTAACCCTTCTTTATATAAACTCAAAAAGTACTTGATATGGTCAATAAGAAGGCTACTACTATCAAGACTTAAAAGAAATTAATAAAAAGGCATGAATATGATTTTGTCGTCTAGTCATTCATAATTCTACTTAGCATAGGCACATAGTCCATAAGTTTAATACTGAAGTAGCAAGTGATAAGAAAGAAAAGCATTCAAATTTCATCAATTAACAATATGTCTTTGAACTTTACTTAGAGATAATTAAAACAGTAAGACAAGAGTTTGTAAGATGGTAGCAAAAATAAATGCATGCAATGGTATTTTTTTAGAAAATTTTCAAAATTTTCAATTTTTTTGAATTTTTTTACAAATAGATGCAAGCATAAAGCAAATAGAAAGACAGAAACATGCAATGCATGAAATGCAAACTCTCCCAAGCTTGAACTAGACACTGTCCTCAGTGTTAAGCCAACAAGGGAAAGAGAAAAGATAATATAGAAAAGCTAAAGAAATGGAAATAAAGAAAAGGGAAAAGATACAACCGGATTTATTGTCGGTGGAGAGATGATGGTGGATGGTATGACTTCGGCCGTAAAACGAAGGCGACGTGGAAGCTTGGCCGTAACGCACTGGGCGTAATGGTGAGAGGGGCGGCGTAACTTCGGCCGTAAAGAGTTGGCTCGGTGTGGAAGCTCGATCGTAGCGCACAGGGCGTAATGGTGAGACTTCGGCCGTAAGGAGTTGGTTCGGCTGTAACGAACAAGGCGTAATGGTGATGATTGATCTATTCCCACGTGATGGCGCAGTGAAGGATCATGTCGTAAGAGCTTGGCCGAAATGTGATTCGTCTGTTTCGCCTTGTCATGTCCGAGGCCTCTCCTTCCGCAGATGACTCAACAAAATAAAAACTATTACCACAACTAAAGATATTAATCAACAAACTAATAAAAGACTAATCTAAAGAAATAATAAAAAGGATAAAAATAGTTCTGATTTATAGTCGTTAGCTTGACTTTGTCATTTAGATGGTAAACAGATTAATCATAGATAAATTTTGATAATATGTGTTATCATGATAGAGTTTAAGTCTATGTCCATTAACTTTAAATTTTTGTTTATGATCCAATGATTCAATTTCAAATGTTCCATAAGGTGAACAATTGATTATGATATAAGGGCCAGTCCACCTTGATTTGAGTTTCCCAGGAAATAATTTGAGTTTACTATTGTAAAGAAGCACTCGTTGACCAGGTAAAAATTCTTTATGTTTAATATGCAGGTCATGTAATTTTTTAGTACGTTCTTTATATAGTTTGCTGTTCTCATATGCATGATATCTAAATTCATCAAGCTCATTTAATTGTAATAATCTTTCTGATTGTGATGATTTTAGATTCAGATTTAAAAATTTCGTTGCCCAATAAGCTTTATGTTCTAATTCCACAGGTAGGTGACATGATTTTCCAAAAACTAATCTATAAGGAGAGGTACCTATGGGTGTTTTAAAAGCAGTCCTATATGCCCAGAGTACATCATCTAATTTCAAAGACCAATCCTTACTAGATGAGTTTACAGTTTTCTCTAGAATCCTTTTTATCTCTCTTTTTGAAATTTCCACTTGTCCACAAGATTGGGCATGATATGGTGTACTTAAAAAATGTTTGACTCCAAATCTATTAAGAAGAGTTGACATTATTTTATTACAGAAATGTGTTCCATTGTCACTTATGATAGTCCTAGGTGTTCCAAATCGAGTAAAAATATTTTTTCTTAGAAAGTTGGCAACTATCTTGGCCTCATTTATTGGTGTGGCTACAGCTTCTATCCATTTGGAAACATAATCAACCGCCACTAAGATGTATTGATTGTTAAAGGATTTAGGGAATGGTCCCATAAAGTCAATGCCCCAAACATAAAAAATATCGCACTATAAAATATTTGTGAGAGGCATTTCATCTCGACGAGAAATATTACCTGTCCTTTGACATTTGTCACAATACTTACAGTAGTTTCTTGCATCTCTGTAAATGGTTGGCCAATATAGTCCACATTCAAGTACCTTAGCCGCTGTTCGATTGGGTCCAAACTGACCTCCAGCTTGTCCATCGTGGCAATGACTTAGGATATTATCAATCTCATCTTCGTGAACACATCTTCGAACTACTTGATCTGCACATAATCGAAAAAGATAAGGATCTTCCCAATGATAATTCTTGACATCAGATAAGAATTTCCTTTTTTGATGAGTGGTCATGCCCTTTGGAATGTAATGTCCTGCAAGGTAATTAGCAAAATCAGCGAACCATGGTGTAGTGTCAGAAATTTGAAAAATTGTAGAGATAGAAAAAAGTTTCTCGTCTGGGAATTCTTCAAGTATGTCTGTGACTTCTCTTGGAGATGACTCCAAACGAGATAGGTGATCAGCTAATAAGTTCTCAGTCCCTTTTTTGTCTTTTACTTCCACATCGAACTCTTGCAAAAGTAGTATCCATCGGATTAGTCTAGGTTTGACATCTTGTTTGCTCATCAAGTGCTTGATGGCTGCATGATCTGTGTATACAATAATTTTTGAACAAATTAGATATGATCTAAACTTGTCAAAAGCAAAAATAATAGCAAGAAATTCTTTCTCTGTTGTTGCATAATTTAGTTGGGCAGCATTCAATGTTCGGCTTGCATAATATATGACATGAAATGTTTTATCCTTTCTTTGCCCCAACACAGCTCCTACGGCACCATCACTCGCATCGCACATCAACTCGAATGGTAAAGACCAGTCTGGTGCTACAACAACAGGGGCAAAAATTAGCATTTCTTTTAACAAATTAAAGGCAGCAAGACATTCTAAATCAAAATCAAATTTTGTGTCCTTAGCAAGAAGATTAGTTAAGGGTTTAGCCATTTTCGAAAAATCTTTGATAAAACGGCGATAAAATCCTGCGTGCCCAAGGAAGCTTCGAATGCCCTTCACATTGGTTGGAGGGGGCAGATTTGCAATAACATCTATCTTGGCCTTATCCACTTCAATTCCAATTGCTGAGATTTTGTGGCCAAGCACTATACCCTCCTTAACCATGAAGTGACATTTTCCCAGTTAAGGACCAATTTCGTTTCTTCACATCGCTGCAAAACTAGAGATAAGTTATCCAAATAATTATTAAAAGCGCTACCAAATAGTGTAAAATCATCCATGAAAACTTCGAGTATCTGCTCATTCATGTCTGCAAAGATGGACATCATGCATCTTTGAAATGTTGCTGGAGCGTTGCATAGACCAAATGGCATCCTTCTATAGGCAAACGTTCCATATGGACATGTGAACGTTGTCTTTTCTTGATCCTCAGGTGCTACTGCTATTTGATTGTATCCAGAATAGCCATCTAGAAAACAATAATAGCTATGACCTGCAACACGCTCCAACATTTGGTCAATAAAAGGTAATGGAAAATGATCTTTGCGGGTAGCATCATTAAGCTTCCTATAGTCTATACAGACTCTCCAACCTGTAACTGTTCTTTGAGGCACCAATTCATTATTTTTGTTACTTACCACAGTGATTCCTCCTTTCTTAGGGACTACCTGCACAGAACTTATCCATGAACTATCAGAAATGGCATATATAATACATGCATCAAGAAGTTTGATGACCTCCTTTTTCACAACTTCCCTTAAAGTTGGGTTGAGCCTTCTTTGATATTGAGCAATTGGCTTGGCATTGTCCTCCATCAAAATCTTGTGCATTCAAATGGTAGGAGAGATGCCCCTGATATCAGAGATCGACCAGGCAATTGCTTTTTTGTGTTGTCTCAATATTTCTAAAAGTTGGTTTTCCATATCACCTGTCAAATCAGCAGATATGATAACTGGGTAAGTGTCATTTTCAAGAAAAGCATATCTTAAATGAGATGGAAGTTCTTTAAGTTCAAATTTTGGAGAATAATCCAATTTATCATTTTTCGCCTCGAGTGTCTCTGTTGTTATTGACGCATTATCGTCTTCCACAATTTCTCTAGATTCCTCTACCATTTCCAAAGCTTCCTTAGCATATGGATCTGAGATAAAATCTGCAACAATATCATCAAAAACATCAATCGTGTCATTTTCTAAAGAATCAATGGCATAACAGGATGAGTAATCAAAAGATTGTTTGAGAGAATTTTTTATATTGAACGTGATGTCTTCATTGTTGACGCGAAGTTTGAGCATCCCTTGTTGAACATCTATGAGTGCGTTTCCTGTTGCTAGGAATGGTCTTCCGAGGATGATGGGGGTTTTTTCATCTGCCTTCATATCCAGAACAATAAAATCTGCAGGAAAAATAAATTTATCAACCTTTACCAAAACATCTCTTAATATTCCTCGGGGTCTCTTGCATGAAGAATCTGCGAATTGAAGAGTCATGCTTGTTTCTTCAAGTTCTCCATAACCTAGCTGCACAAATATAGAATGTGGCATTAAACTAATACTAGCACCAAGATCACATAAAGCTTGTGCACAAAAGAATTTTCCTATAGTGCAAGGTATGGTGAAGGTTCCAGGATCTTTCATTTTTCTAGGTATATCTCGATCGTAAATGGCACTACACTCTGATGTCAACATTACTCTCTCAGTGTTTTCAAACCTTCTTCTTGAACATAATATATCCTTCATGAATTTAGCATAGCTCGGCATCATTTGTAAAGCTTCATGAAAAAGAATGTTAATAGATAATTGCTTCAGAATATCAAGAAAGCGAGAAAATTGCTTATCTAACTGTTCTTTGCAAAATTTCTGTGGATAGGGCAGATCCTTTATGTTGGTATTTTTTGAATTGTCAGTTTCTTTTTTCTTCAGATTGATATCTTCAGTAGTCTGATCTTGTGTCTTTAATGCTTCAGTTTCTTCTTTATGATCAATTACTCTTGGCGGGGAATCTGATCTCAGACTTCTCAATTGTTTCCCACTTCTAAGAGTCACAGCTTTGGTCTCTTCTTTAGGAATTTTCTCTGTATTGCTTGGAAGAGTCCCTGGTGCACGTCCTGCCATCATATTGGCCATCTGCCCTATTTGCATTTCTAAATTCCTGATTGTAGCATCTTGATTGTTTGCCCTTGTTTCCATTGTCTTCTGCATGGTTTGCATAGTGTCAATAACTCTTGCCATCATCTCTTCCATAGGATTAGCCGATTGTTGGACAGGAGCTTCTTGTTGCTTTCTCAAAAGTGTATAATTTTGTGGATGAGCTTGATTCTGAAATTTCTCAAAAACTTGTCCTTGATTTGACCTGTAAGGAAACTTCTGATTGTTCCTCCAACCATAGTCATTATTTCTGAAAAATGGATTGGAGACAAAGTTAGCATTTTCAATATGATCAAGATTAGAAATGTTACCTTAAGGACAATAATTGCTCGCATGTCCTCCTCCACAGTTGTTGCACACCATTAATGACATCATCTGCTCAAATTTTTGATTAAGTGACTCCAGCTGAGTCACTACTTCAGAAGAATTTTTACTTTCTGTAGCATGCACATCATGAGTTCGGCGAGATGGTCTGCTTTCTTGGCTCGACTTGAGGGCTACAGCTTCAATTATATCTTGTATCTCACTAGGACGTTTAGATCCTAATACTGTCCCTCCTGCTGATTGGTCGAACTTATCTTGATCTGCAGCTCGCAATCCATGGTAGAAATCTTCCATCACTTGCCATTTTGGAATTCTGTTGTCAGGAACTCTGGCTAATAGTTCCTTATATCGTTCCCATGCCTCATATAATGTCTCGTTATCGTCTTGAACAAATGCCCTCAATTCTCTTCGATATTTGCCTGCCTTTTGTGGTGGACAATATTTTCCAACAAACTTTTCTACCAGCTCCAACCAAGAATGAATCGATCCTGCAGGCAAAGTTTTAAACCAAGTGGAAGCTTTGTCACGTAAAGACTGAGGAAATAATAATAAACGAATAACTTCAGAAGAAACATTATTATTTCTAAAGGTGCTCAGAGTAGCAAGAAATTTGTCAAGGTGATCGTGAGGGTCTTCATGAAATCCTCCTCCAAATTGGGATGCTTGTATCATCCTCACGATTGCGAGATTTATCTCAAAATTATTTGCATTAATATTAGGCAACACGATGCATGATTCTCGGTCACTGTATCTGGCCGAGACATATTCTCACATAGAAAGCTCTGCTTCATCTTCTCGCCGATTATTATGTGGTGGAACCAGTTCATTTTGTTGCTCCAGTCTCTGATTGTTGCGTGCTTGTTCCGCCATTTTTCTTATATTTCTTCGTAATCGACGATAGGTTCTTTCAATTTTAGGATCAAATTCCAACAGTGGATTTGAACTCCTAGTGCGCTTATCAGAAGATTCCAGGATTGGTTGTGATTTAATTTTCAATTAGTACCTGCAACAACCAATTTTCAGTAAGATGAAAGAATAAAATAAAAATATATACAAGAAAAAAGAAATACAAATAATAGGTCACGAAGAAATAAGATTTTAAATTGATAAAGATAAAAATCTTTCGGCCACTAAAAAAAAATTCATTAGGTCAGAGAATAATTATCCGAAATCGAATTACGATCGCCAAACACTCTTCAAACCAATTCAAATGCCAAAAATAACATCTCGACCGAAAGTAAATCGAATAGATGATCATAAAAATCATGTGCTCGTTCGGCCATAAAAACTTGGAAGAATTAATGATGATGTAACAAATGGCACAAAACGAATAAGAACTAATTTGCGGTCGCAAAGTTAATAATCAGACAGTAGCAAAAATTATTTTCAGAGAGGAAATAAGATTAATCGGCCGCAATACAGAAATAGATTTATGGCCGAAATTAGATTAGTAATCCGAGGCTCGTTCGGCCGTAAAAATATTGAAACAGTGTCAAAAGGATTCAACTTGAAGGCCGTAACAAACTAGTTAGTGTGGAATTTCTGCCGTAAGACAGAAAACTAAACAGAGTGTTCGACCGAAATAAAAATCGAACGCAACGTCGACGATTTAATCCTTTACGCCCGAAGAATAGTAAGATTCATATCGGTCGTAAATCGATGAAAATTAAGTCGAACGTGAGGTAAAACATCAACACATATAAATCGGCCGAAATGAGATTAAATCAAACTTATTCGTTCAAAAATATATTACGGCCGAGTTGAAGTCGACAACCTTTGGCCGTAAAACAAAACTGGGTTTCGGCTGAAACAAAAATAGAATTAAACTTATTCTTATGTCAACAGAAGAATCGTTACGGCCGAGAAGGAGTAAAATCCATGTCGGATGATCCATTACGGCCGAGACAGACTAAATCGCTTTGGCCAAAACAAAGTCAAATCAAAAGTTCAAACTATTATAACGTTACGACCGAGAATGAAAGTCGAAACTGATTCGAATAGGGCATAAAAAATTTAAACCATAGATAACCGGGCGAAACAAGGTCAAATCAATATCCATTACTCATGGTGTAAAACAACGTTCGGATAAAAACATTACGACCGTAAAATAGAAGATTAGAACTCAATCGATATTGCGAGCCGTAAAACCAATAAAGCCGACAAAATAAATCTCGGTCGTAAACCCATAAGACGGCGACAAAATTTTAAGCCGAAAGTCGACAATTTAAAAAAAAATTGTCGTGACCTTTATCTGCAAAAGAAAAAAAATGTCAGTTTATTCACAAAAAATAATTAAAACAATTAATACATATTTATAAAGAGTTATTTACAATTTATTTACATCTCTTAATAATTCATAAAAATAAAAAATTAATTAATAAAATAATCCCCAGCAACGGTGCCAAAAACTTGATGCGTTTGATTTGTAACAATAAAATTTGCTAACAAGTGCACTAGTCGCTCAAGTAATATAGTAAATATGAGTAAGAGTGTCGAACCCATGAGGAATATTATTAATTCAATATCTGAATCTTAAAATAAAATAAAGAAAATAAAATAAAGATAAGATAGTGGTGTTGAAGTTAGGCCTTAGGATGAAAATAGATCAGGATAAATATTTGAACCATAAAAGATAAATTTAATCTTTAAAGATGGATTAGAAATTTTCCCAAGTTATTAATTTACAAGATTAACATCACAGAGTCCACAAACTGGTAATTCTGCTATTTAATCCGGTAAATCAAACTACCTTAAATTTAATCAAACCTAAAGTCCCACAAACTGGTATTCGTCAGATAAGATTAAAATTAAGATGCATTAATATGAAAATCCTAGACTATTAATCACTCCACAAACTGGTTAGATTAACAGACCACATAAACTTGATTCTCCACACACTAGTTATCAAATTTATGTCAATTATTAATTTCACATAAAATCAATTAATTTAATTAATGAATTCTGAAATTAAATAGTCCACAAACTGGTAAGTACTCAACTCAGAAATCCAAGTAATTAAATTAAAAGCATTAAGCACAATTAACTAATTGATCAGAAAAGATTAAAACAAATAATATAGGGTCCAAATAGTTTCCCTTCAATAATAATCTCCTAATATGAAATAAATAAAAATATGGAGTTCATCTTAGAAATTCTGGAGAGATAATAATAAAATAATAATAATTGGAAGAATTACACCCAAATAGATAAAAGTCGAAGCTTCGGATCACGGGCACACAGTCGGGCAGCCTCTCGGACTTGATCAGGGTCGTGATCAACTTCCAGCCGTCGCACCTCTCTCCTCTTGGTCGTAGCCTGCAGAGCCCACGACTCGCCGTGGAAGAAAACCTGAACTTCAGAGCACGAATTTGAAACGATGGATTCTTCACGTATTTATAGGGTGCGGACGGCCTTCAATTTGATCTCGGCCGTAACATCGTACGGTTGACTTTAAAATTATAAGATAAACTCGGCCAAAGATAAATTCTTTTATCATTACGCCCAAAGATAAATCCTTTTTATCTTTACTCTCTTAGAATCTTGGCCGTAAGGAAGGAATTAAATCTTTACTCCCAAATAGATAAAATTCCTTTTACTCCCTCCAAATCTCGGCCGTAAGGAAGGAATTTTATCTTGTTATGCCCAAAAGATAAAATCATTCAATTGTTACTCCTTTTGAATCTCGGCCAAATTCATCTTCATGCCATTACGCCCAAAAGATAAAATTCTTTTATCATTACCTCTTCAAATCTTAGCCGTAACAAAGAAGATTCCTTGTCATTACCCTCGGGAAATTTCGGCCGTAAGGAACTCTTTTATCTTTACTCCTTTCGAATCTCGCCCAAAATGACTTGGGTGTAAAGCCAAATCTCGACCGTAATGATGAATTCTTCGAAATTTCGGTCGATACGGCCCAATCCATTTAAATCTCAATTTTTCCTACAAAATAATTATCAAAATTTAGTTAATCCATCCACAATTAAAATATTCAGAGAATTAATAATTAAAATTGATAAATCCGGAATTACGATTAAAAGTGACTAAAAATTATGCATGCCATGATCAAATTACAGAAAATTTAATTAAAATAATAATATAAAATATGTTGTATTTTGCATGCATCACCAATTCATACCTAAGATGACGTCGTAGTCCACCATGGGGATTACAATTAAATTAGCAGAAAAATCTTTCCCATCCACTACGACTGGTACTTCAGGGAGGTACTTTGTCGTGCGGAGGATCCTCATTGGCGTTTTTACATTCATACTGTGCTCCATCCCTTTTATAAGTACAGGAAGGGTGGCACACGCCTCAGAAATAAATGAGTGCGAAGCACCCGAGTCAAATAGTACTAACACAGGCAAGCCAGCGATAGAAAGAGTACCTCGGATAACCTCGTTATCCTGCGGCGCCATGTCTGCCTGGACGTTGTAGAGACGTCCTGGTACTCCTCCTAGGCCTCGTTGGTTCTTTGCCGGGAAATCTCGGACATAGTGTCCGACTTTTCCACATCCGATGCAGGCCCCTGTCTTTCGGCGGCACTCCCCTGGACGACTCTTGCCACAAAAAGCACACTCATGCCTGGCCTGCTGTGGGGGTGCTTGCAGCTGTAGGGGAGGTGGCTGTGCTGGTGCTTGCCTTTGCGGCTGATGCTGAGGCTAGATTCGTTCCCACTGTCAGTTAACATCATATCCATCATATCACTATGCCACTTAATGCTACTTTACCTGAAGCGGACGACGTGCCGGATGGCGAGGGGCCTCAGGGCGTGGCCGTTGGTAAGGCTGGTGGCGACGATCCTGGCGTGTGTCCTTACGAGGTGGGTGACGATCGTCCCATCTCGGCTTAGCCGACTCCGCAGCTCGTGTCAGCTCCTTCTTTAGTTCTTCACGCCGCATCTGGATCTCGCGCTCAATCCTGTATGCCATTTGAACAGCTCCATATAATTCAAACTCTGCGCCGTAAGTCACTCACTCGCGGATGGTGTGATGAAGTCCGTCTATGAACTGCTCGGCGTGGTCAACTTCATCCATCTTGTTTTTACTGTAACGTTCCAGTTGGATGAAACGAGCATGGTATTCCGCCACAGTCAAGTTTCCTTGGCGCAATTCTTTGAATTCCTTAGTCTTCTCCTTCCTTCGGTAAGGTGGAGCGTACTGTGTTTCAAACAGCTCCTTAAAGCTCTCCCAAGAAATAGTCGCCTGACCTGGGAATCTAGTAGCATGCGTCGTTTCCCACCAGTCGCTAGCCCGACCTGTGAGCATGTGAACTGCGTAATGGACCTTACTCTCTTCACCGCATCTGCCGGTGACAAAGAGGTTCTCCATCCGAGTAAGCCACTGGACGGCCTCCTCGTAATTCACTGCCCCTCGGAAGTATGGCGGGTGCAGTTTCAGGAACTCTTGGATCGTATCCTCCCAATGAAGAGCCCTCACTAGTGCTGGGGGAGGGTACAATACCGTGTACATCGGTGCTGAATACATGGGCTGCTGGGATGGTGGCGTAGGCTCCTGTGGCTGTAAAGGAGGTAGCGCCTGCTGTAAATCATCCCCGACCTGACCCTCAGGGACGGAGTCAGGTCCCTCAGTCACAGTGTCCGCGTGGCCGTCGCACGGTCAGCACCCCGTCCGCGCCCATGACCTTTGCCACGTCGGGCCGTGGAGCGTGTCGTAGGAGCCATCTATCATGTTAAAATCATTCATTTCAATAAACAATCACACTTTGCAATTTAAACATATCATACTTATAGGTGGCATTGCGTGACGGCGGCTCGGGGGTTTGCATATGGTCCATACTTAGACCTTAACTTCTATAACTAGGACGTCAAGAGAGTCCTAACGTTAGGCTCTGATACCATGAAATATGTAGCGCCCCGAGGGACGCCACATATGCGATCATGTACCTCTACTTTGACTCTTTGACCTTTCATGCTTTGACCAATTCGTTGACTGGACGATCAACACAAAATAAAAACTAAGCGGAAGAATAAATGAATAAAATATTACAACGGAAGGCTTATGAATACAACGACGGATAACACAGCGATAGAATCAACAGACATATATATGAATAGCGGAAGACTATACGATAAGAGGAAGTAGACAAAATAAAAGCAAATGCGGAAGCTTAACACATACTAGCCTTCATAAGAGGCGACAATACATGTCACATACACCCAAAAAATGACCAAAATACATCTCAAAAAGGTACCTTAGTATGAGTAAACAATCTCATTACTAAGCATAATGCGGAAAGCAAAAAGGTGTACTCGTCCGTCCAAAAAGGTAGTGGCTCATGAATACGAGACTAGTCTAGATAAAGAAACGACTTCGGTCCATAAGGACATGGTAAGACCTATCACCATACACGACCCAACACATACAACGGTAATACAAATAACTACGACTCCCCTCCATGAGGACCATATGCAGTAACACACCACCCCGTCGAGACCTCCGAACACGCAGCACCACCTCACGTCTAATCATCATGCACCTGTGGGGATCACACAGGGGAGCAAGCTCAACCACTAGCATAAAGCTAAGTGCGGATTCATATAAATCATAAATCGGTTCTATCCAAACATAGCATGAAATAAAATAGATAATCAACGAAAGAGTAGAATCAAGCCATCATGGATAGAACTCATAGTCATGACATGGATAGAGTGCATAGTAATAACATCATGTCTGGATATCATAATCAATAAAGAAAAGAACGCGTTTCCATATTCAATTGCCATGCTTAACTTTCATACATTCGTACTCGCTTGCTTTCATGCTTTCCTTTCATTCATTCATAACTTTGCATTTTTCCATTCATCTTTACTTTCATCTTTTGAAGAGCTCTTCATCTTTAGGGGATTACCATTGCATAAAACTGATGATACAGCTATCTAGACATCATATGCACGTGGGGGATCAGTGCCACGGTGAACCCCGTCGGGTTAGGATGACCTCGCCACCGGCGAAAGGAACCATCCGTGGGAGAGACTCCCGCCTAGATAGAGCAAATGGTAACCCATGAGAGGGCCTGTTACGAGGCAAGAACATCATCCCTCATCGTACCTGTGCCTGTCTTTCGATTTGTCGATCAAGGCAAATGCAGGTCTTCGTCTTTCGACGGATCTTGATTTGTTTTAAAAAAAATCCAGTGGATGAAAGTTCAATTAGAAAATCATATTTAAGATCATAAAGTCGTGACTTCCGATCCACACGACGAATGCCCAAAAGTCACGGGTCATCTGTCGAGAACATTTCGGTTGACCGAAAGAGTGCGGTCGCCGCTTTTCATTATGCTTAGTCATCATGTCATAATTCATCATTATTCATCGTCATTCATTGTCATTCTTCATCATGTTCATGGAGGTCGTCATTGCTTTAAAATCATAGTCGTTGTCGTACACAGTAAAGTTCGCAGAAAAATCATTATCGTTCTTGGCATAATCAAATTTGGTTTGTTTCATGAAGAGAGGTTGATAGTCATAATAAGTTAAGAGACATAAATTCATAAAAGGTTTGGGGCAATAAGATTCCTTGGATGAGTATAGTAAGGTTTTCACATTTGATCACAAAATCGAGAGTCACAATATCGGGGTCGGGGTCGCAACCCGGGCCGAGTAAAAGAAACCCGGGCCGAGTCAACTTTGATCAGGCTCGGTCTGCCAGGGTGAAGACCGAGAGGAAAACCCGGGCCGGGTCGGGTGTACACCCGGGCTGAGTTGAGAAGGTGATCGAGTCGGGAGAAGTGATGCTCCCGATCATCTTCTCCACGCAGAAATCCGGGCCGGGTCGTGGGTGACCTAGTCCGGGCACCTGGTTCACCTCGAGCTCGAGCTCAGCGTCCATGGCGGACCCGAGTCATGCTCGGAGTAACCTAGTGCGGCCAGACCGAGCCCGGGCCGAGTTCGGAGGAACTCGAGTCGGGTTCGACCGAGTCGTAAAACAGGTTCGATAGTTCAACTTTTTCTGGTGATCGTCGGAGGTTTACAACATAACTATTTACATCATAGGCGCGCATTTATGAAATAGAAATACGTCTAAAGTCTAATACACAGCAATCCCAGTCCTAAGCATGCATCTAACAGTAACTACGACTATGACAGTTCATGCTTTCGTTCTTTCATCAATTCATTTCGTTCATGTGCATAATCATTCCAATTGCATACATGTACGTCTTTGCATTATCAGTTCAGTCCTTCATGTCATCATCCCATGGCAGTAACAATCATCGTATTAACATAACATGGATCATAATACATGGACATTTTTGGATCAGTTCTTGGGGGTTCAAATCAGGCATGCGTTGTTCTTCGAGAGATCACGATTCATGATAAAGATCCCGAACCACACACCTGTTATGCCTAAGCTTTTTCGTGAAGTCGTGAGTGTTTCGTCCTCAAGTCTGTCCGTGTCACAGCTCCGTCGCCCTCTGTCCGTTCGTCGGAGAGAAAAGATGACAGTGAGCTATTTGGTCGGAACGACGAAGCCAGGGAAGAAACAAGGGGAAAAGGAGAAGAGGCAGACCTTCCCTGCTTTGGTGTCTCCACTGTTCACCTTCCCTGTCGTCGGCGCCGTGGACGTCCGTCGACGTCTGTGCCCATTGGTCGCTGTCCGCTCGCCAAAGAAGAGGGAAAATGAAGAAGGGTGAGGCGAGGTCGGAGTGAATGGAAATCAGAGGGAAAATAGAGGTGAGGAGCAATGGTCATGTTCTTACAGTGCCGACGTTCCTACGTTGCCCTCGCCGGAGATGATTACCGGCGCTGCCCCTTGCTCGCCCGCTGTCGTTTGTCGGAGAGAAAAAGGACGGTCGAGTGAGAGAGAGATGATCGGAATCATTCGAACAATAAGGGAAAAAAAGGTCATTTCTCTCACCTAGTCGGAACTCCCGTCGTCTGCCTGCGTCGGAGCTGACCTCCGCCGCCGTCCGTCCGCCGCCCGCTGTTCGCGCACCGGAGGGGAAGAAGAAAATGCGAGGGAGGAAACATCGAGTAAGCAGAAGAAACAACTCAGGCGAATGAAAAGGAAAACAAGGGCTTTCTCACCAAGTCGGAATCCCTGTCGTTCGCCTGCGCCGGAGACGATCGCCGGCGTCCCCTGCTCACCGTCTGCTGGTCGCACACTGGAGAAGGAGAAGGAGAAGTGAGGACCACAATTTGGCTCAAAGAGAACGCAGAAGCAGAGGGGGAGAGGGAGGAGATCGGGCGCCTCTTATAGAGAAATGGGGGTCGATCGCTGCTCTTCCCACCGCAATCCGGTGGCCGGATTCGCTCGGCCATGTGGCCGCCGTGGAGCTGGGCTGCAGAGTCGGCCATTGGGGCAGACTTGTGGTGGTCAGCTGGCCCCAAATCGTGAAGAGGGAGAGAGAGTTGAGTGCATAGAGAAGGATGGCAGCAGAAGAAACAAAAGAGAAGGATAGAAAGAGAAAGGGGCAAACAGAGAAGACAAAATTAGAAAAAAAAAAGAGAAGTTGGCTTACGCTTGACCGTGTTGTTACAGTGAGGGCACACCTCTACAGAGGAACTCCCAAGGCTTCGCTCTTCTACAGTCCTATGTGAGGGAGAACCCCTGATTAGAGGTGAACAACAACCGCTTACTGTTCGTGCTGCCGGACAACTCTCATTCCGTGATGCTGTTCGAGGCTCAACCACGGGAATCACTGTTCTTCGGCTATTCTTCCCCAGATCCAAGTCCTCTGAACTCAGAGGAGGAAGAGGAGGAGGATGAGGAAGATGCGGCCATGGCGGGATCCGATTTAGGCATTGTCATCAAGATGTCTATAGGTTGCATTCACTCTATTCTGGAACAATCTCATTGTCATTGTGCTGGGAAGACGTGTAGGGACATGACATTGAAAACGCGACTCCAGATCATCTAGAGGCCAAAAGCAGACATAAAATTCTCAAGCCTTGGAAACCATTTCTTCTCTGTTTGGTTCGCCTCTAAAGAAGATAGAGAATTCGCATTGCACGGTGGCCCGTGGACAGTCTTTGGGCATTATCTCACCGTGAGGAAGTGGTCGCCGGACTTCGATCCAGAAGAAACCATCAAACGAGTTAGCAGTCCGGGCAAGGATTCCAAAGCTGCCCATGGAGTACTACGATGAAGAAGTGCCCATTTGGTTGCGGGTTAAGTGTTGGGATAAGCACATAATCGTCGAAATTAAGATGAAGGGGAGACAAATCATGTACAGTCCACGGTGGATGTTAAATATGGTCGGATCATTGTTTTTTAGATTATTGCATTCTTCAATTTCGATAGAATATAAATAATCAATTGATGGATGACTCACTTAATCCACTCGTCCTAGTGGGTTAGAACACTTTGCTCCTGAATTAATCTATGGCATCCAATCAGGGCCTTGGTAAGATAGGTGACCGAGCTTGGCCGAACATTGCATGTAGTCAGGGACACGAGACAATGAGAAAGGCAACCTTGCAAGATTGTTGGTAGAGCTTGACTTCATTAGAGTCCGAAGGAATTGGACTTTAAAATCATCCAAGACTCCGAGTATGTATCCGGGCATACGTACAAAATAGAGTAGGAAGAAATTTAAATAATTTTATGCATGAAATTTGTAATAAATAAATTATTAGCAAGTGCACTAACCGTATCAAAGTAATAAAGTGTGAACTAGAGTGTCGATCCTATAAGAAGCTAGTTAAATCTATTTTATTTTAATAATATACTAAGCGAAGTTAATAGTTTTCCAAAGATTAAATAATAAATTAAAAGTGCAGGAAATAAATGATAAAGTAAAGAAAATAAATTGGTATTGAGTTTTGAAAATTATGGATGATTAATGTGAAAATAGATATGTGTGATCCTCTATAATAGTTGAGTTATAATAATAAATAATACATTCAATTCTTACGACGGATTAGAAGTACCTAATGCATTCACCTCTCTAATATAAGTAAATCAAAGTATTTTAATTTCTGACAAAACTAAAAATCACAAATGACGAGTCAATTCTCAGTTTAGCAAAAGATTAAGATGCACTAATATGTATTCCTTAAATTATTATTCACCCACAATACTGGATAAAATAATAGACCATATGAAATTTGACACAAACGACAAGTTACTGAACACATTATATATGCTTCAACTTAAAAGTAAAATATTAAATATCAGAATAATAATAATTCTTGATACTAATCACCCATCCTACAAATTTGTAATATCAAATATCAAACTACTCATTAAAAACAATGAACTCAACATGCATAATAAAAAATCAACAAATTAATAACTCAACTAATAATAGTATTCAAACATTTTTCCCTTATTAAACAAAAAAAAACATCTATATTACAAGAAAGATAAACTATGAAAACTAAGTAAAAGAGCACTAAATAAAAGATAGAAAAAGAATTAGTAGCCTTAATAAAAAAAACATACCGATCGTTGCACAACACAAATGATGAGTTGTTGTGCAACCTTCTCCTTTGAATGACCTTTATATTTGAAATTCGTCATAATGTAAGTTGGCACGACTCCCAATTCTCAAACACCATATTTTATACAATGTTTTTAAAACCGGCCCGGCCCGGCTGGTCGGATCGTTCGGACCGGTGTCGTCCAATAAAACTGGTCATGGGTCAGTCCAAACCCGGACTGCCCTTTGACCTGTGTTGGACCGGTCAAACCCGGTCAAAACTCGAGTTTGACCGCTTGACTCGTCGGGGGCTCTTGTGACCCGGCCGGTTTTTTAAAAATGTTTACACGCCTTTTGGCTTTTTGCTAGGACCGACTCTCCTAGTCCTAGTTGCTACATGTGGCCGCTCCCGACTCTCGCACGACGCACGACGAGTCACGACGACACACGATGACACACGACGATGCATGGCGCCGCGCCGCGGCCACATCTTGCTGACGATCTTCAACAGTGTGGCTGTTCGACGAAGATCGCCGCAGATCGGACAACCACGACCTAGTAGTATGGACTTTGCCGACCGTAGATCCGACGACCCAGCCACCACGAAGTCACGGAGTCACAAGAGTCACGAAGTCATAGATCTGGTAGCACAGGCTTCGGCGACCGACGATCTCCTTCGACGAACGCTGCCTTTGATCCAGCGACTGCGTCTTGGGATCCGACGGCGCACATTATGATGCATGCTCAATTTTGTATATTATAACACTTTAAGAAGTTGAAAATTGAATGATCATGCATCAATTATCTTATTTTTTTCTTATAGAATATTATTCTCCTATTTTATTTTGTGATTTTTGTGGCGTTTGTGCAGGAGAAGAAAACGGACCGTGTTACGTTGACACGGGCCATTTTTCATTATGTCGCATCACCACCAACACGGCCGGGGGAATTTCTGTCACGTGCTGATTAAAACGGTCCATTTTGCGTTGACACAGACTGCGTTAGATAATGACGAGAAGATTTTCCAGTGATTCCAGAAGACAACACGACCCGTGTCATTGATAACACGGTCCGTGTTATTCATATTCGAAGATTTTCCGCGTCGAGCTGTGATTCGCGTGATCATGACATTAATCAACACGGCCCGTGTCATTAATGACACGGTCCGTGTTGACACCCAGATTATTGGTGACGAGCGACTATAAAATGACCTCCACTTCCACACCAAAGAAGGGGGAGCAGAGAAGGAAATCATCCATTTAGAGAGTCTTGTGGCTACTTTGTCTAGAGTCACATTTTCGAGTTTTATTTTCTTGCTCATCTTTTGTGCTCTAAATTTCAGGCTTTATAATGTTTAATTCTTCAACAATTGAGTAATCTTTCTTTGTTGGTTTTACGTTGTTGAACTCCACTATTATTTTGATGAAAGATTATTTTCTCAATATGAATGTTCTATTTGAATCGAATTTATTTGTAACATCTCATATCTCTCCCCTATCTACTCTGTGAGATTTAGATAGGTGTGGACTTAGACTTACTCAGTTGAGGAGTCTTTGAGATAAATCAAATCACTTATGTTTTAATCCCTAAATATTTGGAGAACGATTTGGTTAAACTTTCTTCAAATATTTAATTGACTAAACATATAGGGTTAGAGTCCTAATTTATATTATTTCCATCAGATGTGATTTTCTTACTCGATTAACAGTGGAGAAATGCTTAGTAAAACCAACATTTCTTCTAATTGGTATTTCTTTTTTTTGTATCTGTTTCTTGTTTCCTCTGATTAACTTCATAATTCATTTCTCTACAAGAATTTTCATCTAGTAAGGGTGAGAGATAAAAGTCCTCGTGGGATCGATATCTTTTTACTACTTGTGCGATTGGTATACTTGCCGGACTTTTCTACTCTTTAGAAAAGTAGCCATCACATTCGATCCAGCGATCACCTACAATCCTGTGATGATCGGTGAGTTTCTTTGTTGTTAAGTTCTTCAGTTCGGTGAGTTCTTTAGTCCAACCATCACCTACGATCCTGCACGCCACCCCAAACAAGCCAAGGGCACACCATCATGAAGGCAATGACCAGGCAAGGCATGCCCTGACAGGCCAGGGCATGCCTAGCCGGCCAAGATGCCCTTTGGCACAGCCATAAAGACACCCTGGCCGGCCAAGGCACACCAGGCCAAGGGGCCCCCAGGCCAGTCGGGCACGACCATGGCCAACCTTGGCACGACCATTGTCGGCAAGGGGGTGCCCTGGCCAGTCGGGCATGGGCATGACATGCCCATGGCTGTCTAAGGGGGCGGCATGGCCAGTCGGGCACGGCCATGGCCTGCTAGGGCATGCCCCGGCAACCTAGCCAGGCATTTTGTCTTGCCAAGGGATGCATTTAGGCTTAGTTATTTACTAATTGATGTTAATTTTATACATATTTTTATTATTCATATTAATTTATTATAATTTGGTCTGACCATTCGGTTTGACCAGGTTCAAACCATCTGACCTGACCCGTTGATCTATCCGGGTCGAGAGCTAGGTCGGGTCATACAACATTGGTTTTATATTTCCTAGAGCCTCTAGGGGCTTTCACAAAATTTTTGTTTGATTGAAAGTCTTTCCATATAAAAACAAAATAAATTCATACTAGATTTCAATTGGACTTTAAAACCATTCAAATCTTCATATATTTTAAATAAATATGTTTCTTAATATCTAGAATTGATATGCAATTGAAATTCCAGAGAAAAATAAAAAAAATCTCAAAATTCAGCTTTGTAATGGCCCATAACAATTTCTTGACGACATAAATATGACTTCTCAATACTCGTAATAGTGATATCACGACAATAACAATGTCCAAATCAAAGTAAAAATTATGTTTTGATGATCCGTAATAGTCTGGTCACGACCCATTACCCGAGAAAGTTTTATTCACCAAACTGGGTATTTAACGAGCTATTATGGGCCGTTAATTTCTATCTACCTTTTAACTCGAATTTGAGTGTCATTTTTTCTAGTGGCTTCGTAGCCCTTTTCTCTTGCTTCTTAATTAATAAAATATAGAACTTGGGTAGATTTTAATTTTTATAAAATTAAAGTAAATAAGCTCATAAATTATGCATGCTATCAGAAAATGAATTGAAATAAGAATAAATGCAAGATTAATATGTTGGATTTTGCACACATCAAACTCTCACAAACTTAGATATTTGCTTCTCCAAGAAATGTTTAAGACAAATATCCAACCAAGATAGTTAATCATCCCTTTCAACCTGTGAGTCAACTATTTTTCTTAACACTAGATTTTGTACATCGATCGCCAAAGTATTTCTCCACTTAAAATTTTTTATTATATCAAAAGGAAGAATTTGTAAAGATAAGAGACTTATTTTGGACTTATTTTCTCATCAAATTATATTAGCCATACATTAAGATCTATGTGCAGAGTTAGATACACCTTTTACTTGCGATGAAAAGCTCAAAGTCTACATAAAACAACACCTCGAAGGAAGAGATTCGAGCGAAAGCTGAGACAACCAACAAGCCTCCAACTATTTCCCAAGAAACTAAAGATTACATGTTCTAACTTGTTTAGTGTGAAACATGTAATAAGGACTTTTGTATTTGACAAAAGAAAGATGATCAAATATGGTGAGTATAAATTGAGGACCTGCCAAATAGAAAACATATGGGTTTAGAGTCACCAAGTATAGTCTAAGGCTATAAACAATGGCGTTTGTGGAAATGCAACCAATCTAATAAATTCATTTTGTTTTTCTTTATTTTTGCAGGAATGAAGCAACCCAAACTAATTGTTATGGGCCCACAC
Organism: Pontederia crassipes; assembly: GCA_030549335.1. NCBI lineage: Eukaryota > Viridiplantae > Streptophyta > Magnoliopsida > Commelinales > Pontederiaceae > Pontederia > Pontederia crassipes. Next base: position 44,999,169 of record CM060197.1, on the reverse strand, counting down.
TTCTGCCCCACCTATAGAGTTGCCATCTTCTACACTCTCTTCTTCCGATTTTAATTGCTTTATTTTTATAAAAAATGACAACGTGTGTTGTTGAATATTTTTCTGTGTAGATAATGGGAGTAATATTCACTATTTACAATCCACGAAGATGTGTTGAAGCCACTATAAAAACTAAAAGGAATAAACACCTACCCTTACTTCACCCCCTCACAACATCAGAAGACAACATTTTTAAGCTTGGCCAACACTGAGTACAATGTTGACCTTAAGTTTGAGTGAGCCAATGGTATTTCCTCTGAATTTGATTGTCATTATTTTTCATAGTAAATACCGTTGTTGCTAATTTGTGATTTTTTCTGAAACTATGTTTATTGTAGCTTTTAAAAACTCCACTCGCATCAATAATTTATTAGGAAATATTATACATGATATTGTTGACCCCTAAGCTTACATGATTAATTTATTCTAAACACTTCTGAAATAGAATATAAAAATATAAATGACAGTAACCAAATCTAGCGACATGTAGACTGACCTTCCAAACAATTCCATTTAGGATTTTACACTTGCATCAACTTGCATGGTATGCTAAATTATGATATGTTGTAGTTTAGTGTTGCATAATTAGTACATGACCCAATTCTCTTCTCTTGTAAATTGGAAAATATTTTTACACTTTCTTTAATAAAAGTTCCAAGTACCAATCGGAGAATTTTCTGAAGAAAAGGTGGGGATGCTTGTGGACAACTTTTCTTTGTTGTGAATAACTACTCCTTTGTTTCATTACTTGAGGAAGACAAAAATATGCCACATGTGACACCACTAGTACCCAAGCTGACTATTAGAAAATGAGGAACTTGCTCAGTGAAAATTCTTTTTTTCTTTTAAGTTTTCCAATTCACAATAGAGGAGAAACTACAAAAGTACATGCACAAATTTTTGGGGGGTAGATGAAAAAGATGGTTAATTAAACCACAAGGACAGGTAATGTGTCTCCTACATACACAAGTCACCTTTTAGTGTTACCGCAAGTCAGAGCTAGTGCACGTTATTGGGGGAGGTGGACAATATGTAGGGTGGTCTCACTTGATGCCCATGAGGGCACATGATTCATTGGTTCCTAAGTCAGCAGTTGATGTGCCTTCAATGATTAAATGATGTTCAGGTAGAAGAAGTCTAGGTGCTGAGAAGAAATAGTATCATGTATAATGTCATCATGGGAACTTGAAAAATTTTGACCTAAGTTCCTAATCTTCTTGAGGACAAGCAAAAGTTTAAGTTTGTGAGAATTGATACGGAGGAATGATATTTACTTTTTCTTTATATTCAACATCCATTTCTTCTACATTTTGTCATATTTCTATGTATGAACACATGCTTTTTGATCCGTTTTCAATTCTTATTACTTCTTCACATCTAATTTCATAGAAATGATATTTCTTTAATATTGGGATGATGTACTGCTAGTTTTCTCTATTTTCATGAATACATCAAAGCTGATCATGGGAGTGAAGGATGAATTAGATCTAAATGAGGGCTAAGTTTGGAGTGAAGGGTCGGGGCATGTGGAAAGAGGACAAAACTTCTACAATATCAGACCTTATAGAAAATGCTGCAGATTCCCTTTCTCTAGGCATATCTTCCTTTGGTTGAAAAAGTGGTGCAGAAAAGGACAAAATAGTTGGTGGATAAATGACACAAAACCCTATGCTATAAAAGGACATGTGACTGCCAAAGAATGAGATCCCAACCCACTCCATTTGCAGCTTGTAGAAGAATGAGGTTGAGGAGGATTCCACAACAACCCTTTTTCTTTCTTTTTCTTTTATGTTTCCTTTCTTATTTTTCTCTTTTTTTTTGTTTGTGTCATGAACATGGACGCTAGGTCATCCCTTATTATATGTAGCTAGACAATCAACTAGGGATGGGGTGATTTGTTGATGGATTAATCTATTTCTAAATAATTTGTTTTCTAAATTCTTGTTACTACAATAGTCATTTATCTATTCTATTTGGTTTACTGTTTCATTGCCTAGTTTGGTTTTGTGTGTTGTTTCTCGAGAATGACAAATGCCTTTCTCTATCTGTTGGTTTCATGTGCATTGGCCCTAGAGGGTAATCTTTCCCTCTGCACTAACTCAAAGGCCGAGAGATAGGGGTTTTAGTTTAGTTTAATCAGAAAGACACACTGGGATTGAAACTTGTTTTGTCATCCTCTAGCTCAAACAATATTCATTTCTTAGGCATTGACGATTTTTGCCCGAAATAGTAATCTATTCCATAACTAAGGCATGTGAACCGAGAGGTTGAGTCGGTGTTAGGATACACCCGAGTAATCATAGATTACCAAGGAGTCGGCCTGAGTTCTTCTCTCTTGATTCGAGCAACTATTATGCTTTAGATGTTAGCATTTCAGATTTGGGGGGGCACATTATTTCTCAACAGTCATATGCATGATAAGAGGTGGAGTGACCTTTGAGTTAGGTCCAAGAGCCGTTGATAGTGCGTGTCAAATGAAGCTGAGAGGCTGACTCCTAGTGATTTTCATACCCTTTATGGGTATTTCATCTTTTCTGAACAATGAGGGTTTTCAGGTGTCCGTGATTTTGACCCAAGAGGGTGCCCTATTCTACAAGCATCAAGTGTGAACTAAGAGTTTGGGTGATGGTTAGGTTGAGTAAAAAATGATCGCCGATGACCAGCACCAAGCATAGCTGACAAGTTTGTTTGGAATATCTTAGAATCATTCTTCATTTCTATTCGAATAGGACCTAAAAAATTCCACTGAGTATCTCTTTGCCGGAACCAGTACAAGCGAGAGACTGGATGGACCCAGTTTACGACTCAAGAAACTTCTAAGTTCCGAAGTGGTGGCATGCTGGGAGATGCCCCCATCTAGGTACTCAGCATTTGGAATGTCCGAATATCATGAGAACATCACATATGTTTTGCACGATAATTCCATTCATGTAAGTCCAATAGCTGACAAGTACGAGAGTGACCCAATTGCTGGATGACGTTTACCGCAAGATTGGAAATATGAACGAGTGGGGGGGCATTATTGTGATTTTTATTGATTTTAGAAACAAATCTCCTGAAGCAATCCTTAAGCCCTAGTGTCCATTTCCACTGATTTTATCCATATATTATTTCTATCTTTTTGTCTTGTTTTATGCTTCCATTAAAAATCACTAAAAATTAGTGTAGTGTTATTTGATGCGATATCTAATGTACCAACACTTTATTTCATTAAGTCATTTTAGCATTGTTTTAGATTTAGCTTTTCCTTCAAAATGGTTTCAATCAAAAATATTTTTGACTTTATCACTATAGTTCGAACATTTAGCATTAGTTATAATGATGTTGTGTGTTTGTATCCTCGATCTGTGTGCTGATGATTTACAAATTTTAAAAGTGATTTTGAAACTTTCTATATTTGTGTTATTATGCAATTTTGAATCTTAGACTGCACACATTTCAATCCACACATTATTAGGCCTACAATCTTAAATTTTATTAGATGGTCCAATAATAACCAATTAAAACACCACTATGAATTATATTTGTGTAATGCTTGCTCTCTAGTAAAAACCCGATTGATTGGGCTATTAAGAGTTCGTCCCATCCATTAAACACCACTATGAATACATTCATAATTATTAAAACATGATGAAGCCAGAATAATACTAATTTATTAAAAAAACAATTTCAAAATTTCAAGTCATATACACCTAACACTTCAAATACTTTGCAAAATGGGTAGATTTATGTATGCACATCTAATATTGATCATTCAAATTGACTGTCACAACCATATGCTAGCAAGTCTCAATCTTTATAACAGATAAAATATAATATTTCAAGTACTTTAAAATTGGGAGCATGCATAATCAATGCCTAATTATGAATAAATTGACTATAACAAACACATAAATCTTATCATATACTTGGTCTATGTATTCATAGTGCGCCATCCTCCACTCTATTTTGAGCAACAAAGAACCAATATGCCTATTATATGTATATGAATGTCCTTTAAGATGATTAGGGATGATATGCGTGATTTCTTAAAGATTTCATCTCAAAAATTGATATTTTCATATTGGAAATCGAAACTCTAGGCCGTCAGCACATTCGTGATCGAGCGAACAAAATTGAGACAATATCGGTCATGCCCGTGATGCCTTTGTCACGGTCATGACAAGGCCAGGCACGGTCACGATCGTGAGCAAGAGCGAGCTGAAAGCTAAGTTTGGGAAAAGCTGAGTCTGGCACGTCCATGATAAAATCAGGCATGGCCGTGACTTATATGGGCATGTCCATGACAATGCTGAGCATGACATGACATTTTTGGGTACGACTGTGACATTGGAAAATGCCTTGTAAGGTATATTGAGCCTATTTTTTAATGTCTATTAGACATGTATGGATGTGTATTGATTGTATATGACACGTAATGCATGCTCAATGTAATTAGGTGCAAAGATGAAAGATTTATGCGACTGTCTGATGAATTGATGACTAATGAAGTATGAAATTGAAGGAAATACTTCGGGTGTTTGAGATATCTTAGGGGTCATTGGCCTAGTTGTAATGATGTTAGTCTGAGCCTTCAATTGAGTAAAGATAAAAGATAAGGGCAAGAAGTAAATGTCTTTCACCTCACGGTGATTAATACTTCTTTGAAAAATAATGTCATCACCCAAAAGATGTTTGAGATTCAATTTCTAGTGCCTTATGGATAAATATAATGATGATGTAAAGATGAAAGATGTGGTAAGAATTAAATGTCTTTCACTTTATAGTAATTAAGACTACTTAGGGAATAATGCCATCACCCAAAGTGTGTTTGACGTTTCCCAAAAGTAAATGCCTTTAGTTTTATGGTGACTGAGACTTCTTTGAAAAATAATGTCATCACCCAAAAGGTGTTTAAAATTTTTCAGTGTCTGATTAACTGATGTAAGAATGTTATACTATATTGACTATTAGGCAAAGAAGAAGTATACTATATGATGAATGTAATGAGAATAAGCCATGAATGTAAGAACGAGAAGTAAAAGCCTTTCACCTCACGGTGATTGAGACTTCTTAGAAAATAATGTTTATCACCTTAAAAGTGTTCGAGATTTCCCAATGTAAAGATGAAAGATATCATATGATAATGTTAATGTATGCAAGGATATAATATGACTCAATGGTATTATAGGGTAATAAAAAAAAGGAAAGATGAATGGATGAATATCCAAAGGGTTATAAAGTAATCGTGATGAAATGTAAAGTAAAGAATAAAAAGAAAAAAAAGAAAGAATTTCAAGTAATGAATAAGGATTAATGAGTTATAACAAAACTCCTAGAATACATATGACAATGGAAATGAATTGCAATGATATGTTTATGTCATGTATATATGTTATGAATGATATGAATATATGTTCTTATGGTATGGTACTTGTGGATGATGATTCTAAGGTAAAGCAGGTATGTCAAAATGATTATGTTTCAAGAATGACATGTTAAAAATGAATGATAACCATGATGTATCGTCATGTTCATGACATGCATGTTAATATGTTATGTTGATAAATGATGTATCGCATGTAGAAGCATATGATATGTTATCATGGCATGCATGATCTTTACATATTCTAATTGAAAAATCCTGCACTCTGGATCCATGCATGTGACCGAAATTAAGTGATGGATGATAACTCAAGCTCATGACAAAGAGTTGCACATGCTTAGGGTCAAATAAATATTATGGTTCTAGTTGAACATCGAGTCTAATGATGTAATGAAGATTTTAAGCATTTAATGTCCTACGAAGTATTAGTTATAAAATGATTATGACGAAGTTTTTATTTATTATGATTTTCTTCAAGTCTTCTGCTATCAAATAATATATGACAAACAGGCTAACATGCAAAATTTCCCTAAATGCCCAAAACTTTTAAAGTGTATTTCGGGTCATTACACATCTACTAGAAAAACATCAATCAACTTAAAATATGAATTATAATATATAATACCATACAAATTATTATTATCTTAGGAATTGCAATGGAAAAGTAAAAGAATAAATACAAAAAGAGTAAAGGTAAATCAAATTAGAAGAAATTAGTTTGATTTAGTAAAAGTGAGAGTTTTGACATTTTCTTCTCTTTTTGTTACTTTATTTTTGGAATTGTTTAAATGTAAAAGAGTGATAGTTAAAGTTTGTTATATAACACAATAACTTATGTTATAACATTAATATTCATTAAGGTTTTGTTCTAAGCATACTAATCCTAGTTATAGTACAACTAATCCCAAAAATAATCCCAATCTTAATATATAAATATATACTATTGGATTAAGATAGTAAATAATTTATTGTTATTGTATTTATTTATTATCAATGACCGCCTCTTCTTCGAGGATGTATTTAACTTCCTATGCCAGAAGTCACTATTCAACTTGTCACATTTTTTCAATTCAACAATTATTTGCTTGGTTGTCATTTAGCCTAAGATCATGTTAAAAAAATGAGTGTTAGAACATTATACACGTCTTCTCGCCGCATATATTTCAAAAATAATAAAATGATAATATTTTAGAATAGTGACATCGAAATGGTAGCAAAGCTCCCACTCATCTTCCACTATTCCAAAAATATTACCAAGCTATTAAAAACAATATAATTGCGTCAAGGTACTATTCTAGTACTTTTGGAAAAAAATGAACATCTAAAATTATTTAAAATATATAATGTGATTAACATATCATTCAAAAAAGTAGGAGCTCTTCATTGTCTATGCAAGGTGCCAATTAAGGAACCATCACCCCTTCACCTCGACACCAAAATAATTGAAAAAATGTTATCCTGTCACGTGAACGTAGTAATATTTAAAGATTGCGTTAACTGTACATCAGATAAGTCCACAGAAAAAGAGGGTACTAAATTTTCCACTTACAATATCTTTTCAGTACTTGCCTAGACATGAGTAGGATCCCAAGGCATCAAGAGGGGGAGTGAATTGGTGTTTTAAAATCGAAAATATAGATTTCACAAAATACTCCGCAAAAGCTTAAAATCGATTCGTTAAATTTTAAATCAATGCAAATCAAATCATATAACATGCATAATAATATGAGAAAGAGAGGGAGAGAGAAAAATCAAATACAAAGAATACGATAGTTTATTGACAAAGTTCGATCACACCTTGGCCTATGTCCCCGCTCTAACTTTTCGATCTCGAGATCGTCGGAGATTCTACTAAACTCTTCATTCGTTCCAAATGGGGCAAAGAAGAAATCCTTTACACCAAATCACATTTTCTGTGTTTCGAGAGATAAAGCACACCTCTCATTCTAGGAAGTTTATCTTTTCTCTAGCTCAAGAGTTAAGATTGAACCTCTTTTACACAGGAGCTCACACATAATTTTCTAACAATGCGTTTCTCTTTTTTACAATACACCTCTCATAATAAGAGAAGAGAGGAAATAGAGAAGATACAACAAAGATTTCAAGAAAATAAATTTTCTTTTATTCTTGAAGTTTCCCTTGAATGCTTTATGAATTCTGAACCCATAGGCCTCCTTTTATAGGTCTCTTTGAATAATATGGCCGTTGCTTTTTTATTTGACCAAAACTAGCCATTTTGTGTATTTCAATCGGGGACCGATCGACCGCATTAATGAATCAGTCGACCGATCTATATGATCGTTGTACGATTTTCTCACTGACCGCAACTGTTTGGTCGACCCTACTATCGATCGGCGTGTCGACCAGAGTCTCGTCATTTTGAATTTTAGCCGTTGAGCTGATCAGTCGACTAGTGCGACGACCAAACTTTCGACCGGTGTAGTCTTGACATTGAGCTTGACAATCTGTGCATCGACCGATATGTCTGATCGATCGACCAGTGCCTCGAACAACTTTCACTACTTCGACCGACAGGTTGACCGATGCCTTGACGACACTATTTTGAACATAACTTTGTTGAAATTAGATAATCTTAGATTCTTTGGAAAGCTAACATAATTCTTATAATTTTCATATTCATCATTTACCAAAAATCTAATGAGATCATAGTGAAATATTCAATCAATGTTTAGTGCATAAAGTTGCCAATTTCTATTTCAATTTTTTCAACATTTAATTTTATTCTTTCGAGGTTTGTATCATCAAAATATAATTTTATAGAACATTAAAACTTTTCTCCAACAACATGCACATGTCATGCACCGCTCAATAAAAATTATTACTACCGTGACCATCATATAATTTAAAATCCTATGGACTACCTATGTTTCATTATGAAAATATTTAACTTAGGTCCAATTTATTAAATTCCTAAGTTCATGAAATATGTCACATTCATAATTGGAATATTTATGCATAACACAAACATAGTATAAAAAATATTATGAATTACAAAGCATACAAATAATTATACAATTCATTTATCACAATGAAATTATTTGTCACGTGCTTTTAACATAATATATGATGATAATAAGCATAGTTTTTATTAATTCATACATTTACATAAAATGTAAAAATAAAATCACATGCTTATAAGACATATATGTATAACAAAAGTCATTTTAAATAATTAAAATATCAATTTTCATAAAAAAATCGAAAATTATTTTCCACACATGCCTTAATTACATATATGCAATAAAAATATTAATACAACAAAAATAATGTTTTCATATCATACATATATTATTGATTGCAAAATTTTATGACAAAATAAAAAATATGCAATATCATGTGAAAATACATATGTCACATCAAAAACTAATTTTGGTAACAAAAAATACATGCACTTCAAAAAAATTCTTACAAGAAGAAAAAATATTATTTATAAGTTCCATATTATAAAATGAACCTTAAAAAATAATATTCTGCAAAATTCTTTTTTTCACATATATAAAATTTAATATAATTATGTTTTAGAACATAATATCAAATAATATTAAATAACATTACATGTTTTTTGCCCATATAACATATCAAAAAATGTCCATAATCATGTCATATAATTGTAAAAATATTTCATTAAATTTTATGATTACCATAACATGATTATGTGCAAAGCATTTCAAATAAGAAACATGTCAAATATAACATGGAATAATTTTCTAATAAGCAAAATAATGTCAAAAAATAGAAAAATGCAGATTTCAAGCTATATACGAACAATGCAATTTTTTTAAAAAAAAACATTCAGATTTTTCTGAAGCATGAAACAAGCATTTTCAATTTTAATATAATTTTTCCGAATTTCCTTAATACAGTAACTTAAAAAAATGTAACTGTTCCTGATGGAGCAGCCCATACCACTGCAGCAGCCGCGGGCCATGGTCCGCGCATCTGTCAGGCAGCGCTGCGGGCTACAGGCCCGCACGCCCTCAAACGTGCCCAGTGGGCCACAGGCCGTGCGCTGCGCTACATATTAAAATTTGTACCATAATTTCTGTTGAAATTAGTACATAATGGATAAAAAAAGTTTAATTTTTTATTCTTTGGTCATGGTCATATGATCAAAAGTGCAAAAAATAAAATTTTTGCACAACCCCATATATAAAAAAATGAAAAGAATCATCTTCTGATATCAATTGAAAGATTTAATATAGGATTTTTTACGTTGATCTTGTAATGAAGCCGGGACGACGATTACCACAGAAAATCCATACAACACCACAATCTAAGTAATAGCGTTGTCGGACAGCATCTACCTGCAAGCAAAATTAACACAACATCTCCGTTAGCAATAACTATTTATAGTTGTATAGGGTGTGCACAGATTCTGCTATTGTAGTGTTGCGAGCTCTCGCACGTGTAACATCTGCCCAGGTCCAACAAAATCTGTGGCTAAAATCATGCAAACTACTTCGCCCATTTATTTAGGTAATTTATCATTCGATTATTGTTGGCTTTTGTTTAATAACATTGTCTTTGAACGGAGAGATCTACATCACTCTAAGAAGTATGAACTGATAGATATTGGTAAGAAGATCGTCAAAAAGTGTGCAGGATTACCTCTGGCGGTAAAAGTGATTGCACGTGTTCTTAGATATGAAGATGATGAAGAGGCATGGATTGATGCATTAGAAAGTGGGCTATGGGAGGATCTTGATGATGAGAGAAGCCATATCTTGCCTGCTTTGAGATTGAGTTAAGATCGCATGCCTATGGAATTGAGGCCATGTTATATGTATCTATCCTTATTCCCCAAAGATTCTGCACTTCATAGATCAGAGATAATTGAACAATGAATGTCGCAAGGCTTCCTTCATCGGAAAGAAGAAAATGTAGAAGAGGAGGACATTGGTGATGCATATTACAGGAAAGACCAATTATACAATGTTATATTAACAAATCAAAAGAAGTGTTCATCATGCACGATTCGGCATGTATCCATATACCTCGACGAGAATGATGCTAAAGTTGAAAACTTGAAATCCTTGTTTGAGTTCCAACTACAGAAAGAGCGTCTACGGACACTCATTATACATTCTGCTAAAGGCTTCTCCATCACTAATTAGTACAAGAAAATCACGATTTTCCGACGGGCAATTTCCGACGGTTCGATATCCGTCACAATTTACGACAGATTTTTCAACGGTTTCATTTCCGACGGATTTTTCGACGGCTATGACCGTCGGAAATGATTTATATTATTATTTAATTTTTCGACGATTAGGAACATCGATATTTCTGACGGATATCCATTCGTCACAATTTTCGACGGATTTTTCGACGATCACGACCGTTGGAAATAAAAAAATAAATTATGTAATTTGTTATATTATTATTTAATTTTTCTGACGGATTTTCCGACGGTTATGACCGTCGGAAATGAAAAAATTAAATTATATATTTTTTATATTATTATTTAATTTTTCGACGATTAGGAATGTCGATATTTCCGACGGATATCCATCCGTCGCAAAATCCGCCGCAATTTCCGACGGTCGTAACCGTCGGTAAATGTATAATAATATTATATGAGGAGTATTTTATTAACATAACTAGTAATGGCGCAAACTGTCGCATTTACCGACGGTTCAAACCGTCGGTGAAATAAAAAATAAACATTATATATAACTAAATATATTTTCGACGGTCACAATCATCGGTAATTTTAAAAATAGTTAATATTTACGTTTTCGACGGCCGGAGCCGTCGATAATTAAAATTTCGTTATCCCGCTTTTTTTTTTCCTTTTCCCGCTTTCTGTCATTTTTTCCCCTTATATATAATTCCTCCTCATCTCCTCTCTCTCTCCCTCCCCCTCTCCCTCTCCCTGCCCGCGCCGGCGACCCTCTCCCGCACCGGACGCCGGCGACCCACTCGTGCTGGCGACCCTCTCCCGCACCGCCGACCCTCTCTCGCGCCGGCGTCTCTCTCCGGCCGGAGGCCGCTGTCAGTCGGATTCGACCTCTCGCTGCCGGATCGACCGGCCCGGATCGATCACCTGGCGGCCCGGATCACCGGTGGCTCGGATCGATCGCCTGGCGACCGGATCCGGCCCCAGCGGCCCGGATTGGCGGCTGGAGGCCCGGATCCGGCGGCCGGCGGCGGATCCGGCTGCTAGGGGCCGGATCGACTGGCTGGCGGCCGGATCGGCCGTGGGCGGACGGATTTGGCCACAGTCGGAGCAGGCCGCGGTCCGATCCGGCCGCTAATTTTTTTTATATTTAAAAAATTCTTTGCGACAATTGTGACCGTCGAAAGTTTCGACAGTTGCGACGACCGTCGAAAGTTTCGACAGTCGCGACCGTCGAAAACTTTCGACGGTTCGAACCGCTGGCCTTTTTCGGCGGTTTCAACCGTCGAAAACTTTTGACGGTCCGAACCGCCGGCCTTTTTCGACGGTTGCAATCGTTGGAAACCTTCGACGGTTCGAACCGCCGGGACTTTTCCGATGGTTCTGTCCGTCAATATTTCCGACGAATTTTTTCGATCGTCGCAAATCGATTTGTGACGAGCGTTTTTCCGACGGATCGAATCCGACTGAAAAACCATCGGTAATTACGTTACCGATGATTTTCGGAACCATCAGTAATCAGCATTGTATTAGAACACTCGTCTTGAGGGAACAGCGCATGGAAGTGCCAGATTCCCTTTGCAACCTTAAGCATATACGCTACTTAGACCCTTATGTTCATAAGTTTGCTCTTGAATCAATACACAATCTCTTTCATCTCCAAACCTTTCGTCAACGTGATTCTCTTCTGGAATAGTGATTTGTGGGCATCGGAGATCTAATTTACTTGAGGCATGTCTACATCAATAGTGAACTTCGCCTACCTCGTCAGGTTGGAGGGGCTAACCAACCTTCAGACCTTGAGATATTTCACTGTTTGATCTGATAGTTGGCAGTGCAAAGTGAGAGATTTGAAGCACTTGAATAATCTCAGAGGAGATCTCTACATCAAAGGACTTAGAACTGTCGAGTGGTTGGATGTTACTCCTCCAGAAGCTCTTCTGAAGACCAAACCAGGAATCAAAGAGTTGTATCTGTTCTGGGGCGATATGAAATAGGATTAAGATGTGAAATTAACGCTACAATAGCGTCAATATAGTGTCTATCGTCACTTGGGCACCTAAATAGCGACACATTTTATCGACGAATTTGAGCCAACTTAGTGCCACAAACGACAACAAGTAAGCGATGTTAAGGATAGCATTCACGTCACATTATCGTCAAAATTGAATATTGCTTAGCGACACATTAGCATAAAAAAGGCGTCTCCCATTTTAGTGTCCTGTTGGCATCTACATAGAGTCGTTAAATATCTTTTCGCAACGCGACTTGTTGCAGTCACCCTAGCGCCAACCGTTGACGCTACTAACGCCGTCCTTCACATTGACACCATCGGGGATGCTATCGCAATGGCGACACTAAAGTGTGGTTGTTTTGTTTAGTTACGATTTAGCAACACATTAGCATCGCATGTCTGAATCGCTATTCGACTTGTGGTGATAAATGAAATTTGTGTTATCATTTTTTAAAATTTAATTAATAAAAAGAATAACATCTTTATATTTATAATGTTAATATCAGAGTTATCTCTTTCTTCAACGCTTTGTCATCATCACTCTTATTAGGTCTTAATGATTTTATTTTTTAAAAAGTTATTATATGTGATGCTAAAAATTTATATGAAAAGTGATGTTGCCCGCCTTATTTTACTTGTGATGCTTAGATTTTCTACAAGTTCCTCCCATACCACACCATTTTATTAATTTTTCTACAAAGGTCTTTTTAATATTTTTAAAATATTAATTATTGGGGCAGGTGTCGAACTCAGAAAAAGGACGAGGGCTAAGGCAGCAAGGATTCCATCCTTTGCCCTGGCGCCCCTGAATGGAGGTGGTCCATTAGATTTTTTATTTTTTTCTTTTCAATAGGACATTTTCTTGTTTTTAGGTTGTCAACTTTCGAGGAAACGATATTGATGATTCAATCTATGCTATGTTAAAAAATATTATCTACAAATAAAAATCGATTCATTATCAAATTTAATTAATTTAATTAAATTCGTTTTTTATCACGTACTTAAAGTGAAACTCTCGATAAATATTTTTCTTAAACGAAGAGGAGTGACTTGTGTGTAAGTTTGCTAGACAGACTTATTAAAAAAAAGATTCCAACCAAACAGAAAGTGAACAGGATTGGACGCTCTTTGACGTGGGCCCAAATTTATTCTTTTTCCATCAAAATATAATATTTTATGTTATTCATTAATAATTTTTTTTTTACAACAAAAACAAAATTTGATGTGGCTAGCTGAACGTTGTCATCAACCAAATAGAATTTTATTGGTCGTTATGGGGTAATTTACATATATAGTTCTAAAGTTTTGAATCTAAATCTCTTTTGTTCTCGATTTTCTTTTGCACAATTAATCTTCCAACCTTATTATTTTTCTCATTTTATTATTTTACCGATCTTAAGAGTTTTTTTAAAATTATCGACCACATATATATATATATTCATCTAAATATCATATATTATTATAGTATTCTTACAACGCCCATTGGACATAAATGACTTCATGAATCAAATGTAATTCGCGTCTAAACAATTATAATCGTCGAAATTATAAAATAGTTAATAATTTTATTATGATATATTTATAAAAATAAATACTTTAGGGGGAAATAATTTGGATGGATGCATATAGTCAATAATTTTGTAAAAGAAATTGGAGAATAAAAAAAGTATAGCATGAAAAAGTTATTTTTTGTTTTGTTCTCGTATATATACTAAACATTCAGTTAGAATAATGAGAATCATTTTATTAATTATTAACTGAAGTTAATTAACTAATAAAAAAATCGAACTAAAGTTAATTAGAATAATGAGAATCATTTTATTAATTATTAACTGAGGTTAATTAACTAATAAAAAAATCGAACCAAAGTTAATTAGAATAATGAGAACAGTATTCGCGGGTCCCATTCTTTAGAAGAGGCAAGTTCCCACAAAGTTGATGGTGTCGTCGACCACTAACATTTTTGGCCATCGACGTCAAAGACTCATTGCCGAGCCACTGGAATTCATCTCCTTTGCTCGTCTTAGAAGAGTTCAAAACGAAAATTAGGAGGGCCAAAATTATTCTACAAATATTTCAAAGTAAAAATACCTATTAACTAATTTTTAATAATTAGGATTTGTTTATAAAATAACTAATAATTTAAGGTATTGATAATTACTTTAATGACTGTTAATTTTTCAAAATAAATAATTATATGTTTGATAATAAAAAAATTCATAAATTATTATTTTAATCAAACGATCAAAATGTTCTTAATATTATAATAGATGGAATATAAGAAAAAAATTATGTATATTACAAAGGCAAAATAATACATTCATTGATCAAATCGATTCATTTTTTTCACACAAAATAAGTTGGGTCCTTCAATTTATTTTTTTTAACTTGTAAGTACGTAACACACTACAAGAAAATCGCGATTTTCCGACGGATAATTTTCGACGGTTCTAAATCCGTCGCTATTTGCGACGGATTTTTCGACGGTTCCGTTTTCGACAAATTTTTCGACGGTTATGACCGTCGGAAATAATTTATATTATTATTTAATTTTTCGACAATTAGGAACGTCGATATTTTCGACGGATAACTATCCATCGTAATTTTCGACGACTTTTCCGACGGTTATGACCGTCGGAAATAAAAAAATTAAATTATGTATTTTTAATATTATTATTAAATTTTTTCGACAGATTTTTCGACGGTTTTGACGTCGGAAATAAAAAAACTTAATTATATAATTGGTTATATTATTATTTAATTTTTCGACGGTTAGGAACGTCGATATTTTCGACGGATATCCATCCGTCGCAAAATCCGCCGCAATTTTCGAAGGTCGTAACCGTCGGTAAATCCGTCGCAATTACCGACGGATATCCAAACCGTCGCAATTACCGACGGTCTTGATCGTCAGAAATAAAAAAATTAATTATATAATTGGTTATATTATTATTTAATTTTTTGACGGTTAGGAACGTCGATATTTTCGACGGATATCCATTCGTCGTAAAATTCGTCGCAATTTCCGAAGGTCGTAACCGTCGGTAAATCCGTCGCAATTACCGACGGATATCCAAACCGACGCAATTACCGACGGTTTTGACCGTCGGAAATTAAAAAATTAATTATATAATTGGTTATATTATTATTTAAATTTTTGATAGTTAGGAACGTCGATATTTTCGACGGATATCCATCCGTCGCAAAATCCGCCGCAATTTCCGAAGGTCAGAACCGTCGGTAAATCCGCCGCAATTTCCGACGGATATCCAAACCGTCGCAATTACCGACGGTTTTGACTGTCGGAAATAAAAAAGTAATTATATAATTGGTTATATTATTATTTAATTTTTCGACGGTTAGGAACGTCGATATTTTCGACGGATATCCATCCGTCGCAAAATCCGCCGCAATTTCCGAAGGTCATAACCGTCGGTAAATCCGCCGCAATTTCCGACGGATATCCAAACCGTCGCAATTACCGACGGTTTTGACCGTCGGTAAATATTACCGTCGGTTCAAACCGTCGGTAAAATAAAAAAATAAATATTATATATAACTAAATAAAATAAATTTTTTTATTATTTATATTTTCGACGGCCGAAACCGTCGGTAATTAAAATTTCGTTATCCCGCGCTTTTTTTCCCTTTTTCCCGCTTTCTTTCCAAATTTTTTTCTTTATATATTTTCCCTCCTCCCTCTTCTCTCTCCCTCCTCCCTCCACTCCTCTCTCTCTCCCTCCTCTCCTATCTCCCTCTCCTGGCCGCGAGCACGGACGTCGGACGCCGGACGCCGGTTACGCCGCGAGATCGGCCTCTCCCGCACGCCGGACGCCGGCGACCCTCCCACGCCGGACGCCGGCGACCCTCTCCTGCACCGGCGTATCTCTCTCTCTCCCGCACTGCTGTCGGCCAAATCCGGCGCCGGCATCTCTCTCTCTCTCTGCCGTCGGCCGGATCCGGCCGCCAGGCGGCCGGATCAGGCCCGCCTGGCGGCTGATCCGGCCTCCAGCGGCCGCCTGGCGTCGGATCGGCCGCCAGGCGGGCCGGATCCGGCCTCCTGGCGCCGAATCGGCCGCTAATTTTTTTTATATTTAAAAAATTATTTGCGACGGTTGCGACAACCGTCTACATTTTCGACAGTTGGGACCGTCAAAAAGTTGCGACGGTTCGGACCGCCGGCCTTTTCCGACGGTTTCAACCGTCGGAAATTTCGACGGCTCGGACCGCCGACCTTTTCCGACGGTTGCGACCGTCGGGAATATCGACGGCTCGAACCGCCGGCCTTTTCCGGCGGTTGCGATCGTCGAAAATATCGACGGTTCGAACCGCCGGGGACTTTTCCGACGGTTGCAACCGTCGGAAAATTTCGACGGGTCGAACCGCCGGGGACTGTTCCGACGGCCAGAACCGTCGATATTTTTGACGAATTTTTTTCAACCGTCACAAATCCGTTTGCGACGAGCGTTTTTCGGACGGATCGATTCCGACTGAAAAACCGTCGGTAATTGCGTTACCGACGGTTTTCGGGCTGATTACCGACGGTTCGGACCGTCGGTAATCTGTATTTTTCTTGTAGTGACATAAGTATTTATCAAATATCAACTCTTTTTGTCAGTTATTAAATACGAAAAAATCTTCAAAATTACTTAAATTAGAGTATAGTGGCATATATTTCACGCCTAAACAAAAAAAAAATATTAGATTCAATTTTCTCACCTCAAAATAACCATAGGTTTTCTCCTGAAAAAAGTTGTGTTCCATGATAACATAATTTTGCTGAATGAAATAATTTTTCTGTTGCAGGGGGAAAAAAATCAGATCTGCCAGATACCATGCATGAAAACTTTAATCAAATTCTTATAAAAAGAACCAACATTGATTGGTTTAACTGGTAACAAAATTGAATCCTAAATGGTCAGTGTCAATAATTTTGGTTTCCTTTCTTAAAATCTGTTAAGAAATAAATTATTATCACTCTATTTTTTTTTTTTTACTTCTAGTCGTCGAACATCTGACAATGGCTAAGCCGAGGGCTACATCCACCAATTATATTTCCCCCCCAGAACCTGTCCAAGATGCGGTCTTCCTCGAGGTCGACTGCATTATATTTTGCCTTTTTTTTTATGTCTCCTCAAAATTATTAGAGGTAGCTCCCAAATTCAAATCGTCGTTCCTATTATCAATGAAAAATTAAGCCGATACGAAATGGCCAAAGAATTGTTATAGCCAGGTTCTCAAACTACGTGTTATTGCAGAATTCATTCATCTCCGAATCGGAAGGTTGCAGAGCCACAGCAATGGCCGCAGCACTTCTCGTGACCTCCCTCCTCAACAAGTTGGCGTCCCTGATCCCGCAGGCCTCTTCGCCAAGCTCCGCTGTGCAAGAGCTGCACGAGCTGGGACTGATCATGAAGAGGATTCATGACGTGCTGGACGATGCAGAAGAGACGGACATCACCGACAGGCACACCGAACAGCTCCGTCGGAGGGAACTCAAAGAGGTGGCATACGACGCAGAGGTCGCGATGGACGAATACGAGTATCTATGTTGCATGGATACGGGTACGGTATCAGTACCCGATACGGGTACGGGTACGGGGTACGCTATTTTTTAAAAAATTAGGGTACGGATACGCATATATATAATAATATTAAATAAAAAATTATATGTCTAAGAAAAGAATATGTAGTATATATACATTAGAAATTAAAGTTTTCGAGAAAAAAACATCATAACTACCAATCTGCCAGTCCATCTAATAAAATATTGATCAACCATTGCTAATAATTTAAAATTAAGCTTATTATTGCATGTAAGATGAGCCCAGCAGAGCCCATTTATACAAACTATAAAAACACGCCCAGCTGTTGACCTCATGTGTTGGCTTTCAGTTGTGATCAGCACTGAAGTGGCTTTCACGCAAGGTTGGAGAAAACAAATACGTACCCATTCGTACCCCATGTGTACCCGTACCGGGTACGTACCCGGTACGGGTACTCCTGCCTTTCAGGCGTACCCGTGCATCATAGACGAGTATGAAGTATTGCGCGCCAACGTGGAAGCTCGACGGCGCCTGCGACAGCAAGCAACGAGAAGAAGCAAGGACGCCGCCGCCGACGAGGTATTCCATCGGAAAAACTTTGATCATCCAAAGGTTTCAATTTCGCGTCAACTGGCAGATAAAATTAAGGAGATCAGGGAGAGGTTTCAAGAGATCACGTACGAGTGGGGACGTATTAATTTGCGAGCGAAAGATGGAAAGAGGCGACGCATAAAAACATGGAAGCCCGTGGAGACCACTTCCTATTTTGATTCCACAAATACTTTTGGCCGGGAGGACGAGAAGAGGAAGATAATTGAGTGGTTGCTGCAAGAAGATGAACAGTGCAACGTTTCAGTGCTTCCAATAGTTGGCATGGGTGGAATAGGCAAAACAACAGTTGCACAGATGGTCTATAATGATCCAATAGTGTGTCAAAAATTTCGAATGAGAGGTTGGGTGTGTGTGTCCGAGGATTTCAATATCGTAAGTCTAACAAGGAAAATTATTCTCTCTTTCTCTTTGATGGAATTAGATTACAGTACAAGTTCAAGTGAGCTCCATAAGATTCTCAAGGAGAGCTTGAAGGGGGAAGACATATTCCTCGTACTGGACGATGTTTGGAACCAGAAAAGTGAGCTCTGGGATTCGTTGAAAGCCATCTTAGTTGGACTTGGAGCTAGTAAAATTATAGTGACAACTCGAAACAAATCAGTCGCTAAAATCATGCAAACTATTTCGCCCATTTATTTAGGTAATTTATCATTCGATAATTAACTCCGCCTATATTTTATAGTCGGTCCCAAGCCCGGATAAAGGAGGAGGGTTGTGTTAGGCCCCGACAGCCAGCATAAAATCATGTCGAATCTTATGAACATGAATCAACGAATATGCGGAATGGCGTCGTATGATCCATGTAGCCGACCCCACCTAGTGGAATAAGGCTTTGTTGTTGTTGTTGTATCATTCGATAATTCTTGGCTTTTGTTTAGTAACATTGTCTTTGAGCGGAGAGATCTAGATCACTCTATGAAGTATGAACTGATAGATATTGGTAAGAAGATCGTCAAAAAGTGTGCAGGATTACCTTTGGCGGTAAAAGTGATTGCAGGTGTTCTTAGATATGAAGATGATGAAGAGGCATGGATTGATGCATTAGAAAGTGGGCTATGGGAGGATCTTGATGATGAGAGAAGCCATATCTTGCCTGCTTTGAGATTGAGTTAAAGATCGCATGCCTATGGAATTGAGGCCATGTTATATGTATCTATCCTTATTCCCCAAAGATTCTGCACTTCATAGATCAGAGATAATTGAACAATGGATGTCGCAAGGCTTCCTTCATCGGAAAGAAGAAAACGTAGAAGAGGAGGACATTGGTGATGCATATTACAATGAGTTATTGGAAAGATCAATTATACAATGTTATATTAACAAATCAAAACAAGTGTTCATCATGCACGATCTTATCCACGATCTTGCGCAATTAGTTGCAAGAGATGATTACCTGTTGATAACAAGTGACAAATTACATTCTACCCCCAAAACGATTCGGCATGTATCCATATACCTCAACGAGAATGATGCTAAAGTTGAAAACTTGAAATCCTTGTTTGAGTTCCAACTACAGAAAGAGCGTCTACGGACACTCATTATACATTCTGCTAAAGGCTTCTCCATCACTAACTTGCTACCTAATTTGATATGTATTAGAACACTCGTTTTGACGGAACGGTATCTGGAAGTGCCAGATTCCATTTGCAACCTTAAGCATATACGCTACTTAGATCCTCATGTTCATAAGTTTGCTCCTGAATCAATATACAATCGCTTTCATCTCCAAACCTTTCGTCCACGTGATTCTCTTGGAGAACAGTCATTTGTGGGTATCGGAGATCTAATTTACTTGAGGCATCTCTACATCGATAGTAAACTTCGCCTACCTCGTCAGGTTGGAGGGCTAACCAACCTTCAGACCTTGAGATATTTCACTGTTGGAGCTGATAGTTGGCAGTGCAAAGTAAGAGATTTGAAGCACTTGAATAATCTCAGAGGAGATCTCTACATTAAAGGACTTGGAACTGTCGAGTGATTGGATGTTACTCCTCCAGAAGCTCTTCTGAAGACCAAGCCAGGAATCAAAGAGTTGTATCTGTTCTGGGGCAAGACTGATGAGCAAAATGTGTTTGATCATGATGATAGCAAGCTTGCAGAACAGGTGTTGGAAAGTCTCCAACCTCATCCTAACCTCACAATATTGTTCATACAAGGATATTGGGGTGCCAAATTCCCAATGTGGTTGGGCTCTGCTTCCTTGTCAAAACTAGGACGCATCGATTTATGCGGTGGAAACTGCATATCTCTGCCGACGCTTGGTCAGTTGCCTTGTCTCAAGGTGCTCATTATAATGCAAATGAAAAGAGTGAAGAGTGTTGGACGCGAGCTGCTATCATGTGATCCTTTGAACCCTGTTTCTGCTACTAATGCTGCTGCTTCTGCTAAAGAAGGCGTCAGTAGCAGTTGCTGCTGCTTCCCGTCCCTGGAGGAGCTGACATTTAGAGAGATGGAAGAATGGGTGGAGTGGAACGGGGTTGAGGCCTCTGACTTCCCATGCCTTCGACTGCTTTGTATTGAGAATTGTCCCAAGATACAGATGCTTCCATCTCTAGCTTCACTTACCGTGTTAAGTATTCACTTCCATGGATGGAGTTCAGAGTTGCTCTCCGACAGCTGTCGCCTCCCGATGCTTAGGACTCTCAAGATCATTTACCACACCGGGGACTCCTTAAGCTTCCCGGATTACCAAGTCCTGCGTTCACTCAAGGAGTTGGAAATTAGCATGAGCATGTGGCTGAGATCTATAACGGGAATTGGCAACCTCACTTCACTTCGGCACTTGGCGATCGAAGGCTGTCCTTGGCTGCGGTTGCCGCCTGGGGAGCACGATGAGATTATCTGTAAAACTGGAAGATCGAATTTGGACCCAGAAGAATCGACCACGAAGATGAATGACTCAGTTGTTGCTGGCGCGAGTGGTCTACGGCTCCCAATAACATGGAGCTTGAGCTGCTGGTGGTGATATTTGGTATCGTATCTCTTCTTTTTTTTTTTCATTAATTCCTCTTTTAGTTGTAATTTTATTCAGAGATTTATTTAAAGAACAAAGACCATAAGTGGACATCATCTTCCTACGCCAGAAATTAAAGTTACACATTAATTTACACTTCAGACTGTGCAGTGCATCTTGGCTGGGCCAATGACAGAGCATCATGGACTATTTTATGGAGTAATTTACTCTTTTGGCGAAATCATTTCAAGACACTATCGATGATTTGATTAGCAGATAAAAAAAATTCTCGATTTTAATTGGTAATAGTTTTCTTTTTCTTCGTCTGAAATTTTCCAGTACTTTTAAACAACTAATAAGAGAGCAAACTCAATACCGAAATGAAATTACCCGACTTTTCTTCAAGTGCGATCCATGAAGACAAATTATGTATAGCAAACTCTTTGCTAGGCGATTCAATGAGAACCTTCCATAACAGTCCAAACCGAACTGCAAACTCCAAGTCAGTCCGATTGACTTGCCACTTTGTGTTACGGTAACCTCTGTATAGGTGCATTGAAGAATTCCTCAATCGTAACCTCTGGCGAGAGGGCGTTAGCGCAGCCAAAACTATCAACCTTAGACCCGGGCCAAAAAAATCACCCACCTTTTCAGTGGCAAACAACTGATCAGGAATAAGTGATAATTGATCAGCCTTCTAACATCAGAATAAATTCTGTCCTTGATCATCCAAAGGTTTCTATTTCATATCAATTTGCACGTAGACTTAACTAGATTAGGAAGAGATTTGGACATATCACATCCGAATGGGATGGTATCAGCTTGCAATCGAGAGATCGAAAGAGGCAACACATTGAAATGTGGAATCCTAAAGATGATGCTAATACTTTCGGAAGGGAAGAGGAAAAAAAGGAAGATAATTGAGTGGTTCAACAAGAAGATGAACAGGGCAACGTTTCAGTGCTTCCCACAGTTGATATGGGTGGAATAGACAAAACAACAGTTGCACAAATGGTACGTAATCATCCAATGGTGTGTGAAAATTTTCGCTTGATGGGTCGGGTATGTGTCTCTCAAGATTTCAGCATTGTAGATATACTGAGAAAAATTGTTGATTCCTTCTCTTCTATGGAAGTAGATTACAATACAAATGAAATTGAGCTCCATAAGATTCTGAAGAATATCTTGAAGGGGGGACAGCATTCCTGTACTTGATGATGTGTGTAACCAGAAGTGTGAGCTTTGGTATAATATCACTTGGATAAAATCAGAGGACGATTTTACTCCTCCAGAACCTCTCTTGAAGATCAAGCCAGGAATGGCGGTGTTCTACATATGATGGGGTGGTGATGGTGACGATAATGATGATGATGATGCAGTGTCTGGAACCACACCCCAACCTTTCAGAGCTGTCGATATTGAAAAATCCAGGGGCCATGTTTCCCAATTGGCTGGGTGGTGCTTCCTTCTCCAAACTACAACACTTGGTGAGCTACCTTCTCTCAAATTCCTACTCATAATGCGGATGGAGAAAGTGAAGATTGTTGGACGCGAGCTGCTGTTATCTAATCATTTGAATCCTGTTGCTTCTCTTGCAGCTGCTACAGAAGGCACCAAGAACAGCTCCTGCTGCTTCCCGTCGTGTCTAAAATCATCGATTGGAGACCATTAGTTGACTTCCCATGTCTTGGACTGCTTTGTATTTAGAATCGCCCCAAGCTACAGAGGCTACCATCTCTCCCTCCTCTTATTGAGCTAACCTTCATCTTCCATGGAAGGAATTCCGGTTGCTCTCAGATAGCTGTTTGCCTCCTTAAGCTTCCCAGATTACCAAATCCTGCGTTCACTTAAGTTTTGGGCTGTTCAGACCCAGCATCACAACCAGGTGGTGTTCTCAGCTTTTTTTTTCTTCCAAAAGCAAGTTATCTATTACTGCAGGCACAAGAAATGTCAAAATACATCAGATTGAGGACCTCCTTAGGGGAGTCTCTCGCCAAAAAGAATGAAAAGATGTGTGTAGGCCATAATTAGCAAGGTAATGAGAACATTTGAATTGTTCAAAAGTGTCTATAATTTGCAAGATCTCGTGCATCAAGTCCACAATCACCATGGGCACCTATTCCTTATGTTATTGATTGACACCAAGACAGTTGAGTTGGTGTCCAACCATACGCACAGTAGACCCATCTCCCTGCATTTCCTTAAGCCCTACCACGGCATAGAACTAGCTTCATATCGTAGAGCTTTTGCAAAAAGACAACAGCTTGAATCCTGTGCCTCTAGGGTTACTGGGCTGGGTGAATGAACCATCTGAGTTCACCTTCACCCAGAGGGCGGCGGAGTCTCCCATCCGACACAGGTTGGATCCGTGGGGCGAGAGGGGAGAGTAGAAATATCAGATGTATATGAAGTTGAAGTTGAATTTGGAGATGCCTCAGATAAGGTGGGTCTGAGGAAGTCATTAGAATCTCAATACCACCACCGATATGGTTCCTGTTTGAAGGCAAAGTAGGCATCATTCTTGATGAACCAAATGCCCCACAGATAAAAAGCAACAATAGAACGAAGACAAACAACAGAAGAAGCCTCCAAAAGTAACACCTTCTTGGAGCCAGGCTCCTGCTGGCCAAGAATTAAAATGAGTAACACCTTCTCAGCTTAACAAATGACCTTAATTATTATTCAGCTTACACTGGATTGGAAGAATAGAAAAGGGCAAACAATACCATCTTCATCTTTTCTTTGCTCGAGGGCCTCAGTTAGACATCACTTTCCTCGTACATACAACATAGAGATGCTTATTTCTTAGGTCCACTCCTGGAGGGCACCATGTAGAGGGTCATCCTCCCAAAAAATGTGGGAGACATAGTTAGCAAAAAAATCCACGATCTAATTTGCTTCACGGTAAATATGGCTGCAATTGAAATTTTGAAATGAAATAATGTCATGACATATATTACGTAAGACATTTAGGATTTTTCATGGACAAGGAATCCTCCGAAGGACATTCGCCAAGAGAGGCAAGTTGATCTGACAAGAGATATGCCAAAGCCCCAATCGCAAGCATTGTCTAATACCCATCATCAAACCACATGCCTCCACCTGCACCACTAGCATGCCCGAGTCCACGGAAGGAACCATGCGAGTTTAGGCTGACCCAACCCAGAGGCAGAGGTGGAGGCTTGTAGTAATGTTTGCCTCAGACAAGTTTTGTCTAACATATTAATAGTGCCCCTCCAGAGCCCTCTTCCACGTCGCAGAAATGGTAGCATGCATTTGTAGGAACGAAAGCACCAAGAGGAGGGGGGGGGGGGGGAGGTGAATTGGTGTATAAAAATTTTAAAATCGAAAAAGACGTAGAAGTAAATTTATAGCAAATGCGATCACAAGCAAATAAAGGATAGGCAATAAAAGCACGAGAGGAGCAAGAGAAGAGAAAGACGTGATATGTTGACGAGCTTCGGCCCAACTTCTTGGCCTACGTCCCCGCTCCGACTTCCCAACCTTGAGACCGTCGGAGATTCGCTAGCCTTCTCTTTTCTTGTAGGGAGAGAATAACCCTTTCTACACCACAATGTCTTCTTCTTCGCTCAAGAGGTAAGGCACACATTTTCTTACAAGGAGCACTCAAAACTATCTAAACAAGAATTCCCTCCAATGCTCTCTTTTTACAAATAATGTTCTCACTAAAAAACTAGAAGAGGGAAGGGATGATTTGCAACCTTGGCTCAAGAAAAATGCTTTGGATTTGAAGGAAGCTCTAGAATGATTTGCCTTATTTGAATGATCTTCCTTCAATCTTTTGGATCCCTTTTATAGGCTTCTCTTAAAAATTTGGCTGTTGTAAAGTAATTCAAAAAGCTTGTGCTGTCAGCTTTAAATCGGTCGACTGTTTTAATATCGATCGTCCATTTTGCACAGTAACTAGCCGTTATCCTGTCTGTCGAATCTTCGGCGGTCGCTTATTACCAAATCGGTCGTTAATTTAATAATAATTTATCTCCATTATTTTATCTTTTCTGTGCAGTTTACGTTGATAGTAAGCCGTAAAAGAATTATAGCTGTTCTTGCGATGTTGAAATCCAATCGATTCTGTGATTAACGGTCAATACAGTCTTCCATTTCAATCGTCTATTATCTTCATAACGGTCGACCGATAATAGATCGATCGCCCATTTTTAGAGGTTGATCCTTTCTGTGATTAGCAGACGTTCCATCTTACATTTCGATCGTCCATTGTATTCAATAACGATCGACCGATTATAAATCGGTCATCCGTTTTTTTAGAGTTTCTTCTTTTCTGTGATTAGCGGACGCTCCATCTTCTATTTCGGTCGTCCATTGTCTTCAATAACGATCGATCGATTATAAATCGGTCGCCCATTTTTTAGAGTTTATTCCTTTCTGTGATTAGCGGACGCTCCATCATCGATTTCGATCATCCATTATCTGCCATAATGGTCGACCGATATAGTATCGATCGCCCATTTTTACAGCAGAAAATACTTCAGCTATTTTTCTTCAAAAAATGTTAAACATGTTCACACTATCACTTCAAGCATAATTAATACATCATCTTCCTTGTTTGCTATCATCCAAATACATAGAATATGGTCTTGAAACCAACAATCTCCCTTTTTTTGATGATGCAAACAAAGTGACGAGAAGGTAATCAAAATATCAAATTATAAATTCCTCCCTCTAAATTCATGCTTGCTTTAAAAATATATTATTTACTCTCTTTTAATCAAAGCATAACTTCTTTTTGTAAATATCATAAATATCATATATAGTGAAAATAAATCATGACTCACAAATTTCCATATACAAGTAATCTCATGTCACATCATATAAATAAGAAATACATCACATCATATAAACAAGAAGAGAAATACAACAAGAAGTGAAATACAATGCACATCACATAAACATAAGTAACAATGTCATACATGTAGGATCGAAAGCACCAAGAGGGGCGGGGGGTGAATTGGTATATAAAAATTTAAAACCGAAAAAGACGTAGAAGTAAATTTAGAGAGAATGCGATCACAAGCAAGTAAAGAATAGGTAATTGATGCGAAAATTTTTGTATAGCGCAAATACTAGCAAGAGCACTAGGTCGAATCAAGTAATAAAGAGTGAGAAAAGTGTCGAACCCACGAGGACTAGTCTATTTTTTTCTTTTATCTTAATTTAATCAGATGAGGAAAAGAGATAATATTTGGTTCAAAATAAATAAACAAAGAAGATTAAAATTGATCCAGCCTAAAGTCTCAAAATAAATAATTCAGAAATGTTCAGTCAAGATGAGAGTAATAATATCTTTCAATAAAAGATTTCAAACAAATCCGAATTTTCTGATGGAAAAGATGCCAAAAAGTAAAGGTCGCAAACCAGATGACCTAATTATGTTATCACAATATTAGAAAGAGAAGGTTCAACCAAATCAACCTCTAACTAACTTTTGATAAGATGCTTTAGCGATACAATCCTATCTCAAAAACACCTCAATCGAGTGAGTTAATGATACACAAATCTCTAAATCTCAATCGAGTAAATAGAAATGGGATATGAAATGCTTATTGAAAGATCGATCAACTGAGAGAGATTAAAAGAACAAATCTCGATAATAGCAACCAGTTAAAATCGAGTACTCAAAAGATAGTATTAAAATCAGCATACATATTCAGAATATTCAGAATAGTAAATCTTATTCAACGATCTAACAAAGTCTAACATAAATTGATCTTAATTAGAACTCTATTACATAGATAAAGAAATAGTAGAGAGAAAAAAAAGAGATTAAAAGATAAAAAAACGAGAAATAATCTCTTCAAATCTAAACTCCTCTAAAAAAATCTCCACTGACTAGATGACCAGAGGCTCTATCTCTTCTTGCCTTTGCAATGAATTTTTGAATTTCAGACTTGGATGATAAGTGAGGTGATATGGAACCCTTTTTATAGTTGAAAATGCATATGCCTCCTGAGAATCAACATGAATCAATGCTGCATGATTCAAAATCTAATGATTTGGTTGAGGAGATCTTACGAAATTAACAACACAAATCGTGCTATTAATAATAGGGATATTTTATATTGTTAGAGTGATTTGCTCCCAATCTTTCAGATGTTGAAGATATGGTGAGCTGGCTAACATGGACCATGTTGAAGGAAACATGGGCTGTGTTGCTGGCAAACGAGGATCGTGTTGACTGCTGCAGAAATAAAAATAACAAATTATGTATCAACTGATTCTTTGAAAGTTTTAATTAAAAATGAGGAAAAGTTTATATATAATAGAATAAAATTATGAAAAATAGATTGAATGATATGAAATAAATATGTATAAAATGTCATGCATCAAATTCTCCCAAACTTGAACTATTGCTTGTCCTCAAGCAAGTTTTAAAGTAAGAACTGAGTGAAAATTGTTCCACAATAAACTTCACCTAATGACTAATACTTTTCTAATACTACTATTTCGCACGTTCATTGCTAAAGCATCTCTCCTCTTGCGATTTGACCCTGCCTCATAGAATTTCTGACACAAACATATTTAAACATTTCTAGATTCAGCTTGACAAAAAAAAACTATAGATTATCATGTAATAGTCTTAATATTGAAAACATAAGTACAAGTTGAGCTTAGTTTTCTTGTTATTATAGCAATTCAAACATTCATGTGTTTCTCTATATTGCGCAAGGTGGTCTATGTAGCGAGTTTTCGATCGATGGTTTCTAGACCAGTTGGCCTTAGATCATCAGGCAAGAATCTCCTATGGATCTAATTGCCCAAACACACCAAGGTGCCAGAGAAACATTCATGACTTATTCATTGCATTTTTTCACACTTTTTTTTCTTTTTTTCGCGTGTTTCTCCATCTTACTTAAAGTGGTTCATGTAATAGATTTTCGATCGATGGATCCCAGATCAGTTGGCCTTCGATCGTCAGGCAAGAATTCCCTACGGATCTAATTGTCCGCACACACTAAGGTGCCAGAGATAACACATTTCATTTTATTCAACTTCTTTGGAAGGTTTTTTTTTTAAAAGCTCAAAAAGTACTTAAAGCATTCAATAAAAGACTACTCTAATCCAATCTAATTAAAATAAAAGCAAGCTAAATAAAGAATTGTAGTTCAGTTATCATATTTTTATTTGGCATCATTCTACTTTTCCAGTAACCCAATACTATGGCAATGAGACGATAGAAACTTCAGCGTAGAGTTTCATAAGTCAATTAGATGTCTTTTAAAATTGATGCCAAAAATTATTTTTTTATTTTATTTTAGATGATATGCATGTAAAGCAAAAAAAAATGCAACTATAAATAATAAAACATGCGAATGCAGTAAACATGAGAAATGCATCAATGCAACTCTCCCAAGCTTAAACTAAGCACTGTCCTCAGTGCTAGCCTAGTCGGGTAAAGTTTGTCACAGAACAATGACTTAAAAAATATAAAAAGAAAAAACAAAGAGACACAACCTATTATTTAAAAAAAACGATGACGACAAAACATAGATCAATGGTGGAGCACAAATGTTGATGGTTCTGGATTGACGAAAAAAGTCGTCTGCTGCAATACGATCAATTATAATGACTACCCGAGCTATATCATAAATGTGGTATGTGGTTGTTGGCGCAATTTTTGAAATTTTTATTTTTTTTGAATCATGAAGCACATGGATCATGTTGAAAAAGAACTTTATGCAAAAATAGGCCGAGTAGTTAGTCCATGTTGAAAACACAAGTCATATCAAAATGCACCTGGGACATTTTTTTTCAAAATTCTCTATCTATGAAATGAGTGCCTAAATCTAACAACTAAAATTATTTTAAGAAAAACTAAATTGACCTGAAATAGAAAAAAAATTCCTTAATAAAAGGATTAGCATTATGATCATGAACGAAATTTGCAATTAAGAACAATCTCACCCAAATTATGTGATCATGATGTGTTTATAATGGTGAGAATCAATGAGTATGGGTGAACACACATCCAACTTTCACCAATTTTTGGCAAGCCATCTCTGTAATTTTTACCTTACCCTTGATTTGAGATTTTGCAATTTTTACTATTGGGCTCTTTGGTCGCCATTCTTTCGATGACATTGGTGCTCGTGATGTTGTTCTTGCTGATGATGATGCCGGTATTGCGATCACCTCCTTTTGTGGTGGTGGATTTGATGATGCGGTGATGGTGGTAGATGGTACTTCTAAGGTTGAGCTCCTCTTTCAGACTTGTCTATTTTCGATTATGTACGGACTTGTCTCCGTAATCCTCCACTCTGTAGTCCATGTCTTTTGTTGATAATATCTTCATGGTTTCCATCGTCTCTGATATGGTTCTCGATGATGACAAGGACATATGAAAATTGGCGACCTACCTAAAATGCTTGCCTTTTGAGATTGGGCCAAATAAAAAGATAAATTTACTACTTCCTTCTCCAGTAGTTGAAATTTGGCTTGCATATCATCAAACCTTTGTTGAATCTCAGGTGGATGCGATGAAGGTGAACTCTCATTGTGAATCTTGGCTTGATCTTTTAGCTGTGTCAAGTGAATCTCCAAATTATGAATGAGTTGGTCCTGCAAAGGAAATCTCTTATCAATTGCAGATATGAATTGCTTAAACATGTCCTCTATTTTGATTCTTGAATCACTTGATGAATTGATGGCAATATCTATCTTTGTGTTGTGTTGTGTTAGTTGAGTAATCTGATTCTTCATGTTCTGAATGTACTCTTCCTACATAGCAAATTTGTTCATTAGCATGCCTGTCATATGTGTAAGCAAGGATAGTAGGTCAGTTGAAATATCTCCTGATGAAAATTGTTGAGCCTCCTTGTTGTAACTTTTATTAGGCAGATTAACACTAACTTGGATAATTTCTGATATTGAAGGATCTTCAAGTTGTGCTTCTTCCTGGATAGTTATTTTGTTGATATTTCCAGATGACATGGGTTGTTTATTAGATTTGTTCTTTTTTGCCATTAAAAATTGAATAAAATTTTCTATCTCAAGATCAAAGAGAAGTGGATCCTTCAAACTTCTAATGTTGTGTCACTCAAACGTTCCAGAGAGCGACCCGAACAATAGAGAGAAATAGTTAATAAGGAAATGAGAACGCAGACCATTTTGCATTTTAGGAAAGTCGACACTTGTCGCTCCCCAAAAATCACAGAAGAAGGTGAACTCGGGTCGTGTATAGAGGAACACGGACCGTGTCCAAGAAGGCGTGACAAACTACGCGGTCTATTTTATGAAACGCAAACTGTTTTCAAAGATATTGACACAAGTCGTTCTCCAAAGAGGTCCATTTCGGGATCGAAAATAGTGAAGCGCACGCGGACTGTATTAGCACAACACAAAAGTAGAAAAGATGAGGAAACAAATTTGGCTCGACACGGATCGTTTCAGAAATATCGACAAAAGTCATCTTATAAAACAAAGTCTATTTACGAGTGGAAAAAGAAAATGTGGCCCTTTTTCAACGATTCATACGAAAAGGA
The DNA here is from genome assembly GCA_030549335.1 of Pontederia crassipes. Classification (NCBI taxonomy): domain Eukaryota; kingdom Viridiplantae; phylum Streptophyta; class Magnoliopsida; order Commelinales; family Pontederiaceae; genus Pontederia; species Pontederia crassipes. Next base: position 44,967,982 of record CM060197.1, on the reverse strand, counting down.
GAGAAATCAGAATATTCAAGACTCAATCAAGTAAGAAAAAGATAGAAAAAGTTCCCGGCAATGGCGCCAAAAACTTGATGCGAAAATTTTTGTATAGCGCAAATACTAGCAAGAGCACTAGGTCGAATCAAGTAATAAAGAGTGAGAAGAGTGTCGAACCCACGAGGACTAGTCTTTTTTTCTTTTATCTTAATTTAATCAGATGAGGAAAAGAGATAATATTTGGTTCAAAATAAATAAACAAAGAAGATTAAAATTGATCCAGTCTAAAGTCTCAAAATAAATAATTTAGAAATGTTCAGTCAAGATGAGAGTAACAATATCTTTCAATAAAAGATTTAAAACAAATCCGAATTTTCTGATGGAAAGGATGCCAAAAAGTAAAGGTCTCAAACCAGATGACCTAATTATGTTATCACAATATTAGAAAGAGAAGGTTCAACCAAATCAATCTCTAACTAACTTTTGATAAGATGCTTTAGCGATACAATCCTATCTCAAAAACACCTCAACCAAGTGGGTTAATGATACACAAATCTCTAAATCTCAATCGAGTAAATAGAGATGGGATATGAAATGCTTATCGAAAGATCAATCAACTGAGAGAGATTAAAAAAATAAATCTCGATAATAGCAACCAGTTAAAATCGAGTACTCAGAAGATAGTATTAAAATCAGCATACATATTCAGAATAGTAAATCTTATTCAACGATCTAACAAAGTCCAACATAAATTGATCTTAATTAGAACTCTATTACATAGATAAAGAAATAGTAGAGAGAAAAATAAGAGATTAAAAGATAGAAAAAAGAAGAAATAATCTCTTCAAATCTAAACTCCTCTGAAAAAATCTCCACTGAGTAGATGACCAGAGGCTCTCTCTCTTCTTGCCTTTGCAATGGATTTTTGAATTTTAGACTTGCATGATAAGTGAGGTGATATGGAACCCTTTTTATAGTTGAAAATGCATCTGCCTCTTGAGAATCAACATGAATCAATGCCGCATGAATCAAAATCTAATGATTTGGTTGAGGAGATCTTGCGAAATTAACAACACAAATCGTGCTATTAATAGCAGGGATATTTTATATTGTTAGAGTGATTTGCTCCCAATCTTTCAGATTTTGAAGATATGATAATTGTTGGCTAACATGAACCATGTAGAAGGAAACATGGGCTGTGTTGCTGGCAAACGCGGACCGTGTTGGCTGCTGCAAAAATAAAAATAATAATTAGGTATTTGAAAGTTTTAATTAAAAATGAGGAAAAGTTTATATATAATAGAATAAAATTATGAAAAATAGACTGAATGATATGAAATAAATATGTATACAATGTCATGCATCAATAATAAAAGCACAAGAGAAGTAATAGAAGCAAGAGAAGAGAAAGATGCGATATGTTGACGAGGTTCGGCCCAACTCCTTGGCCTACGTCCCCGCTTCGACTTTTCAACCTTGAGACCGTCGGAGATTCACTAGTCTTCTCTTTTCTTATAGGGAGAGAATAACTCTTTATACACCACATTGCCTTCTTCTTTGCTCAAGAGGTAAGGCACACCTCTTCTTACAAGGAGCACTAAAAAACTATCAAAACAAGAATTCTCCCAAGGCTCTTTTTCTTACAAATAATATTCTCACTAAGAAACTAGAAGAGGGAAGGGATGATTTGCATCTTTGACTCATGAAAAATGCTTTGGATTTGAAGGAAGCTCTAGAATGATTTACCTTGCTTGGATGATCTTCCTTCAATCTTTTGGATCCCTTTTATAGGCTTCTCTTGAAAATTTGGCCGTTGTAAAGTAACTCAAAAAGCTTATGCTGTCAGCTTTGAATCGGTCGACCGTTTTAGTATCGGTCGTCCGTTTTGCACATTAACTAGCCATTATTCTGTCTGTTAAATCTTCAGCGGTCGCCCATTTACGAATCGGTCATCCGTTTAATAAAAAATTATATCCATTATTTTATCTTTTCTGTGTAGTTTACCGTTGATAGTAAGCCGTAGAAGAATTATAGCCGTTCTAGCTTTCATAACGATCGCCCGAAAGTGAATCGGTCGACCGATACTGAAGTTCAGTCCATTCTGTGATTAGCGGTGGATCCAATCTTCTATTTCGGTCGTCCATTCTCTTCATAACGGTAGACCGCTATAAGATCGGTCGCCCATTTTTAGAGGTTGATCCTTTCTGTGATTAGCGAACGTTCAATCCTCCATCTCGGTCGTCCACTATCTTCAATAATGGTCGATCGATAGTGGATCGGTCGCCCATTTTTAGAGGTTGATCTTTTCTGTGGTTAGCGGACGTTCCATCTTCTATTCCGGTCGTCCATTGTCTTTAATAACGGTCGACCGATTACAAATCGGTCGCCCATTTTGTAGAGTGTCTTCCATTTTATGATTAGCGGACGCTCCATCATCCATTTCGGTCGTCCATTATCTACCATAACGGTCCACCGATATAGTATTGGTCGCCCATTTTTACTGCAGATAAAAACTTTGGCTATTTTTCTTCGAAAAATATTAAACCTATTGACACTATCACTTTAAGCATAATTAGTACATTATCTTCCTTATTTGCTATCATCAAAATACATAAAATATGGTCTTGTGACCAACAATACATAGTGATAAAGTCATACATAACGTCACATACATTCCTTCTCCCCCTTTTGACACCATAAAAAAGGAGGAAACAAAAAAGATAACTAAAACAAGCAAAAGCTAAACGTCCGGAGCGTCATCGGGCAGGGGCGCAACCTGCTCATAAGGAGAGGTGTCGAAACCCTGAGATCGGAAATATGCAAACACACACTCCTGTGTATGACGCTGATCAAGCTCTATGCACTCTATGCGTGCCACCATCCCATCCCACTCATCACGTGTCGGTACTGTGCCCCAAACTCTCGTCGACTCACTTGGAGGATGTATGTATTGATCCCAAGAAGGTCCAATATCGTCCACGGGAGCCTGCATAGGACCTTGCGTGGGAGCCTCGGTGCTTGCCTCATCATCGGAGTCCGAGTTCTGAGTATCTTGGTCTTGAGTGGAAAAGACCCATTCTTCATTAACAAAAACAAGACCCTTCCGCTTTAATGTGGCTTTTCCAATGATATCGGTTGATCTCTCAGAAAGTGATAGTTCAATCTCAAGAATAGAAACGTGTTTATGACGAAAGATTCGAGTGAGAAAATAACCAAAGTGAAGAATCATATTATGAGATCGTTTGGAATCTATTCTCTCTTTGGTTAAGATAAAGTGATAAATCATATATGCTCCAAAGTTAACAGGAGGAAAATCATGTCGAAGAAGACAATAAAGAAGACGTAAATCATAGAAAGTCATATCAGTATAATGACCAAATTGAGGGAAGATGATATGACTAACGATATGGTGTGCAACAAGAAGTGGAGGTGACAAGTTTTTTAGAAGGCCCTTCATGGAAAAGCTATGCACTTCACCACGAAAGACAACTTCAAGAGCTTCATTGATAGAAATATCAGTAGGCCACTTATGAGATACAATGTTCAAGAATCCTCGGTTGAGGATATTGAAAATCTCACAAATCAAGGAATCAATAAGCTTAATGGTATGACCTAGTATGTGAGATGTCACATTAGATTTAGACTCTGAAAATGATAAGTTTGCGTAAAAAAGTCTGACCAACCTAGAATAAACAAGCTCCTTAACATTAAGAAGACGAATCCAACCTATGCCATCAAATAGGTTATGAAGCATGTTCATATTAAGAGAAGTCCAATCGACTCACATGACATCTGCTACTTCTCTAGAAGAATGCAATGTTTCAAAGGTAGATGCAATGGAAGCGTTAGCAAAGAGAGAAGAATCGAAATCTCGAGGAGGTGTTGGCGGAGGGTCAGATGATGGATGAGAAGAGGACTCTGGTTCCTTATAGACTCGAAAATGGAGAAACGGTCGACCACTATGAGAAATGGTCGATCGTTTTTATCCAGAACACGAAATGTATCGTTTGTTCAAAACAATTTTTCACTCGATTACAAATTCACTCACAGGACATTTTCTACACAAATTGGATTGATCATGATTGAGAATTTGAGAGAAAAACCAATATCAAATTTGAGCACCTGTAAATTGATCCAAAAAATTTGAAATTAGTTCATGAATTCTAGATATGAATCACAATTCCTTGTCAATGCTATCTGACTTACATAGCATTCGGAAAGGCCTATTGATTGTCCTTAGTCGACTTCGCCGGAGTTGAGGCGATGACGGCGGCGGCAGCGATGGTTGCGGCGACAACGGCGGCGGCGACAGCGTCTGCGGCGACAGTGGTGACGACGATAGCGGCGGCTGCGGCGACGGCGACGACGGCTTGAATTGGCGACGATGATGGCGAGATATGATGCCGACTCCGACGGTGATGGCGGCGCCCGACGAGAATGGCGACGGCGGTGATTGCGTACGTCGGACGAAAAATTAGTCGCCAACTACGACCAGTACAAGAAAATTGGCGATTAGTGACTCAAGGTTGGAGACGCTAGGGAGACGCTATTACGTCTCTGTTTTGAAGAGCGTCTCTTTAGCGTCCAACTAGCACCGCCAAATTGAGACGCTAGAAATCGGTGGCTAGTGGCGTCGCACTAGAGTCAAAGATAATGAGACGCAACTAGCGCCACTTGTTGATGCTATATCGACGTTATTAAGACGCGGTTTGCGGCTGTGCGAAGCAGGACCGCGTCGCTAAGTCGACGCGCAAGGGGCGCTAGACATGAGGCGCTATTCCGGCGCCCACGTATCGCTACTTTAGGCGCTAGGAATGCGCTATATTGACGCAAATATGATTGTGTGCGTGTCGCCAATGAGACGCTAAGATAGCGCTAAGTGCGATATATTTAAATCAGCGTCGACATGTGTTGAGACGCCAATGAGATGCTATGGAGTCACTACTTGCATATTTTTTTTACCCGCCCCAGTCTCATTTTTTCTCTTCCCACACCATACAATTTATAATGCATCTCAAAATGCATTGATATTCATCACAGGCAATATAAAAGCATCACAGGCAGTATAAAGTCATCACAAGCAATATAAAACTATCACAGACATAATATATAACATAAGAATACGAAAACTACTAAACCGAACTAACAAACTATATGTATGTTTAAGTCTATAAGTAACAAATGCATAGTTTGTTTTCTATCCTAGGTTTGTATGTTATTGTTATCATTCCGGACGTTCGACCCAGACGTGCTCGGTCCATGGCCTCGCGGGGATGGATTCTGCGTCGAGATCAATCCCTGAATCGCCTGTAATAGAGGAGCCAACTGCTGCGACACCTGCTGCGATATTTGCGCTGATAACTGCTGCGATAGCTGCTGTGATAGCTGTGTCATATCAGGTGCAGTGGATGAGCTTGGAGAAGATGCACCTCCTGCATATCCTCCTATCCTCCTAGGTATCCGAGCGACTGTGCTGAGGCCACGCAAGTATTCCCCTCGTGTCGTGCCGGCCACCTCCTCCCAAACAACAGGGTCCTCTACGAAATAGAAAAATTATACAATCATATAATATATAAATTATATATCAAGAAATATGTAAATTAAAAACATGACTAAACCAATGAAGAAACATTACCTGGTGACTGAGTACTCGGATCATCTCCGTACTTTTCAGTCATTTTCGCATTATACTCATCGTATAAAATTTAAACATTATGTATTTCAAAAATAGTTCACTAACGGCAGCAACCAAATGACCATATCATGAGACTTACCAGAAGCCTACGAGTAGTGGGCGTGACTAAGTCATTTGTCTTCTGGCTCTTATGCGTGGCCTCATAGACCACATGAAAGTCTACGGAACCGCCTTCTTTCTCCTCCTACAATAAAGTTTCAAATTTGATAACATAAGTATAAGTCAAAAGTTTGATAAATTGAATTTATATGTAAATTACCATGCGCCATCGATACTCATCAAATTGCATCAATCCCCCTGTGTGGATGTGGGCCTCGGGCTTCGAAAGACGGTTAACTGTTGCCTTTTCCGACTTTCTTTGTCATCGTTCATCCGTCCTTTGTGAACATCAAATACTTACACTTTCAAAAAACTATAATATTCATAAAAATAATGTAAAAGTATACATACTTACCACTTCCTACAGAGGGACTCCCAAATCGAGCACCTAATATGTCTTGGGCATCTTTGTATGCCCTGCTCCAAAGTGAGGCCGACGGAGGTGACGACCTTGCGAAACTTGTATAATCGATTTCGAAGGCGTTTCGCAGCGACCTCCTCAAAAGATCTCCGGATCGTCCCTACACTAAGATTCGGATGAAACTGATTTGCCTCATACAAATAAAATGTTAAAATTTAATAATTTTAAAATAAATATAAATCGAATTATGTAACCCAAATAGAAGATCATACTGTAAAGGCTCGAAAGATGTCATCTCGCACTTGAATTGTGACATATTTATAGGATCCTGCCCCTTCCGGCAAGTGGGAAAGAACTGCACGCTACTAGCAGGTAAGAAAGTTGTCTTGCCAATTACAAAGAAGAATTAATTTTCAATGACAACCAAAACTATAATAAAATTTGTACAACTTATTTAACTTACGGTCGAGCAATATTATCATTAGTGTCATACCAAATTAAAATTATGATTATTTAACTTACAGTGACACCCCATTATCGTGTAACCCCTCTTCATCACTTGAAGATGAATCATCATCCGGTACAGCTAGGGTAGGCTGTGAAGGTCCGACATCATCTACGGACCCTAATACATAATAAATCATTAGTGTCATACCAAATTAAAATTATGATAATTGATAGATGTACAGTAATGTTCTCACCTCGATTAATGTGTACCGCATGATCAGTAGCAGTCCGCTCGTCTGAATGAATTGAGTTAAGTGCTTGTGCTATCGGCGGCGTAGCAACTGATATTATTAAAAAATAATTAATATAATTAATTGAGAAATGTCAATAACAATAAATATATCATCTGGCGTAAGATGTCGCTTGCCAACGCTAGATTGTGGTGAAGCGTCTGGTATTCTCGACGGTGGCGGTGGGGAAGCAACTACCATCATAAGAAAATACATAAAATTTGGCTCCTACATAAAATTAAGTAATATACAAAAAATAACCTGGTGTGACATGACGATCGTCGTCGTGCGATCGAGACGTACCGACTATGTTCCCCATCGACGGTGGAGCAACTGTCACAAAAGCAAAATATTTAAAAAACTCTATCTCCTACTGTCTATTGCCTACAATGTGTCACGTACCTGGAGTGATACGCTGAGCAGACCCACCAATGGATCGCCTACTATGTGACGATCCAGCTATGTGCCCCGTCGGCGGCGAAGGAACTAATATTATTAAAAAAGGAATTTAACTATTATAATCAACTATAAATAAACAACTCACAATAAATATATTACCTAGTGGTTGTGATGGCTAAATCATCTGGAGTGAACGCCTGGAAGAGCGAGATGACCCAGATGCTCGACCCCTAGTAACCATGACTGAAAAAAAGAAAGAAACTTCTCTTATTATCGGTATATATAACTTTAAAAAAAGTAAAAAGCTTATGTCATTAGAATAACTAGGGGATTCATTTGCTTGTTTCGTATTCTGATTCATTTTCATCATCTTCATCATCGTCTCTATAATCTTGGTTCGAGTCATCATCCATAAAATTATCGAAGTTCACATCCAAGAGGTCATTTGAATTGAACTCTTCCATTGGCTCAACGCCATCGACCAATTGAAAATTCTCAACTCCATCGGACACATCAATTGTCTCATTGACTCTATCTTCTTGATAGTAATCATCTATGGGCACATCATTGTGTACGAATGATGTTTCATTGTCATCTACCATTGTTTCTGCTAAGAATAGTCTACTCCTCACCTTGCATGATGCCCACCATTCATCCTTGGTTCTTTTCGATGGATACTTAGTGTAATACACTTGTTGTGCTTGTTCCACCAATACGAATGGATCGTATGACTGAAGTCTCGATCGAGGATTAATATCCACCAATTTAAACTTTTGATCGATTCGAACTCCTTTCTCTAGATCGAACCAACGACATTTTAACACCACGACTTTGTTAGATTTTCCTAAATAAGATAATTCTAGGATGTCTTCTATAACACCATAGTAATCAAAGTCGTCGTCCCCGTACATGCTTCCTAGAACACATATGCCGCTATTAATAGTTGAACGTTGTCGGCTATATTCTTCTGTATGGAACCAATATCCATTGACTATGACGCCGCAGTAGCTAAGAACTTGTTTCTTCGGGCCATGACCAAGATCTTGTATTTTGTTCTCTATGACTGAGCCATTAATAACCTACAAAAAAATAACTAAAAATTTTATTAAAAGTTACGAACTTATAATAATTAAGAACAAGCGAAAAGATTTCTCACTTCACATCTCAACCAATCGACAAAATGTTCGTCTCGTAGTTTCAATAACTCATCGTTTGAAACTAATGGATTGATTTCTTGCTGTTATTCTTCGAATTTCCTGAATTCATAGTTTTCAATTAATACAATCATATAGCAACAATTAGCTTTAAATTATATAACAAATTAGAACAAGCCAACATGAATAAGCAGTACTCGAAGAGCCAAATGGGTTGAAGCCATCGGTGCAAAGTCCTAATCTAACATTGCGTGATTCTGCAAAAAAATCCGGATGAAGTGCATCAAATCGTCTCCATGCCTCCGCATCCGAAGGATGTGTAATTGAATTTTGATCTTCACGTGCATCTTCTCTGTGCCACCTCATAAATGATGCAATTTTTTCAGAAAGAAATAGTCGTTGTAATCTTGGAACAATCAGAAAGTATCTAAATATTGCATTTGCCACATTTTTTTTTGAACTTTGAGAATTCTTTTTCGGCTTGAATTTGGGCTCACCACAAATAGAACAACTCATAAGTGAGTTGTTTTTCTTGTAGTACAGCATGCAATGATTGCGGCATGCATCAATCTTCTGATATTCTAACCCTAAATCTCTCATCAACCGTTTTCACTTGTAAAAATGTCCTGGTAATTTCTCGGAAGCTAGAAGCATACTCTTAATAATGGCAAGCATCCGGTCAAAACAACTTCCTCTCATATTAAATTCTGATTTTAAGTTCATTAGTTATGCTACTGTAGAAAGTGTAGTTTGCTTCACGCATCCATCCCATAAAGGTTCATCTGCCTCTTCGAGAAGATTATAAAACTTAGAAGCCGAAGGATTTGGGTCTTCTTCAATCGATGTTTCGCCAATATTTTCTCCTAACATTGCATCTCGTATCATGTCCCTGTACGGATTGCTCGAGTCGCCCACAATGGTATCTACATTACTTATTTCTTTAGCCCATCTTTCTTCGCCATGAAAGAACCAATTGGTGTATGTAAGTAAGAAACAATTGTATTATAAATCCTTCTGCACATCATATCTTACTTTCCACTGATAACATTTGCACTTCTGACATGGATATAAGATTTCGCCATATGAAGAAGCAACACCTTCATTTTAATATGCCACATTAATGAATTCATCAACACCATCCTTATATTCTTCAGTTATGACACCATGTTTATCCTTCCAATGATGAATCCAACTACGATCTGGCTTTATCATTTCTGTAACAGACAACATTAAGCCAAGTAATCAAATTCGTGTACTTGAAACGTGTGATTTTGAACTTACGAATTAAGTCCAAAATCACATGTTTCAAGTACTTCATCGTCGAATCATAATATAATTTTATCACCAAGAATGTGGAAGTACATGAATTAGTTCATAAGTTAACTTAACAATTAACATAAGTTAACTTAACTTAAGTAATACTTAACTTAAGTACTACTTAACTTAAGTAATACTTAACTTAATTCCTAATAGATGATACTTAATACTATACTTAATAAGTAATACTAACTTGATCCAAAGAGATGATAATTAACTTAAGTACTACTTAATTTAACATGATAATAACATGAATAAGTAATACTTAACTTAACATGAATAATTAACTTAATTTAATTTCATGCATTAATAATTAACTTAATTTACATGGTGGCAGGCTAGTACCTTCTTAACCGGAGGAAGGCGAAGGGCGGAGGACGGCCGAGACGGCGGTGGAGGCGGAGGGCAGTGGCGGCGGAGGCGGACATCGGCGGTGGTGGAGGGAGGACGCGGCGGATGGCGGATGAGGCGGCGGTGGATGCGAAGGGCGGCGGTGGAGGCGGAGGCGAAGGGCGGAGGGCAGCCGAGACGGCGTTGGAGGTGGAGGGCAGTGGCGGCGAATGCGGACGGAGGCGGCGGTGGAGGGAGGATGCGGCGGAGGGCGGACGAGGCAGCGATGGACGCGAAGGGCGGTGGTGGAGGCGCAGGAAGGACGACGCGGCGGCGGAGGCGAAGGGCGACTGAGGCACCCTGCGGTGGAGGACAGTGGAGGCGGAGGAAGGAGGATGAGGAGGCGAAGGGAGACAGTGGAATGAGGAGGGTGGCGGCAAACGCGGAGGGAGGAGAAGGATGAGGCGAAGGGCGGCGGTCGAACGCGGAGGGCGGCGGTCGAATGTGGAGGGCGGCGGAGCCGAAGGGCGGCGGCGACAGTGGAGTGCAGGCGTCGGGGAGGGAGTAGGAGACGAAGGGCAGTGGTCGAATGCGGAGGGCGGCGGAAGCGAAGGGCGGCGATGGCGGTGGAGGGCGGTCATCGGGCGTCGGACGTCGGGCGAAGGGAGGATGCGGCAGTGGAGGGCGTCGAAGGTCGGGCATCGGGGCGCGTCGGGCGGGACGATGGTAAACAGTAAAAGTGAAAACGAAGAAGAGGGGTTAGGGATTTAAGTAATTTTTTAGCGTTGCAAAGTAACGAGACGCTACGTAGACCCCATGTAGGCGCCGACACTGTTACAATTCGGCTAGAGCGGCGCTATAGAGAAGCTAATGTGTCGCTAAAATAACGTAGTGATACCATAGCGTCGTCGGGGTGTCTCAATGGTGTAGCGTCTCATCATCGCGACGCCATTGAGACGCTCATTAAAAGTTTTAGTCAAATTTTTTTAGTATGTATGAAATTTTATTTATCAATGTAACGTCTCATCGCATTATGCCCCGTTCCAATTGTTTTATTTTCTTCTGATAATCTATCATGTATGTATACAAAATTATAAATATGTATGTATATGTGTATATAACACAATTGTGTGTGTATATATATATACATATGTAATATATGCGTATGTATATATATGTCTACGTGTGAGATATTAAGTTACAACAATGTGTTTCGTCTATATGTATTAGAAATATATATGTGTATGTATATGTCACATGTGCGAGCCATATATATATATAGATAACATGTATATATACGTATTCGAAAAGAATATATATATGTGTATTTGTTTATATGTGTCAGATTAGGGTATAATAATATGTATATATGCACTTATTATATATAAGTATCAGAATATACGCGTATTTATATGTCTATATGTGCCCGATTGAGCGAGGGGTAAAAAAATTAGCTTAGGAGGCGCAATACAGATGTCATTGAGTCGCTAGATTTATTTAGCGACACCGTAGCGCCGAACTAGCATCTAAAATAATATGGCGTCTCGAACATGCGACGCTAGAGAGACGCCCATAGTGCCATCATACCGTCGACACAAGCTACGGCTCTCGTTAAACGCTATTGAGTGTCTACTGTGACGCTAAAATATCACTCACTTAATCAACCATCTTAATTCCATGATTAAGTATATAATAATAATATATGCATAATTAAGATATTATATATATTATATGTATAGATAACATAAATAATATAGGTAACAAATTATGTATTTAGGAATACTCTTATCATGTAAAAATACATATATATATATAATCATGTAATTAATATATATATATGTTGATATTATGCTATTGATAATATGTTGATAATCGTGTAATTAATACTAATATAATATTTAATGAATTTATTGATTGACATATAGTATATATAATATAGTGTTTAAATATACAGTAGTGTCTCATTAGCGTCTCCTTTGTTTGAGACGCCATATAGCGTCGCTTTAGAGTCTTCAGACATGAGACGTGTCGTGTCTAAAGTGGTCGACGACAGAACGGCGCTAGGTGCTGCCGCGCATTTGCGGTTTGTGGCGCGAAATAATAGCGTCTACATAGCGTCTCGATTGCGCTAGAGAGTTAACGTCAACCCGCTGAATAGCAAAGAAGACGCATAATTAAGATATATGCATAATTAAGATATTATATATATTATATGTATAGATAACATAAATAATATAGGTGATAAATTATATATTTAGGAACACTCTTATCATGTAAAAATACAGTTATATATATATAATCGTGTAATTAATACATATATATGTTTATATTATGGTAGTGATAATATGTTGATAATCGTGTAATTAATACTAATATAATATTTAATGAATTTATTGGTTGACATATAATATATATAATATAGTGTTTAAATATATACAGTAGCGTCTCAGTAGCGTCTTATTAGCGTCTCCTTTTCTTGAGACGCCATATAGCGTCTCTTTAGAGTCTTCAGACATGAAACGCTAGTGTCGCGTCTAAAGAGGTCGACGCCAGAACGGCGCTAGGTGCTACCGCGCATTTGGTATTCATAGCGCGAAATAATAGCGTCTACGTAACGTCTCGATTGTGCTAGAGTTAACGTCAACACGCTGAGTAGCTAAGAAGATGCAAATGAGACGCTATCGAGAGGCAAGTCGGGTCTGATTCTCGTGACGCGAAGTAGACGCAATGGATGCGCTAGTGGTGTCTATATAGCGTCACAGTTTTTTGAGGCGCTACATTGAGTCGCTAATCGCCAATTTTCTTGTAGTGGACGGCGACGGTGGCGAAAGGTCTTGCCGGAGAAGGAACTCGCCAAGGAGATCTTCGATCGGTAAAAATCACCGGAGAAATCGTGAATCGGGCGGCGGCGGCGAAAATAGGTCAACCGATTTTCGATTTGGGGAAAAAAATTTATCGATTTGGTTTTTATATTGCGTTGAAAATGATCGATCGATATTATATCGGGTGACCATTATCTCTTGGACATTATAGTTAATACATTCTATTTTTATCGGTCGACTGAAATAGTTTCGGGCGACCGTTCTGAAAGTGGATTTTATGAAAACAAAATCGGTCATTTGCTAACTTAACGATCGTCCGATCAGAGGAGTAACGGTTGACCGTTACTATAATGGTTGACCGATTTGAATATATGTGTTCTGCAATACAATTTGATATTCAATTCGATTCACAAATGGTGCTTGCATAACCAAGTCACTTATGAGTTGAATTGATAGGCAATCAGTTTCCTAACATTCCAAGTTCACATCTAAGCATACAAAATCTCTCCTCACTTAGGGGTTTCGTGAAAATATCCGCAAGTTGAATTTCGGTGGACACGTGTTTGATAGCAATGTCCTTAAGTGTCACATGTTCTCTAATGAAATGATAGCGCAAATTGATATGTTTAGTCTAGAATGTTGAATTAGATTTTTAGTCATTTCTATCGCACTTGGGTTATCGCACTTCATGGGTACACTTGAACAACTTATAACATAATCAAGTAGTTGTTGTTTTACTCATAATATTTGTGCACAACAACTACCGACCGCAATATATTCGGACTTAGCGGTAGAGAGTGTGATGGAGTTTTGCTTTTTGCTAGCCCAAGAGATAAGAGAGCTGCCAAGAAAGCAACACATTCTACTAGTGCTTTTCCTATCAACTTTACATCCGGTAAAATTTGCATCGGTATATACATGTAAGTCAAAAGATGAGTTCCTATCATACCAAATGCTTAGATCATAAGTATGCTTCAAATAACGTAATATTCTTTAACAGGAACTAAGTGAGATTCATTAGGTGCGGATTGAAATCTTGCACACAAGCATACACTAAACATTATATCCGGCTTATATGTCGTCAAATAAAGTAAACTACCAATTATACATCTATACTTCTTTTGATTAATAGATTTGTCTTTCTCGTCTTTATCTAATTTCGTTGTAGTGCTCATGGGAGTTGAACTTGATTTGCATTCATCCATTCCCAATCTCTTTAATAACTCCCTTGTATTCTTGATTAAGAAATATTCCATCTTTGTTTTACTTGACTTGCAATCGTAAAAAGAATGTGAGCTCACCTACAAGACTCATCTCAAATTCTTTTTGCATAAGAGATTCAAACTCTTTACACAAACTTTTATTAGTAGCACCATAAACAATATCATCAACATAAATGTGAACTATTAAAATATCATCTTCCAAATGTTTAAAAAATAATGTGGTATCAACTTTCCCTTTTTGAAAACCATTTTCAATCATAAAAGTACTCAATCTTTCGTACCACGCTCTAGGAGCTTGTTTAAGTTCATAATGAGTTTTAGAAAGTTTAAGTACATGATTAAAAAAATCTGGATTTTCAAAACATTGAGATTGCTCAACATAGACTTCCTCATTTATAAATCCATTTAGAAAATTCGATTTTACATCCATTTGAAAAAATTTAAATCTTTTAAAACAAACAAAAGCTAAGAGCATTCTAATAACCTCAAGTCTAGCAATGGGAGCAAAGGATTCTTCAAAATCAATTCCTTCTACTTGTGAATAACCTTTTGCCACAAGTCTTGCCTTATTTCTTATTATGATGTCATTTTCATTTAGCTTATTTCTAAACACCCATTTTGTACCAATTATTGGATAGTCTTTTGGCCTTTCTACTAGTTTCCAAACTTGATTCCTTTCAAAATTATTTAATTCTTCATGCATAGCATTTATCCAATTTGAATCATTCAAAGTCTCATCAATGTTACTAGGTTCAAATTGAGCAAGAAATGCTGAAAAAGTACATAAATTTTTCAAAGAGTTTCTAATCCTTACACCTTCATTTATGTTACCTATAACTTGATCCAGTGGATGTGATAATGCATGTTTCCAATTCCTTAGAATGATTTGATTATCCTCCACTTGTGGTTCTTCCATTTGTTCCAAATTTGAGTTATCCATTCTATTTTCTTCCAATTCTTCATTTTGGATTTGTATGTCTTCAAGATGTCATTCCACTTCAACTATTTCTTCCTCATCATCATTTACTTGCTTGCTCATTAAAAAATCATTAGTTTCATTGAATTTAACATTAATAGATTCTTCAACAACTAATATTCTTTTGTTATATATTATATATGCTTTACTAATACTAGAGTATCCAAGAAATACACCATCATCACATTTTGCATTAAATTTGCCTAATTTATCTTTAATGTTCAAGATATAACATTTGCAATCAAACACCTTGAAATATGAAATATTTGGCATTTTTCCATATAATATTTAATACATGTTTTCTTTTCTAGGGATTTACGTGAGACTCTATTTAAAACATAACATGATGTGTTTACGGCTTCTGCCCAAAAATACTTGGGTAAATTACTTTCATTTAAAATTGTCATAATCATTTTTTGAATAGTTCTATTTTTTTCTTTCTACTACTCCATTTTGTTGAGGTGTTCTAGGTGTAGAAAAATTATGTGTAATTTCATTTTCTTTACAAAACAACTCAAATTTATAGTTTTCAAATTCACCTCAATGATCACTTCTAATTTTTGCAATTCTCAACTCAAGTTCATTTTGTACTTTTTTTGCAAATTTAGAAAACATGCTTATAATTTCATCTTTACTTGTAAAAAAATAGTCTAAGTAAAATGAGAGAAGTCATCAACAATTACAAATACATATTTCTTTTCACCTAAACTTATAACATCAATAGATCAAAATAAGTCAAGATGTAAAAGTTCTAAGGACTTGTATTAATAACATTTTTTAATTTGAAAGAGCTTTTGATTTGTTTACCTTTAAGACATGAATCATAAACATTATTTTTCTCAAATTTGATTTTAGGTAAACCTCTAACTAATTCATGACATAAAAGTTTGTTTAACAACTTAAATTTTACATGCCCTAATCTTCTATGCCAAAGATTTATATCATCATGCATAACACTAAGACATTTTTTCACTTTTCCAATTTTCAAAGCCAATATTGTATACATTGTTATATCTAAAACCCATATGTAGAACTTTCTTACTTTCATCTAAAATCAAACATTTGTTCTTTTCAAAATTCACTAAGTAGTTCTTATCACACAATTGACTTATACTAATTAAGTTATGTCTTAAATTTTCAACTAGCCACACATTTGCTAAATATATTTTGTCATTCTTACCAATATTACATATACCAATTACTCTACTTTTGCTATTATCTCCAAATGTGACTCTTCCTCTATTTTTCTTTTCCAATGTAATGAAGTTTGATGGATCACTCATCATATGTCTTGAGCATCCACTATCTAAATACCATTTGCTTTTAATTTCCTTTGGAGCTCCCTACAAGAAAGCCATTAAGATTCTCATCTTTTTGGTACCCAAACTTGTTTGGGTCCAATTTGGTTAGTGATGATCCTTTTAGGGACCCAAATTTTCTTCATACAACCATTTAATTCCATTCTAACTTTGCATTCATAAGAGTAATGTCCTTGATAACCACAATGCAAATAAGTAATATGTGATTTCGTATGAAGATTTTGTGATGTTTTAACAAATAGAATCCTTTTATCCTTCTTAGTATCAAATGAGCTAAAACTAAGTCCATTTTTGTTGAAAGGTCTTCTTTGTGTTGATAGCATTGCATCTAGCATTTTTTCACCATTTGTAAATTTTTCAAGCTTACCTTTTAAAATAATATTTTTATTTTTCAAAGTTTCAACACTACATGTTTGTTTTTCATAAGATAATTTCAAAATATTGTTTTCCATTTTTAAAACTTCAATCATAAATTTCAAATTAGAATTCTCATCACCTAATAAATCACAATTTTCACAAACTTTAGTATTATGTTTATTTTTTAGATTTTCAAATTCTATTTTCAAATCACCATGCTTCTTTTTAAGACATCTATATTTATCTATAAGAATTCTAAACTTATCATGCATATCGAAAGATTCGCTATCACTAGATTCGAATGAGTTAGATAATACCTCATAGCTATTTGCCATTAGGCATATGTAGGCTTCTTCATCATCACTTGAGGAAATATTTGAGTCATTTTCTTCATCTTCACTTCCATCCCACGTGATTTGAAGATCTTTCTTTTTCTTTTTCAAGTTTTCTTCTTCCTTTTCCTTCTTAGCTAGATTCGGACACTCATTCTTATAATGTCCAACCTTCTTGCATTCAAAGCAAGTCACTTGATTTTTACTTGATGATTTCCTTTTTGAAAAGCCACTTTTTTTCTTTTGGTTGGCAAATTTAAGATATTTGTTAAGCTTTTTAGCATATAAAGCTAGCTTCTTCTCATTTAGATCTTCATTTTCTTCATTTGTTTCACTTTCATTCATCTTTCTTGACTCTAATCTCATAAGTCAAAAGTGATCCTATGAGATCATCAAAATCTAGCTTGTTTAAATCTTTCTTTTCAATCACGGTTCGTTTTGTATGCCACTTGAAGGAGAGGGACCTGAAAATTTTCTTCACCTTTTGAGAGTTAGTTCGTGGCTCGCACAAAGAGGCTAAGCTATTCATAATATTATTAAAACGCACGACCATTTTATTTATAGACTCATTTTCATGCATCTTAAAAGAGTCATATTGATGATTCAAAATATTAAGTCGACTTCTTAACCTTATCGGTACCTTAATGTGTAATGATAAGTTTCCTCCAAATCTCATAATCACTTTGACAATTTGAAACACGATTAAATTCCATTGCATCTAAAGAACAAAAAAGATGATTTTTTACTTTCCAATCTAATTTCACAAGTAGCCTTTCACCTTCGGTGTATTCCAAAGGTGACTTTCCATGCAAATCAAAATTATTTTTATTTATATCCCAAATATCAATATTAATAGAGCATACATAAGCTTGCATTCTAATTTCTCAATAGGCAAAATTTGAAGTATTAAAAAGTGGAGGACGATTTGTGGATTGTCTTTCACCCAAGATAAAACCATTTGATGTCATAGTTCAAAAGATGTTTAAATCTTTAAAACACGAGCAACCTGACTCTGATACCAATTGTAGGATCGAAAACACCAAGAGAGGGGGGTGAATTGGTGTATAAAAATTTTAAAACCGAAAAAGACGTAGAAGTAAATTTATAGCAAATGCGATCACAAGCAAATAAAGGATAGGCAATAAAAGCACGAGAGGAGCAAGAGAAGAGAAAGACGTGATATGTTGACGAGGTCGGCCCAACTCCTTGGCCTACGTCCCCGCTCCGACTTCCCAACCTTGAGACCATCGGAGATTCACTAGCCTTCTCTTTTCTTATAGGGAAAGAATAACCCTTTCTACACCACAATGCCTTATTCTTTGCTCAAGAGGTAAGGCACACCTCTTCTTACAAGGAGCACTCAAAACTATCTAAACAAGAATTCTCTCCAAGGCTCTCTTCTTACAAATAATATTCTCACTAAGAAACTAGAAGAGGGAAGGGATGATTTGCAACTTTGGCTCAAGAAAAATGCTTTTGATTTGAAGGGAGCTCTAGAATGATTTGCCTTGCTTGGATGATCTTCTTTCAATCTTTTGGACTCCTTTTATAGGCTTCTCTTAAAAATTTGGCCGTTGTAAAGTAACTCAAAAAGCTTGTGCTGTCAGCTTTGAATCGGTCGACCATTTTAGTATCGGTCGTCCGTTGTGCACAGTAACTAGCCGTTATTCGGTCTGTCAAGTTTTCAGCGGTCGTCCATTACCAAATCGGTCGTCCGTTTAATAAAAAATTATATCTGTTATTTTGTCTTTTCTATGCAGTTTATCATTGATTGTAAGCCGTAGCAGAATTAAAGCCGTTCTTGCATTCATAACGATCGCCCGAAAGTAAATCGGTCGACCGATGTTGAAGTCCAATGCATTTTGTGATTAGTGGTCGATCCAGTCTTCTATTTCGGTCGTCCATTATCTTCATAACGGCCCATTTTTAGAGATTGATTTTTTCTGTGATTAGCGGACGTTCCATCTTGCATTTCGGTCGTCCATTGTTTTCAATAACGGTCGACCGGTTATAAATCGGTCATCCATTTTTTAGAGTTTCTTTTTTTTTTGTGATTAGCGGATGCTCCATCATCGATTTCGATCGTCCATTATCTGCCATAACGGTCGACCTATATAGTATCGGTCGTCCGTTTTTACAGTAGAAAAAACTTCGGCTATTTTTTTCGAAAAATATTAAACATGTTCACACTATCACTTCAAGCATAATTAGTACATCATCTTCTTTGTTTGCTATCATCAAAATACATAGAATATGGTCTTGAGACCAACAGTCACGTCATTTTATTTTATATGAAGTAATTTTTAATGTGATAATACAGGTGCTTTTATTATAGTTGAAATATATATACTTATTTTTAAGGGTGCATGTAATATCACTCCTCAAACATTTAATGCCACTCCAAACTCTCTATTTTACCCTTTGTTCAGTTTTAATTTATTTTTCTCTCGCCTCTTCATTTCTACTTGCTAGTTGCCGTCCAACTTTTTTCTTTAATCTTCTAATCATTTTTTTCTTTATCCATTGTCTATGTTCCATATGTTAGGGTATTCTAATTTTTCATGATAAAAATATAATACTAATATTACATAATATGAGATATGATACATACATATAAATCTAATTATCATGAAAACTGTAATTACATTATATATAATATTAAAAACATATGAAATAAAATGAAAATAAAGATAGTGAAATGGAAATAAATTACTATGCGTAAAAAGTGAATTTTTTTTTAAACAATTGCATATGTTAATCATTGGTGAGTTTTACACAATTTTTATGAGCTATTTTTTTATTTTTCAAAACTACTTTATATGTATATTACATTAATTTTATATGTCTTCAATCTCATGTTATTCAATATTATCATATTTATTAAGTTGCTCGGACTCCACCAGACAGAAAAAAGAGAGAAATACATAAAATGGTAATATATTAAATTAATATAAATTGGATGGAAGATGAAGAAGCAATAGAATTTATAGATAATATTTAAAATAAAAAATAAAACAGGAGAAAAAGGTTGGACAAAGAAGGAAAAAGACATGTCATTAAAAAAATGGTTGGAAGATAAATAGGCAAGAGACTATATTAATGATATTTAAAGTTCAAAGACAATTGTTGATAATGCTTTGAATCTGAACTTATTTGTAACCTTTTTGTAGTCTCCCTATGTAGTCAGGCTCTTCTATAGATTTCTCCTTCGAGGGTTTCACTTATCAGGAGATAAGTGTCCTATTTTGAGGGATTAATTCAGAGTTTCAGTCGGGTCTGTAATTTTTATCATATGTAAAAGAGAGTGCCTATATAACTAGGGGTAAAAAAAGAAACTCATCCTTGTAATCATTATTATTCCATAACAAAGAGAGCCGTCGCTTCTCAATGACGTAATCTGATTTAAGATGTAGCTCGTAAATTTCTGTCTTCTGTATTTGTGCGATCTCTCTCCCTCTTTTTGTAACAATAATGAAGAACAAAATTGTCATTTAGGGGGGGTGGTTGGCACGAGGATGATGATAAGAATAAATGTTTGATTTAATAATAGCAACCAAACATTATAAAAATTAAGATTTTTTTATTAAACATCATTACTTTATGTTCCTTATTAGTAGAGTGAAAAAAGAAAAAAAATAAAAATATTCAATTCTTGACCAAGACAAAAAAAATTCTTCCTAATTTAAGAATATTAGATTTTCTAACCAAACAGCCCTTAGGTATGTCGTTAAAAGTTTTAAAAAATGGTTGAAAGATAAATAAGCATGAGACCATATTAATGATATTCAAAAGTTTTAAAAAATGGTTGAAAGATAAATAAACATGAGACTATATTAATGATATTCAAAAGTTTTAAAAAAATGAAGAATAAAATTATCATTTTAGATGGACATTAAGTTCTTTAGGAGTGAACCGAAATGCAAAAGAACTCCTTGTTAAGAAAGTAAAGCCCTAATGAACAACACGTTGACGGCTAGCACTGGTCAGGCAACGGCTTCCGCATGGTAAGGGAAAAGACTCGGGGTCACGCGTTGAAAACTGGGGACTACAAGACCAAATCCAGGTCTCTGTTCAGACGACAGCGTAATAACATGAAAAAGACCAAATCTTATTCTTGTCGTCGATTCGATACACAGATGAAAGATCAGTAGATCACTCCTCATATCACATTAACCGGCAAAAATCCCTGCCCCAGGCCCCCAGGCCCTATATATTGTGCCACAACTCCTCGTTGAATTAGTAGGCAACAACTAAAAGTACATTTCCATGGGAATCAGTGCCGTGCAGCATGCTATTTTTCTTGCTCTACTGTCCTTGTCATGCATGCAGCTCCATCACTGCGAAGGAGTTCCCACCAGCTGCAAAGATGATGAACGGGAGGCCCTACTCCAGTTTAAGGATGGCCTCAACGACTCCAATGGCCTGCTATCCTCGTGGGTTGGCCAGGACTGCTGCAGCTGGCCGGGAGTGTCGTGCAGCCGCAGGACCGGCCACGTGGTAAAGCTCGACCTCAATTTTGGCCAGAACGGGTTGCATGGGCATGAGGTCGATCCATGTTTGCTCACCCTGCAAGAACTGAGCTACTTGGATCTCGGAGGCAGCAGCTTCAAGGGAGCTCACGTCCCAAAGTTCCTCGGTTCGTTCAAGCGGCTGAGGCACCTCGACCTGTCACGAGCGGATCTATCTGGAGGCGTTCCTGCAGAGTTGGGCAACCTCACGAGCTTGCACTTTCTCGATCTTTCATGGAATCATGGGCTTGAGATTGTAGACGGCTCTTGGCTCCCCACGCTTGCTTCTCTGGTGTACCTCGACTTGAGCTACGTGGACATTAAGGACCCATCTCATGCTCTGCAGTCGCTCGGTACGCTCCCCTTGTTGTCAAAATTGTACTTGGTCAGTTCTCTGACTTTTATTCCTCGTGTTGTTCGTTATGCCAACTTCACTTCTTTAGATACCCTCGATCTTTCTCTCAATCCTTTCAGCACCACGTTGCCATCGTGGCTTCTTCAAATTAGCAGTTTAAGACACCTTAACCTCTCTAGCTGCAATTTTACTGGACGTGTTCCCAACATCAGAAATCTAAGAAACCTGAAAATACTAGACTTGTAATTTCACCTTCGTCGCCTCATTGTAATTTCTGTACTTCTTGAGCCTTGTCTACTTCAATTACTACCTAAGGGCATCTTCATTTTATGGTTCCTCAGTCGGAGTACGATAAGTAGTATTTACTCATAATTATTTCAAATCAAACAATTTGCTCTAATGGTAGGTGCTCTCTCAACGTTGCTTCTCATTTTCCACAAATTTTTTATTTGTTCATGCGCCACTAAGTTCATCCATTTTAGTTGATCATGTTTCATATTTGTTACCATAGCAGACTTGCATACATTATTCAACTTTAATATTTTTTATTTTATGTTATCATGTTCATATTTCAATATTTTTTTGTTTTATTTTACCACAATGTAATGAAATAACTGTAAAAATGACACTATTATAACAATTAACATAATGAGTTTATATCTTGAAATTCCAATATTTTTATGTATTAGTTTCAATATATTTACTTCAATATTAATTCTTATTTATTCTAATATTTCATTTACCACCTATAGTATATTATTATATATATTTTTTGATAAAATATTTTTTTATTTTATCTAACAAACGTTATATTATGAAAAAAAATGTATAATGCATATTCAATATTAACATTTATGTTGAATATATGTAAATGGCATGATTATAATAATACATATTGAATTTATATTTTAAAATTTCTATACTTTTTGAACATGAATTTCGATATATTTTGAAAAAGAATAAAATGTCTTTTAATTGTTATATAAAGTAATAATTTTATCATATTTGATATTATTTTTAATAATTAAATATATACTATACTATATTGTGCACTTGTATTTTCTGGCCGACAGAGGCAACTAACAACACGCGAAGGAACCAGAGAATTTGGCATTTTAATTCCACGGCGGAGTGGGGAGTGCACTTATAAAAAGCAAAGAAGTTAAATAATGAATATAAATAAAGTCTTGTCAGAATAATCGAGTAAATCTTTATTTGACTTTTCACTTCCTCATGTTTATTAATGATTTACTATTTATATAAAAAATTATTTTCTCTAATCACCCACTACAACAAATTTGGTCATAAGTAACGTTTGTCCAATAAATATGTGTCACCAGAAATAAAAGAGTTAGTTATCTTTAATTAAACGTAACCAACTACTTATACTATACTATCAGTAATGTTTATTAATATAAAATAATTATGAGATTTTCAGTGACGTTAAAAATGTAACCAAGAATTGTTTGTAACATTGTTACTAATAATAATTTAATCTATTTACTAATTCGTCTCTTTTTGTTGATTTGTTCCTCTCTTTGCAATTCGTCTGAGACTCTCCCTTCCTCTCCGCACTCTCTCATCTCGCCGCAGCTCGATCGATATGTTGAGCTAAGTTTTTTTCTCAATGTTTTAAGAATGGAGATAGTGATGGAATAATTGGTTCATGAGTCATAGTTTGATATTTTTTAACAAAATAATTTTTTTCGTATACAATTATATTTTCTTCATCATACATCGCGTGGATTTTACACTAGTTATATTAAAAGGAGAATAGTATAAAAGAAGAAGTTGACACTTGACTTAAAAGATATATTGAAAGGTGTCTCTTAAAGAAAGTAGGTAAACTTTTTAATAATTAGTATGGGAGTTAGTTATAAGATTAATCTGTAAAATATTTTTAATGATTAATATAAGAGTTAGTTTAGTGATTCATTGATTATAAAATTACATAACTTTATTTTTCTAAAAAAATCACATAACTTTATTGGAGTAGTGAATAATAATTATCTATGAGAAATATAATTCTAATTTAAAATGTAATTTCACATTTTAGAAGTTAAAAATTTGATAAGCAGTTCCACAAAATCAACAACAGCTTTCATATGTAGTTAAATTCCGCGATGCCGACTTGGACCCTCGTAAATACTCCAAGAATATCACAGCACAAAACCTTTCTTCATTATTTAATTTCTTTTTGCATTCATGTCTCACGCATGTATTTCTCTCTCAACAATGGGATGACAAAGCAATATCTGCACAAGAACAAAGCGGATGCTTGATTATGATTAATAATTATGCTCCTATCCTACACTGGATGTACCATCTCTTTTATCCCATTTCCCACAGGTTTAATTAATTAAATGGTGTTGCTTAAGCACAGAATATATAACAAGAGCATGAGACATCTGAATGGCCAAATAAAGATGCCTGCTTATCATAATTAATTATTAGTGTGTCTTTCTTTCCTTCTTTTTTTTTTCTTTTTTTTCCTCGATCCACAAGAATGTGTAGTACATCCTATTTTCCATGACTACTTAACCAGCTTATGATCATACAAGTAATTTTTTCTTGCAAGTTTCCGCGGGATCCCTACATTAATTTAATTACATTTTCTTTAGGATCCTGTTTCTGTGGTAAAAGAAATCATTTACTTATAGAAATTTTTATTTATTATTGTTCTTGCTATGTTGATGTTTGTCACGTTATTTTTATAAATTTATTTGAACTATTAATATAACTAGTTTAACTTACTCATGCTTCACGCAATTTGAATATATTTTAAATAATAAATTTAAATATATAAAATAATTATATATTTTTAGTACATTTATAATATATAAGTACTATTGTTCCCACACACAATATATCTATAAATATCTTAGAATTTGAATTAAGATAACTATTAGTTAAGTATATATTGTGAAACATTTAAGATGATTATAAAATATTATTTTATAATATTAGAATAAGCATTAATTTACATTCATGCATGTGTGTTAAAGTATATTGCAATTTTGTTATCGATAATCAATAAATATTTTATTTAAAATAATATAATATATTTATAAAAAATGTTATTAATTCCAGCAATGTATACCATTGTTAAATTATTTTAAAAAAAAGGAAAAAATCACTTTCTAGTGGGTCAATTTCTTAGTCCTGTTTTAATATAATAGTATTCTTCAAAAAATACATAATAATTTAATTTATAGTAAATATAAAATATAATACTAAAAGTAAAACTATAAAATTAGACTTCCATATCTGATAAAAATTATTAAATTATACAAAAATTGTTATATCAATACTAATTTATAAATGAAAAAATAGAACGATAAAAAAGTCAAAACTTAATTTATGAAACTGAACGATGATACTTGTAATACCTATATTAATAATTAGAATGGTATGTGTACCATGTAGCAAATAATTATATGATTTTATTGATGAGATGTAGAGATAATAATGAAAAAAATAAAAAAAATATACATAAGAAATAACGAGAATGATAAAAAGAGAAAAAGACATTGTGTACGTGGTTTAATAAAATATATGATTTTCTTCAATTACCAATAAAAATATAGTGAAATACATATAATCAACTTGTACTATGTGAAATTTAAGAATTAGGACATTTACGACTCCCACATAAATAAGGAGCTGCACAACATCTAAAAAAAGGAGTTAGATAGAATATAGAATAAGAAATATTCAGAAATTGACAATTTTTTAGCAAAATAATATGACCA
Source organism: Pontederia crassipes (assembly GCA_030549335.1). Classification (NCBI taxonomy): domain Eukaryota; kingdom Viridiplantae; phylum Streptophyta; class Magnoliopsida; order Commelinales; family Pontederiaceae; genus Pontederia; species Pontederia crassipes. Next base: position 44,942,264 of record CM060197.1, on the reverse strand, counting down.
AATAATTACACAAAGGTTATTCCTTTATTATTAACTAATAAATAAAAAAGTTTAAAATTTTCATAACTTAATATGTCAATCTCAAAACGACATATTAATTAAGCATACATTTACTTATTATTATAATAATTTATTAAAACTACAAAAATATAGTAAGGAAATAAGAAATAGAAGAAACTCTTTCTTCAATATTTACCATTTTTGCAAATAAAATTGATTATATGAATAAGGACTTCTCATGTTTGTTAGTTTACACATTTTCTTCTTGTTAAATCTAAAATATTTTTTTTATTATGATAAGAAAAACATAACAGAACTGAAAAGTTAAAATATAATATATAAAATTGGATGCACATTAATTAAGAATCCATTTATATATTGTTTTATATTATGAATTAACATAGTTGATATATAATTAACACATGAACAATTAAATTATGTATATGTTATATAAAACTATAAAGAATTAACACGTAACTGTAACGCCCCAAATCACATCCTGTCACATCGTAGAATACGTTTTGAGGACGTTACGGTTCATCCTTACGTGTATATCATATTGATAAAAAATAAGACTTTTGATTGGTCAACTCAACATCATATAAAGCAGAAGATAAATTATCATTAAATAATACTAAAAATAGTATAATACCATAAGATGCAAAAGATTGATAACGAATCCGCGACAAGAAGTCCATTCCGTAGAACGGAACAATGTCATCCACCTTTCTCCTTGTGCTGCGGCACACTTCCTGTGCAACCTTCGGGATGGGGCGTGGCGAGACGCACGACTCGCGGAAATGACCGGCGTCTTCTTCTTCGTCCTCTTTCCTCCTCCCATGGCGCAGTTTTTGTTCATCCTCGGGATGGATTGCACCGAGATGCGAGGCCTCTGGAACTGGACAATGTTCAATCCACCTTTCTCCTCTTTCGTTGGGTGATTCTTGCACGATCTCTAGGACGAACCGCGAAGAATCACGCCACCCGAGAGAACGATAAGTTTTCTCATCATCCTATGGCGTGACTCCTGCACGGCCTCCGGACGGACCGTGGCGAGACGCGCCGAACGGTCGAGGCGTGTGGTTTGCCTCCTCTCGACCTTGCCGGCGAGTTGCGAGATGGGAGGCATTGCCGACGAGCCACGGGAGGGGGGGACGCCCACTCGACCTTGCCGGCTAGGTCATCGATGAGATGGGAGGTGGGGCATTGCCCCTCTGACACTCCTGGCGAACAAATTTTTTTTATAATATATTATTTTATATTTTTTAATATTAGATGATACAAGAGAAGGGCAATTTGATACTTTTATAAAATAAAAAAATAAAAATTAACGAAAAAGTTAATAAAGATTGATTAATAGACTTAAGTGAAAAAGAGATATAATTTAAAGGGGTCAGCAAAATATTTGAAAGTCAGGAATATTCGTGAAAGAAGTTCATAATTCGGGGTTAAGAGAAAAAACTCTTAAATTTGAGGACCATTTATATGTTTATATCGGTTGCAGTGGAGCTTCCGGTACCACATGTTTTTTTTTCCGTTACGACTTGTTAATCAACACTTTTTTGTTTTTTCCATAGCACTTTTGCGGAGCTACGAGGAAAATTTTTGCGCTTTTGCCGACAACCAGGGAGAGAGACCTCGCCGCCGGAGACCACCGGCCGGCCGTATCGCCTATGCTTGAGAGCCTCATACGATGCTCGACAACACCGCCGAGAAGCGTCAAGCGCTTCGCCCCTCCGCCTCCTTCAAGGTGCGAATCCTGTTCCCTAGATGTTCCCACATTTCCTCTCTCCTTCCCTTTTCTTCCGGTTGAAAAATTGGACATTTTCCCATCTGCTTGGAGTAAATTGTGACGAATCCCTCGTTTTTTATTTCTTTTAGCTGAAAGTTGATGCTGGTTTTTTAGCTGATGTCAAGTTATTTTGGGTTTTCGATGCGTGCACGAACCGTTCGTTAAATCGGCGTAAACCTGGTAGTAAATTTTTCTTCCTTCTGTTAATTAAAATATTATTTCAATTCGTAGTAGTGGTAGCAGCGTTTAAATGCGGTATTTAAATTCGTACAGAATTGACAGGTGATGCATATTTGTTGATCTCAGTGATTCAGGTGATTTGAGATCTTTGAATGCACCACAATGAGGTGCAGCTTGGATTTGCTGATAATATTATATTAGTTGTGGTGCAAGTTTCTACTAAGTTGTGTTGTGCTATTTCCTTCGGGGAGACAAAAGAAATGACCTTTCTTTTTCTTTTGATAGGAAAGAAATCAAATTGTCGTGTAAGAAGCAAATTAGGGCATACCCTGCAGCATTGGTGCATCAATTGCATTGCTATAAATAGAGTCATTGAACTTTTTGCCATTTCCTTATAATTGAGTGAGAAAGCATCTTGAAATTTATGAACTTTTTTTTTAGAAGAGAAATTTATGAATTTGGGTAGTGCGAATTAAATTTGAAAGTTTAATCCTACGTATCTCGTGTTTTCTTGCCTTGCATTCAATGTTGTCAAACACGTAAAACGGACACGGTACGGAGCAGTCGGGAAAACACGAAATCAAATTCACATAACTCGTCACGGCCGATTCTACCAAAAAAATATTTTACATATTAACTAGCATAGATCGAAATAATATATATCATTTTTTTTAAAATGAAGCAAAAATTTCAACTTAAAATCTTCAAATCATCAATCAAGTTCATACAAAATAACAAATTGTCAAATGATCATATGTCTACAGGCTACAACGCAACTAGAGTAAATATAACATTCTGAGTTCCAACCCCCATGTTTCATCTAATCACAAACACACACCTTGGTCCTCTGTTTGCAAACATAGAGAAAGAGGAAGGATCCAAGGGAGGCTTTGCTGTTCGCAAAGACATAAAGAAAGAGGGAGGAACCGAGGGAGTGCCTCTGTTAGAGAAAGAGGGAGGGAGGGCGTACCGGCAGCAGTAAAAAAGAGGGTGGACGGCTGCAGGAGGTCAACGGTGGCTGCAAGGATGAATCCCTAATCCACACAATCAAACATCATTAGGGAGAAGATTAGGGTGATTGGATCCTCTCAAACATACCTTACTTAGTAATGTCCTAAATTCTAGCTTCTAGCTCTTCTCTTAATTCCCCCGGTTCGTCTAACATGAAGAGAGAGAAGGAGGGAGAAGACATGGTGACCTAACCTCATGCTAATAACCAAATGGAGAGAGCAACATATGCTTACTGTAGCAAGGAATGGGTCCTCCTGATGAGAGATGGGGAGGAGTTCACTGTAGCACCACTGTAGACCCGTCAACAATTCTAAGGGGTCCATGGCCTCCAGGGCGAAAGGCATGAGCGCCGCCATCATCTATGCCTCCTGCAGCTGCCACCAGAGCTTCAACAAGCGTGAGGTCGAGCACCCTGCCGTCTGCGACTGCTGCTCCAACACCTCCTTGCCCTCGTGATCGCCGGCGCTCTTCGCTCCCTCCCTCCCCCACCCCATCTCTCTGTTGCCGACCTGACATCTCCTCCGGCATCTCACCCCTCTGGCATCTAGGGCACAAATTGTAGATTGACCATCCTCGACCTCGCGAAGAACGCCGACTGGTCCAGTCTTTTTGTCGCTGACCCGACATCGCCGATCGCGTGCAGAGAAGTCGCCGCTGCAAAGTATTGAATGTCGACGAGCAGAAGTCGCTACGTGTAGAGATCTCATGCGGTTTTTTCAACATCATATGAACCAGGCAAACTGTTCATGAACCGGCAGACTAAGCCACTGAGCTGTGCAAATTATGTGTGGACCGTTGATTCTTGATCGAACGAGTCAAATGTTAGGGAGCATCCTGCTAGTAGGAACATTAAATCCTTACTAAAATAGTGGGACATGGGAAGAACTTGTAGAAAAACTAAGAATCACATATAATATTAAGCGGGCAACATGACTATTCATATAAATTTTAGGATTATTTTCATAAATCACCCTAAACTATTACGAGTTCTCACATCTAATCCCAAACTATGAACTTACTTTTTTGGATCCTTAAACTATCGTGATTTTTCCAGTTTAATCCTTCCGTCACCTTTTGTCAACTTTTCTGTTACCTTCGATTTTTCTATTTATGAAAAGTAAAAAATACTCTTCACTTTAACTTTATATTTTCGTTTCGACCTCTGCAACTCTGAGGGGTATTTTTGATATTTCATAAATGGAAAAAATAGAAGATAACAAAAAAGTTGACAGAAGTCAACGACAAATAGAAAAAATTACGATAGTTTAGGGATCCAAAAAAATAAGTTTGTAATTTAGGATTACATGTGAAAAATCATAATAGTTTAGGGATGATTAATGAAAATAATCCTAAATTTTAAGCATCACATATAATAGTTTTTTAAACATAAAATCATTAAATCCCTAGATGGGCCCGTAAGAGTGACGATGACAAATGGTTGAAGAGAGAGAGATATCTCTGATCCAGATTGTTGATATCGCAAGGCAAAGAGTTAATGTCCCAAAATTGACTGAGTCAAATCGTTACACTCGGTTCAATCGGCCGAGTCAACATATGTAAACTCGACGAGTTTGAATACCTAAGAATAAAACGATGATATTAATTGTGGTTTGATGGTACTAGTGACATAAAAAAATATTAGGGCATCAGAATCCCTCTTTCTCTCACAAAAAATTCCTCCGTCTGTTCATCTGTTGCCTTCAATTACTGCCGGCTGCGAAGTATTTGCCCCATCTACTAATACGTTTGGTTGCTGGTTGTTCACCCCCTCGTGGCCTCGCCTACTACATGTTCATCCCGTTGAGGCCTCACTTATTGCTGCCTATTCCACCCCTTGCCTGCCGCCTGTTTGTTGATTATCGCCTGCCACCTGTTCGTTGATTATTGCCTGCCGCTTGTTCGCCAGTCGTCGCTTGTTGTTCATTCGCCTATCACTTGCTGCTTGTCCTCTATTCATCTGTTGCCTTCGACTACCGGAAGCCACCAAGCATTCGCCCCATCTGCTACCACATTTTCTCTTGCTAGTTTTCACCCCCTCGCAGCCTCGCCTACTACATGTTTGCCCCCTTGAGGCTTTACTTTCTTCTGCCTATTCGTCGCCCCCTGGCCTTTCGCCTGTTCGCCAGCCCTAGTTTGTTGTCTGTTCATCAGTCCTCGCCTGCCACCTATTCGTCGGCCCTATTCGTTCGCCCCATCGCGTGCCGCCTGTTTGCCCCCATCACTTGCCTCCTGTTCGCCCCCTCGCCTGTAGCCTGTTTGCTCCCTCACTTTCTGCTCATTACCCTCGTCACCTGCAGCATGTTGGCCCCCTCGCTTGCTGCCAGCCAATCGTTGAACAACCTCAGTAGCTACCTGCCAATCGCCGATCAAGCTCGCCTACTGCTCGCTAGTCGCCAGTTGCCCATCAACCTCAACCCCTGGCCACTGGGTCCCTGGCCACTCGATTGTGCCTCATCAATACTCAGAACTCCCTTGGGTCTTAGTTATTAATTATGTACCAGTTTGACTTCAGTTATTTTTCCCCTTCATCATATACTAATTTACCAAGATGTATTGATGGAATGTTGTTATGTTAATTATGTTTGCTTCTATGTGAATATGCACTTCAAAAAAAATGCTGAAAATGCTAAATTGTTCACTACACATAGATGGCAATACAATATGACAAGCAATATGTATGTAGTTGTTTTATTTTTGTGGAAATAATAGCTCTATGTATGTAGTTTGAACTTTGGATATTTTTTTATTGTCATGTACTCTTTTATGGTCTGTGAGACAATAGTTTGTTTGGGTTTTGAAAATGATGCCTCCAAGTTTAATTATGTTATAATTTGTGAACTTTCGATCATATTATATTCTTGAATGAGAACTCCACAGATGAGCTGTAAAAGAATTCTTTATTGGTTCTACCTCCTCTGCAAAGGGGAAAAAGATTTCTGAGGGTTGTTTTATGGATCCGCAAGAGAGTATTTGGGTTCTCCCAATAAATAAAAAGTAGCTCCTAAATGACCGTTTAGTGATAAAGGAGGTAGGAGTGCAGAGACATACAGGAGGTTTGCCTAGAAGCAAGCACCCAAAGAGTGTGTAATAGCTCACTGATCGAGCACTCTTGCACTAAAGATGAATTTGTCGAAGGAAAATAGAGTATGTTATAAGAAGTTAATTGATCAGTTGGATATGCGGGCTCTAACAAAATTATTTTTTTTTGTTTGAATTTTTTATTAATAATTATAAAATTGAGGCTAGTGATTGTGCACATCATGGCTACTCATCCTCATTATAAAGAGGGTATACTGTTTCGTCACACAATGAGGAGAAATCGTGCAATGGGACATGTCTAAATCCATGCCCCTATGAGTTTCCATCAATTCGTAACATGGTCACTCAAGCTTTTATCTTTATTAATTAATTAAGTTTTTGTCTTTTGTCTAGATTGGTACTTTAGATCATATTATGCAAAAATAGTTCTCTGGATCATAATATTAGTTAAATCAAATGGTTACAAATCGTGTATCATTATTAATATAAAGAATCAATTAAAAATATTATTATAACTTAATCCTCAATGGAACTCGGTTCAAGTAAGGTAGAGCCCGGGTCAGGCTCTGTGGTACTGGAGCCTCGGATGGTCACAATGTTAGTACTCGAGCCTGGGCCGTCAGCGCACGTCGGCGACGGTGCATGTTGTGCGGCGTTGAACCCGGGTAGGGTTCAGTGCCATGTTGCCCGGCTGTGTACATATTGAAGTCGGGTTCTTCAAACTTGATTCTGGGTTCTATGAATAAAACTCTTTAAAATGGAAATAAATACATGGAACAATTTATGGTAGATAGGAGACAATACTATGGTTTTAGGTGGACCCTAAAATATACATATCTATTATTAAAATCGATCCAAAATTTGATCCAACAAATTCACCTACCTCTTAGTGCTTTCTTGTAGTTTTCCTTTGTTTTTTTGAGTTCGTCTTGCTCGTCTCCATCACCAATCGTCCCAGATGGAACTCCAACCTCGAAGGTCCTTCGTCCATGCTCTTGCTCCTCTGTTGGACGTGAGTTTGAGGGCAAAAATAGCAATCGAAAAATCTAAGAAAATAGATGCAACTATGATTGCTATTCACCTTGGCTGTTTCAAGCTCGTCTCCGGCGAAAAGTAGCAGCCTCAGGCTCTAGGATGCCTAGGGATTCGTGCAAGAGGGAGGAGAAAACGAAAGTGAGGAGGTTAGAGGTTGTTTTGGTTGAGGAAAAAAGTTTATATAGGTGGGTGTTTGTTGTAACATTTCTCCCAGGTGAACTCCTTAGATTTAATTTCAAACCAGATTTTGCACATTGTGGTGTGCAATTGAAAAAATCTAATCATATTACTGATTGAAAATGTCAGCTTCTCGAAATTTGAGTTCTACGGTTAAACTTTATTTACATTGTGGTGTGTAATTCAAAAAATTGGAGAATGCTACCCCTAGAGTTCTGCCAGTCATAATGAATTTCAACCTTTTGCTTCGATGTTGATTCATTTGGGGAATCGCCTTCGAAATAATTTGAGGTAATTCCATTCTAGAATGGAAAAACTGACAATGTAATGATTTTCCTTACATTTGAAACATATGCTTAGTGAATCCTTTTCATGTCTTAAAGATGTTTCGGATTCTTTTCAAGTGATCCTTTATTAGTTTTCGGTTTCCTTTCATGTCTTAGTAATTATTTATTACTAATAAATAATTACTTTATTTTTAATTACTTTATTCGTAGGTTTGGCATGGAAACTTTTAGTTTCCGTTGGTTTTCAAGAACTAATCGATTAGATGAAAAAATTTTTGTGGGTGCTTGAATGAAAAAGTTAATGATGGAAATTTAAAGAATTGATTAGATAGATAAATTTAAGTGGATGTTTGGATAAAAAGCAAGAATTAAAAATATAATTTATTATTTTATGAGACACAAAAGTATAATAAATAAAAATATTATACATATTTATTACAATAATAATTACTAGCATACAAAAAATATTATTTATAATTATTAATTTTTTTAAAAAATAAGCTATTATTAATATTATAATTTGGATTAAATCTGAATTTTTTTATAATTTTATTATACTATAACACTAAGCAACATATTTTAAATAATTAATAAAATATTTTTAAATTTTTAGAACTACATAATTTTTAATTTTTAATTAATAAAATTTAATAATTTACTTTATAAGCTAAATAATCATATATATATTAAAAAATTAAAAAAATGTAAAAGAAACCGAAGTTGTTGCTTCGAGGATGAACTTTTCATCAGAATTTTTAGTTGAAAAGTTCTGATGAGGCTCACATGACAAGAACACAAGCCGTTTGACAGAACAACAAAAAACTTGGACAAATTCTCGCCCAAGTTCTCAGTGCCAAATGCAGTCTCAGAGAATGCTAGTACTTCATTTATTTGTATGTCCATATGTTTATCGGATGGAGTGCCTGGCATTGTTAACTTGGCAACGACAGTAAAAAACTCAATTTTGAAAAGACAATCCTATTCTTGTTGCCTGGTTCAACTGGTATTGAACTAAAATAAGTTTAAAAAAATTAATAAAGATCATTATAAGCAGATTTATATCAAATTATCTCGTGAAAATCATGTTTAATTGGTTGAATCATGTGAGCTTATAAATTTTGGGTAGCTTATAAAAAGTTGAACTTACTTAAATACGTGACCTCCTTCTTCAGACATGGAATGAAGGTCTAGAGTAGGAGCCAAAGGCTGTAAATCATCTTTCTTCTAAAAGGCGAGCAGCTCGATTAGATCCGTTAGTGCCTCATTGATCTTTTGTTAAGGGGCGTTCACCGGATAGAGTCGAGTCTAGCTTATAAAATTGAACTTACTTCAAATAAGTGACCTCCTTCTTGGGACATGGAATGAAGGTATGGAGTAGGAGCCCAAGGCTGTGAATCATCTTTCTTCTAAAAGGCGAGCAGCTCGATGTAGATCCGTTAGTGCCTCGTCATTTCATCCATATGTGATCTTTTGTACAGGTGTGTTCATCGAGTCAGATCGGACCCGGCCCGAACCCAACCCAAGGATAATAAACAAACAATGAAAATCCAATTATGAATTAATAAATATGCATAATGTATTTTAAGATTTTATATAAAAGACTCCATGGATACCCATTGTGGGATATTGTGGAACATGACTCTTATTTGAAATATTAGCAATACATAATATTTAGCAGCATTATTCGCCTCGCACCCACACCAACCAGAGTTTTCCGCTTCATAACATTTCACTGGCAAATCATTGCCTTCTTGTCTCCCAAACAATCTTTAAGAGGCAGAGGCCCCTTCGTTTCATTGGGTAGCCAATAAAAGGAGTTCGTCTTTGTGTGCATGGTGTGAATTCATCTTTATATATTTCATTGTTTCTGAAAATAAACTTCGTCTTTTTATTTGTTGGTAGCCAATAAAAGCTGTTGGTCTTTCACCATCTAATTTACAAAATGGCAAAACAGTTTTTGGCCTAATCAGGGGAGCCATAAAATAATCTCATTGGTTACCAACAAATTTATATTTAATTTAAAATAAATAATTATATAATTTTTATTGGATAAAATTTCTTAAATTATAAACAATCATATATCTTTCTATTATTTCTTTATAAAATCATAAGTTCTCTAACAAATTTTATATTATTTATTAATTTTACACTCATAAATTTAAGATTTCATAAGTAACATGCATTGAAAAATATAAAAACAGTTTATAATCTCATAATTAAATAACATAGTAATTATATTAATGGATTCATTTAAATTAATATATTTGAAATGGGAGAATCATTAAATCTCAGTGATTCAAGATGAAGAGTAAATTATGCTTTAAATAAAAAAAATAAATGATGTTTGTTTGGTAAAAATTATACAAATATTAAAATATAAAAAGTAAAAAGTAAAGTAGAAAAATATAAGTTTATAAAATTGCTTAATTAAATAATATAAATAAATTTGATTTTTGGAAAGCTAATATTATTTGTGATAATAAAAGTAAAGACGTGGAATAGATAATAGAAAAAATTGAATGTGTAAAATTGCAACTCAAACACTGAGACAAAGGATGAAATTTGCACTAATTGCTGCTATAAATATGTGTATAATTGAAACTCAAACACTTAGGAATCCACCTAGCTCCGCCTTTGGGTTTAATCAAAATCTTGAACTGTATCTAATACAATGTATATTAGAGTCTTAAACAACACTAGAAGGTAAAGAGCACTACAAGAAAATTGCATTTTTCCGACGGGCCATTTTCGGCGGAACAAAATCCATCGCAATTTGCGACGGATAGGTATCCATCGGAATTTCCGACGGTTGCAACCGTCTAAAATAAAAATAATAAATTATCAAATCTATTATATTATTATTTTATTTTCTGACGGTTAGGAACGTCGAAAGTTCCGACGGATACGTATCCGTCGAAACTTTCGATGGCCATATCCGATTTTACGACGGATAATTTCTGTTGAAAATAAAAATAATAAATTATAGAATTTATTATAATATTATTTTTTTCTCTGACAGTTTGGAAAGTCAGAATTTTCGACGGCTCCCAATCCGTAGGAAGTTCCGACGGTCGTAAAAAATGATTAAATATTATAATCTTATATAATATAATTGGTATTGTATTATTGCAATTACCGACGGTCCGAACCGCCGATAATGGAAAAAGTAATTAAATATTGTAAGCGTATATATCATATTATATAATATTATTAGTATATTATTATTATAATTACTGATAGTTCGGACCGTCAGAAGTTTAAATGGTCCAGACCGTCGGTAACTAAAAAAATAATTAAATATTGTAAGCGTATATATCATAATATATAATATTATTAGTATTTTATTATTATAATTATCGATAATTCGAACCGTCGAAACTTCTGACGATCTGAACCGTCGGTAACATAAAAATATTATTTTATTATTATATATTTTGACGATCAAATCATCGGTAATTAAAAAATAATCCCGCACCATTCCCCGCCTTTTTTTCCTTTTCCCGCTCTCCACTTTCTTTCTCCTATTTATTCACGTCTTCACTCTATTTTTTCCTTCTATTTTCTATTTTCTCCGCTCTCCAATCTCTCTACCTCCTCTCTCTCTCTCGGACGACGACCGAAGGACAACCCCTCTTGATGGCCGACGGCGACCCCACCAGCGAGCCCTCTATCTCTCTCTCTCCGCATGCGGCCAGATCGACTGCCAGGCGGCCGATCTTACCGGCTGCTGCCAGATCGCAGATCGACCGCCTGCGGCTCGATCCGGTCGCAACCGTCCCGATCCGGCTAGATCGGCCGCTTGGCGGCGGACAAAATTTTTTATATTTTAAAAATTATTTGCGACGGTCGCAACCGCCGGAACATATCGATGGTCGTAACCGTCGAGACGTATCGACAACCGTCGGAATTATCGACGATCGTGGCAGCTGAAACGTTTTGACGGTCGAAACTACCTGAAGTTTCGACGGTCGTAACCGTCGAAACGTTTCGAGTGGTTGCAACTGCCGGAAGTTTCGATGGTAACCGTCGGAACATTTCGAGCGGTTGCAACCGCCGGAAGTTTCGACGGTCGCGACCGCCGGAACTTCCGACGGGTATTTTTTGAACCATCGGAAACTCTTTGCGATGACACCTTTTTCGACCGATCGTTTTCGTCGATAAATCCATTGAAAACCTCTATTTTCGACGGATTTTGTCTATTTTTTGACGGTTTTGACCGTCGGAAAATACCATTTTTCTTGTAGCGGAGGAATTCAAAGCAAATATACTTAACAAGATTTAAGATAGACGTTTGTCTTTGTACTACCACTGATGAAAGGAAGACCAGAATCCCATAACTAAATTTGAGTGAATATAAAGTCATATGCACCTAAAACATATAAAATTTTGTGAAGATGACAAGTTCAATTCACATGAGCTACCTAAAATCTCATTATTTTCAGTGACTATATATGTCCTACCCTTTTTGTAGTTTTATTTACATTTTATTCTTCTACTACCAGTATAAAATATCATGTCTCAGCTAACAACTAATTACAAAAGCAATCTCTAAAACATACCATATGTAAGATAATAGGCAGTTGGACGACTTGGAAGACTTGAGCATTTGCAAGAGTACGCCATGCCTTCTGATTGGAAGGCGTGGGATCGTGTAAACACTTGGACTTGGTTACACATAAGGCATCAAATTGTCTCAACTATGTACAAGGAAAATTGATACATATGGCGACAAAATTACTTCCCTCTCATTAATTGGAGGTCATAGTAAGTTCAAATTCTGCATGCAATTTTTTTTATATAGTTTAAGACTGCAATAATCCGGACCAACGTGAAGTATGGCAAATGCAAAGATATCACATGTGGAGTATGGCCAACAACATGATACAAGGAACAATTAATCTGTTTTGTTTTATGTCATGACCAAAGGACGAGACCAAAAATATATATGCAATGTTACGTAACTTTCCTAGAAGTACAGACCTATCAAACAGTATTCTACTGACGAGATTCCTGAATCTCTAACAACCATCTGACAGGAACAATTCCATTGACTACTTGGTAACTACAATTTTTGGAATCACTTAATCGGTCATTTAATAATCTCATCGGTGGGGATTCCTTGGGCCACGACTGATTTAAAGTTTCCAAGTCATATTGACTTCTCTTTCAATGAATTGTCCAGAAGGGTACATAGTCCATGCATATTACCATTTTTTTTATAAAGAAGTAATTGAAGTGTTTATATATATTTATCCTCTGTATAGGTTAAAATTTTGGAATTTAACCCTCCAATCATGTACTTTATCACTTTAATTTATGTGAACTACTAGAAATATTATGGCTGTAACAATCAAGTTGGTCAGTATTAATCATATACAGATCATGCTTGCTATCAGTATTAATCATTAATGTGAACTACTAGAAATATTGTGGCCTCAACTCCAAATATGGGAATCAATCTGGACTAATTAAAATTTCCTAAACCCTACCAACTGATTAAAGAAAATCTAGAGAATAATAGAAAATGACATAAATATAGTTCTGAATTTAGATACAACTAACAAAAATTCAATATTAAGATACTTATGCATTTGTATGCTTTTTTATGTTATGACAAATATTTGATGTGAGTATGGATTCTTCTTTAATTCCATGTAAATTATTATGTTAGAATAACTTTTGAATATTTATTTTGAGAAATTTGCATGTCCTGTAATTATGACTATTTAATATGCATATGCATATATATATATATATATATATATATATATATATTATGTCATGCTATTATATATATATATATATATTATGTCATGCTATTATGCGTGTATATATGTATGTATATTTATGTATATATGTTTATATATAATGTCACAAATGTTGTAAATATATGTATAAGATGGTTGAAATGACATGTAAAAATTATTTATATTAAATTTATCGTGTGTTAATTAGAACTCTTTTAGATATATGTTTTGAAAAAAAAAATTATAATGTTTTGAAAATTTTGATGGTGTAGAGTTAATCCATATTATGTGTAATTACATGACATCAAACTTTGATACTTATATAATTATTTATCACATTACATGGATATTTATATAATTATCGGTTTTCTTTTAAAAAGATAAATTTAAAACTATAAAATGGTAGGTATAATATTTCCATAATGACTATAGTTTGTAGATTACATTTTTAATTTCCAAAGTTCTTCATGCTATTATTATTTTACGTTTAATATTAAACAATATTTTATCAAAAAGTGAAATTTAAATAACATTGAAGTTTAATATTTTTATATTATCTTTTACCTACTTTGTTTTGAACAAAATGATATTTATTTGCCAAAAATGTAATTACAAGTAAAGAATGAAATAAATCTATTTTCTTAAAATATGTAAACTTAAATTTTTTTTATTCATAAAAAATTGATTAGAAAATTTTATAATTTATAAAAAATGGAAAATTATTCAGTATTTTTTATGTAATTAAATATTCTTCTATCACATTTTGAAACTCTTATTTGAGATGCTTAAATTTTTTTTTCTTTTTTCTTATTTTCCTATTTGTGATAATAAGTTCTGGGTAATGGGAAATTAGGAATATCAAGAAAATTAGAATAAGATAGTGATATTTAATAAGAACACTTCTTTTCTACAATCACCAAATAATAAATCAATTCAGAAAAAAAAAACAGAATTGCGAGCAGAACGAAATGAATCATGTAATGTTAAAAAAAATTTAAAATATTTTTTTGAGAAGTATATGATTATGATTTATGCATATTAGTTTAGTTATGCAAGATCAAGATATGCATCGAGATAAAGATTGACTCAAATTACTCAAAAGACTTTGCAAAATATATTTTGTGCAAGAAGACCTACAGTCAATACCTCATTATTTTATATGAGATTATAAGGCAGCCTGTAACGTCTGCAATTAACATAAGAAAATCAATTCAAAATCAACGAATTCATTGCCATTAATGGATGGAATTCAAAATGAATTCGAAATAAAAAAAGGAAACGAATCGTGGATGAAATGGCCGACAGGGGAGGATTTTCCTCCCCTGATTCCGCTCGAAATCGGCCGGCCACCTTGGCCGGCCGATGCCATAAAAGAGGACGCGAGGGCAACCCTCGCGCCCACTTTCGATTCCTACCGACCGCCGCCCTGTCCTCTTCGTCTTCTTCCTCTTCTGCAAACTCCGACGACCGACGCACCCACACGGCGGACGTGCAAAGCAGAGGCTGACGTCGATGACGAACAGCGGCTCACTCGACGACCCTTGAAACCTAGCGACCTTCCCCCGACGTGCGCAAGGACCAGGCGCCCCTTCTCATCGGTCGAGGACGGCCGGTGATCGAACGAACGACGCGCAGTTCGCCGGCGAATTTCAAACGAAAAGGTACCTTAGTGTTTGAAATCCCTAGATGAAGAAATATGGATTATTTGATGCATAAAGTTGATTCATTATGATCATGAAGTAGTTAGCAAGGTTTTTCGTATGCAAATTATTGATATTTAATGGCTGGAAGGCCGTCGAAATCGTGAAAGATGACCGGCGGCCATGTTTTATTGTAGGGACCGGTCGATCGGTTAAGTGAACGGTCGACCGATCCTACAACGACATCACAACATTTGTTCTTTCGATCAGTCGACCGATCTAACTAGATCGGTCGACCGGTCCATTGTTAGGTGGCAAATCACGGGCGATCGATCGATCATTTGAGTGGTCGACCGATCCGATGCATGGTGCGTTCTGTGATCATCAGATCGGTCGACCGGCTCCTAAAAGCGGTCGATCGATCCAAGAACATACAGAAGGAGATCGGTCGACCGGCCACATGTGCACAGTCGACCGGCCTGACGGACCTCCAACAGGGAATAAGGTCGACCGATCCAAGAGGACCGGTCGACCGGTATTCTAGAAGGGTCGACCGGTTCCACAGTGAACGGTCGACCGGTTCAAGTTCATTAGATCGGCTCGGCCGAACCAAGAAGAACGATCGACCGGTCCAGAAATGGTCGACCGATTCAGATAGCGAATCAATTCTGACCTTTTTGAATTCTAATCGGAGACCCTAACCAGTTCACCTACGCTGGTTGAGTCCTATGGTACAGAGATTAACGCCCAATACGGTCCTGAGTTATAGATTACATGATAATCAAAGATAAGCAAAGTAAAGATAAAGACACGAGATTGTTATGTGCCGCCCCAAAGTATGGAACAAAGATCAGAGTATGGTACAGAGAAGGACATGTAGTTAGCTGAGGAGACAGCGAAGCTACTGGTATTGGATGACAACTGTTCCTGAGATTTCAAGTCTTCTCCCACTTGTATCTCGAATGAAGGGTGATGCATTGGTCACACTCTCTTCCCTAGAGAATATAGTGTTAAGCTAGAGGGACAGGTAGCTAGCTGAGGAGACAGTGAACCTACAGGTTTTTAAATGACCACTATTTCTTGGGTGTAGGTTCTGTCTCACCTACATTTCGAATTGGGTGATGCATTTCATTGTCACACCCTTACCCTTTTTGGGCTTACTGGCTTTAGAGATTCAGAAAGTCACATCTAACATCCCAATCTAATAAAGTCGAGCTCGCATAGGATAACTAACTTTAAGGACATTGTAGTAATGTAAAAGACGTAGTGCAACTCACAGTAAAGCAATGTAAAGTAAAGTACTATAAAGTAAAACATAGAGTATGGTATAGTAGAGAATTTGGTAAAGTAAAGCATGGAATATGGTAAGATAAAGATAATGTAGAGTAAAGACAAAGTATAGTCATAGTAAAGAACAAAGCACATATATTAATGTTGTCAAAGAATGATGTATTGATCACTTATAGTTAACGCACAGAAATTAGAGGATGATACAGATCATCATTGATATATTGACTATATGATTATTATTGATCTTTATTTCACCGTCTATTTTGCTATTGTACTGGGCTCTTTGCTCACGGGTATTCTATTCCCCTGCAATGGGATTTTGCAGGTGAGAATGCTAACTAACGAGATGTTGAAGGGTACAGAGCTTGGAAGATGCTGCACATGACTATTATATCATCAAGCTTACTTCAATTGAATTCAGTGTTATTATTTTTTTTACATTATCCATAGACATCATGCTATTCCGCTCATTGAATTTTTTCCGCTTATTGAACTTCTTAAAGTTATTATCTTTTCTTATCTTGTTATAGACTATATTAATTATCAATGTCTTTTGATATTCCACCGTTTGAACTTTCGCATTAAAGCCTTTGATTATATTTTGTATGATATTGATGCCACATAAGCCATTTTGTTGAATGTGTTGGAATCTTCGCCGGAGGCTTCACCATCTTCTTCATCTTCGTGTAGACAGGCGAACATAGCACAACGTTCATCGCGAACGCTCTGATCTATGTCTGGCCGTTAGACCGTTAACATTGTTCATACCGTTTTAAGTTTATATAACGTTTCTTTTTCATTTTATTCATTTCCATTATAATCAAAGCCTGTATATAAAAGGACATAGACATTATTGGAAGCTTGGCTTGTCCAGTTTTTCTTCTGTATAAAAATGGAATAGAAGGAGGAGAGGTTTCTTCCCCAATCTGTGTTGTGTTTACTTTCGTTTCTTCAGATCTATCGTGATACAGAAACAATGCGATATTGTGACATGGTATCAGAGCAATCAGATCTGATTTCCTGTGGTTATCTGGCTTTCTCTGGTTAGTTTCACTCTTGACTTCTGATTAATCGATATGGCTTCATCTTCTTCAACCGGATCTGTTTCTACTCCTATTAGCATTGATGTGAATAGTCCTTTATATCTGAACTCTTCTAATGCTCCTGGATTGATTCTTACACATCATTTACTTATGGATTCTAGTAATTACTTACCCTGGAGTAAATCTCTGTTTAATGCCTTACGAGCTAAAAACAAGCAAGGTTTTGTTAATGAATCTTGTTTGATGGAGTCATTTGATCAATCTTTGCATTATCAATGGAAAAGATGTGATTCACTTGTCATTTCCTGGATTACAAGTACAACTTCCAAGGATCTTATAAGCAATGCAGCTTATGATGAAACTGCCTTGCTGATTTGGCTGAATCTGAAAGAGAGATTTCAGAGGTCGAATGGCACTAAAATATATATGTTACATGGTGAGATTTATTCAATTAATCAAGGTTCCTTATCTGTTGGGGAATACTATAATAAACTAAAATTTCTGTGGGAGGAGTTGGTGCTTATGGTTCCTAGTTTGGGAGCTTCAGGTTCTTCAAAAGATTTCTCTGAATATATGTTACAACAGAAAGTTTACAAGTTCTTATTGGGACTTAATGAATGTTATAGTCAAGTTAGGTCTCGGATTCTTCTGATGTCTCCTCTACCCTCTTTGAATCAAGTCTATTCAATGGTTGCTGAAGAAGAACAAAGGAATAGAATTACTATAATCCAGGTTAGAATGTTGCTTTTTTGTCTAGCTCGAGACAAGCTTTTAATCATAATATTCAATCAAATCACAATCAGAATACTGCCTTCATGTCTAATACCAGACAATATCCTGTTTCCAACTTCAATTCTCCTAATATTAGACATTATAATGGCCAGCAACAGCAACCGAAATTCAGAAAAAATTCTTCAGTTATTTGTGAGCACTGTCAGAAACCAGGTCATACCAGAGTTCAATGCTATAAATTGATTGGATATCCTCCTGGTTGGAAATTCAAGGGTGGAAGGAATCAGAACCAAGTTGTAGCAAATGTTTCAGATCTACAGATTCATGAACAACACAATTGTATTTTACAGAATCATGCCACTCAACCAAATGTTCCTTCTCAGAGTCAGAATTATTATTCTTGCCCTCCAAATCAAAATGTTATATCAGAAAATTGTGAGAATCTCAAAAATGAAAATTTTGGGAAAGCTCCTGTGCTTACTGAAGAGCAATATCAAAGGATTCTCAAAGTCATAGACAAGGAGCAAAAAATAGATTTGGCTGCCAATATTCATGTAGCAAGTACAATTGATGATTCTTGTCATATAGGAGATGATATTTGGATCATAGACACTGGTGCTACTCAACACATGACTTCAAATATAAATGTTCTTCAGAATGTTTCTGAATTATCTAAAACTAAATTTGTTACTTTGCCTAATGGAACTAGGTTATCAGTATCATATTTTGGTTGGTCCTCAACTTTGTTTGTCCAATGTTTTACATGTACCTGAATTTAAATTTAACCTCATATCTGCTTCTCAACTGACTAAGGAACTTGGCTGCTCGATTGCCTTTTTTCCACAATTCTATCTTATACAGGATCTGCACAATGGGAAGGTGCACCTGATTGGTAAGGAGTGCAATGGATTGTACTATTTGGACATAGCTGAACAAAAGAAGATACAAGTTGCAAGTAGAGTAGCTGTTGTTGGTGCTGTTCAAAATGCTGATTCAGAAGATAATGGAATGCTGTGGCATAGGAGACTTGGGCATTTGCCATTACAAAGGCTTCAAGTTATCACTGATTGTGGATCTAAAATACAATGTGACATTTGTCCATTAGCTAGACAAGCTAAATTTCCTTTTCCTGTAAAAGACAGATATCAATGTAGACAAAGATTACACACCATTCACATGGATATTTGGAGTCCTTACAAGTTTGTTTCTCATGTTGAAAATAAATATTTTTTTACTCTTGTGGATGACTACAGTAGAATGACTTGGATATATCTGTTAAAGGTTAAATCTGATAGTGTAGTTTGTTTGCAACAGTTTGTCAATCAAATGTTGAATTAGTATGATGATAGAATTAAAATTCTAAGATCAGATAATGGAGCTGAGTTTATGAGTAATAAATGTCAGAATTTCCTAAAGGAGAAAGGGATAATTCACCAGACCTCATGTTCATACACCCCACAGCAGAATGGGCTTGTAGAAAGGAAACATAGACATTTGTTGGAAATTGCTCGAGCAGTTTATTTTCAATCTTCAGTGCCTATAAAGTTCTGGGATGAATGTGTCAGGACTGCAGTCTATTTGATCAATAGAATACCACTCTAAGTACTACAAAA
Source organism: Pontederia crassipes (assembly GCA_030549335.1). Taxonomy (NCBI): domain Eukaryota; kingdom Viridiplantae; phylum Streptophyta; class Magnoliopsida; order Commelinales; family Pontederiaceae; genus Pontederia; species Pontederia crassipes. The sequence goes on along the minus strand of CM060197.1, from coordinate 44,922,678 downwards.
TCAGACAGCTTATGAAAAGTTTTTTGGACATAAGCCTAGTCTTGACAATGTCAAAGTCTTTGGTTGTTTGTGTTATGTGACTAACCTTCAAATCAGAGACAAATTTGATCCAAGAGCTAATCCTTCAGTGTTTTTGGGTTATAGCAATACACAAAAAGGATATAAATGTCTTGATCTAGTCACCAATAAAATCTCTGTCAACAGGAATGTTATTTTCTATGAAAATGTATTTCCTTTTTCCATCAAAAGACCTCATGTGACTTTTGACAAATTGTCCACAAACATACCTTGTCTAGATGAGTCTTTCCCTGACAGAATAATCTTTCCATCTTCTGACATTCAGAGAATGAATTGTTTATGTCAGATTCTCCTCCAGCTATTGATATTCAGATTGAATTACCTCCTATATCTTTTGATTCTGAAGTTTTTTCCCCTGCTGCCACACCAGAAATTTCCTTTGATTCCCCTGATACTTCAAACCCAATTCAAGTGAGGGACAAAAGACATATTAGAAAACCACTATGGATGCAGGATTATGTTATGAATTTTAACACTTCCTATCCATTATCAGATCATCTCACCTTTGCAAATCTGTCGAGTTCATGTGTTGGATTTCTGGCAGCTTCTGATTCCATATTTGAACCTCATTCCTACTCTCAAGCTATCACTGACCCTGAGTGGGTTCAAGCTATGAATTTAGAGCTTGAGGCATTGGTTTCAAATCACACATGGGATCTGATTCCCTTGCCTAAAGATAAGAAACCTATTGGGTGTAAATGGGTTTATAAAATCAAGTTGAAACCAAATGGTGATATAGAAAGGTATAAGGCAAGACTTGTTGCTAAAGGATTCAGTCAACAAGAGAGGATTGATTACAAGGATACTTTTTCACCTGTTGCCAAAGTAGTAACAATAAGAGCCTTTCTCATTTCTGCAGCACAACAGAATTTACCTATTATTCATATGGATGTCAATAATGCATTCCTAAATGGAGATCTTTTTTAGGAGGTCTATATGTATCCAGCTCCAGGTCTATTGTCTAATGAAAAAGTTTGCAAGCTCAACAAATCATTATATGGTTTAAAACAAGCTTCAAGACAATGGTACCTGAAATTTTCTGAAGTGTTATTAGCAAAGGATTTTGTGCAGAGTTACAATGATTATACACTATTCACTAAAAAGGACAAAGACTCTTATGTTGCTATTTTAGTGTATGTTGATGACATACTATTAACTGGGAATTCTATTTCTTTGATTAATAGCACTAAAGATTATCTCAATGCTAGTTTCAAATTGAAAGATCTTGGTCCTCTAAAATATTTCCTTGGTATGGAAATTCTAAGATCAAGTAGATGCATTCTCCTAACTCAAAGGAAGTATGTTCTTTCCTTAATTATTGATATGGGTCTTTCTGCATCTAAACCTTTTGGTACACCCTTGGAGGAAAATTTGAAACTAACTACTGTTGAGTTTGACCAGTATGTTTCCAAGAAATACTCTTCTGGTATAGCTGATCCAGTTTTGCCAAATCCAGATTCTTTTCAACGTCTGATTGGTCGTTTAATTCATTTAACACATACTCATATTACATTTGCGGTACGACACTTAAGCCAGTTTATGCACATGCCAAAAACTTCCCATATGAATGCTGCAATTCATGTGGTCAGATATCTAAAAGGTTCATCAGGATGTGGATTGTTTTTGTCATCTGCTCCTTCTGATTCTCTCACTACTTACTCAGATGCAGACTGGGGTTCTTGTTTAGCTACTCGTCGATCAGTGTCAGGTTTTTGCATCAAATTAGGAACTTCTCTGGTTTCCTGGAAATAAAAAAAGCAGCAAGTTGTCGTCCGTTCTTCTGCTGAAGCGGAATACAAAAGTATAGCTCTTGCAGTCGCTGAACTTATTTGGATTGAAAGATTGTTCAGAGAACTACAGGTTCCTATCTCCTTGCCGATTACTCTATTCTCTGATAGTCATCCAGCCATTCAAATTGCAGAAAATCCAGTCTTCCATGAGCGTACGAAACACATTGATATTGATTGTTACTTTGTTCGTGAAAGAGTTCTTCAACAGTTTGTTCACCTTCAATATCTTTCTACATCACTGCAACTAGCTGATATTCTTACTAAAGGACTTGCTCGTCGACAACACGAATTTCTTCTTTCCAAGTTGGGATTGTTCGACATCTTTCAGTCTCCAACTTGTGGGGGGCTGTTGGAATCTTCGCCGGAGGCTTCACCATCTTCTTCGTCTTCGTGTAGACAGGCGAACAGAGCACAGCGTTCATCGCGAACGCTCTGATCTATGTCTGGTCGTTAGATCGTTAACATTGTTCTTTAAGTTTATATAACGTTTCTTTTTCATTTTATTCATTTCCGTTATAATCAAAGCCTGTATATAAAAGGACATAGATATTACTGGAAGCTTGGCTTGTCCAGTTTTTCTTCTGCATAAAAATGGAATAGAAGGAGGAGAGGTTTCTTCCCCAATCTGTGTTGTGTTTACTTTCGTTTCTTCAGATCTATCGTGATATAGAAACATTGCGATATTGTGACAGAATGGTCATAGTCAATAGTGCAATAGGCAGTGTAGCGCTCCCGGGATCAACTTGATTGCCTACGTGGCAGGAGGGGCGATTTTGAGGGCATTACACAGCCACTGTGTCAGGATTCTATATATAGTGGCAGAGAAATTGAGGGAGCATGATAACATCTCGTTTGATAGAGCTGGGCACATATTCCATGAGTGCTATTATGCAGCACGCCATTATTCTTGCTTTACTCGTCTTCTCATGCATGCAACTCCATCATTGCAACAGAGCTCCCACCTTCAGCTGCAGAGAAGATGAATGGAAGGCCCTCCTCCAGTTCAAACATGGCGTACAAGACCCATCTGGCATGCTCTCTTCATGGGTCGGCATGGATTGCTGCAGCTGGTGGGGAGTGACGTGCAACACGACTGGTCGCGTCATACAACTCGACCTCGAGGGTTCTGATGATGCAAGAATCGTAGGAGAGATAAATCCATGTTTGCTCGCCCTGCAAGGACTTGAGTACTTGGATCTCAGTTATAATGGCTTCTCTCAAATCCCGAAATCCATTGGTTCATTCAAGAGACTAAGGCACCTCGATCTATCAAGTTCATATCTATTTGGAAGCGTTCCTCCAGAGTTGGGCAACATCTCGAGCTTGCGCTATTTAGATTTGTCCTGGATTAGCGGTGGACTTGAGATGGAGGATGGTTCATGGATCTCTCGTCTTTCTTCTCTTCAGTATCTTGACCTGACTGCTGTGGAGGTGAAGAACTTCTCTAGTGCTTTTCATTCAGTCGGTATGCTTCCCTTGCTCTCAGAATTGCACGTGGCCAATTGTACTGAGAATATCTTACATCCTGATGATCTTCCTCTTCGTGTTAACTTCACTTCCTTAAAAATACTTGATCTATCTTGGAATAATTTCAACACCACGTTGCCGTCGTGGTCGTTTGAAATTAGTAGCTTAAAACACCTTGACCTATCTTGGAATAGTTTCACGGGGCATGTTCCTAGTGCAATGGCTAATTTGACGTCCCTTGAATTCTTGGATTTGTCATTTAATCAACTTCTTGAAGGAGAATTGCAAGATTGGCTTAAAGGAGACCACAAAAAGCTAAAGTACCTTTATCTTGCAAGTACTTTACCTTTTCCAAGGAGCCTAGAAGCATTAGATTTGTCTCACAACTCATTGGAAATCCATATGAGACCTGGCTGGACTCCTCAGCAGCTAAATAAGTTAGGCTTGGATGCCTGTGTAGTTGGTAAAGCCTTTCCCGCCTGGCTTCGAAAGATTGAGAATATTTCTGAAATCAGTATGTCAAATGCGGAGATAGCAGATGCGATTCCAGATTGGTTTTGGAACTTCTCTTTGAACCTATCGTATATTGACCTATCCAACAACATGATACACGGAAAGCTCCCTGCTTCGTTGCAGCACCTAAATCATCTGTTATTTCTATACCTGAGCAACAACCCGTTGGAGGGTCCGTTTCCTCTATTTCCATAGAAGCTTCGAACACTGGAACTATCAAAAACTTCAATATCATGGTCTGTTCCCCCAAATGTCAGTGGCATAGCGGCTAACAAATTGAAGAAGCTTGCTCTTCTATATGCAAATTGAAGAAGCTTGCTCTTCTAGATTTGTCTGGCAACCAGTTATCAGGAGAGATACCAGCTGCTTTGATAGCAAAAATGAATTGCTGGTTATGGACTTAAGCAACAATGAATTATCCGGTACTGTCCCTTACTCTATTTGCTCAATACCTAGCCTTATAACATTGCAGTTAGAGGGGAATAACTTATCAGGACGCCTCCCTTTGGTCCTACAGAATTGTACATCTCTGATATATTTGGATCTCGGGAATAATAGATTTAGCGGGAGCATACCTGACTGGCTAGGAAGAACACTGACCAGCTTTGTAGTATTACGCCTCAAGTCAAGTATGTTTGTTGGCCAAATTCCTAAAGAGCTTGGCAACCTCTCCTCTGTTTTGATGCTTGATCTATCGCATAACATGCTATCAGGTCCCATGCCACAAAGCCTTGCCAATATAAATGCCATAAACCTCTCTGTCGATGACTTCAGATTAGTTTTATATGATTCTGTTACTGTCACGACTAAAGGCAGAGACCAAGAATATTTAATGTTTTCGTCCATTCCGACAAGCATAGACCTATCAAGTAATAATCTCTCTGGACATATTCTTGAAGTTCTCACAATTCTTGGTGGTTTGCAGAACTTGAACTTGTCCAACAATTATCTGACAGGAACGATTCCGATGAGTATTATGAGACTACAACATTTGGAATCACTCGACCTGTCATTTAATAATCTCACAGGTGAGATTCCTCATGGCATGGCTGATTTAAATTTTCAAAGCTATATGAACTTCTCTTTCAATCAATTATCCAGAAGGATTCCGACAGGTGGACAATTCGACAACCACCTGGATCCTTCGATCTACATTGGCAATCCCGGTCTCTGTGGCATCCCATTGAATGTCTCTTGCAGGCGCAATGCCACAAGTCAAACACCTCATAGTACTAGTAGTGGTATAAAAGGAGACCATGACGAACGTGTATGGTTTTTTGCAAGTGCAGCTCTTGGATATGTCAGTGGATTTTGGATACTCATTGGTTCCTTGTTGCTCAAAAGAAAGTGGAGGATTAGGTACTATGGGTGCATAGACCGTGCATATGATAAGGTTTATGTGTTTGTTGTAGTCAATTTAGCCAGGATTAGGCGTAGATGATGCATGTTCCCAATTTTAAAAAACACTTGAATATTATATTTTATCCGCTATAAAGATTGGGACTTTGGAATTTAATCCTCGAATGTACAATTTCTCAATTTAATTTGTCTGCACTACTAGATATATTGTGGCTTAAACGTATGGCTGTGACAATCAATTTGCAAGTCAATACTAGGCATGCATGCATAGCTGATGTGTGTTATCCATTTTACTTGAGTGTTATATGTGCCTGTATTTTATCCCTTATATATAATGACTTAAATATTTTGGAATTATTTTTATATGAAGTAATTTCCCAATTTAATATTATGCCTTCAACATGTTTTATTTTAATAATAATTCTCCTGAAATCCATCCAACCACATGTGTTATGAGTTGATCCTGAATGGTGCCAGATACATCATTCAATCGATAGTTCATTCAGAAATCAATACAAGTGCAGCCCAAAATATGTTGAGAACAATCAATGAAAGTCCATCAACATAAACACAATCATAGAAACATAATAATCATAAGATACAGTAAATAAAGGTTAATATAATCAAATATCATTAAAAATTCAATACGATATATCAAATTATAATAATATAAAAATAGTGGAAACATTTATACAACATCTAATAAGTCCCAATATCACAATGATATAGCGGTGGATGGTCCAATATAATGTAAAGGACTTAACATGCAAAATATATAAAACAATCCATAATAGCGCGGAAGCCAAATGAGATCAGAAAGTAGTACCATAGTAACATAATGGAAGGAGGCCCAATGACATAAGAAAACTCAAAGTCGTAAGATCACACAATCCATATAGTTTCTCCAAGATGAGAACACAACCATATGCTCATAACAAAGCCCGTAGGCTAAAAAGTACGAGTATACTAAATTATAACTTAGGAAGGCTCAACATAAGACTGACACTGATCTATTATCCAACTCGCCATCAGCCCATATTGCTCTTCATACCTATACGACTCAAAGGTGAAGGAAAAGTTCACATCCTATCAGTTGCATACAAGGGACATAATAAAAATGATAACTTACAATATAACCATAAAACAAGGCATACGATATATCAAATAAACTGAAAATGATATCAATAGCAATTTTCAATTCCATTTGATAATAATGAACCATATTGCATGAACATTTATTAATATGCTATATCAGTATCAATCAATAGTTAGCAATAAATAATCACATTAGAGCTTTTTAATGCCCAACAAATAATGGAATAAATTATTTCTAGCCATTCCATGATTCAAGTGATCCTTTTACCGATTTGATATTTGGCATTTAATTTAGTGAGCATTTCATATGTGGTGGTACTTGGTAGTATGCTCATGATGGTTGGCCAATTTCCAAGAGTCAAGTTTTAACTAACAACATGCCGAGTCAATACCATGATTGATTTTAATCCTACAAGATGACATGCATTTCAGATCTATGTGAATCAGTCAATAGTTTCATGAATAATCATATCACGAGATACTGACTTGAGATTTGTATGGGACACATGATTGGGGCAGGAAAATAAAGAAAAATCAAGTGTAAATAACGTTTAGATATGGAATTGAGATGCCACATGAATATTTCAAAGAAATTTCGTTCAAAATCATGCGAACTTGAAAATTCATATTGTTCAACATCAAAGTGATCTCATGTGAAGAAATGACCCCAATTGATAAGTGACCTCATTCAAACAGAGACTCGAAATCAGTTTTAAAATTTATAAATCCTCAACACATGAATCTAGCTAGGCTGCAAGTGCATAGCTATCAATGTAGTACTCGATGGTTGATCTAGAAGGAAAGTACATTGAGTTATCACACTTGATTGAAGATTACTTTAAGAGAAAAGCTAAATCTAAATATTCATAAGAGAGAGTAGAGATGACTAAAACATGAAATTGAATAGAAAAAGATATTCTAATTTTTAGGCATTTTTTAGTTTGATTTAAAAGGATAAATAAGGAAAAAATAGAAAATAAGATTCGGATTGCTAATAGTAATAATGGATATTGGAGCATGATGAGTCTTTCTATACATTATTTCCTAAATTATAAAATCACGAATTTAGCAATTCGGTGACTTCAACACAAAGTAATTCTACTCTCGTGGCAATCACCAACATACAAGGCACTCTGATTGTCGCACAAAAAACATAAATGCTATAAGACCGAAATAATCCATTTAGACGTAATCTCTACCACTCTTAGCCTCACCCTACCCTAAGTTTATCCTTTTGATCTCACTTGGTAATGGCAATCAATACCTCTTTAGCCATACATTGAGAGATTATTCCAATCTCTCGGGCTTAGGATGAATCACTAGTGAACTGCTAGAACTTGTCTTAGGCAGAGATAAATTAATACCAATGAGAACAAATAACATAAATCCAAATGAATTCACCTATCAATCTCACCCAACACTCGGTTCTAACATTATCTCTCTTGACCACACGTAGAAATGATGATTAATATTTTATTATAATTAATTGCATTATTATTATTATTATTATTATTATTATTATTATTATTATTATTATTATTATTATTATTATTATTATTGTTGTTATTGTTGTTGTTGTTGTTGTTGTTGTTGTGTTGTTTGCTCTTGATTATAGTATTGATATATTGATCATTATTACTAATCAGGTTGTTGAGCTATTTAGGTTGTTGATTGGGTCTTATCTAACCGAAGCTATTAAACCATCTCTAGTAACTGCCTCCAAGCTTGAGACCTACTAATATTGAATTTAATTGAACGTGGTAGATGGTGTACCTAGGAGATTGATATGTCCTCCACCATTCACTTATCCATTTGTTATTATTATTGATTGACTTTCAGTGACACTAACCTCTCACTACAAGAGAAAGACACATTTTCAACGGCCAATTTCCAATGGGCCAAAGTTCTTCAAAATTTTTGACAAAATTTGCGATAGAAAGAAATATTCTTCCGATCCGATCGTTAGTACTGACGGTAAAAACCCATTGGTTTATTAACAGTCTTGGCCTTCGATATTATCCGACTAATGGAAATTTATTGGTAATACCGAAGACTAGGATCATGTATTAGAATTAATAGTAAATATGTTATAATATTACGTAGTATTTTATTAGTACGGTTATTGACGGTCCTGGTCTTTGGTATTAATGATGAATTTTTGTCCACCGATAATACCAAAGGATATGGTCGTCGGTATTTGAATTAATAATAAAATATGTTATAATATTTTATTAGTAAGGTTACCACCTTCGGTTAAGGTCAGGGCTGTTGGTAATTGAATTAATAATAAAATATTATATAGTAAAATATTAATATTTTATTAGTAAGGTTATGGATGATCATGACATTCATCGTTGGAAATCCGGGGTAAATTACACGATTAATCTCCAACTTTGAGTCGATTTCAAATCGGTCCCCCCGACTTTAATTTGTAACTACAACGTCCCTCATCTTTAATTTTCTTGCATGATTAGTCCTCTTAACTGGTGATAGTGGGTTTCCCGATTGTCTTGCGTACGTGGTCGTCACGTGAGTCGTTTCTCTTTTGTTCACGTCATTCAAGTCATTCATGTCATTTAATGCTACTAAACCGAGTAAATTATACGGATCATCCCCCAACATTGAGTCAGTTTCTAAACGGTCCTCCAATTTAAATTTGTAACTAGAAGATTTTATTTCATGATTCATCCACTTGACTGGTAATATGCAGTCTCCTGGTTACCTTACTGACGTGGCGTAATAAAATATAATAAAAAAATTAACTTGTTGACATGACACAATAAAAATTATTATAATAAAAAAATTATTATAATAAAGAAAATATAAAAATAAAAAAATAAAAAAATGACATAGGGCTCCAACAAGCTCGCGAGGGGAAGGGAGGGGTGCCCCTCTGCCAGCTCATCAGGGAGCTGGCAGAGGGGGTGTCGGCCCCCTTTTTGCTCCTCTCCGTGTGCGAAGACACAAAAGAGGGGCCGGCACCCCCCTCTATCGGCTCGTCGGTGCGCGAGCTAGCAGAGGTGGGCGTCGGCCCCTCTTTTCTTTCTCGTGCATGATGAGGAGCAAAGGGGGGTCGGCGTCCTTTATCATTTTTATATTTATTAATTTATTATTATTATTATGTTTTTTATTGTGCCCTATCAGCAAGTTAAATTTTTTATTATATTTTATTATGTCATATCAACAATGTGATTGAAAGATTATTTATTATTGATCAAGTGGATGAATCGTGCAATAAAATCAAAGTTGGTGGACGTTCTAGTTATAAATTAAAATTAGGGGACCGTTTAAAAACCAACTCAAAGTTGGGGGACGATCCGTGTAGTTTATCCGGTTTAATAATGTTAAATGACGTGGATAAAAAAAAATGACTCACGTGGTGGCCATGTACATAAGGCAATCGAAAAATTCACTATCACCGATCAAGGGGACTAATCGTGCAAGAAAATTAAAGATGAGGGACGTTCTAGTTAAAAATTGAAGTTGGAAAATCGATTTTAAATAGACTCAAAGTTGGGGGACTAATCGTATAATTTACCTAGAAATCCGTCGGGCCTGGTTGAGGTCAAATCTATCTCTAAACTTCCTCACCCTCTCCCTCTTGCTCAACGAGATTGGCCGCCGTATCCAATCGCAGGAGGCTTAATTTTTTGTAGTTTAAAAAAATCGACCAGTAAACCCATCGGAATGTTCGAAGGATGCTCGTCCTTTGAAAATTATGACGAGTAATATTCGTCGAAAATATTGATGATTTTTCTATGTCTGTTAGAAAATTATTAGTGACAAGCATTTTTTTTACGACAATCATTTCGTTGAAAACTAGATTTTCCAACGGTTTTCATGGGATTTTTTATGGCCAATATTTCAGTGTCCCACTAATTTGCATGAAAGTGACACAGTGTTCCTTAATTATATATATTTGTGATAGTAAATTTAGTTTGGATTAGGCGTCAATGATGCATGTTCCCAATTTTAAAACTACTTGAATATTATATTTTATCCTCTACAAAGATTGGGACTTTGGAATTTAATCCTTGAATGTACAATTTCTCACTTTAAATGGTCTTCATTAATAGATATATTGTGTCTTAAACATATGGTTGTGACAATCAAATTGCATGGTCAATATTAGCCATACATACGTTGCTGATGTTTGTTACCCACTTTACAAAGTATTTGAGTGTTAGGTGCTATTATCTTATCCCTTATGGATTTAATGTTCCTGCTATCCACTTAAGTGGGTAGAAAGATGCTCTTGACACTAAGAGCCGTCAATCTATGGTAGATCAGTTTAGGCGCAGCTCATTGTAGCTAACCGATGGTACAATATTCGGTTTAGGGAATTTCTCCGATTCAACGCATTTCTACACACTTGTGAAAATTTTTATTCTGCTCCTCATGGACGGACGATTGAGTAACTGACTTGCCAGCGCCGGAGGATCAAATCATCTCGTGCAACACTCGCCCGGACGGAGATCATCGCCTGGACGAAGAGCTCGCGATTGACTCCCATCGTCGCCTAGACAAACGGCTCGTGACTGACTCATCGGCACCCTGCGATTGAACCATCTTGTTGACGCCTAGCTTCACCATGAGGGTGGCAAGGTGAGCGTGGTCGGAAAAGGCGAGATCAGTCGTCGGTGACGCGAGTGTGGTCAGCGGAGGCGCGAGATCGGCTGTCGGCGACACAAGTGTGATCGGTGGAGTTGAGATCGACCGTCGACGACACAAGCATGGGCAGAGGAGGCAACATGAGGAAAGATCGGCTATCGGCAATGCGAGCGTGGCCAATGGAGGTGAAATCAGACGTCAGCGATGCGAGAGTGATCGGTAGAGGTGAGATCAGCCATCGACAACCCGAGCATGGTCGAAGGAGGCAAGGTCAATCGTCGGTGAGGCGAGAGTGGTCGGCGGAGGCGAGATCAGCCATCGGCGACCCGAGCATTGTCGAAGGAGGCAAGATCAATCATTGGCGACACGAGAGTGGTCGGCGGAGGCGAGATCAGCCGTCGGCCACGCGAGCGTGGTTGGAGGAGGCGAGATCAGCGGTCGACGACGCAGGCATGGGCGGTGGAGGCGACAGGAGGCAAGATTGGCCATCCGCGATGCAAGATAGCGTGGGTTGCGGAGGCGAGATCGATGTCAGCGACGCGAACGTGGATTGTGGCGGCGAGATCGCCCACTGGCTGTTCGATGTAGCAGGAACATTAAATCCATCCCTTATATATATGACATGAAATTTTTTGAAATTATTTTAGATAAATTAATTTGGCAATTTAATATTATGCCTTCAACATGTTTTAATAAATTAATAATAATTTTCAGAGTTCGGGCCGCGGGGGCAAATATCCCTGCCCCGATTCCCGAAGTGATCCGAGGTTGATTCATGGTGACCATAGCAAGGCTGCGGCAGAGGATGCTGAGCAAAATAGAAGTCTTGGCCTGGTGACCAGGGATCCAGATGTACAAGTTCTGCTGTGTGAGGGTTGTGGCAGAGGAGAAGGAAGAACTGGAGATGTCTGGCGTGGCCTTCCTGCATGAAGGCGCCAGTGGGAACCTGAAGGAAAAGATGGAGGGCCTCAAAAGTTGGTTCGGCGTGCTGTGCACTGGGTCTGAGAACTTGGTGGGTCAAAACTGGATGACTCCTTTCATGAGATCGTGGAAGGAAGGAAGAAGCTGCTGGATACTTGCAGCCATGGTCAAGAAAGCAATAAAGCTTAGGTAGAAACATGGAAATGAGAACAAAAAAAATTATTAATCTATTTGTCGAAGAGGTTGCCGGGTAATAAATTATCATTAAGTCTTAATCTTTACCACTTGTCTTCCCCTTCCAAATATAAGAATATTTCTCATTCTTTTTAATGAAGGAATTATTTACATATTAATTACTTATAAATAATAAAACATTGATAGACATGAGAATGTGAAAAGTATTTTTTAATGCCATAAATATTATTAATTAATAATCATAGATCATAATGTACTCTTCACTTATGGATCAATATTTATACCCCAGCAATCTTTGTCACTTTGGCTTCACTCTCCATGATCCACTAATGCAAGAACTTTTGCCATTCCTTATAATGAAGAGATTATTTATATAAATAATAAATCATTAATAAACATAAGGAAGTGAAAAGTCAAATAAGCATTTACTTGATTGTGTTGATTCCTACAACATAAAAGACTATCAGCGACGTTTAATAAATGTAACTAGAAATTCCTTAAACGTCACAAAAAGTTATTAGTAATGTTTTATAAACTTTACGCTACAAACGTCATTTTGTTACTAAAAGTCTTTGTTTTGTAATGTTTATATTTTAAACGTTCCCAAAAGTAAAAACATTCACCAAAATTAAATTATTTGTAACGTTTAAATGTCATCAAATTGTCACCAAATAATAGATATTAATAATGTTTAAACATTACTAAAGGTATTAGTTAGTAATGTTTACACGTCATAAATAATTTATTTTGGTGACGTGTAAACGTAATACAACAACAACAAAGTCTTATCCCACTAGGTGGGATCAACTACATAGATCATACGACGCTCATTCGTTGATCCATGTTCATAAGATTCGACAAGATTTTATGCTAACTGCCGGGACCTAACATAACCCTCCTCCTTTATTCGGGCTTGGGATCGACTATAAAATATAGGCGGAGTTACTTTTGTTGTTGTAAACGTAATAAATGTATGACTTTTAGCAACCCTTGAACGTCACAAAAAGTCAATATATAGTAATGTATAAACATTAGAAAAATATGATATTTAGTAATGCTTAAACGTAACTAATAGGCAACATTTAGTGACATTCAAACGTAACCAATAAATAATCACAAAAAAATATTTTTGGCGATATTTAAACATCACAAAAATATAATGGGTTATTTATTTTACATACCACAAAAACAAAATTCATGCTGACATTTAGACATCACAAAATTTAATTTACGGTAACATTTAAATAGCAAAAAAACTTATGCTCGCATGCAAAATGCAACGTTCTTTATGACGAAATGACTTTAATAATAAATACAAGGTTATCACATTGTAACTTTCAAATATAACAACAAACTTCATTAGTTCTTGGAACTGATAAAAGCCTCGCATATAATATGTACAATGATAATAGTTCGACAACCATCCAATGATGTCAAATAAAAAGTGAGAACAAAGAGGAAAATACTTTAGCCAAAACTAACAGTAATGAGGAAACAGTAGTAATTAGAAATATATGTGAAACCCAAAGAAATATAACAATCCAATTAAGTTGTTCTGCTCAGAAAACTCAAATGTAGTCTTCTCTGCCTAGGTCTTGGAGACAAAATCTGGTACAAGCAACACAAAAAACAAGCATGTTAGATAATCACTACATATCAAGTATATGATATACATGTATACTTATTCTTTGCATACCCAGCCAGACACATGTGAAGCCCTTAAGAAATCCGCATTGCTCCAGTCTTTCTCATGGAAGTCCCAACTTGGGCTAGACTTGCATGCACATTGTCCCTGCTGTAGATGTATAGACCAGCCCCGTGACTGACCCTGTCTTAATGCATGGCATCAGGATGTTCAGCACTCCATTAGTTGCTAGCTTTATCACTTCATTTTACACCGTAAACATTTATATTTTGTAATGAAGCATCTCAGTAAAAAAGGGGCAACAAGGCCTCTGTTTTCATGTCAATGCAAGAAAACATGCAAATCATCACTAAAGCAAGTGCTACAGAAGAAGAATAATGAGATATGCTAAAACCAACTTAAATTCTTTGATTTTTTTTAAACCCTTTTTCCTTCATATCACATGAGACCAATATTAGGACACCATACAGAAAGGGACACCAAATTTAACCAGGAGGGAGTTAATCGTATACCTCAGGTACTTTTCGAGAAATATCTGCAAAAACTAATAAAAAACTTAAAGTCATATAATAAAGACTTCAGTAAAGTTCTTTTCTTGGAAGCATTTTCACACATACCTCATCACCAAAGAGGCTATGGAAAAGTGGCAGTAGCTTTTCAAGCATCTAGTTATAAGAAACCTATATATGACAAAAAAATAGGTAATAAGAAACCTATATGGTGCATTCAAAGCATTTGAACCTAAACCACTCTTTCTGATCAAACAAAAAAATTATGTTAGATGCACACAACAAACTCATTATATGACTATGTTCAGAACATCACAAGCATGATTGAAGAAGTCTCCAAGAAGCATTTTCACATATACATCATCATCATCATGACTAGAACTATGAAAAATCTAAGAGGTAGCAGTTTTTACATGATTTATTGAGTTGTGTCCCATCTCTTATGGAAAAGAGGGATGTGAGAAATGGGGAGCATAGAGATATCTTACCTGATGGACATGAGAACTAGAACAATTTGCCCCTCGAACGAGGCAATGACCAGCCGGATTTGGCTGCCACGCCTCTTGCAAGAGGTAGTTGCCAGTTGGATCTCGTCATTATGTCGCTTGCTGAAGGTAGCCACTAGCCGGATTTGGTCTTTGCATCACTCCTAAGAGGTATCCGTCAGTCCGATCTAGTCATTGCATTGCTCAAAGGAGGCAGCCAGTTTCGTTGTGTCGCTAATCGGAGGCAATCGCCGGTAAGCTATGATCATCGCGTAGTCGGAGGCAGTCATCGATTAGATTCATCATCCCTCCGTCGCTTGCAGAAATGCTAGATATAAAAATTTGGATCTGGTCATAGTACCGGTACTGTAGGTGGTGAATACTTCGTAACCTTTGTTTTTCACGTCGAGTTTGTCCGTATGAACTTAGGAAATTTGAGTATGACCGAATTATCTGTGATGCTGGTGCATTGACAAAAGGGAGAGTTCGAGGAGCGCTGCCCCCGACGGCGGTCCCGCTCGCCAGCGAACGGGCGGGGTTCGGGGCAGCGCCCCCAAAATCTAGATGGGTTTGGGCTTTTGTTTAGCTAATCCATGTGATGCGGATTAGGTTTTTTATCTATTTTATTCGGATTTTGAATTCGTTTGGGAGAGATATATTTATAGCTTATTTTCATATGTAATCTGGATGGTAGCTGTAATCAAAACAAAAAAGATATAGTAAAATCTCTTTGCAGGAAGTAGTCTTAATCTCAAGAGTGAACCTGGGTAAATCTTGTGTGTCACCTCTAATTTTTTCACAATCTATTTGCGATCTTCTACTCTTGTTCTCGAATTTTTCTATCATTGGTATCAGAGCACAGGTTGTTCGAGGAGTTAGAGTTTATTCGAGATGTCAGGAGGATCGCGAATTGAGATAGAAAAATTTTATGGAACGCGATTTGATCTCTGGAAGATGAAGATGGAGGATCTCCTCTGCGATCGAGATCTTTGGACGGAAATCGAGAAGAAAAGGCTAGGCATGGAAGCGACGAAGGTCGTTGATGCGGCTTCCTCTAGTCAGGCGGATTGATAGAAAGACGAAGGGTTTGATTCGGCTTTGTCTCACGGATTCAATTCTTACGAATTTGATGAGCGAGCCTACAGCTAGAAATCTGTGGAAGAAGTTGAAATTCTTATATCAAAGTAAGTCATTGGTTAACAAGTTATTTCTGAGGAAGAAACTGTATAATCTTCGGATGCATAAGGGTGACTCGTTCTCTACACATCTTTATAACTTTAGCATTGTGATCAGTCAACTTGTATCAATCGGTGTTAAGTTTCAAGATGATGATAAGGCAATAACATTGCTCTATTCGCTGCCGGATTCATGGGATAATCTGATTGTCGTGATTGGTGATGGGAATAAAGAACTTTCGTATGAAAGTGTATGTGCTGCCTTGTTATCAAAGGAAACACGAAGAAAGAGATCGATAATTTCTGGTAAAGAGGTGTTGGCGGCTAGAGGAAGGTAACAAATAAGGACTCAAAATCAGAGAGGGTCCAGATCCAAATCTCATGAGCATTCAAAGAGTAGAGATAAGAAGATACAATGCTGGAGATGCCAAGAGTGGGGCCATTTGAAACGATATTGTAAAAATAAGTCGGTTCACAATAAAGAAGCTGAGTCATCCTCAGACAAAAAAGAGGCTGATGCAGAAAATATGTATCTGACTTCTGCATGTATGGCACAGTCAGATAAGGATGTTTGGTTCATCGATACTAGTGCATCGTACCACATGACACCTCATAGACACTAGTTTTGTGAATATGAGGAATATAATGGTGGGGATGTCATGCTCGGAGATGATACTGCAGTTCAAATTGTTGGACGTGGCAGGGTGAAGTTGAGGATGAGTGATGGGACGATGAAGACTACTAGATGTGATGCATATACCACTTATGGTCGGATGTGACGCATATGTTTATATACCTAAGAAAAAGCGGGGTAAGCTTGATAGTAAGTCTGAGAAGAACATATTTGTCGGATACAAAAAAGGGGTCAAGAGCTATAAACTGTGGAATCCAAGGACTATACAGCAGGGATGTTATTTTTCGTGAATCACAATCCCAAGTTGAGGCTCAAAAAAATGATGCACTCATGAAAGTTGTAGTGCTTGAAGAATATTCTGATTCTGAAAAAGATTTTGATTCTGAAGCTGCAGAGGTGATTACACAAGATATTTCAGTTTAGTCTGTTTCAAAATCGGATCAAGAAGACTCGGTTAATGAAGTTGCAGATTCAAATTCAGATGAAGACTCAGATATTGGTGCCATACCAATCCTCAAGAGGTTGACACGAGAAATAAGAGCACATCTTACATACTCTCTTAGTGCTCTGAGTACGTTTCATGCTTTGAGCATTATCAGAAAAGAACCTAGTTCTGTAAAAGATGCAAAGTTTATGGATGATGCAAATAAGTGGGATCACTTACTATGGCAAATGAGATGTAGTTACTGGACAAGAATGAAACATGAAGCTTATATAAATTGCCAAATGATAGAAAGACAATTGGTTACAAATGGGTGTTCAAGCGAAAGCTGAAACCGGATGGGATTATAGAGAAGTACAATGCCAAACTGGTAGCTAAAGGGTACCCTCAGATTGAGGGAGTCGACTATGATGAGATTTTTTCTCCTATGGCGAAAGTGACTTCAATCAGATTTGTTCTATCTCTAGCAGCAACATATAATCTTGAGGTAGAGCAGATGGATGTGAAGACGATATTCCTTCGTGGGGACTTGGAGGAAAAGAATATATGAGGCAACCAGAAGGCTTTGAAATTCAAGGTAAAGAAAATCTGATGTGCAAATTTAAAAAGTCATTGTATGGATTGAAGCAGTCGCCAAGAATGTGGTACCAGAAGTTTGATACGTACATGTTCCAACTCAAGTTTGTACGTTCGGATTCTGATCATTGTGCTTATATGAAGAGAGTTGACGATCAATTTGTCATTCTTACACTATACGTGGATAATATATTATTGATTGGAAATGGCATGAAGATGGTGAATTCAGTGAAAGATTTGTTGGCCAAGAAGTTTGAGATGAAAAACTTGGGACCAGCGAATTTTATTTTGGGTATGCAGATTAGAAGGGATCGTCAGAAGCGAAAATTGTGGTTAGGACATGATAAGTACATAAAAGAAGTGTTGAAAAAATTTAACATATCAGACTATAAGCCAGTGGGTACTCCTATGTCTTTAGGAACCAAACTTTCTGCAAAGCAAAGTCCGAAGAAGGATGAAGAAGCCGAAGAGATGGACCGTGTGCCATATGCAAGTACAGTGGGCAGCTTGATGGATTTCATGGTGTGCACGCATTCAGATATAGCCCAAGCAGCGAGAGTCTTGAGTCGATATATGTCTAACCCAGGCAGAAAGTGAAATGCTATCAAGAGACTTTTCAGGTACCTTCGTGGAACTTCATATTTTGCTTTGTGGTTTGAAGGTACAGGGAAAGAAAAGAGGCTTGATATTGTAGACCATGTAGATACTGACTGGGGCAGAGACATTGATAGTAGACGGTCCACTAGAGGATATGTTTTTACATCATTTGGGACTGCACTAAGTTGGATGAGCAAGAAAGAAAACATGGTAGCATTTTCTTCTACTGAAGCTGAATATATGGCTCTTACTCATGCTGCAAAAGAGGTCATATGGTTACGACGATTATACTTGGAGTTCGAATTTAAGCAAGGTGCCATAGAAGCGAGATGTGATAATCAAGGTGATATTCAGTTAGCTAAGAATCCCGCATTTCACTCACTCACAAAGCATATTGACATCCAATATTATTTCATTCGAGAAAAAGTGGAAAAGAAAGAGGTTCAACTTGAAAAGGTTCATACAACAAAGAACAATTCTGACTTTCTGACTAAAGCAGTTACATATGCAAAGTTTGAGTTGTGCTCTACTGCTATCGGATTGTAGAAGAATGTTGCTGGCAAGGCTCTCATTGGTGTGAAATATCCACCAAATGGGAGAATGTTGAAGTTGGTGAATACTTGAGGACCCCTTATTTCTCACACCGGATTCACCCACGTGAACTTAGGAGAATCTGAGTATTACCCAATTATCTATACTGTTGGCATACTAACAAAAGGGGGGTTGGAGGGCTCCGCCCCCCGACGGCAGTACCGCTCGCCGGCGGGCGGGCGGGGGTTCGAGGGCAGCGCCCCCAAACCTAGACGGGTTTGGGCTTTTGTTTAGCCGGCCCGTGTGGTGCGGATTAAGTTTTTTCTCTGTTTTATTCGAGTTTTGAACTCGTTTGGGAGAGACATGTTTATAGTTTATTTTCATATGTAATTTGGGTAGTGATTGTAATCAAAACCAAAAAGATTTAGCGAAACTTTTTTGCAGGACGTAGCACTAATCTCAAGAATGAACCTACGTAAATCTTCTGTGTCTCCTCTAATTTTTCTGCAATCTCTGTGTGATCTTCTACCTCTTGTTCTCGAATTTTCCCATCAGCTACAAGAGATTGTCGTCGGTGAGAATCTAGTCTCGTCATCATTGGGATCTGGTCATCACTCACACAAGACCCCTGCTCCTTATCATCATCCATTTCTTAAGCGCGCAAAGGAAAAATAATAAATAATTCTTTGTAAATACTATAAACGTAACAATATAAACTATTTGGTAACTTTTAATAACCGTAACTTAAAGTTTCAATTTGTAGTGACTTTTATAAAATTAGCAAACGTGATTAAAGATCAATTTTGTTGTAGTGGATCAAATTTAACCTCTTTTTGTTCTTTATGGCTATGTTTATTTTCGGAACTTGAGTTTGAACTTGACCCAAGTTCCGTAATGCCAAACGGGTCACTTGACTTGAAGTTGCAAAGTTCGGGACGGAAAACAGAAGGCGAGAACTTTGCCGAGCTCAACGAGAACATGGCCTTTTTTTTGCTTTTCTTTTTCTTTCAATTATTTATTA
This sequence comes from Pontederia crassipes, assembly GCA_030549335.1. Classification (NCBI taxonomy): domain Eukaryota; kingdom Viridiplantae; phylum Streptophyta; class Magnoliopsida; order Commelinales; family Pontederiaceae; genus Pontederia; species Pontederia crassipes. The sequence goes on along the minus strand of CM060197.1, from coordinate 44,903,034 downwards.
TTTTAATTAATAATACATTAATAATTACTATTTAATGGTAATATTATTCATTAAAATATTATTATATTAACTTAAATAATAATCCTTTATAATATTTTATTTATTAATATAATATTATTTAGCTTATAAAATAAATTATTTAACTTAATATGAATATTTTTTATAATATTAATAACATAGGAAAAATAATAAACTATACTAATATTGTTTTTCTTAAATTATAATATTAATGTAAGTATTTTTTGTAAACTATAATATAATATTAAAATAAATAATTATTCTAACTAAATAATATTTTAATTTACTATAATTTTAAACCTTATAAAATAATAAATTATATCATTAGTTCTTATTTTTTATCCAAACACCTAATAAAACTTATCTATCAAATCAACCTTTTAAATTCTCATAATTACACTTTTTCATCCAAACACCACATCTAAACTTATCTATCAAATCAATTAGTTTTCGTGAACTAACGAAAACTCGAAATTCTCGTGCCAAACACAGCCTATAAGTGCACGTCCCCACTTTTTGTCATGGAATTAAAACATCAAATTCTTTCCTTCCCTCCAGAGTTGCCAGTTGCCTCCACCATGAATACTCCGACCAAGAAGCCAAAAAATGAAGATGCCCTTAAGGCAGTCATTGAAGGAGGCAAAGCTCGAGAGGGAGACACCGAAGCTAGCTCTTGAGAAGTATAGGTAAATTATACGATTAGTCTCACAACTTTGAATCATTTTTAAATTGGTCCCCTAATTTCAATTTATAATTAGAACATCCGTCAACTTTGATTTCTTGCACGATTAGTCTCTTTTGACCGGTGTTAGCAAGTTTTCCGATTATATGACTTACATGTCATAATAAAAAATAATAAATTATTATAAAAATATTAAAAAAACATGTCGATGGACAATCCCGCCGGCGAACTCGCGCGAGTTCGCTGGGGGCGCCGGCCCCCCCTTTTTTCTTCCTCGCGTGCGGCGAGGAAGAAGAGGGGGTCCGGCGAGCCCCCCATGTGACCCTTTCTTCTTCCTCGGCGCGGCGAGGAAGAAGGGAGGGGAGGGCGGTGGCGAGTCCCCTTGCGCAAGTTCGCCGAGGGGCATTGTAAAAGAGAGAAGCATTCTATTTAGAAAAATACTGATAGAGCTCCTGTGTAAAAAATGTTTTAAATCTTACCTCTTAAGCAAGAGAAAAATTAACTTCATTAGGAGGAGAGGTGTGCCTTATCTCTCGAAGCAAAGAAAATGTGATGGTGTAAAGAGCTTTCTTCCTTGCCCCATTTGGAACAAACGAAGAGATTCTAGCAAAATTTCTAGTGGTCTCGAGGTCGAGAAGTCAGAGCGAGGACGAAGGTTAAGGTGTGGCCGAACTTCGTCAACAACCACCGCGTGCTTTGTGATTACTTTCTCTCTCTCATATTGGTTTTGATGTGAACTGAATTGCATTGATTTAAAAGATTTTAAGATTCAATTTCAAGCTTTTGCAACGATTATTAAAAATGAAAATAAATTATATAAAATGGAAATTATTCAAATAAAATTCAAAATTTAAAAGTAAACAAAAGACAATTAATGAAATGAAGCCTAAATCATAGAATATTTAAAAATTAATAGGAAAAAATGGAAAGTAATGCTGAAATTTAAGGAAGTTAGCTCTAATAATAATGACAATCTATTAGTCCCCTTAATTCTGGGCAGCATTAACTTTTTGAATCACAAGAGAAAATTAAAAAAAATTAAAATTAGTCATCTCTAAATTTAAAATAAAATTAAGATTAAAAAATTATACAAAATGCAATAATTTTATTTATAGCAAAAGATAACTTTAAAAAATAACTAACGAGAGGAGAATTAAAAAGTAGATTAAGAGAAAACTTCAAGAGTGAATTATAATAAAATAAATTACTATGCATCACTATATTATATAATTAATAAAATATAATTATAATATATTTTTATTGTGGTTTTGAATAAGCCTTAATTTTTAATATATAATAAATTTTATTTTGAATTACTTATTATTTGTATATTATATTATATTACTTATGATATTTTTATTTAAAATTATTAAAAAATAATATTATTTTAATAAAATATGATTCAATTCGATTGAACCTGTCCGAATCGATCGGATCGTGTCCGAGTTAACCTTCGAAAACATTGGTACTAACTCAAACTCACACTCCTACAGCAAGACCACCGGCCTTCAGCGCTCAAGATGACTTTACCACAATTAGTTCAGCTGGACTCGTTCTGCACTAAATGGTCACTCATTGATGGCTATTTATGGGTCATAATTCCCACAATAGATAAAGTAAACCATGTGCTACAGCCGGTGGTTTATACTCACAGTTTTACATATTATTTTAACCAAGTTAGTAGAAGGTTCTAGTTAGGTGCTGAATTCTGCATGTAACACTTTGATCAGTGGGCACGCAGTTTCAGCATTGGAGCATTCTTTCATAATAATTTACAAAGGTCACTTTTTTTATCATTTTTTCTTCTTTTTGGAGCCCCCGTCTATGTTAAACACCAACTTCGAATTTATTTTATGGGCTTGAAGACTCCCCATTAATTGACAAGTGTGTGTGTCCTATATAATGTCCGGCAGAACCGCAGAAGAATTGGGAGTACGCATCAGATCAGATCCTCATTGATCGAACTTGGTACATACACTTCCATGGGTATTACTGTGAAATACGCCACTCTTCTCGCTTTACTGGTCTTCTCATGCATGCAGCTCCATCATTGCCAGGGAGCTCCCACCTTCAGCTGCACAGAAGATGAACGGAAGGCCCTCCTTCAATTCAAAGAGGGCGTAGAAGACCAATATGGCATGCTCTCTTCATGGGTTGCCATGAATTGCCGCAGTTGGCTGGGAGTGACGTGCAGCAATAGGACCGGTCGCATCATACAACTCGACCTCCGGGGTTCTTTTTCTGGAATAAGCATCACAGGAAAGATAAATTCATGTTTGCTCGCCCTGCAAAGACTCGAGTACTTGAAGTACTTAGATCTCAGTGGTAATTACTTCGGAGCACGATTCGGGGCTCGAATCCCAAAAATTATTGGTTCGTTCAAGAGGCTCAGGCACCTCGATCTGTCAAGTTCATCTCTGGTTGGAAGCATTCCTCCAGAGTTGGGCAACCTCTCGAGCCTGCGTATCTTGATCTCTCGTCCACCTTCGACGATGGTTGGGAACTTGAGATCGAGGACGATTCATGGCTCTCTTGTCTTTCTTCTCTTCATTACCTTGACTTGAGTTTTGTGATGGTGAAGAACATGTCTCGTGCTATGCAATCACTCGGTATGCTTCCCTTGCTCTCAGAATTGCACATGAGCTCTTCTAAATTACCCTTGTGGTCACCTAATGATGATCTACCTCTTCATGTTAACTTCACTTCCTTAAAAATACTTGATCTATCCTGGAATTGTTTCAACACCACGTTGCCATCGTGGTTGTTTGAAATTAGTAGTTTAAAACACCTTGACCTATCTTTGAATCGTTTCATGGGGCATGTTCCTTGTGCAATGGCAAATTTTACGTCCTTAGAATTCTTGGATTTGTCATATAATCAACTTCTTGAAGGAGCTTCATTGTCTACTGCCATATCAAAGCTCGTTAATGTAAGAACGTTGAACTTGTCTTACATGAATCTTGAAGGTGAATGGCAACGTTGGCTTAATGAAGACCATAAAAAGATAGAGTACCTTGATCTTTCATACAATCAATTAAATGGGACACTACCAGAAAGAAGTTTCGGACAACTGAGCAGCCTAGTTGACTTGAATCTAGCTAGAAATTCTTTCAGTGGTGTTATCACTGATGTACATTTCAGAAATCTCACAAGACTTGAAGCATTAGATTTGTCTCACAACTCATTGGAGATCCACATAAGACCTGACTGGACTCCTCCACAGCAGTTAAATAAGTTACGATTGGATGACTGCGTAGTTGGTGAAGCCTTTCCTTCCTGGCTTCGAAAGATCGAGGATATTTCTATAATTAGTATGCCAAATGCGGAGATAGCAGACGTGATTCCAGATTGGTTTTGGAACTTCTCTTTGAACCTATCATATATTGACCTGTCCAACAACAACATGATACAAGGAAAGCTCCCTGCTTCGTTGCAGCACCTAAATCATCTAGAAGTTCTCAATCTGAGCAACACCGTGCTGAAGGGTCCCTTTCCTCAATTACCAGAGAAGATTCAACAATTGAGACTATCAAATACTTCACTAAATGGTAGTATTCCCCCATCGATATGCAAGTTAAAGAAGCTTCATGGTCTCGAGATCTCTGGCAACCAGTTATCATATAACTGGAGAGATACCAGATTGCTTTGATAGCCAAAATGAATTGTACGATGTGGATTTAAGCAACAACGTGTTATCCGGTACTATCCCTTCCTCTATTTGCTCAGTACCGTATCTTGAGTTTTTGAAATTGGACGGAAATCATTTATCAGGATGCTTCCCTTTGGCCCTACAGAACTGTACATTTCTGATGTCTATTGATCTGGGAAATAATAAATTTAGTGGGAGCATACCAACCTAGATAGGAAGCAGGCTGCCAAACTTGGTAGTATTATGCCTCAAATCAAATTTTTTTGTCAATCAAATTCCCAGAGTGCTTGGCAACCTCTCCTCTGTTCAAATCATTGATCTATCACATAATATGTTATCGGGTCTCATACCACAAAGCTTTGCCAATCTAATTGCAATAAAGCATCCTCAGAGTTATGACCCCAGTTTTTTTTTATGGTTGGTCGGTTGATATCTCGGCTAAAGGAAGAGACCAAGAATATGACATGTCATCGGAATTCCTTTTGACAAGCATAGACCTATCAAATAATAATCTCTCTGGACATATTCCTGAAGCTCTCACACTCTTGATGGTTTGCGAAACTTGAACTTGTCCAACAATCATCTGACAGGAACAATTCCAATGAGTATTATGGAACTACGATATTTGGAATCACTTGACCTTTCATTTTAATAATCTCACGGGTGACATTCCTCAGGCCATGGCTAATTTAAATTTTCTAAGTTCCATGAACTTCTCCTTCAATCAATTGTCCGGAAGAATTCCAACAAGCGGACAATTTGATAGCCACCCAGATGCTTCCATATACATCCGAAATGCAGATCTTTGTGGTTTTCCATTGAATATCAGTTGCCAAAGTAACGTCACAGATCAGTCATCTCAGAATACTAACAATGGTAAACAAGCAGCGGATCATGAAATTGGATGGTTTTTTATAAGCGTGGCTCTTGGATTTGTCACTGGATTTTGGGTATTCGTTAGTTCTTTGCTGCTCAAATCAGAGTGGAGGATATGGTACCATCGTTACATAGACAATAGGTATGATAAACTTTATGTGTCTGTGGCTATCAGTATTTGGCATGGATGATACATGATCCCTATTTTTATAAGAGAAGTTTTATTCCCTATATAGAATTCTACTATGAAATAAAATCCTCATAATAATTAATTGCCCACTTTAATTTATCTGAATTACTAGAAATATTGTCTTTCAATTTGGTCACTATTTGGCATACAAATAGATGCTTGTTATCCAATTTTACAATATCTGCGAAAAAAATATTATGAAAAAGTGATAACAATTCCTTTTAAAGTGACAAATATTGTATGCTTACTTTTTACCTTCTTATATTTATATAAAGCTCATACTCAAATGGCATTTTCAAGTTGATCTCCATTCAGCATTGATAATTATCCTTTTTCTCAATTTTTTAATTATCTTTTTTTCATAAATTGTTTTGTGGAACGTGAAGGTGTCATAATACATGTATCAGTAAATGTTTTCAAAGGACCTGAATATGAAGTGTTATAATAAATACATCAGTTAACGTTCCGCGCTCAAGAAGACTTCAGTTTTCTTAGAAAGAGAGTTTAAATAGAGGAACAGATACTTGTGTCCATCTCTACAGGAATCGAGCAACATTGACGTCCATCCACCGCCAAAGCAACGACATCAAGCAATAGCTAGCGACTTTCGTCGACGATGACAGCAAAAGCGTCGACCTCCATAGCAATAGCGACGTCCCGTCGACCTCCACAGTAACACCAACCTGCGTCGACCTCCAAAATGGTGCATCTGCATGCTTGATATTTGTATACTAGCGCCAAGCCTTCGACCCCAGAGTGGACGAGGTGGATTAAATGGTGAGGAGCTGCTGTCGATGGAGGAACAAAGGCTTTGTCGCTACCACGGGAGTTTGATGAGGAAACTCCTTTCAGTAGAGGGAGAGGGGCTGGCTGATGCCTCCAACAGCACAGAGGATAACGACCTTGCGCTAGGGGCTGGTGCTGGACGTGAAGTTGAGATGTATAACTGACGTAAAGCCGAGCATAGGAGCAGGGTGGCACAATTGCCATTGCCGGCATGCCCAAGCCGCACCAGCTGCGAGAGCCTCCGGCCATCCGGCGTCGGCGAGGACGACGCCCATAACGCCAGAGGCAGCGCAGCCGACCATCGTGCGGCCACCTCGCTCGTCGCCCTGAAGTCTGATCACCGCAAGTCTGGCATACGACAACCACATGAAGAAAGCCGAGTGATGCTCGATTACTACGGCCAATTGCAGGACCATTTCTTGGCCCTTGACGAATCTGGTGCCCTGCACTCCAAGCACGCCGATATGTGAATGATGTACAGGAGGAGTCACCAGCGGCAGCTCTCCTCGTAAAAAGAAGCCGGAGGCAAGGAGGTGGCAAGGTCGTTCACTTTCTCCACTCGCTTCCCATCCTGCTGACTCCGCATTAGGAGTTGCCGACGTCAGCGGCGGCTGTGAGGAGGAATAGCAATGGGGGCGCTGTGTAACACAACGGTCAAAAAAACAAAAAAAAAAAACAATGATGAAAACGTAAGACCAGCTCTCCACTTCTATCAAGTTTTGTCCTTTTCTGTTTACATCTTTCTCTTTTATTCTTCTTCGTCGTCGGGTACTGCTGCAACATCTCTCTCCACTCATTCCCTCCCCAACTCTCTCTATCTCTGTGTTTTGCTCCTGCATAGCCGAGCTCCAATGGCTGATCATGCCCCCTGCGCCACGATGGCCACCTGGTGAAGCAACCCTGCCAACGGATTGCTGAGGGCGAACGCAATGGCCGATCTCACCTCCTCCTCTATAAGAAAGCCCCCAACGTCCCTCTTTCTCCCCCTCTGCTTCGTAGTTTCTTCAAGTCGAGCTGCTGTTCTCACTCTTTTCTCTCCTTTCTCCGGTGCGCGAACAACGGGCGGCGGACGAGCGACAGCGGAGGTCAGCTCCGATACAGGCAGATGACGGGAGTTCCGACTTGGTGAGAAAAGGGGTCTGTTTTCCTTTTGTTCGCCTGAACTCGTTTCCTGCCTCACTTTTCTTCCTCGCCTACGTAAATGAATAGAGGAGGACGAGCATGTGACGCCGGCGATCGACTTCGACGCAGGCGACGTAAGATGTGGAGACGAACACCGACACTATAAGAATCTGACCGTGGCTCTCCACCTCTGTTTTTCCCACTAATTTTACTCGCTCTGACCTAGCTAAACCCTCCTTCGTTTTTCCCTCTCCGGTGAACAGACGACAGCGAGCAAGGTGCGAACAGACTCTAGGACAAACTGTGACTCGTAGGCTTAAAGGTGTGTGGCTCGGGATCTTTTTCATAAATTGGACTCTAAAAGAACAATGCATGCCTGATTCGAACCCCATGAGTTGATATGAAAATGCAAACGCCTTATGCTCCATCGTATGTGAATATGATGAATTGACTGCCATGACTGAAGAAATGTATGTCAATGGGCATAATGATAAGTATGACTGTACCGAATATGCAAAGACGTAAATGCATGAAATGGAACGAATGTGTGCATGACTAAATTGATTTGGAACGATATAAGTGTAGGAATTGTCATATTAGTGTTTTATCTTTAGATGCATGCTTAGGACTGTTATTGCTGTGAAATAGACTTTAGACACCTTGTATTTCATGAATGTATGTCACTGACGTAAATTACTTAGTTATAACACGTCGACAATCACCGGAAAAGATGAACTATGAGAACCTATTTTACGACTTGATCGAACCCGGCCCGAGTTCCTCCGAACTCGGCCAGGGCTCGGTCTGGCCGCACCGGGTTACCCCGACCACGGCCCGGGTCCGCCATAGACGCCGAGCTCGAGCTCTGGGCGAACCAGGTGCCCGGACCGGGTCACCCACGACTCGGCCCGAGTTCTTTCACTGGGAAGACGATCGGGAGAGCTGCCTCTCCCGACTCAATCGCCTTCTCGACTCGGTCCGGGTGTACACCAGACCTCGCCTGGGTTTTCCTCTCGGTCTTCACCCCGACAGACCGAGCCTGATCAAAGCCGACTTGGCTCGGGTTTCTTTTACTCGGCCCGGGTCAAGGCCCTGATTTTCGATATTACGACTTGCGACTTTTTGATAAAATGTGAACACCTATGATCCATTGCTATATTGATCCTATGAATATTATTGTCCCTAATCTTGTATGAAACTATGTGTCTCACCTGATTATAACTATCGGCCTCTCTTCATGAAATCGACCAAAATCGATTATGCCAAGAACGATAATAATTTTTCCGCAAATTCTTCGTATGATTATGATCATGATTTTGAACGAAATGACGACCTTCATGAACATGATAAAGAATGACGATGAATAATGATGAATTATGACATGATGAATAAAGATAATGAAAAGCGACGATCGTACCTCTTCGGTCGACCGAAGTGTTCTCGACAGATGACCGTGACCCTCGGGCCTTTGTCGTGTGGAATGGAAGATATGACCTTGTCATCTTAAACCTAATTTTTTTGAATAAACTTCCATCCACTAGATTTTTTCTAAATAAACAAAGATCTATCGAAAGATGAAGACCTGCATTTGCCTTGATTGTTCCTCGTGGATTTACAAGAGCATCTAGAACATTGCCTTGATCGAAAGATCTTTGTCTATGAACATTGCCTCCATGGAAAATAGAACCGAGTCAGTTTTCAACACACAGGTACAAGAGCAATGAAGATTCTTGAACTGATCCATAGTGATATCTTTGGACCAACTCCGACTCCATTTATTGGAGGGTTCAAGTACTATATCTCTTTCATAGATGATTTTTCGAGATACAGTTGAATTTATTTTATGAAAAATAAATCAGATGCATTCGATAAGTTTCGAGAATTAAAAGTTTTGGTGGAAAACCAATTGAGCAGCAAGATCAAGGTCCTTCATACAGATAACGGAGGCGAATTTTGTTCGGAGAAGTTTGAGCAGTTCTGCGTGGACAATGATATTGTAAGGCAGAAGACAACTCCATATACACCTGAGCAGAATGGAGTAGCCGAAAGGTTAAATCGGTCACTCATAGAGAAGGTCAGATATATGCTGAGTCGGGCTGGATTGGGGCAAGAATTCTAGGCAGAAGCTGTAGCCATGTCAAACTATTTGAAGAATCGCTCACCAACCTCATCAGTGAAGGATCGGACGCCTTATGAGGCAATGTTTGGGAAGAAGTCAAATATGTCTCATGTTTGAGTGTTCGGATGTGACATGTATGTTCATATACCCAAGGAAAAGTGAGGTAAGCTTGACAGTAAGTCTGAAAAGAACATATTTGTCGGATACAATGAAGGGGTCAAGGGTTATAAATTGTGGAATCCAAGGACAAGGACTATCGTATACAGCAGGGATGTTATTTTTCGTGTATCACGATCCCAAGTTGAGGCTCAAGAAAATGATGAACCCAAGAAAGTTGTAGTATTTGAAGAAGATTTTGATTCTGAAGCTGCAAAAGTGATTGCACAAGATACTTCAATTGAGTTTGTTCCAGAATCTGAACAAGAGGACTCGGTTAATGAAGTTGAAGATGCAAATTCAAATGAAGATCCAGATATTGGTACCGTACCAATTCTCAGGAGATCGACATGAGAAAGAAGAACACCTCTTAGATACTCTCTTAGTGCTCTGAGTTCATTTCATGCTTTGAGCATCATCGGAGAAGAACCTAGTTCTGTAAAAGATGCAAGGTCTATGGATGATGCAAATCAGTGGAAGCTTGCTATGGCAAATGAGATGCAATCATAGGATAAGAATGAAACATGGAGCTTGTGTAAATTGCCTAAGGATAAAAAGGCAATTGGTTGCAAATGGATGTTCAAGCGAAAGCTGAAATCGGATGGGTCTGTAGAGAAGTACAAGGCGAGATTGGTAGCTAAAGGATATTCTCGTATTAAGGGAGTCGACTATGATGAGATCTTTTTTCCTGTGGTGAAAATGACTTCAATCAGATTTGTTCTATCTCTGGCAGCAGCATATAATCTTGAGGTAGAGCAGATGGATGTGAAAACGACATTCCTTCATGGGGACTTGGAGGAAGAGATATATAAGGCAACTGGAAGGCTTTAAAGTTCAAGGTAAAGAGAATCTGGTGTGCAAATTAAAGAAGTCTTTGTATGAATTGAAGCAGTCGCCAATGATGTGGTACAAGAAGTTTGATACGTACATGCTCCAACTCAAGTTTGTACGTTCAAATTCTGATCGTTGTGTTTATGTGAAGAGAGTTGGAGATCAGTTTGTCATTCTTACACTGTATGTGAATGACAGTTACTGATTGGAAATAGTATGAAGATGGTGAATTCTTTGAAGGGTTTGTTGGCCAAGAAATTTGAGATGAAAGATTTGGGGTCGACGAATTTTATTTTGGGTATACAGATTAGAAGGGATTACTAGAAAAGAAAGTTGTGGCTAGGACAAGAGAAATACATAAAAGAAATGTTGAAGAAATTTAACATATTGGATTACAAGCCAGTTGGTACTCCTATGTCTTTAGGAACCAAACTTTCTGCAGAGCAATGCTCGAAGACGGATGAAGAAGCCGAAGAGATGGACCGGGTATCATATGCAAGAGCAGTGAGCAGCTTGATGTATGCCATGGTGTGCACGCGTCCAGATATAGCTCAAGCAGTGGGAGTCTTGAGTCGATATATGTCTAACCCAGGCAGAGAACACTGGAATGCTATCAAGAGAGTTTTTAGGTACTTTCGTGGAACTTTATATTTTGCTTTGTGTTTTGAAGGTACAGGGAAAAGAAAGATGCTTGATATTGTAGGCCATATAGATGCTAATTGGGGTGGAGACATTGATAGTAGACGGTCCACTAACGGATATGTGTTTACATTATTTGGGGCTGCACTAAGTTGGATGAGCAAGAGACAAAACATGGTAGCACTTTCTTCTTCAGAAGCTGAATATATGACTCTTACTCATGCTGCAAAAGAGGCCATATGGCCACAACGGTTGTGCTTAGAGCTCGGATTTGAGCAAGATGCCATGGAGGTGAGATGTGATAATCAAGGTGCTATTCAGTTAGCTAAGAATCTTGCATTTCACTCACGCACAAAGTATATTGACATCTAATATCATTTCATCCAAGAAAAGGTGAAAAAGAAAGAGGTTCAGCTTGAAAAGGTTGATACAACAGATAATAGTTCTGATGTTCTGACTAAAACTGTTACAGGTGCAAAGTTTGAGTGGTGCTCTACTGTTATCGGATTGAAGAAGAATGTTGCTGGCAAGGCTCTCATTAGTGTGAAGTATCCACCAAGTGGGAGAATGTTAGAGTTGGTGAATACTTCAGGGCCCCTTATTTCTCACACCGGGTTTGTCCACGTGAGCTTCGGGGAATCTGAGTATTATCCAATTGCCTGTGCTGTTGGCGTGCGAACAAAAGGGGGGTTCGTGGGGCACCACCTCCCGACGACGGTCCCGCTCGTGTGGTTTGGGCTTTTGTTTAGCCGGTCCGTGTGGTTCGGATTAAATTTTTTCTCTGTTTTGTTCGGGTTTTGAACCCGTTTGGGAGAGGCTTATATATAACTTATTTTCAGATGTAATATGTGTGGCGACTGTAATCAAAACGATATAGTGGAACTTTTTTGAGAACGTAGCTCTAATCTCAAGGGTGAACCTGGGTAAATCGTGTGTCTCTTCTATTTTTCTGCAATCTCTTTGTGATCTTCTTTTCCTGTTCTCGAATTTTTCTATCATAAGGCACAACTTCTTGTCCGGACAATAAACTTTGTTCTCTCTCTCTCTCACACACACACAAAAGCATGCTTCTTTGTCTCCTGGACCAGATGTGGAATTGAAGAGGTTGCATGCACCCGATCATGACAATAAATTTTGCTCTCTCTTCTCACACATATTAAGGTGCTTCTTCGTTTCATTAATATGTGCACATATCATGGATGCAGCTTCATGCATTGATTAATCAACACCCAACCATTAAGGCGCAGGCGGGGAGGTTAAGGACGTCATCGAGCAAAGGACCAGTGATGGTTTGGAGGGTCAAGCCGCTCATTAAGGCGCAAGCGGGGAGTTAAAGGACGTCGTCGAGCAAAGGAGATTTCCAGCGAAGGTTTGGAGAGTCGAGTTCTCGTAGCCGGCACGACGTCATCCATGACATGAAGAAAAAGAAACCAGCTCAGTCGTCATCATCGACTAACAACATCATAGATCGCCTACCGCAAGACCTCATCGTAGACATTGTGGCGAAGTTTGCCGACAGTTGCCCCTCGCCGACCTCCGCAGCATCCGGATAATTTGCAAGAGCTTCTCCGCGGGGCGAGGGCCGTTGGCATGCACATGTGCATGGAGAATGAGAACAGGCTCTGGTGGGTCAACAGGTACCTCTTCGAGCTCGGGTCCTTTGCCTCCCTCAGCAACGCGGATGCACAGTACCTATTGGGGCTCGAGTACATCTTCAACAGTAAATCTCCGACGCCGCGATCTACGTGATGGGAACAATGGGGAATGGACATGTTCGATGGCTCGGAGAACAAACTGCACGACGAGGATTGTGCCCCCCCCACTCCATGTGCAGCGTGCACGTCTAAGAATGCCAAAGAAAAGTGATCACCATGAACCAGTTCTACTTCTCCCCCCGTGCAATCGGTGCAGTTTGCACAAATTAACAGTCCGTGTGGTCGGCGTTTCAGCAATAGGAGTTTTGTAGTTAACTAAGTAGATGGTGAAATGAGTACTGCAAATTCTTCGACTTTCTCTAAACATATCTTATAGTGGTATCTGATGTATTTGCTTTCATCTCTTTTCTGTTTCTCATTTGTATTGCTTCGACTATTATACGATTTTGAGCATATTTTTTTGGAATGTTAAGTGATGAAATATGACATCTACGAATTGTGTGGTGCTATGGGCAGCTCCAGCCTCTTCATCATGAAAGAGATGATACTAACGAAGGTTAATGTAAGGTTAATGTTTTTTACCCATGTACTAAATACTCATGATAAGTAATATTTGATTAAATATTTTATTTAATTTTTAACTTGAAAATTTTATTGTCCTATCATAACTTTAATGATTACCCTTTTTCTTTCGACCGTTACTTCTCTTATAGGAACACAAGCGGCCACTGCACTCTAATGCATCTGTGAATATGAGGATGCTTGATACTAATGTGTGTGCTTAATTTTGACGATTACGACCGTTACTTCTCTTATAGGAACACAAGCGGCCACTGCACTCTAATGCATCTGTGAATATGAGGATGCTTGATACTAATGTGTGTGCTTAATTTCGACGGTTACTATTTTCTTGTGGTTTTCTAACTCGAAGATGCATGACCATCATCAAGCTTCATAGCATTCCAATTAACCGTCTCAAATAATTAACTAAGTTATCGGGACGGCTATCACAAATGGTATTTTTTCTTTAATTAATTATGCATGTATGTAATGCAATTTAAAGTCTTGAAAAATCATATTTTGAGAGCATTGTTACTCCTATAGAATGAAGATGATTTCCTTTTTAATCTCATGTTATCACAAACTTTATCAATTATGCGAAGCGCCATAGATTTCCCTAGTTATTATTTAAAGCGAATGTTATTTTGATAGAATCAATGAGACTATTTATGATTCATTAGAGGAAGATTGCTGCATGGCAGGGTTCGAGGAGAGTTCAATGATGACTATTTATGTACTTAATTAAAAATAAAAGAGAAAATGGTGTCTGACCTCATAGAGGTTGCGGGAGCCTTTTAATTAATTATTTGCACTAATGGTCAAGAAAGCAATAAAGCTTAGGCAGAAACAGAGAAACCAGAACAAAAAATATATTAATTTATCTTTTGAATATTTTTATATTTTAGTGTCATCAATTATCATTAAGTAATAGTCATGAATTATGATTAATTCTTAACCCTTACCACTTTGTCTTCCCTCTCCAAAACGTAAGTATATTTATCATTCCTTTTGAAGGAATTATTTGCATATTAATTACGTATACATAATAAATCATTAATAGATATGAGAATGTGAAAAATATTCTTTAATGTCATAAATATCATTAATTAAAAATCATAAATCATAATTAACATTTATCTTATGAATCATTATTTTATGCCCCATTAATCTTTGTCGCTCTGGCTTCCCTCTCCACTGATGCAAGAACTTTTGTGGTTCCCTCTAACGAAGAGATTATTTATATAAGGATTATTTCCTCTAACAATCTCTAAACTATCACGATTTTTCAGATGTAACCCCGAACTATGAACTTCATTTTTTGGGTCCCTAAATTATCACGATTTTTCCAATTCGATTCCTCCGTCTAATTCTGTCAAAATTTTCATTAACTTAGATGTGAAAGGTCGAAATTACCCCTTCATAAATAAGGGGTGAGGGTGGGGGGCACAGGTCGACTATCGATCACTTCACTGCCTGCGCGCATCGACCATCGGTGTCGCAGGGTGGGTTCGCTGCCCCCCTCTCTCGTAACAGTTCCGCCGCTTCACTTATGGAACACCCTTCTAAACACCCTTCTAAAGGTATCAATCTAGACGGATTACGTTCAGATTGCATCTTGACAGCTGACTCCCCACATTCGGATACAGAGTAGGCTTGGATAAGGGGGCTGGCTCTTCTCGCCTTAATTGACTTTGTCGTATCTGTTGGAATTTGTGCTTGAGCTCCTGCTGGTCGTAGTTGAACGGAGATGGAGAAGAAGAGTGACAAAGAAGAAAGATGGCTGCAAAGGAAGAAAGGGGAAAGTAAAATTCTATTCAACTGGAAAAGGGCAAAATACAACTGGACACTCAAACTCACATTCTAATCTCCTATTTATACTAATGACTAACAGATTCTGTTAATAATGCCTTGAATCTGAACCGTGGTCCCCCTACATAGTCAGGCGCTTCAGCAGAATTTCCCTACGGGGGTCTCGCTGTCCGGTCACGAGATATGTGTCCTATTTTCAGGGGTATTTTTAGGGATATTCTGTATGTGATTCGGATTTGATTTATTTTCTTATCACGAGACAGGTGTCCTATTTTCAGGGAATTTATTTAGAGTCACAGTCCATATGTAATTCCTTTATAAACTCCCTAGGGGTCTAGACAGAGACCCATCCTTGTAATCATTGTTATTCCATAACAAAAAGTCACTGCCATTTTTTCTCTTCGTGTTCTTCTGTGTTTCGTGTGATTCCTCTCTCCCTCTTTTCGTAATAAACTGGTATCAAAGTCTTAGGATTTGTCAGCGATTCTCGATCAGCAGGGAGATGGCGTCGCACAACGTGAGCGTGGAGAAGTTCAACGGCAGGAACAGTTTCGGGTTGTGGCAGATCAAGATGTGGACGATTCTGAAGCAACAAGGAGTCTGAGCGTCGCTCTCAAACGTGTCAAAGAACAAACCAAAGGAGGAAGACTCGAAGGGCAAAGAAAAAGGAAATCGACCTCACAACTTTGGCGGCACAGGAGGAGAAGGCACACTCGATGATTCTATTGTGTCTAGCGGATGAGGTGATAATCGAGGTTGCAGATAAAGAAAAGGTGGCCGGTCTGTGATTGAGATTCGAGAGTCTGTATATGACGAAGTCTCTCACCAACAAGTTGCTGTTGAAGCAACGTCTGTTCTCTCTCCGCATGCAAGAAGATACACCTCTGAATGATCAGTTAAATTCTTTGTTGATGGAACTAAAAAATATCGATGTTAAGATCGAGGATGAAGATGCTGTCCTAATTCTATTAGTTTCGCTTCATCCATCATATGAAAATTTCGTTCAGTCTATGATTATCGGGAAGAAAACTATAAGTCTGGAAGAAGTAAGATCGAATCTCTATACTCATGAACTTCGGCATAGGGCATCTGAAAATTCTACAGAGACTCAGGCCACGGGTTTGATATCGACCGTAGAGAAGGGATAGTCCTCGAATTCGAAGAAATCCAAGCCGAATAAGAAGAAAATCACTACGAAAGACATCTGTAATTACTACAAGGAATCAGGTCATTGGAAAAAGGATTGTCCGAAGAAGAAGAAGGCCCTCGTCGCTGCGGTGGCACATGAAACTAGGAATTCCGAAAATGATTTGATTTTGGCTACTTCTGATCAAGAATGTCTGGTGGATAGTTGGGTTCTGGATTCGGGGTGTTTCTATCATATGACTCCGAATAAAGAGTGGTTCTCAACTTATTAGAAGATTGATGGTGGAAACGTCATCATGGGCAACGATGCAGCCTGTCAGATAGTTGTGATCGATTCTGTGCAGATCAAGACTCATCACAATCTTGTGAGGACGCTGACAGATGTCCGCCATGTTCCGCAACTAAAGAAGAATTTGATATCACTTGGAGTCCTCGACTATAAAGGGTGTCAGATCAATGCTGCTATAGGCATCCTCACGGTCATGAAAGGTGATGATACGGTGCTGAAGGGAGTTAGACAGAAGTCCTTGTATATATTGCAAGGCAAGATAGTCTCTGGCGTTGCTGTAGTGGCTAGTTCATCCGAATCAGAAAGGTCTAGCCTGTGACACATGCGGCTTGGGCATATGAGTCAGAACGGGAAGAATATTCTCAGTAAGAGAGGTCTTCTAGGAGACAAGAAAATATCTGAAATCAACTTCTACAAGCACTATGTGTTTGGCAAACAACGAAGGTCTCAGTTTGGCAAAGCAGTGCACAGGACGAAGGCGACACTTGACTACATCCACGCTGATTGTTGGGGTCCCTCTCGTGCTCCATCATTAAGAGGTGCGAGGTACTTCCTATCTGTAATTGATGACTACTCGAGAATGACTTGGGTATTCATGATGAAACACAAGAGTGAGTCCTTCAAGACTTTCAAGCAGTGGAAGGTTCTGGTGAAAAATCAGACATCGAAGAAAGTGAAGCGTCTTCGCACTTATAATGGTTTGGAGTTCTGTTCTGCTGAATTCGACCAATTCTGCAAAGATGAAGGTATTGTCAGGCATCGTACAGTCAGGAATACTCCACAGCAGAATGGAGTTGCAGAATAATGAACATGACACTTCTGGAAAGGGCAAGGTACATGCTCTCTAACGCTGGCCTTAATAGGACATTCTGAGCTGAAGCTGTTAACACAGCTTGCGACTTGGTGAATCGAAGTTCGACGACTGCAATTGATCTCAAGACTCCAACTGAGGTATGGTCAGGAAATTCTGCTGATTATATTAGTCTAAAAGTTTTTTATTGTCCAACATACTATCACGTCAGTGAAGAAAAGTTGGAGCCAAAGGCCAAAGAAGGAGTGTTCATGGGATATGGTGCAGGAGTGAAGGGCTACAGAATCTGGTCTCCTTCAGAATACAAAATCATCAAAGTCATCCACAGCAGAAGCGCGACCTTTGATGAAGCATCAATGCTTCAGTTGAAGGTGGAGGCTGAAGAGAGTGCCAGTAAACAGGTGAGGGTTGAAATCACTCCAATTGAGGATGACGCTGAAGGATCACATCAAGAAGTAGAACCAGAAGATGAAAAATCTGATGAGCAACCTGAAGAGGAGTCAATTGCTGCTAGACGTCCTCGCAGGAAAGTGAGTCCTCCTAAGCGATATGGTTTCGAGGACATGGTTGCTTATGCACTGCAGGTAGCTGAAAAGGTGGAGCTCCTAGAGTCATTCTCGTATAGGGATGCCATCACATGTGCCGAATCTAAACAGTGGATCGCTGTTATGGGTGAGGAGATGGAATCTCTTCATAAGAATCAGACGTGGGAGCTTATCAAGTTTCCTAAAGACAAAAAGTTGTTGGTTGTAAATGGATCTTCAAGAAGAAAGCTGGAATTCCAGGAGTTGAAGGCACAAGATACAAAGCACGACTGATTGCTAAAGATTATAGTCAGAAAGAAGGTGTGGACTGCAATGAGATATTCTCACCTGTTGTCAGACATACTTCTATCAGGGTGCTACTTACTCTTGTAGCACATGAGAATTTAGAGCTCGAGCAACTAGATGTGAAGACTGCTTTCCTCCATGGAGAACTTGAAGAAGACATTCTTCTGAGCCAACCATTCCAGGAAAGGAGAGTCAAGTTTGCAGTCTGAAGAAATCTTTATATGGGCTGAAGCAATCTCTCAAACAATGGTACAAGAAGTTTGACAGCTTCATGATCAGCAAGGGATTCAGTCGAAGTCCCTATGATTGCTTTGTATATCATAAGAAGGTGAAGGACGGCTCCACCATCTATCTGCTCTTGTATGTTGATGATATGCTTATTGCTGCTAGAGACATGACAGACATTCAGAATCTGAAGAAGCTCTTCAGTGCAGAATTCGACATAAAGGATCTTGGTGCAGCACAAAAGATTTTAAGGATGAAAATTCTAAGAGATCGCACACAGGGTAAACTCTTCTTATCTCAGAAAAGTTATATTGAGAAGATTTTATCCAAGTTTGGAATGTCTGGAGCGAAGCCTTTGAATACTTCATCAGCTGCAAATGTTCATCTTTCTGTTGCCTTCGCACCAAAATCAGAAGCAGAGAAGGAGTAAATGTCTCGAGTTCCATATGCTAGTGCAGTTGGAAGTCTGATGTATGACATGATTTGCACAAGACCAGACATAGCTCATGCAGTCAGTGTTGTCAGCAGGTTCATGAGCGATCTAGGAAAGGAGCACTGGCAAGCAGTGAAGCGAATCTTTCGGTATCTGAGAGGAATATCTGATATTGGCCTCATCTACAGAAGTGATAAAGAGTGTTTGGTTGCAGGATATTCGGATTCAGACTATGCTGGAGATGTTGATGGAAGACGATCTATGACATGCTATTTCTTCACTTTAGATAGTTCGGTTATTAGTTGAAAGGTCACACTTCAACCATCAGTTACATTGTCCACCACATAAGCTGAATACATGGTACTGACAGAAGCTGTCAAGGAAAGCTTCTGGTTAAAATGCTTGGTTGGAGATCTCGAATTACATCATGAGTAGACTTTAATGCACTGTGATAGTCTGAGTGCAATATGTTTAGCCAAGGATCAGGTACATCATGAAAGAACCAAACACATTGATGTCAAGTATCACTTCATCCGCACTGAGAAAAGGATCAAGGTGAAGAAGATTGGCACTGAAGACAATCCAGCTGATATGTTCACCAAATCTGTTCCTCATGGCAAGTTTCAGCATTGCTTGGACTTGCTTAACATTAATACTTAGTAATAGTTCCAAGGTGAGACTGACGGCAGCATGACATGATTTTGTGTGCTATGAAGATGATTCAAGTCAAGGTGGAGATTTGTTAATAATGCCTTGAATCTGAACCCAGTTGGTCTGAAGGCGCTTCAGCAGAATTCCCCTACGGGGGTCTCGCTGCCCGGTCACGAGATAGGTGTCCTATTTTCAGGGGTATTTTTAGGGGTATTCTGTATGTGATTCGGATTTAATTTATTTCCTTATCACGAGATAGGTGTCTTATTTTTAGGGGATTTATTTAGAGTCACAGTCCATATGTAATTCCTATCATCTGTCAAATGGAGTGCCTATATAAACTCCCTAGGAGTCTAGACAGAGACTCATCCTTGTAATCATCGTTATTCCATAACAAAGTGCCGCCGCCATTTTTTCTCTTCGTGTTCTTCTGTGTTTCGTGCGATCCCTCTCTTCCTCTTTTCGTAACAGATTCAAAGCATAAAACTAGTACTAATATGGTATTAACACTGCTACACAACAAGGGAGAAACCAACTATATTTTTGCTACTTCCAAACTGCCGCATCCTTCCGTTCCACCATATCTGAAGGTGTAGCCGACGACCATATATTCCAACACACCCCCTCAAGTCGACGGTAGAGAAGAATTGAACATCGGCGACTTGAAAACATCACGTCGACTCTTGCAGAAGAGAACCAGAGCAATTCATCAAACACCCAGTAGTCGTGGTCGAAGAGGAAGATATCCAAGCTTCTATCATTAACTCGTGGCTGCAGAACAAGAACAATTCACCGAGCACCAAAAACTTCACATGGACAGCTCAGCGGCTGTTATTTGTTGCTCTTCTTTTAGTCTGGCAAGCTCCTTCCTGACCTCATTAGCCTGATCAATAACATAATCTTCTTCATGACCTATGTCAAACATGGTTTTCTCAAGCGAAAAAAAATAGTCTATGTTGTTCCCACAAGGTCCTCATGCAGTAGCGATTTGCTAATTTTCCTAAAAGCTTAAGCCATTATGAAGAGCAACATCATTAATTTTATATTATTATCACTCCCCCTCACGTGTGGGCTGCTGACAATTTTTTATCTAGCCCATGCCCAAGACGTGGACAACAAAGAGAGGAAATTACTTTTTTTTAATAAAGAGCTTTAACGAGATTTGAACTCAGGACCTCTAACTCTAATACCATGTTGGAATTTGTGCTTGAGCTCCTGCTGGTCGTAGTTGAACGGGAATGGAGAAGAAGAGTCAAAAAGAAGAAAGATGGCCGTAGAGGAAGAAAGGGGAAAGTAGAATTCTATTCAATTGGAAAAGGGCAAAATACAACTCGACACTCAAACTCACATTCTAATCTCCTATTTATACTAATGACTAATAGATTCAAAGCATAAAACTGGTACTAATATGGTATTAACACTGCTACACGACAAGGGAGAAACCAGCTTTGTTTTTGCTGCTTCCAAGCTGCCGCGTCCTTCCGTTCCACCGGAGCTGAAGGTGTAGCCGACGACAATATATTCCAACAGTATTTATCTATAAAAGTGAACACCAAAGAGTTAAGTTTTGTAAAGAAACTGAATGTTAGAACGATAAAATTACCGGATGCAGTCGAATTTGTGCTGCAAAGTGAAGAAAAAAAATACTCGCACACATCTCTCCAACAATAAAATAAAATAATAAAACCACACACATCTTACATCAAAGTCTGATTAGTGGTAACTTCTTTCTAAGGTCAAGCACATTGAACAACTACGTCTTCTGAACCAAAGCTTCTATACTGGAATACTTCTAAGTGCAAAAGACTCAATAAAGAGTTAAGTTTTGCAAAGAAACTGAATATTAGAATGATGATATCTCAATACAAGAGCTATATGTATGAAATTGTGCTACTCGGTGAAATCCCCAGATGCAGTATAATTTATGCTGCAAAGAGAAGAAAAAAGTGTTCACACACACATAACTTACGTTAAATTCTGGTTGGTGGCAACTTCTTTCTAAGGACAAGCATGCTGAATAACTATGCCTTCAGAAACAAAGCTTCCATATTGGAACATTTCTAATTGCAAAAAAAAAAACTCAATAAAGATAATTTACCATCCCAAAAAACAAATAAATAAAGACGTTCCAAGAAGAAAACCTGAAAGGTTCGAAATATTGTAGCTGAGGAGCAATCCAGTTTTGCAGAAACTCAAAGGTGATAGCAGAACAAGTTGAAAATATCAAAATACACATGAATTTATTAAATAATAAATGCAAGCAAGGTAGTAAAAAATGCGAGTCAACTCATAGAATCGTACGATTCTATGGGTTCACCCCGGCGAAACGTATTCGTTTTCAGCTGGAATCGCATTTTGGCGAGTCGCAGTAGAATCGCGTTCTGACGCGTGGAAACGGTGGAATCGCGTCCCGTTTTTTCCCCCTCCCGTGAGAACGCCACTGCCTTTTTCTCCCAAATCGCAAAGCCCTAAAATCCATTTTCGTCCGCTACTCTCTCTCACCACCACGACATCGCTGCTGGTGTTCGCTTCCGCAGCCCCCCTTTCTTGCACTGTTCGCCGCCTACAGCTCCGCCCCCATGCTGCTGCTGCTCATCATTGTTCGCCCCTGCTTGTGCTGCTGCTTCTCGGCATTGTCCGCCCCTGACCGTTGACTCATTCTCTCTCTCTCTCTCTCTATATATATATATATATGTGACTGCTCACTGTGCCATCTTTCTCCTTTCTATGTGCAACCTCACTGTTCGCCGCCCCCTTTCTCGCTTCGCCGGCACGCGACGCGAAAGGGGGGCCGTTGCGACCCCTCCCCGCCTTCCGGGGTGCAACGCCCCCTTCCCCCCACCCCCCTTCGCTTCTCACGCGCTGGCGACGCGCGGAGGTGGAGCCCCCTCCCTCCCTTCCCCCCCCCCCCCCCCTTCACTCGTTGCGCATTGAGGACCTTCATGCGTCGCCGGCGCACGATGCAAAAGGGGAGGGCGACCCCCCCTTTGCTGTGCACACCACGACACGAAAGGGTGGTCATCATGACCCCCTCCCCCTTCACGTTGCACATCGGCGACGCGCGCAGGGGGAGCTCACCGGAGCTTTCACTTATTTTTTTTATTTTTTAATGATGCCACGTCAAATTTTTCTTAGGTGGAGGTGAAATAAAATGACCACATGGACGCCACGTCGATGGGTCGATCAGGGAACCGGTGATAGAAAATAAAAAGGGCACCCGATGAAATGAGTTAAAAGATAGAGGATATTCGTATTACAAACTAAAGTTGAAGGGTATCACTGGAAAAGCAATCAAAGTTGAAGGGCATTTGATGTAATTCAACATGCAACCCCTGCTTCTCGTAGTCTAGTAAAAGAGCCATCAGTGTTGAGTTTCATCTAACCCGAGAGAGGAGGCTCCCACTTAACCTAGATTGGATTATGGGGGAGAGATATTGCCTCAGACATGCAGGTAGTGTATCTAACAAATTCACTATGCCCAACCAAGGCTCTCTCGTTATAGCATACTTGGACTAAAAGTGAGCGATCATTCCTCATTTTTCAAATTTCCTATAAGCAAAAAACACAAATAGATCTAAGGGAGATTTGGAGGTCAGCTCTAGTCCAAGCCGCTTATTAATCCACCCACCTGAATGGTAATGTAACCAAATTTTGAATTTATAATAAGTTTATAGCGAAATGATTCAATGTAATTTGAAACGAAGAATCAAAGAAGAGATAAAGTTTCAACAGATAAACCACATAAAACACTAATAATATTTGTTGAGTCATTAAAGCATGAAATAACATATATCTATCCTATTTTCTAGGAACGAGCGTCTTCCATATCTTAGTCCAAGCCAGCTTATCGTACAAGTACTTACAGACAGATTTAGTAGTAGCCAAATCATGGGTGTCCTTAACCTAAGTCCACTTGTTCTCATTGGTAAAAGCAAACAAAAAAAAGAAGAGATGTAAGCTATGAATGGTTTGCCAAAGTAAAAATTAATTGAAGGAACATTCTAGCTACAATCTGAAATAAATTAAGAAACATGCAGCGATATAAACAATGCATTGACATTTACAAATGCGGGCATTAGGATGGGGAGTAGAAAGAAAAATCCAAAGATCAAACATGGTGTGTGGCATTTTTATGACTTGGGACAATTTGTACCCTATCTAAGACTCCACTGACGGGTGGGGAAAGACCTCATTGACAAATGAGGGTAATGGCCTCATTGACGAATGAGGATAATGATCTCTCTTACGGGAGAGGGTTATGACCTCACCTACGGGTGAGGGTTAAGACCTCACCTACGGGGGAGGGTTAAGACTTCATCTACGGATGAGGGTTAAGACCTCACCTACGGGTGAGGGTTATGATCTATAAGCCACCATCATTCTCAATCGACAAGATAAGAAATCATCTAAATAAATATGAAAGACAAAAAGATGCAAAGATGAATGATGAATGACTTGGGACATAAAGTTAAAGATGATAAAGAAGTATGAAGAAGTATGCACCTATGATGATACAATATGAATGTCTACTTGTCACATCATATGATGTCATGAACAAAGATGATAAAGTAAAGTACACTACAAGAAAATTGGTGATTACCGACCCAACACACGCGATGCTACGGAGGCGCTATTACGTATCCGTTATGAAGAGCGTCTCATTAACGTCCAACTAGCGCTGCAAAATGGGAACGCTAAAAATCGGTAACTAGTAGCGTCGCAATAGTGTCAAAGAAAATGAGACGCTACTAGCGCTACGTGTTGACGCTATCTCGACGTTATTAAGATGCGTGTTTTTCGGCTGTGCCTACAATATGTGCGTCGCTAAGTCGACACTGAAGGGGCGCTAGATGTGAGGCGCTATTCCAGCGCCCA
Organism: Pontederia crassipes; assembly: GCA_030549335.1. Lineage (NCBI taxonomy): Eukaryota > Viridiplantae > Streptophyta > Magnoliopsida > Commelinales > Pontederiaceae > Pontederia > Pontederia crassipes. Next base: position 44,878,681 of record CM060197.1, on the reverse strand, counting down.
CGAGTCGCTAGTTTAGGCGCTAGGAAGGCACTGAAGTGACACAAAAATTATTTGTACGCGTCGCCAATGAGACGATAATATGGCGCTAAGTACGATATATTTAACTCAGCGTCGACATCCTTTGCGACGCAAATGCGATGCTATGGAGTCGCTAATTGGACATTTATTTTACCCTTACCACTCTCATTTTTTCCATTCCCTCACCATACAATTTATAATGCATCTCAAAATGCATTGATATTCATCACATGCAATATAAAAGCATCACAGACAATATAAAAGCATCACAGGAAATATAAAAGCATCACAAGCATAATATATAACATAAGAATACGAAAAGTAATAAACTGAACTAACAAACTATATGTATATCTAAGTCTATAAATAACAAATGCATAGTTTATTTTCTATCCTAGGTTTGGGAGTTATTGTTATCATTCCGGACGTTCGACCCAGACGTGCTCGGTTCATGGCCTCGCGGGGATGGATTCTGCATCGGCATCAATCCCTAAATCGCCTGCAATAGAGGAGCCAACTGCTGCGACACCTGCTACGATATCTACACCGATAACTGCTGCGATCGCTGCTGTAATAGCTGCGTCATATCAGGTGCAGCGAATGAGCTCGGAGCAGATGCACCTCCTGCATATCCTCCGATCTCCTAGGTATCTGAGCGGCTGTGTCGAGGTCATGCAAGTATTCCTCTCGTGTCGTGCCGGCCACCTCCTCCCAAACAGCAGGGTCCTCTACAAAATAAAAAAATTATACAATTATATAATATATAATTATATATCAAGAAACACATAAATTAAAAACATGACTAAACCAACGAAGAAACATTACCTGGTGGCTGAGTATTCGGATCATCTCCATACTTTTCAGCCATTTTCGCATTATACTCATCCTAAAAAATTTAAACATTGTGTATTTAAAAAATAGTGCACTAACGTCAAGAACCAAATGACCATGTCATGAGACTTACCAGAAGCCTACGAGCAGTGGGCGTGACTAGGTCGTTTGTCTTCCGGCTCTTATGCATGGCCTCATTGACCGCGCGAAAGTCTAATTGTACCGTCTTCTTTCTCCTCCTACGATAAAGTTTCAAATTTGATAACACAAGTATAAGTCAAAAGGTTTGATAAATTGAATTTATATGTAAATTACCATGCGCCGTCGATGCTTGTCAAATCGCATCGACCCCCCTGTGTGGATGTGTGCCTCGGGCTTCGAAAGACGGTTAACTCTTGCCTTTTCCGACTTCCTTTGCCATCGTTCATCCGTCCTTTATGAACATCAAATACTTAGACTTTCAAAAACCATAAATTTAATAAAAATAATTTAAAAGTAAATATACTTCCTACATAAGGACTCCCAAACCGAGCGCCTAATATGCCTTGGGCATTTTTGTATGCCCTGCCCCAAAGTGAGGCCGGCGGACGTGATGACCTTGCGAAATTTGTATAATCGATTTCGGAGGCGTTTCGCAGTGACCTCCTCAAAAGCTCTTCGGATCGTCCCTAAACTAAGATCCGGATGAAACTAATTTGCCTCCTGCAAAATACGTTAAAACTTAGTACTTTTGAAATAATATAAATCCAATTATGTAACCCAAATAGAAGATCGTACCGTAAAGGCTCGAAAGATGTCATCCCGCACTTGAATTGGGACATCTTTTTCAGGATCTTGCCCCTTTCGACAAGTGGGAAAGAACGAGAGCACTGACATCCCGCACGGTACTAGCGGGTATGAAAGTCGTCCTGCCAATTACAAAGAAGAATTAATTTTCAATGATAACCAAAACTATAACAAAATTTGTACAACTTATTTAACTTACGGTCTAGCAATATTATTCATAGTGACCACCCCATTATTGTGTAACCCCTCTTCATCACTCGAAGAGGAATCATCATCCGATACAGCTGGGGTAGTCTGTGAAGATCCGACATCAATCTACGGGCCCTAATACATAATAAATCATTAGTGCCATACCAAATTAAAATTATGATAATTGATAGATGTACAATAATGTTCTCACCTCGATTGATGTGTACCACATGATCAGTGGCAGTCCGCTCGTCTGAATGAATTAAGCCAGGTGCTTGTGCTATCGGCGACGTAGCAATTGACATTATTAAAAAATAATTAATATAACTTATGAAAAAAATACTTAACTTAACTTAAGAAAAAAATAATATTTAACAATCAAGTAATTAAGTAATACTTAACTTAACAATCAAGTAATTAAGTAATACTTAACTTAACATGCATTAGTTCATAACTTAACTTAACATGCAGCAAAACAATCAAGTAATTAAGTAATACTTAACATATCATGCATTAGTTCATAACTTTCAAGTAATTAAGTAGTATTTAACTTCATGCATTAATAATTAACTTAACATACACGGTGGCGGGCTAGTACCTTCTTAACCGGTGAGGAGGGCAGCGAAGGGCGGAGGGTGGACGAGGTGGCGGTGGAGGCGAAGGGCGGACGAGGCGGCGGTGGAGGCGGAGGGCGGCGGAGGCGAAGGGCGGACGAGGCGGCGGTGGAGGCGGAGGGCGGCGGAGGCGGACGTTGGAGGCAGTGGAGGGCGGACGAGGCAGAGGGAGGAGGAAGAGGAGGAGGCGACAATGGTGGCAGAGGCGGAGGGCGGCAAAGGCGGAAGTCGGCGGTGGTGGAGGGCGGACGAGGCGGAGGGAGGAGGAGGAGGAGGAGGCGCCGGTGAAGGCAGAGGCGGAGGGCGGTGGAGGCGGACGTCAGCGGCGGTGGAGGGCGGACGAGGCGGAGGGAGGAGGAGGAGGAGGCGTCGGTGGAGGCGGAGGGCGGTAGTGGAGGCGGAGGGCGGCGGAGGCAGACGTCGGCGGACGAGGTGGAGGGAGGAGGAGGAGGAGGCGTCGGTGGAGGCAGAGGCGGACGTCGGTGCATGGGCAGAGGGCGGTGGAGGAGGCGGAGGCGGCGGTGGAGGGCGGATGAGGCAGAGGGAGGAGGAGGAGGAGGAGATGTCGGTGGAGACGGAGGCGGACGTCGGCGCGTGGGCGGAGGGCGGTGGAGGAGGCGGAGGCGGCGGTGGAGGGCGGCGGAGGGGCGCGGTGGAGGTGGCGGGCATCGGGCGTTGGGCGTTGGAGGTCGGGCGTCGGAGGGCGTCGGAGGTCGGGCGTCGGAGGTCGAACGGTCGGGCGTCGGACGTCGAAGAAGAGGGGTAAACAGCAAAAGTGAAAACGAAGAAGAGGGGTTAGGGATTTAAGTAAATTTTTTAGCGTCTCCTAGGAACACGACGCTACGTAGACGCAATGTAGGTGCCGACTCTGTCAAAATTTGGATAGTGCGGCTCTATAGAGAAGCTAATGTGTCACTAAGATAACGTAGCGACACTATAGAATTGTAGGGGTGTCTCCATGGATTTAGTGTCCCAAGAATGCGACGTCATTGAAACGCTCATTAAAAGTCTTTTTCAAATTTCTTAGTATGTATGAAATTTTATTTATCAATGTAGCGTTTCATCGCATTGTGCCCCGTTCCAATTGTTTTATTTCCTTCCGACAATCTATCATGTATGTATAAAAAATTATAAATCTAAATGTATACGTGTCTATAACAAAATTGTGTATATATATATATATGTATATATACCTATAATATATGCCTATATATATGTCTATGTGGGGGAGATTAAGTATTATAAATCTATCATGTATGTATGTCTATATGTATTATAAATATATATGTGTATGTATACGTCTATACATGTGCGAGTCATATAACGTGTATATGTATACGCTATGGAGAAGCTAATGTGTCGCTAAGATAGTGTAGCGACACCATAGAGTCATAAAGGCGTCGATAAAGATTTAGTGCCCCAAAAATGAGACGCCAATGAGACTCTAATTAGAAGTCTTTTTTAAATTTTTTAATATGTATATATAGATAACGTGTATATGTATACGTGTTCGAAGTGAATATATGTGTATATGTTTATATGTGTGAGATTAAGTTATAATAATATGTATATATGCACTTATTATATATAAGTATAAGCATATACGCGTATTTATATGTCTATATGTGCCCGATTAAGAGAGGGGGTAAAAAGTCGACTTAGAAGGCGCAATACAGATGCTATTGAGTCGCTAGTTACATTTAGCGACACCTTAGCGCCGAACTAACGTCTAATACTTTTTCGCATCTCAATTGTGCGACGCTACAGAGGCGCCAATAGCGTCACCATAGCGTTGACACTAACGGCGGCTCTAGTTAGACGCGACGTGTACGCTATTGAGTCTCCATGGTGACGCTAAAATGGTAGCAAATACTCTCTTAATTCAACCATCGTAATTTCATGATTAAGTATATAATAATAATATATGCATAATTAAGATATTATATATATTATATGTATAGATAACATAAATAATATAGGTAACAAATTATATATTTAGGAACACTCCTATCATGTAAAAATACATATATATACATATATATATAATCGTGTAATTAATACATATATATGTTGATAATACGCCATTGATAATATGTTGATAATCGTGTAATTAATACTAATATAATATTTAATTAATTTATTGATTAACATATAGTATATATAATATATATGGTTTAAATATAAAATAAATAGCGAGATAAATATAGATAAGTTATGAGTAACACGGTAGCGTCGCCTTTGAATGAGACGCCATATAGCGTCTCTTTAGAGCCGCAAAACATGCGATGTGAGTTTCGCGTCGAAGGTCATCGACGCGAGAATGACGCTAGGTGCTGCCGCGCATTTCCGCTTCATGGCGCGAAATAATAGCGTCTACGTAGCGTTGCTATTGCGCCAGCATTAGCGTCTATCTCTTGAATAGATAAGAAGACATTAATGAGACACTATCGAGAGGCAAGTAGTGTCCCACAATTGTGACGCAAAGTAGACGCCATAAAGGCGCTAGTGGCGTCTATGTAGCGTCACTGCTTTGGGCGACGCTACATTGCGTCGCTAAGCGCCCAATTTCTTGTAGTGGCAAGATAAGATCATGATATGCATTAGCATAATGATAAGTATGATGATAAGTTATGATATGTTCGACCTAAAGATTATGATGTTACATGTTATCTTATCTTGCCATGATAATATGTTCACATGCCATGCAGTATACATAAGTAGCTCATAGCATGCATAGGATTTATGTTCCATGATGATGAAATGCATATGCCATGACATGTAGAGATTATTTATAAGATCATAAGCATGCATGGGGCTCAACATACTCTAACGGGAGAAATCTCCCGCACCCCATGGATCCGTGCAAGTATGGAGAAGGCTTAGGTTCGGCGGCGAGAGCATCGTGACGGCAATATTGCACATGGGTCTGTCGGGGTACGGCCCAAGTTGTCTACTTCTTTTATGTCATGATGATGAACCCTTATAAGGGTTAAGTATGTATGACTTATGGGCCTTTTATTGAGTCATGTACTATGCTTGAACTCATTTATGTATGATGACCCTTTATTGGGTATACGTTAGAGCCTATTAGGCCCATGTGCCAGTTTATGTATCTTGGGATTTTATTTACTTATGAAGTCTTCCGTTGTTATGATATTGATGTTTTATATTTATATTTATGAATATATTTCCGCTGCAAAAGTTTTTATGAAATTAGGTCATGTCAATGTAACGTTGCCCAAGGTTCGGCGATCAAAATTGGGGCCGAATTTTGGGGGCGTTACAGCTCAACTGTCGATGCTGGCTGCGTGGTTCTTCCAGCATTCTGATCTCTCTGTTGCGACTTGATTTTGGCGCTGAGAGATTCGTTCGTGGAGCACCCACGACAGAGAAAGCGGTGAGCCGCACGTGCAAGCAACAACTGTTGATCTCCAATCGCATGAACCAAAAGTTAGGGAGCATCCTGGTACCCATTTAAGTGGGTAATACTTTTATTAATTTTTCTATATACAAAGGTCATATTAATACAACAACAACAAAGCCTTATCCCACTAGGTGGGGTCGGCTAAAATACAACAACGACAAAGGTCATATTAATACAACAACAACAACAAAGGTCATACTAATACTTTTCAAATAATAATTTAGATTTAATGGAGGTGGTACCCACTTAAATGGGTAGCACTCCGCTACCTATATCTACAGTCGTTAGATGCGAGATGGTGGTAGATGCAAAATGTGTGGTTTACTGTAGAAAATCATCCGGTTCAACATGATTTGCATGCCGGTTCAGCAATCTCTCGCGTACTGGAGTGACAAAACTCTTTCATATCATCTTCGACAGAGGAGAGCTAAAACTAAGGGTTTACGCTTCTACGCCATCGTCTCCCTTAGCGCAGGCGAGGGCTCGCCTCGTAGGCCATCCTCAGGCGACACCCCACTAGGCGATGAGCAGGCGAGCAGTGATCCCTCTGCACAGGCGAGTGCTCACCTCGTCGGCCGTCCTCGGGAGACACCCCACCTGGCGACGAGCAGGCGAGCGGTGACAAACAAGCAAGCACAGATGATGACAACAGTGGGCAAGAGAACGACGATGGCGATTCGACTGCAAGGGACGAGGGATTCAAATGAGGGAGCGAGGGATTTGAGCGAGGGGACGACGACATCGGCGGAGAGGGCTTTAGTGGTGTGGCGACGATGGCTCAGATGAAGGTGGTGAGGGCTTTGGCGGTGAGCGGCGAGGTCTTCGACTTGGGGATGAACAAGAAGCTGAACTGGCGTCAACAGCCTCCTCGTCCGTGACTTACTCCTCCTCATTCCTGATGTTGCCGATGCCGAAGTCAGGTCATCGATCCATGATGAGAGCTGAGGGTGGACCTACATGGTGTGAGGGGTAGGGACGATGGGGCTTCTGCATCGAGTTGGTGAGAGCTTCAGTGGCGAGGGCTTTGAAGGCGAGGCGACAATGGTTTTGGCAGCAAGGTCTTCAGAGGAGACGACGAGGACTAGCAGCGAGGGCTGGCGGAGAGGGCTCCGATGCGCGAGGACAAAAAGAGGTGACGTAGGCATGAACCGGCGAGGCGCTGAACCGGTGCGCTGAATCGCGCGGGTTGCTATAGTGAGCTACGCGATTTTGCATCTACCATTGATCTCGCATCTAACGGTTGTAGATATAGGTAGGAGGGTGCTACCCATTTAAGTGGGTAGCACCCCCATTAAATCCTATTAATTATTGGGGGCAGAAGTCAAACTAGACTTATCGGAAAAAAGACCTAGGGCGAGGCACCAAGGACTTCATCCTTTGCCCCGAATGGAGGGTGCTATCCTTTGGTCCATTAGATTTTTTATTTTATTCTTTTCAATAGGACCTTTTCATCTGGAATATGAAAGTTTGCTAGCAAACCACCAAAAAGCTAGATTCATTCAACACTATCCAAAGCTGCAGTACAAAGGAAAAAAAGGGTTCCAACCAAAATAGGAAGAGAACATGATTCGATGTCCCTTGACGTGGGCCTAAATTTATTCATTTTACATTAAAATATAATATTTTATGTTATTCAATATACTTTTTTGGATTTAATGGGGGTGTCCCCTACTTAAGTAGGGGGCACCCTGTCCCCTAATTTATTAACCATTGGATTTTATATGTGTGGTGAACATCTGAATCGACGGTTTATTTGAATCTAATCTCTTTTTTTCACAGATTTAATTCTTAACTACTTTTATCATTGGTTTACTAGAAGTAAAAAACCAAAAATTTCCCTATTCCTCTGTCGGCTCTAAGCACCCATATTGATCGTGATCTCCCTCGCCGTCGCATGCTACTATGCCCCCACATGATTTGCTCTCCACTGCTGCATATCTACGCTGATAGCACACACCCACGTCGGTCGCTCTCTACTGCCACCCAACAAGTTTCATTCCGTCTGCCCTATACTCGTGCAGCATCTCCAAAGCTTAGTGGCACTACAACTTCTGTGAAGTTCACCTCTAATTCCAGCATAAATATATGACTCTCTTCTTAATTGCTCGGACCAATCTGTTTTGAATATTTTGATACCGTCACTTGTGCTTTATTGATGATCTTTGACCATCAGTCTTTTCAATGTTCATGAATAATGCTCTTATTATATTGGATTGCAAGGAAAGAAAAGCACCACTTTGATCCACATGTTATGTAGTTATCATGATAATTATTCTGATAATTTTAATTTTAATTATTTACTAAGTTTCTGTCTCTTTTATAAGGCCGGATGAAACTTTTCCTCATATCTAGCATTTTAGCATATCCTTCCATGATGCATGTCAACCATATGGACTCTATGGATGTAGTGGTGGATGAGGGCGAACCAAGTCAACCAATTGTTAATGATATTTCTCTCCCATCAATCGGCTTGCATGAATCTGAATTTGTTATACGTGACCCTTGATGGAAAAATTTGAGAACAAGAGAAGAAGATCGCAAAGAAATCATGGAAAAATTAGAGCAGACACACAACATTTACTCAGGTTTACCATTGAGATTAGGGCTACGTCCTGCAAAAAAGTTCTACTATATCTTTTGTTTGGTTACAACCCCCAAGATTACATCTGAAAAATGAGCAATAAATATGTCTCTTCCAAATGGGTTAAAAACTCGAACAATACAGAGAAATCCTTAATTCGCACCACACGGGCCGGCTAAACAAAAGTCCAAACCCGTCTAGGACAGCCGTTGGAGGGCAGTGCCCCTCGAGCCCCCCTTTTGTCAGTACGCTAGCAGCACAGGTAATTGAGTAATACTCAAATTCCCCTAAGCTCACGTGGACGAACTCGGTGTGAGAAATAAGGGGCCCTGAAGTATTCACCAATTCCAACAACCCTCTTCATGTGAAGGCTAAGGGTAAACTAAGAAATGCAAGAAGAATTAAATCTGGAGCAGAAGTTTCTATGTCACGAAATGAATTCAAGAAAAGAAGTTGTGGTGAACGTGAAAAAAACCGTCATGATAAAATAAAATGTCCAATATTAAAGGTAATATTAGTTTCTTGTATCACATTTCTTCCTATACTTTTTATTTTCATTAATGAACTTCTTTTTGTTAATAAGATAAGGGACAAAAGGATATGACGGGACAGTATCACCTTGATTCACAAATAAGCGACAAAATGATTTGACGGTGTTTCGAGATAATGGTGAGAATGTATGTTTCTAGCTCAATTGAATAAGAAAAGAAGAAAATTCAAATAGAATTATGTAGATTGCTTTAAATTATTTCAAGTTACGAAGTCAAATATTGATGTCAGACTGAAATTTGGCATCCTTTGATTTTTTTTCCCCGTTAACTTTTAAAAAACTATTGTGTAACTTGACTTATTTTCATTGGACAAAATGGAATGTCCGTGGATTTGAAAAGGAAGAATGCCCAAATAAAATGGCATGAGGCTCATCACACAAGTTGCTTGATGGCAGGAGTTGTTGTTCATATAGGATTTTTTCCCTTCAAAGGAAAGTTGATATGCAGGAGCAATACATCCACATGCGTTGTTAAAGTTGATATGCAGGAGCAATACATCCACACGCGTGGTTGGTTTAGACTACTGGCATACTTTGGACCTTCTTTTTTTCCCTTCTTGTAATGATGTTAGAACATAAATAATATCAAAATAAATATTTAGGAACACAAAGCATCAATTAAGTGGATATCAAAATAAAAATATGTATATTGCTTCACATCTTTCTTTGCGTGGCCTCTTTCCACTTGACGAGCATAATTAATTTTTTCAGAAAAAAACAATGTCACACTAGAAATCGCCAAGAGCTACACACTTGATAAAAACACCAAGTCATGCTTTCCTTCGCCTCCTATGTGATTTCCTTTCGTGGAAGCAAAATCCATCACCACCATCCTCATGACAGAACTTCTCTATATTTTCCCTGCTCAGCTAATCATCTGTGTAAAATGAGCTCTGCATCAACTCGTAATGAAACTTCAAGTAATAAAGCTACCATCTCGATGGCATACTTCTATTTGAATCCTTGGTGTTGCAAATTTGTCCAATTATCATCGCAACTAGCATATATGTTTTGGTACCGTGAAGAATGTTACTCATCTTCTATCCATAGAAAAATGTATTTTCAAAAATTGTTTTTTCAACTCAATGACAGAGTTTCCATAGCATCTATATTATACTTGAATTAGAGGGGAGCTTTGTAGACATTCTGGCAGCATAAGGCATTGGAGAGGCCGCACAATAGACAACGTAGTGGATTGTTGGACAACAGTGGGTGCGTGGAGGGAACAGTGGAACAAGGAATGCTCGGTTTTTATTTCAGGACAGACGACTTGGAAGTTGTTGGGCGACAGTGGAGATTGGTAGCGTGCGACCGACGTGGATGTGTGCTATTAGCGTAGGTCTACAACAGTGGAGAACAAACCGTGTGAAAAATTTTTGGTTTTTTACTTCTGGTAAACCAGTGATAAAAGTGGGTAAGTATTAAACCCGTGGAAAGAAGATATTAGATTCAAATAAACCACCTGTTCAGATGTTCACCACACATAAAATTCAATGACTAATAAATTAGGGGACAAGGTGTCCCTTACTTAAGTAGGGGACATCCCCATTTACTTTTTTTTTACGACAAAAATTGACCTGCCTAGTTGAACATTGTCATCAACCGAATAGAATTTAATTGATTGTTTTTGGGTAATTTTCATATATTGTTCTCTTTTGTTCTCGAAATTTTTTTGCATAACTAATTTGCATATATGATATTTTTCTCATTTTATTATTTTACTGATTTTTAACAAAAGTTTTGTTCAAAATTATCGACTATATATATATATATTCATCTAAATATCATATATTATTATAGTATTCTTACAACGGCCATTGGACACAAATGACATCATGAATCAGATGTAATTCGCGTCTAAAAATTTTATAATTGTCAAAATTATAATTTATATATAAAAAATAAATAATTTAGGGGGGATGATTTGAATGGATACATATAGCCAATAATTTTGCTGAAAAAAATATTGTATAACCATCCAGAATAGTTAAAGTGGGAGGATTAATTCTGTAAAAGAAATTGGAGAATAAAGAAAATGGGTTTAATGGGGGTGCTCACTGCTCCCAATTTTTCGGCCGCCGGATTTTCTTTGGACGGTTAAGATCACACACCCGCGGAGGCCATTGGATTCACACGCGACGGCGGAGATGCGTCCATTTTTTTCTCACGTGTGACCGGTTCTCTCATGCCCTAATCCCATATTTGCCTTCTCCGCCGTCGCTCGACCCGATTCCGCGCGCCACCCGACCACCGCTTTGACCTCATGACGAAATCTTTTGCATTTCATTGCTGCCACCGCCTTCTTAGGTCGCCGCACCACGCTTCATCGCAGTTCATTGCCACCTCATGACCTGATCCCGCACGCCTCCACATGCGCTTTGATCTCGCTCGAGAACTCTCGCCGTCGTCGTCGCCCAGGAACTCTCGCGCCCTCATTGCCCCCTTCATGACCACTCGCCGCCACCTCTCGATAACCCTTGCACCCTCGTCGCCCCCTTCGCGACCACTCGCTGTCACCGCTCGGAACCCTCGTGCCCTCGCCGCCCCATTCGTGACCACTCACCGCCACAGCCCGATAACCCTCACGTCCTCGCTGCCCCCTCTACGACCACTCTCCGCCATTGCTTGATAACCCTCGCTGCGCCCACCCATAACCCTCGCAAGCTGCCACTTTGCAAGCAGACCAATGAGAGAACCGGTCGTGTGTGAAAAAAAAATGGACGCATCTCCACCATCGTGTGTGAATCCAACCGCCTCCCCGGGTGTGTGTGATCTTAGCTGTTCAAAGCATGGCAGCCAAAAATTTGGGAGTAGGGTGCTCCCAACTTAACCCATTAAATCCAAAGAAAATTATTCGTTGTTTTGTTCTCATATATATAGTAAACATTCAGTTAGAATAATGCGAATCATTTTTATTAATTATTAGGTGAAATCAACTAATTAAATAAAAAAATCATAATATAAACTAAAGTCAGGAGAACAGGATTCCCGATCCCATTCTTTAGAACAGGAAAGTGAAGAGACAAGTTCCCACAAAAGTTGATGGTGTCGACCACTAACATTTTTGGCCATCGACGTGAAGACTCATTGCCGAGCCACCAGAATTCATCTCCTTTACTCATCTTAGAAGAGTTCAAGATGAAAATTAGGAGGGCCAAAATTATTCTAAAAAAATCTCAAAGGAAAAATACCTATTAACTGATTTTTAATAGTTATAGCTACGGAAGGGCTTAAGTCTTTAGTTTGGGTATAGTGGCACACATTTCACGCCTAAACCAAGAAAAGATATCAGATTCAATTTTCTCACCTCAAAATAATCCTCGGGTTTCTCCTGAAAAGTGGTCTTCCATGATTTAAGCACACTAATATCTGAATGAAATAATCTTGCTGGCGCAGGGAAAAAAAATCATATCTCCCGGGACACACTGCACGAAAACTTTAATGAAATCAGTATAAAAAAGAGGTGCACTCATTAAGTGGTACGTCCACCAAGTTTTAAGAAAATTCGGAAATTTGAGTTTGGAAAAAGATATAAGTAAAAGCAACCACAGCATTTCACCTGAAAAGTTTGTGTTCCATGATAACATACTATCTCTGAATGAAATAATCTTGCTGTTGCAGGAAAAAAAATCAGATCTGCCATATCATGCATGAAAACTTTAATCAAATTATTATGAAAAGAAACAACATTGGTTGGTTTAGCTGGTAACGAAATTGCGCCCTAAGTCTACACAAGGATTGGGATGAACGGAAAATTGTTTTCTTGCTTTAAGCGTGTTGAGTTTGAATCAATGTAAATATAAAAAAAATTTATTAAAAATTTCATCTATCACTGTCATTTGTGTAACACGTGATATGAAGCAATCTTATCGAATTATTTAAATTCGATGATGATTGGATCATCTGACATATAAATTATGCGCATAATATTAGGGCCACACAAATTAAATCTGTGTTGGCTGGAGAATAAAGTATCATAGAACTATCCTTCCAACTTCGAAAGTGGGGTCGTCGGAGAGCGTACACTCGCTAAGCCGAGGGCTACGTCCACCAATTTTTTATAATTATATTCTCCCGCAGAACCCGTCCAATATGCGGTCTTCGTTGAGGTCGACTGCATTATATTTTACCTTTTTTACGTCTCTTCAAAATTATTACAGGTAGCTCCCAAATTCAAATCGTTTCTCCAAACTACGTGTTACTGCAGAATTCATTCATCTCCAAATCGGAAGGTTGCAGAGCCACAGCAATGGGCGCTGCAATTCTCGTGTCCTCCCTCCTCAACAAGTTGGCGTCCCTGATCCCGCAGGCCTCTTCGTCAACCTCCGCTGAGCAAGAGCTGCACGAGCTGGGACGGATCATGAAGAGGATTCATGACGTGCTGGACGATGCAGAAGAGATGGACATCACTGACAGGCACACCGAACAGCTTCGTCTCAGGGAACTAAAAGAGGTGGCATACGACGCAGAGGACGCGATGGACGAATACGAGTATGAACTATTGCGCGCCAACGTGGAAGCTCGACGGCGCCTGGGACAGCAAGCAACGAGAAGAAACAAGCACGCCGACGTGGACGAGGTATTCCATTGGAAAAACTTTGATCATCCCAAGGTTTCAATTTCGTACCAACTGGCACATAAAATTAAGGAGATCAGGGAGAGGTTTCAAGAGATCACGTACGAGTGGGGGCGTATTAATTTGCGAGCGAAAGATGGAAAGAGGCGACGCATAAAAACATGGAAGCCCGTGGAGACCACTTCCTACTTTGATTCCACAAATACTTTTGGCCGGGAGGACGAGAAGAGGAAGATAATTGAGTGGTTGCTACAAGAAGATGAACAGTGCAACGTTTCAGTGCTTCCGATAGTTGGCATGGGTGGAATAGGCAAAACAACAGTTGCACAGATGGTCTATAATGATCCCATAGTGCGTCAAAAATTTCGTTTGAGAGGTTGGGTGTGTGTTTCCGAGGACTTCAATATTGTAAGTTTAACAAGAAAAATTATTCTTTCGTTCTCTTTGATGGAATTAGATTACAGTACAAGTCCAAATGAGCTCCATAAAATTCTCAAGGATAGCATGAAGGGGGAAGATATTTTCCTTGTGCTTGACGATGTTTGGAACCGGAAAAGTGAGCTTTGGGATTCGTTGAAAGCCATCTTAGTTGGTCTCGGAGGTAGCAAAATTATAGTGACCACCAGAAACGATTCAGTGGCAAAAATCATGCAAACTATGTCGCCCATTTATTTGAGTCATTTATCATTCCATAATTGTTGGCTGTTGTTTAGTAACATTGTCTTTGAGCGGAGAGATCTAGATCACTCTATGAATCATGAACTGATAGATATCGGAAAGAAGATCGTCAAAAAGTGTGCAGGATTACCCCTGGCGGTAAAAGTGCTTGCAGGCGTTCTTAGATATGAAGATGACGAAGAGGCATGGATTGATGCATTAGAAAGTGAGCTATGGGAGGAGCTTGACGATGAGAGAAGCCATATCTTGCCCGCTTTGAGATTGAGTTACGATCGCATGCCTATGGAATTGAGACCGTGTTTTATGTATCTATCCTTGTTCCCCAAAGATTCTACACTTCATAGATCTGAGATAATTAAACAATGGATGTCGCAAGGCTTCCTTCATCGGAATGAAGAGAACGTAGAAGAGGAGGACGTTGGCGATGCATATTACAATGAGTTATTGGAAAGATCAATTATACAGTGTTATTCCATCAAATCGAAAGAAGTATTCATCATGCACGATCTCATCCATGATCTAGCGCAGTTAGTTGCAAGAGATGATTACCTGTTGATAACAAGTGACAAATTGCATTCTACCCCCAAAACGATTCGGCATGTATCCATATACCTCAACGAGAATGATGCTAAAGTAGAAAACTTGAAATCCTTGTTTGAGTTCCAACTACAGAAAGAGCGTCTACGGACACTCATTATACATTCTGCTAAAGGCTTCTCCATCACTGACTTGCTACCTAATTTGATATGTATTAGAACACTCATTTTGACAGAACGGTATCTGGAAGTGCCAGATTCCATTTGCAACCTTAAGCATGTACGCTACTTAGATCCTTATGTTCATAAGTTTGCTCCTGAATCAATATACAATCTCTTTCATCTCCAAACCTTTCATCCACGTGGTTCTCTTGGAGAACAGTCATTTGTGGGTATCGGAGATCTAATTTACTTGAGGCATCTCTACATCGACAGTGACCTTCGCCTACCTCGTGAGGTTGGGGGGCTAACCAACCTTCAAACCTTGAGATATTTCACTGTTGGAGCTGATGGTTGGCAGTGCAAAGTGAGAGATTTGAAGCACTTGGATAATCTCAGAGAAGATCTCTCCATTAAAGGTCTTGGAACTGTCAAGTGGTTGGATGTTACTCCTCCAGAAGCTCTTTTGAAGACCAAGCCAGGAATCAAAGAGTTGTATTTGTTCTGGGGCGAGACTGATAAGCAAAATGTGTTTGATGATCATGATAACAAGCTGGCAGAACAGGTGTTGGAGTGTCTCCAACCTCATCCCAACCTCACAATATTGTTCATACAAGGATATCAGGGTGCCAAATTCCCAATGTGGTTGGGCTCTGCTTCCTTCTCAAAACTAGGACACATCGATTTATCCGGTGGCAACTGCATATCTCTGCCGACGCTTGGTCAGTTGCCTTGTCTCAAGGAGCTCATTGTAATGCAAATGAAAAGAGTGAAGAGTGTTGGACGCGAGCTGCTATCATGTGATCCTTTGAACCCTGTTTCTGTTACTGCTGCTGCTGCTAAAGAAGGCGTCAATAGCAGTTCCTGCTACTTCCCGTCCCTGGAGGAGCTGACATTTAGAGAGATGGAAGAATGGGTGGAGTGGAACGGGGTGGAGGTCTCGGACTTCCCATGCCTTCGACTGCTTTGCATTGACAACTGCCCCAAGCTAAAGAGACTCCCATCTCTTGCTTCACTTACCGAGTTAAGTATTTACTTCCATGGATGGAGTTCCGAGTTGGTCTCCGACTGCTGTCGCCTCCCGATGCTTAGGACTCTCAAGATCATTTACCACACCGGCGACTCCTTAAGCTTCCCGGATTACCAAGTCCTGCGTGCACTAGAGGAGTTGGATATTAGCATGAGCTTCTCACTGAATTCTGTAACGGGACTTGGCAACCTCAGTTCACTTCGGCATTTGGCGATTGAAGGCTGTCCTTGGCTGCGGATGCCGCCGGGAGAGCGACTCCCACCTGGCCTCAAGGATGTTCAAGTTATAGGATGCCCGGAGGTCGAGGAGTGGTACCACAATCAAGTTTTGGGATGTTCAGGCGATCGCCACCATCACCAGCCCCAGGTAGTGTTCTCATCCCAACAAGTGGCCTTGTCCACTCTGCTGTGTAACGTAGGACTGAGGTTTCTGTCATGTTTTGTTTGCCATCGCAGATGGGAGAGTGAGAGCAGCTCTCATGGGCCACTATGAGATTATCTGCAAAACTGGAAGATTGAATGGCTGCTGGTGAATGAATGACCGTCGTTGCTGGCGCGTTTAGTGTTGAGTAATCGTCAGCTCCAAATAGTCGTTGCTGCTGCTGCCCCACAGAGTGATTTTTTCTTTCTCTCTTCAACTCTTTCTCTTTATGGGCCCATCAACGCATTTTCTCTTTATGGGAAAAGCTGGCTCGGGGGATTCCTTCAACACTATCGGAAGCCGCAGTGCAAAGAAGAAAAAGAAAAATGTTTCCAACCAAACTGGAAGGGAACAGGATTCGCCTGTCGCATTCGAATTCAGGAAGAAAAAGAGGACGTGGGCCAAAATTTATTCAATATAGTATGTCAATCAATATATGATTTTTTATATAAAAATTGATCTGCCTAGTTGAAGATTGTGATCAACCCAATAAAATTTAGCTGATTGTTTTGTTAACGTAATTTTTTTACCTCCTAAAAGACCTCGGTTGGCGGGGATGTCCATCCCATTCTGACTCATATGTCCAATGTCATAACTTGAACTTTTTTGTGATGAACTAGTCACTATAGCAATGTAGAACTTGTCTTGTCTTGTAATATGTACAAGCACTTCTATTTCAGTCCCTTTAGAACTATAGTATCACCCTTCATAACTCCAGTATTGATTTGACACACTTTGGAGTCTATGATTTCTAGGGATATTAAATTATTATGATGAACATAAAATTGGCATGAATATTTATCTACACAGAATTGATCCCAGCCATCTGACATGATGCGTTATTGCCATGATAAAATTTTCATTATCCGTCTTTTGATAAGATGAGAATCAATCTTTATTCATAGTCCTGTCATAGGAATACTCCGAATTAAGAATCCAACCATTCTCGGGACATTAGCAAGAAACAAATCATCTTATGAGTCTTCGTTTTCATCTGCCACTATAACAATAGGGACCTTCTTCTTCTTAGGGTAATCTTTCTTCCAATGACTCGGTTTTTTATAGTAATTGCAGATGTCCTTTGTAGTAATTTTCTTCTTCTTATGTTTGGGTTTCTTCAAGGTTGAGGCATATCCTTTCTCCGTGGTTGACATCCCACATACCGAATCTTTTGCAAAATTTTCAAATGTCCTGTACCGAAGTTCACGAGTATGAAGACTCAATCTTACTTATTTTAGACTTATAATTTTCTTCCCGATAATCACAGATTGAATAATGTTTTTACATGATGGAGAGAGCAAAACTAATAAAAGTAGAACAGCATCTTCATCCTCAACTTTTACATCAATGCTTCTCAGTTCCAACAACAAACTATTCAACTAAGCAAGATGTTAATTCCTTTAGAGGGGTGTGTTCTTGCATGCGAATGGTGAATAGACGTTGCTTCAACAACAACTTATTATTGAGAAACTTTGTCACGTAGAAACTTTCAATTCTCAACCACGGACCAACCATTATTTCTTCATCTGCAATATCGATTATCACTTCATCCGTCAAGCACAATAGAATCATTGAGTGCGTCTTCTATTCCTGCAACACCAATTCCTTTGGATCGATATCCTTGCTTTTGCCCTTTAGATTGATTTACTTTGATTTGGCCATCGTGATAGGCATCCCGATTTTTTGTTACTTCAAAAGCATTCGCATCTTGATCTTCCTATTTTTGTTGATGAATTTCTTCATCTTCACATTGTACGATGTCATCTCTTCACCTGATATTGTTGATTAATCTTAAGGCTCTCAGACCAATTTGTTATGAAAGAGAGAGAAAGAAAATCACACATACAAAAAACACACAAGATTATGGTTCACACTAAATGGGACTACGTCTTTGAACGGTGTCATCTTTCTTTGTTATGGAATATTGGAGGTTACAAAGATACAAAATAACCTAATCGTCAGCGAGACCCTATATAGGAGGTAAGAGACATATAGAGTTACAACTAGATTAAGATTCAAACATTACTAACAAAAATTAATGAAATAAATAAAAAAAGAGAAGTGCAATCATCAAGTGGTTCATGGATAAGTGGAGGCCTAAGTCCACCAAATATATATATTCTCTCGCATAATTGTCCATGATGCGGTCTTGAGTGTGTTAAATTTTGTCTTTTGTTATGTCTCTTCAAAATCATTAGTGGTATGTAGCCCCCAAATTCAAATTGTTCGTATTATCAATGAAAATTAAGCCAATACGATGGCATATAGCCAGGCTTTCAAACTGTGTGTTATTGTAGAGTCCATTAATCTCTGAACCCAAAAGTTGCGGAACACCCCGCTGGCAATGGCTGCCGCATTTCTCATGATAATACGAACAAGTTGGCATCCTTGACCTCGCAAGCCTCTTCGACATCCTCCGCGAAGCATAATCTCATTTTTGCGCAATCCAGCAGGTGATGTGGGAGGAGGCCATAGCTCAGGATAACGAGCATGTTATAATCCACATACCTGAGGCAATGATCCCCAAGACCCAATTTGGGTCTGGTGTGAGTCCCCACCATATCCTTGCATTAAACTTAATGGTTCTTTTACTAGAGCTAACTAGGGGAGGTGAGAAAGATTCATCATCCATCTCATTCTAGTCATTTTATCTTTGCAAGTGCTGCAAAGCATTGTGCAACTTCGGTGCTTGAGCTTGAGGCTTGGGTGTTCTGACTGGGATTAGGAAGTGGCTTCGTATGGGACTCATGTCTGTTATAATCGAATTTGACTCAAAAAAATCTTGTGCAATCGTCAACGGAATGTCAGCTATCCCATGGTGTATTAGAGGCATCATCAGTGACATTAAGGCTTTATTAGTGCTTGATTTTGATCACTGGACGCTTCCAGGAAACCAACCAGGCAATTGATCTTTCGACGAACTCTCTAGTATTTTGTACTAGAACTCTTGTCGTTTACTTATTAATTGATGATAAGCTTCTTCTTTTTTTTAAAAAAAAGAGGTGCATAAGCTGGGTCGGATAATGAAGTGGATTCCTGACGTTCTGGACAATGCCGAAGAGATGGACATCACTGACAAACACTCCAAGAGCTTCCTGCCAGGGAACTCATTTGGCTGCGTTTGGCTGGGAACAAAACGTGAGAACATCGTGTTTTGTTTCCAAACGCAGTGTTCCCGTCACGTGACCTTCGGCCGGAACATTTGGCCAAATGTTCCGACCGAAAGTTCTTGAGGCAAGAACTTACTTTGAAAGTTCTTGTCGAATGCAAGAACATTTATTTTTTTTCAACTTCAGCCGCAATCTTTGACTTTTTGTTTTAAATTTCATCTATTTTTTAATTGTTTTATAATGTATGTATATATAATTTATAACATATTAATACATTATTAGGGATATTATAAAATAATTTATTAAATGCTATTAATTAAAAATTATAAAATAATTAGTTCTAATAATTAATAAATATTTTATTAATTAAAATATTCAATTATTTTTTAAAAAATTTATATTATATTTCGATCTTAAACTGTACGTAAATTGTAATATTAATAATATTTAAAAGATTTAATCAAAATAAATAAAAATAATATTAATAATATAATGATTTACGTAAATTATAATATTAATAACATATTCTTATTTACTATAATTTTATACATCATAAAATAATAAATTATATTTTTAGTTCTCATTTTTTTATCCAAGCACCCACTAAAACTTATCCATCACATCAACTTTTTAAATTCTCATCATTACACTTTTTCATCCAAACACCAATCCAAACTTTTTTATCAAATCAATTAGTTCTCGAGTGATAGGAAAATTCGAGAAGATCGCAAAGAGATTATAGAAAAATAGAGGAAACACATGATTTACCCAGGTTCACCCTTTATATTAAGGCTACGTCCTGTAAAGAGGTTTCACTATATCATTTTGATTACAGCTGCCACACAGATTACATCTGAAAATAAGCTATAAATAGTCTCTTCCAAACGGGTTTAAAACCCTAACAAAACAGAGAAAAAAAACATAATCCGAACCACATGAGCCGGCTAAACAAAAGCCCAATCCCGTCTAGGTTTCGGGGGCGCTGCCCCCAAACCCCCCCTCTTTTGTCAATACACCAGCAGCACAGGAGGTTGAATAATACTCAAATTTCTCTAAGCTCACGTGGGCAAACCCGGTGTGAGAAACAAGGCGGCCTTAAGTATTAGTTCTCTCCAAATTCCCCAACCAAACGCAGCCAAAGAGGTGGCATACAACGCAGAGGACATGATGGACGAATATGAGTACGGAGTATTGCTCGCCAATGTGCAAGCTTGACTATAACATCCCAACTTTTCAACAAATCTTTTTTAAAAATATTTTCTATATTAAATAAATCTAAAAGTTAAAAAATATTAGAAATTATTAAAATTTGAAAGAAAATAAAAATATATAGTTAAGAGATAGGAAATAAAAGTATTATTTGCATGGAATAAGAATGGAAATTAGATACATATTAGGGATTCAAATTTAAATTTGAATATAATCACTAAGTTTATGATTTAAAAAGCTTCGGAGGAGTTTTACAATAACAACAACAATAAAGCCTTATCCCACTAGGTGGGGTCGGCTACATGGATCATACGACGCTATTCCGCTCTATTAGTAACCAAACCTTTTGGTATATTATTCACCAATAGATCTTGCTCTACTAGTTCGCCAAGTATCCGCCTTGGTCTCCCTCTCCCTCTTTTAATCAGACTCCAGATTATTTGATCTACTTTTCTTACTGGCGCATCTAATGGTCTTCTCTGAACATAACCAAACCATCTCAAACGATTCTCTATCATTTTCTCACTAATAGGAGCCACTCCAACTCGTTCACGTATATGGTCATTCCTAATCTTATCTAATCTTGTATGACCACACATCCATCTCAACATTCTCATTTCGGCTACCCCCACTTTACGTTCATGTTGTCCCTTCATAGCCCAACATTCACTATCATATAACACCGCCAGTCTTATAGTAGTACGATAGAATTTCCCTTTAACTTTATTGGGTACTTTTCTATTACAAAGAACTCCAGTGGCTTTCCTCCACTTACACCAACCAGCTTGAATTCTATGATTAACATCGTCATCAATCTCACCATCTTATCTTACAATTGATCATAAATATTTAAACTTTGTCACTTGAGGAATTATATCCTCCCCTAGCCTAACTTCCAAATCGTCTCTAAGTTGTTTATTTGTGAAATTGCTATGCATATATTCTGTTTTATTCCTACTTAAACGAAAACCCTTTGACTCCAACGTATTTCTCCATATTTCTAATTTTGTATTAATTTCTTCTCTTGAATCCGCTAAAAGTACTATATCATCCGCAAATAGCATGCACTTAGGTACCTCCTCTGTGATACTCTCGGTTATATCATCGATAACTAAGTTAAATAGATACGGACTTAAAGCTGATCCTTAATGTAGGCCAATTCCTATAGGAAATTTATTTGTCTCACCTCCGGATGTCCTAACCTTAGTCAATGCCCCATTGTACATATCTCGTAGGAGTTTTAAATTTAAAATATTCAGAAATAAAATATTAATAATTTATTAAAAAATATGAGGCAAGAATAATAATTAATTATTTAATTTCAAGATCCTCCTACAACCACCTACAAAAATGAGAGAACTATGAAAACGGATTATGAATTCTGCACCTCCCACATCCATGAATCAAATGAATGATCCATCTGAATTAATTTTAACCCAAGCTGGAGATGGGGGCCCTCACCATACCACTGTGTGGACATTGGGGGCGTCCCTCGAGAGGGTGGATGCGATGGTATTCTTCATCATTTGCCAAGGCTTCTTCCAACGACATTGTAGTCAACTTAAATCTGAAATGCAAGTCATTAAGCATGGTCCATAAACCCCAAAAGCAATGCATAATTATGTCTCTAAGTCTAAACAGTGAATTATGATCCAGATGCTCCCTCCTCTTTGAGCCAATTGTTATTATCCCATGAGTTTAGAAAAGCAAACTTAAAATATATATGCTGATGTAGCATATTGAAAGGCTATAGAGCATTGGAAGAACAAATGAGTAGAAGACTCAAATTGCATGTCACACACAAAACTAGGGTCGATATATAGAGAAAATAAGTAGGATTCTTTGTTGGTTTTAAAAGAAAGATGTTCAGCTTCATAAACCTGAAGGAGTACTAGTCGTTGGAAATCCAAATAGAAACTCAATTTAAGTATCATTTATTATTAGACGATGTGGTATCTGTTCCTTTCTGCAAGATTCTCAGTTGCTACTCGGCTACTATAAAAATAAAAAAAAATACATATAAACACACTCGGGGAGAGAGAGAGAGTACAGATGTCGACATGGGTGTACTGAAGCAAACAGAAACAATATAAACTCTCAGATCACACACAACAACAATTAATAGGACGCAACGCCGGCTGATCCCGCGGATGGATCCCCCCAGACAAGTGCAAGAAATAAGCACTACGCCAACGATAAGAACAAAAAAAAAGAACTTTTGAGTGTCAGTTCAAAGTAGTTTTCAAAAGGAAGATGTTCTGCTAGACAAACCCTTCCAGCGTTTTCTATTAGAACTTGGGCAATGACATTAGAACTTGAGCAAGAACTTCCTAAAGTTCTATTTAACACTCACATAAAATGAATTAATCATGATCAATTAATGTTCTGATCAATAATCACATGATGCCAAAGTTCAAGAATTTGAAAATTCTTGCCGCAGAACTTTGGTTCTTACTTGCAGCAAGAACTTCCAAGTTCTTGTTGCAAGTAAGAACGATACTATTTTTTTTAACTTTCAGTTATTTTTTTAATGTATATACTTAATTATTTATTTGTATATTATCATTAAATTTATAAAATAAATTATTTTATTTAATATTAAACAATTATTTTATTAATTATTTGTTATACTTTAATTAAAATTTTCAATTGTTTTTAGGAAAAAATATACATAAAATTTTATATTTTAAATAAATACATAATATTTTTATTTACTATAGTTTTATGCATCATAAAATAAAAATTATGTTATTTACATAATTATAATATTAATAACATATTAAAAATAATCAAAATTAATATTAATAGAATACAACACAACTTATTCTTTAATAAATTTTAAATTAACAATGATGTATAATATTTTCTTATAGTAATTTTAAATTACACTGTTTCTTGCAAATGTCCTTTGTAGTAATTTTCTTCTTCTTATGATTGGGTTTCTTTAAGGTCGAGGCATATCCTTTCTCCGTGGTTGATATCCCGCATACCGAGTCTTTTGCAAAATTTTCAAATGTTCTATACCGTAGTTCATGAATATGAAGACTCGATCTTATTTCTTTTAGACTTATAATTTTCTTCCCGGTAATCACAGATTTAATAAAGATTTTACATGATGGAGAGAGCAAAACTAATAAAAATAGAGCAGCATCTACATCCTCAACTTTTACATCAACGTTTCTCAGTTCCATCATCAAACTATTCAACTAATCGAGATGTTAATTCCTTTAGAGGCGTATGTTCTTGCATGCGAATGGTGAATAGACATTGCTTCAACAACAACTTATTATTGAGAAACTTCGTCATGTAGAAACTTTCAATTCTCAACCGCAGACCGACCATTGTTTCTTCATCTGTAATATTGATTATCACCTTATCCATCAAGCACAATAGAATCATTGAGTGCGTCTTCTATTCCTGCAACACCAATTCCTTTGGATCGATATCCTTGCTTTTGCCCTTTAGATGGATTTACTTTGATTTGGCCATCGTGATAGGCATCTCAATTTTTTGTTACTTCAAAAGCATTCGCATCTTGATCTTTCATAACCCAACTATTTTTACTGATGAACTTCTTCACCTTCACGTTGTACGATGTCATATCTTCACCTGATATTGTTGATTAATCTTAAGGCTCTCAGACCAATTTGTTATGAAAGAGAGAGAAAGAAAATCACACATACAAAATAACACTCAAGATCTACGGTTTGCACTAAATGAGACTACGTCTTTGGGCGGTGTCATCTTTCTTTGTTATGGAATATTGGTGGTTACAAGGATACGAAATAACCTAATCATCAGCGAGACCCCATACGGGAGACAAATAGAGTTACAACTAGATCTAGATTCAAACATTACTAACAAAAACTTTAATGAAATAAATAAAAAAAGAGAAGTCCAATCATCAAGTGGTTCATGGATAAGTGGAGGCCTAAGTCCACCAAATATATATATATTCTCTCGCATAATTGTCCATGATGCGGTCTTGAGTGTGTTAAATTTTGTCTTTTGTTATGTCTCTTCGAAATCATCAGTGGTATGTAGCCCCAAATTCAAATTGTTCGTATTATCAATGAAAATTAGGCCAATACAATGGCATATAGCGAGGCTTTCAATCTATGTGTTATTGTAGAGTCTATTAATCTCTGAATCCGAAAGTTGCGAAAGACCCCGCTGGCAATGGCCGCCGCATTTCTCATGATAATACGAACAAGTTGGCATCCTTGACCTCGCAAGCCTCTTCGACATCCTCCGCTAAGCCTAATCTCACAAGTGATATAGGAGGAGGCTATAGCTCAGCAGAACGAATATGTTATAATCCACATGCCTGAGGCAATGATCCCCAAGACCCAAGTTGGGTCCAGTGCGAGTCCCCTCCATATCCTTGCATTAAACTTAATGGGATGGCCCCTTTACTAGAGCTAACCAGGAGAGGGGAGCAAGATTAATTATCCAATCTCATTCTAGTCATTTTCTCTTTGCAAGTGCTGTAAAGCATTGTGCGACTTCGGTGCTTGAGCGAGAGGCTTGGGTGTTCTGACTGGGATTAGGAAGTGGCTTCATATGGGACTCGTGTCTGTCTTAATTGAATCTGACTCAAAAAATCTTGTGCAATGGTCAATGGAATGTCCGCTATTCCATGGTGTATTAGAGGCATCATCAATGACATTAAGGCTTTATTAATGCTTGATTTTGATCATTGGACGCTTCCAGGAATCCAACCACGCAATTGATCTTTTGGCGAATATAATCGTACTTCTGCTCACGATCTTTTTTTAAAGAATGATCCTCCAACAGATCTCTCTAGTATTTTGTACTAGGACTCTGGTGGTTTACTTATTAATTGATGATAAGCTTCTTCTTTTAGGTGCATGAGCTGGGTCGGACCATGAAGTGGATTCATGACGTGCTGGACAATGCCGAAGAGATGGACATCACCGACAAACACTCCAAGAGCTTCCTCTCAAGGAACTCAAAGAGGTGCATACAACGCAGAGGACGTGATGGACGATTGCCCGCCAATGTGCAAGCTTGACTATAACATCCCAACTTTTCAACAAATCTTTTTTATTTTTCTATATTAAATAAATCTAAAAGTTGAAAAATATTAGAAAATCTTAAAATTTGAGAGAAAATAAAAATATATAGTTAAGAGATAGGAAATAAAAGTATTATTTGCATGTAATAAGAATCAAAATTAGATACATATTAGGGATTCAAATTTAAATTTGAATATAATCACTAAGATTATGATTTAAAAAACTTCGTAGGAGTTTTAAATTTAAAATATTCAGAAATAAAATATTAATGATTTATTCAAAAAATAGGAGGCAAGAATAATAATTAATTATTTAATTTCAAGATCCTCCCACAACCACCTACAAAAATGAGAGAACTATGAGAACTGATTATGAATTCTGCACCTCCCACATCCATGGATCAAGTGAATGATCCATCTGAATTAATCTTAACTCAAGATGGAGATGGGGCTCTCACCGTACCACTGTGTGGACATTGCGGGCGTGTCCCTCGAGACGGTGGATGTGACGGTATTCTTCATCGTTTGCCAAGGCTTCTTCTGTCAGCTTAAATCTTAAATGCAAGTTATTCATGGTCCATAAACACCAAAAGCAATGCACACTTATGTCTCTAAGTCTAAACAGTGAATTATGATCCAGATGCTCCCTCCTCTTTGAGCCAATTGTTATTATCCCATGAGTTTAGAAAAGCAAAGTTAAAATGTATACGCTGTTGTAGCATATGCCATAATTGAAGGGCTATAGAGCATTGGAAGAACAAATGAGTAGAAGAAGACTCCAATTGCATGTCACACACATAAGTAGGGTCGACATATAGAGAAAATAAGGAGATAGGATTCTTTGTTGGTTTTAAAAGAAAGATGTTCAGTTTCATAAACCCTGCAGGAGTACTAGTCGTTGGAAATTCAAATAGAAACTCATTTATTTATTAGACGATGTGGTATCTGTTCTTTTCTGCAAGATTCTCAGTTGCAACTCGGCTACTATAAAAATAAAAAAATACATATAAACACACTCGGAGAGAGAGAGTGTACAGATGTCGACATGGGTGTACTGAAGCAAACAGAAATAATATAAACTCTCAGATCACACACAACTATGTCGACATGGGTGTACTGAAGCAAACAGAAACAATATAAACTCTCAGATCACACACAACTACAATTAATAGGACGCAACGCCGGCTGATCTCGCGGATGGATCCCCCAGACAAGTGCAATAAATAAGTACTACGCCAACGATAAGAAGAAAAAAGAGGATTTTTGGGTGTCATTTTAAAGTAGTTTTCAAAAGGAAGAATATGTTCAGCTAGACAAACCCTTCAGCAGTGTTTCCTATTAGAACTTGAGCAACTTGGTTCTATCCAACACTGTTATAAAATGAATTAATCATGATCAAAATTAATGTTTTGAACAATGATCACATGATGGCAAAATTCAAGAACTTGGTAGTTCTTGCTGCAGAACTTTGGTTCTTACTTGCAGCAAGAACTTCCAACTTCTTGTTGAAAGCAAGAACCACACTATTTTTTTTTAACTTTCAGTTATTTCTTTAATTAAAATTTTCAATTGTTTTTAGGAACAAAAATACATGATATTTTCTATTTTAAATAAATACACAATATTTTGATTTACTATAGTTTTATGCGTCATAAAATAAAAATATGTTATTTACATTAATTATAATATTAATAACATATTAAAAATAATCAAAATTAATATTAATAGAATACAACACAACTTATTCTTTAATAAATTTTAAATTAACAACGATGTATAATATTTTTAATATTATAATAATTACTATTTTAAATAAATATATAATATTTTAATTTACTATAATTTTATACTTTATAAAATAATAAATTATATTTTTAATTCTTATTTTTTATTCAACCACTTACTAAAATTTATCTATCAATCAATTTTTCAAATTCTCTATCATTACATTTTTTTTATCCAAATACCAAATCTAATTAAAATTTTCGATGCCAAAACAGGACTGTTCGTTGGACATCCAAATAGGAACTCAATTTAAATATCACCAACCCCTCCATCATATCATTTATTAGACGATGTCGACATGCGATGTACTGAAGCAAACAGAAATAATATACAGATGTCGACATGCGATGTACTGAAGCAAACAGAAATAATATAAACTCTCAGATCACACACAACTACAATTTATACTCTCGGCTTCTTCAGATGCCTTTGTTTTTTTTTTAATTTGAAACCTCCTAAATTTCTTATGGATTCCAAAAGAAATTAGTTTTTCGTGTTGAATCGGATTGATTCTTTTAGGCTCTTATTTTTTTAATTACACCCTTAAAAATTATTCCTCTCTTTAGTAACAAATAAAATCTAAAAAGGAAACAAATTCCAAGGGCCCTTTTACGGGAAAACAAATTACGTAAAGGAGCGGTGGAGCTGCACTGGCACCTTGTAAAAGCTTGTCTTGAAATAGACAGAAGATATAAGCACCGGGTCGGCCATTAACTTTTTCAGCTGTTGTAAGTTAAATAAGTTGTACAAATTTTGTTATAGTTTTGATTATTATTGAAAATTAATTCTTCTTTATAATTGGCAGGACCACTTTCTTACCCGCTAGTACCGTGCGGGATGTCAGTGCTCTCATTCTTTCCCACTTGTCGGAAGGGGCAGGATCCTAGAAAGATGTCCCAATTCAAATGCGAGATGACATCTTTCGAGCCTTTACAGTACGATCTTCTATTTGGGTTACATAATTCGATTTATATTTATTTGAAAATTACTATGTTTTAACGTTCTATTTGTAGGAGGCAAATTAGTTTCATCCGGATCTTAGTTTAGGGACGATCCGGAGAGTTTTTGAGAAGGTCGCTGCGAAACGCCTCCGAAATCGATTATACAAGTTTTGCAAGTCATCACGTCCGCCGGCCTCACTTTGGAGCAGGGCATACAAAGATGCCCAAGACATATTAGGCGCTCGGTTTGGGAGTCCCTCTGTAGGAAGTGGTAAGTATATATACTTTTACATTATTTTTATGAAAATTTTAGTTTTTTGAAAGTGTAAGTATTTGATGTTCACAAAGGACGGATGAACGATGAAAAAGGAAGTCGGAAAAGGCAAGAGTTAACTGACTTTCGAAGCCCAAGGCCCACATCCACACAGGGGGATCAATGCGATTTGATGAGCATCGACGGCGCATGGTAATTTATATATAAATTCAATTAATCAAATTTTTGATTTATACTGATATTATTAAATTTGAAACTTTATTGTAGGAGGAGAAAGAAGGCGGTCCCGTAAACTTTCGTGTGGTCTATGAGGCCACGCATAAGAGCCAGAAGACAAATGACTTAGTCACGCCCACTGCTCGTAGGCTTCTGGTAAGTCTCATGATATGGTCATTTGGTTGTTGCCGTTAGTGCAATATTTTTGAAATACACAACGTTTAAACTTTTTAGGATGAGTATAATGCAAAAATGGGTGAAAAGTATGGAGATGATCCGAGTACTTAGCCACCAAGTAATGTTTCTTCGTTGGTTTAGTCATGTTTTTAATTTACATGATTCTTGATATATAATTTATATATTATATGATTTTATAATTTTTCTATTTCGTAGAGGACCCTATTGTTTGTGAAGAGGTGGCCGGCACGACACGAGGGGATACTTGCGTGGCCTCGGCACAGCCGCTCAGATACCTAGGAGGATCGAAGGATATGCAGGAGGTGCATCTGCTCCGAGCTCATCCGCTGCACCTGATCTGACGCAGCTATCACAGCAGCTATCGTAGTAATTATTGGAGCAGATATCACAGCAAGTGTCGCAGCAGGTGTCGCAGCAGTTGTCACAGCAATTGGATCCTCTATTGCAGGCGATTCAGGGATTGATCCCAATGCAGAATCCATCCCCACGAGGCCATGGACCGAGCACGTCTGGGTCGAACATCCGGAATGATAACAATAACTCACAAACCTATGATAGAAAACAAACTATGCATTTGTTATTTATTGACTTAAACATACATATAGTTTGTTAGTTCGATTTAGTAGTTTTCGTATTTTTATATTATATATTATGTTTGTGATGGTTTTATATTGTCTGTGATAGTTTTATATTGTCTGTGATGATTTTATATTACCTGTGATGCTTTTATATTGCCTGTGATGAATATCAATGCATTTTGAGATGCATTATAAATTGTATGACGTGGGAAGGGAAAAAATGAGGCTGGGGCGGGTAAAAAAAAATGTACAGGTAGCGACACAATAGCGTCTCATTGGCGTCTAAATGTATGTTGACGCTAATTTAGATATATCGCACTTCGCGCCATCTTAGTGTCTCATTGGCGACAAATGCATGATCATATTTGCGTCAATCTAGCGTCTTACTAGTGCCTAACTTAGCCGCACGTGGGCGCCGGAAGGGCGTCTCAGGTCTACCGCCTCTTGCGCGTCGACTTAGCGACGCGGTCTTGCTTCGCGCAGCCCCAAACATCGCGTCTTAATACCATCGATATAGCGTCAATATGTGGCGTTAGTTGCATTTCAACATCTTTGACTTTAGTGCGACGCCACTAGCCACCGAGTTCCAGCGTCTCAATTTTGCGGCGCTAGTTAGACGCGAAGGAGACGCTCATGACAACAGAGACGTAATAGCGCCTCCCTAGCGTCTCCGACTTTGAGTCGCTAATTGCCAATTTTCTTGTAGTGGTACATATTTGAAAGATCAAGGTGCTCTATCTTTTTATGGTCGCCATTTAGCCAACGTTGCAATTCACCTTTAAGATTCATGTCACATAATAACAACCTTGTTAAATTGTTGAGTTTTGATACTGAGTCATACAATGAATCTCCTTCGAGAAGTCCATTATGTGACAAATCCAAGAATTCAAGGGATGTCAAATTTGCCATTGCACTAGGAACATGCCCCATGAAACTATTGAATGATAGGTCAAGGTGTTTTAAGCTACTAATTTCAAACAACCATGATGGCAACGTGGTCTTGAAATTATTTGAACTGAGATCAAGTATTTTTAAGGAAATGAAATTAACATGAAGAGGTGGATCACCACGAGGCCCAATACAACCGGCCATGTGCAGTTCTGAGAGAAAGGGAAGCATACCCACTGATTGCAGGGCATGAGAGAAGTTCTTCACCTCCACAACACTCAAGTCAAGGTAATGAAGAGAAGAAAGACGAGAGAGCCATGAATCATCCTCGATCTCAAGTCGTAATTCACGATTGAAGTGAACCGGAGATTCCCGGACAAATCAAGATAACGCAAGCTCGAGAGGTTACCCAACTCTGGAGGAACGCTTCCAAATAGAGATGAACTTGACAGATTGAGGTGCCTCAGCCTCTTGAATGAAACAATGAATTTTGGGATTGGAGCCTTGAAGAAGTCATTACTGCTGAGATCCAAGTACTCAAGTCCTTGCAGGGCGAGCAAAGATGGATTGATCTCATCTCCTATGATTCTATCATATGAACTTGGATTGATCTCATCTAACCTATGAGGAGACCCATGAAGGTCGAGTTGTATGACGCGACTCGTCCTGTTGCTGCATGTAACTCCCAGCCAACTGCAGCAATTCATGCCAACCCATGAAGAGAGCATGCCAGATGGGTCTTGTACGCCATCTTTGAACTGAAAGAGGGCCTTCCGTTCATCTTCTCTGCAGTTGAGGGTGGAAGCTCCCTGGCAAAGACCAGTAAAGCAAGCAGCTGCATACATGACAAGACCAGTAAAGCAAGAAGAGCGGCGTACTGCTCACTAGTACCCATGGAATATGTGTTCTATCAAATGAGATGTTAGAATCCTCACGCAGGGTTTGCCTATCTATAAAAAAATAATGAGATATCTATAAAAAATAATGGGATATCGATAAAAAAATAATGAGATATCTAATGAGAATCCACACGTACGGGCTGCCTATCTATAAAAAATAGGGTGTCTTTATTATCATTCCTAAAATTACTATTGTCACTTCAAATATTTATTTTGAACAACTTTATTTTTTTCCTATTTTTCTTTTATATACAAATCATCCCACCGAAAAAGTGCAAATTGAGTTAGAAATGAACAAAATGTCTCCGCACTATAAGTTACAATAATAAAATCTCTATCATGCTTCATTGATCTTAAAAAAT
Source organism: Pontederia crassipes (assembly GCA_030549335.1). Classification (NCBI taxonomy): domain Eukaryota; kingdom Viridiplantae; phylum Streptophyta; class Magnoliopsida; order Commelinales; family Pontederiaceae; genus Pontederia; species Pontederia crassipes. The sequence continues at coordinate 44,846,791 of CM060197.1, read as the reverse complement.
TAATCACGATTGGTTAAACGTTGATGATGAAGAAAAGAAAAAAAAAGAAGAAAAAAAATATTAAAATAATTCAAATGACATCGTGTAAGAAGGAAAAAGGGAAAATATGATGAGAAGTCGACGCTAGAGAAATAACATAAAAAAACAAATGGAAAAATGAAAGTTTGAAGGGTAAAGATGTTCGAAATAAATATTTGAAGTGACAATAGTGATTTTAGGAGTGATAATAGAGGCACATGCTTCATTGATCTTAAAAAATTAATCACGATTGGTTAAACGTTGATGATGAAGAAAAGAAAAAAAAAGAAGAAAAAAATATTAAAATAATTCAAATGACATCGTGTATGAAGAAAAAAGGGAAAATATGATGAGAAGTCGACGCTAGAGAAATAACATAAAAAAACAAATGGAAAAATGAAAGTTTGAAGGGTAAAGATGTTCGAAATAAATATTTGAAGTGACAATAGTGATTTTAGGAGTGATAATAGAGGCATCCAAAAAATAATGAGATGTCTAGTGAGAATCCACACGTACTGGCTGCCTATCTATAAAAAAAAATAAGGAAATATCTAGTTGGTATTGACAAGGACTTCTTAGTTCTGACCTATAAAATTTTTTTTGCATAGTCCTTTTCTTGCATAACGATAACAATATGTATAAATCATAGTAATGTAAATTTCAGAAATTTTGTTTCAAATTTTTTTTTTTACATTACATGATTAGTTTTGAATCATAGTCCTGTGAAAAGAGTTTCTCTACAAGAATGATTAATTTTATTTTCACACAGAAACACAACCCTTTGCAGGTCCAACAAATTCAGTGCCGATACAAAAAGTGTTACATCAGGACAACAACGTTTAATCGTCGTCAACATGAGTTAGAGGAAAAAGCCACACGGTTCGCAATAGAAAGAAAAATGAGATCATGAGTCGAAAGTAGAATTGGAACTTAGTATGACTTCCGATTAATAAATATCAGTTTTCTTTGTTGTACATATTTGAGACGACCGAGGGATGACTTACGAGTGAGTGAGACAATTTGATGCCTTATGTGTAACCAAGTCCACGTGTTCAATTTGATATCCCACGCCTTCCAATCAGAAGGCAAGTGTTCAAGTCTTCTAAGTCGTTCAACTGCCTATTATCTTTACAAAATTAGAGAAAAAAGGGTAGCCACTGAAAATAATGAGATTTTATGTAGCTCATGTGAATTGAACTTGTGATCTTTACAGAATTTTATACGGTTTTGGTGCGTATGAGTTTATATTTGAGGTTTCTTATGGGATTCTGGTCCTTTCATCAGTGATAGTACAAACACAAATTTGGTTTTTGCTTGACAAATATTGTCTTTGTTTTGCCTTTCTCTTTACATTCCTAGTGTTGTTAAGAATCTATGAAAGAGTGCATTAGATACAGTTTAAGAGATTGATTAAGTCTAAAGGCGGAACTACGTGGATTTCCAAGCATGCACCCTAACAGGTTTATATTAGCAATTAGTGCAAATTTCATCCTTTACACATTCAATTTTCTATCATCTCTTCCACCTCTTTACTTTTGTTATCACAAATATTGGCTACCCAAAAATCATATTTATTTTTATTATTTAATTAAGTAATTTTACAAACTTATATTTTTTTACTTCACTTTTTTATTTTAATATTTCTATACCTTTTAGCAACCAACCTCATTAATTTTTTATTATATAAATTAGACTTTACTCTTCATCTTGAATCACTAAATTGTTCTTCTGCTTCAAATATATTAGTTTTTAAACAAATCAATTAATATAATTACTATTTGTTTGATTATGAGATTATAAACGTTTTGGTATATTTCAATGCATGTTACTTATGGCATCTTAAATTTATGAGTGTAAAGATTTTTAAATCATATAAAATTCATCATAGGATTTCTAATTAAATAACGGAATAATATAATAATATATTATTTTTATTATTTAAGAAATTTTAACCAAAAAACTTTAGTAAAATTATTTATTTAAAATTAAATATAAATGTTTTGATAACCCAATGAGCTTATTTTCTTACTCTGCCTGATTAAGCCAAAAATATTTTGCTATTTGATAAAAATGATTGAAAGACCTCTTTTCATTTTCAGAAACGCAGGGCGCCCCTGCCTCTTAGGAAATGAGGCATCCTAACATTTTCATGTAGTGCAATAAATATGCATAATAGCATAATATGAAAATTTTAAAAAAAATGATGTAAAAAATCCTAATTAACATTAAACTATAATTTGTTTGAAGTTAATTTTTTTTTCATACCAATCCCCTATGTAAACTTAATATGCTCTGCCATTCTAGCTTATTGTAAAATATCAAAATCACCTACGCCTACAACAAAAAGTGTTTATAGGAACAAAAACTTTTGGTTTCAAAGCCATCAATTTTGGACCCTAGTTCTTCTTGGAAGGCTATAGCTCAGTTGGTAGAGCACCTCGTTTACACGTGCGCCAATGCTTTTCAAGGGAGTCTATTATGCAATGAGCATAATTGATGTTATTGAAAAATCGATGTCACCGTGGTTCGTAGCCACGTGCTCTAATCACTTTTAGATGCCAATCTATAAGATCATACAATGGTCCCTAATAATCATTTTTTATCCCAAATTAAAATGATTTTGGCAGCAAAAAAAGAAACAATTGACACCAAAAAAATAGTTCATAATAACATACTTTTAGTAACCTAGAGGTTGGCCCCTAAGCAAGTGGATCCCCATTACATATTTGGCTCCAACAATGTACTAGTTGCTAATATATAAATTTCCAAATGCGTAAACATTAGTCAATAAAAATTAAGATGAAAGAAAGATTACAGCCACAAAACATCATATTAAGAAATAAAACATCCTAATCAACACACCATAAAGTAATGCATAAAAAATACAAACATTCAACATCTTTAACTAAAATATCTACTACAAAGTCAAAATGTAAATGTTCATATTAAGAAACACTTTCTTCTACGTCATCTAGACGTCATTGTCCACCAATTAGATTTTGAATGAGCCATACAATTTTCTTATCCTGAAGAGCTAGCTTCTTGTCTTGAATGACAACTAAATCCTTAGTGCTAGCTAACTCATTCTTTGTATTAATCAATTCTTCCTTTGTTGTGACTAATTCCTCCTCCAAACGATTATATTTTTGCTCCATGACAATCCCTCCTTAACGTCTAAGGGGTTTAGGACCTCGACCATATCCAAGCACGTATCCGGATCTTGTGCCAAGAACTTGAGTACATATTTGATTATCGTTAATTGAAGATTCTCCCTCAAGTTTCATTTTCATTTGAAGAGCTATCATTTTTTCCTACAATAATAAAAATAATTAACCCAACTACAAACATAAATAATGTAAATGAAAAAAACAAGTTTGATTGAATACTATGTTTAAGTATTGGACTGATTCATGCAGGGGGAAGTTAATCATGGGTGCCATAGCAGATTCAGCTCATGAAAACATCACTTTGCTGAGCGAAACTATACAGAACTTTCAAGTGGATTTTAATGCAGTTTCCAGCATCGCTTCCATCAGATTTTTGAGTTCTCAGGGAGGTCGGACTACTGAAAACAAGACTTGTGGCCCTGTGATAGACATGATAATTGTGAGTAATGTTAGTTCTGCTATGCTCAGAGCTGGACTGCTTCCCTTTCTCATGCAGAAAGCTGCATGGACCTGAAATTTTCAAACCTGAATTTCTAGATATCGTGTGCAATTTATCTCATAAATCTGGACTACTCTATTGCATGCCAATGATTTCTAAATTTTTGTTAAATATTATATGGAATCATACAAAATTGAGACAGGAGTACTCTGTTGAAGGGTGCAAAGGTGTCAAAAAACTTTTGGAGACGCGTGTAAAAAAAAAAGTTTAACCAAGACCTTCTTGGTTATGATCCTGGCAAGAGGAAGACAACTACATATATAATTGTGCTTTAACGATCATCGCTACAACAAAAAATAAATTTAGAGACTACTATTTAGGAACTAATCATATTTTAGTTTTTAATATGACTTATTAGAGACCAATGTTGAAATTGGTTCAGAATTCATGAGGCTTTAAACACCACTTGAAAATTGGTGTGAAGAAATTAATCTATACGGACCAATTGTAAAATTAGTCTCATAAGCATATAATTTATGAGGACCAGCCGTAACATTAGTTCCTAATAAACATAATTTATGAAGACCAATGGTTGCATTGGTTCCTAAAGACGAACGTGATTCAAATATAAGGACCAAGTTAACTTATCCTTGAAAGTTAAAAAGAATATACCGGGCAATTCAATATTTGCAAGCGCCAACCATGCATTGACCTCCCTCACGCGTGCGGCGAAGTCCTCCAGGCATATCGGGCCGTAGATGGCCACAAGGATGCGGCAGAGCGCTCGCTTCTTGAGTCCCCTAGCTGCGAGCCTCGTCGTGACTTCCACCGGCGTCTCCAAGGCCAGCCGCCGACTACACTGTTGCGCGCACCACATGATGTAGTTCAGCCCAAACGCGCATATGAGCGCGCAAAGCAGGGCCGCCAAGATGATGACCATGTTGGTGTCGAAGTTGGAGTCGGTGCTGCTCCTGCTAGCGTCGCCTAGCTGCAGCGGCGGTGGCGCCTCATTAATTGCACGTGCCCAGCAGCCCCACATGGATGGGGTTCGCGGCGTACTGGCTAGGAAGACCACCGCCGAATCATATTCTGGTACTATTTTGGTGCCGATGAGGCGTTTGTTGTTTGACAGTAGCGGATTCCGGTCGTTGGCGCTTATCTTGGCAGTCAAAGGATACGACGTGTGGATCGCCAATAGCGATGGGACGAAATACAGCCTTGGCTGCACATCCCTCTCCCACAAAGACCCATTATTGTCTCTGTCTCTCCAAATCCTTTGCATACTAACAAGAGATCCTTTCTTATTAATCATTTCAAAAAGTTTAAATTTACAGAAGTTTTGCTAAGCAATCTAGTTCAGAATTGTTAATTAATTTGCCCCTGGAGAAATATTGGGACTGATCATGCGACGAGCTCTCTGCATATGATCTTCCTGCAACTGTGGAATATATTTACAGGAATTCGAGCAAACAGAAGGTTCACTACAATGGGCACTCTCTTGTGAGATCATTACACCATAGTTTCCAATTTGGCAGGATAATTCTAGACATGCTGATACACGAATTTGATCATTTTGTTGATTAGGGAACTCTGATAGGCCTCGCATCTTTCTCGCAACACAAATTGCTGCCGATGGTAGGGTTAGCAACTCTGTGTGCCTCATTGCTTACATGAAGCACGTGTCATCATTACTGCATAGTTATTACAGGTATTTCAAGGATTATCTTAAAGTCAAAATTCTTGTCAATCTCTTATTGTTCACTTCTATTATTGAGTTAAGATTTGTCTCCTGCAAAATTAAATTGTTTACTTCTGTTGATAGATCGATACGGCTAATGATTGGGGCACCACCTGCACCTCTTCCTCCAATGCCACCAGGCACTTTGAATGAGAAAGAAACCTACTCTGAAGATCCAAAAGTATCAAGTGGTGGTCAATCAATGATGGCTATGCCTCTGTTAAGCATTAGTGAAGACCATGAGCGAATGGAGTGGTGACAACAATAAAAATAGTATGCATAACAGGTAGAAGTCCAAAGCAGGTGGGTTTTCAACTTGGATCTCATCCATTAGTTGATCTCGTCAATAGACATTTGTCTCTTCGTACTCATGCCATCAACCTAATAAACTTGGAGCAGTGTCAAAATGAATCCTTACATAATTCACCAAAGGGCACATGCTCAGGAAGTGTACAAAAGAAAGAGTTTTCTAGTGGGTCACGTTTTGGACTCTTTGGCTCGCAAATTCTTTAGAAGACAACTGGTTGGGTGTCAACATCCCATGATGAGGTATATCACGGAAAATAATGCTATGCAGACCTTAATTTTTCTTGCCAATTTCTTCTACCTTTTGTAACATCCTTTGGTATATCTGTTATTGTATTTGTGAAGGCCAAGCTTGGTGACTAGAATAAATTGTATTATGATGATAAATTTAAAAAATGGGTGGAGGAAGGCACAAAACGTTGAGTAACTCATCCAAAATCTACTGGCAAGATGATCTCTGGATGATTTGAAAGAGTTTCTCAATGCTTTTAGTACAAAGTCTTTTAATCTTTTATTCTTTACCATACACTTTTGTAATTGTCTTCTTTTATATACCTTAGTTGCATAAAAGTGTAATTTTTGTAATGTAATTAGTCATTGTCTTATACGAAGTCTTTTTAGAACAATACAGATGTGTAACATTTTTAATTTGTATTGTGTATATACAGCTATGTACAAGGTTATGGATCGATCATGTCACCAATAATAAATATTTTGGGATTGGAAAGATCGGTTACTACAATTGCAATAGCATAATTGTTTAGAATCAAAATGGACAATAAATTTTGGAGAAGCTCAACAACATATTGTTTAAACTACACTTCTAGGGACCAAAGTTTCAATCTCTAAAAGTGTATATTTAGAAACTAATAATGAAGGTCCTCAAAAGTATGTCATCTGGGACCAATTCCATTGGTCCCTAAAAGGTCTTCTTTTTGTGACCAATCACAAAAAATTGGTCTGGAGGGATTTTAATGACCGGTTTATAGAGGCGAGGGTGGACTAAAATTATTTTGGTCTCGAAAAGGTAATAGGGATCAAAATTAGAGTTTTTGGGACTACTAGGTTTGGTCTCTAAAAACCCTTTTTCTTGTAGTGCATGGCAAGAACTTGATATTTTGGATGCATTTAATACAGAGGTTAAGTGTTGCACCATATGAGGACCTAGAGAAATAGACCATTTGACCAAGGTGTTGGTGCCTTTTAGCACAGGCTAGAAACTTGAGGTTCAAATTCTTGCAGAAGCAAATGCAGTCTCCTCTTCCCTAACTATCAGAAGCAAAATGACGATTGGTAGTAACCTTCAGGAGCCACTGGGCAAACAACCTTCCTCAACTTCAAAACATTGAATTTTTCACATGAAATGTGCAATGGCCAATACTTAAGGGATAACTATTCAACCAGCAGTTCTCCTCACAATACTTGTTTACCACAAAAATTCATAACTGCACAGTTTGAAAATACTATGGACCTATCTTGCATTTTCGTAGACACTGAAGGGAAGTAGATGACATAGGAGTAAATGAAAAAAACAATATAATGTATTAAACTTTGTACTCACATAATTTGCTTTAGCATCCTCATGTACCCATCCACTCTCTCCATAATATGAAGTTCGATACAATCGCAATTCTATAATAATGAAACAAATATGAATTTATGTTAAAATTAATTTTCTATGAATCTAGAAAAGTTGTGAATATAAATCATATTTACAAAGTTACAGTTGCTCTTGTGCAGCAACAAATGTTTGATTCCCCCTCGTGTGAACAAATTTTAATTTTTTTCTATTTGCAGTACCTACTCTTGTTTGTACCTAAAATTATAAAACAATAATTAGTGTATAAGACTTTGAGCATTATGGAGATATTATCAACAGGTAATAAAAATTATCAAACTTCTGTTAGATAATATGTAAGTGAACTTCGAGCATTTTGCTGCTTGGAGCAGAGATGTTGCTCTAATACAATGGAGTTTAATAATGGAGTTTAAGTGAACTAGATGTTGCTCTAATAGAATGTATTAATAATGAGTTTAATCATGGTTTTGGAGTTTAATATGTGTTAAACGTTAGAATTCTACAGAATCAATGCTGGCCCATCAGAATTCTAAAAGAAATACAAACATAACCCAATAGAAGCAGGGAGTATGCTGATTTAGGCAGCTGCATATCAACATCATTCTGAGTTCAAATTTGATATCAAATATGTAATGTGCACAAATCACTTGCAGATTACCCCATCCTCCTCAAGTGAGCATTTGGTATTTTCATTTCAGATATTTTACATTACAGATATTATGCATTTCATAACAGGAAGGATCTGAAAAGCTAAACTCCTTGCAGATTAAGAACATCTATACATTGGAAAATAGAGAGATTAGGCAGAAATCCAAACAGTAGACAACATATATGTTTTTTCCAGTGAAGTAGACAAAAATTCTAGATAATTCATATTGCAAAAAATTTAAATGATCTCATATTGGCAAAAAATTTCATTATGTCAGGTAATAACTAGATAATCCAGACAAAAAGTAGGAACTACAAATTCAATCTGATAATCTTGGACATCGTTGGAGCAGATAGAGATACCATTCAGAATTTCAATACAGTTCCACCATCTAAAGACACAAGCATAGAATTATCAATAATTAAACTGCATGGCTGAAATGAAAAAAATATGAAGATGAAGAGAATTTACTTGAAACTTTTCACTTTCAAAATAACCACATAACCCATTCCAATGTGCTCTTGCTGCTTCACCATCCCCAACTTTTTTAAATGTTTGATGTAGATGATATCGAAATCTCTTGTAGCGTTCTTGTATAATTGCATCGGACACTTTTCACAACATAAGGTAAATCCCATTGAAAATTGAATTTTTCCTACAAGTAGTTTCATGTGAGATAATTTTCAGCATACTCTCGACGGAATAATTAAATACATAAAGTATTAAGTATACCTTCGATCAAATATTATTGTTTTAAAATCATTGATGATTTCACTCCACTGTTTTACCTTTAGAGATGTACATTGCCTTACAATATTACCAATTTCTCTCACCAGTTTTTCACAATTAATACCTACCGGTCTGTTCTTCCCTTCTAGTATATTGATTTTTACCTTGCCCGCTTTACGATAATACTTGTTTAGTTCAATTCCATGATTTTTTCCTCGAATATTTTTTTGAATTGTACATGCTACAAGTTTGAGACTGATTAGATTGTTCTAAAATCAAAATACAAATTACTTTACATTCTTTAAATTTGACAAAGAAATGTATGTGGTGCATGTTTTTTTGCCCTGAACTGAGTCCATATACAAGCACAAAAGATGAGCAGAACAAAAAGTTTAAGAATGAAATCAGAGTTAGAAAGATTATGAAATAATTAAATAACACAAGAAGTTAGAATTAAACAAAGTTACCAAAATATTTTTCATATGAATGTACTAAAAAAGGGAAAATGAAAAGATTCTTACATGAACCTTCTATGGAGATGCTAGGAGTAATGAGCATAGGCACTGATATAGAGGCAACATTAGGTTCAACATTAGCTAGAGAAGGGTAATTGGTACGAGATCTTCCCGGAGTCATCCTTCAAAATAATGTAAAATATAATCAACATCACATAAAATAAAAAGACATTAAATTAAAATATATAAAGAAAAATTAAAACTCATTACATATTTTCTATTACCTATATTTTTTGAAAAATAAATTACATATCATTCTCATCATCTGATAAGTTCATATTCATGTTACATTCATCATCATCATGAGATGAATCCTATTCGGAATCACAAATAAAATCATGAGTTTGCACATCATTTATTTTGTCAAGCACCTCAATATCAATATCCTTCTGGTGCCAGAGCTCGAGCACCTTGCTGTGGGAGTTGGAGTGCTTCGAGAGCACGAACGTGAGGAGTGCCCGACGACAGCGATAGGAAAGGCCAAAGGGATCCCTTGAGTGCAGGAGTTAGGGCAGAACAAAAGGGGAAAAAAATGAGGTAGAACAAAAGGAGACGATCGTTTTGTCGCGACATCGGCGGCGGCGGACTGTCGTAGAAGACGTGCTACTGGTGTAGGATCTCCTTCTGGCACCGGAGCTTGAGCACCTTGCGGTGGGAGTTGGAGTGCCTCGAGAGCATGAACGTGAGGGGTGCCCGACGATGGCGGGAAAGGCCAAAGGTGACGGTGACAGCGACGTTCAGGAGTTAGGGCAGAACAAAAGGGGAAAAATGAGGTAGAACAAAAGGTCATTTTGTTGCGACAAGGGCAAAACACATTTGAAAAAAATTAAAAAAATCAAATATTTTGGGACCAATCAAATCAGTCCATACAACTTATTATTGGGGACCAAGAGTATGATTAGTCCCTAAAATCAGTGCTTATGCAGAATTATTAGACACCAATATCATAATTGGTTCCTATAACATTTGCATTAGACACAAATAAAATTTTTGTCTCTAAAAATGTGAAACGTTTGGGTCCATTTTCTCATTGGACCCAAATAAGTCTTTTTGGGGACTCAAAATTAATTGCCTATATTATAGACTCAAAATCTTGTTCTTATCTTTCTTTTCTTTGATATGACGGTTACTGCTAGTGATTGAGGAAAAGGAATAAAGAGGTGAAACAAGAAGAAGAAGGGAAAAAATGAGAAGAACAATTAAGTAATAAGGTTTCAAACCACTTTATTTTTTATGTTTTGAATGTCTGGATTGAAAGATCTAAGAGCATCAAAATATTTAGTAGTTTTGATTGAGGAATTGTATCTAGTATTATGCATTAGTTTGTGTATTTGGGGAAAAAACTTGTGAAGTAGAGTACATTGTTGTTATGTCATGTGTATGCCATATAATTTGTCGGAGAAATATAGACTATTATGAACATATCACGAGAGGAGCCTATAAAGATCCATATAGATAACTTATCGACTATTGTGTTGGCAAAGATTTCAGCCTTTTATGAAAGAAGCAAACATATTGACAAAATATTTCATTTTATAAGAGACATTTTTAATAGGTTTTTATTGTCCACAAATTATGTATTAATATGGTTGGATAGCCTTAAAATCTAATTTCTAAAGGTTTTGGTTTCATCCTATTGCGAGTCGTATACATAAAGTTATGTTAAGTTTCATTGGGTAGCAACAAGATAAACTTGTAAAATGTATTAAAATTCGTTCTTCATTAATCTAAACATGAAATTTATGAAGTTAGAAGATGATCAAGTCATTTTCCTACAAAACTTGGACTCATATGAAAAGGAGATGCCTATAATAAGTTATTAATTTTTTAATGTTTAGCTATCAAATTGTTTAGCACATGATTATTGTAAGAATTTATGAGAGTAAACGGTAAAAGAAGAAATTATGAGAATTATATATTGTATTGTTCATATGATGATTGACGACAATATATGCTAGCAAGTGCACTAGTCGCTCAAGTAATAAAGTGTAATGCGTACGAGTTTGTCGATCCCAAGAGGAATTAATTTACTTAACTAAACCAATCTCAGAAGTTAATAAGAGACAATATAGATTTGAGTAAAAATGTTGTAAAAAATAAAATAACAGAAAATGTAATACTAAAACTAAAGTAAACTACTAATGTCTAGGGTCTTATGATGGATTGAAATATTTAAGAACAAACTTGTTTAACTTATGTAGTTATTGATTTAATCAAATGATAATCAAGTTCAACTTCTGAATGGATTAGAAACGTCTAAAGTATGATCTCCTTAACCGGATAAATCAACTATTCTTAATTCTAATAAAATGAAAATAATCCACTCGACTCTACTATCAATCTTACTTAAATTAGAATGCTATGAATTGTAATTCCTACATTACCAAATCGCTCACCCGAGTCAACTTGGCACGTAATCTAATACTCCACTCTACTCTATTAGATAATGACTTGCTTAAAAAATCATGAATCAATAGATTGACTGACTACCCAGTTCATAATCAACTAGTAATTCAAATAAAACTAATGAAAAGTCATAAATAGAGCAATTATGTTCTTAAAAGTTAAACGAACTATAATAAATAACTAAAGAAATATTCACAAGTTGTCTTGACCATAAGTCTTTTTTCAGAAATAAAAGTGAAGTCAAAATTAACCTAAACTATCCGGATTATATAGATTAAAAAGATTAAACTTTAAAGCATAACAATGTATCCCAACATGAATTAAAATTGGAAGTACTCTTTGAAACAGAATTGAAAACTATTGCACCATCCTCGCCCAAGATCACTGCACAAAAGTTCTTAGTTGTTCTTCAAATTGCTCCCACATTTTTGTCTTCAAAGTAGGCCTTAGCATCCTCTCTTCAGGTTGTGGAAAGGCTCTATTTATAGAGTTTTGAGTTTTCATATGATTGGAGAAGAAATGAAAACATTTTCCATACAAAATAAGGTAATTTCATTATAGAATCAAATATGGAATTCTAACCTTGTCAAACTCTGAATTCTAGATCTTTCCAAATCATCATAGGATCGTATAGTATGAGTAGGAATCTTGTGCGCTTGAAATTCTTCCAAAAAGTCAAATTCAGACTTTGTCACGGATTATAACATTGATTTCATGTCCTAAACAATGTCTAAATCGCAATAGAAATGAACTTCCGCGATCCATAACAGAGTTTTCACATTACAGTATCCGACTCGAAGTTGAAAAATTAATTTCACGGATCATCATAGCCATGCCTCGGGTTCGAGCAACTTTCAAATATTAAACTGGGCATTTTTTATGGCACGTAACCAAGTTTTCATGGGTCCTATCATGGCCCATGACAAGGCAATCACTGTCCCTCGTGACGGCCATTTTTCAACCATTAGACAACTTCACTATTTTTCACTTTTTAGCTTCATTTTAATTTTGATTTGAGTGCAATTTTTTCTGTAGTTTCATAATTCATTTTTCCTGCTTCCTAGATAATAAAATACAACATTTGAATACATTTTAATTTTTATAAATTAAAGAAAATAAAATGATGCATGCTTTATGAATATGAATTGAAATGAGATTAAATGCAATACTAAATATATGTTAAATTATGCATGCATCAATTGTCCTCTGGGTCTAATGTAAAGGAAAATTAAAGTCACTCAATTCAATGACTTGTAGATTGAGTTATGAATTTTGGACCAATAAAGTGTTGAATTTGTTTGGGTTATCCCACTTGCCATTCTGATGCACGAAAAGTGATGCATTAGTTTAGGCTATTTGATTAGCATTTTAAAATGTTTTTATGTTTAGAAAATGGGAGTTTTGATTTTTTTTCATATAATTTTTTTTAGATTTGATTTCTACCTAAGTTTGGAAATTATTTATGAACAACGAAATCAAGGCATGAAAAGACCTAAAACAGCTCAAAAGATTGTCACGGCCGTGACAGATCTTTTCATGGCCGTGGCAGGAAGATCAGCATTCAGAAAATTTGATTGTCCCTGTCACGGTCGTGACAGATTATTTCATGGCCGTGATAGAGACATTTTCCAGCAGAAATTTGGCCAAGTATTTTTCAACCTTGACAGTCTTCTGTCACGGCCGTGCTAGAGCCTTTCACGGTCGTGACGGCGGTGGGTTAAGCCATTTAAAAGCCATTTGTATCCATTTTTTGAATATATTTTCGGTTTCTTTCCTTGGGGGACGAGAAAATCTATAAAAGAAGGCAGAAGATGGCTTGGAAAAGCATTCCTGGAGTATAGAATTGAAGCGTACAAAGAGGAGAAGATCGAGAACAATAGCGAAGCTCTGCCTGAAACTCGCGAGAGCACGTGCACAGAGGCTGCCAGAGTTCTTCGTTTTCTTTTTCTAATCTTTTATATTAGATTTGATGTTGTTATTCTCAGATTTATTCTTTCATTAGAGTCATCCTAGTTGAACCCTATTTATATATTGGATTCTTCTTGATATTAGTTTAATTTGAATCTTTAATAGCATTGCAATTTTATGTTTAATGATTTCCTTTAATTCCATGATTTGTGATTTGATTGCTATATGAGAAGAAGTGATTATTTTCATAATAATTTTTAGGATTAATCTTATCTATTGCATGCCACAATTAGGGAAATGGAAAGAGACCTAATTTGTGTAGTTATTAAGGTGACTTGAAAAAGCCCTTAATCATAATTCCGATTTAATGCATCTTTTGATTAATTAAATAAATTAAAAATCGAAAGGATTGATTTATTCTAATTATTCATAAGATAGTAGTTAAAACTTGAAATATTGGTTAACTAATTTTGATAATTCACTTTATTATTGATTCAATTAATTCTAAATTAAGAAAATTCATTACATTCTAGTGGTGATAATTAGGTGCCTTAATTATCAAATCATTATTTCTCCAGATGATCATTTCCTTTATTTTTATTATTTTCTTTTTATTCACCTCTGAAATCATATATTTTCTTAATTTCTCAATTAATAAGGTTAGAATAAAATCTAAGTTATTAATCGTCCTCGTGGGAACGATAACTCTACTCATTCAATTTATTACTAGAGCAACTAGTGCACTTGATAGTGTTTGCTATAAATTCTACACGCATCACATTCCAACTAGTCCTTAAATTGGAGATTTCTTTAATGATTGTGTAGATGCACAATAATGCGTTAAATTTGTAACAAATAAATTTGTTAGCAAGTGCACTAGTCGTATCAAGTAATAAAGTAGAGAGTAGAGTAACTAATCTACGAGGAACTAGTTAAATATAATATATCCTAATAATCCACTAAGAGAAGAAAATTGTGTTGTGATATGAAAGAAAATAAAGATGCAGAAAAATTAAATAATAGAAAATAAAATAAAATAGTGTTGAGCCTAAGGATTATGGATGATTCAAGATAATGATGAACTAACATGAACAATTATGAAGATTGAATTATACAATGATAAATAAGTCCAGTTCTTAAGACAGATTAGGATTACTTATAACCTCTACGCTGAGTAAATCAAACTATCTTAAGGGTTGCAAAACCTAGCGATGCGTGCAAATTAAACGCAAATATATTAGATCGTATCAAGTAATAAAGAGTGAATAGAGTGTCTAACTCATGAGGACTAAAGATTAATAATCTTCTTCTCTAAAAGTTATTGTGAAAAATCAATCGAGGAATCAAATTTCAATTTATCAATAAAGAAAAAGGAAGTGAGAAAACGAATGAAAACGGTGCCCAGCAAAGGAAAATCAATAATAATGATGAGTTAGGGTCCTTGTATCCCTTGTTACCTCTCAATTAATCAGTAAATCACTAATTAAACTTCTAATGGAAGGGGTTGCTTATCAACATTGATCTAAAAAATTTGAGAATCAAACTAATCTGATAAATGTGTCATTAAAGCCATTGAAACCTCAATCAACTATAATTTTACTTTGAACCGAATTGCTTTAAAATGCAACTCATACACATAAATATAGTGCTAAAAAACTTTAGAAACTAATTATCTCTGATACTCAATACACAATAATCAAATTTTAATCGAGATGCATTAAGCACGAAGAAGGATCGTTAAATATAAAGGACACAAAATATCGAGAACCTAACTATTCTAATCAAAATTAAGTCCAATCAGTTGAAAACTCAATCAATTGCACATAATCATGATCAGGATGCATAGAGTAAAATCCTTCCAAATCCACAATTAATAATAGTTAAATCCGAAGTATAGTGATTAGAAATCCAAATTTAATGCCCGACCCGGGTTATTTAGAACTCAGCCCGGGTCTATAAAATAAAGATCAATTCCGACGAGAAAACACTCTGACCCAGATAAAAATAACTCGGTCTGGGCTCCATGGAAAAGAAGAAACAACGATTCAATCAGAGGCAAAACATGGCCCGGGTTTGATGGTACCCAGTCCGGGTTCTATGATTGTAGAATTCGTGAATCAAATAAAACTTCAGATGAAAATTTAATGGCTAATCATGCAAAAACATGCAGAATATAATTACATGAAGATTATCCAATATTCGAACATTAACCATGCATGAATTTCAATTTAACAGAAGTCTAATATCCAAATCAATTGAGAGATAAAGAGGGTTCAGCTTAGTTTTCCCCTAACAATAAAACTACTCCATACGGAATCGTTTTGACATCAAATCAATAAAGATAAACATGAAATTCATCAGAAGTATTACTAAAGTATGCTTCTTAGAATCCGGTGATGCCTCTGTCACGAGCCTCGGCTTTGTGATCGTCATAGGGATTCGCTGGAATGACTCCAAGTAGCTTCAGAATTCAGCACTGTAGAAATTTTTCTCGAAAATCGGGTGGCTAGAGCACGAGAACTCTCGAGTCAGGGGTGTAGGATCCCAAAGCGCACCAAGAGGGGGGTGAATTGATGTTAAACCAAAAATGTTGAATTCACAAGATCATCGCGGAAGCACAAAAACCGATTCTTAAAATCTTTTAAAATAAAACTATTCAGATCATAAGCATAATATGAATGGGAGAGAGAGAAATCAAACACATACACGGTGGTTGTTGACGATGCTCGGTCACACCTTGGCCTACGTCCCTGCTCCGACTTCTTGACCTCTCAACATCGAAACCGTCGGAGATTCCACTAATCCTTTCTTTGTTCCAAATGGGGCAAGGAAGAAAGCCATTTACATCAACCACATTTTCTCTAATTCGAGAGGCAAGACAACCTCTCATTCTAGGAAGGTAATCTATTTCTCTCGCTCAAGCGGTAAGATTTTGAACCTCTTTTACACAAGAGTTCTCTTATTTTTTTTTTTGAATAAAAGTATTTCTCTCTTTTACAATTCTATGCTCACAATAAGAGAAGAGAGAAAGAAGAGAAAGCTATAAAATGAAAACTTCAAGAAATGATCTCCCTTTGATAACTTAAAGTTTTTATTTAATGAGTGAATGTTGGTCTTTGCCTCTGACTTTGGCACTCCTTTTATAGCCTTCAGTATGTGGAAAATTTGTCTAGAAATTATTCCACAATTTTTTCCTTCAAATTTGACCGTTACTGTTCATTTGACTCGGAGGCCGGTCGACCGCACATCTGGACCGGTCGACCGGTCTATGTGACTGTTGCGCATTTTCTTCAACTTTTACGCTTGATCGGTCGACCGATACATCGACCGGTATCGGCTTGACATCGTCCGAGGCAGGTCAGTATTTGTCAGTCGACCGGCATCTTCTATTCGGTCGACCGGTATCATCTCGACAAACCTTCTTTACTTCGACCGGCAAGTTGACCGACCTGTACTATTTTGAGAATAACATTTTGCATAGTTATCCAAATTAGATGATCTTGGAGTCTATGAAAAGCTACCAGAATTCTCTACAATTTGATGTTCAATATTCATCCAAAACTAATGAGATCAGTGACAATTATTTAATCAAAGTGTAGTGCATAAAGTTATCCATTTTTCTTTAAATATTTTCAGCATTTTAACTTTAATCTTTCGAGATTTATTTCATCAAAATAAATTTTTATATATCATCAAAACTTTAACCCAACAAGGGGGATGAGAACAAAGCCCCAAACCGTAGTATTTATAGGGGAGAACGTCTCCCTAAGGTTGCGCCATTTTGAGATGTTAACTTCGTCTTGAACAAGATGAAAATCTGAGCCGTCTGTACCCGGCCCAGGTTACAATGTACCCGGCCTGGGTTCTTTTGTCGTGCAAAATCTGACTCGGGTTTGATCTAACGATCGGCCTGGCCCGGGTGTAATGATGACCCGGCCCGGGTTCTTCTTCAGAATAGTGATCATCATTTTATGCTCCGATTTTCGCATTCTTTTAGGACAATCGCTCTGCACCTCCAACTTGACACTCTTGAGATTAAAATACAATAAAAGTTGGTAGCTTTGGACTCTAACAAATTTTTAAAAAAAAATAAATGAGAAATTAATGCATACAATGGTAAAAACTACGGAAAATAACCTAAATGACGTATGTAAAATATGTATAAAAATGTATGCATCACCTAGGATCACAAACACTGAGTTAACCTTCATTTAAGAGAGATATTAAGATGCATTAAGTTGTAAATCCTAAACTAACAGTTATCCTCGCTGGGTAAAAACTGATAGACCACACAAAATCAAATACAAACGATGAGTTACATGATTTGTGTTATGATTGCTTCCACTCTCAAGTTAAAAATTGATTCACCAAAAATTATTAAATCCTAAAACTAATCACCCAGGTCTAGTTTGTAGTCTTATCTCATAATATAATAATATCAGTAAAAAATCATTAAGCACAATAATCATAATAAAAAAACTAAAATAAATATATTAATTCAAATCTAACAACCAAGTTCATGCAGTTTTACTCAAAAAGAATAATGATCTCTATTACAAAATTAATTAGCATAAAAATTATGGGTAAAGAGCATCCAAACAATGATTAGAAGACAAAATTATTCATCTCCGATGATCTTTGGATCGCTGCAAAACACGCGCTGAGTTTTTTCCGAAAAATTCTGAAATTTGTCTTCTGCAATGTAGCACGGCTCCCAGTTCTCAAGCACACTCAAGCACCACAATCATATTAGAACAAAGGTCTCAAGAGTTTTCGTAGAGTTTTGATTTGATTCGAAGTCTTTTCATATTAGAACAAGTAAATTCGGAATAGACTTTGATAGGACTTTAAACCATCCAAAATTTTTTAAAATCTGAGTAAATATGTTTTCAAATCATCCTTGAGGTTTATGATAAAGTTTGAGTTCGATCTGGACTTAAAATTCTCAAAAAATGTTCAAGAAATATCGAAAACTACTTTCGTAACGTCCTGTTAACGCTCCGTAACGGCCTAAATAGGACTTCTTAAGGCCGTAACATGGATTTAACTGCCCTTACAATGCCCAAATCATAGTAGAAATTACGATTTCACGACCCATAACATATTTTCATAGTCTGTAACATTGATTTCACGGCCCTCACAATGTCCAAATAGGAGTAGAAGTATGGTTTTAACTTAGATTTCATGGCCCGTAACTCGGGCAAGATTTTTGGGCGTAAGTACGCATTTTAACGGATCGTAATGGGTTGTGCATGCCCCTATTGTTACGGCCGTTACGGTCATATAACGGCTCATTATATTCAATTCAACACTGGCAGCCTTCGCTAATTTTCACTTTCTTGCTCCGTTTTAACTCCGATTTAATGTTGTTTATTTTTGTGGATTCTTGACTCAATTATTTTGGTTTTCCTGTGATAAAACATATAATTTGGATAGATTTCTATTTTTATAAAATTAAAGAAAATAAGGTTAGAAAATGATGCATGCTATACAAAAATGAATCGAAATGTGATTAAATGCATGGCTAATTATATGTTGTATTTTCAATGCATCACACAACGTTGGGCAATCAGCTCAACTTTTTTCATTTCATTTTTATATCATCATTTTTTGAAATCTTATGGATTTCATTGATATTGTTCACATGTATTTAGTTTGTAGATTACGTTTCTTGATCGTCATTTCCAGGTTATTATGAATGCTTAGTTGTAACTAAAGTGTAACATTCCTGATCAACTTGGCCCGCAAGATTTTGACTACAATGAACTTATCAATTTCCGTCAGATATATTCAACAAAAGTCTCATGAAAGCTGCTAATGATTTTCCAAAGGAAATAGTCTACAAGGAAGTAGTCATCCTTCATATGGATATCCCGTAGTTCAGAAGGAGTGTTGCCTTCGAAAATTGTGGCAGGGCCTCCCTGGCAAACTTTTTGACGGCAGAACGCCCAAGAAACTTCTAAGTCTGACGGGAGTAACCCATGAGATGCTTCGGCGGGTACTACTCGTTGGACATTCCGACGGGAGTCATCCCGTTAGACATGTATAAGGGATTCTCTTAACCCATCAATCCAAACAACAAGCAACCATTGAGAAAAAAAATAGAGCATGTATCTTGATTAGCTAATCCTAATTAATCCTTTAGTTTCCTCCCCTCTTTTCTATTTTCGGTTCTTCTCCTTTCTTCAACACCTTCCTCTTGTCTTGTGCCCTCTCCTTCTCCTTCAATCTCCCCTTGATGAGTTGCAGCAATGGAGTGAAGTGGAGTGAAATGGATAGGGGTTTAGGTGCCCCGTGGGGCTTTAAGTAGGAAAAGATACCTTTTAGGGTGCTTGTTGCCTTTTTATTCTTTTGGGTGTTAAGTTGGTGAGCTGGTTTGGTTTTAAATGGCTGGAAACTTTACCCTTTTTTCATAATTTTTTATGCTACAGAAAGTTTAAAAATATGACCTGTCAAGATATAATTTATGGAAGATTGAGATCTCTTTTTCTAGTCGGCTTCGATATTTGGAAAGTGGCAACGATTGTCTAACCTATACGATGGAGTGCAATATCCACAAGTTGAATATTAGTTCACTATCGAGCCTAATTAATTTAGTTAAATCATCTCTAATCACTTATCTGATGTTCTTTCTAATAATTGTTTTTTTCCATTAACAAGAAATCGAATTCAAGACAAAAGTTCTCTCGAAGTAGGGGTCATGAAGAATCTTTCTTCATACCATCTCAATAAATGTATTCAAAAAATGAATAAAAATAAAAAAGTTAAGAGCCAAATATATAACAAAATTGATACATTCAAAAAAGCCATAGCAGCTGATTGAGCCCTGTTCTATTTTTATTTATAGTATTGATTAATAAATCATTTTTTGTTATTGATACAATATTTTTTTCATAATATAATGTTCTTGTATTTGATATTTTTATATCTAGCTATAAAATTAAATATATTTGTAAAAATTTAAATTTAGTATCTAAAATTTTAAAATAGAAAAGTTGTCCCAAAAAAAATTACCCACAAAAGGATGATTTTTTTAAAACTAAAAACTTGACTAAAAAAATATTGACTGATTTTTTTGGATGAAAAATGGACGCCGTCCACAAGCCACTTTCGGCCCCTATAAAATAAAGCCAAATTGGCCTCATCTAACCATGCCAATGTAATAACCTCACCTAGTAAGCTCGAGTTGGTCGACCTAATGTCCATCTCTGCAATGAAACAAGGAGTACATCCTCATAGCTGAAATTATCACTTTGAATTATATCAATTCAGCATCTTTTCTTTCAATGTAAAAACAAGAATTAATTAATTTCAAACCTCCTAATAGACATAATTCCGTTTCTCCTCCTTTTTCTCATATCTTGATATGAAGTGCTCGTAACAAATTCACCAAAGTTTGCCAATATCAGTACATAATGTAGAGTAAAAACAAGTAAAGGTGAAACATGTGGGGACATTGTCCAAGTAACAAGATTAAGGAAGAGAAAGAGGAGAAATATGACACAAAAAGTAAAACATGAAATATACACCACCTTCAAATTACAGCATACTCTAACATCAATGCATATGTACAGAAATAAATATCCCATGACAGGGAAGTAAAAATAAATTTACATTCTTGTGTACCAAACATTTGAGGCAAGTAATTAAGCATATATATTACACAAACCATTTATGTATACTTCTCCAAATATTCCACAAAGGTTTGAAGGTAAGACTTCATATTCTCATCCTCCCATTCTAAACCCTCCCACCAGGCTTTTTCACATCGAATGCTAAATTTTATTTTTTTGGTTATTTGTGGTTGAAAACTAAACGAGAGTCTCTTCAACCCTAGGCATCCTTCCACGGCGAGAAAATTCAACTTGGGGCTAGCAAGTACTCCATCGGAGATTCTTTGCAATTCAACCAGGTGCTGCAGTTGAAGGTTTTGGAGCTGAGGAAAGATGGATGAAATCAGTCGTGGTGGATCCTCACCATTTTCATCGATATTAATTATTTCTTTCAATCCATTGCAATTAATTACGTACAAATGACGAAGGCATGGAAGATGTCCTGTCCAGGTAAGATTCTGCAACTCATGACAGGAATCAATTGTTACGTTCGTGAGCCTGGGAAACATTTCAAGGAGCGTTCGTTTCGTCCATGTTACCTTGATCAGTCCACTAAGATTCACAAGTTCGAGGCTGTACAATCTGCGAAAGCACCCATTGAGAAGTCCTGCTTCACCCTTCAAATGCACGTTTGTCAAAATCAACTCTTTTAGCATCCTACAGTCGCTCAACTCCAATGCCTTGATGCTATGGGCTGCCATCAGAATGGCCTCGGTGACAACTTTGGGTTTTGAATCTTGTAGTGCAATTAGTTTCAATCTCGAGATGCATGCAACGTCAACAACCTTTCGGAGGTCACGGATCGTTCTCATCTCCAGATTCAGTCCTAAAGATTTTATTTGCTGTCGTTTTTTCAAGGCTTTTAACTCAGCCAAATTCGCCTTCGATTGAACGACTTTGTTATCATCAGGAATATGTGAAGTACTCCCATCTCCATCTTTCTCTCCAATGGAATCTTCACTTTTGAAAATATATGCACCACCATAAATGTCAAGAAATTGTAACATGGGGAGATGAGATATCAATCCATGTGGAATATAATTGAGATGCTGACACAAACTTAACCTTAAATGCCTTAGCTTTCTCAGATTTCTCAAACTATCGTTCAGTGCTTCGATGCTTGTAGAACTTAGGTCGAGACATTGAAGCCCGGAGAGCGAATTCACCTCATCTGGAAGCTCCCTAATTTGCGTGAAGGAGAGATCCAAATATGACAATGCAGGAAAATGAGTGAAGAAGCCCTTGCGAATGCTTTTCAACTTAGAATTCTTCATTAGGATGAGCGTAGACAACTTCTCACCCCTCCTTCTGGGCATCGGAAGGTTTGTCATGTCGTTTCCTTCAAGAGATAACTTTTCGGCCATTTCCCAGTCCTTGACACCTTTTAGCGGCATTCTTCTATTCAATCCAGCACGCACGACCCATTTGGTGGCACTCCCTCCGCAGTCTCGTGCGATCCACAGCGCCATGTCTCGAAGAACGTCGTGCATTTTTAATCCGCGAGGGAGAGACGACTCATCATCCGACACCAGTAAACATGTCGACTTGAGAACTCCGATGATGCGATCATATCCACGGTCAAATATTTCACCAACATTATCGCAACCCCCAACGTCGATGAGGTCGTGACCCAAGAACAAGTCGATGAGTTCATCTGGATCTAATTCGGTATCTTCCGGGTACAAGGCACATAGGAGGAAGCACAGTCGCGTAGTTTCATCTGGCAAGCTATCATAACTATACTTGAGGGTATGAAACAAGGGCTCTTGAAGGCTACTACTCGTACCTGGACCTGGTTGAGAGTTGATCAGTGATGTGAGCGTGTGCTGCCATTCCTCGCGGGTGTGCTTACTGGCCATGGCTCGGCCTATGACCATAAGCGCGAGCGGGAGGCCTTTGCATTCTTTCGCAACTGCCTTGGCCAGCTTCTGGATCTCTGGGTTGGAGCTCATGTCCCCAACCTTGGCCTTGAACAGACGCCATGCCTCGTCTTCTTGCAGGCACTCCACTTTGACTATACTGTGGGCATCCATGTCTCCGCATACCGCCTCGGATCTTGTAGTGAATATCACCACGCGGTGGTCTGGAATCCCGATGCCATCGAGATCCAGACGCTCCCAAACATCATCAAGTAGTATGACGAACTTTTTCTCTTTCAAGAAATTGAAGATGGCATCATGACACGTCCTCTCGTCTGCGCCGCCATTTGGGAGCTGCAGTTTAAGGAGGTTGGCTATATCTGCTTGCACCTTCCGAACTTTGGCATGTTTTGAAGCTACCACCCAAATGACACGGTCGAAGTGCACTCCATGGACACCACCAGTGCTGAGCTTGTTGTTGATGGCCTTCAGGAGTGTGGTCTTGCCGACCCCACCCATTCCCCATATCCCAACAGTGAGACCCTTATCATTTGCCACAAACGCATTAGCAAGGAGGCTGAGGACCTCGTTGAGGTTGGACTCCATCGCCAGCAGCTTGGATGTGCCGGGCATCTGTTGGCCGGGAGGTGAAGGCCGTGGACGAGTGACGGCGTCGACTGAGGCTCCCACTTTCTCGTATAATTCTTGCACCATCGCGTTCTGTTTGGTGGCCTTCCTCCCAATCATGTAGCTGGAGTAGATGTTGCCTGAGCAACCGCCCATGGACTTGCAGCTACGTTCGTACATGGCTCTAATGGCAGTCACCTCAGTTTCGATTTGTCGAACCCTTTGCAGCAGCCCTTCTACTTCGCTGGTAGGCTGCTGCGCTGGGTCTCTTTCCTGTGATGCTGCTATTCTCGCCATAAGATCATCTGATCTCTCCTTGAGACCCGCCATTGCCGTATCAAGAGATTTTACACTCTCACCTACTCTTAGTACGTAGCTCACTTGACGCATCAGCGGATTGAGTAAGCTGTTGATCAGGGCAGAAGCAATTGCCTCAATTAGGAACGACATGATCAATGGACCGTCAGAACACTGTGATTGTAGGTGATGAAAGGAAATTGCAGATGGAAACGTATTTCACGACAAGTGCAATTCAGGGAGAGAAGTTGCAGGAAAGCTCCTCAACAATGATGAAATTTATAAAGTTCCTCAGAAGTAGGGGCTCTGAGCAAATTTATGAACTTAAATTAATTTTTAAAAATTTGATGACGAGACAATTTTTTTATTTGTGAAAATGCTTAAAGGTAAGATTCTTGAGACTTTGATTCTTAAAGTACAAGAACAGACTTTAGGACTGCAAAGAAAGATATCGCATTGTTCTTTTAGTTGAAGGAAAAAAGATCCCAAGCTAACAAAAAAGAATTTCTAGGTTGAACAACTTCATATCACCTAGTGTCAAAAGTCATAATGCCTATCTTTAGTGTGTGCTGGTTAGGAAAGCTCACTACCACAAGGCAAGCAAAGAACTAAATAAAAATACTCAAAGTATCTTTAGTATGCTTATCTTTAGGTTGAACTATTGTCTTTCCCGTTTGAAAGTCGAAGACCAATCGAATATTTGAACCTTTTTCTTTTCTTTTTGAATGAATGAACGTCTAAGTTGTTTCAGTGTTCAACTCACAATAAAAAAAATATAAAATAGGAGTGACAGTTAATTAGTTCAAAGTACTTATGGGAAGCACTTTTTACGGAGGTGTTAATGCTTTTGAATTATTGTATTAAGGCATAATGCATTATAGGTCTGATAATTAATTAGTAAATCATTAGACAAATTTGACCTTTAGTAACGATTAAAGTGCTAATGCTCCTAAAAATAAAATAAATTAGTAAAAATCTTAAAATAAAATATATAAAAAATGATATTAATTTGTAATTGAAAATAAAAATTGCCAATTTAAATATGCCATTTGAATAATGATAACTTTCGTGTTAACATTAAGTTGGCTGATCATCTAGTTCTAATGTTGTAGTTAATTGATTATGAGAAGTCCAGAAACAGTTTTAACATAAGAAGCACAAAAATGCACTATCTTTAAATTTAATGAAAACAAGAATTGATTTGCTTCAAAAGTAATTTCCTATATGCACGTCTTATTTGCTTTTTTATCGTAGTTTTAATATGAAAGTTCTAGCAATACTATAACACTCAGAATTTCACTCCTAAATTGTCAAGTACAGTTGGGTCATTCGATTGGGTTAACACATTCGTCATCACATATTATGATTTTCATCTATTATAACGGAAGCATAAATTTATTAAATAAGATAAAAGAATCTTTCATTAAATGTAAAAATCTTCATAAAAACATAAAAAGAAATGTCATAACATTGAAACACACCTAAACCTCATTACTAATAACAATTTAAAGCATTCTAAAACCATAATCAAAATATCTCTTTAAAATCATAATAAGAGTACTCTAAAACATATGACTCATGACTCCTAGATCAGTGTGCAATCTTTCATCATGAGCTGAGCTTTCATTCATCTAAATCACTATACAATATGCATGTCATGCTCTATACACGAGATCTATATGTCAGTCATCATTTTTCATTAAAACATATGACTCATGACTCCTAGATCAGTGTGCAATCTTTCGTCATCCATCCAAATCTCTATGTACCTGCATGGATCCAAATGCAGAGGTTTCCCTGTTAGAGTATTTAAAGACCATGCTATACAATGTGATGATCCTAAACAGGATACTACATAATATACATCATCATTATATCAAGAAAGTAATAATATGCATGACATGCTCTATACATGAGATCTACATGTCGACCATCAATAATAATCTAACATCATGCATTCCTAAACTATAGCATGGAAGACATGTAATCATCATCATTCTTATAATATGGATATTCATAATAATCATTCATTCAATCCATATGTATATAAGTGAGATACACTTACCATATCCATTGCCTCCATTACTTACCTCAGGGTTGCTTTATAACCCTTTGGACTTCCACTTTCGTGTGGCATCATTCCATTCCATCGATCATTGGTCATTTCCTATTAACGTTATATCTTTCGATAGTTGAGATTTATGTCGTTGCCCTCTCAATAGGCTAGCTAGGCCTAGGAGACAATGCTCCTCTCTCAATCGAAGATGACATCAGAATGCACACACCGTTGCCGATGCATGAACGGACTCTCTATAGATCCCCAACGACCAATCCTCACATGAATGGCTAAGGATTCAATAAGTCCAACATTGATTCCTTCAGACGTGTCAATTGGACAAATACGCCCGTAATGGCTGGGGTGAATATCTCGTATCCAAAAACTAGTGATCTTTCTGGACTCTCACTCGAGGGTGACATCGAAATGCACACATTGTTGCCTATGTGTGTAACGATTATTTCGAGCAAATATCCAATAAAGAACCATATAGGATCGACATGTAACATCATCCACAACTAGGTTCATTATGCTTTGCAATCAACAAACATTTACATCGCTCAATCTTCATATTTTAACATAGTTACGTGGGGAACATACATATACGTGTATCTAGGTTATTATACAATCAACAAACATCAATACATAGTATCAATGCCTTCAAAATAACTTTTTAAATTACTATAATAAAAGTCCGTCATAGTCCTGGCCATAATAAAGGCTGACATGGCCGTGAAAGAAGCCAATTACCATCCACTCTGTCATGGCCGCGCCTCCAGTGTCACGGTCATGTCTGATCTATCACAGCCGTGACATAAACTATCACAGCTGTGACATAAACTGTCGCCCTGGAACTGCGCCACCAACTCAATTTTTACATGATTTTTCATCAAAAATTTGGGGAAAATATTATATAACATTATGAATCAATTCATATACGCTTCCTAGGCATTCTAGGATCAAATGAACATTAAAAAACATAAAAATCAATTAATTGCTAAGATCTAGGGTTCATCCCTAAATCATGAACATGAAGAACATGAACCAAATAGATCTATCGATTCCAATAAAAATAGCCCTCATCACAATCCAATCTGAGAATAATGAGTCCTCAAACTCTCAGTTCAATCATAAAAATCATTGAGAGAGGAGAGAGGGGTTTGGATCCCCTTTATCAATTCTTCTTCTCTTTTTTCCTCTTCTTCTTCCTCTTCTTCCTCCTCCTCATTCTTATCTTTCTCCTTCCTCAACCCCTAGCCATCAAGATGTGGAGAAAAGAGGTGAGCAATAGTAATAGGGGATTTATATAGGGGAGATCATGAGGGTTTGGACAAAAAATCCAAATTACCCTTAATGAAAAATTAGGAGTATTACAAATACATTCATGTCTGTGTATCCATTAGATTGCACGAACATATATGTATATATGTCTCACCTCTATGACTCCAATAGGTTCATGTTAACTGGACTATGTCACACAACAAGATATACATTTTTTTTTATGAAAAGTCATTTCGTTAAGTGAAATCATAATAGGTCTGATACATAAGTTGGGCCACAAAAAATTGGAAGCATAACCTTCTTCGCCAAAAAAGTCAGTTAGAAGATTAGATGTGTCTTGGCTTAAAGTTTACAAAATCTTGTGTTAGAGACCATATGTCATCCATAATGTTTCTAATACGCCAGGAAAAACTCCTTGGTTTCTTCAGTATGTCAGCAAGTGTGGAGGCGTCCGAATAATATGTAATATTGAGATAACCAAACTTCATGCAACGTAGAAGAGCACATCTTAAAGCCCAAGCTTCAACCTCTAGTACTGAGAGAAATTTCCAATGGGTGGCACCTGCAAATACAAAGTCCCCATTAATAGTAACAAGAATGTAGCCATGAGCCGTCGGTGTTCAAGATGAACATAGAGGAGGTAGGGGCTCCCGCGGGCGAGGGGGGTGGTGGTGGTGGCGACCTCAGATCTTTGGGATGCATCATAGGAATTGAAGCCTACCTTCACTCTAGCCCTAATAGCATTGATCGAGAGTCTGAGAGAGCTGAAATGAACATCGTTTCTATGTGTCCATAAGTTCCACAAGCATAAAGCAATAAGGGTGAGATGTTGGTTTTTGAGATTGAGGTGAGATCATCCCCTTCTTCCAGTCATGAGTCGGCGGGCCACGACTGAAAGAAGTGGAAGCCATAGGAAACTTGTTGTTGGAAGAGGGACCACAACTGAATACTGCAAGGGCAAGAGAAGAAAATGTGATCAATGGTTTCATTCACACAGCCATAAAGAGTGCATAGTGGGTTTATGGAATTATCAAAAGAATGTAGCATGGATCTTGTAGGAAGCTTATGATGAAGAAATTTCCAAAGAAAGTTGTGGATCTTCGGGGGAGCACGGATGTGTCACATCCTCCTCCATACCACTTCCAGATATATGCTCTTGAATATATTTGTATAATGACACTACAAGAAAAATGTTGATTAATCAGCCTAAAAACCGTCCATAATACAATTTTCGATGGTTTTTCGGACGGAATCGATCCGTCGGAAAAACGGTCATCGCAAATCGATTTGTGACGGTTGGAAATTTATCGGACCGTCCGAAAAGACCCGACTGCCGAAAAGATCGATCCGTCCGTCGGTTCTAACCGTCCGAAAAGTCCCGACGATTCCAACCATCGAAAGTTTTCAACGGCCGCAACTGTCGAAACTTTCGACGGTCAAAACTTTTGACAGTCATCGCAACCCATCGAAACTTTCGGTGGACACAAACCATCGAAACTTCCGGCGGTCCTTGCAACCGTCGATCTTTCGCCGGTCGCAACCATCGCAAAGAATTTTTTAAAAATAAAAAAATTAGCGGACGGATCGGGCCGCGGCCAGATCCAGTCGCCCACAGCCACATCGCGGCTCGCGGGGCGGCCGATCCGGCAATGTGGCGGCCAGATCCGGCGGCCAGCGGCCGGTCTGGCCCTCGCGGCCAGATTCAGCTACTGGCGACCAGATCCGGCCGCGAGCGGCCGGATCGGCCGATCTGGCCCCCGCAGCCAGATTCTGGCCGGAGAGAGAGAGAGAGGGGGGAGAGGTTGCCGATGGGTCGTCGTCCGATAGCGAGAGGGTCGCCTGCTGGGAGAGGTCGCCGACGGGTCGGGCCGGCAAAATAGGAGATGGAGAGAGAGAGGAGAGAGGGAAAGAAGTGGAGAATGGATAGTGGGAAAACGAAAGTTGGGAAAATGCATATATATAGGGTACAAAGTTGGGAAGCGGGAAAACGAAAAAAGAGCGGGGGAGAGTATTTTTAATTATCGACGGTCATGACCGTCGGAAAATTAGTAAAGATATATATTAATGTGATATTTAATTATTTTTAAAGTTACCGACGGTCAAAACCGTCGGAATGTATTTAATTATAATAATAAAATATCACTTACATATATCTAATGTTTATTTTTTAGTTTATCGATGGTCCGAACCATCGATAATATGTTATATTATTATTTTTACTTATACTATATTATTTTTAAAGTTACCGACGATCGAAACCATCAAATATTATTTAATTATAAAAATAAAATACTTATATAATATTTATTTTTTATTTTACTAATGATTATGACCATCGGAAATATCGACGTTCCTAATCGTTAAAAAATAAAATAATAATAGAACAAATAAAATAATTTATTATTTTTATTTCCGACAGTTGTAATCATCGAAAATTCCGTCTAAATTTGCGACGGATAAATATCCGTCAGAAGTATCGACGTTCCTAATCGTCGAAAAATAAAATAATAATATAATAAATTATATAATTTATTATTTTCATTTCCGACGGTTGTGACCGTCGGAAAAGCCGTCGAAAATTGCGACGGATGTATATCCGTCGTATCAAAGTTTCTAATCGTCGAAAAATAAAATAATAATATAATAAATTATATAATTTATTATCTTCATTTCTCCGTCGGAAATTGCGACGGATGGATATCCGTCAGAAATATCGACGTTCCTAATCATTGAAAAATAAAATAATAATATAAAAAATTACATAATTTATTATTTTCATTTCCGACTATTGTGACCGTCGGAAAAGCCGTCGAAAATTGTGAAGGATGTATATCGATCGAAAATATCGATGTTCCTAATCGTCGAAAAATAAAATAATAATATAACAAATTACATAATTTATTATTTTCATTTCCGACGGTTGTGACCATCGGGAAATCCGTCGGAAATTGCGACAGATGGATATCCGTCAAAAATATCGACGTTCCTAATCGTCAAAAAATAAAATAATAATATAACAAATTACATAATTTATTATTTTCAACCGTCGGAAATTGCGACGGATGGATATCCGTCGGAAATATCGACGTTCCTAATCGTCAAAAAATAAAATAATAATATAATAAATTACATAATTTATTATTTTCATTTCCGACGGTTACAATCGTCAGAAAAGCCGTTGGAAATTGCGACAGATGTATATTCGTCAGAAATATCGACGTTCCTAATCGTAAAAAATTAAAATAATAATATAATAAATTATATAATTTATTATTTTCATTTCCGACGGTTGTGACCATCGGAAAATCCGTCGGAAATATTTCCTTCGCAAAATCAGACACAAATTGTGACGGATTTCTATTCGTCGGAAATTGTCAATCGAAAAATGGCGATTTTCTTGTAGTGTCACCTGGCATGCGGGATGCCATGAGGGTCAGCCTCCCAAATCCAGGAGTCATCGTATGGATGTGTAGGAAAATGTATAGAAGTAATGTTAACAATTAAAACAGGAGCAAAGAATTGTTGGAACCTGATGAGATTCCAATTGTTGTTATCCAGGAAATCAATTATGTTCATGCTCAAGAGTTGAAAATCAGTAGTTATGTAAGTCGATTTCCACTCTAAAAGTATGTTGAAAAGCCATGCGTTTTTAAGTACATTAGTTGTAGAACCATTCCCAATAAATTCCGGAAGTTCTAGTGAACCCTGTCCATGGTGTTTAAGACTATTTTCCAAGACCATGCCAATGTTATTAACATAATTGGAGTAGGACCAGGGGTGTATTGTTCCATATGTTATTAACAGAATTGGAGTAGGACCAGGGGTGTATTGTTCCATATGTTATTAACAGAATTGGAGTAGGACTACGGTTGTACAGCAATCACACGTGTAGCAAGGATGGTAGTTCTAAGACTAGCTAGGTTCCTAATCCCTAGCCCTCCGTTAACCTTGGGTAGTTGTACCGTGTTGCCAATTGATAAGGTGCATGCCTCTCTTATTACCATCATGGGATCATATGAAAGATCTAGATTGTTTTTCAAGAGAGTCAATGAGGCCGGAGGATAAGTGAATGGAGCTCATGAGATAAACATGAATTGTGTTTAGAACAGATTGATTAGTGTGGCCTTCCGGTCTTTGATAAGGTCTTTGCTTTCCGGCCACCTAACCTTGTAGAGATTTTTTTCAGTAATAAAAAACTTTTTGTAAACAGTGTGTGGAGGATTTTATGTTTCCTTCCCCTATCAAATATAGGTGGAAAATAGACTTCTGATTTTGTAAAGTTGATCTTTTGATTAGTTAGTTTGGAATATATTTGGAAGACATTTTTTAAGGGCCCTGCAATGGATGTGTTGCTACGATTGAACTTAGTATATCATATGCAAATGTATGTGATTGATTATGTATTGGTTTATCTGAAGAGAACTTAAGGATCTGCAAATTTTGAAGTGCTCCTTACAGCTCAGCTTGCCTCATAAAAGTAGAAATGACCTGAGATACAATTATAAATAGGTACGGGAAAATGGGGTCCCCTTGTCTGATCCCATAGTATGCACTCAAAGGCTTTGATGGCTGCCCAATGATTAAGCATGAGAAAGATGTATACAAGTTTTGATCCAATTAATAAGCATAGGGGAAAATTCATGAGTGATAAAGCAAGAAGTATGGTCTGTCATGATATCCTATCAAAAGCATTTTCCATATTAATCTTTATTAGCATGTCCTTTTTCCTGCTTCATTTCATACAATGTGCAATTTCTTGGGAAATCAAGATGTTATCTTGAATTGATCTCTTGGCTACATAGGTTGATTGAGCTGGAACAATAAGGGATGCTAATGTTTGTTTGATTTTACTTATAATGAGTTTGGATGTAACTCGATAGAGTACATTACAAAGATCTATAGGCCTAAAATTAGTTACTAGGATGGGGTTGGGCTTTTTGGGAATGAACACAAGCGAGGTGATGTTCCAATCAGGAGGAAAGATGCCGGTTTAGAAGAAAGCGGTGATGTATTCAATTATCTTTGGGCCTACAATATCCCAATTGTGCTTGTAGAACTTAATGGTAAATCCATCTATACTACGTGCATTCCCATGGGTCATACTCCAAACGGTATTTCTAATATCATCATTAGTGATAAGTGATAGAAGAGTACCATGCCAATCAGACGAGAGAGTGGGGAGTGTAGGTCAGGTGTTAATATCATTTATAGTAAGGGTATCCGGAGCCCAAAGAGGCTCATAGTGCTCAACAAGACAGTCATGAATCTTTGGTTCATTAGTGAGAATGTTTCCTGAGTGGTTCGTAATTATTTTGATTAGATTCTTCTTCTGTCTGATTATAGTGGTGAGGTGAAAAAATCGAGTGTTTTTATTTCTATCTCTCCGCCATTGTCCTTACTCCACCACTTGATACTTATCTGCCTCAGCAATGTTGTATGGAGGCCATTAAGCTCCTGATCAGCAGGCTGGTAGGAGACATCCCTTAGCTCTAAGTTTTTTTATTTCCTCTTTTGCTACCATGGCCTTACTCTCAAGATTGCTTAATTCCATTTTGTTCCAACTCACGGTATTATTTTTTATGGACACAAATGTTTCATTTAGAGTAGTGGAAATCTCACTTAGTTTGGCTCACTGTCTATAAACAATATTTTTGTGTTAAGGGTATTCTAGCCAAAAGTGTTCATATTTAAATAGCCTATAATAGGGGGATTCTGATCGTTTGTAGATAGAAGAAGAGGGGCATGATGAGAAGCACTTCTTTCTAAAGTTGTTAAGTTTAAGTTGGGATATTTTTGTGAGCCAATCTTGAGTTACCAAAGTTCTATCCAACATACATGATTCTAGCATGGCCCTTCCTATTGTTACACCAGGTGAAATGTGGACCAGTACGATCCAAGTCTAATAGAACCTTGGAGTAAATGAGATTTCTAAGGGACATAGATGGGGTAAGACAGAAAGGTCTGACTCCATGCTTGTCACTTGGGTTTAATATGGAGTTAAAGACCCCTAAAATGATCCAGGGTATATTGTTCATATTTATTTTTGTTAATGAGATCCATAGCAAAGTACGAAGAACCGGAGATGTACTTGCATATATATATACAAGAAAGCATGTAAAAGAAATTATTTGTGGAATCACCTAAATGTAGAGCTTGCATATCAAAGTTGACAACGGTTACCTTGAGGTCGTTGCATTGCCAAGCCACCGGGATGCCCCCTGATGAGCCCGAGCCACCTACACTGAAACACTTCCAAGAGCTACCAAGCTTTTTGACTACTTTATTAACATTTTCTAGCGTAACATGGGTTTCTACTAGTGCTATAATATCCGATTTATGGTGCTTAATAATATGACGATCCCTTACCTTACTTTGTAGTGCCCCTCTACATTTCTAGTTAAGATACGCATGACCTGAGATTAGAGGCAACACCCAAATCCGAAGCTGAAAGAAAAATAAGACCATCATTATTTTGTATTAGAGTTAAATGTTTTCGTCAACTGTTTTAGCTTTCATCACGTACTTGTTATTAACATTTCCACTTTTCGACTCTGTACAACAATATTATATAAACTTGTACAACATCGTGTAATTATGTATAGGTTTTCGTATTCATTGCTCTAAGAATTTACATGGTATTAGAGCCAAGTTAATTATCATTCCCGTTTGAAAGTCGGAGACCACTCGAATGTTTGAATATTTTCTTTTCTTTTAGAGTGAATGAACGTTTAAATTGTTTCAATGTTCAAAATACTCAATACTAAAATATAAAATACGAGTGACAGATAATTAGTTCAAACTACTTATGGGAAACAATTTTTCGGAGAAGTGTTAATACTTTTGAACTATTGTAATAAGGCATTATGCATTGGGATACTAGGAACTTTGCAACGACGAGATTATAGGTCTAATGATTAATTAGTATATCACTAAACAAATTTTGACCTTTAATAGCAAAGTGCTAATGCTCCTAAAAATAAAAAATAGCAAATATTGGTAACTTTTAGAATTTATAAAAAATGATATTCGCAATTGAAAATTAAAAAATTACCAATTTAAAAAATACTGACGTTGCATCAACACCATCCATATTTTTTACGAGTAAAGCATTCTCCCTTCGGTACTTCTCACGGGAGTCCCGTGTCCCGTGAGAAGTTCCGAAGGGTGTTCTCCTTTTTGGAACTTCTAACAGGAGTTTTCCGTCGGATGTTTCGAGGGGAGCGCGCCCTTCGGAACTTTCAACAGGGCTTGAGGTAACGACAAGACTTACCCGGCGAAGTTTTTGACAAGTAAACTCGTCAAAAATATTTTTTAAAATATTAAAAAAAATCAGATGCCGAATCTAGCCGAGAGAGAGGGAGAGGGAGAGGGAGTCATTAGTCGTCGGAGGCACCAGACGGCCGGATAAGGCCGCATGTTGCTTGCAATTCATATATTGATTTATTTATTGTGTAGTGCTTTGTTAAAATATTTTTAGGTTCTATATTGTTAGGTTATACATTGTTAGGTTATTATTAAGTACTATCTTTTAACTTTATACATTTTGATATTTTTTACCTTTTATCTTTTTTATTATTGTCTTGAATATATATTTTACCCTTTACAAAATTTCAAATTATTATAAGAAAAATTATATTAACATGTGGTCATTTAATTAATTTTACAAATTATTTAATATATATTTATTAAAAACTTCTTACTAATTTTATTTCATGTTTCAAATAAATTAAGATTTCAAATAAATTAAGAAGTTTGTCACTTAATATTATAAAGAATAAAGAAAATGAAATAATTACTAAAAAAATATTTTATAGACATTCGAACTCAATAAGTGAACCACAGTATATATTTTCCCTTCTCTCTCTGTCCAAATTCACTTCCAAATGTAAACAAAGTTTGTCACTTTATAATTTTCACACTTTGTGACAACTTTGGTCTAATACAATCCTATCACGTGGACAATTAAGAGAGAATATTTTTTTAATAAAGATATCAATGAGAGAATTCAGAACCCTTGATCCTAAGATCAAATTAAACGTGTTATCAATTTTTCTAAAAGTTTAAATCAATAAAAAGAGTAAGTGCATCTTTATATTTTGTAATATTAACACCATCCTTATCTCTCTCTTTAACCCTTTCTCTTTATCACTCTAATGGGCCCATCTCTGCCAAATTAAAATTGGCTCATAGGAATTCTATTTATATGAGAGCCGAAGTGGAGGCAAAAGTGGCTTCCGAGAGTTACATATTGTCCCCTTCTCATGAGACCCAATCTTCGAAACTAAAAACAAGTAATTTTAACTTTAATGATTTTATGTCTTAAAAAGTGATGCTTAAAATTTTATATGAAAAGTTACGTCGCATGTAGATGTAATATTTTATTATTTTGTAACAGATGTCATTTAAATAACTTTTAAAATATTAGTTACTCATACGGATGGAGACTGATGGCATTCCTAAGCCTATCAACATTTTTTCATTTTATATTTTTCTTTTCAATATGAGTTTTCATTATGACAGTGATATTTGTGCCGAAGTGAATTTCATTTTCAACACTATGATTCCGATAATTTCATAATGAGTTATAGAAATTGAAGTGAATTTCGTTATGATAGCGTCAACTAATTTTGAAGGTGACGACCTTCTTGTCGATACTAGTGACGGATATTTTGTCCGTCCGTATTTGAAACTTTTTTTTCACAATTGCCGTAGAAAAATATGAAAGATCATTGTATGTGGAAAATGCATTTCATAAACATTAAAACTACACAATAAAAAAATAAATAAAAATATGAATTGCAATCAATAGACATACATAAGAACACTTGCATAAAGAAAGTTTTGCAAGTGTAGTTTATGCAAGTGTTCTTAAAACTATTGTAGAATATAAAAAAAAATTATAAGAACACTTGCATAAACATTTCTTCTCCATAACCTCAATTCAGAAGAATTTACAATCAGGTACTGCAATCAATAGACGTATTAAATCATTGTATGATAGAATGATCATCCAACAAAGTCGAATACTTTAATGTTATTGCAAGTATGGAATTAAATTTCGAATAAATCGAAAAAAGGAGCTTGATAACAAAATGCATGGGTACATGAAAAAACCAAATGGAGCCGTCTAATTCGATTATTAATGCTTGATTTTGGCGTTGGGCCTAATCGTAATACTTGGCCCAACATTTTAATAGAAGTTAAAGGTAAACGTATAATAATGTACAGCTAAAACAAAAAATATACATAATACAGAGATGTATTTAGATTTAGCTAATTTAATGATATCATTTAAAAATTTTGTTTTCATTTTTAAGACACCATTGGATCTAATTCTAACATTTTCCCTGCGTATAGGCCATCATCTTTTTTTCTAATTATTAATTTTTGCATGCAAATTATATAAAATATTTCCGTCCATTCTTTAAAAAGAAAAGAAATTTCGTGTATGAAATAAGATTGTCTTGATATTTGGTTGACTATCAACTTGTTCCTACTATTGAAAATCAAACGTGAAAATCAAACTTTAACATCAACCCCATTACACATATCTACTCGTCAGCTAATAAAAAAATTGGGTACTCACTTGGTTTGCTGATTTATATTGTCTGGAAGGCGAGAATTATTGATTGGTTCAAATTAAGTATCAGAGTAGTATTTCAACATCGATAGAAGTTAGGGGTATGTATACAAGATTTAACATTGGTTTCCCTATCGCATTTTGTTCTTTATTTTTTACACTATCACATTTTTGTCCAACAGTTTATGATATAATTTATTTGGATGATAGAGAACACGATGAGTTAGGAAACATTTTTATTTTATCTAATAAAAAAAATATTGTATAGTTCTTTACCACAATTTTTAATTAATCATAAAGTAAATAGTCTTATATGCCAATGGACAAAAAGTGCATACTTCACACAAATGATTATTGCCAATAATTAACGAAAGGTTCTCACAACCTCTACGAGGTCAAACACTATTTTCTCCTTTTAACTTCAAATAGACATCAACTTCAAGTCTGGGAATCGCAAAAAATACATAATTCAGAAAAAGTTGCTCAAATATAGAACTATTAATTAAGCCGACACTTCGCAAGTGAAGCGTTTCTGCAGCATGTTTGGTGACCTCTTTGGTGTATGCAATTGTATTTTTTTTATATTGGAATAAACTGTTAATTAAGGACAATGATCATTGAGCTCATCCTCTATGAATCATAAATAGTCTCAATGATTCTAATAAAATAGTGACCAAATTGAATGCAACAATCACATGTAGAAGACAACATTTATAGTAATTCAGATAAATTAAAGTGTGCAATTAATTTTGCTGAGGATCAAATTTTAAATTTTAATATAATTCTATACAGGGGATAAAACTTCTCTTGTATCATCTATGCCAAATATTGACCAAATTGACTTTCACAAATACATAAAACTTATCGTATGTATGGTCTATGTAACGATAGTACACAATCCTCCACTCTGTTCTAAGCAACAAAACACTGACGAGTACCCAAAATTCAGTAATAAATCCAAGAGCCACACTTACAAAAAACCATAGATTTTCATAATCCTCTGCTTTTTTTTTTTCATTATTAGTGTTTTGAGATTGTTGATTTGTGAGGTTACTTTGGCAACTGATATTCAATGCGAAACCACAAAGATCCGCATTGCCCATGTAAATGGAAGCATCCGGGTGGCTGTCAAATTGTCCGCCTGTCGGAATTCTTCCGGACAATTGATTCAAGGAGAAGTTCATAGAACTTAGAAAATTTAAATCATCCATAGCCTGAGGAATCTCACCCGTGAGATTATTAATTGAAAGGTCGAGTGATTCCAAATACCGTAGTCCCATAATAGTTATTGGAATTGTTCCTATCAGATGATTGTTGGACAAGTTCAAGTTCTGTAGACCATCAAGAGCTGTGAGAGCTTCAGGAATCCATCCAGAGAGATTATTATCTGATAGATCTATGCTTTTAAGAAGGCTATCGAACGAAATTTTATATTTTTGGTCTCTTCCTTTAGTCCAGACATCAACCAAAACATCAAGCCAAACATCCATAGTGAATCTGGAGTCATCTCTATCAGAATGTTTCATGGCACTTAGATTGGCAAAGCTTTGTAGCAGGGGACCCGATAGCATGTTATGCGATAGATCAACGATCCGAAGAGAGGAGAGATTGCCAAGCTCTTTAGGAATTTGGCCGACAAAAGAATTTGATTTGAGGCATAATGCTATCAAGCTGGTCAGCGTGTTTCCTACCCAGGTTGGTATGCTCCCACTAAATTTATTATTTCCCAGATCAATAAAAGTCAGAGATGTACAGTTCTGTAGGGCCAAAGGGAAGCCTCCTGATAAATTATTTGTGCCCAATTTCAAAAATTCAAGAAAGGGTAATGAGCAAATAGAGGAAGGGACAGTACCGGATAATTCATTGTTGCTTAAATCCACATAGCCCAAATTATTTTGGCTATCAAAGCAATCTGGTATCTCTCCTGATAACTGGTTGCCAGAGAGATTGAGATAACCAAGGATCTTCAATTTGCATATCGATGAAGGAATGGTACCATTTAATGAGTTATTTGACAGGTACAATAATTCTAGGTATGGGGAATTTAAATTTAAATCAGCGGCCTGAGTGAGATTATTAAATGACAGGTCCAGTGTTTCCAAATATTGTAGTCCGATAATACCCATTGGTATTGATCCTGTGAGGTGGTTATTGGACAAGTTCAAGTTCTGCAAACCATCAAGTGTTGTGAGAGCTTCAGGAATCCATTCAGAGATATTATTACTTGATAGGTCTATGCTTATAAGAACGACGTAGGACCACATTATATATTCTTGGGCTCTTCCTTTAGTCATGACATCAACAAAACCATCAAATCTGAATCTGAAATTATAGATATATGAATGCTTCATGGCATTTAGATTGGCAAAGCTTTGTGGCATGGGACCCGATAGCATGTTATGCGATAGATCAATCACCCGAAGAGAGGAGAGATTGCCAAGCTCTCTAGGAATTTGTCCGACAAACATATTTGATTTGAGGTGTAATATTATCAAATTGGTCAGCTTTCTTCCTATCCAGGTTGGTATGCTCCCATTAAATCTATTATTCCCGAGAACAATACACCTCATAGATGTACAGTTCTGTAAGCCGGGAGGAAGAGGTCCTGATAAATTATTGCTGTCTAATTTCAATGATACAAGGTTGCTTAATGAGCCGATAGAGGAAGGCACAGTACCGGATAGTTCATTGTTGCTTAAATGGAGATGGGCCAACTTACTTGTGCTATCCCAGCAGTTTGGTATCTCTCCTGATAACTGGTTGCCAGAGAGATCGAGATGAGTAAGCTCCTTCAATTTGCATATGGATGAGGGAATGCCGCCATTTAATTTGTTAGTCGCTATCTCACTGACATTTGGAGGAATTGGCCATGATATTGAAGTATTTGATAGTTTCAATTGTTGAAGCTTCTCTGGTAATCGAGGAAATGGACCCTCCAACGGGGTGTTGCTCAGATCAAGATATCCTAGATAGTTTAGGTGCTGTAACGAAGCTGGAAACTTTCCTTGTATCATGTTGTTGGACAGGTCAATATATGCTACGTTCAACGAGAAGTTCCAAAACCATTCTGGAATCACATCTGAGATCTCTGCATTTGACATACTTATTCCAGAAATATTCTCAATCTTTCGAAGCCAGGCAGGAAAGGTGTGACCAACTATGCAGTCGTCCAAGTATAACCAATTTAACTGTGGAGGAGTCCAGTCAGGTGAGATTTCTGAGTCAAATCTAATAACATGAGTCTTGTGAGATTTCTGAAATGTCCATCAGTGAGGACACCACTAAAAAAATTGTAACCCAGGTTCAACAGAACTACGTTGGTCATTTGTCCAACACTTCTTTCTGTTAGTGTCCCATTTAATTGGTTGTATGAAAGGTCAAGGTACTCTAAATTTATATGGCCGCCATTAAACCAACGTTGCAATTCACCTTTAAGATTCATGTCAGATAAGAGCAACGTTGTTAAATTGTTGAGTTTTGACACTGCTTCGTGCAATGAATCCCCTTCGAGAAGTTCATTATATGACAAATCTAAGAATTCAAGGGACGTCAAGTTTGCCATTGCACTAGGACCATGCCCCTTGAAATAATTCCCAGACAGATCAAGATGCTTTAAGCTACTAATTCCAAACAACCACGGTGGTAACACAGTGTTGAAAGCATTTCCTCTGAGATCAAGTATTTTTAAGGAAGTGAAGTTAGCATGAAGAGGTAGATCATCATGAGGTGAGGTAATCCCCGTACAAGCGGCCATGTACAATTCTGAGAGCAAGGGAAGCATACCGACTGATTGCAGAGTACGAGATAGGTTCTTCACGATCACAAAAGTCAGGTCGAGATAATGAAGAGAAGAAAAACCAGAGAGCCATGAACCATCCTCAATCTCAAGTCCGTAGACATGATTCAAAGATTCTTGACGATTGCCGGACAGATCTAGATAGGTCAAGCTTGAGAGGCTGCCCAACTCAGGAGGAACCCTTCCGACCAGAAACGAATGTGATAGGTTGAGGTATCGCAATCTCTTGAATGAACCAATGAATTTTGGGATTTGAACACCGTCGAATCTGTTATCGCTGAGATCCAAGTACTCGAGTCCTTCCAGGGCGAGCAAACACGGATTGATCTCATCTCCCATGATACCAATATGTTGGGAACCACGGAGGTCGAGGTGTATGACGCGGCCGGTCCTGTTGCTGCACGTCACTCCCAGCCAACTGCAGCAATTCATGCCAACCCATGAAGAAGAGAGCTGACCAGATGTGCCTTGTAGGCCATCTTTGAATTTGAGGAGGGCTTTCCGTTCATCTTCTCTGCAGCTGAAGGTGGGAGCTCCCTGGCAATGATGGCGTTGCACGAGCTGCATGCATGAGGAGACCAGTAAAGCAAGAAGAAGAGTGGCGTACTGCATAGTAGTACTCATGGAATAATGCATGCCTAGTTCTATCAAACGAGATGTTATTATACTCCTCCAATTTCTCTGGCACTATATATAGAACCCTCACGCAGGGGCTGCCTATTTCATTCGTATTTATATAAAAAATAATAAAATAAAATAAACATCTCAAATAAGAGTTTCATATTGTGATACAAGAATATTCAATTACGTAAAAAATAGTGAATTAATTTCCACTTAATTAATTTGCAGTCGTCCATGTCGAGCTTAATTAATTGCAAACCAATGAGTTGTGACCCAAGAATTGTTTTTTTCTAGTTTTTATCAGTATTCGGAAATGTGCACCAGAACAGCATCAAAATAATTATCATTAAAGGACAATTCTTGTCTCTTTCCGATAGCATCCCATTAATTCGTTTTATGGAAGACTAAGTATTCTTACGTTTTCAAGGTCACCATTAAGAAGTCTGCTGCTTGACAAATCCAAGACATTAAAAAAAATGTCTTCCAACGTCAGAAACACCTGCCGGTGTTGGTGTTATCTATATATGTCACCTTTGTGAATTAGTGTGATATATAAAGTATACTCCACGCGTTGATCCGGATATATTATTTCCGGAAAAAAAAATAGCGGGTGATTTGTTTTCTCGGTGGCAAAATGGATACCACCCAAAGAACTTGCACCTTACCGGGGGATGAATCACAATAATTGAGACTATTTGATGCGATGGTGCAACGACCTCCAAAGTCTTCCACGTCTTCCAAAGTTCCAATCGACTCATGGCGGAATTTTTGCAAGCGTTCAAGACGCGCGTCCAAGTCTTTCAGTTGCATATGGCATGTTTTAGAGATTGCTTTTGTTAATTCTTTGGCGAGACAATGATAATTTATACTGGTAATAGAAGAATAAAATGTAAATCAAATTAGAAAAAAAATGTAGGATATACATATATATATCCCACTGAAAATAATGAGATATTTGGTAGCTCATCTGACTTGAACTTATTATCTTCACAAAATTTTATATGGTTTAGGGTGCACCTGAGTTCATATTCTGGTCCTCTCCCTTTCATTGATGGATGTACAAAGACAAACATTTATCTTCTAATTGTTGTTCGATGCTCTAATAATTAGAGTTTAAAAGGTTGATTAGCTATGTGGTAAAAGGCTCGAGAGGGTGACCTGGTGATGGTGATGGGAAAGGCGTAGGCACAGAAAGACGAACTCTTTTTTTATTGGCTACAAAATGAAGCTCCCTCGTAGGTAATGAAGCTCCCTCGCCCCTTGTGCCTTTCATATTAAAGCATGTTAATACCAACAAGGTATAAGTTGTTTCACTTCCCTTAAGAAAAATCTTGAATTTAAATTCTTATAAATGTGAAATTTTTTTATTATTGTCTA
Source organism: Pontederia crassipes (assembly GCA_030549335.1). Classification (NCBI taxonomy): domain Eukaryota; kingdom Viridiplantae; phylum Streptophyta; class Magnoliopsida; order Commelinales; family Pontederiaceae; genus Pontederia; species Pontederia crassipes. The sequence continues at coordinate 44,804,230 of CM060197.1, read as the reverse complement.
ATTTATTAACTATGCGATATGGGATGACTTAATCAGATTAGTTAAACTGAATAATGAGTCGACGTTCAATTCGTGAACAATGCACGTGCGAATTATCGCTTTACAGACACAAGGACTGGACTAACTATTAAAATGGTAAAAGAAATATTAAAGCATGTAACCATATTATGCATGACAAATAAATTAATAATTTTCATCTTCATTTAAGAAGGTCAAGTATTAAAATTATACTTAATAAATTTTATTTTAATTTATGAGGGTCAAGTATTAAAGTTTTAATTATTATATACATATGAATATTAGCTAAAGTAACTATTTTAATTAATTTAGGGGGACCAAATTCTTATATAAATCTTTAATTTCGATGTGTAATACACACACACTATATATATATATATATATATGTATATGTATATATATACACACGAAGAGTAGCCTCGCCTCCATTATTTTTTATTTTATTACCCTATATAGTAGTATATAGATTTTAGAATTAAAAATTAAATAGGGCCCCTTGGGTATTTTTAGCATAATATATGAGCACAAACTCCATTTTGGTATGTTAAATCAATGGAGGATAATGGATTTATTTGTCAATTTAATATAAATTAATTTTTATGGATGATAATCATTTTGTTGTAAATTTAATATAAATTTTCTCATAGATATAGTGGTTGAAATAATGTATAGTCACAAAATGATGACAATAGACTTAAAGAAATGATTGATCATCATTTTTATATGCATTTCCTAATCATTTATGGTTTTTATTTAATGCAATATTTTTTAAATATTATTTTACCATAATAAATTTTGATTAGAAATAAATTTTATCGATTTTAATAAGTAAAATTAAATATGTGAAATATTAAAGGATGCGAGAAATTAAATGAAAAGCACTAAAATAATTACGAAGATATATTGATATTTGGTTGAGCATCAGCTTGTTTTCTACTATTAGAATCAAACGTGATTTCCTTATTTTTTTCAACTGTAAATATGAGGGATCCATATAATATAATGATTCATATAATATACTTTATCGTCAACCCCATCACAAATATCTACGCACCAGCTAATTAAAAAAAATTAAATTCACACATATCTACTGATGTTATAAATTGTTTGGATAACAGAGAATTATTTTAACGTCTTCTAAAAGATAAACATAATAATTAAATTTAGTAGGCTCCATTAAGTAGCAGAATTGCATTTCAAGATAAAACTTCTTGTTCTGTTTGAAACTATTACAAGCTCCACCAATTTGTTTTGTTCTTTATAGTGCAGCTGATACAAAAGCTTGCATATATATGTTTCCATCTTACTTCTTTTGTTTAGTGCACAATCTAATAAACGCCACTTCTGATGTTCGGTGCGATAAAAGTTTAAGGTTTAGGGGTAAAAGCTTATTGGATTCAATTGTACCACGTAATCTTTTAAAAGACGTTCTCCTGAAATAAATAAAAAAAAAAGAAGGCACACAAAGGCCCACGCGCGCTCAGCCCACTAAGCCCAAATCCATGTAAGTTCACACCTAACTAATGACCTAAAAGCAATTTGCTTTTTCCCCAAACCCCAGCACCATTCAGCCAAATCCTCCCCAAACCCCCACTGTAGCTACAAAACTTCATCACTCGACCAGCAAGGAGGAGGCCACATTTCAGCTACAGTACCTTTTCAAACTCTCTCTCTCCATTTAGCTATTAACAAGAGATTAGCTTATCATTTTCTCTCTTAATTACCGTGGCAGCCCCATTAGAGTCCTTGGAGCCAGAGAAAGAAGAAAGAAGAAAGAAGATTAAGGATTTAGGACATTGCTAATCAAGGTATGTTTGTGGAGATCCAAACCTCCCAAAAACCTCCTAATGATGTTTGAATGTATGGATTTGGGCATGAAGAACAAATCCTTTGTTCTTAAGGTTAAGGGTTAGGGAATGTGCATTAAAGATACATGTTCATTGCTAATCATGAGTAGAATAGAATGTGCTTCATGTTTATCAAGTTTACTGTTCTATTGCTAATCATGTTTAGATGTAGAATATTTAATGCTTCTTATGTTAGCTAAAAAGGAATTAGTTCAATATTCATGTACCTCTATGATTGTGATTAGTATGTTTGATATTCTCATATGAATACACTGTTTACTTCACTGTTAGAATGCTAAGAATATTTCATATGTTGTGTGGAATCACCTTTGTGCTCAATATGTAAAAGTATGTAAGATTGTAAACAAGATGATGTAAAAATCATGTCTGTCGGCCCAGAACGGGCGACCGATAATGTAGCGGTCGATCGTTCTGGTCACCAATATAGTCTTGCACTCAGTCCAACGGTCGACCGATTATCAAACGGTCGTCCATTTTGGAAGGTGTCGAACATTCTGTGATAGCGGTCGATCAAACATCTTGTTGCGATCGTCCGATAGCCATGTAACGGTCGACCGATATTTTCAGCGGTCGTCCGATTTGATAGCCATCACATTTTGTGATTAGCGGTCGAACCGAAACTCAGTTTCGATCATCCGAAAGACCTATAACGGTCGTCCGTTTCAGAGAGTCATCACATTCTGCGATTAGCGGTCGAACCGAAGCTCAGTTTCGGTCATCCGAAGGGACCATAACCGTTGACCGATAACTCGACCGATCGACTGATACCAGTCCAGCGGTCGACGGTCACCCAAAATGGTCGTCCATTCTGAAAGACGATTGGTTATGATTGAATGTCCATACTTAACATGATTTGAGGTATGTATAACCTTAAATAGGATTAAAACATACAACATGTATTGAATGATTGTATGTATTGATGAAAGCAAGTAAAACGGATTGGCGTGAAGGTGACTTGTTGTAATCGAGGAGGGGAAATGGGTTTCGCTCGTAAGTGGCGGCATTTTTCGGGAAAATGAGTTTCACCCTTGAGTGTTTCATTTCCATAAGTTGAGACGAGTTCCACCCTTGAGTGTGGGTTCTCTATTGTAAGTTAGTCAATTCCCACGAATTCAACATGGTCTTCTCAATCAACAAGATAAGAAAGTATCTAAGTAAAGATGAAAGACGAAAAAATGAATGATGAATGACTCGGGACATAAAGTAAAGATATCAAAGAAGTATGAAGAAGTATGCACCTATGAGGATGCAATATGAATGTCCACTTATCACATCATATCATGACATGAACAAAAATGATAAAGAAAAGTAAGATGAGATCATGATATGTATTAGCATAATGATAAGTTATGATATGCTTGACTAAAGATTATGATGTTACATGTTATCTTATCTTGCCATGATGATATGCTCACATGTCATGTAATATGCATAAGTAGCTCATAGCATGCACATGATTTATGTTCCATGATGATGATGTGCATATGCCATGACATGTAGAGATTATGTTATAAGGTCATAGTATGCATGGGCCCCAACATACTCTAACAGGAGAAATCCCCAGCACTCTATGAATCCGTGCAGGTATGTATGAGGCATAGGTTCGGCGGTGAAGGTCTCTTGACGAAGACATTGCACATGGACGGGTCAGGCTACGGCCCAAGTTATTTTACTTATATTATGTCATCTTGATGAACTCTTGTAAGAGTCATTATGTATGGCTTATGGGCCTTATGGAGTCATGCATTTTATTTGAACTCATTATGTTGTAAGAACCCTTTTATTGAGCATACGTTAGAGCCTATTAGGCCCATGGGCCAGTATGTTATCTTGGGTTTGTTTTATTTTTCCATGAAGTTTTCCGCTATTCATGATGTTATTATCTTAAGTTTATTATATTATGTTTTCGCTGCAAAGTTTTATAAAATTAGGTCAAGTCAAAGTGACGCCGTCTAGAGTTCGACAACTATATTGGGGCCGGATTTTGAGGGTGTTACATGCATAGTTCAATCTCCTTGTATTTTTTCGGCAACAACTCAGATTTCAGACCATGAAAAAGGTGCATGACACCAAGGTAGAGAGAAACAAGGGTTGCATTTCTTAAGGTAGAGAGAAAGATCTGTGACCTGTTCATTCGGTGGAATGTCATCCGCTCGCTCTCCATTCCGGCAGATCGTGCAAAGAAGAGATGAGGACAGCCGGAGGCGGTGCAGAAGGGGAGGGCACGCAGGGCACAGCGGGAACTGCAAGCAGCAAAAAGGCAGGGAAATTGGGGCACACGGAGGTCTTCGTTTTAGCTGCTGATGGGAACTCAGGGTTCAAATTTGAAACCGGACAAAAAAAAACAAAACGATTTTATGATCGGTCAGATGGAATAAGTCCGACTGGGTCGAATGATGGCCCATTTCTCTTAGTGGAATAACTTGAGATGCTGATAGTGTTTACTAATAAAAAAAGGGTTATTTCATCTAATCTTCCCTAAATTATGAACTTTTTATGCATCTACCAATGACTTTTAAATATTCCGCGGACCTCTCCTGAACTATGCCGCTTTTTCTATGGCTATTAAGTTTTCGTTAGTTTCAATTTTTTGAATTATGAAATGACCAAAATTCTTTCAAGATAAGTGTACTAAAAATAATACATAATAATAAATATAACGCCCCCCTCGACCTCACCGACGAGGATGAGAGAGGCGTAGCCAGCGAGACCCCCATCGACGACATGGGGGTGGGGGCGTTGCCCCCTTGACCTCGTCGGTGATGTCGCAGGCGAAGGTCTCGAGGTAGGAGGAGGAGGTGATCCACACAGGTGGTGGTGGAGGAGATCTCGAGGGATCCGCAGGTGGGGGAGGCAATGACTTCGATTGGGGAGGTGATGACATCGCGAACGGAGGAGAAGACTTGTCAAGAGTCTTCGAAGGTGGAGGAGAGGGGATCACTTGTGCCGAAGGCGATGGAGTCACTGGCGGGGAAGGAAGTGGCAGCGATGCAAGAGGCGAAGTTAGAGGAGAGGCAGCAAGAGGAGGAGGCAACGACGACGAGAGTGGTGGTGAAGCCGGAGGTGGGATCTGAGGCGAAGGAGACGCAGTGGCCGGGGGCGAAGTGGGAGGAGGGACAGTCGATGATGGTGAAGGCCTTGTGGGCGGCGGCAATGAGGAGGACAGGGGTTGAGCGGAAGGCGGCAATGGTGTCATGCCCAGAAGGGACGACGGAGTCGACATGGTGATTCCTCTAATGATACTACTGGCAATAAATTTTATCAAGCGAGAAAAAAATAGAGATATGAAGTTAAAAAAGAGAGATATGAACCCCAATAGCTGGCGAGATGTGGGGCGTTGACGAAAAAACTGAGATATGATCCAAGGGTATTTTGATCATTTCATAATTCAAAAAAATAAAAAATAATGGAAAAGTTAACAGACATTGACGGATGGACCTAAGTCGAAAAAGCGACGTAATTGAGTGGAGGTTCGTGAAATATTTGAAAGTCGTTGATAGACGCAAACAAAGTTCATAATTCGTGGGAGTTTAGAGGTAAAAAACTTAAAAAAACTTATACATTATTATTTTAGTAAAAAAAGTTATACATATTTTAAAAATAAAATAACACATTTATTAATTAAACTGATTAATTATTTTCGTCCACAAAATAAATTGGATACCTCAGCTTATTTTTAAAGTAGCTTAAATATTTTAACACAAAACGTTGTAAGCTACTCCTATTAATTTTTATATTAGAGATAGCGATTTTCACATTTTATTCTTATTTTCAAAAATAAATTGTTTTTAATTATTAAACATAATATATTATTTTTTATTTTAATCCAATTTGTAACTTCTAGTGTCATAATTGAGGCTAACAATTTTATTGTAGGCAAAGTGGGGTAGGGGATTTCCTAAATTTTAAATTTTCATTAGCCCCAAAACTTTTAAAATTTAGTTAGGGTAAATTGCATCAAATACCTTCCAATTTTAATCATTTTCCTAACGCTATCATCCAACTTTACTTTATAATAAGACTATCCTTCATCTTTTAACTTGTTCCATAAAATGTCCCTTTCACGGGTTATAAGTCATTACCCGATCGTTGCTGACCGGCGCCAACACATCATCTTTTCTTTTCTCCACGCAAGCATTTGTCGATGTGACAACATTAAAAAATAAATAATAATTTCAAAATACCACGCAAGAATCTGGTCTGAAGAAGGAGGATGGGGGCTGTCCCTTCCCCTTCTCCTCTCTCGTTGACGAAGAGGAGAAGGGTGGAGGTGGCGCCTCCTCCTTTGTGCATGTGGGGAGGGGGTGCCGTCCCTTCCGCCCCTTCCCCCTCTCCTCTCCGGCAATGGGAGAGGAGGGAAGGGGGGTGGGGGGGCCCTCCTTTCCTCTACGCGCACATGGGGAGGGCCCCCCCCCTCCCCCCTCTCTTCTCCATCACCAGAGAGAAGAGGGGGGAAGGGGCAGATCCCCTCACCGTGAGCATAGATCCTCGGCCCCTTGTCTCTTTCTCTGGTGCAAGAGAGGAGAGGGGTGGAGGCCCCACCCCTTTCTCTCCCTCTTCTTCGACGATAGTAGAGGAGAGGGGTGGGGGCGGCTGCCCCCTCCTCTGCGCAAGGAGGGGCCCACCCCCTTCCCCCCCTCTCTTCTCCATCGTCGAGAGGAGAGAGGGAAGGGGCAGCCCCCTCCTCTGCACGTGATTTGCGCATACTGGAAGGGGCCCCCGCCCCCTTCCCTCTCCCTTCTTCGGCACAGAGAGGAGAGGGGTGGGGCGGCTAGCCCCTTCTCTTCTCCCTTTGGTTGCCGATGCTCGGGCGACTCCACACTTTGCTGACGAGGATGTCGGTGATTGAAGATAGGAACTCCTTTTTTATTGTTATATTTTTATTTTAATTTATATTATTATTTTTTTAATGATGTGGTGGGAAATCTGTGTGATGGTACTACGTCGAACGACTGCTTGCATGGCGGGAAGAGAACGTTATCACGTCAGTTGGCAACTAGAAACCGACGATGAGCGGTGAAAATGAAATTCCATGAAACGAATTAAAAGATGAAGGGTAGTTTGATTACAAGGTAAAGTTGGCAAAGCGTTAAAGTTGAAAAGTATTTGGCGAAAAAATTTTCAATTTAGTTACACTTATATATTAATGTAGAATTAAAAATCAAATAGGCCCCCTTAAATATTTATAACATAATATTTTTTTTAACAAATTTCTATCACCTTTCGCACTCGAACAACTAGCGTTGACGATTATGCCCTGATATACATACATACTAACAATATAATATATTATTAACCTATCTAATTATGTGTGATTGACTTAGGGTTATCACAATTTCCCCTTTGAGGAATTATCGTGTCCTTTTTTATTTTTAATTTTATTTGTATGTATTTCTCTTTCTCAATAATAATATTAAATAGTTAATTATAATAAAATAATTCATTGCTAAATTATTTTATTTTCTCCATGAAACCTCAAGTACTATGAGAATAGGAAGTGATAAGAAACTGTTTTTAACTAGATCATAAAATTAATTAACTTTCAAATTTAAAAAAACAAATGCTAAAATATTTTTTATAGCATTTTATTGGCAATGATTATCACAGTTTTTATAACAAGATTTGATCAGTTCATTTTGACCATCCTAATGTTGATTCATTCAGATTTGATATTGTTATCTGATCTAAAAAGGACGGGAGAGAAGTATTTTTAATCACAATCATTTATAAGATGATTGATATCAAATCAAGCTATAGATCCTATCGCAATTCTTTTTGGCGTTTTAAATACTCTATAAATTTAACATTAAAATAGAAATTCCACTAGCAGAAATAAGAAACTAAAAAAAAAGATAACAAACATTAAAATAATTATAAATATTTATATTTTTTATTAAAAGCATTGGGTATGGAATTATCGAGTTATAATTTTATCAACTCATTATTTAATTAAAAAATGATTGGGTCGCATCAGCACAAAACCATTTTATATCGGGAAGGTTGATTAAAAGATTCATCTCCGGACAATTATCATAAGTAACGAATACACTATAAGAAAAAGCCGGATTTCCGACGGTTCGACATCCGTCTGAAATATCGACGGTTTTTCCGGCGGATCTTGTAAACCATCGAAATTTTCGTCGGGTATTTTTCGACAGTTCTAGCCGTCTAAACTTTCGACGGTCCAGAATTCGTCGAAAGCTTTCGTCGAAAATATTTGCACTTCGACGGTTCAGACCGTCGCAAGTTTCGACAGCGCAAGTTTTGACGGTCTACCTATCTGTCGAAACTTCCAGCGGTCTTAGCCGTCAAAATACTTCAACGTTTGTCCCGTACTATTATTTAAATTTTTGACGGTTTTGACCGTCGAAATTTGTGACGTTCGACGCAACCGTCAATATTTCGGCGGTCATACCCGTCGAAACATTATGAGATTTTCATTAATTAAAATATTCTACCTTAATTGTTTTCGAGCGAAAATGGAAATTATAATTTACGCAACTCTGTTCAGTTGGAAATTTATTATTATATATATCGACGGCTAAAACCGTTGAAAGTTCAGAGAACCGTCCAAAGTTTCGACGGTTTTTCCAGCGGGTTTGAGCCGTCGAAACTCGAATTAATATTATATTATATTTACCTATGTTGCGACGGTTTCGACCTTCGGAAAGTAGCTATATAAATACCTGACCCCACTGTCACTTGTCCGTTTTCGATCCCGCTTATTTCCTCGTTCGCATTTCGTTCAGTCGAAGTTTCGTCCGCATTTCATCCAGCCGTCGGCCACCTCCCGCATGTGCATTACCTTCCCTCTCCGCCGTCAGGTCGCCGCCGACTGCAATCTCCGGCGCAGGTAGGCTCCGATCCCCACCCTCCTTGCTCTCTCCGGCGGCCAGATCCCGCCGCCCTCCGTGCAGCGGCCAGATCCGGCCGCCCTTTGCGCGGCGGCCAGATCCGGCCGCCCTGCGCGCGCGGCGGCCAGATCCGGCCACCCTCCATTATTTAAGTAATGCCATACAATAACTTGTCCGGTCCTATACCCAGATTCCGGCGAGAACATTCAAGTAATGCCATTGGAAACTTCTTTCTAAGTTCTCTCCATTATTTAAGGCCTGATTGTACTGATTATTCAAGAATCTGGTTTGTCATTTAGCATATGAGAACCCTGTAACAAATAGCATATTGTTATATAAAATGCTTGAGACAATTTCTTGGACATTTTTGTGTATGCGTTCTAGTTAGTGTGCTTAAGTACTTTCCTTCACACTTAATTATAATGCTTACTCTGGCCATATCCATTGCCAAAACTATGTACTGTGGTGAAAAATGATTCATCTGCATTATTTCAACCTTTTTTTTTGGATGCCAACTCGAGTCACATTGTTTCAACATAGAATGATGTCTATAGTAATAAATAATTATATTTCATAGTTTCTTATGCTACTTGATTTGATTATGCTAGTTGAAATTAGTCGCTAGTTGTATTTGACTATTGAAAGTCCATATTGTGGTCACAGTTATGTCCATGTTAGCATTGTTCAAGCTTTCGAAACGTATTATGTCACATGGTGGGGGCATCTTATAGTGGTTTTAATAACATGCGAATGCCAAATGACTAGATTTGTTGTCTCTAAAGCATTAGTGCAGAATATTAGTTATCAATCTGTTCTTCCTCAAAGATGCAGAATTTATTAATGGTAATGTGGTCATTCAGGTTAACTATATAGTTCATGTCTGGTTGTGTTCTAATAATTAAGATAAATTGTAGGTCAATAGTACACCTGTTGGGCATTGCTCCTCCAATAATACTGATAATACAATTCATGACTGTTGTTTCATAAACCTTTTTTCTTTTCTTATACATGCATGACGTAAATTTTGTGTCACTAATATTTTTGATGATTTACAAATAATGCAGACATTATGTCATGCTTGAACGATCGTCGATGGATGTACAATAGAAATAATCCTGATAGTAGAGGCTTGACACAAGAATTTGAAGACTTTGATAACGTCGACATACAAAATGATGAAAACGGCTCGGATGAAGATGAATTTGAAATTACGTCGACTTCTGATGATGATGATGAATTTGAAAACACGGCTATATCTAGCTGAGTTGTTGCATGTTAACATGTTGATTTTTTTTTCATGATGTAAATATGTTTTTATATTTTGTTTACATTATCTCTCTATATATGTGCACTTTAGATTTTACTCTTCATTAGATTTCAAATCCGAATTCATGTTTTTTTTTGCATTTTCATATGTTATAACTTTCTGAAAACTCTATTGTGCAGTGATGTTCGGGTTGTTTTGCGACCAAGACTTCAGAACTTCAGCTCTTCATCTCTTCATCGTGACCAAGACTTCAATTTGTTTGGAATGGCTTTGAATTATGTCATGTTTCGATAGTTACATTTTGTTGGATTATGTGATGTTTGGAATATGTGAACTATGGAATGGTTTGAATTATGTGATGTTTGAATTATTTCATGTTTGGATAGTATCTGTGAATGATATGTGATGACATTATTGAATTATATGTGTTGTATTGTTCGGACATTTAAAATTAAGCATTTTTTTTGTTTCTGACGGTCCTGACCGTCGGAAACAATTGAAATATCGCAATGTCGACAACAGATTTTTTCGATACTTACCGACGGATATAACCGTCCGTGCAGAATTATCGACGGTCGTAGCCATCGAAAATTAATTGTGGACTCGACGGGTAAAACCGTCGACACAAGTTTGTCGATGGTTTAAACCGTCGATAGTATCGACGGTTGAAGCCGCCGATATATATCGACGGCACGAACCATCGATATAATCAACGGTTCAAGCCGCCGATAAATATCGACGGCACAAACCGCCGATACTATCGATGGTTTAAACTGTCGATATATATCGGCGGTCCAAACCGTCGATATTATTGACGGTTCGTGCCGTCGATACTCAACGTTCGACGGCCACGCCCGACAGCTAGACCGTTTGTAATACCGACGGTTCGAAAAAAATCGTCGCAAATTATTTGCGACAACCCTTTTTCGCACGGACACTATCCGTCGAAAGAACCGTTGGAAAACGTTATTTCCGACATATCTGACCATTTTACCGACGGTTCGGACCGTCGGTAATAGACAATTTTCTTGTAGTGATAATAGTTTTATTAGAGACAAAGATTTCCCCAAATTTTTTAAATTTTTATTAGCCCCGCCTCCATTTTTTTTTAAAATTTTTATAAGCCCTATAGTAGTATATAGATTTTAGAATTAAAAATTCAATAGGACCCCTTGCGTATTTTTAGCATAATATATGAGCACAACCTCCATTTTGGTATGTTAAATCGATGGAGGATAATGGATTTATTTGAAAGTTTAATATAAATTAATTTTTATGGAGGATATTCATTTTGTTGTAAATTTAATACAAATTGTCTCATAGATATAATGGTTGAACTAATTCATAATCACAAAATGGTGAAAATAGACTTAAAGAAATGATTTATCATCACTTTTATATGCATTTGATAATTAATTTATGACTTTTATTTAATGCAATATTTTAAAAATATTATTTTACCATAATAAATTTTTATTAGAAATAATTTTTTTCGATTTTAATAATTAAATTTAAATATGTGAAATATTAAATGATACAAGAAATTAAATAAAAAGTACTAAAATAATCATAATGATATATTAAGAATGATATTTGGTTGAGTATCAGCGTGTTTTCTACTATTGAAAATCAAACGTTATTTCCTTATTTTTTTTCAAGTGTAAATATGCGGGATTCATATAATATACTTTAACGTCAACCCCGTCATAAATATCCATGCACCAGCTAATTAAAAAAAAATCAAATTAACCGTCTTCTAAAAGATAAACATGTTAATTAAATTTAGTTGGAGCTCCATTAAGTAGTAGAATTGTATTTCATGATCCATAGACGCTAACAATCTCAAGTTTTATTTCTAAAATTATCTAATAAAAAATATTATTTTAACGTTTATCGTAACTTTGAATTAGTCATACTTCAAGTATTTTAGGGTGAAGGATTGAACGAGTATAAAGAAAAAAAAATATAGAACTATTAATTAAGCCGACACTTGGCAAGTGAAATACTATTATCACTTGAATTGTTCTGCAGCATGTTTGGTAATCTCGTTGGTGCCTGCAACAATATTTATGTTACCATGGGATAAAACTATTAATTAAGTGCAATGATCATTGAGCTCATCCTCAAAGATAACCATACAGCAATCTTTCTCTAATGAATCATAAATAGTCTCATTGATTCTACCAGCAGTACTTTCAAAAGAACGTTCGCTGTAAATAATATGAAAAAGTTAGCATACTATTGTCACTTCAAAAAAATTTATTATCACTTTTTCATAATAATTTTATGTCAAATAGTGGCCAAATTGATTGCTACAACCTCATGTTGAAGACAATATTTCTAGTAATTCAGATAAATTAAAGTGAGCAATTAATTACTCGGAGGATTAAATTTCAAAGTACAAATTTATATAGGGGATGAAACTTATCTTGTAAAAGTAGGAAACATGTATCATCTACGCCAAATATGGACGAAACATTACTGCCACAAATACACAAAGCTTATTATATGTACGGTCTATGTAATGATAGTACCCAATCCTCCACTTTGTTTTGAGCAACAAAGAACCGACCAGTATCCAAAATCCAGTGACACATCCAATAGCTTCACTAAGAAAGAACCATACCTTTTCAAGATCCTCTCCTTGTTTACTATTGTTAGTGTTCTGAGATGGTTGATTTGTGACGTTACTGTGGCAACTGATATTCAATGGTAAACCACAAAGATCTGCATTGCCCAAGTAGATGGAGGCGTCCGGGTGGTTGTCAAATTGTCCGCCTGTCGGAATTCTTCCGGACAATTGATTGAAGGAGAAGTTCATAGAACTTAGAAAACTTAAATCAGCCATGGCCTGAGGAATCTCACCCGTGAGATTATTAAATGAAAGGTCGAGTGATTCCAAATGTCGTAGTCCCATAATACTCGTTGGAATTGTTGCCGACAAATGGTTGTTGGACAAGTTCAAATTCTGTAAACCACGAAGGGATGTGATAACTTCAGGAATCCGTCCAGAGAGATTATTATTTGATAGGTCTATGCTTGTAAGAAGGTTTTCTGGCAACGTTTCATATTCTTGGTCTCTTCCTTTAGTGATGACATCAACTGAACCATCTGCAATGATGCCGACTATATCAGGATATGAATACTTCATGACATTTAGATTGGCGAAGCTTTGTGGCACGGGGCCAGATAGCATGTTATAAGATAGATCAATTATCCCAAGATTGGAGAGGTTGCCAAGCGCTCTAGGAATTTGGCCGATAAACATATTTGATTTGAGGCGTAGTACTATCAAGGTGGTCAGCGTGCTTCCTAGCCAGGTTGGTATGCTCCCACTAAATTTATTATTCCCGAGATCAAGAAACATCAGATATGTACAGTTCTGTACGGCCAACGGGAAGCCTCCTGATAAATGATTTCCCTTCAATTGCAAACGTCTAGGAGAAGATGCCGGATATGAGCAGATAGAGGAAGGGACAGTACCGGATAATTCATTGTTGCTTAAATCCAGAGAGTCCAAATGATTTTTTCTATCAAAGCAGTCTGGTATCCCTCCCGATAACTGGTTGCCAGAGATATCGAGATCAGAAAGCCACTTCAATTTGCATATGGATGAGGGAATGCCACCATTTAATGAAGTATTTGATAGGTACAATTGTTGAAGCTTCTCTGGAAATTGAGGAAAGGGACCCTCCAACCGGGTGTTGCTCAAATTGAGAAAATATAGATTATTTAGGTGCCGCAACGAAATAGAGATCTTTCCTTGTATCATGTTGTTGGACAGGTCAATATGTGATAAGTTCAAAGAGAAGTTCCAAAACCAATCTGGAATCACATCTGCTATCTCCGCATTTGACATACTGATTTCAGAAATATCCTCAATCTTTCGAAGCCAAGCAGGAAAGGTTGTACCAACTTTATAGCTGTTCAATCTCAACTCGTTTAACTGCGGTGGAGGAGTCCAGTTAGATCTTATACGGATTTCCAATGGGTTGTGAGACAAATCTAATGTTGTTAGTCTTGTGAGATTTTTGAAACGTGCATCAGTGAGAACACCATTTAAAGAATTTTCACTTAGGTCCAACACAACTATGCTGCTCAGTTGTTGGACACGTCTCTCCGTTAGAGTCCCATTTAATTGGTTGTATGAAAGATCAAGGTACTTTAGCTTTTTATGGTCGCCATTAAGCCAATGTTGCAATTCACCTTTAAGATTCATGTGAGACAATTGCAACGTTGTTACATTAGCTAGTTTTGATATGGCGGTAGACAATGAAGCTCCATCAAGAAGTTGATTATTTGACAAATACAAGTATTCAAGCGACGTCAAATTTGCCATTGCAGTAGGAACATGCCCCATGAAACTATTCCCAGATAGGTCAAGGTGTTTTAAGCTACTAATTTCAAACAACCACGTGTAGGATCGAAAGCACCAAGAGGGGGGGGGGTGAATTAGTGAAATTAAAATTTCCAAAAATTCACCTTCGGAGAAAACCGATGAAAATGATCACAACAAGATAAGGATAATGCGTAGATGAAGAATAAAGAACAAACACAAGAAACTACGATATGTTGACGAGGTTCGGCCCCAATACTTTGGCCTACATCCCCGTTCCGACTTCTCGACCTCGAGATCGCCGGAGATTCACTATCTTTCTCTTTTCTTGTAGGGAGAGAACAACCCTCTTTAAACAATCACGCCTTCTTCTTTGCTCAAGAGGCTAGGCACACCTCTATACAATGAGTTCTCAATCTCACTAGATTCAGAAAAAAAATGTTCTCTCTAACTCTTTTCTTTTACAAAAATTTTTCTCACACTCAAGAATAAGAAAAGAAAAGGGAAGAACTTTTCAACTCTATGCTAAAAAATTTAAGAAGAGCTCTAGGATGTTCTTTCTTGCTTGGATGAATTTTCTTCAAGCTTTGGCACTCCTTTTATAGGCTCCTAGGGGTGAGATTTCGTTCAAAAAGTCTCCACCAAATTTCTCTTCAAAATTCTAGCCATTATTGATGGGCCGGTCGACCGCTGGGATGGGCCGGTCAACCGGTCTATATGACCGTTGTCTCATTTCGGCGCTTTGACGCTGTCCGGTCGACCGGTCCTTCGACCGATACAACGATCGGTAATGTCTCGACGTCGACCAGTCTGTCGACCGGTATCTTCTCATCTTTTCTTCCACTGAATATCAGTCGATCGATGCTTCTGGTCGGTCGACCGATGGGTCGACCGATCGTGTTGAAAACTTTTCTTCCAACTTTAAATTTGACGATTTCTTTGGCGAATCTGTTTATATCAATTCTACACCTGCATTATCACTACTGGAGCATAGATTAGTAACTTTTATGTCCATTTTAATTTGTTATCAGTAAAATATAGGATTCAACACCACGATGGCAACGTGGTCTTGAAATTATTTAAACTGAGATCAAGTATTTTTAAGGATGTGAAGTTAACATGAAGAGGTAAGTTAACATGAAGAGGAAGATCATGATCAAGTAGGAACGAGGGAGCTTTACAATCGCTCATGAGCAATTATGAGAGCATGGGAAGCATACCGACTGATTGCAGAGCACCAGCTATGTTGTTCACCTTCACACCACTCAAGTCAAGGTAACCAAGAGAAGAAAGACGAGAGAGCCATGAACCATCCTCAATCTCAAGTCGCCCTTCATCACTCAAGTTAACGTAACTCCTGAGATTCAAGGACAGATCAAGATAGTGCAAGCTCGAGAGGTTACCCAACTCTGGAGGAACACTTCCATTTAAAGATGAACTTGACAAATCAAGATACCGCAAGCTCGAGAGGTTACCCAACTCTGGAGGAATACTTCCATCTAAAGATGAACCTGACAGATCAAGATAGTGCAAGCTCGAGAGGTTACCCAACTCTGGAGGAACACTTCCAATTAGTAATGAATCTGACAGATCGAAGTGCCTCAGCCTCTTGAATGAACCAATGAATTTTGGGATTGGAGCCTTGTAGAAGTCATTATTACTGAGATCCAAGTACTCAAGTCCATGCAGGGCGAGCAAACATGGATTGATCTCATCTCCATTGATAGCAAAACCGCGGAGGTCGAGTTGTATGATGCGACCGGTCCAGTTGCTGCACGTCACTCCCCGCCAGCTGCAGCAATTCATGCCAACCCATGAAGAGAGCTTGCCAGATGGGTCTTGTAGACCATCTTTGAACTGAAGGAGGGCCTTCCGTTCATCTTCTCTGCAGTTGAAGGTGGGAGCTCCCTGGCAAAGATGGTGTTGCCCAAGCAGCTGCATGCATGAGAAGACCAGTAATGCAAGAAGAGAGGCGTAATGCTCAGTAGTACCCATGGAATGAATATGTCTAGTTCTATCGAATGAGATGTTATTACACTCGGATTTTCCTGCCGCAGCCACTATATATATCAAAAGAGAATCCTCACTGAAAGAATTATTAATTTTAGTTGCACTATATATAGAAACACAATCCTTTGCAGGCCCAACGAATTCAGTGCCAATACAATTAGTGTTAACATCAGGAAAACAACGTTTAACCGTACTTATATATCACCATTGTGAGCGGACCCATCGTCATCAACATGATTTAGAGGAAAAAGCCACTTGGTTCGCTTGAACACAAAAAATTCAATGTCATGATGAATGGTTCCAGAAAAAATAATTAATGATACAAAGATTCAAATTCAATTATTTAATTGTCTGTATTAATTTCATTTCTTGCTTGGAGCTAAAACTTTTATTTGACATTACTCCACGCGTTGATCCGGATTGTTTCATAAAAAATAAAAACTCGTTCAACAGATGGTGTACACTTGGATTATTGCTGTCTTCTTAATTAAACTGTATAAAAAATTGCATGCGCACGTTACATGATAGAAAAATGAGATCATGATTCGAAATTGTAGAATTGGAACTTAATTAGTACGAGTTCCAATTAATGAGATGGATGGATTTTCCTTGTACATATTTGAGACGGCCGAGGGATGACTTAACCAAGTCCATGTGTTCACACGCTTTCAAATCAGAAGACATGACTTAACCAAGTCTTGCACGTGATTCAAGTGTTGACACGATCAAAGGTCACACCATCAAACCCGTATTGGGTACAGTTGCCATTCCCCTTTTCTCGTCTCTGGTATGTGCAGTCATTCCCCCCTTTCCTTGATTTCATTTGTCTAAGCCTCAAAGGTCAAAGGAGGGCCACTGCAGAGTATATCATGTCTCCAGCTGCGCCATTCATGTATGGTGAAGATACTTGTGATATTATGGAGGGGAGTTAACTAAAGGTTTTAGGTTTGAATATTTGTATATATAGAAAATTCATTCGTCATAATCAGATGTGCTGTCCGTAGACATCAGATTATGTTAACATTTGACACAGAAGAGAATTGGCCAAAAAATGTCTCCCGACAACGCTGAATGAGACACGGCTTTGCGTTATATAAGAAACTGAAAAATGTCTCACACTATCCCGCAGCTACAGTATAACAAACATAACTGCAAATCAAATTAAAACTATTACAACACAGCACGTGAAACACGTGACATACAAGAATTAACACGCCCCCGCAAACGAGGTATGATGAACTGATAACGTGCCGAGTTTGGAAACCAAATAAGCATGCTGTCGGCTACCAGGGCCTTCGTAAAAATATCAGCAGACTGCTCAAAAAAAGGAAGATGACGCGGGTTGATTCAACCAATAACAATCCGATCACGAACAAAGTGGCAATCCACCTCAATATGCTTAGTGCGTTCATGGAAAACAGGATTAGAAGCAATGTGAAGAGCAGGATGATTATCACAACTAACAAGAATAGGAAGAGTGACTTGAACATCAAATTCAGCAAACAATTGAAGTAACCAAACGATATCTGCAACCATGTCAGCAAGACTACGATATTCCGATTCAGCTGACAAATGAGAAATAGTATAAGAGCAGAGCCAAGCTGAACACAATATCCAGTAACCGAACGCTGAGTAAGAAGACAGGCAGCCCAATCGGCATCGCAAAAACCTTGAAGAGAAGTATAAGAGACAGAAGGAAAAAAAGACCAACACCGGGATCATTCTTGAGATAATGAACAAGCCGTAGAGCAGTAGCCATATGAGAAAATTTCGGATGTTGCATGAATTGGCTAAGATGCTGAATAGAAAATGAAATATCAGGCCTTGTGATAGTGAGATATAGAAGACGTCCAATAAGCCGCTGATATTCAACAAAATCAGTAAGAGCCAAATCAGAAGTAGAAGGAGGAACAACAGCATCATACTGGATAGATGTCAACTTCAGATTTTGTTCCAAGGGAATATCAACAGCTTTAGCACCAGAAAGGCCGGTGTCAGCGATTAAGTCCAAAGCATACTTTCGCTAATTCAGTACAATCCCAGCTGAGGAGCGAAGCACTTCCAGACCAAGAAAAAACCGCAAAGGTCCAAGATCCTTAATTTTAAAGTTAGAAAATAGGGCAGTCTTAGCTTCCTGAATGAGCTGGTCACTATTACCTATAATGATAATATCGTCGAAATAGACCAAAAGAACAACAAGGCCAGCCAGAGTTCGTGAGGTGAACAGAGAATAGTCAAGTAAACTCTGCTGAAAACTAGCTCCAACAAGAACATGAGTAAGTTTAAGGTTCCACTAACGAGAGGCCTGCTTCAAATCATAGAGTGACTTTTGAAGCCTGCAAACTTTATTAGAATGACGATCCTCAACAGTAGAAAAATCAGGAGGAAGCTGCATGTACACCTCTTCAAAGAGGTCGCCATTTAGAAACGCATTATTGAGGTCAAGATGGAACAATGGCCACGACTTCTAGGCAGCAATAGAAAACAAACAATGTATGGTAGACATTTTGGCCCCAGGAGAGAATGTTTCAGTAAAATTGACTCCTAATTGAGTGAAACCCTTCACAACAAGCTGAGCCTTATATCGCTCAACTTCACCGGTGGCAGTAAGCTTAGCCTTATAAACCCATTTACACCCGATCACAAAAATTTTCCAGCAGGAAGAGAAACAATATCCCTGTAAGGCATCCATTTCAAATTTCATAGCCTCTATCCACTTGGGATCCTTAGCAGCTTGAGAAAAGGTAGAAGGCTCATGTACAACATTTAAGCAAACCATGAAGGCATGATAAGCAGTAGGCAAATGATCATAAGAGATATAATTACAAATAGGATAAGGAGTAAGAGAATCCAAACTATCCCATGTAGAATGATTGACAATATAGTCCTCTGATAGCACTTGACGCAGCGGGGGATCGCAAAGTGGAGGAGATTACAACTTCCAGACGAATCCCGAAAGAGGTTGATAGTTCAAATAGCATCAATAGCTTGATAATCTCAGAATCCACTGAGGCTCAGAATCCATCGAGAAATAAAACCACACATGTTTAACGAATAATTGGATAATAATTGAACTATCAATAATAAAAGAATTCATGCCTATTTATAGGCATTTTACAATCAAATCTAAACTAATTTAAAATACAATAATACTAACTAATAGATTCTAACTAATCTAAAAAGATAAATATAACCTCAATAACTACTAAAATATTATCTTATTTCTCCTACATCAGTGAGTAATCTGAGAAACATTCCATTTGGCAATTTGACCTTCTTGGGGTGTTCCAAGATTTGAACATCAACTAAACAAATAATATCAAATACCATATGCTGAATCAACAATCCATTTTGCTTTAGAATGACCAAAAAACAAAGGCAAGTTACCTTTCATATTGGCACTAATGTCAGAGATCCCATGATTGTGGATCTTTAAAATTTGTTGATACTGATCACTAGTTATCATTGGAGTTTGACTAATAGCTGCTGTGGAATTGAGATCACTAGCCTGTGAAGAAGAAAAAGGAATGTCCTGTATCATATTAGTGGCCATAGTATCATTATTAATCTGTGCATTATTAGCATTGCCTTGATTCTAATACCTAGAAAATTTAAATCCAGGTGGGAAGCCAATAATCCTATAACAATGTGCTTTGATATGTCCAACTTTATGGCAATGATCACAGATTAAGTTTCTATTTTTCTTTCCCTTTTGACCTAAAAACTATGCTGAGTTTTGCCACTCTCCTGAATTCTGATATCTAGAGAATTGTCCTGAATTCTGATAACCATTTGAATTCTGATGGACTACATTAACTTTTGAAGTGGAAGTTATCATAGCGGAATCGATCAGTCTAGTTTTTCTTTGTTGTTCCTCATCTAAAAGCATGGCATAAACTTGATTCTCAGGTGGCACAAGCCTTATTAAAATTATCTGAGAACGAACTGCAGAATAAGACTCATTTAACCCCATCAGATATTGAAAGACCTTTAGTTGTTTAAAGTATACAACATTACTAGGATATGTGATTCCGAGTGAAGGAATGATAGTATAAAACTCCTCCCAAAATAATTTCAGTTTAGTGTAATACTCAGTAATCGACAAAGATTGAGTTAAAACTGCAATTTCTCTGTGTAAATAATAAACTCTGGATACACTGATTGCATCAAGTCTTTCTCGAAGATCCCTCCAAACAATTGAAGCCTCTGATTCATATGTTATACTACCAAGAATCCCATTGGAAATAATCCAAGAAAACACGAGTGCATTACATCTCTTCCATTGGAATTGTAAATTCTGATCATACTGTTCTATTCTATAGGATCCATCAATGAACCCTAACTTGTTCTTAGCTAGAAGAGCATTTCCAAAAGCTCAACTCCACATAGGATAATTCTTAGATCCATTGAGATGAATTGGAACTAAAATGAGTCCAGGAGTATCAGAAGGATGTAGATATCACTACAAGAAAATTGGCAATTAGCGACTCAAGGTTGGAGACGCTAGGGAGGCGCTAGGGAGGCGCTATTATGTCTCTGTTGTGAAGAGCGTCTCCTTAGACGCTGGTAATCGGTGGCTATTGGTGTCGCACTAGAGTCAAAGATAATGAGACGCAACTAGCGCCACATGTTGACACTATATCGACGTTATTAAGACGTGATATTTGCAGCTGCGCGAAGCAGGACCACGTCGCTAAGTCGACGCGCAAGGGGCAGTAGACATGAGATGCTATTCCGGCGCCCACGTGTGGCTAACGTAGGCGCTAGTAAGGTGCTATATGGACGCAAATATGATCGTGCTTGTGTCGCCAATGAGACGCTACGATAGCGCTAAGTGCGATATATTTAAAGTAGCGTCGACATGCGTTGAGACGCCAATGAGACGCTATGGTGTCGCTACATGCACATTTTTTTTACCCGCCCCAGCCTCATTTTTTTCCTTCCCACACCATACAATTTATAATGCATCTCAAAATGCATTGATATTCATTACAGGCAATATAAAAGCATCACAGACAATATAAAACCATCACAGACAATATAAAACCATCACAGGCATAATATATAACATAAGAATACGAAAACTACTAAACCGAACTAACAAACTATATGTATGTTTAAGTCTATAAGTAACAAATGCATAGTTTGTTTTCTATCCTAGGGTTGGGAGTTATTATTATCATTCCGGACGTTCGACCCAGACGTGCTCGGTCCATGGCCTCGGGGGGATGGATTCTACGTCGGGATCAATCCCTGAATCACCTGCAATAGATGACCCAACTACTGCGACAACTGCTGTGACAACTGCTGCGACACCTGCTGCGACAACTGCTATGATATCTGCTCCGATAATTGATGCGATAGTTGATGTGATAGCTGCAACGTCATATCAGGTGCAGCGGATGAGCTCGGAGCAGATGCACCTCCTGCATATTCTCCGATCCTCCTAGGTATCTGAGCGGCTGTGCCGAGGTCACGCAAGCATCCCCTCATGTCGTGCCGGCCACCTCCTCCTAAACAGCAGGGTCCTCTACGAAATAGAAAAATTATACAATCATATAATATATAAATTATATATCAAGAAACACACAAATTAAAAACATGACTAAACCAACGAAGAAACATTACCTGGTGGCTAAGTACTCGGATCATCTTCATACTTTTCAGTCATTTTCGCATTATACTCATCCTATAAAATTTAAACATTATGTATTTCAAAAATAGTGCACTAACGGTAACAACCAAATGACCATATCATGAGACTTACCAGAAGCCTACGAGCAGTGGGCGTGACTAAGTCATTTGTCTTCCGGCTCTTATGCGTGGCCTCATAGACCACACGAAAGTCTACAGGACCACCTTCTTTCTCCTCATACAATAAAGTTTCAAATTTGATAACATAAGTATAAGTCAAAAGTTTGATTAATTGAATTTATATGTAAATTACCATGCGCCGTCGATGCTCGTCAAATCGCATCGATCCTCCTATGTGGATGTGGGCCTCGGGCTTCGAAAGACGGTTAACTCTTGACTTTTCCGACTTCCTTTGCTATCGTTCATCCGTCCTTTGTGAACATCAAATATTTACACTTTCAAAAAACTATAATTTTTATAAGAATAATGTAAAAGTATACATACTTACCACTTCCTACAGAGGGACTCCCAAACCGAGCGCCTAATATATATTTGGGCATCTTTGTATGTCCTACTCCAAAGTGAGGCCGGCGGACGTGACGACCTTGCGAAACTTGTATAATCAATTTCGGAGGCATTTCGCAGTGACCTCCTCAAAAGCTCTCCGGATCGTCCCTAAACTAATATCCGAATGAAACTGATTTGCCTCCTACAAATAGAACGTTAAAACTTAGTAATTTTAAAATAAATATAAATCGAATTATGTAACCCAAATAGAAGATCATACCGTAAAGACTCGAAAGATATCATCTCACACTTGAATTGGGACATCTTCCCAGGATCCTGCCCCTTCCGGCAAGTGGAAAAGAACGAGAGCACTGACATCCCGCACGGTACTAACGGGTAAGAAAGTGGTCCTGCCAATTACAAAGAAAAATTAATTTTCAATGATAACCAAAATTATAACAAAATTTGTACAATTTATTTAACTTACGGTCGAGCAATATTATTCACAGTGACCACCCCATTATCGTGTAACCCCTCTTCATCACTTGAAGAGGAATCATCATCCGTTACAGCTGGGGTAGGCTGTGAAGGTCCGCTACGGGCCCTAATACATAATAAATCATTAGTGTCATACAAAATTAAAATTGTGATAATTGATAGATTTACAGTAATGTTCTCACCTCGATTGATGTGTACCGCATGATCAGTAGCAGTCCGCTCGTCTGAATGAATTGAGTCAGGTGCTTGTGCTATCGGCGACGTAGCAACTGATATTATTAAAAAATAATTAACAATTAATTGTCAAATACGTTCTTCTCCACATGCATGACGTCCAAGTTATGTTGAAGACCAATAAGGTAACTCCCAAAAAATACTTCTTTTCTCCCAATTATGTTCACTTCCAAACCCAATTTGCTTATAACTACCGGCCTTCAGTCCGAATGAGACTTCACTAAGCTTGTTTACTTGCTCTAACAATTCTTCTCCTGTCAAATGAGTTGGACACAAAGTGTTCTCGGATGTATTCTTTTTAAATGAGTTTCGATCACGGCGCATCGAATTTTCCAATGGCAGAAACATCCTATGACAATCAAACCAACAAACTTTCCTACAATTTTTCAAATAAAAGGATTTCGTATTCTTTCCACATATGGGACATTTCTTTTTGTACTCCAACCACTCAACATTTCATATGCCGGAAAATCACTTATGGTCCACATTAATGCGGCTCTCATAATGAAATTTTGCTTTTTAAATTTGTCATAGGTAACCACGCCATCCTCCCACAACATCTTGAGTTCGTCAATCAAATGTCTTAAGTAAACATCTAAACTTTTATCAGGAGATCGAGGACCCGGGATGATACAGGTAAGCAATATATTCTCTCATCTCATACACATGCTTGGAGGCAAATTATACGGTGTCACAAAAATAGGCCAACATGAATAAGTAGTACTCGATGAGCTAAGGGTTGAAGCCATTGGTGCAAAATCCTAATCTAACATTGCGTGATTCTGCAGAAAAATTCGGGTTAAGTGCATCAAATCGTCTCCATGCCTCCGCATCTGAAGGATGTGTAATTGAATTTGGATCTTCACGTGCCCCTTCTTTGTGCCACCTCATAAATGATGCAGTTTTTCAGAAAGAAATAGTCATTGTAATCTTGGAACAATTGGAAAGTATCTAAATATTGCATTTACCACATTTTTTTTGAACTTTGAATATTCTTTTTTGGCTTGAATCTGGGCTCGCTACAAATAGAACAACTTATAAGTGAGTTGTTTTCCTTGTAGTACAATATGCAATGATTGCAGCATGCATCAATCTTCTAATATTCCATCCCTTAATCTCTCATCAACCGTTTGCACTTGTAAAAATTTCTCGATAATTTCTCGGAAACTAGAAGCATACTCTTAATAATGGCAAGCATCCGGTCAAAATAACTTTCGCTCATATTAAATTCTGATTTTAAGTTCATTAGTTGTGCCACTGCAGAAAGTGTAGTTTGCTTCACGCATCCATCCCATAAAAGTTCATCTGCCTCTTCGAGAAGATTATAAAACTTAGAAGTCAATGGATTCGGGTCTTCTTCAATCGATGTTTCGCCAATATTTTCTCCTATCATTGCATCTCGTATCATGTCCCTGTACGGATTGCTCGAGTCGCCCACAACGTTATCTACATTACTTGTTTCTTTAGCCCATCTTTCTTCGCCATGAAAGAACCAATTGGTGTATGTAAGTAAGAAACCGTTGTAATATAAATCCTTCTGCACATCATATCTTACTTTCCACTGATAATATTTGCACTTCCGGCATGGACATAAGATTTTGCCATACGAAGAAGCAACACCTTCATTTTGATATGCCACATTAATGAATTCATCAACACCATCCTTATATTCTTCAGTTATGACGTCATGTTTATCCTTCCAACGACGAATCCAACTACGATCTGGCTTTATCATTTCTGTAATGGAGAACATTAAGCCAAGTAAGAAAATTCGTGTACTTCAAACGTGTGATTTTGAACTTACAAATTAAGTCCAAAATCACATGTTTCAAGTACTTCATAAGTTAACTTGAATTAGTTCATAAGTTAACTTAACAATTAACATAAGTTAACTTAACTTAAGTAATACTTAACTTAAGTACTACTTAACTTAATTCCTAACATGAGTAAGTAATACTTAACTTAATTCCTAAGAGATGCCACTTAATGTTATACTTAATAAGTAATACTAATTAACATGAATAATTAACTTGATCCAAAGAGATGATAATTAACTTAAGTAATAAGAGATGATACTTAATATTATACTTAATAAGTAATACTAACTTGATCCAAAGAGATGATAATTAACTTAAGTACTACTTAATTTAACATGATAATAATATGAATAAGTAATACTTAACTTAACATGAATAATTAACTTAATTTAACTTCATGCATTAATAATTAACTTAATTTACATGGTGGCGGGCTAGTACCTTCTTAACCGGAGGACGGCGAAGGGCGGAGGGCGGCTGAGATGGCGGTGGAGGCGGTGGGCAGTGGTGGCGGAGGAGGACGTCGGCGGCGGTGGAGGCGGAGGGCGGTGGAGGCGAAGAGCGGAGGGCGGCCGAGACGGCGGTGGAGGCGAATCGTGGCGGAGGCGAACCACGGCGGAGGCACACTGCGGCAGCGGTGGAGTCGAAGGGCGGCGGTGGAGGGCGGGCGTCGGGGAGGGGGGAGGAAGAGGAGGCGAACCGCGGCGGAGGCACCCTGCGGCGGCGGTGGAGCCGAAGGGCGGCGGCGGTGGCGGAGGGCGGGCATCGGGGAGGGAGGAGGAGGCGAAGGGTGGTGGTGGAGGCGAACCGTGGCGGAGGTACCCTGCGGAGGCGGTGGAGCCGAAGGGCGCCGGCGGCGGTGGAGGGCGGGCGTCGGGGAGGGTGGAGGAGGCGAAGGGCAGAGGTGGAGGCGAACCGTGGCGGAGGCGAACCACGGCAGAGGCAAACCGCGACGGAGGCACCCTACGACGGCGGTGGAGCCGAAGGGCGGCGGCGGAGGTGGAGGGTGGGCGTCGGGCGTCGGGCGTCGGACGTCGGGCGAAGGGCAGAGGCGGTAGTGGAGGGCGTCGGAGGTCGGGCGTTGGGGCGCATCGGGCGGGACGAAGCAACAATGGTAAACAGTAGCGACAGTAAAAGTGAAAACAAAGAAGAGGGATTAGGGATTTAAGTAATTTTTTAGCATCGCAAAGACACGAGACGCTACGTAGATGCCATGTAGGCGCCGACACTGTCACAATTCGGCTAGAGCGGTGCTATAGAGAAGCTAATGTGTCACTAAGATAACATAGCGACACCATGGCGTCGTCGGGGCGTCTCAATGATGTAGCGTCTCATCATCGCGATGCCATTGAGACGCTCAATAAAAGTATTTTTCAAATTTTTTTAGTATATATGAAATTTTATTTATCAATGTAACGTCTCATCGCATTATGCCCCGTTCCAATTGTTTTATTTTCTTCCGATAATCTATCATGTATGTATACAAAATTATAAATATGTATGTATACGTGTATATAACACAATTGTGTGTATATATATACATATGTAATATATGCGTACATATATATATGTCTACGTGTGAGCGATTAAGTTACAACAATGTGTTTCGTCTATATGTATTATAAATATATATGTGTATGTATATGTCTATACATGTGCGAGTCAAATATATAGATAACATGTATATGTATACGTATTCGAAGTGAATATATATATGTGTGTATTTGTTTATATGTGTCAGATTAGGTTATAATAATATGTATATATGCACTTATTATATATAGGTATAAGCATATACGCGTATTTATATGTCTATATGTGCCCGATTGAGCGAGGGGTAAAAAGTCGGCTTAGGAGGTGCAATACAGACGCCATTGAGTCGCTAGATTCATTTAGCGATACCGTAGCGCCGAACTAGCGTCTAAAACAATATGGCGTCTCGAGCATGCGACGCTAGAGAGACGCCCATAGTGTCATCATAGCGTCGACACCAGCTGCGGTGCTCATTAAACGCTAGGTGGACGCTATTGTGTGTCTATTGTGACGCTAACATATCACTCACTTAATCAACCATCGTAATCCCATGATTAAGTATATAATAATAATATATGCATAATTAAGATATTGTATATATTATATGTATAGATAACATAAATAATATAGGTAAAAAATTATATATTTAGGAACACTCTTATCATGTAAAAATACATATATATATATAATCGTGTAATTAATACATATATATGTTGATATCATGCTATTGATAATATGTTTATAATCGTATAATTAATACTAATATAATATTTAATGAATTTATTGATTGACATATAGTATATATAATATAGTGTTTAAATATATACAGTAGCGTCTCATTAGCGTCTTCTTTGATTGAGACGTCATATAGCGTCGCTTTAGAGTCTTCAGACGTGACACGCTAGTTTCGCGTCTAAAGTGGTCGACGCCAGAACGGCGCTAGGTGCTGTCGCGCATTTGCGGTTCGTGGCGCGAAATAATAGCGTCTACGTAGCGTCTCGATTGCGCTAGAGAGTTAACGTCAACCCGCTGAATAGCTAAGAAGACGCATAATTAAGATATATGCATAATTAAAATATTATATATATTATATGTATAAATAACATAAATAATATAGGTAAAAACTTATATATTAAGAACACTCTTATCACGTAAAAATACATATATATATATATATAATCGTGTAATTAATACATATATATGTTGATATTATGCTATTGATAATATGTTGATAATCGTGTAATTAATACTAATATAATATTTAATGAATTTATTGATTGACATATAGTATGTATCATATAGTGTTTAAATATATACAGTAGCGTCTCATTAGCGTCTCCTTTGATTGAGATGCCATATAGCGTCGCTTTAGAGTCTTCAGGCGTGAGACGCTAGTTTAGCGTCTATAGTGTCG
This sequence comes from Pontederia crassipes, assembly GCA_030549335.1. Taxonomy (NCBI): domain Eukaryota; kingdom Viridiplantae; phylum Streptophyta; class Magnoliopsida; order Commelinales; family Pontederiaceae; genus Pontederia; species Pontederia crassipes. The sequence continues at coordinate 44,776,240 of CM060197.1, read as the reverse complement.
ACGCCAGAACGGCGCTAGGTGCTACCGCGCATTTGCGATTTGTGGCGCAAAATAATAGCGTCTACGTAGCATCTCGATTGCGCTACTTTTAACGTCGAGCCGCTGAATAGCTAAGAAGACGCTAATGAGACGCTATCGAGAGGCAAGTGGCGTCTGATACTCGTGACGCTAAGTAGACGCAATGGAGGCACTAGTGGCATCTTTATAGCGTCACAGATTTTTTAGGCACTACATGGCGTCGCTAATCGCCAATTTTCTTGTAGTGTATAAAGGATGGGTGTCACTACAAGAAAATTAGTGATTAGCGACCCAACACACGCGATGCTACGGAGGCGCTATTACGTGTCCGTTGTGAAGAGCGTCTCATTAGCGTCCAACTAGCGCCGCAAAAGGGGGACGCTGAAAATCGGTAACTAGTAGCGTCGCAATAGAGTCATAGAAAATGAGACGCTACTGGTGCCACGTGTTGATACTATCTCGACGTTATTAAGACGCATGTTTTTGGGGTGTGTGTACAATATGTGCTTCGCTAAGTCGACGCTGAAGGGGCGCTAGATATGAGGCGCTATTCCGGCACCCACGAGTCGCTAGTTTATGATGCAAAAATGATGTTGTATGTGTCGCCAATGAGACGCTGATATGGCGCTAAGTATGATATATTTAAATCAGCATCAACATCCTTTGCGACGCAAATGCGATGCTATGGAGTCGCTAATTGGACATTTGTTTACCCGTACCAACCTCAGTTTTTTCCTTCCCACACCATACAATTTATAATGCATCTCAAAATGCATTTATATTCATCACAGGCAATATAAAAGCATCACAGGCAATACAAAAGCATCACAGGCATAATATATAACATAAGAATACGAAAAGTAATAAACTGAACTAACGAACTATATGTATATCTAAGTCTATAAGTAACAAATGCATAGTTTATTTTCTATCCTAGGTTTGGGAGTTATTGTTATCATTCCGAACGTTCGACCCAAACGTGCTCGGTCCATGGCCTCGCGGGGATGGATTCTGCATCGGGATCAATCCCTAAATCGCCTACAATAGAGGAGCCAACTGCTGTGACACCTGCTGCGACACCTACTGCGATATCTGCGCCGTTAACTGCTGCGATAGCTGCTGTGATAGCTGTGTCATATCAGGTGCAGCGGATGAGCTAGGAGCATATGCACCTCCTGCATATCCTCCGATCCTCCTAGGTATCTGAGCGACTGTGCCGAGGCCACGCAAGTATCCCCTCGTGTCGTGCCAGCCACCTCCTCCCAAACAGCAAGGTCCTCTACGAAATAAAAAAATTATACAATCATATAATATATAAATTAAATATCAAGAAACACATAAATTAAAAATATGACTAAACCAACGAAGAAACATTACCGGGTGGCTGAGTACTCGGATCATCTCCATACTTTTCAGCCATTTTCGCATTATACTCATCCTAAAAAATTTAAACATTGTGTATTTCAAAAATAGTGCACTAACGTCAAGAAACCAAATGATCATGTCATGAGACTTATCAGAAGCCTACGAGCAGTGAGCGTGACTAGGTCGTTTGTCTTCCAGCTCTTATGCGTGGCCTGATAGACCACGCGAAAGTCTACGGTACTGCCTTCTTTCTCCTCCTACGATAAAGTTTAAAATTTGATAACACAAGTAAAAGTCAAAAGGTTTGATAAATTGAATTTATATGTAAATTACCATGCGCCATCGATGGTCGTTAAATCACATCAACTCCCTTGTGTGGATGTGTACCTCGAGCTACGAAAGACGGTTAACTCTTGCCTTTTTCGACTTCCTTTGTCATCATTCATCCGTCCTTTATGAACATCAAATGCCTAGACTTTCAAAAACTATAAATTTAATAAATATAATTTAAAAGTAAACATACTTACTACTTCATACATAAGGACTCCCAAACCGAGCGCCTAATATGCCTTGAGCATCTTTGTATGCCCTGCTCCAAAGTTAGGCCGGCGGACGTGATGACCTTGCGAAACTTGTATAATCGATTTCGGAGGTGTTTCGCAGCGACTTCCTCAAAAGCTCTCCGGATCGTCCCTAAACTAATATCCGAATGAAACTGATTTGCCTCCTGCAAAATACATTAAAACTTAGTACTTTTGAAATAATATAAATCCAATTATGTAACCCAAATAGAAGATCGTACCGTAAAGGCTCGAAAGATGTCATCCCGCACTTGAATTGGGACATCTTTCTAGGATCCTACCCCTTCCGGCAAGTGGGAAAGAACGAGAGCACTAACATCCCGCACAGTACTAGCGGGTATGAAAATGGTCCTGCCAATTATAAAGAAGAATTAATTTTTAATGATAACCAAAACTATAACAAAATTTGCACAACTTATTTAACTTACGGTCGAGCAATATTATTCACAGTGACCATCCCATTATCGTGTAACTTCTCTTCATCACTCGAAGATGAATCATCATCTAGTATAGCTGGGGTAGGCTGTGAAGGTCCGACATCATCTACGGGCCCTAATACATAATAAATCATTAGTGTCATACCAAATTAAAATTATGATAATTGATAGATGTACAGTAATGTTCTCACCTCGATTGATGTGTACCGCATGATCAGTGACAGTCTGCTCGTCTGAATGAATTGAGACAGGTGCTTGTTCTATTATTAAAAAAGGAATTTAACTATTATATTCAATTATAAATAAGCAACTGACAATAAATATATTACCCAGTGGTTGTGATGGCTGACTCATCTGAAGTGAACGCCTTGAAGAGCGAGATGACCCAGATGCTCGACCCCTAGTAACCATGACTGAAAAAAAAAAAGAAAGAAACTTCTCTTATTATCGGTAACCATATATAACTTAAAAAAAAGTAAAAAGCGATGTCATTAGAATAACTACGGGATTCATTCGCTTATTTCATATTCTGATTCATTTTCAGCATCGTTGCTATAATCTTGGTTCGAGTCATCGTCAACGAAATTACCAAAGTTCACATCCAAGATGTCATTTGAATTGAACTCTTCCATTGGCTCAGCGTCATCGACTAATTGAAAATTCTCAACTCCATCAGCCACATCAATCGTCTCATTCACTCTATCTTCTTGATAATAATCGTCCATGGGCACATCGTTGTGTACGGATGATGTTTCATTGTCATCTACCATTGTTTCTGCTAAGAATAGTCTACTCCTCACCTTGCATGACGCCCACCATTCATCCTTGGTTCTTTTCGATAGATACTTAGTGTAGTATACTTGTTGTGCTTGTTCTGCCAATACCAATGGATCGTATGATTGAAGTCTCGACCGAGGGTTAATAACCACCAATTTAAACTTTTGATCGATCCGAATTCCTTTCTCTGGATCGAACCAACGACATTTTAGCACCACGACTTTGTTAGATTTTTCCAAATAAGATAATTCTAGGATGTCTTCTATAACACCGTAGTAATCAAAGTCGTCATCCCCGTACATGCTTCCTAGAACACATATGCCGTTATTAATAGTTGAACGTTGTCGGCTATATTCTTCTGTATGAAACCGATATCCATTGACTATGATGCCGCAGTAGCTAAGAACTTGTTTCTTTGGGCCATGACCGAGATCTCGTATTGTGTTCTCTATGACTGAGCCATTAATAACCTACAAGAAAAATAACTAAAAATTTTATTAAAAGTTACGAACTTATAACAATTAAGAACAAGCGGAAAGATGTCCCGATAATTTTTGTTCTCTCATCAACTGTTTGCACTTGTAAAAATATCCCGGTAATTTCTCTAAAGCTAGAAGCATACTCTTAATAATGGCAAGCATCCGGTCAAAACAACTTTCGCTCATATTAAATTCTGATTTTAAGTTCATTAGTTGTGCCACTGCAGAAAGTGTAGTTTGCTTCACGCATCCATCCCATAAAGGTTCATCTGCTTCTTCGAAAAGATTATAAAACTTAGAAGCCCAAGGGTTCGGGTCTTCTTCAATCAATGTTTCGCCAACATTTTCTCCTAACATTGCATCTCGTATCATGTCCCTGTACGGATTGCTCGAGTCGTCCACAATGTATCTACATTACTTGTTTCTTTAGTCCATCTTTCTTCGCAATGAAAGAACCAATTGATGTATGTCAGTAAGAAACCATTATAATATAAATTCTTCTGCACATCATATCTTACTTTCCACTGATAACATTTGCACTTCTAGCATGGACATAAGATTTTGTCATACGAAGAAGCAACATCTTCTTTTTGATATGCTACATTAATGAATTTATCAACACCATCCTTATATTCTTTAGTTATGACGTCATGTTTATCCTTCCAACGACGAATCCAACTACGATCTAGCTTTATCATTTCTGTAACGGAGAACATAAAGCCATGTCAAAAAATTCGTATACTTGAAACGTGTGATATTAAACTTACGAAGTCCAAAATCACATGTTTCAAGTACTTCATCGTCGAATCATAATCTCATTTTATCACCAAGAATGTGGAAGTACATCCTTAGTTAAATTTATGAGAACATGACAAAAAAAGAGGTTCTAGAATTATGAAAAAAAATAGTATTTAACAATCAAGTAATTAAGTAATACTTAACTAACAATCAAGTAATTAAGTAATACTTAACTTAACATGCATTAGTTCATAACTTAACTTAACATGCATTAGTTCATAACTTAATTTAAATTCATGCATTAATAATTAACTTAACATACATGGTGGCGGGCTAGTACCTTCTTAACTGGTGAGGAGGGAGGACGAGGCGGCGGTGGAGGCGGACGTTGGCGGCGGTGGAGGGCGGACGAGGCGGAGGGCGGACGAGGTGGCGGTGGGGGCGAAGGGCGGTGGTGGAGGCAGAGGGCGGCGGAGGCAGACGTCAGCAGCGGTGGAGGCCGGACGAGGCGGAGGGAGGAGGAAGAGGAGGAGGCAGCGGTGGAGGCCGGACGAAGCGGAGGGAGGAGGAGAGGAGGCATTGGTGGAGGCAGAGGCAGACGTCGGCACATGGGCAGAGGGCGGTGGAGGCAGTGGTGGAGGACGGCGGAGGGGCGCGGTGGAGGTGGCGGGCGTCGGGCGTCGGAGGTTGGGCGTCGGAGGTCGGGCGTTGGGCGTCGGAGGTCGAAGGTCGAGCGTCGGAGGTCGAAGAAGAGGGGTGAAAAGTAAAAGTGAAAACGAAGAAGAGGGGTTAGGGTTTTAAGTAAATTTTTTAGCGTCTCCCAAGAACGCGACGCTACATAGACGCAATGTAGGCGCCGACTTTGTCAAAATTCAGCTAGTGCGACGCTATGGAGAAGCTAATGTGTCGCTAAGATAACGTAGCGACACTATAGCGTCGTAGGGACGTCTCCATGGATTTAGCGTCCCAAGAATGTGACACCATTGAGACGCTCATTAAAAGTCTTTTTCAAATTTTTTAGTATGTATGAAATTTTATTTATCAATGTAGCATCTCATCGCATTGTGCCCCATTCCAATTGTTTTATTTCTTTCCGACAATCTATCATGTATGTATATAAAATTATAAATCTATATGTATATGTGTCTATAACAAAATTGTGTGTGTGTATATATATACATATGTAATATATGCGTATGTATATATATGTCTACATGTGGGAGATTGAGTTACAACAATGTGTTTACCTATATGTATTATAAATATATATGTGTATGTATATGTCTATACGTGTGCGAGTCATATATATATATATATATATAGATAACGTGTATATGTATACATATTCGAAGTGAATATATGTGTATATGTTTATATGTGTGAGATTAATTTATAATAATATGTATATATGCACTTATTATATATAAGTATAAGCATATACGCATATTTATATGTTTATATGTGCCCGATTAAACGAGGGGGTAAAAAGTCGGCTTAGGATGCGCAATACCGATGCTATTGAGTTGCTATTTACATTTAGTGACTCTGTAGGGCCGAACTAGCGTCTAATACTTTTTCGTGTCTCATTTGTGCGACGCTACAGAGACGCCAATAGTGTCACCATAGCGTCGACACTAACGGCGGCTCTAGTTAGACGCAATGTGGACGCTATTGAGTCTCCACGGTGATGCTAAAATGGTAGCAAATCACTCTCTTAATTCAACCACCGTAATTTCATGATTAAGTATATAATAATAATATATGCATAATTAAGATATTATATATATTATATGTATAGATAACATAAATAATATAGGTAACAAATTATATATTTAGGAACACTCCTATCATGTAAAAATACACACACACATATATATATAATCGTGTAATTAATACATATATATGTTGATAATATGCTATTGATTATATGTTGATAACCATGTAATTAATAATAATATAAAAATTTAATTAATTTATTGATTAAAATACAGTATATATAATATATAGGGTTTAAATATAAAACAAATAGCGAGATAAATATAGGTAAGTTATGAGTAACACGGTAGCGTCCAAATAGCGTCGCTTATGACTGAGACGCCATATAGCGTCTCTTTAAAGCCGCAAAACTTGCGACGCTAGATTCGCGTCGAACGTCGTCAACGCGAGAACGGCACTAGGTGTTGTCGCGCATTTTCGCTTCGTGGCGTGAAATAATAACGTCTATGTAGCATCTCAGATTGTGTTAGCATTAGCGTCTATCTCCTGAATAGCTAAGAAGACGCTAATAAGATGCCATCGAGAGGCAAGTAGCGTCCCAAAATTGTGACGCAAAGTAGATGCCATAAATGCGCTAGTGGCATCTATGTAGCGTCACTGCTTTGGGCGACGCTATATTGCGTCGCTAAGCGCCCATTTTCTTGTAGTGTGTGATCCAAAGCAAGAATCGCAGAAGAAGGACCAGAAGTGCTACTTGAATCCAAAGAATTCGCCATGAAAGTAATATAAAAGATTTTGATGAGAAAGATCTAACCAAAATCCAATAATCGGATGAAGCAGATTCACAGATGCACAACGATGCATATCAAACTACAATCGATCATTCCTCCTCAGGATGTTGATTGCTCCTCCTTAGGATGAGATCGCCCTTTGCTGCAAATCGTCGGACCGGATGCTCTGATACCATGTTAGCATTTGACACAGAAGAGAATTGGCCAAAAAATGTCTCCAGACAACGTTGAATGAGACACGGCTTTGCATTATATAAGAAACTAAAACATGTCTTACACTATCCCGTAGCTACAGTATAACGAACATAACCACAAATCAAATTAAAACTATTACAACACAGCACGTGACATACAAGAATTAACAGATTAGTTGGGCTCGATGGATCGAGACTCCAAAGTTCAACCTGTGATCCGCGCACTCCTTAGCATCATTTTCTGAAGGTGGCAAACGAAAAAAAAAGATACTTTGTATATTTGTAGAGAATATAAAAATTATAAATAATTCTCTTATATTTGTAGAGAATCAAGAATCCTCATTTAGACAATTACATAAAAAATTACGTTTAATCAATTGAAGTTCAAAAAGTTTAATTTGAAGTTGATGTGTTTATGTGTTAAACTTTCATTTAATATAAAAGTTGTAGATAATATTATCAGCTTTTCATATAATCAAATATCATGTCATTGGAATAGTCCCATGAAAATATATGTATAAAAGAGTAAAAATCTAAAAAGTTTAATTTGAAATGGACAACTTTATATACTGAACTTTGAATTCTACTATGCTCTCATTAGATTTTGAATTAATGATGAATATCAAAGTTCTAGATAATTTTGCTATCTTTTCAGAAAATTAAAAATCATCTCATTTGGATAACGATGCAAAACATTATGTATAAAAGAGTGCAGGCTTGATGACAAAACGAACGATCGAAAATCTTTGGATCAACATAAAATGGACGTCCGAAAATTTTGGCGTAGTAACGCAAATGTCTGAGCATTCAGAATTTTCATAGCGAACGCCAGAAACTAAAAATGGGCGTGCGAAAGTTTTAGTAAGTGGCTATATTTCAATTGCTACTTCAAAACGAATGTCCGAAACTCAAAACGATGCTTGTTTCAGTGTAGAAAAATAAATAATGTCTAGTTTTAAGCACCAACAGCTATGGAGAAGATTGGATAAAACACATCAAGAAGACTAAAACTTTCCAGAAAAAGATAGGCAAAACACTTGTATTCATCCAAAAAGTCATATTCAGCTCAAAGTTGCAAATCTCGCATTTCTTTCTCTCTTACTCTTATCTGAGATTTTAAGTTATAAAAGAGAGATTAGAGGGTATTCTTGTGATATTGTAATAGTTTTTTAGCTTCTAAGTGAAGAGAGATTGTGTCTTACCTCTTGAACGAAAAAAAGACGGATGAAAGCTTTAGAGTAGGAGATGTGTGCCTTACCTCTTAAAGAAAAAATTGTAAAAGATTTCTTCCTTGTCCCATTTGGAATGAAGGAAGGATTGTTAGTGAAATCTTCAACGTTCTCGAGGTCGAGAAGTTGGAGCGGGGACATAGTGCATATTATGTTTGTCTTTCTTTATCCCTCTCTTTACTACTCTATTATGCATGTGATTTGATTGCTATTTGTTGATTTAAAATTTAATGAATCGATTTTAAACTTTTGTGATAATTTTCATAAAATATGTAATATCAATTCAATGTTACCATCCGCCATAGACGTTTCCCTAACAGGTAAGGAGGATGGCCAAGACAAGTTATGCAAGGAGGACCAACATTATCTGAGTTAAATTAGTATGTAATCACTAAACTAACGTGTGATTACACAGTGTTCCAAATTTTTTCTTCTTTAAATAATATCATGTATTTATGTTTCGGGTTAATATTTTTCAAAGCGACATTTTTTTATTAAAGCTAGATTTTTTTTCTCAAAGTAGTCTTGCTTGTCATTGATAGTTCTTAAAAATCACAATTTTATGATTATATAACAATTAATTTTTTACATCCATGCATCGCAGGGATCTTACCACTATGATTAATGCACAATGCTTAAACAACTTAACTCAAAGAAGAAACAATGGAATGAAAATTTATTTTATTCCAGGGGTGGGACCGGACAAGGCATCTAAAGATAACAACTCAACTCCAAAAACAAAGTAGCTACCATCTATGCATGAGCTCGAAAAGTTGCACTTCTTCGTTGAAGACATAGGCTCAGCGCTTTAGGATTTCCTACACGCACTGATTGTAGCACTTAAACAAGTTTGTTTTCTGATTATAAACTTCGAACTTGTTCCTTCGATCCATGTTGCATCAGAACAACGCGGTTCTGAAGTATCAGTTAGGGTTAAATTTCCAAGTTAAAGACGCACGGTAATTGTAAGGCCCCAAAATGAAAGGACCGCTACATGGACAAAATACGGAGATGATCATGGGCTTATAAGTGACATTCATTTTACCTATCAAGACGCATTTTAAATTTGTGCGGGTCGAAAGTCCAAAGCGAATAATATTTTGATGAAGCTAAGAGGATGTTACAAAAGGTATTAGAATCATTCTCGCATGCTCACTTAAATCATGTGGAAATAAACTCGGCCCATGGGCCATTCAACGAGGACGTTGGATCTCTCGGGGGTGATTATAAGTCTTTAAAGTGAAAAGATTTAAGCGTCAAAGATAATCCAACATGGATAAAATATTGAGATGGTCATGGATTTATAAGTGACATCCTCTTTACCTATTAAGATACATTTTAAATTCGTACAGACGAAAGCGCAAAACAAATAGTACCTTGACAGAGCTAAAGGGGTGTTACAATAATCTAATACATCTACTCTAATATCATCGTCTTTGGACTTGCAGTGCGCGGCCAATGGCATTCAGTTGCCCAAATAGTTAGTGATGTTCATCAGAATCTTGCTTTCGGCCACAGGGACATGGCATGACAGGATGAACAAACAAGAACAAAGGGTGATCATGGAGAAGTAGAAGCAGTTATTGGAGGTAAGAGAAGCCATTGACATCCTTGTGAATGAAAAGGGAAGAGGTATTACATGAATAGAAGAAGGGAGAAATAACTGCAAATATGAGTTACTGCAAAATCAATACCGCACTGTTTATAGGCATGAGGAGAACAGTGCACAAAAGTTCTTTAAAATATGTACGACATCTAACATTAATTAGCATACAAATTACACCAATTGATTACCAAATTAATGGGCCATGAATTATTGCTTCGTATTCGTTAATAGGGCACTATTTTTTTCCCATATATACGGCATTGACGTTAATTTCTTGTTAGCATAAGACATATATAGTGGCATTTGTTTACTAATTACATGCGGCTGACTAAAAGTAAATATAAAATTATTTCTGCAGTACTCCAACACACGCTTACAAACACTACAAAATAATTATTTAATTATAATTAGTCAAAAAATATATACTGATTGGATAATTTTAAATACGTATATATCTTTTTTTCGATAGTTAAATACGTATATATCTTGATATATATATATATATATATATATATATAACGATGTATTATCTATATAATTATTGTTTTACTACAAGAGAATACATCAATTATTCTTATTCATATGAATAGTACGTATGCGCGGTTTCCCAGTCCAAAAAATTTTTTGAAACAATTTTTTTTTATTCGTTCTGGGTTCTTTGTCGATGTTGTTTGCATCATATAGTAAACGATCAGATTGAACCGTCTCAACTGGGGGATTGAAATTCAAATAAAAAAAAATCTTAGTTAATGAATCATTAATATATATATATTATAATTATTAATATATAGATCATAATCATCTGAATCTTACCACTTTCATGGAATGATAGAATGAACAAAGAAGAATAAAGGAAGATCATGGAAAAGTAAAAATAGTTGAGATAGAAAAGCCATTGATATTTGCAAAATTAAATCTAACTATTATTTTGAGGCATAAAAGAGAGAAGATGGAAAACCAAACGATTACCAAATTAATGGCGTTCAATCCTAATTGATTAGCATTTGTTATGAGGATTTTTTTCCCATACAACAATGGCGTTAAGTTCATGTTAACGATCTCCATACATATAATTGATTAGATGTATTATATATATAACTAGTGAAAACTATAGCGCTTTGCGCGATTAAAATATTAGTAATATATTAATAATATTAAAATTTAGTTATATATTAAATTTATAATATTAAAAAAATATACTTATATGATAAATTTTTAAATTATGTCCATGGTAACTTTAAGAAATCTCAATTGAATTATAGAGTTCAATTATAAGATGATTTGTAATATGTCACAGTTAGGCTATTTGCTTAAATATTAAAAATACTGTAAATATGATAAGTTTTAATAATGTAAAAATGATATGTTTTGACTATTCTCTAAATTGAATATTGGAAAAAGATATACATTATTCATCCTTCTTTTTGCATAAAAAATACTACTTATTGCCACCTTATAATTGAACTCTGTAATTCAAAAATGTTTTTTTAAGTTACCTAGGAGCATAATTTGAATTTTATCTTATGAGTATATTTTCCCAATATTATATAGTGAATGTATAAATAATTTTTTATGAGATCTGATTATGTAAAAATATTAGTAATATTTTAAAACATATAAAATATGATATCCCTTGTAAATGTTTATGATTTATGCACATTTTTTAGATTTTAAACATATAGTTAAAATATGTTAATATTTTTTCATTTAAAGATCCACCACTTTACTATTGAAGAAGTCTTTATATGTCATTATCATACATATAAACTTAAAAAAACAAATGTTTAACCAAGAGAGGAGAGAGAGAACCTATTAATGAGTCAATTAGTGGAAATTATTGTATTATCATTCTTTTTATTTTATATAATGCCAGACATAACTTAGATTTTATTTGTTAATAAAAATACACGGTCCAAATGTTACAAATATTAAAGTATTGAAGGAATTAATAGGTATATAAATTTGATGTTATAATAGGTATTTATCAATATATTTTTCATTTGACCGGATGTCCGAATATTTAAGTCCACTCTATCTCCTAGTGATTTTTTTATATAAGGCTGTTATGTGAGTTGTTATTAATAACTTATCAACTTAGTTATGTTATTCTAAAATAACTATAAACATTTTTTTCATATTAACCTATTGCATTCATATTTTTATAGATAAATAAAAACTTTTAAATAATATATTTATTTTTACCTTGAACACGTGGCACTCTCAGAATTGGCCAAATTCAACTTCTCATTCCCAACTATCTTCTTTTATTATATCAAGTATAGGTAAGAAATCAACATATCAATTAAATAGGTAAATAAATTATTGACAATTGGGGATAAGGACCATGTGAGACAAAAAGTGATCAATATATATGGGCCACTATTAGATCGTAATCTGACGATTTATAAATAAGTATCATAAAAATGTATACAAATAAATATTTATTTATAAATTGTCAGATCATCATCCACAGTGACTCATGTGTATGGGCCATTTTTTCCCCACACATCCCATTATCTATAGTTGGACAACATTTAAAGCAATGCCGAATGTCATATATAGATAAAAAAAATAGATTAAAAACCTGCTGACATTTAGATTTTGTAAATGAAATAGTTAGAACAATAATGATGTATTCAAGTTAACTAAGGCCACTCATCATGTCTTATTATAATAAAAAGCTAATATATCAATTAATAATAAAAAATAAAGAATGAACATATTATATATGTTTTAAATTATGAGATCAAAACGTGAAATTAGGCCATATAATGCAATTATGAAATTAAGCCATACAATAAAACTAAAACTTCTGAAAAAAATGATTATATATCAATGTACGTATAATATAAAAACTAAATTAGTTAAATTGCAATATTTTCCCATTTTTTAATATTGAAGGAAGTCATTATGTAATGAATTCTAAGGAAAACTAAGAAATACTACTATAGGAAATCACAAAACACTGATTAAAAAAATTTCTGTCAAAAGAAAAAAAAACTAAGAAAAGTCTTTTAAACCGGTGTGGTGCACCTTGAGTTTGCCGCTATGTAGTGGACCAATGGTGTTTAGATTCATTGTTCGACGCCTTGCATGCAGCCTTTAGATAGATGTATCTAAAAAAATAAACAAAAAATATTTATATAAAGAAAATTTTATCTCGTGACAAAATATATTAAGAAACAAAAATATTAGAAAATTGTAAAAAGGAAAGGCATGCAGTTATTTTTTAATTTTGTGTTGATTATTTTAATTGAGAGAGAAGAGAATAGTAATAGATAGTAATCATTAACTATAAAAATCATAAAAGAAGATAAATATGAGTGCAGAGAGAATGCAGTACAATTACTTACAAAAATACTATTAAAATCTTTTAAAGGAATATCAAATTAATATGACAATGAAAATACTCATATAAATAAAATGGATGCGAAAAGGGCAAAAGAAGCTTTAAATTTCGTTTCAGAATTTTAATATATATGGAGCTTCAACTAAATAATGGATCCACAAGAATATTAAACTACACTAGTGAGAAAATATGAAAGTAAAGAATTTGCTACAGGGAAGAAATACATATGCCAAATGGGCAAAAATAATCGTAATATCCAGCTTTAAGTAAATAAGACTGGATCCATAATAATATTAAGCTACATATATAAGTGAGAAAATATGTAAGTAAAGAGAAAAATATCCATAAGAGTTTGCTCCATCGATGTGGTTGCCATGATGTTGTTCAACGTACTCAATGCTCCTCATTAGTAGCCACTCTAGATTCTAGTCAAATGCTTTTGGATGGCTTCACTTCACGAAGGAGGTTTCAAAAGCTGTTAATAAGGGAGGTTTGTTTGGAGAGCTCTTAATAATAAATTAAGAATACATATATATATAAGATTATTTTATATTATAAAAATATAATAAAATATAAAGAGTCGATATCTAATTTATAAATAAATAATTATGACATTAAAATTTTAAAACACAATTAATGTTGAGATCAAACGATATTTATGATACTAAAGTACGAGAATAATAAAAAATATAGAAAATTCAGGAAAAAAAAAGGGATGAATGGTGGTTTGGGATTGGTTATGATTTGTTAGAAATATATATATATATATATATATATACATATATATATATATAAGATAAATAATAGTTAACAAAAAATTTGCAAAATTTAACTCGCATTAATTTAGAATGTATTTATATACGATTAATTTACATTATGAAAAATATGATAGAATATAAACAGTCAATGCATAATTTATATGAATAATTAAGGATGCATTTATGTACTATTTATTTATTATCAAATAAAAGTAGAATGAGATAAAGAGTTAGCATATAATTGATAAATAATTAATTATGATGATTTCAATACACAAAATCATAATGAAAATATTAAGTGTATGTGCTAAGAATGAAATGATGATATTTATAATATTAAAGGATGAGACTATTACAAAATTCAAAAAAAAAAATGAGAAAGATAAAAAAAATAGAATGAATGATGGCTTTGATCATTCTTAATCCTCAGAATATTTTTTACATAGGATAAATAGGAAGACGCTCATTAGTTTACAGATTAGACATTTCTTTTTATTAAATGTAAAATATTTTTTATTGTAAGAAAAAATATAATAGAGTTAACGTATAATTTGTGAAACTTAATACACATTAATCATAAGTGCATTAGATATATTATTTTATATTACAAAAATATAACAAAATATAAAGAGTCATTATAATGAATCCAGATTGGGAAGGTAGTCCTACATATCTATTCTACTTATATTTATATGCCAAATGACGGCTCAATCCATCTTTCCAACTCCAATACACAACCAAAACTTTAGATCTATCAATCTAAAACGATAAATGAAAATAAAATCTGATACTAAATGATCGGCCAATACAGCAACAAACACCAAGCAACTGAGGGGAGGAAGCATGCAACTCACGTCGCAGCGTGGCAAATCCAGACGGCATGCCGCAACTACGGAAGAGGCTGCAGAGCATGAGGAAGCTTATCCTTCGTGTAGCAAGCTGTTGTAGAACGCGCCACCAATGTCGTTTCTCTCTCGCTGAATGCTTCGATTGATCGAAGAGGGATTGAAATCTCTATATAATAAAATTGTTTAGCTGATTTTGAGTGGTCACTCGTAGCAGGCAGGGAGAGAGAGTCGAGCAAGCAAAAAAATAGGATCAATCATTCATGTTGTCGTGGCACAACCTCCTTTTAAACTCTTAAGGGAACTCTTCAACTTCCAAAAGGAAAACCGATGCCATAAAAATTTGCAGCAATAATAATAAGTGTTGTTGTGACACACCAGCCTCTTAAGTGATCTCTTCAACTTCCACAAAGGAAAACGGATGTCAATAAAAATTTGCGGCAATAATAAGATTGAAGGAAGAGAGAGAATAAAATGTAAGGAGGAATAATACATTACCATGAAAGAGAAAATGGGTAATAATAGGGAAAAGTTATTAATAGGAAAGAGAATAAATTAGGGAACGAAATTGTCAATGAAAATAAATAAAACAGTGGAGTGAGTGGACTAATTTTTTAGAATATATTTGTCTCTTAAAGGATGAGAATTTTTTTTAAAGATAAATAAAAATAGTGAGAAAAGAGGTAATGTAGAATATTTATGATCCTGCCATTATCCTTAGAATATATATATATATATATAATTAAAATAAAATTTAAAGTGACATATCATCATGAAATTTAAATAATTATTTTATATTTAATATTTAATGATTCATTAAAAAAGAAGTTACAAATGGTTAACATTCAAAAATTAAATGCTATGAAATATTTTAATGATTCATTAAAAAAGGAGTTACAAATGTTATCGAATATTTTAAAAGCATTAAAAATTTAAAAAAAATTAGAAAAAAGATAAAATCAAATCCTACAATGAGAAGCTCTCCCATGCATCAGCTTTATATATATATAGATTACCATTAAATGCAGCTGATTAAATGCATATATACAATTTTTTTTGTATAGGGTTCAACACTCATACAGGGATGACAATATCCCCGCCCCCAACGGGTGCGAGAATTCCTCGGTCAGGGCTCGAATTTGGGGATTTTTACCCCTCGCAGGGTCGGGGACGGGGGCAAATTGCTCTTGCGCCCTTTTTCGAAGATTACTCCTGCCCGTCGGGTTCCGAATCCTCGCATCTTACATCTTAGTCATCCATTCCATGATATATAAACCTATTTCTCTCTTTTCTTCCTCCCTAGCATGTCTCTCCTCCAGTCCTCCCTAACCCTAATTGTCGTCAGTGCCCCCATCATGTTTGAACTATCGGCATCGATGACCACAACATGGAGATCGGTGGCATTCGTCTCACCGGAAGGCAACTATTGTCCTTCTCAATTGTCCAGCTCCGATGCTCATCCTTCTCGGTGGTGACTCAAAGGTAAACCACGAGAGTGTTGGTGTGTGCACGATGTCGGCATGGACAACCTCCTGATCAAAGACATCGATGCCCACGGCGCAGACAAGCTCTAGATTGACGGCGTCGGTACCCACAGCGGGGATAAGCTCTCGATGACGGCATCAATGCCATGACGTGGAGATCAGCGACGCTCGTCTCGCTAGAGGGCGAAGATCATTCTTCTCAGTGGTCCAGCGGAGGGCGACGCAAAGATCGGCGATGATTTTGAAGAGGGAGGAGTAAAGGAGGAGGGTGATCCAACTGTCAAGGAGGAGGGAATTCATTGCGACGACCTCGCCCTATCATCTCCCTCCGCGATGGCCTCGTCCCCACCCTTAGCTCCCCATCTTCTCCACAACCTCGACTATTTCATGAACTAATAAATATGCATCATACCACTAATATGCATAATACAAATGTCATATAATTTTCAAAAAATATATTCTAAAATTTTCCTTATTAACATTACATGATCACTTCTTTTATAAAAAAAACAATTTTCATTTGCATATTAATTCATCACATAACTATTCAAAACTACAAAATTTCATAATAAATCATAATCTGATTATTTTGTATTAAAACTAACTAAGTACATAGCACTCATACTTAGAATTAAATGTGACATGATAATTTATAAGAATGTCAATTACTATTAATTACACAGAGTAACATGGTATAATATGCAATCCCATATGCACAAGTAAAAAATAATCATATTAAACATTTTAAAACTTTCATAAAATTATTCATAATTTTGTAACTCAATAATGTGCATAAATTAAAAATAATCTAATTTTTCATATATATATTTATCATGACATAATAACATATAGAAAATGAATCATAAACAAAAATGTGTACAATTATGACAAATATATATATCACACATTGTTCAGAAAAATTTTCAGAATTTTTCTGAGTCCAAAAATATACTATCCTCATTTCTCTATTATTTTTCCGAGTGTTCTAAATCTGATTTTTCAAAAAACCTAAATGGGCCACCTAGAGGCCCAAATTCGCGCAGTGGGCTACAAACCCACGTGACTCACGCTGGCCCGTACACCTGCGTTTGCATCAGCGCGCTCGCGCAGACGCGCGTTCTGTAACTGGCCGCTGGCCTGCGCACGGCCGCACGGGCCATCTCACAGAGCAGCGGTATGTAGTGGGCCTGCGCACAGGCACTCGCGCTCGTGTAGAGCAGCGGGCCGCTGTCCCTCGGACACGTGCTCCCGTAGAGCGATGCTGCACGGTCCCTCGCACTGCAGTTTTTTTTATCAAGACATGCTTTACTCTCATTGTAACATTCTAAAAAAAAAAAAACTAAGGCCCACGCGCACACAGCCCAACAGCCCACAAATGCCAAAAGATCTGAGTGCTACAGTGCCCTGAAAGGTGAAGCTCACCTAATCCGCCGACATGCACCCAAAATCCCTCACTTTAGCTACAGTAAACCACCCTCTCTTCTCCCCCTACAAGCTCCACACGACCAGCACATAAGGGGGGTCATTTTGGAGCTACAATGAGTAGCTCACTCACTCTCTCATCTATCTTTTCATTTAGGAAACGTGAATAATAATTAGAAGAAAGAAGGAAACTAAGAAAGGAAGGAGATAAGGAATTAAGATTCACTAATCAAAGTATGTTGGATCCAAACCTTCTTAATTTTCTCCTAATAATGTTTGATTGTGTGGATTAGAAATTAAAGAACAAACTCTTTATTCTTAGAGGAAGATTTAAGAAATGTGCATTGATATTTTTTTAGATTACTATTATATTGCTAATCATGATTAGGATGCAATGTGCTTCATGTATTATTATGCTTATTGTTCTATTGCTAATCACATTTAGATATGGATGTCCATAGTTGCTCATGTTAGCTCAAGAAGGAAATTATCTAATGTTTATGTGCATATATGAAGTGATTAATGTCTTTATGTGAAAGCTTCTTTTATTACATTGTTAGGATGCTAGGAATGTTGTAAGACGCTTTATATGATGTCTGGAAGTTAATATGTGTTTAACATGTCAATGTATACAAGATTAGAAAGAAATGATATAAAAATCGTGTGTTCTGTCGGTCCAGGGCGACCGATTCATTATCGGTCGATTGTTTTGGAGACAATTATAGTCTCGAACTCTGTCCAACAGTCGACCGATTCACCAACGATTGTCCATTTTGGAACTGCAGTTACATTCTGTGATTAGCGGTCGATCGAACGTCATATTTTGATCGTCCAAAAGCCATGTAACGATTGACCAATATCCTAGCGATCGTCCGATTTGAGTAGTCATTTCATTATGTGATTAGCGGTCGAACTAAAGCTTAGTTTCGGTCGTCCGAAACTTATAACGATCGGCCGATATTCCAACGGTCGCTCATTTTGCGTTGCTCACTGTGATTAGCAATCGATCGAACGCTCTGTTTTGGTCGTCCGAAGATATCAAAATGATCGTCCGTACATGCGTCCAACAATCGATCGAAACTGAAAATGATCGTCCGTTTTGGGCAGATTGATTAGTTATGATTGAATGTTCACACTTAGCATAATTTGAAATATGTATGACCTTAAATAGGGTTAAAACACACAACATGTGATGAATGATTGTATGTATTGATGAATGTAAGTAAAAGATGGAATAGCTTGAAGGTGTCTTATTGTAATCGTGGAGAGGAATAAAGTTTTCACATGCTAGCTTATGTGTCATATTACCGGAGAAGAATACTTCCAATGGGGGCAATCATCCCGGCGTAGCTAGTTAAGGTCCCGTGAATCAACATGATCTTCGCAATCACCATGATAATAAGCTATCTTAATCAAAATAGAAGATGAAAAGATGAAGCAAAATGGAAAGTAAAGTCTTACACATATATATGTACTTTTCAAAAATGACTTGGAACATAAAGATGAAGATGATGATGAAAGCACCAATAGGTTGTTAATGTATGTCTTCTTGTCATAAGATGCTATATAAGAAGATATTTAAGTAAAGCAAGATAAATAATGATATGCCTTAGCATAAAAATAAGTCATGATATGCTTTGACATAATGATTATGATATTATATGCCTATTTTATCTTGCCATTATGATATATTATAGTATGCATAAATAGCTCATAGCATATATATGATTTATGTTCCATGATGATGATATGCATATGTCATGACATGTATAGATTATGCCATAGGATCATAGCATGTATGGGCTTCAACATACTCTAACAGGAGAAATTCCCTGCACACTATGGATCCGTGCAGGTATGGACGAGGCTTAGGTTCAGTGGCGAGAGCCTCATGATGGTGACATTGCACATGGGTTGGTCGCTAAGGCCCAAGTTATCTTTTAGTCTTTTATATTATGATGATGAACTCTTATAAGAGTTAAGTACGTATGGCCTATGGGCCTTTTGAGTCATGTATCTTTATTTGAACTCATCATGTATTAAGAACCCTATGTTGGGTCTTGATATTAGAGCATATGTGGCCCATGGACTAAAGATGTATCTTGAGATTTTCTTTTATTCACTCACGAAGTCTTCCGCTGTTTATGATATTAATGTTTTATTTTATATTATTATGTTTCTGCTGTAAAGTTTTATAAAATTAGGTCATGTCAAGTAACGTCGCCTAGGGTTCGACGATTCAAATTATGGCCGAATTTTGGGAATGTTACACTCATGTCCATTGTCGTCCATGACAAAGTTTTTTGAGGTAGAATCAAGAGGGATCCGTAAGATCAATGATCGTAAAATTCTATTTTATGAATAAAATATATATTTTTAAAAATATAATAATAATAATGATAATAATAATAATAATAATTATCATAATAATATATTCTACTCTCAATATATACATTATACTTGATTTCTAACTTTCATGGGATACATAACAATATAAAAAGTTGAAAATTAGAAAAAAACTAATTATGATATTTCACAATGGTAAATCAATTTTCTCACTGAATTTTCTCACTAATTATGATATTACAAATGTTTTTTTTAAATATCATTTTTCACATAAGTTTATTAATTGATTCTAGATCATTCATAAAAAATGAAAAGAGAAATTGAGAGGAGAGAATTTAACCTAATTCATTGCCAATTTTTATTATTAATATTCTATTTTTTAATTTTTCCAATTTTAAAAAAGAAAATTACTCCTTTCTTGCCAATTTTTATTAAGAGACAAAGCATCCAAGATTTTTTCAGTGGGAAAGAGGAGCCTAAGCTCCGCGCGCGTTTTATATAGCGACATCAAAAGACAAAATGCGGAGCAGGTAGGGCCGCGAGATCGCAGTACAAAGCATCCAAGATTAATGTCAACAATTAATGAAAGGCTCCTGCAACCTCCAGGAGGTCAGACACCATTTTCTTCTTTTAAATTTAAATAGACATCGA
Organism: Pontederia crassipes; assembly: GCA_030549335.1. NCBI lineage: Eukaryota > Viridiplantae > Streptophyta > Magnoliopsida > Commelinales > Pontederiaceae > Pontederia > Pontederia crassipes. The sequence continues at coordinate 44,755,454 of CM060197.1, read as the reverse complement.
CTTCAAGTCTGGGCAGTGCAGAAATTACAGAATTCAGATAAACGAACGACACAGTTTAGATAAATGAAACAGTCTAAATGATCGTTAATTAAGCGGACACTTCCGCAAGTGAAACTATATTTTATAATGGGATGAAACTACATATTAATTAATTACAATGATCATTGAGCTCATCCTCTTCCTCTAACGAATCACAAATAGTCTCATAGATTCTACTTGTTGTACTTTCAAAAGAACATTCTCTTTAAATAAAATGAAAATGTCACTTTAAAAAATATTATTATCACTTTTTTATAATACTTCCATCTGGTATGCCAAATAGTGAACAAATTGACTGCTACAACCACATATTGAAGACAGTATTTCCAATAACTCAAATAAATTAAAGTGAGGAATTAATTACTCTAAGAATTAAATTTCAAAATATAATTCTATATATCCGATAAAAACTTCTGTAACTATAGGGAACACGTATCATTTACGCCAAATACTGACCAAATTTGACTACCACAAACACATAAAGCTTATCATATGTATGGTCTATGTAACGATAGTATCCTATCCTCCACTCTCTTTTGAGCAACAAAGAACCGATGAATACCCAAAATCCAGTGATAAATCCAAGAGCCACACTTACAAAAAACCATACAATTTTATGATCCTCTTTTTGTTTTCCATTGTCAGTGTTTTGAGATGGCTGATTTGTGACGTTACTTTGGCAATTGATATTCAATGGAAAACCACAAAGATCCGCATTGCCCATGTATATGGAAGCATCCGGGTGGCTATCAAATTGTCCGCCCGTCGGAATTCTTCCAGACAATTGATTGAAGGAGAAGTTCATAGAACTTAGAAAATTTAAATCAGCCATGGTCTGAGGAATCTCACCCGTGAGATTATTAAATGAAAGGTCGAGTGATTCCAAATACCGTAGTCCCATAATACTCATTGGAATTATTCCTGTCAGATGATTGTTGGACAAGTTCAAATTCCGCAAACCATCAAGAACTGTGAGAGCTTCACGAATCGCTCCAGAGAGATTGTTATATGATAGGTCTATACTTGTAACAAAGTTCTTGGACGTCATTTCATATTTTTGGTCTCTTCCTTTAGTGACGACATCAACCAAACCCCCAAATTCGACGAATTCATAGATATATGAATGCTTCATGGCACTTAAGTTGGCAAAGTCTGATGGCACGGGGCCGGATAGCATGTTATGCGATAGATCAATCATCCCAAGATGGGAGAGGTTGCCAAGCGCTCTAGGAATTTGGCCATCAAACATATTTGATTTGAGGCCTAGTACTCTCAAGCTGGTCAGCGTGCTTCCTAGCCAGGTTGGTATTCTTCCATTAAATTTATTATTCCCAAGATCAAGAAACTTCACATTTGTACAGTTCTGTAGTGCTAAGGGGAGGCGTCCTGATAAATTATTCCTTTCCAAGTGCAATATTTCAAGATTAGGCAATGAGCAAATGGAGGAAGGGACAGTACCGGATAACCCATTGTTGCTGAAATCCATAGAGGTCAATTTGTTTTTGCTGTCAAAGCAGTCTAGCATCTCACCTGATAACTGGTTGCCAGAGAGATCGACATGAGTAAGCTCCTTCAATTTGCATATGGATGAGGGAATGCCACCGTTTAATTTGTTAGCCGCTATCTCACTGACATTTGGAGGAATTGGCCATGATATTGAATTATTTGATAGGTGCAGTTCTCGAAGCTGCTCTGGTAATTGAGAAAAGGGACCATCCAACAGGTTGTTGTTCAGATCGAGACTTAACAAATGATTTAGGTGTTGCAAAGAAGCTGGGAGCTTTCCTTGTATCATGTTGTTGGACAGGTCAATAGTTACCAGGTTCAAAGAGAAGTTCCAAAACCAATCTGGAATCACATCTGATATCTCCACATTTGACATAATTAACAAAGAAATACCCTCAATCTTTCGAAGCCAGGCAGGAAAGGCTGTACCCACTATACAGTCGTCCAAGGCTAATCCCATTAACTGCGGTGGAGGAGTCCAATCAGATCTGATACGGATTTCAAATAAGTTGTGAGATAAATCTAATGTTTCTAGTCTTGTGAGATTTCTGAAATGTGCATCAGTGATAGCGCCACTGAAAGAATTTCCAGCTAGCTCCAAGCCAACTAGGCTGCTCAATTGTCCGAGACGCCTTTCTGTTAGCATCCCATTTAATTGGTTGTTTTCAAGATCAAGGTACTCTATCTTTTTATGGTCGCCATTAAGCCAACGTTGCAATTCACCTTTAAGATTCATATCAGACAATGACAACGTTGTTAAATTGTTGAGTTTTGATACTGCGTCATACAATGAATCTCCTTCGAGAAGTTCATTGTCTGACAAACTCAAGAACTCAAGGGACGTCAAATTTGCCATTGCACTAGGAACATGCCCCATGAAACTATTGACAGATAGGTCAAGGTGTTTTAAGCTACTAATTTCAAACAACCACAAAGGCAACGTGGTGTTGAATTTATTTGCTCTCAGATCAAGTATCTTTAAGGAAGTGAAGTTAACATGAAGAGGTAAGGTAGTCCCAGTACAAGAGGCCATGTGCAATTCTGAGAGAAAGGGAAGCATACCCACTGATTGCAGAGCACGAGAAAAGTTCTTCACCTCCACATCACTCAAGTCAAGGTAATGAAGAGAAGAAAGGCGAGAGAGCCATGAATCATCCACGATCTCAAGTCGCAATAGATGATTGAAGTAACCCACGCCATTCAGGGACAGGTCTAGATAGCGCAAGCTCGTGAGGTTACCCAACTCTGGAGGAACGCTTCCAACTAGAAATGACCACGACAGATCGAGGTGCCTCAGCCTCTTGAATGAACCAATGAATTTCGGGATTGGAGCCTTGGAGAAGTCATTATAGCTGAGGTCCAAGTACTCAAGTTCTTGCAGGGTGAGCAAACATGGATCGATCTCATCTCCTATCATTCTTGTATCAGAACCCCGGAGGTCGAGTTGTATGACGCGACTGGTCCTGTTGCTGCACGTCACTCCCTGCCAACTGCAGCAGTTCATGCCAACCCATGAAGAAGAGAGCACGCCAGATGGGTCTTGCACGCTATCTTTGAACTGGAGGAGGGCCTTCCGTTCATCTTCTCTGCAGTTGAAGGTGGGAGCTCCCTGGCAAAGATGGTGTTGCCCAAGCAGCTGAATGCATGAGAAGACCAGTAAAGCAAGAAGAGCGGCGTACCGCTCACTAGTACCCATGGATGGAATGAATATATGTCTAGTTCTATCAAATGAGATGTTATTATACTCCGATTTTCCTGCCACTATATATAGGGCTGCCATTAATAAAAAAAATAAAATAATGATGTCATGATGAATGGTTCCAGAAAAATAATGACACAAAAATTCCAATTAAATTATTTACTTTTCTGCATTCATTTCATCCTTTCTTGGGGCTAAACCTTTTGTTTGAGCATGCTGTAGATGGGGAAATGAGCTGACAGGTTAATTTGAAGCATTCTCTCGATTTTGCATGTAATGTGTTGTCGTGTTACATGACTCATACAATGAAACTAATAATTATATGAATATGCATGCAATGTGATAAATATGCATGACAACATATATGGATTAACTCTACACCATCCAATTTTTCATGTATCTAAAAGAGTTCAAATTAACGCATGATAATTTTATTATGAATAATTTTATATGTCATTTTAACAATCCTATACACATACTTAGGACATATGCGACATTATATTATATTATATTATATTATTTATGCATACATACATACATACATATATATACATAGACACACATAATAGCATTGCATAATATGAAAATTTATATATATACATACGCATAAATATTAAATAGCCATAATTACATATGCAAATTTATCAAAAAATATTCAAAATTTACGAATAAAAAAAAGATTCAATCTCGCATCAAACATTTGTCATAATATGATACAAAATCCATAAGTATGTCAATATTCTATTTTTGTTACAATTATCTAAGTTCAGAACTATATTTATATCATTTTCTATTTTTCTCTAGGACTTGCTTTAATATAAGTTTCTGTTGGGTTTAGGGTTTAGGAAATTTTAATTAGTCCAGATTAATCAATCAATTTCAAGTTGAGGTTACAATATTTCTAGTAGTTCACATAAGTGATTAATACTGATAGCAAGCGAAATCTCTATATGATTAATACTGACCAACTTTATTGTTACAGCCACAATATTTCCACTAGTTCACATAAATTAAAGTGATGAATTAAATGATTGGAGGGTGAAATTCCAAAATTTTTAACATATATAGGGGATAAATATAAACACTTCAATTACATCTTTATAAAAATAAAATCAGGTAACATGCATGCATCATGTACGCCTATATATTAATACTGAGTAAACTGACTCCACAAGCACATAAAGTTCATCATATTGATTGACTAAGTATCCTTCCGGACAATGCACTGAAAGAGAAGTCCATATCACTGAATAGAAAATTTAGATCAGTCATGGCCGGAGGAAACTCACCTATAAGATTAATTGCTAAGTGACAGATTGAGTGAGTTCAAAAACTGTAGTTTCCACTTAGTCAATGGAATTGTTCCTGTCAGATGGTTGTTAGACAAGTCCTAGGTCTATACTTCTAGGAAAGTTACCTCCTTTGGTCTCGCCCTTTGGTCATGACCTCAAACGAGTCAGCATATCTGAAAAAGAAAGCCAAATATAGATATGAGAATGCTTCATCGTACAAGCCGTCATAATAAATTATTCCTTGTATCATGTCGTTGGATATGCCGACATATGGTACGCTCACATGTGATATCTCTGCATGCATTTGACATATTGCAGTCAACAAATGGTGTTCCTAGTAATTCCTAGTTATTCCTATTGCAGTCTTCTTAAACTATATAAACAATTGCATGCACACGTACGGTTGTTCGTGACAAAATAGAAAAGATTCGAAAGTAGAATTGGAAGTTAATTACATGTTTAATGAGAGGGAAGTAATTTTGTCCATCGCCATATCAGTTTTCCTTGTAATATTTGAGACGACTGAGGGATGAGACAATTTTGATGCCTTATGTGTAAGGAAGTCCAAGTGTTTACACGCCTTCCAATCAGAAGGCATGACGTATTCTTGCAAGCGTTCAAGTCTTCCATGTCGTCCAATTGCCTGTTATTATCAGAAATATAGCTATCCAAAAATCAATTTATTTATATTATTTAATTACGTGATTTATAAACATATATGTTTTCTAGCAACCGACTCATTTATTTGTTTATTTTAATTTAAATTATAATTTACTCTTCATATTGAATGACTAAAATTTAATTATTCTCCTATTTCAAATATATTTGTTTAAATCAATTAATATAATTACTATGTTATTTAATTATGGGATATAAACTTTCTTATATATTTCAATGTATGTTGATTATGACATCTTAAATTTATGGGTGTAAAGATTTATAAATAATATAAAATTTGTTATAGAACTTATAATTTAATGATATTTTTTTTATCATTTAAGAAGGGTTAATTCTTTAAACATCCCTTGAACTATAGTGATTTTTCGCGTCTGCCTTTAATATATGAACTTATCGTAACACCTCTCAAACTATGTTGTAATTTTCACTTTGGTCCATCTGAAACTTTCTCACTATTTTTTTTAATTTATTATATGACTAAACTATTCTCCTCTTATTTGAAATAGATATCTATTTTTTCCTTTGTTAAGGACAATTTATTTATTTAATAAATAAAAATAATAAAAAAGTTAACGATGGATAGACTAAAGTGAAAATCGCGATAAGAGGGTGCTAAGGTAAGGTCATATATTAAGGGAAAACATGAAAAATTATTATAGTTTAGACGAAGTTTGAGGAATTAACTCATTTAAAAATATTTAACTATTAGAAGTAGTATATAATTAATTATTTAAAATAAATATATTTTTATTGGTAACACAATGAAATTATTTTCGCGCTCTATCTGATCAAGCCAAAAACTATTTTGCTATTTGGTAAAGATGGTGAAAGACGAACTCCTTTTTATTGGCTACCAACAAACAAAAATGGAGTTTACTTTCAGAAATGACCAATGACACCATGCATAGAAAGAACTCCTTTTTTTCTTCTTTTTCCACATCCGGTGTCCGAACTCCTTTTATTGGCTACCCAATGAACCGCAGGATGCCTCTACCTCTAGGGAATGAGGCATTCTAACATTCTCATGTAGTGCAGTAAATATGCATAAAAGCATAAGATGAAAATTTTCAAAAAAAAATTAATCAGTAAAAAAATTATATTTAGCATTAAACCATAATTTGTGTGAATTAAAAAAAATTATTTCGTATCCAATCCACTATATAAATTTAATATGCATAATTTCTATGTCATTTCAACTTATTATGAAATATCATAATCATGTATATAATAACATTGGTATAATAAATGCATGCATTTAAATTTACTTCAATCAATTTTATCATATAGTGCATCATATTGAGTCATGGTTTGATTTATTTCTTTAAGTCGACAATCTATCTTTTATTGGTGATATTTCATAGGAAAATCATTTAAAAAATGTGAAGAAGAAAATAAAATTATCATGGCAAATGATATCAATTTCATATCCAAAGATTAGATATACCAATTTCACTGATTGTGTCTCTTGAAAGGATTTTCATATACGAAGAAACTAATATTATGAGACTGAAAAAAAGAAAGTGGAGTCATGACACTAAAACGACAGTCATTATATTAGAACCAATGTTGTCATACCCGGCCCGGCCCGACCGGTCGGATCAGTGTCTGGGGCCTATGGCCCGCGGGTCGGTTGAAACTTGGAAAAGAGTTTCACCTTTTTTCACCCGGTCAAATGCGGGTTCAATCGGCCAACCCAGCAGAATTAACCGACCCGACCGGATCAAGAAATGAAAATAAAATTGAAACATAAAAAATATTAAAATATTTAGACATATTATATATATATATTGAAATTTATATTTTAATGTCCTGTTGTCACATATATAAATTTTTTTCACTATTTTTTATTTATAACTACCTCACAAGAATTTTTTATTTATGTTGATGACTTAATTTATGTTACTTAATTATATTATTTAATCTGAATTATTTTATTTACTATATTATATATTTTTGTTAAATAAGATATTATATATTAACAAGATTATAACAATCTCTTTAACAACTTGGTCCAACCAAGTCGACTTGACCCATTGATCAATTTGGGTCGATGGTCGGGCCGGATTTTATAACATTGATTAGAACATTAGAACGAATTGGAGCAAATATACTTCTGCACACCTGACTGAGAACCACGACCCACCAATAGAAGTGTAAATTGAATATTAAGAATTAGGGGTGTTCGTTGGGTCGGAATGATCTCACGATTCTCCTTGTCCCGAGACTTCACTCTTTCAACACTTGTTTAATTCTGAATCGACCCATGGACCCTGACCCGAATCGACCTGAACCGATTTGGATTGGGTTGGGTTGGTGGTCGGGTTGAACCCAAACCGACCCAAACTCGTGCCGACCATGAGTCGGGTTGGGTTAGTGTTAAATTTTTTCAATTCAAGTCAACCCGACCCCACTTGATAGATCTAAGTTTTTATTTAAATTTAAGCTTATATTTGATTTAGTTTTTTCTAAAAATGAAATAAAATATTTTAAGTACAGGTATAATATTAAATAGTTATATTTTTTATTTTATGCTTTAAAATAAATATTAAATAATATTTTTATATTAAATAAATACAAAAATAATAAGAAAAGTTTTTTTAAAAAAATTACCCGACCACCCGACCCGAATTAAATCAGGTCAAGTTAAGTCGAATGCAACACCCCAAATCCTTTTGACCCAACCCGTAAACACCCCTACGGACTGGCACGACTGTGCAACAATGGAGATGAGGCCAACATCAAAGATTCAATTCTTATTGACGTAACGCGATGACGAGATCTCTGAATTATTTATTTCGATTTAAGATCACCCGATTCACGGGTCACAATTTCCATCACATAATTTGTGATCATCTATCTATTACGATACTTTTCATTGCCATATTTTATAAAGTAAGGTTCTAATTGAATATAAGTCCTCGAATTAACTTTTTCATTGCCAATTACTATTAAAGCGCTTCATTAGTAATCATTTGCATTGGCGATAATTAATCAGTCTCGTGACTATTTAAGTTAAAGACATAAAAGTGAAAAGTCCTAAGTCATCTTTCTAAAGAGCGTGTGAAGCGCCTTTCGTGTGAAACTCGTCTGAAGCGGTTTTACATATACTTTTATTTTTTTCGACATCTTTCTTCATTGATAGTTTAGAGGGTCATTAGAGATAACAAATATATGATTCAAATAATTAAAAATAACTTTTTTCATCATTTTTGAATTTTGACAAACTTTTGCACATTATTATCCGTCATAATGGATATAATCATTTTATATAACTTATTATCTTATAAAACTATTTTTTTGTAATCATGAATGATCCTTTAAGCTATTAGTAAAGAAATATGTCTAAAGTCGCTTCACACGAAAAGCGCTTCACACACTTATTTTTTCTTATATATATGTGTGTGTGTTTAATTTTAGCATTCTCTACCTCATTTTGTTTTCTATCTTTTACACCATCACATCTCCATTTAACAATTTATGATTAAATCTCAAATATTTATCATAGTTGGATGAAAATCAAATAGTAAAGAAGATAAAGAATAAGGTGACATAGGGAACACCTTCATTTGTGTGTAGAGGTAAACTTAGAAAAGCATGACAAGTGATGTAATTCGTCAATGGCATGTGTCAACAAATAAATACGTCATATTATTTAAAAAAATATCTAACTTTTAGTTGATTTTATCTAAAAATTTGGAATAAAAATCACCTAATTAATCAGCATAAGCATTTCTTATCCTACCCCAACAAATATATGCACTTATAATAGTATTCAACTTTAATAATGACTCATATGTTTTTAGTTTTGTATTATGTGAGAAAGAGAGAACTTAGATAATTTTGAAAAATAATTTATTTACATGAAAAATTATTAGATAGTTTTAACTAATAATAATTTATTTACATGAAAAATTATTAGATATGGAACATTTGATTGAAGGTTTAATCCAATACAGTTATATAATATGTATTTTTGTAATATGTGTGCATCGTACGAGTCTTGGCATCAAATAAATACAAAATAAAAGGTTTACATAGAAGGTTAATTAATAATTCATAAACATAAAAAGCCTAAAAATAAAAGAAGATCAAACCTAAATGATAACAATACATATATATATCTAATTTAAAATAAATGAGATTATATATTAAAAAATTAGTTTGATTAGAAAAGAAAAATTTAGCTGAATTAAATGAAGAAAACATATCTAAGAAAATAACAAATAATGGTAATATATTCCACATGACATTCTAAAGATATTTAAAATTTCTTTTACTTTTCAAAAACTTTATTCTTATATGTTTGGTATTTTTAAATATATTTGATAACATAAGAACATATGTACAAGAAAGAGTTTTAGTTGGGTTGAAATTAGTTAATTCAATTTGAGTTGTAGTAGTACTTTCTTTAACTTTAGTCATGGAAATATGTTTTCCAAAAGAAGAAAATGGAATTAGTAGATGTCATATGTGCTGCTCACAAAATCTTTAAACTTAATTAGGTTTCAAAAATATTTTCTAGATAAGAATACATTGATAAAAATGATTATATATATATATATATATATATGTATATATATATATGGGTAAAATGTATATGCTAAGCACCCTTTGATTCACATTGTTGTGAAGTGCGATTTGAGCCATCCAAATCAGATCTAATTTGATTTCATCAAAGTGTCTGATCCAACCAGTCTTTCATCTCACAAAATACACTCCCTCTCTCTCTCTCTCTATATATATATATATATATGGGTAAAATGTATATGCTAAGCACCCTTTGATTCACATTGTTGTGAAGTGCAATTTGAGTCATCCAAATCAGATCTAATTTGATTTCATCAAAGTGTCTGATCCAACCAGTCTTTCATCTCACAAAATACACCCCCTCTCTCTCTCTCTCTTCTCTTTATCCCCCTCGATCGATCCCTCCCTCTCTCTCGCAGACCGCCATTTCCTAAGCCATCACCCGATCCGTGACGCTGCGATCGCCTGGCTCGCCCCAACTACGACGTCGCCGTCCTCGCCGTCGTCATTGTGGGCTTCAACTTACAGCCGAGCTCCCTCTTCGCCCTTTCCTGGTCGGAGGGTGACCTTGGATCGAGTTGCAGCGATCGAGTTGCCGGAGATTGATAGAGGGAAACAGAGATCGCCGAAGTTCGAGAGAGAAAGAGACATCACTGTCATGGCCGAGAGAGAGAGAGAGAGAGGATATCGAGAGAGATCGTCGTCATGGCTGAGAGAGAGATCATTGGTGACCTCAACATTGCGATCTGGATGGCCGCCTTCATGCTCAATCGCCGGCGCTGCAGTTCCCAGACCGGCAGCCCTTGAGCTCGATCGTCGGCGCCGCAACTTCTAGATCGTCCGCCCTCGCCGTCAATCGCCGATGTCGTCACCGCGGCCTCCCTCACCGTCAATCATGGAGAAAAGGGGATGAAACACAGAAATCGAATAGAAAGGGGGAGAGATGAGTTGCAGAGATTGTCTGAGAGAAAGGGGGAGAAAGAATCGGCGATGTCAAAATCTCTCAAGATGATATTAAAATTTCGTGTACTCTGATCTAAGCCATCCAATCTGATTTGGATGGCTTAGAATGTGCTTCACACGGTGTGAAACAAAGGGCTCAAGATCGTGCTTCACACGTGTAAGCAAAGGGCGCTAAGGATATACATTTTACTCTCTCTATATATAGAGAGGTTTTTACCACGGGTGTTTCAAAATTTCCTTATAAACAATGTAATGTATCTTTGTGTCAACTTAATATCTTTTAGAAATAGTGACTTATATTATTTTATATCGAGACGATAATTTTTTTCTCGAAGTATTCTCGTTTATCATCTTTAATTTACAATTTTTTTATAGTTCATAAAAATAATAATTTTATGAGCATATAACAATTAATTAATTAATTTTTTTTTGCAATATCCATGCGTCGTAGGGATATTATCACTACTAATCATTAATGCACAGTGCTTAAACAACTCAAATGAAACAAATGGAAGGAAGAAAATTTTCTTTTATTCCAGGAGTGGAATCAGGCAAGGCGTAGTAAAGATAACAAAACTCAACTAAAAAACAAAGTAGCTACCATGTATGCATAACTTCGAGAAATTGCACGTCTTCGTTGAATATGTAGGCGCCGCACTTCAAGATCTCCCACATGCACTGGTCGTAGAATCTCCACAAGTCCTGATTATAAACCTCGAACTTGCCATTGATCAAACCAGTCGCGTTCCTCCAGTCCATGCTGCTCCAGAACAACATGGTTTCGAAGTACCAGTTGGGGTTAAATTTCCAAGTCAAGGACGCATGGTTATCCAATACGTGCACTCCGATATCATCATGGTTAAATTTCCAGATCTGGACTTGCAGTGCATGGTCAATGGCGTCCCGTTCCCCAAAAAGTTAATGATGTTCATCAGAATCTTGCTTTGGGCCACACGAACGACATGGCATGACAGGATGAACAGACAAGAACAAAAGGTGATCATGCAGAAGAAAGTTGTTGTTGGAGGTATATTGAGTTTTTCAGCTATTTACCACTTTTAAGTGTAACAGTTTTGGCGTCTTCTCTCCAGTTTGGAAGGGAACCAGGTGCCCTTCCGGCCATAACATTCGCCATTTGTTTAATTTGCATATCCAAATTTTGATTTAAAGCTTTCCGATTGTTGACGCGAGTCTCCATTATTATTTGCATGGTCTGAACTATATTCATAATCTTTGTCATCATCTCCTCAAGAGAGTTCGTCGAGCATTGTGGAGGAGTTTGAGGTTGCTTTCGGTAGAGAGTGAAATTGGTTGGAGGCTGAACTTGCGGAACCCGCTCCAAGCATACTCATTATTTAGCTTCCTGAAAATCAGATTAGAGACATAGTTAGCATTTTCAATGTGTGTAATATCCGAAGAATTACCTATTGGACACTCCTGAGTTGGATGTCCTCCTCCACATTGCTGGCACGCCATCAAGTTCAACATCTTGTCAAACTTTTTATTTAACGACTCGAGTGTAGGACCAAGAGGGGGGTGAATTGGTGTACAAAAAATCTTCTCAAAAATTCTATTTCGGAAAACTCAATAAAAAATGATCACAAGAAAATAAAGATAAGGCGTAAGTGAAAGATAAAGAACAAACGCAAGGAGACACATTATGATGACGAGGTTCGGCCTCAATTCTTTGACCTACGTCCCCGCTCCGACTTCTCAACCTCGAGACCATCGGAGATTCACTATCCTTCTCTTTTCTTGTAGGGAGAGAACAACACTCTTTACACAACAAATCTTCTTCTCTGCTCAAGAAACAAGGCACACCTCTTATACAAGGAGCTCTCAATCTCAATAGATTAAAAAAAAATGTTTCCCTCTAACTCTTTTCTTTTACAAAATTTTTCTCACACTCAATGCTAAGAAAAGAAAAGGGAAGAAATTTGTAATTTTGTGCTCAAAAACTTAAGAGGAGCTCTAGGATGTTCTTGCTTGCTTAGATGATTTTTCTTTAGGCTTTTGACACTCCTTTTATAGGCTCCTAGAGGTGAGAATTCGTTCAAAAAGTCTTTCACAATTTTCTCCACAAAATAATAGTCGTTATTGTTCATTTGACTGAGAGGCCGATTGACCGCTAGGATGGACTGGTCGATCGGTCATTGTCACCGTTGTTCATTTTTTGTGTTTTGACGCTGTCCGGTCGACCGATCCTTTGATCGATACATCGACCGGTAATGTTTCGACGTCGACCGGTACATATCCCTGTCAACTGATCTATCGACCGGTATAGTCTCGATGTCGATCAGTATAATCTCGTCTTTTCTTTCACTGATTATCAATCGACCAGTGCCATGGCCGGTCGACCGATGAGTCGACCGGTCGTGCTGAAAAATTTTTCTTCCAGTTTTAGTTTGTCAATTTCTTCTGCGAATCTGGTCATATTAATTTTACACCTACATTATCATCACTTGAGCATAGATTAGTAACTTTTATATCCATTTTAATTTGTTATCATCAAAACATAGGATTCAAAAATCTCCCTCTTTTTTATGATGCCAAATTAATTGGACGATGAAGAAAGAGAAAGAGACAAAAAGAGAGAACGAAAATAAAATGTAAGTTTAGACAATAGTGAGCAAGCTCCTCCAACATTTATACATATTTCACATTTTCTCCCACTAAATAGATGGCATGTATATTCTCATAATAATTTTGGACGATATGAAAATATGGCACGAAAATAAATATGAAATCAAATAAGGCACTTCATCATGAAGAAAAAAAAATTATCACATTTCAATCATAACTAATAATACATCATGTGTTCATGCACTAACAAATGTGACTGTAGTCACTACAAAATGGTGCACGATACTAGTACAAATATAACATCGTCAACAGAAAGCATATAACATCATAATATCATCCTAAACTTCTCCCCCTTTTGACATATCAAAGAGGGAGACAACTCTACTACTCCTCGTCGGGACTATCATCCTCACGAGCTATAGGCAAAATAAATCCTTGTGATGCATAGTAGGTCTGTAGCAATCCAACAAGATATCGGGAGTCACGCTCCATCCTTCGAACACGACGATCCATCTGAGTCACACGATAGTTAATGACAGTCACCTGCTGTGAAAGAGCCGTGAAATCATATGTGCCATAGGAATGCGAAGTAGCATGCTGGGAAGGTCCAATATGCTCATTGGGCGCCGAAGGCGGAGGGAAGCTCGGGCCAGTCTCTGGTGCATCTTGAGTGTCCATCGGTGCTGGCTCTTCGTCTGTGACATCATCTCTATCGTCAGAATCCATCGATGCCTGCTCACCAAACCTAAGACCTTTCCGGTGCAAAGTCCCGGAACCAATGACGTCAGTGGGACGAGGTCGAATGTACTCCTCGTCTGCAGGGATCTCGACACCAAAATGGAGTAAAATCTTAGTGATCCTGGCACCAAAATATAAGTGGTACCGACCACGAGAGACAGAGGAGACCTTCTGGAAGGTGTAGTCCATGTGATAGAAAACAAAATGGCCAAAATGAATAAATGAGCCATTACTGATGCAGAGATAGTGAAGAAAGAAGAGATCAAAGTGAGTCACCTCTGTATAGTGTCCGGCTCGAGGAGTGATCATGCGACTAAGAATGTGATGAGCCATTTTCATGATTGGATGAAGATGTCGATGGGCCATTTCGACGGTATAATGGACATCTTGTCTAGCAAAAATCGTACGAATACCATCCACGATCGAAAGATAATCGGAAAGCCATCCATAAGTGACAAACGAATAAAAGCCAGGTAAGGGGCACGCAATGCCAAAGATGTGACAGAGATGGTCAGAATCAAAACGAATGGGTACACCAAGGACATAGATAATGATGGCCTCTCGAGTGATTGTCATGTTCGCATAAAAGTGACGAAGAAGACGGCTCTGTGAGAGAGAGAAGTGGTAGCCAACCGATGGTTGCGAATATCTCCTGAACATCTAGAATGTTTAGAGGGTCCCAATCAATGGTATAGGCACGCCGGACTTCGCGAGAGGCGTACAAGGCTTCGAAAGTAACAGAGACATCCCTAGTGACAAAAATATGACTATCAAAATCAGTGGGGTCAGTGGAAGGTGGCTGACGAGCACGTCCACGGGATCGTCCTCGTCCACGGCCTCATCCACGTTGAACAGGCTCGGGTTCGAGTTCCGATTCCGGGTCAGGCTCATTTGGGACTATAGTAACGTGACCACCTGAGCCACACAAATGACGACGACGGCACTAAAAGACTAACCGAAGAGGGAGAATTCCTTCATCGTCAGCCATGGATTCAACAAGATGGACAGAAGTGATCGAAAGTGGCGCCCGAAGAAAACTACTCTGGTGATAGAGTCTGGGTGGACGAGAGGGAGACAGAGACGGCGGCCAGAAAGAGAGAGCTGTGACGAAAAGAGGAGGGTAGCCAGATGGCCGGAGAGAGGAGGGCGGCCGAAGATAAGAAGGGCGGCCGGGGAGAAGATAACAATGACAGCAGAGACAATAGAAGATTGGTCGGAAAAAATGGCGAGGAAAGGACGAGCGACGGCAGGTAAGAGAGAGAGAGAGGCCGACTGGTGGAGGTTTGACGAGAGAAGAGTGAGAGAGGACGGTCGGCGGATAGGGATTGCCGGAGAGCAGAGGGATGGACAGTGATAGAGATAAGGGAGGAGAGAGAGGGCAACCGACGGAGGAGACGGTCGAGATGGCTGGCGGCGATCGTCGAAGGAAGAGGTGGCCGACTGAGGTGGCAGTCGAGATAGCTGACGGCTGTCATCAAAGGAAGAGGGCGGCCGGTCGCTAGAGTCGACGGCGGCTACAGGGTTCGTCGGAGGAGAGGGTTTGGTCGGCTGGCCGGAGTTTGGGGTGAAGTCGCGGGCGGTGGCAAGGGCAGCGGTCGCGTAGAAAAAAAAATTGGTTGACCGATGGAGCGGTCGATTTCTTATATGTCGCTATTTTGGCATATACCGGTTCATTGATCTGCCCATCGGTCGATCGGACAGTTCTTTTCCGAATGAATCATCCATCGGTCGATGGATGTCAGCCGGACGTAGTCATATACCAGTCGACCGGTGTATCATATCGGTCGATCGATCCTAGTTTAACGATAGTGCGGATTTGCAAATTTCACAGCGATCGACCGGTCCTTCCAGTCGATCGACCGATCCATATATTTTTCAAAATTTGAACCATAAAAATCATGTTCAAATATATCATACAAATGTAAGTGTTGTGCAACACTTTTAATGTTCAATTCATGTCAAAAGTGATATTGCATAACCAAGTCATTTTTACTTTGAATTGATATGCAATCAAGAGTTAATCATTTCTAATTCTCTTCTAAGCATGCAAAACTATTTTTCACTCAAAGGTTTTGTAGATATGTCTGCAAGTTGAACTTCAGTGGACATGTTCAATGGCAATGTCCTTAAGGGTCACATGTTCTCTGATGAAATGATACCGCAAGTCAATGTGTTTAGTCCTAGAGTGTTGAATTGGATTTTTGGTCATTTATATAGCACTTGTGTTATCGCACTTCATGGGTACATTGGAATAATTTACACCATAATCAAGCAATTGTTGTTTTACCATAGTATTTGTGCACAACAACTACCGTCGACTATATATTCGGCCTCGGTGGTAGGTGCGATGGAGTTTTATTTCTTTCTAGCCCATGAAATGAGAGAACTAAGAAGAAAATAACAAATCTCACTAGTACTTTTTCTATCAACTTTACACGCGGCAAAATCCGCATCGGTGTAGGCATGCAATTCAAATGGGAAATTTCTATCGTACCAAATGCCTAATTCACTTGTATGCTTTAAATGACGCATTATCTTTTTTACGGCGATTAAGTGCGATTCTTTGGGAGCGGATTGAAACCTAACACACAAACACACACTAAACATTATATCTGGCCTAGATACCGTTAAATAGAGCAAACTACTAATTATACCTCTGTACCTTTTTTTTATCAATGGACTTGCCTTTTTCATCTTCATCCAATTTTGTAGTAGTGCTCATAGGAGTTGTGTTCCGCTTGCATTCGTTCATCCCGAATTTTTTAAGCATCTCCCTTGTTTATTTTTTTTTATTGAGAAAAATGCCTTCCTTAGATTGTTTCACTTGTAGGCTTAGAAAGAATGTGAGCTCTCCTACAAACTCATCTCAAATTCTTGTTGCATAAGAGTTTCAAACTCTTTGCATAAGTATTTATTAATAGCACCATAAACGATATCATCAACATAAATGTGAACTATTAACATATCATTTTTAAAATGTTTTAAATGTGGTGTCAACTTTTCTTTTTTGAAAATCATTTTCAATTAAAAATGAACTCAATCTTTCATACCAAGCTCGAGGGGCTTGTTTCAATTCATAAAGATCTTTTGAGAGTTTAAAAACATGATGGGGAAAATCTGAATTTTCAAAACCTTGAGGTTGTTCAACATAAACTTTCTCATTTATAAAACCATTCAAGAAAGCTGATTTAACATCAATTTGAAAAAGTTTAAAACCTTTATAACATGCAAAAGCCAAAAGAATTCGAATTATCTCAAGTCTAGCAATGAGAGCAAAAGTTCCATCAAAATCAATCCCTTCAATTTGTGAGTAACCATTGGCCACTAATCTAGCCTTATTCCTCACAATGACACCATTTTTATCTAACTTATTTCGAAAGACCCATTTGATTCCAATGATAGGATGGTCCTTGGGTCTTTCCACAAGTTTCCACACTTGACTTCTTTCAAAATTATTTAATTTCTCATGCATTGCATTTATCCAATTTGAATCTTTAAGTGCTTCATCTATATTGTTGGGCTCAAAATTTGTAAGGAAAGCTGAAAAAGCACATAGATTTTTTTAAAAGAATTTCTAGATTTTGTACCTTCATTTATATTACCTATAACTTGATCAAGTGGGTGTGATGAGGCGTGTCTCCAATTTCTTGGGATGATTTGATTTTCCTTCTTTTGAGGTTGTTCATTTCTTTCACCTTTGGGGTGTAAGCTTTTGCTTCCTCTATGCCTACAACTTCAAGTTCTCTTTGTACAACTATTTTTTCATCATCATCATATACTTTCTTGCTCAAAAAATCGTTAGTTTCATTGAATTTAACATTAATAGATTCTTCAACAACTAATATTCTTTTATTATACACTCTATAGGCTTTACTTGTACTAGAATAACCAAGAAAAATACCACCATCACATTTATCATCAAATTTGCCTAGTTTATCTTTGGCATTCAAAATATAGCATTTACATCCAAAAACTTTGAAATAAGAGATATTTAGTTTCTTACAAAATAATACTTCAAAACAACTTTTCTTGTCAAGAGGTCTAAGTAGGATCCTATTGAGAACATAGCATAATGTGTTTACGGCTTTCAGTCCAAAAATATTTTGATAACTTACTTTCATTTAAAATTGTTCTAGCCATTTCTTGTATAGTCCTATTTTTTCTTTCTACTACTACATTTTGTTGAGGTGTTCTAGGAGTGGAAAAATTATGAGTGATTTCATTTTCTTCACAAAATAACTCAAATTTATGATTTTCAAATTCTCCTCTCACTACCAATTTTTGAAATCTTTTATTCAAATTTATTTTGAAATCTTTTTGCAAATTTAGAAAACATGTTTAGCGTTTCATCTTTACTTGCGAGAAAAATAGTCCAGGTGAAACGGGAGAAGTCATCAACAACCACAAATACATATCTTTTTCCTCCTAAACTTGTCACATCAATAGGTCCAAACAAGTCAAGATATAAAAGTTCCAAGGCCCTATGTGTACTAATAACTCCTTTTAATTTAAAAGAACTTTTGATTTGTTTACCTTTTAGACATGAATCACAAGCATTGTTTTTCTCAAATTTGATCTTAGATAAGCCTCTAATAAATTCATGATTTGAAAGTTTATTTTGCAATTTATAATTTGCATGTCCTAATCTTCTATGCCACAAGTTTATGTCATCATGCATGACACCAAGATATTTTTCATTTTTCAAGTTATGAAAATCAATTTTATATACATTATTGTACCTAAAACTCATGTGTAAAACTTTGTTATTTTCATATAGTATCAAACATTTGTCATTTTCAAATTTGACTAAATAATTTTTATCGCACAGTTGACTTATGCTAATTAGATTATGTTTTAAATTTTTAACAAGTCAAACATTTTCTAAATATACTTTGTTATTCTTACCAATATTACATATACAATTACTCTTCATTTGCTATTGTCTTCAAAAATGACTTTTTTTCCATTTTTCTTTTCCAAATTGATGAAATTTGAGGCATCATTGGTCATATGTCTTGAGCATCCACTATCCAAATACTATTTACCTTCATTGTATGTAGAAGCTTCATACAAGAAAGAAATTAGGAGTTTCATCTTTTTAGTACTCAAATTTGCTTGGGTCCATCTTGATTAGTCATAGTCCTTTTCGGAACCTAAATTTTCTTCGTCCCTTTATTTATTCCTTTCCTAATTCTGCAAACATAAGAATAATGCCCTTTATATCCACAATAAAAACAAATAATATGTGATCTTATATAATCATGCGATGCTTTAACAAATAAAATTCTTTTGTGATCCTTATTTTCAAAAGAAGTGAAACCAAGTCCCTTTTTGTTTGAAGATATTTTAGATCCACTAAACATGGCATCTAACATTTTACTTCCATTTGAGAATTTTTCAAGTTCAACTTTCAATTTATTAATTTCTTTGTTCAACCATACACTTTCTACATTTTGTTTCTCACATCATGATTTTAGTGCACTATTTTTCATTTTCAATTATTCAATTGAGAATTCCAAACTAGAGTTTTCTTCGTTCAATATATCACACTTTTCACATGCTTTAACATTCTTATTTTTTCTTTTGCAAATTTTCAAGCTCTATTTTTATTTCATCGTATTTCTTTTTTAGGCATCCATATTTATTAATAAGAATTCTAAACTCCTTATGCACATTGAAAGATTCACTATCCCTAGAGTTGGAAGAGTTAAATGATATCTCATGGTTATTAGCCATTAGACATATGTAGGCTTCTTCGTCATCACTAGAGGAGGTGTTGGAGTCATTCTTGTCATCTTCGCTTTCATCCCAAGTGACTTGAAAAGTCTTTTTCTTCCTTCTTGAGCTTTCTCCATCTTTCTCCTTTTTGATCAAATTTGGACATTCATTTTTTTAGTGTCCAATTTTTTTGCATTCAAAGCAAGTTATTTCACTTTTGCTTAATGGTGATCTTCTCGTGATGAAGTTTTGTCAAACTTCTTTGCATATAGGGAAAGCTTCTTTTCATCAAGATCCTCATCATCTTCACTTGTATCTTCTTCATCTTTATTTGCCTTCAATACCAATGTTTTCCTTTTTGGAGTATTTGCTTCTTCATCTTCCTTGATCCCGATCTTATAAGTTAAGAGTGAACCTATAAGATCATCAAAGTCTAACTTGTGTAAGTTCTTTTTTTCAATCACCGTCCTCTTTGTATGCCATTTGGAGGAGAGAAACCTGAGAAAATTTTTCACTTTTTGAGGGTTAGTCATTGGTTTGCCCAAAGAGGCTAAGCTATTTATAATATCATTAAAGCGAGCGATCATCTCATTTATAGATTCATTTTCAAGCATTTTGAAAGAGTCATATTGATGATTTAAAATGTTTAATCTAGACTCCTTAACTTTATCCGTTCCTTCATGAGTAATAATAAGTTTCTTCCAAATCTCATTAGCATTTTCACAACTAGAAATTCGATTAAATTCTATTGGATCCAAAGCACTTTTTAGCTTTCCAATCTAGTTTTACTAAAAGTCTTTCTCCTTCGGTATATTCTGAAGGTTTTTTCTTGCTTAAATCAAAACCATTTTGAATAATATCCCACATATCAATATCAATAGAACAAACATAGGCCTGCATCCTAATTTTCCAATATGCAAAATTTGAGGCATTAAAAAGTGGATGACGATTAATAGATTGGTCTTCGGAAAAATTGAAACCACTTGATCCCATAGTTCTAAAGATGTTTTAAATCTTAAAACTAGAGCAACCTGCTCTGATACCAATTGTAGGATCAAAAGCACCAAGAGGTGGGGGTGAATTGGTGTATAGAAAATCTTCTCAAAAATTCACTTTCGAAAAACTCAATAAAAATGATCACAAGCAAATAAAGATAAGGCGTAAGTGAAAGATAAAGAACAAACGTAAGGAGACACAATATGATGAGGAAGTTTGGCCTCAACACTTTGGCCTATGTTCCCACTCCGACTTCTCGACCTCGAGATCGTCGGAGATCCACTATCTTTTTCTTTTTTTGTAGGGAGAGAACAATCCTCTTTACACAACAAACCTTCTTCTCCGCTCAAGAGGCAAGGCACACCTCTTACAAGGAGCTCTCAATCTCACTAGATAAAAAAGAAAATATTTCCCTCTAACTCTTTTCTTTTACAAAATTTTTCTCACACTCAAGGCTAAGAAAAGAAAAGAGAAGAAATTTGCAATTTTGTGCTCAAAAACATGAAAGGAGCTCTAGGATGTTCTTGCTTGCTTGGATGATTTTTCTTCAGGCTTTGGCACTCCTTTTATAAGCTCCTAGATGTGAGAATTCGATCAGAAAGTCTTCAACAATTTTCTCCTCAAAATAATAGCCGTTACTGTTCATTTGACCGAGAGGCCGGCCGACCACTGGGATGGGTTGGTCGATCGATCATTGTGACCGTTGTTCATTTTCTGCGTTTTGACATTGTCTCGATGTCGACCAGTACATATCGCTGTCAACCGGTCTATCGACCTGTATAGTTTCGACGTCGACCAGTATAGATGTCAATCGATCGGTGCCATGGCCGGTCAACAGATGAGTCGATCGGTCGTGTTGAAAAATTTTTCTTCCAATTTTAATTTGGCGATTTCTTCTGCAAATCTGGTCATATTAATCCTACACCTGCATTATCATCACTTTAGTATAGATTAGTAACTTTTATGTCCATTTTAATTTGTTATTATCAAAACATAGGATTCAACATCCAGATGAGTCACTAACTCAAAATTTGTTTCTTCAGTGGCGTGTACACCATGAGTGCGGCGAGTTGGCCTTTTTTCATGGGTGGACTTTAAAGCACATGCTTCAATAATATCTTGAATTTAACTTAGTTGTTTGTTTCCCAACATTGTTCCTCCAGCGGATTGGTCCAATTTGTCATAATCCAAAGCTCGCAACCCATGGTAGAAATCTCCCATAATCTGCCACTTCGGAATTTGATTATTAGCTACTCTGGACAACAACTCTTTGTAGTGTTCCCAAGTCTCATAAAGAGATTCATCATCTTCGTACACAAAAGGCTCGAAGTTCTCCTTTATATTTTCCTGCTTTCTAAGGTGGGCAGTAGTTTCCAATGAATTTCTTGACCATTTCTATCCAAGTATGAATCGATCTTGCTTTATCACGTAGGGATTGAGGAAATAAAAAAGGACGGATAGTATCTTTAGGAATATTGTTGTGTTTAAAAGTGTTAAGGTGGCAAGGAATTTATCCAAATGATCATGAGGATCTTCATGAAGTGCTCCCCTTAACCGAGATGCTTGAATCATCCTCACAATTCCTGGATTGATTTCAAAGTTGTTGACATTGATGTCAGAAAGTACGATGCATGATTCCTGATTATTGTATCTCGCGGATGCATATTCTCTCATGGGCAGCTCTTGTTCATCTTCACGTTGGTTGTTATTTGGTTGTTCTCCTTGTTGAAGTTGATTATTACGTGCTTGTTCAACCATCTTTTACAAATTTTTCTTCAACCTACGCACTGTCTTTTCAATTTCAGGATCAAACAAAAGTGGTCCTTTTGAATTCCTTGTGTTATGATGTGATTTTGTGCTCAACGTATCTAGGATCGAAAATTGCACGTTAATGCTTCAGTGTAGTCCTGCACAATCACAAATCAGAAATGTATCAAAGGAATCTCAAGTTACATAAAGATATAGTTTCTTGAAGTAATAATTAGAACATAATTTTGAAAAATTTAAATAATAGTTCCCCAACAACAACGCCAAAAACTTGATGCGTAAAAAGTTGTAGCAAAATAAATCCGCTAGCAAGTGCACTAGTCGCTCAAGTAATATAGCAAATATGAGTAAAGAGTGTCGAACTCACGAGGAACTATTTAAATCAATTCTATCCTAATAATCTAGTAGGAGAAGAAAAGGGGATTTGGCTTCTAAAATAGAAATATAAAAGTTGCATAAATTAAATTATTTGAAAATTAAAAGTAAGTGGTGAAGAGCTCTAAGGATTGTGAATGATCAAAAGTAAGGTCAACTCACATGAAATAGAAAAGATTGAACTTTTTAACAATAACATTCATAGTTAATTCATAAGACGGATTAAGATCACACAAGGTAACGATTTATGCGTTGATCAAATCGAACTATCTTAATTCTTGAAACTTAAGAGATTTCTAATGATGAGTAAATCCCTTAATTAACAGATAAATAAGGTGCGTGAAATTGTAAATCCTAGACTAAAAATTATTTTATGTAGCATTCCCCACTACGTGTCACACCTGTACAAGGCCATGTTCCCATATATTACCCTGCATCTCTCTCGTAACCTATGCATGTGCGACTAATCCAAGGCATACCTCATGCACCCTTCCCCCCTTAGGAGACTCAATGTCCTCATTGAGTGATCGCACCCCACCATGCACAGAGGCTCACACGAAGTGGCTTTGATACCATATGTAACATTCTCCACAAGCGTGTGATATTGTCCGCTTTGGGCCTTGGCCCGCACAGTTTTCTCAAAACGTGTCAACTTGTACAAGGCCATGTTCCCATATATACCCAGTATCTCTTTTGTGACTTATGCATGTGGGACTAATCCAAAGCGATATAATTTATTAGACTACAGAAAATCGAGTATTGCACTGAATTGCAATACATTTGGTGTGATTGGGTTAACCCAGAAGTTAAGATTCTATTTACTATAAAGTCATATGCTCTAAACTTAATCACCCCAAAACTAGTTTGTAATCTAAATCCACAGCAAGATGCTTTCAGAAAATAAGATTAAGCATGCCACAATCACAATCTAAAAAGAACTAGCAACTATATTAATTTAATACTAAACTGTTCACATAGATTTCCAGAGGAAAATATAGATCTCTATCACAACTAAAGAGTTTAAATGAAAATAACAAGTTAATAAAGGATCCATAACAAGATATCAGAGATTCTTGCTTTAGACGACTTCTGGAGCGATCTTGGAGCCCTGACACTGAGTTGCTCCTCCTTCTTCTTCAGAAATCTTTCTCAACTTGAATTGATTTCTTATCCAATAGGTATATTCCCAAGGTCTCAAGCACGAAATTTCATGTCCCAGAGGTCTTCCTTTTAGAGCTTTATAGTTCCCGATAAGTTTTGATAAGTTGGGAGTCCAAAAGTTATCAAATAATAATATTTGGTTCAAACTCCTTCTTGACTTGAAAATTATCTGATATTTTATCTTAAATCCCGAGCTCCTATCATCCAATTTAATCTTCTAAAAGGCTAAGCACCGTCCTGGCATCTCAATTCAGTCAAAATCCGTTCAAAAAATCAACGATCAGCGTACTTAACGGCTCGCAACAAGGTGTTCATGGCCGATTTCGACTTTGATTCGAAGTAATTGTATAAGTGTAATGGCTCGTAATTTTGATATTCAGCTTCTATTTGCTCCGTGATCATCTTCCTACGATGTACGGCCCATAATGAGTTTGACCTGCTCTTTTGCAGGCATAATTCACGAAGGTTGACATGTCTTTTGATGTAACGGGTCGTTAGATGTCTATTACAATCCATAATATCTCTGTTAAGATCTTACGACCCTTCTGTATGCATCGTGATGGCTCCTCTACTCCCCGTAATATAGATGTATTCAGATCTCATCCAAATATGTGTGGACCATTAACCAAATGTTACGACCGATGATGAAGGAATTCAAATTCCGATGTGGGTTAGAATTCCAAATGACGACCCTTTATATTTTCCTTCGGCTGAGCTTTTCATTTTGTGAGATCCGTGAAGACTGTACTATGACTCGTAAGATGCTTTGACTTGATTATAAGATGCTTCCGTGAGTTCCATGACGACCTTGTAACGACCCGTAAGCTAATTTCCAATGCACAAGGATGTTTCTGTATGGACCGTTACTTCTCCATTACGTTCTGTGACATTCAACAGCAGGGTCGTTAAAGCTCTATTACAGTCGGTGATCAAATGTAATGCACATGCTTTCCTTTCTGTATGAACCGTGAGTACGCTATAACGGCCCGTTAAATCAACCTTCTAGCCATGAGATTGATGTTACGACCCATAATAGAGGATATTTCTGCTTTTGACCTTGATTCTTTCATCATTTTCACTCAGATCTTTTTCTTTGATTTTATCCACCAAATTGCGAGGTTTTCCTGCAAAATAACGCACACCTAAGTAGTTGGAGAGTTCAAGAAAATAATTGTAATAAATAAAACAAAATTGATGCATGCCATGAAAAAATTACGAAAATAATCCTAAATGCAACTTAAATTAAATGTTATAAAATGCATGCATCACGAACACTGTTCGTGACTGGTCCGCCGCCGCCGCTCACCGCCCTTGACCCCAACCGTCGTCGCTGATCTCGTCCTCGCTAGCTGCCGCCTCATTCGCCATCATCGCTGTCGCCCTCACCACCTGTTGTGGAGTTCAGCAAGCGTGCAATCCTCGCCTCGTTGACGCCAACACGTGGCCGATCGTGCAACTCTGCCCTACGGACCTGTGGACGTCTTCACGGACTTCAGCCTGGCGAAGCTCTCAACATTGTTGTCCTCAACCTCATTCATCATCATCCTCGTCGCCCTTCCCCTCGCTAACGAGAAAGACGATGACCGAGATGGCGAGGTCGGATAGATGGAGAAAAGGTCAACCTCAACCGTCGTCGCTGATCTCGACCTCGCTAGCCATCGTCATCATCATCCTCGCTCGCAATCGTCACTGTTACCCTCACTGCCCACCACGGACTTTCAGCAGGCGTGCAGTCCTAAACCTCACTTGCTGTCACAGATGCCAACACACGGCCGATCGTGCAACTCTGCGCCACGGACCAGTCGACGTTCTTCATAGACTTCAATCGGGCGAAGCCCTCGACTTGTCATCACGGCCCTCAACTTCATTCACCGCCATCCTCATCACCCTCCGTCCCTCACTAATGACGAGAACTCGACCGTGATGGCAAGGTCGGACGGATGGCCAAAAGGTCATCACCCTCCGTCCCTCGCTAATGATGAAGAACACGACTGCTAATTACTCACAGATTTTTTAATATCAACCTAATGCACCTTCTTAGTCTTCTCCTGCTCGTTATGGGTTGTTTGGACGAGTTTGGGGTTTTAATAAAAGTAACACTGACTTGTCTCAACAATGAGGACTAGGAACTTTCAAGTGGTATCAAGAACATATAAAATCTTCTAATCCCATCATCATTATAGTAGGGTCCAAGATAAAAATGAGTGTTAGGCTAAAAAGGTAAGAACAAGCCATTGTTCTTGATTTGCCCTCATACGACCTATGTGATCCAGATTTTTTACTTAGTGGGTTCACAAAAATCGACATTGAGATGATAAAATCATTGGCAAATATGATATTGGAATTAAGATACAAAATTTTAGTCTTAAATCATCATAATTCTCAATAAATAAATATATAATACTAAAAAAATGCAACTGATTTTAAACCAAGATTTCTTTTTTTGAAACCTATCCATGAAAACATCATTACTCACAGTACAAAATAGACATAATCAGAAATAAACAAAATAATAATATAAAATAGTAAATAGTACCTGAAGGTCTTGAATCGAGAGCTAAATATTTAATATTATTGTTGACAGTATAAAATAAATATTTAGATATAAATAGAAATAAACAAATAATCTTAATATGCATAATTTCTATGTCATTCTAACTTATTATAAAATATCATAATAGCATAATAATATGGTGTAATGATGATTGCATATTTCAACATATAATTATGCTTTATATTTGTTTCAATTAAATTCACCATATAATGTATCATCTTTAATTTTGAGTTGAAGTAGTAGTTTTGTTAACTTTGATCATGAAAATATGTTTTCTAAAAGAAGAAAATGGAGTTAGTATATGTCATATGTGATGCTCACAAATCTTTAAACTTAATTAGATTTCAAAAATATTTTCCATATAAAAATATATTGATAAAAATGACTTTCTATTTAAATACATGCATACATATATTTGTGTGTGTGTGTTACAAGGGGTGTGCTGAGGAGGTGTTTCTTCGCACCATGTCTCATCCTTGAAAAATCGACGGGCCAAGTGAGTGTGCGTTTCTGACCGTTCATATGCGAATCAAATTTCTCGCATCCGATCTCTCCTCCCTCCCTCTCTCCCCCTCTCCGATCCGACGAGTTCAGCTCCGAGATTATGCCCAGGTCACTTTGCCTCACCGTCAGGTCCTCCAGGTCGACTCATCTCGTCACTGCAGTCTCCAGTTCGTGAGAGAGGTCGCGCGACCAGATCGTGTGAGAGATGAATAATCATCAACATCCAGGCCTCCAGATCGGCCTCCCTCATCGCCTATCACCATTGGGGCCTTAGGTCCACCCTCGCCATCGCTGCGGCCTCCCTTGCCATCAATCAGAGAGACAAGGGAGAGTAAAAGGAGAGCTTCGCGTGAGAGAAAGGAGAGGGCCCCAGATCGGCTGCCCTCACCGTCGATCGCCGGCGAGGAGAGGGATCTATAGGTTAACGAGATGATTTTTTCAGAGTGATGAGATCTTGCAAGATGAGGTCAAAAATTCGCGCGTGATCATCTGAGCCGTCCAATCTGATCTAAACACAAAGGGTGTTTCACGCTTTCATATTATATATAGGGATTAACGGAGGTGTAACACCCTTGGGTGAAAGTTGGTGCAACGCTTGCATCTGAGCGGTTGGATCGAACAGACAGCTTAGATCTGATCGAGAGTTGTCCTCCTCCCCTCACCTCCCCTTCGAGCGTCGCCGCCCCCTGCAACCTCACCTCCCCTTTGCAACGTCGATCTTGCCGCCGCCGCTGCCACCTTGGCGATGTCTCTACACGCGTCAACATCTCTCTTCCCTGCGACAGCTTCCCCCCACTCCCTCTCTCCTCTGCAATAGCATCTCCCCCACTCCCCTCTATCCCATGCGACCAACGCCCCTCTCTCCCCTCCCGTCTTCCCCTTTGCCAGCCCTCAGCCCCACCTTCTCCTGCCCCAGCGAGCATCGGCCAGCAGCCCCCATCTTCCCCTCCCTCATGAGTGCTGAATTTTATATTTTTCTTAGTAATGCATCGTTTTCAATCGTTTAGATATTTCTTTTCAAATTCAGCATAGTATTTCTCAACCTATTTCTAATTTTGAATGGCGTAAATGTTTCATTGATTAGTTAAAAATTAGAATAAGTAAAACTTGAATATGACTTCAGAATATACCCCTTACTAAGCATTCTAACATACATAATTTATTCTTTTGAAACCTATCAATAAAAACATCATTAAATTATGTTCTGACACCGATTAGGCCAAAGACTATTTGGTAAAGATGGTGACCGATGTGGACTTAGAAATAGTAGCAAGCACACTAATCGTTCAAGTAATAAGATGAGGGAAGCTTGCTCTTGCACATTATGGGCTCTTTCCGACCTGAGTTTTAGATTGTGAGTTCACATTGGAATTCAACATTCGAATGATAAAATCAACATTGGAATATAATAAAATTCAACATTGGAATTCAACAGTCGAATGATAAAATCCATAGCAAATATGATATTTGAATTAAGATATAATAAAAATACAAATTGTAATTCTGAATTATCATAATTCACAATAAATTAATATATAATATTCAAAAATATATTTTTATAATTTATTTCAACTACGTTTTCTTTTTTGAAATCTATCAATAATAACATCATTGTTCATATGACAAAATAAAAATAATAGTCATATTCAAAATTAAACAAAGAATAATAGATAAAAAGTAATATAAAAAAGTAAATAGCACCGGAAACAAATGTAAGCACATCTGATTGTTCTCACATTTTTTACCGAATGACAATTTTTGGGACATGTGAACCCTACACTCATGATGACAAGAACATATAAAAGACATGAAGAAATCCCATCAAGAACATAGTGTGTTTGTTTGCTCATAAGAATATAAAGAGAATATATATATATATATATATATATATATATATATATATATATAGTGTCACTGTTTCATTTTGTTCCATTCTAAACAAGCCTCATCTTGAATGGAGAGTGAAAAATTTTGATGATATTTTTTTTGAAACATGACAATAAAAACATCATTAAATTATGTTCTGAGACCGATCAGGCCAAAAATTATTTGGTAAAGATGGTGACCAATGCGGACTTAGAAATACTAGCAAGCATACTAATCATTCAAGTAATAAGATGATGAGTATAAATATCTTTCACACGAGGATGAGAAATAATTAATAACTTCTCTTACTTATAAACTGAGAAAAGATAATAATTTTATATTTTATGAAAATAGGAATTTAATAAAGTAAAGGATAAAAAATATAAATCTAAAGAAATGATCTGAAAAAATTCCCAAATTGATTTAACCAATATTGAAGGATTTAAACCCTATTTTGGAATCAACAAAATAGATTAATCCCTTTTAATTTTTAATCTAATTTATTAAATCTTGAAATGCATTCAACTGGAGTATAAAATTGTGGACTTTTGAAGTCATCTTAACAACAACACAATTGGGTCTCTTACGGTTTCCCCAATGCTGGCATGCAAAAGAAAGTTCTAAGAAAATTCTAAAGAATCTCAAAACTTCTTTTTGGATAATAAAAAGATTCAAAGGAATAAATCTCAGACATAAATGAGAAAATCAACAAAAATGCTATTGCACTACAATAAAACGTGTCATTAAAGAAGGGAAAACCGGTCGTTAATAATCGAAATCCGGTCGTTATTGGTCATTAGCGACCAGCATATCCCGTCGTCACCGGTCGTTATAGATGCCGCCGTTAAAAGTCAATAACGAAGACTTAAAAGTGTCGGCCGTTAAACATCATTAACGACCGAAATAAAACCGGTCATTAAATCCAAATAAGGACCATTTAGTTGGTCGTCGAAGTTATTAATGACGAGAAATATCTTTGTCGTTAATAATTTTTAACGGCTAGTTATCCCGTCGTTAAAAGTAATCAATGACCTGAAAAAATCCGGCCGTTAAAGCCATATAAGGACCATTTATTTGGTCGTCGAATACATTAATGACGAGAAATATCGTTGTCGTTAATAATCTTCAGCGACTAGTAATCCCGTCATTAAAAATCATCAATGACCAGAAAAAATCCTGCCGTTAAAGTCATATAAGGACCATTTAATTGGTCATCGAATACATTAATGGCGAGAATTATCTTTTTCGTTGATAATCTTTAGCGGCTAATAAGCCCGTCGTTAAAAGTCATCCATGACCAGAAAAAAGCCGACCGTTAAATCCATATAAGGACTATTGATAATCATTTATGACCATTAATCCGATCGTTAAAACTCAATAACGGTCTTTAAAGTTATTAATGACCATGAACTTTATCAAACATTAATTTAAATGACACATGATTTACAATGCACTTTCTTAGCAATCATTTAATTAAAAACAAACTCACAAATTATAATACAAAAGTTAAATTAATTTACCAAAATGGATTGTTCATATAACTTCAAAAAATAATAATTATCCATGCCAACAAATGTTCATAGTAGTAGTCAAGATCAATAACATTTAGCATTCAAATTTTTTAACCCATCAATCTTCTTCCTTCCCTCCAAAAAATGCTTACACTATTCTAAAAACAAAATAACTTGTTTGAGCTTTGAATTGCATCTCTTTCTTTCCATACGTTCAAAATCTGTAAAGTTCACAAAATACATAAAAGTTTTTAATAAATGTCCAATGACTATTGAGTTAACAACAAAATAAAAAATAATAACTTATAAATAAATAAGACAATTTAAGAGAGAACATAAAACAAACCATTTAGTTTTCATTGTCTGATCCCTGCGTTGTTGGACTTTGCGCGTTAGATTGTCCAAAGCAATGTTGCATTACTTGTTGCATTTGAATTTCCATAGAGTTCAAGCGATTCTTCAAAGACTCATTCTCCTCTCGAAAAGACTTGTTCTCTTGTCGAGTGGCCCGCAACTCATTTAGTAGTGCACTTTTTGAATTTGTTCCTCTCAAATCTTTTGCCTTTATCCCACCTCCAAAGCCAATGACATGGCTATGATTTTGAAATCCAAAACATCTCTCTACTACTTCTATAGTGTAAGTGTCGGTTCCGATCGAACAAGTTCTTGAATTTCAGCCTAAAATGAACAAGAAAAAAATAAATGCAACTTTTTGCCAAAAAATCGAAGTGAACATAAATGAATAATTAAATGTACATATCTTTCAATTGCCGCGGGATCAATGAGCCTATTATCTTTTTTCCATGTTTCAAAAAAAATTGTTCCTACATCCGGCAGATTACCATCTTTGCCTCCCTACATGTTTAAGAAATCAAACAATATCAAATAAGATATAAGCACACATTGTTAATTAACTATAAGTAGTTCACCTGCTGATATATAATTTCTCGAATCGGCATACTCCCAAATCGATGAGGCATGCTCATCTTAGCTCTATTTCTAGCATTCCTCTCACTTGATTCCTAAATTAACAAATCAGAAAGAATGCCATTTAAATTTATAATAGTTATTATATGCCAAAAAATTGACTTTTTAGATGCAAGTGTGCACATTTTCCTCACAAACCAGATTTGGAAATAAAAAGTAGAACTTAAATTAGCCAGCAGATTTACTTAAATAACAATGCTCAAACAAAACAAAAGCAGCTGCAGACAAAAGGATCCAGCAACTCATTCAACTCGCCTGCCTATACAGACATGCTTCATTAACCACGCACAACAATGATATATTATCTGTATAATTATCTCTGCTTACAAGCTGTCCAAGACATGCTTCATTTTCTTATCTGTGTAAGTAGAAGTACCCAAAAGTGAATTACCAGCATAAAATTCGATCTCTCTTTCAATGGAGCACAATGACAATAGTCACCTAAGATACAGAACTAGTGTAAACAATCTTATTATTTTCTCTATTCTCATGTAACAACAATCTACAAAGATGATCAACCAGTAGAAAGAGGAAAGCTTATTGAGACCCATTGCATCTGTCTTGCTAAATATGTTTCAGACATTTATGACAATCCAAAGAAGATTTGGGTGTTTCAAGTACAATGTTTTTCCAATTACAAAGGCCTATGGGAGAATCCATAAATTAGAAACTATATGAACATTGAATCTTTCTTCAACGCTCTACAAATGTTCAGAAATGCAAGAACCTAAAATGATCAACTTAAAGAAAAGAAAAAATCACACCAGAACATGTGTACTATCACATAATAGCTATAGTCGGATTTTAATAGTTTATCTTTCCATTCCTTCTCTGCAAATACATAATAGAATATCATTTGAATTCATGTTACACTATTAATGTGATCCCTTGTTACAGATAAATTTCATTTAAATACATAACAGACAATGATTCGTATTGAAACTATCAGGTGACACTTTTGATAAAGTAGACAAATTATTTGTTCAACTTCAATGGATGGAAACAAAATTTGGCCAATGAGCAATTCTACTTGGAATATCAGTCATCAACAAATCCAACAGCAATGAGCAAACTGCTATAATATGTAAAAGCTTAAGTGCACATTGCATTAGCCTCTAATAGCTATGAGGAAAACTATACTTGCTTTTCTTGAACTTTGAATTGAAGGAGTCCAAAATCAAAATGCACATCAAACCAATTACATCATGAATTATTTGGGCGGATATCCTTTGACCGGATATCTTCAAAAAGAACATAAGCCAACAATAAGGAGGGAATACATCATGTGGACGTGCTCCAGTTCAAAAATATGTCAAAGTTTGGTCGTTTGTGCATTTGAAATTAAAAGAAGAACAACTCTGCAACATCATTTACATCATTTATATCTTATAATCAACTTCCGCACTCAATCATTCAAGGCAATGAACACAAAATATTGCAATAGCAATACGTGTTTTGCATTATTCCATTGAGAAAATTTATAAAATATTGGTTATATATTCAATTGAGCATTAAACTTAAAACAGGAACATGACTAAGCTATCATTATCTACATATAATAAAAATTTCATTAAAAATTGTAAAAAGCAACAGGAAACATCGGTGGTGATCTTATTTGAAGGAAATTAAGCAAGCAAAATGTAACAATATAATATAACCTTTCCCGAGGGTGATGCAATATAACAAGCAAACATACATATAAAACTACTGCACCAAGACATATCAAATGACATAAGCACTCCGAACATGGAAGTACCAAGACAGCCAAAAGATACAATGTCAGAACTCAAGCTAAAAGGAAGTGTAGTATCCATTTACCAAGCAGCTGAGACCAGAATGAAACAAAATCCCTTTCTAAGCAAGTCAAACTAAAACCACACACACAGTCTACACTCCAACAAGCAAACATGAGGTTCCAGAGTAATATTTGGTTAGTTGTCTCAGGACGAACTGAACGGACACCACAACAGTGCATTCCAATATTGAACAAGCAACTGGATAGAATAGCATTGGCTAGAAGAAAATGTCCTAGCCACCAATACAGACGTCATAATTTTCTTCCTAAGAAATATCCTTATGATCCCATAATGTTCATCAATGCTTTTATGCATGTAGTTTTTTTTGGTGCTAGAAGCTTTCACTGGTGCTAAAGAGGAAAATGGGGTGCTTATCCTCTGCAAAGCTGCAGAATATTAAGTGCAGTTGGCAATATATCAAAAAAAAAAATAGCAAAGCATGCCTTCAGAATATTACCAATCAGAATGATATAAAAGTTGATAAATTAATGCATCAAAACACAATTACATGATATAAATAAAATTAAGGTCTTGCATACCTTCAGTTGTTTGATTCAAGGGTTAGCTTCATCATCCAGGTTCTCATCCTCTTGCAAGTTTTCATCATCTTGAAGCATATTTTCATCTTGCAACAAATCATGATCTTGGCACACACGATGAAGATTTGAAGGCAACGTATAATCACTTTCTTGTGGCATTCTTCTATTTGTAACTATATTAGACCTTGCTCTTGTGACACTAGGTGAAGAAGAATTAAATGCTCCTAAATTCCATGAAGTTCTTACTCCATTTCCTTTTCCCCTTCCCAAGGCACCAGGTGCAATGAAAGCATGCTTTGTTGCTTTTGATG
This sequence comes from Pontederia crassipes, assembly GCA_030549335.1. Classification (NCBI taxonomy): domain Eukaryota; kingdom Viridiplantae; phylum Streptophyta; class Magnoliopsida; order Commelinales; family Pontederiaceae; genus Pontederia; species Pontederia crassipes. The sequence goes on along the minus strand of CM060197.1, from coordinate 44,721,344 downwards.
TGGATGACATCCCACGTCCAAATTTAGTAATTGTCATATTGTACCTAAAAATAATAATAAACAAGTTAGACAAGAAAGTGGTGATATTGATGTGGATCACAATTAAAAAGGACTTGTTCAATAAAAAAATACTGCACCTTCATCAATATTTTGTGTAAAATTCTCAGTGTTGTCTACTTCATTCACTTGTTGCACAATGTCAAAAGTGTCACTAGGTTGCACTTTTTGAACAACATGCCACCCTTTATTAGAAAGATCGATCGCATAAAAAACTTGTGATGCTTGATTGGCAAGAATAAAAGGCTCATTTGTTTTCAAAAATCGTCCACGGTTAACACTTACAATATCATATTCATCTTTTCTTATTCCTCTTTCTTTTTCATGCACATCAAACCAGTTACATCGAAATACAAACACTCTTTTTTCTGTGAGAAATTGTAATTCAATGATGCTAGTTAAAACTCCATAATAATCAATGTTTTCCATACCTTCATCATTTTCGCCTATTACAACTATCCCACTATTCTGAGTTTTCAAATTTTTATCATATTCTTGTACATGAAACCTATATCCCTTGACAATATACCCATTAAAACATGTGATGTAGTTTGTAGGCCCACGTGACAATGAGAGCAAGTCCTCCATGAGTTGACTATTGTCTTTTTTATATAATCTGGAAAACTATCAAAAAGTAGATACATTAGAATATAATTTAATTAGTTAGAATTTTTCTCTAAAATACATTTTTTTTGTGATCTACTTACCCTAACTTTAAACCAAGCAATAAATTGTTTGTTCCATTCCATGTTAGACATCTGAACCGACATATTTGCTTGCATTTGTGCAAATTCTCTACAAAAAGTAAAGAAAAATTACCTATTAATTAAAAAATCAAGAAAAAAAATACAAAAATCTCTTTTTAGGCAAAGAATCTATTACTTACTCCAAATATTGTTGAACTTCATCACAATTTCTCAATATATATATATATATGTATCTGCTCCAATTCATATGCACTGAGAATGCTTTGTTTACCTGCTCCCAAAGCTCTCCCTGATTGACGAAAAAGAGATAATCCTCCATTTGACTTATTTATATCGCCATCAAAATTCCTTTCTGGTCTATTGAATTTTGTATCCATTTTATTTATATACCTTGAACATAAGGTCATACATTCATTTGCAATATAACCCACAGCAATAGAACCTTCCGAACGAGCTCTATTATGAATAAATGATTTTAGAAAGTATAACCAACGCTCAATCGGATACATCCAGCGATAATGAACTGGTCCACCAATCTTAGCTTCAGTGGCTAAATGAATTGGCAAATGCACCATAACATCAAAAAATGGAGGAAAAATCTTTTCTAATTTGCATAATGTTATAGGAATTTGAGATTCCAAAATCTTCAACTCATCCACCGTCAAAATCTTTGACCCAAGTGTTTTAAAAAACAAAGATAGCTCAATAAGTGGCTCGCACACAGATTTGCACAACATGCCTCGTATTACAAGAGGGAGCAAATGTTGCAAAAGAACATGACAATCATGACTTTTTAAGCCTGAAATCCGACAATCCTTAATGTTGACACACTGAGAAATATTAGAAGAAAATCCATCTGGGAGCTTTAGTTCTTTTAGAAAGGAGCATAACTTATGTTTCTCTTGAAGTGACAATGTGTAACATGCATGAGGTATCTCGTATGTTTCTCCCATTTTTATTGGATGTAGTTCTATTCTTATGTTCATTACCTGTAAATCCAATCGACTATTGATATTGTCCTTCGTCTTTCCTTTGATATTCATGATTGTCACAAGTATTTTTCTCGATATGCATTACATCTAAATTATGATGCAATAAGAGAGTTTTCCAATATGGAAGGTCAAAAAAAAATACTTCTTTTGTTCCAGTTATCTTTCCTATCATCATGTGATATCTTAATCTTTTCTTCTTATCTTTTGTTAATTTTAACTCACAAAGATCTTGCATTTGATTTAGCACATCATCACCAAAAAGAAATTTTGGTGGCAACCTTCGTTCTCTAGTTCCATCAAATGATGCCTTGTCATTCCTCCATCTATGATTAAGAGGAAGGAATCGTCGGTGACCCATGTAACAATGTTTCTTTCCATTGGCTAATCTCATAGAAGAAGTGTTTTTGTTGCAACAAGGGCATGCTAACTTTCCTTTAGTGCTCCATCCAGACAAATTTCCATATGCTGAAAAATCATTAATAGTCCACATTAAAGCTGCACGTAGCATAAAATTTTGTTTTGTTGATGCATCAAAGGTCTCAACACCAAATTCCCATAACTCATTTAATTCTTCGATTAATGGTTGGAGATAAATGTCAATGGCATCTCCGGGACTGTGTGGACCTGGAATAATCATAGACATAATGAAGTTCTCTTATTTCATACATATCTGTGGTGGTAAATTATAAGGTATAACTACTACAGGACAAATGCTATAAGGAGTTTTTGAATTATTAAATGGTTGAAAGCCATCAGTAGCAAGTCCTAGACGAACATTGTGAGGATCAGCGCCAAATGATTGATGAAGCTCATTAAAGGGCTTCCATGCAAGTGAATCAGAAGGATGTCTCATTGTGCCATCATCAATTTTGTTGTCATGATGCCATCTCATTAGGAAAGAAGTTTTAGTGGACATAAACAATCTTTGAAGTCTTGGCTTTAGTGGAAAATAACGTAAAGTCTTTGATGGTAGGTTTTTACCATTTTGACACTTTGTTTCTCCACTATTTTTATCCTTCCTCCACCTAGATTCACCACAAACTTTGCAAAAGTCAAGAGAGGCATCGTCCTTCCAATATAACATGCAATCATTTATACATGCATCAATTTTGTTATAGGAAAGTCCGAGGTCTTGAATTATCTTTTTTGCTTCATAATAGGATTCTGGCAAGTTGGATTCATTAGGCAGCACTTCTTCCTTCAAAAATTTTAATAGCATTGTAAATGACTCATTACTCCAACGACCTACACTTTTAATGTGAAGTAACTTAACCAGAGTAGAAAATTTTGAACATTTTGAACCCTTATATAATGGTTCTTCAAAATCTCTTAGAAGCCTATAGAATTTTTGTGCTTCAATATTTGGCTCCTCACCAAGTAAGTCATCACTCTCGATATTCATGGTGTCTTTATCAAATTCAGGATATAAGTCTTGAATGATCCCTTGTAGTTCATCCTCTGCTTCTCCTTCCTCAGTTTCTTCATCTTCATAATCTGATTGTTGCTCACCGGAAACTTCTCCATGATGATACCAAAAGGTATAATTTTGAATGATTTCGTATGCTTTCAGATGTGACTCAACTATTTCATGAGTCGCTGAATATGAATTACAACACTTGGCGCAAGGGCATCGTATTTTTTGTGTTTCTCCCCTTCTAGTAAAAGCATAATCCAAAAAGTTTTGTACACCTATTATATAAGCTTCATTCAATCTATCATTAACAAGTTGCATCCATTGCTTGTTAGGTTCTATAACCTTACAATATTTGAAAAAATATAAATTAATAAAAGATTTAGACAAACAATAGAAAAACATGTATTCAATAGTATAGCTTTCTAAAATATTTAGGGCCTCATGTCATAAACTTCAAAAGGCAAGCCATGACGTTCATGAGTGATATATATACCACTAGTAATCACTATTTTGTCAAAAGAAAAAAAAGATAAACAAAAGCTAGTTAATCAGTAAATGTACTGACTTCAAAAGACAAACATATTAATTATACATCAATAAATGTACTGACTGTAATATTATCTAGTTAATCAGTCTCGGATTGATAAACTAAAAAATGTAAGACCAGTTCAATATTAAATTATCTAGTTATCAGATAGCATGTGATAAAATCAGGGAGACATTAGTAGTACACATAAAGTCAGGAACTTCAGCAAAAGAAAATAAAACTACAAGTATCTTGCAGTCTAAAACTTTCAATTGCAAAGAGAATCAAAAGAAAAATAAGTCAAGTATCTCAATCCTTTCAATTGAAAAGATAATCAAAACTATATAATTCAACTATCTCAATTATTTCAAATCTTCCAACTGAGAAGGAGAATCAACTTGGCAGTCCATAAAAGAATGCTTTTACTATAATGTAGAAAACATTAAATGCCAAGGATATATGCAATGTAAGTTTACCTTTATTGTGTTATCTCCAATAACAAAATGAAGCCTTCTCTTTTCCAGGTTACATATGCTTATTACACATTCCAGAAGAGATGTCCATCTAACAAAACAGAGTAACTAAATATAAGAAAAAAAATCAATGTAATAGTAAGGTTGACCTGCTAAACAGATTTTTTTTTCTACATCCGATGATGACTGGCGTGCATGTGCAGGGGGAGGGGCGACGGCGGGGAAGGGGGGGCAGAGACAGGGGAGGGGGGACACAAGAATAACAACCAAAGACATGTGTTTAGGGAGGACGGCTGGTGCGTCCACCGCCGGCGGAGGAGGACGGTGCTGATGTCGCATGGGCGGAGGCGATGTCTGGCGTGCGCACGGGGGGAGGGGGGTGATGACTGCTGTCCGCGGCGGCGGGGAAGGGGCCAGAGGCGGGGGAAGGGGAGGACGGCTAACGGGCGTGCACGCGCGGGGGGATAGGGGATGGCTGTTGTCCGGCGGCGGTGAGGAAGGAGGACCAGAGGCGGGGGGAGGATGGCTGGAGGGCGGCGCGGGGAGGAGGATGGCTGGAGGGCGGCGCGGGGGGAAGGTGGCGAAGGACGATGGAGAAAGTTGTCGATGTCACATGGGCGGGGGCGATGGCTGGCGGGGAAGGGGTCAGAGGCGGGGGAAGGGGGGGGGGGGAGGGGGATGGTTGTTGTCCGACGGCGGCGGGGAAAGCGGACCAGAGGCGGGGGGACGGCTCGGACGCGCACGGGGGGAGGGGGATGGCTGTTGTCCAGCGGTGGGGAGGACGGCTGGCGCGCGGCTCGTGGGGAAGGGGGAAAAGGACGATGTTGCCTTCGCCACCTATCGCCGATGGCTGGCGCGCTGGGGAAAAGGACCAAAGGCGGGGGAAAGGGGTGGGAACAGCTGTTGTTCGGCAGCATCGGGGAAGGGGAACCATGGTGGGGGGAGGACGGCTGGCGCCCGGCGCGGAGGGAAGGGGGAGAAGGACGTGCGTCCACCGAACTGCAGAGGAGAAAGGGGGACCGGTCGGCGGGGAAGGGGGACCAAAGGCGGGGAGGAAATAAGTGCTTACCCGAGGAAGATGAAGCTTCGCTAGCGGCCAAAAGATGAGGAAGAAAACTAGGTTTTTATGGAAAAGATTCTATTATACTTTTTTTTCTATTGAATTTTATAATACGTAATTGAGTTAACTATATAAATATATAAATTAATTTATCAAATTGGTGTTACATGAAAAATTAATGGAGGGAAATATTTAGTTCCCGCCAAATAAAATATTAATTGCACATGTACTTAATCTTAATTTATAAATAATTAATGGCGATAAAATTTCATGGTCATTAATAATCACTTTTAACGACCAAAAATTACTTTTTTGTGATGAGCAATTTTTTCTTTCGCTAATAATATATTTAATAATGTCCATATTTTTTTCTTGTCACTATTGACTATTTATAATGGCCATTGTTTTATTTCGACATTAATAGTTGGTCGTTAAAGCCCCCTTTTCTTTTAGTGTTGATTAATCAACTAAATTTATGAAAAGCTCACATAGAGTAGGTTTCAATCAAGAAAATCCTAAAGAACTACTCCATCAAATTAGAGTACATCAATCTAAATTTTGTTTTAGGAAAAAATAAAGAACTAGAGGAATTACTCCTAATTCTACTGTCCCCTCTCCAATTTCTGGCGGAACTTTGTTGTAGCCTTTGGATTGCCTTCGCCAAGCCTTCAATCTTTGATTCTGCCCTCCAAAGATGCCCTTCTAATTGGTTTGGGGTCTCCTTAAATAGTTTTCCCTGTAGATTGGCTCAACTACCCTAAATCTTATCCAAAACGGAGATAAAAATGGCCTAACAGACCGCCTTCATGGTTGTGACGTTTAAGTTTCACGGCCATGATAGGACGAAGTTCTTTGGATTTTGTATCACACGACCGTGATTCTCCGATGATGGTTGTGACATAACATGTAACGCCCCGAGACCCACGTGACTTTCACTTGTCAGATTCATCCCAGAGGCGCTACTCAATTTTTTATAAAATATTTTTGCGAAATAAAATCTATAAAGTGCAGAATATAAAACATAAATGCAGATGACTTTTCAAAAATAATAACTAATAATCCATAATAATCAAAATGCTAAAACATCTATGAGTTTACAATTCTAATAAGTGCGAAAATAATAAAACTAAATAACTAGATCTAATACCATGTGCAACATCTGCCTGTCACTGAGCGTAGCCACCTGCAGGACCAGGTACAGGAAAATATTCATGAGTATAAAAATACTCAGTACGTAGAGTCTAAAAGACAATCAATATGCTCAATCGAAAATAAGGTATAATCAATTATGAGTCAATTGAGCAATCAATATAATAAACAATTAACAATTTATCAATATGAACAATATATCATGCTATGGTCAAAAGACCAATATAAATTAATAACATTTTTTCAATTAATAATTATCAATTGCCTGATCAATAAATCGATATTCAATTACCAATTTCCAATTCAATAATCAATGGTCATTGGTCAATAACAATTCGATTCAATAGGGCAATAATAATTGTCAACTCAATGCCAATATATCCAAATGACCATGATTCAATTCTATTCAATTCAATTTCAATTTCAATACGATTCCATTAAATTTAAATGTTCGGAGTTATCCAATTCAATGAGGAGCTCTCAGTCAATTAAGAGACATAATGCCACTTGCCAGTGGGGGATCAGTGCCATGGCAAGCCCGATACAATTCAATGAGTTCGTGTATGATTGGGGACGAGTGGCCATACACGGGACAACCATAGCTTTTACACTATCTGCCTCATTCAATTCAATTCAATTCAATTGGTCCCGACTTAGTGGCAATCAGTTGACATGGGCCCAGTAGCTTTCGGCTTTTATTTTGTTTACCTAAAATGTCTATCTTTAATAAATTATCAATTAGGTTAGACAAGACCTAGACCAAAAATTAAATAGACCAACAATACAATCATCAATAAGATCAAAGTCCATCATACTATAAACAGAACAATCACCAACAATATAATTAGTAAATCAAATTAATATAATAACAACAATAATAAATAGTAATTAAAATTTATCCAAAAATAAATAATAACTCTCGGTCATGTCCTCTCTATACTATTCTTCTATATTTTATATATATACTCTGGCCGAGAGATTAAAGAAGCAGATTTTCACTTCAAAATTTCCTTTTACGCTCTCTGCATGAAGGTTAACAAAATAATTTCCTTTTCTCACTTTTTCCTAATTTTCTCTCTCTACTTTTATCTTCTCGGCCGTAAACACTCTTTCCCTCCTTTTTTTTATCTCTCTCCTACTTTGTCCAGGTTGGTTTGGCGGCCGTAAATTCACCTCCTTTTTTTTTACATCATCTGCCGTAAAACCTTCTTCTCCAACTTTTCTTTCTTTTTTTTTATTTCTTTATGGCCAATCCATTTTCCCCTCATTCTTTTTTTTTCTTGCTTTTACTCCTTTCCATCTCTACGTGAATCTCGCCTTCTCGTTACCCCCCCCCCCCCTTTTTTCTCTACGGGCATAAACTCTCTTTCTCTTTCTACCTCCTTTACTATCATAAGACTCTACTCTCCTTTCTCTCTCTTGACGGCCGGAACAAAAAATTACGGCTGTAATAAATCTAATTTAAAACTAAATTGTGCTGTAATACATCATGACACAATAACAAGCAGAATCCCCCTATGTACATGCACGCCTTGCTTTCTGACGTCGTCGAAGACGAAGCTGAAAAACTAAGACGAAGTCAAAACGTTTGCACTCGGAAAAATAAGTTTCGTACCCCCCTATTCTTATTTATAGAGTTTTAAAAATCTTTAATTTAACTCTAACTATAATATCTAATCTAATTCAATTTTTATCCTCTAATCTCATCACTAATCAAACTCCTCCCCAATTTTATTTTTTTTCTTATTTTTGGAATTATTAAATACACTAATATTTATAACAATAATTCCCAAAATAAAATAAAATAATAAAATATCTATTTATTACATCCTGAAAAATCAGGGTCGTCACATCATAACCTCCTTAAAAATAAATTCGTCCTCGAATTTGAATAAAAAAATTGTATTATCTTATCTAAGTAATTCTGAAAATTTCTTTCTCATCTCTTCTTTGAGTTCCCAGGTGGCATCTTCATCTCTATGATGTGTCCAAGCCACCTTAACCATGGGTACCATCTTATTCTTCATATGCTTAGTTTGGTACTCCAAGATCTCTATAGGCTGCTCAGCATATGTCAGATCTACATTTAAATTTGGTTCCTCCATATTCATCACATTAGCATCATCATGTTAGTACTTGCACAACATTGACACGTGGAAGACATTATGCACATGTCCATATGATGGTGGTAATGCCAACCTGCATGCTGCATCTCCAATCAATGCCAGTACCTTGAAAGGGCCAACATACCTTGGGCTCAACTTACCCTTCTTGCTGAACCTCATTACCCCTTTCATTGGAGAAACCTTTAGCATCACTCGATCTCCAACTTTAAAAATTTGTTCTCTTCTTTTCTTGTCAGCATATGTTTTTTGTCTTGTGAATGCTGCTTTCAACCTCTCTCTAATAAGGCGAACTTTTTCAACATCTTCCATGGTTTGCTTCATTAACTCTTCTGACAAGAATTGTCATCCTCCTACCTCACTCCAATAGATGGGGGAGTGACAAGGCCTTCCATACTTGGCTGCAAATGGTGCTATACCTATGCTGGAGTGGTAGCTATTATTGTATGCGAACTCGATCAATGGGAGGTGTGTACTCCAGTCTAATGCACATGCCCGAAGCATATCTTCTAATGTCTGAATCGTCCGTTCAGACTGTCCGTCTATCTGAGGATGGAACGCAGTACTGAAATTCAATTTCATTTCAAAAGCACTCTAAATGCTCCGCCAAAATTTGGCCGTAAATCGTGGGTCTTTATCCGACACAATGGAAACTGGCACTCCATGTAGTCGGATAACTTCCTTAATATAAATGTCTATCAAGCTTTCAATAGACTGCTTCCATTTGATGGGGATGAAGTGGTCTGCTTTGCTAAACCGATCCACCACCACCCATATTGCATCGTGGCCTTGATGAGTTCTTGGAAGCCCATTGACGAAATCCATAGTCACCTTTTCCCATTTTCATTATGGGATTCCATGTTCTTGTAGTACACCGTAGGGTCTCTGATGTTCCACTTTCACTTATTGGCATTCTAGACATCTTGCAACGTACTCGGCCACATCTTTCTTCATATAATTCCACTAGAAGGTCCGTTGCAAGTCCTTGAACATCTTCTTGCTTCCCGGATGAATGGCGAATTCTGACTTGTGGCATTCATCCTATACTTGTCTTCTCAATGCTTCACACTCAGGGACCCACAATCGTCCTTTATATCTGATTACTCCATCCATGACCGAGAAATCTGAAGGAATCTTTTCGCACAACTTGAGTTGGTGGTTGTATTCGTTATTGTTTGGTTGTGTTTTGCCTATCTTCAATAGTAGCTCAGGTTGCATGCCGAGGTGTGACATAATTCGTATACCATCACTGCTGGTCATTGGACTGACTTGGATGATGCAGTCAATCATGTTCCAACGACTCACTCTCAAGCATGCGAGTGATCCACCCCATTTTCTACTAAGTGCGTCAGTAACTGAGTTTGTCTTCCCTGGATGATAGATGATAGCAAACTCGTAATCCTTCAGAAACTCAATCCACCTCCTCTGACGCATATTCAAGTCTTTCTAAGAGAAGATATATTTCAAGCTCTTGTGGTCTGTGAAGATTTTGAACTCTTTGCCATATAAATAATGTCGCCAAATTTTGAGGGCGAAGACCACAGCTGCTAACTCGATATCATGCGCAAGATAATTCTTCTCATGCTTCTTTAATTGTCTTGATGCATATGTAATGACCTTCCCTTGTTGCATCAAGACGCATCCCAAACTAGTGCCGCATGCGTCACTATATATGACATAACCTCCTTGGCCTGAAGGTATGGTCAGAATGGACGCCGTTGTTAGTCTCTTCTTTAACTCTTGGAAGCTATCTTCACACATCTGTGACCATTCATACTTGACGCCTTTCTTATGGAGGTTTGTCAGTGGCGATGCAATTTTGAAAAAGTCCTGAATGAATATCCAATAATATCCTGCAAGTCAGAGAAAGCTTCTCATCTCTGACGCATTTTTCGGTTGTGCCCAGTTGGCAACTGCTTCCACCTTTGCACGATCTACTGATATTACATTTTCACTGATAATATGCCCGAGGAACATAATCTCTTTCAACCAAAACTCATATTTTGATAATTTGGCGTACAATTTGTGCTCCCGTAAGGTCTGTAGCACAACTCTTAGATGTTCCTCGTGTTCTTCTAGACTCGACGAATAATGAGGATGTCGTCGACGAAGACAATCACGAACTTGTTTCGGTATAACCTGAACACTCTGTTCATCAAATCCATGAAGGTTGTTGGAGCATTGGTCAGCCCAAATGGCATCACCAAGAACTCGTAATGCCCGTATCTTGTTCTGAAAGTGGTCTTCGACACATCATCATCAGTTATCCGTAATTGATGGTAGCCGCTTCTCAAGTCAATCTTCGAGAACACCTTTGCTACAGACAGTTGGTCGAACAGGTCATCGATTCTTGGTAGTGGATACTTGTTCTTAATTGTGATCTTGTTCAACATCCGATAGTCTATGCACAGCCTGACCCGTCCTTCTTCTTTATGAATAAGACCGGGGCGCCCCATGAAGAAACGGTTGGTCTGATGAATCTCTTATCCAGCAATTCCTGGATTTGGATCTTCAATTCCAACATCTCCGCTAGAGCCATTCGATAGGGAGCCTTCGATATGGGTGCCGTGCCCGGCACCAGGTCAATGTAAAAGTCAATCTTTCGTCGTGGTGGTAACCCTGAAACGTCATCTGGAAATACGTCCGGAAATTCCTTCACCACCGCAATGCTATCTCGATCTACTTCTACTCTGTCCGTCTTAATCACACTTGCCAGGAAACCCCGACATCCTTTCTTCAGCATCTTTTGTGCCTTTAAAGTTGACACCAGAATCTTGCCGCTCTCTAGTGGTGTACCTCTGATAACGGTCTGAGGTCCTCCTAGTGTTCTGATCAGTATCTTCTTTGCTCGGCAGTGTAGGTAGACGTCGTGGTAGGACAATCAGTCCATACCCAACATCACATCGTAGTCCCTGATCGGAATGACGATCAGGTCTGCGGAGAAGTCCTTGTCTTCCACTTGGACCGGAACCCCGGGAATGTACTTCTGGGTAATGATAGACTCCAAAGGTGTGTCGATATCAAGTGGAAAATCGGTCGCTTGCGGCTTCATGCTCAATAACGGAGCAAATTGCTCCGAAATGAACGGATGTGTAGCACCTGAATCAAAGAGGATATTAGCATGAACACCATCAACTTTTAGCGTACCTTAGATGGTGTCGTTCGCCCTTTGCTCATCTGCAGGTCTCATGTTGTATACTCGGCCTTGCACCATTCTAGGAGGTCCGTCGTTGCGCTGCAGAGGAGGTCCAGCACGTCTCGGCTCCTTGCATTCTCTAGCGAAGTGACCCACTTTTCCATAGTTCAGGCATGCTCCAGTCCACCGGTAGCATTCACCGAGATGCATCCTATGGCAGTAGTTGCACGGTGCTCTAGGCGGTTGAGGCTCATTCCTTGCCGGATATGGCCTTCCCCAATTGCGATCATCTCTGCGGCGGGGGTCTCGTCGTACTTGCCTTCTATCTCTATTTCCATACCTATTCTGATGTTGATTGACTGGTGCTTGACTTTGCTGCTTGTCACTTGTCTTATCGCCATCCTCTAGATAAATGGAAAATTCTTCAGCAAATTGGAGAGTTTGGCAGTTATCCCCCTTCACCCTTTCTCTGAGGTTGGGTTTCAGACCATCAACCCAACGCTTCACTCGATCAAATTCCGACTGCTGTAAGGTGGAGTACTTCTCTAGGCTAAAAAACTTGGCAAGGTATTCCTTTATAGTCATAGTACCCTGTTGGAATGTCAAGTACTCCTTCTGCTTTCTGCCTTTCATAGGCAGGTATGTAGCGATTCTCGAACGCCTTCTTGAATTCTTCCCAAGTGATGTGGTTCTGGCGGAGAACGTCGTGAGCTTGGCGGCCTTCCACCAATCTCTGGCATCTGCTATCAGCTTCCTTGTGGCATAGATTATCTTGCGGTCCTCGCCGCAATCCATCTCAAGAAATATTTGTTCTATCTCCTCAATCCACCCTTCTGCATCCTCAAAGTCACCTTTCCCGTTGAACTGAGGGGGTTGCGACTTGAGGAATCTCTCAATAGTGTCTTTACGATCATGATGAGGTGGTACATTAGGACTTGAGTACTTAGGATGCACTGATCAGTGGAACTCCAGTGGTAGTGATCCCTGTCTTAATTGTTCCTCTTGGTGCCCATTAGCCTGAGCCTGATTCCCTTAGAAGCCATGCACTTGTTGTCTACTCATTTGTTGGCTCAGAACACGTTGATTATTAGGTTGAGAACCTTGGGCCTCCTGACCGGCCCGCTATGACCCGCTCCTAAGAGCCCGTGGTATTTGATTCGGAAATACCATCTTAGAAGGAATCTGTTCTCACACAATAATAACAATAAAATCCATAAGTGTGAGCTCAATAATTAATAGCACAATTCAATACTTACTTGACCCTAGTGGATGGCTGCAGTGGTTGCTCGTAACAGTTGCACATTGACTCAATTCTATCTATTAGAGATAGCTAAGAAGTGTCTCTCCTTAGGCTCTAATACCTTCTGTAACGCCCCGAGACCCACGTGACTTTCACGTGCTTCGAGTCGTCCTAGAGGCGCTACTCAATTTTCTATAAAATATTTTTCCGGAATAAAATCCATAAAGTGCAGAATATAAAACATAAATGCGGAAGACTTTTCAAAAATAATAACTAATAATCCATAATAATCAAAATGCTAAAACATCCATGAGTTTACGATTCTAATAAGTGCAGAAATAATAAAACTAAATAACTAGATCTAATGTCATGTGCAACAACTGTCTGTCACTGAGCGTAGTCACCTGCAGGACCATCATCTATAGTTCTCTCACCTGCACGGCTTCAGGTACAGGGAAATATCCATGAGTATAAAAATACTCAGTATGTAGAGTTTAAAAGACAATCAATATGCTCAATCGAAAATAAGGTATAATCAATGATGAGTCAATTGAGCAATCAATACAATAAATAATTAACAATTTATCAATATGAACAATCTATCAGGCTATGGTCAAAAGACCAATATAAATCAATAACAATTTTTCAATTAATAATTATCAATTGCCTGATCAATAAAACTATATTCAATTAATAATTTCTAATTCAATAATCAATGGTCATTGATCAATAACAATTCGATTCAATAGGGCAATAATAATTGTCAACTCAATGCTAATATATCCAAATGACCATGATTCGGTTCTATTCAATTCAATTTCAATTTCAATTCGATTCCATTAAATTTAAATATTCGGAGTTATCCAATTCAATGAGGAGCTCTCAGTCAATTAAGGGACACAATGCCACTTTCATGCAGGCCAGTGGGAGATCAGTACCATGGCAAGCCCGATACAATTCAATGAGTTCGTGTATAGTGGAGGACGAGTGGCCATACACGGGACAGTCATAGCTTTTACACTATCTGCCCAATTCAATTCAATTCAATTCAATTGGTCCCGACTTAGTGACAATCAGTTGACATGGGCCCAGTAGCTTTCAACTTTTATATTGTTTACCTAAAATGTCTATTTTTAATAAATTATCAATTAAGTTAGATAAGACCTAGACCAAAAATTAAATAGACCAACAATACAATCATCAATAAGATCAAAGTCCATCATACTATAAACAAAACAATCACCAACATTATAATTAGTAAATCAAATTAATATAATAATAATAATAATCAGTAATTAAACTTTATCCAAAAATAAATAATAACTCTCGATCATGTCCTCTCTATACTATTCTTCTATATTATATATATATAGAGGTGTATTAGGGTGCATACACAACTGCGATCTCATGATCTTAACAGTCGGATATGAGATCAGCTTGCTTGGACGATTGAGATTTAGTTACTTAAAAGGATTATGGGTTAAGGTTGGTTCAGTAGCTTATGGTTCGGTTCAGCTTCAAAAAAATATCCCGACGGTTCATCTAGGGCAGAGAAATTGGGGAAAAAATGTTGAGTTCCCTCTCTCTTACGGTGTTCGCTTCATCTTCCCATTGCAGTCGCCGCCATGATCGCCTTTTTTGCTGCAAGCAAGAGGGTCGTGCTCCTCTCTCTCGTTTCGCTCGCTTTCCTCTCTGCACACTCGAGTTCCTCTTTGTTCTCCCGTGATCTTTAGTAGCAAGGAAACTCTCACTCCCTCTCCATCCTCACTCTCGTTCCCTCTGTCTATAACAGTAGAGATTCAGAAGCAAGGTTACTTCTTGGCAATACAAGCATCTTGTAAGATCAGAAGCATTGTGATTGCACACACAAAAGCGTATGATTGATTTCCTAAAAAAAGCAGTCATCAAGAGCAATTTCCTATAGAATTTTTTAAGCATTAATCCATATTTTTTATGATCAGTACTGAAAGTTACATCCAATGTTATTTGCTCCTCTTTCAAGCCAAGATCAATGCAACCTCTTCCAATGTTATTTGCTGAAAATTTTGGCAAACTTAATTTATTCTGCTGCGCTTAAATGAATGTTTCTCCGTTTTTATTTTCTTTGACTCAAAAAAAAAAAAAAACAAAGGAACGTTGAATTGCCAAGGAAACAATATATTGACTCGTAGATGAAATTTCTCTCTGCCTGTATGGCCTTAGAGAGTTGAAGACTACTTTGTTCCACCATGATAATTGCCCTGGCACTCTGTTGCAACTTTTATTTGCCATGTTTGAGGCCATGGACTAAAACACAATTAACCCAGAATAAATTAAGAGAACATAGTGTCTGGTAGACATTCTGTTGCAAAGGGGGAAACTAAGGCAAATCACGTGGATCAAAATATTGGGGAAAACAGGGGAACTCAACATTTTTTTTTTGGGACAAGGCGAGGAGATCTAGGAAACACTAGTTGCAGAGGCTTGTGCACAGTCTGGCGGCCCTATAGCATCTTGATGATGCCTGTAGCACAACATTCTGGGGAAGAGGCGTCATCGCTCACAGAGAGCAACTCACAAGACGCCTAGCAGAGGAGCGAGCGGCCGGTGAACGTTCCGATGTTCCCTGTGGCGTCTAGCTTGATCGTAGAGACGAGGGTTTGTAGCGGAATTGATCGACGAGGAACGAGAGAGAATCCATCGTGGGAAACACTAACGTGTCTGCCTTTAGTGCCCTAGAATGAATCTACCCAAGGATTAAGTTGTTTGGTTTAACCGGAGCATCCATGGCCAAACCAAAATTTAAGCCGCGCTTTTACAAATGAGTTGATATGAGCCGCCCATCATGATCCGACGGTTAAGATCATGGGATCGGCACCTCATATATATATATATATATAACAATAATAATAATCAATAATTCAAATTTATCCAAAAATAAATAATAACTCTAGATCATGTTCTCTCTATACTATTCTTATATATATATATATATATATATATATATATATACTCTGGCCGAGAGATTAGAAGGAGATTTCCACTTCAAAATTTTCTTTTTCTCTATATGCATGAAGGTTAACAAAATAATTTTTTTTCTCATTTTTTTCTAATTTTCTCTCTACTTTTATCTTCTCGGCCGTAAACACTCTTTCCCTCTTTTTTTTTAATCTCCCTCCTACTTTGTCTAGGTTGGTTTGGCGGTCGTAAGTTCACTTCCTTTTTTTTACATCTTTCTCTCTTACCCTTTTTCTCTGTCGTAAAACCTTCTTCTCCAACTTTTCTTTCTTTTTTTTTATTTCTTTACGGCCAATCCGTTTTTCCGTCTCATTCATCTTTTTTCTTGCTTTTACTCCTTTCCATCTCTACGTGAATCTCGCCTTCTCGTTACGCCCCTTTTTTTCTCTGCGGGCGTAAACTCTCTTTCTCTTTCTACCTCCTTTACTACCGTAAGATTCTACTCTCCTTTCTCTCTCTTGACGGCCAGAACAGAAAAGAAAATTACGGCCAGAAAATTACGGCCGTAATAAATCTAATTTAAAACTAAATTGCGCCATAATACATCAAGACACAATAACAAACAGAATCCCCTACATACCTGCACGCCTTGCTCTCTGACGTCGCCGAAGACGAAGCCGAAAAATGAAGACGAAGCCAAAATGTTTGCACTCGGAAAAATAAGTTTCGTACCCCCGTATTCTTATTTATAGAGTTTATAAATCTTTAATTTAACTCTAACTATAATATCTAATCTAATTCAATTGTTATCCTCTAATCTCATCACTAATCAAACTCCTCCCCAATTTTATTTTTTTCTTATTTTCGGAATTATTAAATAAACTAATATTTATAACAATATTTCCCAAAAAAAAATAAAATAATAAAATATCTATTTATTAAATCCTGAAAAATCAGGGTCGTCACATAACATGATTTTCCAGTCATAAAGAAACATGGCATGATTCCTCGTCTCATGGTCATGACAGCACTATAAGAGAAATGGCCTCTAAGGATGCAAATTTATATTCTTATTGACACAATTTTTGCGTCTTTGAGCAAGTCACCTATGCTTTCAAAAGCAACCTTATTCTTAGTTGTCAAAAATAATATTAAGGACATAACATTTTGTGTTGTGAATGTGCGCCTCAAATATTAAGACACTTACTTTTCTGTCTATAGTCAGTGTTGTTAAATTGCAGACACTCCTTTGGCGTCATCCGCTTGCGACTCTATTTTAATGACGCAATTACGGGTGTCAAAAATAATATTAAGGACGTAACATTTTGTGTTGCTAATGTACATCTCAAATATTAAGACACTTACTATTTTTTTGTCTCTAGTTAGTGTTGTTAAATTGCAGATGCTACTCTTAACGTCATCCGCTTGTGACTCAATTTAACAACGAAATTACAGTGCTGTCAATCAACGTAGTCAACCTAAAAACAACAACAACAACAACAACAACAACAAAGCCTTATCCCACTAGGTGGGGTCGGCTACATGGATCATACGACGCCATTCCGCTCTATATTCGTTGATCCATGTTCATAAGATTCGACATGATTTTATGTTGGCTGTCGGGGCCTAACACAACCCTCCTCCTTTATCCGGGCTTGGGACCGGCTATAAAATATAGGCGGAGTTGTAGTCAACCTAAAAACATTTGAGCTTATTATTAGGATGTATAATAAGTGATGTAACCACTATTAGATATTATTAGGACACATAATAAGCGGTGTCTTTATCATTGAATATTTTTAGGATGCATAATAAGTGATGTCCCTATTGTCGAATATTATTGGGCCACATAATAAGCAACGTCCCTATTATCTAATATTATTAGGTCGTATGATAAGCGACGTCCCTAACGAATATTATTAGGACATATAATAAGTGGTGTCCCTATTATTGAATATTATTGAAATGCATAATAATAGGCGTCTCTATTATTAATTATTATTGGGACGCAATTGAATTTGTGTCACTAGCTCAATCAAATTATGAAATTTAAAATAATAACATAGTTATATTATAAATTAAAATAGGGACACAAAATTAGTGTCTTAAAATTTTAAAAGTAGAACGCTAAATATATTTGCGTTCTTATTATTTTATAATATTAACAATGTTATAAAAACATCCTTATAAATGAACACTTCGTGTAAAATAAGGACGCTTCAATTTGGGTGTTTAATTATGTGTCCTTAAATCACTATTTTGTTGTAGTATAGAAGATGGTCTACTCGTCTTACTCTATTACTGGTGTGAAAGTAATATCACACAAGCTTATATGGGGCTGCTTTTGCTCCCAGGCGTGAAGGCTTACATTCCGGCCGTGACAGTGAACTTCTAGTTGGCCTACATGCTTCACGGGCGTGAACGCTGACATTCCGGCCGTGACTGTGAACTTCCAGTTGGCCTACATGCTTCACGGGCGTGACAAAGTACTTAACGACAATGCTAAAAGTCATTTTCCTCGGGTTTTTTGATCAAACTTCAGCATATTTCCATTTCCTATCATAAATTTAATCAAGTTAGGTAGTAATAAATCTCAAAAGAATTTTATTGCATTTAAAATAATTTTCCTAGTTTTAAAACACAAAAGACTTCTAAAGTTAGAATAAATTAGTCGAAAAATTATACATGAATTTTGTGCATCAAATTCCTCCAAGCTAGATATTTTGCTTGCCCTCAAGCAATTGTCAAATAAAGCTCTCGCTCCATTACAATACCCAATAATTTCCTCCTACTGCTCTTTTACACAGCCATTACTAGAATGTCTTTTCTCAATTCAAGCTCAGTCTTACAAAATTCTCAACCTTGAACCATGTCCTTCATGCTTCATCTACTTACAATATTAATCCATCTCATAAAAGTATCACTATTGAATCATTCTTTTTAGGAGTTTACTTTCATACTATTTTCATTTCACTTTATTTTACTTTTATTTCAAAACTTTTAAAATGTACTTGAATTCAGTACTCCTCCATTTTGCACAAGGTGGTGGATGTAATGCTTGACAGTATTTGTTAAGAAATGCTTGACGCATTTCGTCTCAATTTTGTTTTGTTGCCCATGGGTAGTGTAGTAAGCCAATTGTAAGCTTTTCCTCTCAGAGAGAAAGGAAAAAGTTAGTCGAATTGCATCATCAGTTACTCCTTCAAATTTAAAAATTAAGCATAATTGGATAAATTTTGTGATGTGGCTGAATGGGTCCTCAACTCTATCTCCTCCAAACTGCGTGTTTGATATCATTTGAATTGTTCCCTGTCAGGCGACGAACCCACATATGCCTTTGGAGGGCCCTGACCCCTTTCCTAAATTTTTAAAATTTTATTAATTACATATATAAATATAGATATTTTTGAATTAAAATTGATTTTAGCCCCCCTTAAATATTAATTTGGGTGCAAATTTTCATAAGAGTTGCTTAGTCTTGGTGGTTGGTTAGTGTGATGGGTATTATAGAGGCAAGAGGTTCAAAACTTGGTTCCCCTTTATCTAACTAATATTGTAGGCTTTAAATCCTATTTTGAAATCAATAAAAAAGATTAATCCTTTCAATTTTTAATTTAATTTATTAAATCTCAAAATGCATTCAATTAGAGTATAAGCTTTTTCAAATCACTTTAATAACAACACAATTGGGTCTTTTATGATTTTTCCAATAGTGGCATTCAAGAGAAAGATCTAAGATCTAAAGAATCTCGAAACTTCTTTTCAGATAATAAGATAAATTCAAAGGAACAAATCTCAGGCATAAATGACAAAATCATCTGCTATTGATTCGTCAACTAAATGTATGAAAAATTCACAATGAGTAGGGTTCAATCAAGAAAATCCTAAAGAACTACTCCATTAAATTAGAGTACATCAATTTAAATTTTGTTTAAAGAAAAAATAAAGAACTAAATGAAGTGCTCCTAATTCTATCGTCCTCAATTGAGTTTTCGACAGAACTCACCAAGCCTTCAACCTTTGATTTTTTCCTTCCAAAAATGCCCTTCCAATTGATTTGGGGTCTTCTTAAATAGTTTTACCCATAGCTCAACTTAGCAACCCAAAATCTTATCCAACACGTGGATAAAAATGGCCTAACAGACCGCTATCATGACTGCGAAAGTAATATCGGCTTTTGTGTCGCACAGCCATGATTCTCTAATGCACGGACATGAAGACCATGATTTTCCAATCATAAAGAAACACGATTGTGATTTATCTAACTAATATTGTAGGCTTTAAATCCTATTTTGAAATCAATAAAAAAGATTAATCCTTTCAATTTTTAATTTAATTTATTAAATCTCAAAATGCATTCAATTAGAGTATAAGCTTTTTCAAATCACTTTAATAACAACACAATTGGGTCTTTTATGATTTTTCCAATAGTGGCATTCAAGAGAAAGATCTAAGATCTAAAGAATCTCAAAACTTCTTTTCAGATAATAAGATAAATTCAAAGGAACAAATCTCAGGCATAAATGACAAAATCATCTGCTATTGATTCATCAACTAAATGTATGAAAAATTCACAATGAGTAGGGTTCAATCAAGAAAATCCTAAAGAACTACTCCATTAAATTAGAGTACATTAATTTAAATTTTGTTTAAAGAAAAAAATAAAGAACTAGATGAAGTACTCCTAATTCTATCGTCCTCAATTGAGTTTTCGACAGAACTCACCAATCCTTCAACCTTTGATTTTTGCCTTCCAAAAATGCCCTTCCAATTGATTTGGGGTCTTCTTAAAAAGTTTTACCCATAGCTCAACTTAGCAACCCGAAATCTTATCCAAAACGTGGATAAAAATGGCCTAACAGACCGCTATCATGACTGCGAAAGTAATATCGGCTTTTGTGTCGCACAGCCATGATTCTCTGATGCACGGACATGAAGACCATGATTTTCCAGTCATAAAGAAACACGATTGTGATTCCTCGTCTCACAGTCATGACAGAAGAAGGTCTGCTCGTCATACTCTGTCATGAGTGTGAAAGTAATATCGCACGACTGTGACAAAAGCTTCGATATGGGCTGCTTTATCCTTTTGCTCATGTGCGTGAAGGCTGACATTATGGCCGTGACAGTGAACTTGCAGTTGGTCTACATGCTTCACGGGCATGACAAAGTAGTTCACGGTCGTGATAGTGTTGAAAGTCATTTTCTTTGATTTTTTCGACCAAACTCTAGCGTATTTTCATTTCCCTACTATAAATTTAACCAAGCTTATGTAGTAATAAATCTCAAAAGAATTTTCTTGCATTTAAAATAATTTTCTCATTTTTAAAACACAAAAGACTTCTAAAGTAAGATTAAATTGGTTAAAAATTATGCATGAATTTCGTATATTAACCCCTTGATGGGAAAGGAAGAACACCAATCACACGATGCCTAGAAAGATGAACTCCTTTTAGTGGCTACCGATTATTGGATGTAGGGCGCGCCTCTAGGAAATGATGTATTCTACACAATGTTTTCAGAACTAGACTCATTACCCGGTCGCGGTTGGAGCGGTACCAATCGGATTCGGTCAAATTGAAATAAATTTTATTAAAATAATATTATATATAATATTTATAAAGATATAATATAAGTTATATGATATAGTATATGAATATTGTACTAATAACCTACTAATAATATTAAAAAAATATAACATAATTTTTTATTTATTAAAATTTTTAATAATGATTAACATATAAATATAATTAGATTATTATTAGTTTAATATCTATTATATATCTAATGTTGATAGATGCTACATTAATAAATTTTATATTAAATTATTATTATTTCTTTTTTGAACGCTTTTCTTTTTATTTCCTTTACTTATGCCTCTTTGATAATTTTCCATTTTAATGTTATTCAATTTTAATAATTATTTTTTATTTTAATTCATATTTAATTTTATACATATCATATTCCGTCCTCTTTAACCTTCCATATATTCCTTCTTTTTTATTTTTTAAATTTCCTAATTTTATCATTTTTTATTCTTTTCAAAATTTAAATTAAACTGGTTCAACC
This sequence comes from Pontederia crassipes, assembly GCA_030549335.1. Taxonomy (NCBI): domain Eukaryota; kingdom Viridiplantae; phylum Streptophyta; class Magnoliopsida; order Commelinales; family Pontederiaceae; genus Pontederia; species Pontederia crassipes. The sequence continues at coordinate 44,699,461 of CM060197.1, read as the reverse complement.
GACCGGTTCAATCGAATTTGCCCAATTGAATGTCAAAACCAATTTTGACAAAAAATTGAACCAAATCACTGGCTGGTTCACAATTGAACTCTACATATTCGTCTAGTGCAACAAATACTCATAATAGCGTGATATGACATTTTTAAAAAAGTGTATGTAGAAAATACACTTTAATTTGTGTCAATTTTAGAAATGATTTTCATACCAATCCATTATATAAACTTAATATGCATCATTCTTATCTCACTCTAACTTATTATAAAATAACGTAATCAAATTATAATATGACATAATGATGATTGCATATTTCAACATATTAAATTTGTTCACTTAATTTCATTATATAATGCATCATCTTAAGTCTTTTTTTATTTATTCCTTTGAACTAGTAATCTATTTTTTTATATTTCACAAGAAGATCACTTTAAACATGTACAGAAGATAATAGAAGAACTATCATGGGAAATGAAGTCAATTTCGTGTATCCTGAAGATTACTTACATGGATTCCGGGTATGATTGGTTGATCATTATCATTAAAGGGCTAATGTTTTTTAGTGAAATTAAAGGGTTAATGTTTGTGCTACTCTTTTTAAGATGTAGCACCATACCTTTATTAATTACCATCACCTTCATAATAGATTGTCCATTGACTAATTAAATAATTTTTTGATATGATGTTGCTACTCATAAAAGAGGTAGCACAATTATTTTTGCTATCATTAAAATTAAGACGTTTTCATAGAAGAAACTAATACCATGAAATATTAAAATAACAGTGGCGACCTATGTTTTTAAATCAGAACAAAAATTGAACTCATCAATCAACAAAGTTATGGTTCGATTGATTTAGTCGGATTCAACCAAAATGAATCAACTTTTTAATAAAATAATATTATTTTTATTACTTCTTAAAATATATTACAAATAAAAGTTTAAAAGGTAAAAAAAAATAGATGATCCACATTTTAAATTAATCAAATAAGTATAAGATAATTTTTAATCAATATCATTATTTATAATAATTTAAATTTCATAATATTCTTTTATTTCATGAATTGTTTTGTCTTTTTTTAAATTTTTACATTTTATTTTTCAAAATTAAATTTGAATCATCATCTAAAATCTATTTTATTAACTACTTCTCTCCTTCCTATTCTCACATATCGTTATTTATTTATGCAGTTTTTTAAATAGTTTTGAAAAATATTGATTTTTTGCTTCAACCCGACTTCCTTTAGTTCAACTCGATTCAATTCAATTTTTTAGGAAAATAATTGTTTTGACAAACCAAATTGAATTGACAGTGGGTTCAAGGTTGAACAGATCAAACGAGATGCTACTATTCGATTTCGTGACATGCCAATTTCACACCTCATTAATAAAAATCAGAGACCATCAGAGTAATATATTATGATTAAGACACAATACTCGAAGAACTTAAGGAATGCAAGGATGCCAAGAAATGTAAGGAGACCATGCATTTCGTTGAAGATATATAATATTGTCTCAAATGTAAGAATGTCAAAGAACGTAATTTAAGGAATCATATTTCAAATAAAGTTGAATTTTTATATTTATTTTAATTTAACAAATCAATCACATTCTCCTCCTCTCTATCTCTTTCTTTCTCTCAAATTATTAAAATGTGAGAAAGATATCAGTTATGATGGTAATAAAATTTTAACATTTTCTAAGAATGTCACATTCTTAATTACATTATTAAATATCACATAATCAAATATTAGAATCCATCAGAATCCATCGTTTCTATCAAAATGTCTGGGTAAAAATATTTCTCTTATTCGGGTGGGTTCAGACGTAGGCGGCCAAAGATGACAACTCAAACCAAAGTCTCCTACCACCTGTGCCCAAGTTCGTAAAGATGGTCCTGTTCGTTGAAGACGAAGGCACCCTCAGTTCGGATGCTCCACAGGCACTGCTCGATGCATTTGTCATAATCAGTTCGCTCATTGTAAACTGCGAAGGTTCCGTTGACCGAACCAGTTCCACTCTCCCAATCCATGCTGCACCAGAACAATGTCCCCTCGGACAAGAAGTTGCTAAATGTCCAAGTTAAAGACTTCCCAAAATCTAGTGTATGCGTTCCAATATCATAATATTCGGATTTGCAACTCGTGCTCAATGGAATTCCGACGCCCAGATCGTTGGTGATGTTCATCAGAATCTTATTACTTTCCGCCACAAAGACATGGCATGATAGAAAGAAGAAAGAAGAACAAAGGATGATCATGGAGAAGGTGTGAAAACCCATTGATATTCTTATGAATGAAAAAGGGAAGAGGGATTACAGAAATTTTTATAGCAAAATGAGGTAATGGAAAAGTAAAGCTGCCCGTTATTTATTGGCATGAAAAAAAAACAACTGGGAAATAAAAAAAACAAATATTCTTTCAAACAGATAATGTACTGTGTCTTACATTAATTAGCATATAAATTACACCAAATGATTTTCAAATTAATGGGCCATAAATTAGTGCCAACTGGCATGCCATCCAATTTGCTTGGTATTCACTACGCTTTAAATATTACTGCACTAAATGGTGCACTAATTTTTTTTCCCATGAAGCATTGAGGTTAATTTCATTAATCACAAAAATAAAACAAAAATTATCATAATCGCATCTGACACCGACCGATTCAATTAGTTCAGTCATGAATCAAAACGTGATCTGGTTCAATTCAATTAATTCAAAAGCGGTGGATTCCACAGAAAAAGACCTGATTCAAGGTAAAATTGAAAAAAAGAAGAAAAAACCAAGAGAAAAGGAAAAAAAGAAAAGAAAAGAAAATAAGCAAGGCATTTGAATCAGATTCAAAATTAAAGAGGAAAAAACAAAACTAAGACCAGGTGCAAGACAAAATTAAAAAAAATAAAAAAAACAAAGTGAAAAATGAAAGAAAAAAAAGATAAAAAGACAGAATCTAAGCAAGGTTTTCGAATAAGATTCAAAAAGAAGGAAAAAAAGTAAGACCTAGATCAAGCCAAAATAATAAAAAAACTAAGAGATAAGGAAAGAAAAAAAAAACAAAGAAAATAATAATGTAAACACCATGGGGCGTGGTACTCATTCTATTCTTTATAATTGTTTTCTCTTTTTTTTTTAACTTTTTATTAGGAGGTTTTCACATTTTATTTTTTAAATTTAAATTTGAATCATCACTACAAGAAAATCACGATTTTCCGACGGATAATTTTCGACGGTTCTAAATCCGTCGCAATTTGCGACGGATTTTTCGGCGATTCCGTTTCCGACGGATTTTTCGACGGTTATAACCGTCGGAAATAATTTATATTATTATTTAATTTTTCGACGATTAGGAACGTCGATATTTTCGACGGATATCCATCCGTCGTAATTTCCGACGACTTTTCCGACGGTTACGACCGTCGGAAATAAAAAAATTAAATTATATATTTTTAATATTATTATTAAATTTTTTCGACGGATTTTCCGACGGTCACGACCGTCAAAAATTAAAAAATTAATTATATAATTTATCATATTATTATTTAATTTTTCGACGATTAGGAACGTCGATATTTTCGACGAATATCCATCCGTCGCAATTTCCGACGACTTTTCCAACGGTTACGACCGTCGGAAATAAAAAAATTAAATTAAATATTTTTAATATTATTATTAAATTTTTTTCGACGGATTTTCTGACGGTCACGACCGTCGAAAATAAAAAAATTAATTATATAATTTATTATATTATTATTTAATTTTTTTGACGATTAGGAACGTCGATATTTCCGACGGATATCCATCCGTCGCAAAATCCGCCGTAATTTCCGAAGGTCGTAACCGTCGGTAAATGTATAATAATATCATATATAAGAGTATTTTATTAATATAACTAGCGACGGTCCAAATCGTCGCAATTGCCGACGGTTTTGACTGTCGGTAAAATAAAAAATAAATATTATATATAACTAAATAAAATAAAAATATTTATTATTTACGTTTTCGACGGCCGAAACCGTCGGTAATTAAAATTTCGTTATCCCACTTTTTTTTCCCTTTTCCCGCTTTCTTTCCACTTTTTTCCTTTATATATTTTCCCTCCTCCCTCCTCTCTCCCTCCTCCCTCCACTCCTCTCTCTCTCCCTCCTCTTCGCTCTCCCTCTCCCGGTCGCGAGCACCGGATCGGCCTCACCCGCGCGCCGGACGCCGACGACCCTCCCACGCCGGATGCCGGCGACCCTCTCCCGCGCCGGCATATCTCTCTCTCCCGCTCTGCGCCGGCATCTCTCTCTCTGCTGTCGGCCGGATCCGGCCGTGGCCGTTCGGATCTGACCGACAGGCTGTCGGATCCGGCATCCAGCGGTCGGATCGGCCGCCAGGCGGCCGGTTCCGGCCTCCAGCACCGGCCGCCTAGCGCCGGATCGGCCTCCAGGCGGGCCGGATCCGGCCTCCAGCACCGGCCGCCCAGCGCCGGATCGGCCGCCAGGCTGTCGGATCCGGCCTCCTGGCGCCAGATCCGGCCGCCTGGCGTTCGGATCTGGCGGTGTTCCCGGCGGTTGCAACCGTCGGAAAATTTCGACGGGTCGAACCGCCGGGGACTGTTCCGACGGCCAGAACCGTCGATATTTTCGACGAATTTTTTTCAACCGTCGCAAATCCGTTTGCGACGAGCGTTTTTCCGACGGATCGATTCCGACTGAAAAACCGTCGATAATTACTTTACCGACGATTTTCGGGCTGATTACCGACGGTTCGGACCGTCGGTAATCCGCATTTTTTTAGTAGTGCATCATCTAAAATCAATTTTATTAATTACATATCGTTATAAAAATAAACTCTCATTTATTTATACAGTTTTTTAAAAAGATTGATTTATTGCTTCACTTTGATTAGATCAATTCGATTCGATTCAATTCAATTTTTTATTAAAATAATTTTTTTGACAAACCAAATTGAATTGACAGCGGGTTCAAGGTTGAACAGATCAAACGAGATGCTACTATTCGATTTCGTGACATGCCAATTTCACATATCATTAATAAAAATCAAGAACATAGCGGATCGTGAAAATCCTATTACGACTAGCTAGTAACAAACAAATTTTACACACATGATTAACAGTAACAACCCACCAATAAAAGCACAAAACTGAACATCGAGAAGTGATGGGTCATCACGATTAGTACAGCGGAGATGACAGTCAACATCGGAGAACGTACCATGATCATGAAATCTCTAATTTGTTGATTTGAATTTAGAATTCATCCGATTCAACATGCGGTGACCGATAAGTTTCTAATCTAATTAGGATCTTAATTAAATTATTTTGAAAGGAGAGTCAAACTTTTAAAATACTTATTCTAAATTTATACTTGTTCTAGAATTTAAGAACCTTAATTATAAGATAAACTCAAACAAGTCATAACAGAATTAGAAATAAAAGAAAAAATGTGCTAAACTATGAAGTAAATAGTCAATCCTAATCAAAGAAAAATTAATTCTTCCCACTAATATTAGGAATTAGTTTTCTATCATTTTCACCCTCTTCAAAATAGTATTGTTCTTGATGTTATGCAAAAATATGTGCGAGAACTTTTTCTTTCGATGTTTAATCCGAAGATGTTTTTTGATAACTTGAATAAAATAAAGATCTTTTTTTCAAAATGTAGCTTTGGTTAGACATTAGTAGCTTTGGAACAAGCTTACATCGGTTAAGCAAAGAGAATTCAAAATCGGCCAAATTCTTTTGACACGAATAAATTTATCTTTGGACATTGAAACCTTCGACATTCTTTAAGGTTGAGTCAACTGTCATAAGCTTGAATGAGTCCTTATTAGTATCTTCACAAATTAATGACTCTCCAACAATGATGTCTTTTGTAGTAGATTCTTCAAGAGATGATTGCTCATTTGACAGTTGAATTATAGATGTTTCAACTTTAAAAAATTTCTGATTAGTAGATGAATCTGAAGATTGAACTTCAACTAAATTGTCTTCAATATCCTTCGCTTCTTGTTGAGATAAAATTTTAGTAAAGATTTCTAAAGAAACTTAAGTGTTGGACTCTCTTATTTTTAATGAAAATATTATTGGACTTGTGCTTCTGAATGATTTGTTCAAGTGTCAATTTGATGTATGTCTCTCTTCATTTAAGCGTTCTTTCCATTGTACAAAAGAAATAGTAGCAACTTTAGTAATGGGTCGTCGAGCTTTCACTTCCCGTCGAAGATCGGGAAGAAGCCCTTCAACAAAAGTTTCCATCGATCGACTTTCGTTCCAATTTAGACTAAATCATTGTAAGAAGTTGGTAAAAAGTATTGAAAAAAATATTTTAATTATTTAAAACTATTTAAAGTAATATTCTATTTATGATGCAGTAACTATCTTATTATAATTTCTAAGAATATTATTCTATAATGTTATCTTGTTTTGATTTGTAGCTACGGATATTAAATATATGATATAAAAAATTATTTAATGTATATTCTATATTTGTACTATTTTGTTAGCATTAGTGAAACATACACTATCAAGGTGTGATAGCCCGGTGAGGTAGGAACTTTGAGAGAGACGATGGTAAAGCCTCCTGACGCCTCTCCTCTCCGCCCACCCTCAAGTTCCCAGGCGAACCAACTCTCCCCTCCTCTCTCTATGAGTCCCTTCCTCTCCGCAACATAGAATCTAAAGGACAATCTAGTACATATCAATTAGGCGAATAGTTTATTCCGACCTCTTAAGGAGCACCCCACCTATATCCTGATTGGGAACTGTGCACTACAGCAACATTGCATCATCTCACATCCTCTTTTGACTCCATCTTCCGTGTCTCAGTTTGCATTTGTAAAATAGTAAAGGAATCTAAATTTTGAAGCTTGTCTGCAAGCGGCGTCGTGCACTTGCTAGGATGGCGAGTAATAGCTCGGAAACCTATCAGCGAGGGCAACCCAAAGCCCAAGCAACCAAAGTTCTTGCTTTAGGTCCGCAACTATTCGAGGCTCCTAATTATTTGAGGCCTCCTAGTAATTAATTTATTATTTATTTATATTAATCATATTAAACATATAATTATAAATATCTAAAGTTGTCAATAATAAATTATAACAATCAACAAATTTGATACATTTTTTAGGCCTCATAATTGCTCCAATCAATGCATAATCACTTTTTTCTCGTTAATTGATTTCTTAATTAGTGAGGATCTTAATTGACTCTCTCTCTTTATAGATTCATCTACTCAATGCTCCTTAAACTTTAGCAAGCAATCCAAAAATTAATTATTTGATATCTTGTCTTCATTCCATAAAATATCACAATCTTCTTAATGTATTTGAGCACATCCAAGTTGTATCATTCCAACTCTCTTCTCTATTTATTTTTTATTTTGGGTTAATAAGTATACATATTACATATTTTTATGAATATATATATATCATATTTTTGGGAAATGTTATCTAGATAATATTAATTTGATTATTCAAAATTTAAAAAATAATGATTCATTGTTAAATTTCAAAAGGAGACTCTAGAGAAATTCTTTGTTATTAAATGTTCTCAAGAAAATTCTTCCTTAGAATTTCTTATTTAAGATCAACAATGCTCAATAAAGATTAAATGACTTAGCTACCTCATACTAAGAGAAGTGAGTTATAAAATTTTTATTAATATTTTTGCATCTAAAAAAGTTTTAAAATTATTTTTAAATAAAATAAATTATTATATAAAATGCCTCATCGTATAATCTTGCTTTAGGCCTCCCGATGCCTTGAGCCGGCCCTCCCTCTTGGATGTTGGCGTCCTTCTCTACGGATGCTGGATGCTGCACTCCATGGCTGGTCGATGGTAGCCCTTGAGCTCTACTCATCGCAATAGTTTCGATGTCCCGATTGAAGGTGGTGAACCGCCCCATATGGAGAATCGCTTCTCAACTCTAGGGGTGCATTTGGTTGGTTGATTGATCTCTTCCTTGGAATTCTAGTATTCCTAGGAATATGATAACTGGGAATGACATTTCAGAATATAAAATATAATTACGTTTGGTTTTGATTTAAGTTTAGAATCTATAGTAGGGAACGAATCATTGGAATGTGAGATGAAACTTGGAATATGAGATTACTCCACATTTTCAAAAGAATAAGATTGACTCATTTGATAGAAATCTGATTGCCTCTGGAATTTAAGATTACCAAATGCATTCCAATATAACACATTTCCAAACACTAATATCTAACATGCCTTTAGAGATGCTCAGAAATGCATCCAAATAAAGAACGTACCAAATGTACCCTAACGGTAACCTCCTCCGATCTATCTGGACCCTCTGATCTTAATCATATGGCGAAGATGCAAGTATCCTCTCAACGGTCGGATCAAATGTTGGAATCCAATGGTCAGGAACTAATGTCGCATCCATGCACACCTAAACCTAACACAGCTCTTCCCAACTCACATGCTCCCCCATCTCAATAAAACTCACATCTCTCCTCACGTGCCTCTGCCACTAGCTTTTGGGGGAAGCGGCCTAATTCTTGCCTGGCGACAGGATCTTGCTCAGGTCACCCCTATAATGTCATTCTAGAATTACAAAAAAAAATCAGTCACAAAACACGATATAGATAGAGGTCCTGAGGGGTTTAGGGACTTTATAAATGAATGACTGACCAATTTTCTGACCCCTAATTGCACATTCACTTGGAGAAGCTTGGACCTATGTCATACATTAAATCTAGAGTCTAAATCGGATATATATTCATCATATCTATAGAAATGTTGGAGGAATTTCTTTTGTTTAATGCCAAGGCAATAGATGGGCCTTTCTATGACCACACACGCCAAGTATATGACAATCCAATGATGGAGATGCTTATGGTTCTTTCAAGTTTGAGAGGGCTTGTCTTATGGAGGAAGATTTTAGAGAATTGGTGCTTGCCTAGTACTGGAACAATGTTTAGACTTCTTATTCAACAATTAGGACACTACATGCGCCTAATTGTTCGGCAATGAGGAGTTTAAAAGATAGTTGAAAGAAAATATAGAACAAAAATGAGTCACATAGCTTAATGGTATTTCAAAACTGGATCATATTGAGGATAGTAGAGATCTCACAACCATGGATATTGCAAAATGAAGAATTCTCCATGAAGAGTAGTAGTAGAAGATCACAAAATAGAAAAGGGATGGAGATAGAGGTCAAGGAAGGTTTGGCTGACAGAAGGAGACTCAAACACATGGTTCTTCCACATGTACGCAAGTGGCACTAACCAAAGTAACTATATAGATCGACTCATAGTGGGAAATGATGAAGTTGTAAGGGGATACAATGTTTGGCACTATCATGAAACATTATTTTAAAGAGCAAATGATGCGTGTAGAATTAATAGCAAACGCTAGCAAGTGCACTAGTCGCACAAGTAATAAAGTGAATGAGTAGTATTTTCATTCCCACGAGAACTATTAATAGCTTAGATTTTATTTGAAGATTATTAATTGAGAAATTAAGAAAATATATGATTTCAGAGGTGAATAAAAAGAAAATAATAAAAGTAAAGAAAATGATCACCTTGAAAAATAATGATTTGATGATTAAGGCACCTAATTATCACCACTAAAATGTAATGAATTTTTCTTAACTTAAAATTAGTTGAAATAATAACAAAGTGAATTCTCAAATTTAGTTAACCAATATTTCAGGCTTTAACTACTATCTTATGAATAATTAGAATAAATCAATCCCTTCGATTTCAATTTACTTAATTAATCAAAAGATGCATTAAATCGGAATTAATATTAAGGGCTTTATCAAGTCACCTTAATAACTAAACAAATTAGGTCTCTTTCGATTTCCTAATTGTGACATGCAATAAATAAGATCAATCATAAAAACTATTATGAAAATAATCACTTCTTCTCAGATAACAATTAAATCATAAATCATGGAATTAAAGGAAAGCATTAAACATGAAATTGTAATGCTATTAAAGATTTAAACTAAACTAATATTAGGAAAGAATTCAACATATAAATAGGGTTCAAATAGAATGACCCTAATGAAAGAATAAATCTAAGAAAAACAACATCAAATCTATTGAAAAAGATTGAAAAAAGAAAACGAAGAACTCTGGCAGTCGTTGTACACGTGCTCTCGCGAGTTTCTGACAGAGTTGTGCTATTGTTCTCGATCTTTTCCTCTTTGTAGACTTCGAATCTATGCTCCAGGATGCTTTTTCAGACCCTCTTCTGCCTCCTTTTATAGGTTTTCTCTTTCCCCAAAGGAAAAAAAACTAAAAATCTATTCAAAAAGTGAATAAAATTTGCTTTAAAAATGCCCAACTGATCGTCGTCATGACCGTGATCAAGTTCTTCATGGCCGTGATAGAAGGCTGTCAAGGTTGAAAAGTAAGAAATTTTCTGCTGAAAATCTCTCTGTACTGTCACGGCCGTGACAGTAACTTAGCCGATTTTCTGATTGTAACATCTTTTTGTCATGGCCATGAAAAGAATTGTCATGGCCGTGACAGTCTTCTGAGTTATTTTAGGATTTTTTCTTATCTTGATTTCGACATTTTCTCATATCCTACCATGAATAATTTCCAGACTTAGGTAAAGATCAAATCTAAAGGAAATTGTATAAAAAATATATCCAAACTCCCCTTTTCTAAACATAAAAATATTCTAAAATACTAATCAAATGACCTAAACTAATGCATGATTTTTTGTGTATCAGTAAACATACAGGAGGGTCCCAATGGAGTAGTTGTGGGATGATTGGTTGTTGCCTCAAGTTTTAGCTAACCAAGAAGCTACCTTGGAGTGGGATTTTTGTGAGGCAGGAGTCACCCAACAGTGATTGGAGCTAGGTCTAAATGGATTTCCAGCTCTCTCCTTTGAAAAAATTTAGAATGTAATAGGCTCAAATGTCATGAAAAAATGCAGGAACTCCAAATAACAAACATGGGTTTTGGATAATCAATAAATTCTTCCTCTTTCTCATCCCAAAGAAATCAACAAAAAAGTAGGCAGAGGACCTCAAACCTATTGCACTATCAAATGACATATACTTTCTTGTGGCAAGGGTCCTAGTGAACTGACTTCGAGTGATATTGGGTTCTCTCGTGTATCCGTTATAGGTTCATTCTTAGCAGGACCATCAATTGTGGTTGATATCAATATGGCATATGAAATCATATCACATTGGAGATGGAAGAATACGCATGGCTTCCACTGGAAAGTTGAAACCCCAAGATGTATGACTTACTGGACTAATCTTCTTTCCTCATGAAATACTCACGACTTCCTTCGAGGTTTCCCACCTACATGGATAGCTTAGTTGAAATGATTTGTCTGCACCCTCGCATTCCTAGTTATGATTAACGACGGCTCGACTAGATGATGGGTCCAACCAGAACAAAGAGTTCATCAAGGATGCCCTCTAGTACCTATGCTCTTTATTCTCGGTGCAGGTGCATGCGCACATTTTTGGCATGTAAATCTAACATCTTCAATGAATTTTCTCAATCCAGAGCAAGGTACAATCATAAGAATGCATCACCTTTTATAGAGGATTGATTATGGCACCAAGGAGGCTCTAAATTATTTTCTCAAGGCTCCAAACCAACCACTCTAAATCATCTTTCATCCCCTTCATTATCATGGATGGAAAGGATAGAAGCTGCTCAGCCGAACTCAGTATAGAAATATGCTCACTTCCCATCACATATTTGGCCCTATGCACCTCTCACCATTGACTGGCTACTCTCCCATAAGTGGAATCCGGTGGTTGACAGAGTAAAAGAACACATGAAGGATGGTACTCACAGCTATATATTATCACATAGAGAGAGGCTGACTCTAGTGTAGTTAGTCTAGTCGTCCATCTCGACTTACTATATGTCAGTTTTTTGGATGCCTTAAGGTGTCATCCAATAGCTAGATTGATTCACTTCATCAAAGCTTCTTCTGGAAAAATAAAAGTACTATTGACAGAGGGGTACATTTGGCTGATTGTTCATAAATATGTCGACAAACATCATAAGGAAGATTAGGGATTCAAGATCTTCAACCAATGAACATTGCTTTCATGACGACGTGGCTGGATCAAGTAATAAGGTCGAGGCAAGATGTTTGGCTAATGACTATCAATACATGTTACAACAAAATAATTTCAATGGAATATAGGCATAAAATCACATTAGGGGTTACAACATTTTTTAGAAGCATTATGAATCAATTATGTCATGAGTCAGACAATTTTGTGAGGCAACACTAGAGGACATAAAGGATTTTTTATTTTGGGTTGATCCAATGATCAATCTCTTTTTCAAGGTTTTAAGTGATAGCGTAGAACAAGCAAGAAATAGTCATGAATATTGATCGGGCAGCCTCTTGAATGATGGCATATGGACCCCACAAACATACAATCAATAGCACAAGATAGGAGTCTCGCATTTAGAGAACTGGTCATTTAGAGCTCTAAATCTAGAGAGCTTCACCAAAGATCAAGAGCTTATAATAGGTTGTTGGTTCCTTTGACACATCCAAATTCCTTTGGGGTTCAAGTATTTGAATGACTCTTGATGAGAAAAATGCTTCTTAATTAGAAATGATTAAGATGGGCCATGAACATGAATATCACTTGTGTATTATGCAGCTATACCACGGAGGATATAGATCACATTTTCTTCATTTAAATAGTACCACGAAGAACATGGAAGAATTCTAAATGTGAGCCCTTCAATATGACAATCATTTAAACATGGTGGGCGCAACAACAATCCACACTTAAATGTAAAAAAAGACAACGAACTAACAATTATATATTTACGGGCATCAACACAATGATTGCATTTTAAAGGGAGAAAGATTTATATTGATAACACTATAACAATAGTTAGAGTTAGAAACTTGGTGAGTGAGTGAGGGAGGTTACAAGATATTTGCACTAAATACGAATTTTTATAATGAATAAAAAGAAATATTTACCTTCTCAAAAAATTATTCTTATTATCATTATAAAAAACATAGAGTATGCAATGTGAAGTTCCAATATTTTTTTCTAGGAAGGCCTCTTCTTTATACTACGGGGGTAAACTACAACAAAATATCACATTTCTAACGGACGAATCCGTAAAAAACTCTTGAAAATCCATCGAAAAATAAACTTTTCGACGAAAATGAACTGTTCGAAAAATGCTCATCGCAAAAAATTTTTGACGGGTGACACAAATCCGTTGGAACTTCCGACGGCATTATCTGTCGGTGGTTCTGACGGATACTTCTTCGTATTTTTTTCTGATGGAACATAAACGGCAGAAGTCCTGACACGAGTGTCCGTGCCCATCGAAAACTTATTTTTAAAAAATGGCCTCTAGTCATGACCGAATCTGGCCAGTGTGGCAAGATCTGGCCTGGCCGGCACGGCCAGATCCGAGCGGAGCCTGTAACATTCGAAATCTTCATAGCATTAATGGAAATCAGAATTTGATTCAAACTCAAAAAAAAGGAAACATGAACGGGCAGAAACGGCCGATAGGGGAGGTGAATCCTCCCCTGATTGTGCCACAATCGGTTGGCCTTCTGGTCGGCCGATCCTATAAAGGTGGGATGATAGGGCGACCTCGCGCCCCCTTGAATGTCAGTCGATCGCCGCCCCTCCGTCTTCTTCTCCTTCCTCTGATTCAGCGATTGACGCACATCCGAGCGGCGAAGCAGAGCAGAGACGACGTGCCGAATGATTCGACACACGACTACGCCCCATCGATCCACGATGACCTCCTAGCGACACTCAGGAGGACCGGGCGCACCCTTCCGTCACTCAAGGACGACCAGCGAATGGAAAACAGATCGCCGGCGAACTCCTCAACGACCAAAGCGAAGGTACCTTAGCGTTTTAAATCCCTAGATGAAGAAATAGTGATCGTTTAATGCATAGGAATGGTTCATCATGATCCTGAGATGATTATCTACATTTTTCATATTCATGTCATGACGATTCGATGGTCGGAAGACCGCCGGAAAAGGAGAAGATGTCCGACGGCTCTGTTTTATTGCAAGGACCGGTCGACCGATTTTTGGAACGGTCGACCGGCCCACGCACAGAACTCTCACGAGTTCGTATCGATCGGTCGACCTGCCTCACCATGGGGGTCGACCGATCTATCTATCAACGAACAGATTCGATTTCATAATTGGCCGACACGCAGTGCGTGTCCTCATGATCTTATGACCGGTCGACCGATCCGACACGCAGTGCGTGTCTCATGATCTTATGACCGGTCAACCGACCATCAGGACGATCGACCGATCCTAGAGTAATCGGTCGACCGACCACATGCGTACGGTCGACCGATCTACAGACACCTCACAAAGAACACGGCCGACCGATCCAAGAGGACCGGTCGACCGGTGCCAGAGAACGATCGATCGATTATCAGGAATGGTCGACCGGTCCGATCAGACCAGCCAAGTCAGACCGCCTGATTTAGTCAGACCAATCGATCTGAACCAACCAGATTGACCCACTCATAAATCATAAACAGAGACTCTAACCAGTTCATCTATATGGGTTGAGTCCTATTATACAGAGATTAATGCCTAGTTGGGCCCTAATTTATAGATTTTATGATAAGCAAAAATAAGTAAAGTAAAGATAAATAAATGGGATTGCTATGTGCCGCCCCAATGTATAGAGCAAAGATCAAAGTATTGTATAAAGAGGGGCAGGTAGTTAGTTGAGGAGACAGCGAAGCTACTGATATTTGATGATCACTATTCCTGAGATTTTAGATTTTCTCTCACCTATATCTCGAATGAAGGGTGATGCATTGGTCACACTCCTTCCCCAGAAAATATAGTATTGAGCTAGAGGGACAGGTAACTAATTGAGGAGACAGTGAACCTACAGGTTCATAAATGACCACTGTTCCTGGGATGCAGGTCCTCTCCCACCTACATTCCGAATTGGGTGACGCGTTGTTGCACCCCTTTCCTTTATGGGCTTACTGGCTTTACAGATTTAGAGAGGCACCTCTGGCATCCCAGTCTAATAAGATGAGCTCGCATAGGACAATTAACTTTAAGGACATTATAGTAACGTAAAAGACATAGTACAACTCACAACAAAGCAATGTAAAGTAGGGTAATGTAAAGTAAAGCATAGAGCATGGTAAAGTGAAGTATGGTACAGTATAGAACATGGTACAGTAAAGCATGAAACATAGTATGGTAAGGATAATGTAGGGTAAAGACAAAGTATAGCCATGGTAAAGAACAAAGTATAGACATTAATATTGTCAAAGACTAATGTATCGATCTATTATGGTCATTGCATAGAAATTAGAGTACAGTATTGTTCATTACTGATATATTGGTTATATGATTATTATTATCTCTATTTCACCGTCTATTTTGCTATTGTACTGGGCTCTTTGCTCATGGGTATTCGATTCCCCTGCATTGGGATTTTGCAGGTGAGAATGCTAACTGATGAGGTGTTGAAGGGCACAGAGCTTGGAGGATGCTGCACATGACTATTCTATTATCAAACTCACTTCAATTGAATTTAGTGTTATGACTTTCATATTATCCATAGACATCATGCTACTCCGCTCATTGAATTTCTTCCGCTTATTGAACTTCTTGAGATTTATGATCTCATATCATTTTGTTATCACATGTATGGATGAATTATGTCTTTGATATTCTGATGGTTGAACTTCCGCATTAAAGTCCCTTATTATATTTTATTATAATATTGATGCCACGTGTGCACTTTATTGAATAGTCATGATCAATAGTGAAGTAGACAGTGTAACGCTCCCGGGGTTAACCTGACTGCCTATGTGGCAGGAGGAGCGATTTTGGGAGCGTTATAGTTTGGTATCAGAGCTTAAGTTCTTGGCTCCCTCATTGATCATAGTAGAGTAGATATTCATGCATAGTCATTATTGTTCATATTGCTTCATAAGTTCAAATTAAAGTCATATGCAAGCTTCTCAAGTATCTGTGACTTCATTCTTCAAGTAAGTACTAAGTACATTTTCATGTAAGGATACTTATGTTATTGAGCTAACTTGTTCCTATAGATGCCTCCGCGCCGCATAACGTCCAGAGTGGTACGTGGCGGAAGCCGAGTGTTCTGGGTAGCTGAAGCAGTTATGCACCCACCCACTGCTCCGGCTCAAGAACAGGAGCAGGTGCAAGTACCAGCACAGGGTCGCGGACGTGACCATGGCCGTGCGATTCCACCGCCTCCTGCTCTAGAGCATTCAGATTTAGAAAGTGTGGGAAGCGATAATCCAGTGATACCTCCTCCGCCAATTGAGACATCTGAAGAAAGGAAACGAAGGAGGAACTTGCAGATTATAGGAGGACGCATCAGCAACCCTATTTGTCTGTCTTCAGATGAAGAAGAAGAAGATCCTGAACCAAACAGAGAATTGCAAAACCGGGAACAAGACGATGTAGATGCATGTCCTAACAACCCTATAAGTCAGATAGACCCTGAACCATATTGCAGCTACTGCGATCAAGATGGGCATTTCGAAGACGAATGCCCGAATCCTCCTAAGCTTGAGAAGGACCTCGGGAATGAACCTGTGGAACCTTCTCGACGTAGTGATAGTATTGAATAGTTCTCTGATGTTGAAGGTCTTAGTGTGCCTTAGACAAATACTTATGTTTTGCTTTGACTAACATTAGCATGAGACTAACTTTTGTTTTAGCGGATATTGAGCCATAAGGTCTCAATTTTTATCTAAGATTTTTATTTTGGTTAAAGATCTTTGATTATATGCTTTTCTCAAATATTTCCATGGTCTTTTTATAGATGTCTCCTCAAAAAATGTTACAGGCCTCCACCAGTGAGAATGAAATCTGTAATGAAGGGGAGACCCCTTTCATTCCCCCACCTCCACCTCCACCTTCTCCTTCTCCACTTGAACCACCAGTACAGCAAGGACGTCATGTTCCCCTCTCCTGCACACTACAAGAGCTCTGGAGGTCGAAACCTCCGATGTTCAATGGAGAAGGGGGCATAGGAATAGCCGAACAGTGGATGAAGACGATAGAGGACAAGTTCGATATCCTAGACATCCCTAAAAAATAAGAAGGTACTATTTGCTAGAGATACTCTTCAGAAGGACGCAAAGGAATGGTGGAAAGCAAAGAAGGCCACCAGCTTTCCGGAAGTCAGAATTATTGCTTGGGAGGACTTCCGCAAAGCATTTGAGACGTGCTACTTCCCTAAGTTTCAAAGAGATCTGAAGCAGAAAGAGTTTTAGAACCTAGAACAAGGGACCATGGCAGTGGCCCAATACATGACAAAGTTTGTTCTACTGAGGAAATACTCTAGGCTGATTATGGATGAACAAGATGTAACAAAGCGTTTTGTGGACGGACTGAGCCCCGCCTTAAGGTCCCAAACAAGATCAGAGAATTGCAAAATCCTGAATGAGGTGGTCAGTTTGGCTACACTGATCGAGAATGACCACCAAGACCTACTGAAGGACAAGAGGGCCCAACAAAATGTAGGGCAGGGTTCCCAACAACAACAATAACTTAAAGGGAACAACCGTCAGCATCAACGACGGGATATCGGCCTCGCCCTTACCCAGGCCTCAACAGTACAATCGTCCACAACAACAGTCTTACCGCCCTCCACAACAAGCTCCTTCACCACAGCAACAGCAACCACAGCAGCAGCAGCAGAATCCAAGGCCCCCTCAATAGGCACAAAGGCGTCCAGTCCAACAGCAGAGGCAATAGCCTCCTAGAGCCCCTCAGGTACCACCCGGACAAGGTGAGCGGGTCTTATGCAACACTTGTAGCACCCATGCAGGGGAATGCCGCATGAAGGCAGGAGCATGCTACTATTGTGGTGGAATGGCCACATCGCAGTAAACTGTCCAAGACGTGGGCAACAACAGTTAGTTCATTATTGTACTATTTTATCGATAAATCTTTCTCTTACGTGTCACTTTCCTTTACCATTTAGGTCAACAAAATAGTCAAAGAGAAAGAGAAAAGGGTAATGCACGAGAGAAGATCGCGCCACGTGGCGGGTCAAATTTCGAGGCGTTACAATGTGGTAGATCTTCAAAGACATGTTACGTTAGAGACAGAGCTAGCGAGCGTCGTTGATGACATTTTTGCCGGTGCCTAAGCCATTTGACTACAGCGAAATTGGATCATTTTTTGTGGGGGAGAGATGTCAGCTTGAGCATATTGTACACCATATTTCTTTTCTTATTAGGGAGTGGAGTTTGGGTACCTGTTTTCCTTTACGACATTGATCATATTTTCTGCTCCCTTTTGAGAGTCTGTATATTTTTTCATAGTTCTATACATTATCGGTATGGGTGTAAAAAGAAATCCGACCAATTCAAAAAATCCATTCGACCGAAAAAAATGAAAATTAGAAGTCCGAATATAATTTAGAATAGTTTTTAGTAAATTAAAATACACCCGCTAAAATTAAGGTCCCACTTGAAAAAATCGTAGGGCCAGTGGAGTCTATTTTTTATTTATATAATTAATACATATGATATTAATATTTTTATTATCGATATAATATTTTTTGTATAAAATTTCATACTTAAAAGAGGATGCTCCACAGAATGATGCTGAGGACATTCGAGGTACGCTATTCATAGCTAAATTATCCACTACAGTATTGTTCGATTTCGGTGCCTCCCATTCCTTTATATCTGAAGAGTGTGCCAATACATTAGGGTTAACTGCAATGAACTTAGAGTATAAGATGGATTTCTTGACTCCACAAGGAACTCTGATTATCACAAAATATCTTCCTAATGTACCTATAAAGATAGAGAAAAAGAACTTTCTTGCAAATCTTATCATTATCCACACGAGAGATTATGATATAATTTTGGGCATGAATTGGCTAACCTCCCATGATGCTTCTATCTTGTGCAAGCAAAAGAAGGTAGTTATAGGTACACATAGTACAGATAAAGTTATTGTCAGAGGCATTACACAGAAAGAACCGAAACTCATAGTATCTATGATGAAGGCACATAAACTATTCCAAAAGGGGTGTAAAGGTTATCTGGCAAGTGTTACCAAGATAACAGAGCCAGGCAAGACCCCTAAAGACATAGAAGTTAGTGGTCTACCGCCCAGAAGGAAGATAGACTTTCATATCGAAGTGGCACCTGGCACAGCACCGATCTCCAAAGCTCCATACCATATGGCCTCAGCAGAGATGAAGGAATTGAAGGATCAAATTCAAGAGCTGCTGGACAAAGGTTTCATCAGACCTAATGTCTCACCATGGAGTGCATCGGTCCTCTTTGTCAAAAAGAAGAACGGATCGTTAAGATTTTGTATCGACTACAGGATGTTGAACAAAGTCACAATAAAGAACAAGTACCCGCTACCTCGCATTGACGACTTATTTGATCAGTTGTCCAAAGCAATGGTGTTCTTCAAGATTGATCTGATGAGCGGATATCATCAGTTAAGGGTGGCAAAAGAAGACATCATTTCGATCAAGATATGGGCACTACGAGCTCCTTGTAATGCCGTTTGGGTTAACAAATGCCCCGGCAGCATTCATGGACCTCATGAATCGAACTTTTCACGAACACCTGGATAAGTTCGTAATTATCTTCGTCGACTACATCCTCATCTACTCACCAAGCATAGAGCAGCACAGGGAACATTTGAGGATAGTATTGGAGACTTTGCGAGCAAAGAAATTATTATGCAAAGTTTTCCAAATGCGAATTCTGGTTAGAACAGATGATATTTGTTGGTAACATCGTCTCCAAAGATGAAATTACAGTGGATCCGGTAAAGGTAGAAGCAGTATCCAACTAAGCTAAACTAAATAATGTCTCCGAGATCAGTAGCTTCCTTAGTCTAGCAGGCTACTACAGACGCTTCATCAATGATTTCTCTAGAATTACATTGTCACTGACCAAGCTTACAAGAAAAGGGGAAAAGTTTAT
This sequence comes from Pontederia crassipes, assembly GCA_030549335.1. Taxonomy (NCBI): domain Eukaryota; kingdom Viridiplantae; phylum Streptophyta; class Magnoliopsida; order Commelinales; family Pontederiaceae; genus Pontederia; species Pontederia crassipes. Next base: position 44,679,504 of record CM060197.1, on the reverse strand, counting down.
CTGGTCACCCAAGTGTGAAGAAAGCTTTCAAGAATTAAAGAAGCCACTAACTTCAGCACCAATCCTGACGTTACCATCGGGCAACGGTGATTACGTAGTTTACAGCGATGCTAGTGGTACAGGACTGAGGTGCGTATTGATGCAACATGTGAAGGTAGTGGCATACGCATCTACACAGTTGAAGAAACATGAGGTCAATTATCCAACTCATGATCTCGAATTGGCAGCAGTGGTGTTTGCCCTCAAACTTTGGCGCCATTACTTATATGGAGAAGAATTTGTGGTCTACACTAACCACAAGAGCTTAAAATACGTCTTCACATAGAAGGATCTGAATATGCGCCAAAGATGATGGATGGAATTCTTAAAAGACTATAAGTTCTCTATAAAGCAAACTCAATAGCAGATACACTTAGTCGAAAGTGGGAAGGATCTGTTGCCTTCATGCGCCTTCGACAATTCAAAATGATGGAGGAACTTTTTAAATGAACGCCAAGAGTAAGACATAATGGGTCACTAATGATGATGCAGCGTATAGTACTAGATATTATAGGGAGGATATTGAAGCACAAGTAGAAGATTCAGACTATCAGATTATGATGATAAAGACTAGTCTTGAGACTACAAACTTTAACGTCTCAGTAGATGGTGGCATAAGGTACCGTGATCGCTTATGGGTATCGAATAACCCTGAACTCCGAAGAGAAGTGCTAGATGAATGCCACAAGTCAGAGTTTGCAATCCACCTAGGGAGTACAAAAATATACAAGGATGTGCAGAGGAGTTTCTGGTGGCCAGATATGAAGAAGAAGATCGCAGAATATGTCTCCAAATGCATAGTATACCAACAGGTCAATGTGGAATACCAGAAACCTCAAGGAACCATGAAGAGTTTGAGCATCCCACAGTGGAAGTGGGAAGAGATATCAATGGACTTTATCACTGATTTACCCCAAGCTCAGAAAGGGCATGATGCTATCTGGATAATAGTGGATCGACTCACTAAATTGACCCACTTCCTACCCATCAAGGTAAAATAATATTTTGAAAGTCTAATGGATCTATATGTACAGGAGATTGTTAGGTTTCAGGGGATCCCATCAACCATTGTGTCTGATAGAGATCCCAAGTTCACATCAAGATTCTGGAAGAGCCTCCAGAATGCTTTTGGGATGAGACTTCGCTACAGTACCGCCTTCCATCCCTAGACAGACGAACAATCTGAGAGGACGATCCAAACACTAGAGGATATGCTTAGAGCATGTGCGTTAGATTGGCATGGCAACTGGGATAAACATCTACCTCTTATAGAATTCTCCTAGAACAACAGCTTCCATGCTGGGATGTCCCCCTTTCAAGCATTATATGGTCGACCATGTCACTCCCCGGCATGTTGTAGCGAAGTGGGCGAAAGAAAGATCTTGAGTGCTGAATTACAGAAGCAGACCCAAGAGTACACAGACAGTGTGAAATTGATAAAGAAGAGAATGAAATCTGCTTAAGATCGTCGAAGACCTATGCAGACAAGAAATGCCGTGAACATACCTTCAAGACAGGAGATCAAGTTCTGCTTAAGGTCTCCACCACTAAAGGAGTGATGCATTTTAGTAAGCGTGGGAAATTGAGTTCAAGGAATGTAGGCCCATTTGAGATTTTAAATATGGTCAGGGACTCAGCTTGTAGGTTAGCGCTACCCCCGACGTATGCCAGAGTGCACAACGTCTTCCACGTTTTATTACTCCGGAAGTACAACCATGACTACGCCAACGTGATTCAAATTGAGGAACCAAACCTTAAGGAGGATCTGACATATGAAGAACAATCCACAGAGATACTAGAATATCAAGAACACCAACACGGAAAGAAGAAAATATCACTAGTTAAAGTAGCATGGAAGCACCATCAAGGAAAAGAGGCCACTTGAAAAGTAGAATCAGAGATGCGAGAAAAATTTTCACAATTATTCGGTAAGTTCTAACTCTTATCAAAATTCGAGGAGGAATTTTCTTTTAAGGGGGTAATAATGTAACGTTCGAAATCTTCATAGCATTAATGGAAATCAGAATTTGATTCAAACTAAAAAAAAAGACAACATGAACGGGCGAAAATGGTCGACAGGGGAGGTGAATCCTCCCCTGATTGCGCCACAATCGGTCAGCCTTCTGGTCGGCCGATCCTACAAAGGTGCGTCGCGAGGGCGAACTCGCGCCCCCTTGAACGTCAGTCGACCGCCGCCCCTCCGTCTTCTTCTCCTTCCTCCGATACGATGACTGATGCACATCCGAGCGACGGAGCAGAGCATAGACGACGTGCCGGATGATTCGACAGACGACTACGCCCCATCGATCCACGGTGACCTCCTAGCGGCACTCAGGAGGACCGGGCGAACCTTTCCGTCACTCAAGGATGACCGGCGAACGGAAAATAGATCGCCGACGAACTCCCCAACGACCAAAGCGAAGGTACCTTAGCGTTTTAAATCCCTAGACGAAGAAATAGTGATTGTTTAAAGCATAGGAATGGTTCGTCATGATTCTGAGATGATTATCTACATTTTTCATATTCATGTCGTGACGATTCAATGGTAGGAAGACCGCCGGAAAAGGAGAAGTCCAACGGCTCTGTTTTATTGCAGGAACCGGTTGATCGATTTTTGGAACGGTCGACCGGCCCACGCATAGAACTCTCATGAGTTCGTATCGATCGGTCAACCTGCGTCACCATGGGGATCGACCGATCTATCTATCAACGGACAGATTCGATTTCATAATCAACCGATTGGACTTCCGATTGGTCGACCGATCCGACACGCAGTGTGTGTCCTCATGATCTTACGATCGGTCGACAGACCACCAGGACGGTCGATCGATCCTAGAGTAACCGATCGACCGACCGCATGCGTACGGTCGACCGATCCACAAACACCTCACAAAGAACACGACCGACCGATCAAAGAGGACCGATCGATCCGTGCCAGAGAACGATTGACCGATTATCAGGAATGGTCGACCGGTCCGATCAGACCAGCCAAGTCAGACCGTCTGTTCAGTCAGACCCATCGATCTGAACCAACCAGATTGACCCACTCATAAATCATAATCAGAGACTCTAACCAGTTTATCTATATGGGTTGAGTCCTATTGTACAGAGATTAATGCCTAGTTGGGCCCTGATTTATAGATTTCATGATAAGCAAAAATAAGTAAAGTAAAGATAAATATACGAGATTGCTATGTGCCGCCCCCAATGTATAGAGCAAAGATCATAGTATTGTATAGAGGGGGGCAGGTAGTTAGCTGAGGAGACAGCGAAGCTACTGATCTTTGATGACCACTGCTCCTGAGATTTTAGGTTTTCTCCCACCTATATCTCGAATGAAGGGAGATTCATTGGTCACACTCCTTCCTCAGAAAATATAATATTGAGCCAGAGGGAAAGGTAGCTAACTAAGGAGACAGTGAACCTACAGGTTCTTAAATGACTACTGTTCCTGGGGTGCAGGTCCTCTCCCACCTGCATTCCGAATTGGATGACGCGTTGTCGCACCCTTTCCCTATGGGCTTACTGGATTTACAGATTCAGAGAGGCACCTCTGACATTCCAATCTAATAAGACGAGCTCACATAGGACAACTAACTTTAAGGACATTATAGTAACGTAAAAGACGTAGTACAACTCACAGCAAAGTAATGTAAAATAGGGTAATGTAAAGTAAAGCATAGAGCATGGTAAAGTGAAGTATGGTACAATATAGAACATGGTACAGTAAAGCATGGAACATTAGTATGGTAAGTATAATGTAGAGTAAAGACAAAGTATAACCATGGTAAAGAACAAAGTATAGACATTGATATTGTCAAAGACTAATGTATCGATCTATTATGGTCATTGCATAGAAATTAGAGTACAGTATTGTTCGTTACTGATATATTGGTTATATGATTATCATTGATCTCTATTTCACCATCTATTTTGCTATTCTACTGGGCTCTTTGCTCATAGGTATTCGATTCCCCTGCACTGGGATTTTGCATATGAAAATGCTAACTGACGAGGTGTTGGAGGGCATAGAGCTTGGAGGATGCTGCACGTGACTATTCTATCATCAAACTCACTTCAATTGAATTTAGTGTTATGACTTTCAAGTTATCCATAGACATCATGCTATTCCGCTCATTGAATTTCTTTCGCTTATTGAACTTATTGAGATTTATGATCTCATATCATCTTGTTATCACATGTATGTATGAATTATGTCTTTGATATTTTGACGATTGAACTTCCGCATTAAAGTCCCTTATTATATTTTATTATAACATTGATGCCACGTGTGCACTTTGTTGAATAGTCATGGTCAATAGTGTAGTAGGTAGTGTAGCGATCCCGGGGTCAACCTGATTGCCTACGTGACAGGAGGGGTGATTTTGAGAGCGTTACTGGGACTGATCTGGATGATCTGGCTAGCGCAGGCCAGATCCAGCTGACTGCGGCCGGATCTAGCCTGCTCCGAAGAGCACTAGCTGCAGCCGGTCAGATATGGCAGCCCACGGCTAGATCTAGCTGCATCAGGCCGGATCCGGCCATACGGATCCAGTCACATCCTGCCGGCCGACCAATCTAACAAGAAAGTGAGACAGGGAGTCGGTGGTCACCACAGTTGGTGCTCATCGGAGGCTGATGGTCGCCGGTGCCGGGAGAATGAGAGAAAGCTAGAGAGAGAGTGAGGGTGAGGGAGAGGAAGAAAGCGAGAGAGAGATATGCGATTGAGGGAGAGAGACACATGACGAGATAGTCTATCGGTAGGAACTTCCAATGGCGGACTAACTTCCGATGATTATTCCTACGGCTCCGGTCGTCATAAAAACTAATAATAAGATATTAATATCTATGTTATTTTTATTATGATAAATTTAAATTTTGATAGTTGTAGCTGTCACGACAGTTTGTCCATAGGTACTTTTGATGACCGTAGTCATCAGAAGTTCCGACGGACAAGATTCATCACTATTTAAGAAGAAAATTGAGTCATCGCTAATTTTTTTCCAACGAATTCCATTTCCATCACTATTTGAGAAGGACTTGTTCACAAAATCCTTATGAAATTGCGAAGGATACCGGTCCATTGGAAAATACTCATTTTCTTGTAGAGGTAGCGTCATATACAGGGGATGCAGCAATCATGGATGGACAGCTAGATTATCCCAACTGAGCAAGGAAGAAAGTCATATGTTCCATCTGTAGCATGGTCCAAGAGCAGCTTTCAGAAATCTTACAAGAAACGTGTAGGAATTAGGATGAAGGGATAGTTAAATACCACTCCAGTTTTAAATAATTCCCCGCAGGCATGGATTGGATGGATTTGAATATCCAAGGCTAACACAATATGTTGCACTTAGAATGACTCCAATCAAAGTTGGCATCATCCATTGCTTGCGCAACTGCAAAAACAGAAAGAAAGAATGAGCGTAAACATCAACCAGCCATATGAAAATTTTGGTAGAATTAGAACCCCCAAAAGAAAAGTCTGACCCAAATGTTTGTCAGAGGCTAAAATTTTTTGACTGAGAAATACATAACCGCAAATAAAACCATTCTGTGTTGTTCAGAATAATGAAACTTTTGTTAGCTATGTGACACTTTGAAGTCATTGCTACTCCGCATACTTCATCTTTCTGTCAATTTCGAGCATGTTTTATGTGCGTTCGAACAGTTGATTAGCATCTCTCTCTACTCTCGTGATCTTTTACAAGCTAAACAGGCTTATGAGATTAGATGGAATGATCAGGATTGAGTGACCAAAATGAAGTGAACTTTTTATATCTATCTTTCAGTGGATATCTAATAAAGGTTAGAGTTTATGTTCACTGTCAAAGAAAGACATTGCACTTGACTATCGAAAACTACCTGAGGCGAGTTGCCCCTGGAGAGGAAATAATGGAATAAACAACGATAAATCAATTAAAATGATCCATTGTCAAACAATAAACAATGGAAGGAAAACATTTTCATTCATTCGAGGGGGATCAGACACGGTGTCCAAAGATAAAAACTCAAAGCAATGTTACTACCATTTATGTATAAGTTCATAAAGTTCCACTTGCTGGTTGAAGACGAAGGCACCGTCGGTTCGGATGACCCAGAAGCACAGGTCGAAGCACTTAAAATAATCAGTCTCCTCATTATAAACGTCGAACTTTCCGTTGATCCAACCAGTTGCATTCTTCCAACTCATGCTGCACCAGAACAGTGTATTCTGGACGAAGACGTTGGGAGTAAATCTCCAAGTTAAAGAAGACAGATAATCTAATACATGCTCTCCAATGTCATCATCTTTGGATTTGCAACTTATGGTCAATGGAATTGCGTCGCCCAAGTAATTCGTGATGTTCATCTCAACCTTACTTTCTGCCACAAAGACATGGCATGATAGAATGAAGAAAGAAGAACAAAGGACGATCATGGAGAACGTATGAAAACCCATTGATGAATGAAAAGGGAGGAGGGGGATTGCATGAAAAGGGGATAAATTATTTGCAAAAGGAGTTACTGAAAAAGTAAAACAATCCATTATTTATAGGCATGAAAAAAATGCAGCTGGAAAACAAAATGATTGCCAAATTAACGGAACAAATATTCCTTCAAACGTATATGAGAGCAGGCATTAGTGTAAATGTTACACCAAATGATTGCCAAATTTATGGACCATGAATTAATTGCATGCCATTCCTACCTAATTGTTTGGCATACGTTACACTTAAATTACTGCACGAAACGAGGCATTAATTTTTCCCATACAGCATTGATTGTGAACATAAGAAATAGTAGCATTGTTTGCTAATTACAATTAAATGCGGGTAACGGGGGCGTTTCCAACAAGTAATAGATTAATAGTAATACGACGTTAAATTATTTGAGCCAATCAATTTATTTTAATTTGTAGATAATTTGGATTGACTAACAATGTAGATTGTCTATTAAGTAATAATTCATATTAATTAGAAGGGGTGTCTATCCAGATTATCACCAAAGTGACAATCTATTTTATTTTACTTTCATTCTTTTCCTTTGACAAATAAAATATAAAAATTTATATAATAACAACAAATAATATTATTATCATCATAATTAATAATATCAATTTATTTAAAAAATATTTTATTATTTTTATTCACATGAATTATATATTATTATGTAGTTATTATTTTAAATGTTATATACATTACCATTATTTTTATTTAAAAATATATGAACTATTTATAATTGTATTTATTTAATTTATTAATTTTATTTAAAATTTTACTTATTATATAATATTTAAATTAATATGAATGATAAAAGGTATTTTAGTAAAATTTTTATAGTATCAATTAAATTATTAGAAAGATTACTTTTGTAATTTATCAAGCAATATAAATTGCTAGATAATATCAAAAAGTAATGCGCTGCCTAGGCTAAAAGTAAATGTACAAAGTACAACGCACGCGTACGAACACTATAATATAATTATTGAGTTAAAAAATACTGATTGGTTGGGAAATTTTAAATCAGTTTATAATTCTAAGATATATATATATATAGACACGCGCTATGATGTGTCACATATATAACTATTGCTTTCCTAAAATATAGTGTATCAACAATTCTTATTCATGCAAGTGGCTTAAGTGGTTTCGAAATGAAAATAATTTTAAAATAAAATTTAATTTGTTTTGGTTTCTTTAATCTTATCGGGTCCGGATTTTAAATAGTATGAAATTAACTCGTAATAAAAAAATATATAAAAGGATTAGACCATCTTTTTAAAAAGTGAAATTAACTCGTGGAGGAGGTGGATGTCCTCCTTTCTTTGTGCGTGTTACGGGGTCATTCTCGAATATTAGATCATGTGCGACGACTAGGCGGATAGGCAACTAGTCAAGCCTATTTTGAATTTACAGCGGAAGTCTTATGATAGAGACAACTATGCTAAAAATCGCTCTTATAGACATTTAATCACGGACATGACTAGAGTATTGGACTACTCGTCATGGGACCGTGGCATTAGCGCGTTGCGGCACTAATGCAGGCGCTTGGGCACTTAAAGTTCGAAGGGGCAGCCGAGGAACCACGAGATGCCACGAAGGGACATCGATGTAGGTTGTCACCCCATGCTCAAGGTCATGACATTAGAATTAAAGAAAATCTTACTTGTATTAAATATGATGAAATATAACATACAATTGTACTTCGAAAGACACTAGTGAACTTCTCCCAGTGTACCGTAGGTATAGGAGTCTTGTTACATATTGAAGATGCAAAAGACGTGTTCATAAAGACGGTCTCACATGATAAATGCCCGAAGGACGGATAACTTGGTACTTCGCAATATTATGCAGTGCGGGGCGGCTGCATGTGTTTCATAGTTTCGACATTGAGCGGTCGAGAGCTATAAGTTGAGCAGCACTAGTGTTGCAAGGCTTTACGCTTCGTGTCACGAAAAACACCCGTGACATTCTCCCCCACCAAAGTCGGTGACGCCCCCAACGTCGTTGTCCGGGCTTCCTCAGGACTTTCGTCTTCAGTCTTGACTTCGCTTGTCTCGTTCAATTCTGTCTTCTTTGCCTTGACTTCTACTTCACCAGCATCGCGCAGCGCCAGGAATGCCCGCTCCTTGGGGTCTCGCTGAGGACTCATCCCTCAGGCCTGCTTCGCTTGCTGATCCTTCGTCCAATTCGGGGTCATCACTTGTGTAGCGCCAGTGGAGTTCGTCATGAGCGGTCTGACTTCATCAAGCAACTATTCGTCCATCAAGTCTCTGTTGATTTCACTTCTCTTCGACTTGTGCAGCGTCAACTTGTATAGTTCGGCTTCTTTAGGATGAAACAACTCTTGTATGCCTTCAGGAATAGCTCGGAGAATAGTTGTCTCAAGGTCGTGCAGAACACGATGAAGAGTCTCGTCACTCGAGCTGCATGATTTAACTCGATGTCTTCATGTTGTGGGTGGCCGCAACATAAGATCTCCCTTCCGTCGAATGCGAGGTACGGAACCATCTCACCCTCGATGATCGATCTGAAATTACGACGGCTTGAAACAGCACAAGTTCTTCGATGATGACATTTGCAACTTGTCTGCTTTGGATGCTTTGGATCGCTATGATGAGCGACAGGAGTCTTCCCATGGATGCTTCAGGACGCTTTAGGTCTCTTTGTGGGCTTGACTCAATGTCTCTATGTTGTAAGTGATTGCAACGTAGAGTCTTCCATTCCCCCGCCGAATGAAGAGCGCAGGACCACCTCCTCCTTAGTGATCATCTGATGTTTCAGTTGTCTTGAGGCGGGACAAGGTTCTTTGATATGACAGTCCATGCATTGTCCATTCCGAATCGCCATGGTAAGCGATGAGAGTCTCCTCACATTTCCTTGTGGTTCAACTCACTATCTCTATGTTGCAGATGGCTGCAACGTAGAGTTCTTCATCCGTCGAGTGTCGAGTGCGGGGCCATCTTGTCCTTGATGGTCATCTGATATTTCGACGATTTTAAGGTAGAGCAAAATTCTCGGATATGACATTCTCTACCTTGTCCACTTCAAGTCATTATAGTGAGCGACGGGAGTTTTCCCACATTCCTGTGGTTCAACTCGATTCTCCTGCTTCGATGGGCTATCTTTGTCTTTGGCATAATAGCTTCATCTTTGCGACTTGCACTTCTCTCCCCACCATAGCCCTCGTCCAAGGGCTTTGGTGGTATGACACTCGTCTTGGCATGAACGCCTTAGTAGCGGCGACTAGCGAGCGAAAATTGAGCGATCCTGTCATTCCAACATCGTCCTAGTCCAAAGCTTCAACCCTTCTGCTTGAAAAACACCAACGCTAGGTCTTCATCCTCTTGGGAACACTGTAGCCGAAGCTCGGTGATATCTTTCACATCATCCTTCAACATGTTCATCTGGCCGATGCTGAACAAAGTAATCTTGACCTCCAGTCCCAACTTGTTAGGGCTTGCATAATTGATGAGCTGTCACTTTCCCTATCCCGTGTCTCAATGGGATGTATTTTGCCACATTTCACATTGTCGTGATGGCAACGCCATCCTGAGTTTGCCACATCTTGCAGGGTTCTTAGGATATGCCTTCTTCCGATCCTGAGACCTCATTTGAAGCTTAGGCAACACTTTTGGAGTATGGACAGGGCGAGATCGTTGTGCTCGTTCACGAAGAGGATGCACCTTAGATGCTCGTCCGCCCGCACTTGGACGAAGTATTGCCATTGCGCTTGTCGGCAGGGATCATGCGTCTTTGACATACTTGTTATCTGGGCGGCTGACCCTTGTGAAAGAATAGTCGTTTCGGGTCTTCAACGAACCATGGGGATGTTCGTGAAAATGCTCCTCTTGGGAAAGTAGATGGTAGTTGTTGAACTCATGGCATGAGCTCCCAATGACACCTCCATCTCTATTCGAAGGGCTGACATTGCTAGTGTGTCCTTCGAAACCTTTGGATTGCGATCATTGGAGGCCGCTTCGATTGCTTGAGGTGTTGTCCGAGAGGAAAGGGTATTCCTTCCTTCAATTGGCGGCGGAACGCTTGATAGCAGCATGCCAAGGTTCGCCGAGGCTCGACGCTCAGACCATTTGCCAAATTGGTCATTGAATTGAGGCATCGATTTACGTTGGCAGGTAGCAAGTTCGTCCCAGTCCTTGATAGATAACATCATGCCGCTTGCGGGGCGACACTTGACGAGGCAGGCAAGGCTGGCAGCTCGTCACCAAGTGTTTGCAAGTAATCAACACTTTGCTCCATCTATGAAAGTCATCGTGGCCTGGCAGACAATGCTGTGACACGATAAGATGCTTGTGATTGATGCTCCTTAGCAGATAGGATGATACTCCTTAGCCGAAAGGGACCATGAACCATGATGCTTAAATTTGAGTCAACTTCTCCCATGAAGCGGTTGTGCACTTCACGTTGCATAACTGGGCATGCGATGCGACGTCACGAAATACCAAGCAGCGCTAGATTGTCATGATAGTGCATGACCGATAGTCCTTGAATGTGACACGGGTCCTCCGAGTTACACGACGTTTGTGTGAGCGACCTTGGTATGGGTAGCGCAAGACCATCATGCGGAGCATATGTCCAATCTTAATGCAGCGCAACACTTTAAGATTCCCGGCTGTGGTTGATCTACTCGAGTGAGCGACGCGTGACCATCCTGGTTAGGCGGGGCGACAGTCCGCCATCATGATGCATGATGGACGTTTCTCGACACGACACGAGTGTATGAGGAACATGCTGCGGGGCACGACTGGGCGTGCGACGAGGAAGCTTGCCACGCTTTCCACGTTGGCGTCCATGATCGAAGACCATGGATACAAGCGAGTCATCATCGTTGGATAATCCGAGTAGGAAGAACTGCTCTGATACCACTTGTCACGGGGATCATTCTCGGACATTACACCACGTGCGGCGACTAGGCGGATAGGCACTTAGCCAAGCCTGTTTTCAGTTTGTAGCGGAAGTTTTATGGTCGAGACGACTACGTCGAAAGTCGCTCTTATAGGCATTCAATCACAGACATGTCTAGAGTATTGGACTATTCGTCATGGGACCGTGGCATTAACTCGTTGCGGCACTAATGCAGGCGCTTGGGCGCTTAAAGTCTGAAGGGGCAGCCGAGGAACCACGAGATGCCACGAAGGGACACCGATGTGGGTTGCCACCCCATGCTCAAGGCCATGATGCTAGAATTAAAGGAAAGATTACTTGTATTAAATATAATGAAACATAACATACAATTGGGCATCAAAAGACACTAGTGAACTCCTCTCAATGTACCGTAGGTATAAGAGTCTTATTACATACTGAAGATGCAAAAGATGTACCCTATGGGAACGTCACCTACTTGACCATTCATAAAGACGGCCTCACAAGATAAATGCCTTAAGAGCGGATAATTTGATAGTCCGTAATATTACGCAGTGCGAGGCGGCTACATGTTCCATGATTTCGGTGCTGAACGGCCGAAAGCTATAAGTTGAGCGGCACTGGTGCCATGAGGCTTTAGGCTTCGTGTCACGGAAAATTCTCCGTGACATGCGCGTGGGTGAGGACGAGAAAGAGAGTAAGGTTGAAAAGGCAATTAGTGAAATAAAGTAATAGATGAAGGGCAACTACTTAAAAAATAAAGTTGAAGAATAGAATTAAAGAATGGAGCAAATTGAAGATAACTCGTAATAAAAATATATATAAGAGGATTAGACCGTCCTTTTAAAAACAAAAAAAACTCATAAATATGTACGAAAAAAAAGAAAAGACACGCACACCACATTTTGTTTTATTGAAGGAAATAAGGCACGAGGAACTGGTACACAATAATTACGATAAGATACAGTACATGTTTATTTTTTAATTTATATCCCTACCCTGCCATCATCAAATTTATTAGCGATCGACCCCCGGTACGACGATGATTCACATGAGACGTCGGCGATCGAGTCGGAGTGAAAGTACAGTGAAAGGTGGCAGTGGAGTTAACAACCACAATAGTACACCCCCAGCTAGTTGGGCGCAATTATGGCTCCAATCGAATTAATCAGCCAACCACCGTGGCCGTGGAAGCCGATGTTAGAATCATCGCCATCAAGACAGCATGCTTCAGCTTCAGCAGCACTAGCTAAGAGGAGCAATTCTGTTTCCTATCCGGAATCAGACTGTTAGAGCTAGCGGAGACGACGATTATTCTGATTTCTGATTATGTCGTATCGGGTTAATATATCATTTTCTTTTATTTCATTATAATCTCACTTTGTATAAAATGAGGACATGGACGTTTTCTGTTTGCTTGGTCTTCTTTCTTTCCTACAATTGAGAAAATACAAAAGAAGGCGATGGTTCTTCCTAGTGTTTTCAGTTTGTTCCCTTGATTTCCTGGATCGAATGTTGCGTTTTGACATGGTATCAGAGCCGGATCTGAATCCTTCTTCGAGCTTCAGCGGTTAGTATCGGTTAGTATCGGCATCGGTTGGGAATCCTTCTGCTCCTATTAGCATAGATCTGCATAGTCCTCTTTATCTAAATTCGTCTGACACACCTGGATTGATCCTTACACATCATGTACTCGTTGATTCAACTATTTGCCTTGGAGTAAATCCTTGTTCAATGCTTTGCGGGCTAAAAATAAATAGGGTTTTGTTGATGGATCTTGTTTGATGGAGTCTTTTGATCGAGTTTTGCACTATCAATGGAAACGTTGTGATTCCCTGGTTATTTCTTGGATTACTAGCATAGTTTTTAAAGATCTGATTAGTAATGCTGCATACGATGAAACTGCAGTTATCATCTGGTTAGATTTAAAGGAGAGATTTCAAAGATCTAATGGAATGAAAATCTACATGCTGCATGGTGAAATTTATTCTATCAATCAAGGTTCCTTGTCTATAGGAGAATACTATAATAAATTGAAATTCCTATGAGAAGAATTGGTCCTGATGGTTCCTAGCATGGGAATCTCGGGTTCTTTTAAAGAGTTTTCTGAATATTTGCTTCAGCAGAAGGTGTATAAGTTTTTACTTGGTCTCAATGATAGTTATAGTCAAGTCAGATCTCAAATTCTCCTTATGTCGCCACTCCCTTCTTTAAATCAAATCTATTCAATGATTGCTGAAGAGGAACAGAGAAACAAATTAACTGTTAATTCTAATCAGAGTGCAGCATTTATGAGTAATTCAAGGCAGCAAATTAATCACCAATACAATCAGAATATTCAGTGTACTAATAGACAGTAGCAATTTGGGCAAAATCAGCCTAAGGCTAGGCAATATAATCAGTCTAAGCCTAAAATAAATTCCTCTATTATCTGTGAGCATTGTCAAAAATCAGGACACACCAAGGCTCAATGCTATAAATTGATAGGATATCCTCCTGGATTTAAATTTAAGGGTGGTAGAAATCAATATCTAGTTGCTGCTAATGTTTCAGACTTCCAATGTTATGAGTAGCAAAATAATTTCTCACCAATTTCATTCAATCAGAATTATCAGAATCAGGGTTATCAAAATCAGTACTATCAGAATCAAAATCAGGGTTATCATAATGCCTCGACTAGTGGAAATCAAGGAGTTATGTCAGATAACTCTAAGAATCTCAGGAATGAAAATCTTGGAAGAGCTCATGTTCTTACTGAAGAACAATATCAGAGACTCAAAGTTATAGACAAAGAATAGAAGGTTGAATTAGCTGCCAATGTACATGTTGCAGGTATAGTGGATGCTTCTTATCATATTGCAGATAATGTTTGGATAATTGACACTGGTGCTACTCAACACATGACCTCTAACATGAATTGTCTCCTTAACATTTGTTCATTGTCTCAGCACAAATATGTCACTTTGCCTAATGGAAGCAAGTTATAAGTAACACATTTTGGATCAGTTGCACTAGATTCTCAGCTTTGCTTATCAAATGTTTTATATGTTTCTGAATTTAAATTTAGCCTTATATCAGCATCTCAACATACTAAAGATATTGGGTGTTCGATTGCCTTCTTTTCATATTTCTGTCCTATACAAGATCTGCACACTGGGAGGGTGCTCCTGATTGGTAAAGAAAGCAATGGACTCTACTATCTAGATTTAGCTGATAAGAAGAGAATTTCAGATTCAGCAAATAGGATTGTTGTTGTTGCTGCAGTTCAGGAGGACATTGAGATGCTGTGAAGGCTTGGACATTTACCATTGTCAAGACTCCAATATGTTATTGTGCAAATAAGAATTTACAATGTGATATTTGTCCTTTAGCTAAACAATTCAGAATTCCTTTTGCTGTAAAGGAAAGATATCAACGTAGACATAGACGACATACAATTCATTTGGATATTTGGGGTCCTTACAAGTTTGTTTCACATGCTGGAAATAGATATTTTTTGACACTTGTGGATGATTTCAGTAGATTGACATGGATTTTTTTGTTAAAGTTTAAATCAGAAAGTATTGACTACTTAAAATAATTTGTCAAGATAATAGTATGATGATAGAATCAAGATAATAAGATCTGATGATGGTGCTGAATTCATGAGTAATCAGTGCCAAATTTTTTTAAAAGAGAAAGGAATCATCCATCAGACATCTTGTTCATACACTCCACAACAAAATGGATTAGTAGAGAGAAAACACAGGCATTTATTGGAGATTGCTCGTGCTCTTTATTTTCAGTCTTCAGTTCCTATAAAGTTCTGGGATGAATGTATAAGGACAATTGTCTATTTGATTAATAGAATACCTCTTAGAATTTTGGATAATCAGTCAGCTTATCAAAAATTTTTTGGAGAACAACCTAGTCAAAAATACGCATGTCCGATGAAATGCTTGTTGAAAACATCAAAGTCTTTGGATTTCTATGTTATGTTACTAATCTTCAAGTGACAGATAAATTTGATTCAAGGGCCAATCCTTCAGTTTTCCTGGGATACACTCTGAAGGGAGTCAAATACCTTGATCTCATTACCAATAAATTGCCTGTCAGCAGAAGTGTTATATTCTTTGAGAATGTTTTTCCCTTTTCTTTTAAAACACCTCATGTTATTTTAGGGAAGTTATCCAGTAATCTGCCTGGACTTGACGACGTGTTGCCTGCTAGGATTTATTTTCCTAATCTTGATGATCTGTTCAGAGAAGATTCTTCTCCTTCTTTGGATCTCCATGTTGACTTACCTATTTCTTGTGATTCTCCAAATACTTCTAATGCTTCATCCAATTCCTCTCCTAATGTTCCTGTTAATCCTCCATTACCTGAATCTCTTTCTGTAAGGGAAAAAAGGCCACTCAAAAGGCCCATTTGGATGCAGGATTATGTAATGAATTCTTGTGTTTCCCATCCTTTGTCTGATCATTTCACTTTTGCTAATCTATCAAGCACATGTGTGAGTTATTTGGCTGCTTCAGATTCATTGTTTGAGCCAAGTTCCTATTCTCAGGCTGTTTCTGAGCCTGAGATGGGTTAAGGCTATTCAATTGGAACTAGAAGCACTAATTTCTAATCATACATGGGACCTTATTTCCTTACCTAAAGACAAGAAACCAATTGGCTGCAAGTGGGTTTATAAAGTTAAACTCAAATCTAATGGTGAGGTGGAAAGATATAAAGCAAGACTTGTGGCTAAAGGATTTAGCCAAAAAGAAGTAATTGATTACAAGGACACTTTTTCTTCTGTTTCCAAGGTTATTACCATTCGAGCATTTCTGATTTCTGCAGCTCAGCAAGATCTGCCCATTTATCACATGGATGTCAACAATGCCTTTCTAAATGGAGACCTCTTTGAAGAAGTTTATATGCATCCTCCTCCTGGTCTTATTACTCAAGGTCTCGTTTGCAAGTTAAATAAATCTTTATATGGATTAAAACAGGCATCCAGGCAATGGTACCTTAAATTCTCTGAAATGTTGCTGGCCAATGATTTTGTGCAGAGTTATAATGACTATACTTTATTCACCAAGAAAGTTGGTGCTTCATATGTTGCCATTTTGGTATATGTTGATGACTGGGAATTCTTCTTCTCTGATTACTCAAACCAAGGATTATCTCAATGCTAATTTCAAATTAAAAGACCTTGGGCCTCTAAAGTATTTCCTTGGTATGAAAGTTTTAAGATCTTCTAAAGGCATTCTGTTAACATAGAAAATATATTCTATCCTTGATTTCATATATGGGTCTTACTGCTTCTAAGCCTTTTGGAACACCATTAAAAGAAAACTTGAAGCTCACCACTATTGAATATGATCAGTTCTTATCCAACAAGTACTCAACTGCATCTTCTGATCCAATTTTATTAGATCCTGACAAGTTTCAACGGTTAATTGGTCGGTTAATTCACTTAATGGCCTAACATTACCTTTGCAATAAGACACCTGAGCCAATTCATGCACACTCCAAAAACATCTCATATGAATGCAACAATTTGTGTTATACGATATTTAAAAGGGTCTCCTGGATGTGGCTTATTTTTCTCTTCTGTTCCTTCTACATCTCTTGTGGCTTTTTCAAATGCCGATTGGGGCTCTTGTGTTGCTACTCGACGATCAGTTTCTGCTTATTGTATTAAGTTGGGTTCTTCGCTTGTTTCTTGGAAGTCTAAAAAGCAACAGGTAGTTGCTCGATCTTTAGCTGAAGCTGAATACAGGAGTATTGCTCTTACTATTTCAAAGCTCATTTGGGTCGAGCGTTTATTTCGCGATCTTCAGATTCCTATCTCCTTGCCAATTTCTCTTTTCTCTGACAGTCGTCCGCCGATTCAGATTGCAGAGAATCCTATTTTTTATGAACGCACGAAGCATATAGACATTGACTGCTATTTCGTTCGTGAGCGTGTTCTTCAGCGATTTGTTCATCTCAAATATATTTCGACCAATCTTCAGCTTGCTGACATTCTGACCAAGGGGCTCTCTCGTCGACAACATGATTTCATTCTCTCCAAGTTGGGACTGCTCGATATTTTCCAGTCTCCAACTTGCGGAGGGCTGTTAGAATCATCGCCATCACAACAACATGCTTCAGCTCCAGCTAAGAGGAGCAATTTTGTTTCCTATCCGGAATCAAACAGTTAGCGCTAGCAGAGATGACAGTTATTCTGATTTCTGATTATGTCGTATCGGGTTAATATATCATTTTCTTTTATTTCGTTATAATCTCACTTTGTATAAAACGAGGACATGGACGTTTTCTGTTTGCTTGGACTGTAATCTTCCTTCTTTCCTGCGATTGAGAAAATATAGAAGAAGGCGATATTCTTCCCAATGTTTCCTAGATCGAATGCTGTGTTTTGACAGCCGACGATCTTCCCTATATAAGAGAAGGGAACCCCTCCTTCCTCGTTCCCGAATGGACCATGAGTGACGCCATCGTCGGTGACAAACGTCACCGACTTTACGGCCAAGGTGTCTCCGGCCTTGCCCTTGCAAGTGCCCACGGTACCCTTCACACATGTTAAGGATCGACCACCATCTTCCCCGAATACAACCTGCAATTACACACACACCACTTTTTTTTTGTATATTATACGTACATATATATAACTGTTTCGAGATATGATACTTAATTACCTGTTGGAACGCTATGTCGCCCTCGGGCCGTGAATTGGCCCCCAAAAGTACGTACCGAGAAGGAAACTCTCCCTTGACTTTCTCGTACCAAAGCTGCAAGCCGATGACAGCGTCTTCAAGGAGCGATACTAAGCACATCACGAATTTGACGTCGGCGTTAACGTCCATGGTGAACTCTTGCCCTTCGGCTCCGCCGCTGGGACCCTGCAGCACCAGCCCAGCAGCGGACGACGGCACGGTCTCCGCCGCCGGCGCCGGTGCCAGCGCAGGCGGCGGTTTGGCGAGCACTCCGACGGACTCGAGGAGTGCTCGCGAGAACCCGAAGTATCCAATGATCTGACCCCCGGTGCCCGCCGTCAGGGAGAACTCACGGGCGGTCGAATCCTTTGCGTTGCCCATTGGTCCGTAAGTAGCGACGTTGGTGACGAGGCTGAGGGATTGCACCACCACAATGCCGCACTCGCTTGATTTTCCCAAGGTGCCAGTAAAGGATATAAAGATCTCGCCATTCTCAACGTCAAAAGACACCTGCATGCATGCAAATATATGTGTAGCTATACAAACATATGTAAGACACATGATATGTCAACTATTGCTCGTACCTCGTTAAAATTTTGTGTATCTTGCTGGTTGGTTCCCCAGACGGGGGAAGTAGTGATCACTCCACTGAGCTCGTACTTAGCCTGGATGCCGGCAATGCCACCTGGTCCTTCCCACACCTTCACTGACAGCAATTTAGTGTTCTCATCCAAGGGCGTACTGAACGGTAACCCTCCGACTCCGCCGCATGGCCCGAGCTTCAGAAGCGAGCTCTGCATGTACCCAGGGGTCGACACTTTCACCGGCTGCAAGGTGAACGGCGTGCTCACTGGTGCGGCTCCTGATCCTCCTCCGGTGGATGCCTTCTTTACGTCTGGCTTTGGTTGCAGGTTAGCAGTCGCATTCAAGGGCGTGATGAATGGCCATGGTCCATTTCCGCCGCAATGATGCCCTTGGTCGTGATGCTGAGGCTGTTGCGGTGGTGGTGGTCCTCTGCCGAATTGTGAACCCTGCAAGTATGTACGTATATGTATACGTATGTATAAAAAAATTATATAATATAAGATAAAATGATGGTATTCTTTATCTTTATCTTGTTCCCTATCTATTCAATATTATTTTTTATCCAACTGTGATAAAATTTTCAATTATAATTCGCTGGATGAATATTTGATGATGTAAAAGATAAAAAAGAAGATAAGGTAGGGAACATCATAATTAAACTCATATATATCATGTAATTAATTAACAATTCTCCATATATGATTGGTGTGTCATGCATGTAAAGAATTATTATATAGTAATCTCTTAAAAAAGAAGAAACGCATATAGCGAACTCACCATGTTCGGATTATGAACTAGAGCTAATAGCTATATGCTTCGGCTCTTATGTGTGCATCTTGCTATTGCAGCTAACTAATGTTATTTATAGCGCGAGCAGTTCGGCGTTAAGGTCTGAGCTAATAATTAATTTGCTGGAAGCTACACTAGCGATAAAAAAATAAATAATAATAAAATCTTCCACCGAAGAAACAAATAGCAATAAAAGAGATGCCAATTCGGGCACTGCAAGTACAAGATGGATCATGACTTTACGGAAAGAAAGAAAATAGAAACGTGGGAAATATTGGAGCAAAGGAAAAGGGCAAACGTTCGGTGAACGGTTGAAATTAAACCACGTCGTTCGTATTATTATATGAACAGTGACGAAAATAACACACCTGCCTGAACAATTGGATACAATGAATGAAGAAAAAGATGTTGCCCAATGGAGGAGCTCCAATGGCGGATAGGACCGATACCAATCAAAGAAGGTTTTTGTCTCGGTAAAGTCCTTATCCAACTTCGCAGCGCCTTGTTGGCACTCTTATTATTGTTATTAACTTTTTCTCGTGATTGATTTTTTTTATGATAGTCCACCGATAATTAGAGTTTTTAGTACCTAACTAATCCGATTTTCGGAGTTCTACCGGGTTGATATCTTTTCTTTGATAACTCTGGCATTATTTCTTTATAAAAGTTGAGACACGTTGTATGTTAATTATCATCTATATCTTTAAATGGTACGTATTTATTTTCTCAACTTGTTGGTTCTGTCGTTGATATATTTTCTTTATAATTTTTTGGCAGTATTTCTTTCTAAAATTTAAGACGCGTTATATGCCAATTACTATCTATATCTTGAACTGTATTTATTTTTCTCAGTATAGGATGGAGACCAAGGTTGTCAGGATCGCTTTTCGAGGTAGGATCGAGAGGGGTCCGAAGGATCGATGATCGTAAGATTCTACTTAGGATCGTAAGATTCTACCTTATGAATAAAAAATATATATTTTTAAATAATAATAATATAATGATGATGA
Source organism: Pontederia crassipes (assembly GCA_030549335.1). Classification (NCBI taxonomy): domain Eukaryota; kingdom Viridiplantae; phylum Streptophyta; class Magnoliopsida; order Commelinales; family Pontederiaceae; genus Pontederia; species Pontederia crassipes. Next base: position 44,659,029 of record CM060197.1, on the reverse strand, counting down.
TGATGATAATAATAATAATAATTATAATTATTATTATTATTATTTAATATTCTTCTCTCAATATTTACATTGTACTTAGACTTCTAACTTTCATGGGATACATAACAATATAGAAAGTTAAAAGTTAAAAAAAAACTAATTATGACAATTCACAATGATAAATCAATTTTCTCATCTGAATTATGAAAAAAACAAATATTTTTTCCCTAAATATCATTTTTTCACATAAGTTAATTAATTTACTCTAGATCATTCATAAAAAATGAAAAGAGAAATTGAGAGGAGAGAATGGTGAGAATGGTGAGAATTTAACCTAATTCATTGCCAATTTTTATTCTTAATATTCTATTTTTTATTTTTTTTCCAATGTTAAAAAATAAAAATTAACTAAATAAAATCATAAGAATGATATGATAGACAAAGAAAGTTACATCCTTTCTTGCCAATTTTTAAATTTAATATTCTATTTTTTTAGTTTTCTCAATAAAAAATAATTTAAAAAATATTTAAAAAATAAATACATAGGATCGGTGGGATCTTAAGATCCTAACGATCTTACGATCCAGCGATAGATCCTATTATGATCTTATGTTTCCGATCTCCAAAGTGAGATCGAGATCGCTTGTCTAGTTTTGGATCGTAGGATTTTATGATCTTACGATCCGGAAAGCGATCCTGACAACCATGATGGAGATTGATGCCAATCGCTTTAAGGTTTTTGTATCGGTATAGTCGTTATCCAACTTGGTGGTGCTTTCTTGGCTATCTCTTTTTTTTTTCTTTTTCTTGTCGGTTTGCTAATCTTGGAAAAGTCGCTAAAAATTGAAATTTTAAGTTACGGTTATTAAAAGTTACCAAACAGTTTATAATACTTGCAATTTATAATATTTACCAAGAACTATTTACTATTTTCCCTTTGTGCAATGGACGATGGCAAGGAGCGGAGGTCTTCTGTGAACAATGAGGGTGATGACTAGCTCTGCGATGACGATCTCTTGTAGTGGCACGATGATCAAATAAAAATTTTTATACGTAGAGATACGCCCATTAAGTCCTTTCTACAGCCACCTCCTTCGAGAGACAAACTCTTTTAATTTTTTGTAACCCCCAGCCCAAATAAGAAAAAAAATAAATTAAAGGAGGAGTCCCATTTGGAAAGTTATAATTTTGACTCCTATCTATATAAACTCTCTCCTCCAAAAAAACCTCTTTTGACTCTAATCGTCGTGCCTCTCCTCTTTCTCACTCCACTTGTGCGAAGTCCCAAGCAACCAGAGCCCGAGCACACTGCTGGCCATCAGGAAGGACGTTGAAATCTCGCCGGAGAATAGGAAACTAAATCAAGTTGATGTAGGTAGCAGCCATGCAGGGATTTTTTGTAGAATTTTCATTACTGTTTTTCTTACTTTTTCTTCATGTTTTCTCCATCTGGTGTGGCCACCAAGTGCAAGAGATCAAGAATAAATGATGATTGAAGTCAGTGAACTTCCCGGGATTGCCAGCATGGAAAACAAATAAGAAAAAAGAGGGCTGAACAGCAGAGAATTCATGCAGAGATAGGTGGATCATTGGATCAACATTTGGATCAATTTTAACTATAGATTACATGTTCCTAGGGTTCACATAGAATAATAGCATCATAACTTGTTATCCATGATTCATCCTATATAGTTGCTCCATCATTTTCATCGAAATTTCAGAATATGGCCCGAGTTTTGAGAACCTGGGAGAGTGTGTACACTGTCAGGCAAGATAGACATAGACCGCGACCCGAGTTCCCCACCGTCGGGCCTGCGGCAACATCATCGCTTGCACAGTCATCAAAACCCAAACCGGGCACTAGTGGCTCGGACCGAGTCGATCATCGACAGGGAACTAGAGACCAAACCCGGGGGCGAGGTCCCTTAAACCCAACCCTAGTTCCATCACTTGTTACCCAAAGATCAACACAGGCCGAGTCGTCATGTTATACTTGGCCCACATCACAGCCGAGACATCAGCCCCACAGAACCCAACCCGAGTTTTCCCCAACCCGACCTGGGTTTCACTGCAGATTTTGTTATGTTTATATTATTAATTGATGATCATATCGTTAGCGATCTATGACCTATTACCCATACGAGTACACTGATATTATGATCCAGCGCAGTGCATTGCATAGTATTGTCTATTGCTATTGATCCCTAATTTGTTATCTAGTTGGTCCCATCTAAACATAGTTTATGCTATCTTGAATATTATATTGTCAATTAGCCATACTATCATCCATCTGATCTTACCAATATCATGATCTAGAATATTGTCATCATACGGAATGATTAGTTAATGTTTTATTGTTAATTGTTGATTTATGGTCATGATCTAGAACGCATTGTTATCCTACATTGTCATTAGATCAAGAATTATATTAATCAAATTTATTGATTCATATACCGATCCATAGCATTGTCATTGGATAGATCAAATCCGAGGTTTAATCCCTCTTTGATCCCATCGATTATATGATATTTGATCTTGATTATCATCATTGCATCATTATGATTAAAGTTCCAATCTGGGCGAAGATGAGAATATAATTAATTAAAGATATAAGTTTGGGTGCACATGTTACGGATTGACGGGAACTCATGGTATAGTACAGTCAATGTTGGGGCATAATTTGTCCCCGTCCACGATTCTTTCCATTGTGTGATGAAAGAGGATACTCTCCCTTTTAGAGAGGATGCTTTCCGTGATGTGCACATCACTGGCCATTGATGAAGTACATGGCACTTTATTACAATAAACATGTTAATAAGAGACATTTCATTGAAATACAGAGATATAGAAGTTGATTACAACTTCTAATCAGGGAATTGAAAACTCACTCGGAGCATTGTACAAAAGCATTGAAAGTTATACAGTGAATCAAAGCATTGAGTCAGATTAAATGTCATAGTGATCTCACTCAGAGCATAGCATCGAATCGCCCATTGATTTCATCCAAGGAATTACATTGATTTATCCTACCCAGAGCATTGCATTGATTTATCCCCAACTTGATTCCACACATTGAATTATCCAGTGCATTGTTCCTATCCAACATGATCTTACTCATGGACATTGCATTGATTATTATCGTTTGACAATCAGAGCATTGATCTTATTCTATGAATCCCACTCAGAGCATAGCATTGGTTATTTCAGTGATTTTACTCAGAGCATAATATTGCTCTTTCTACTATTGTTAAAGTAGAGCATAGTATTGACCTATAATATTGATCCTTTATTAAAGCATGACATTGATTACTATCCATCGATTCAGAGTATTGAACTATATGAATGATTACATTGATTTCACCCAGAGTATAACATTGTTCCACCTATTGTTTCAATTCAACTCATAGTATTGATTTTCTTTATTGATAGCAATTAGAGCATATGATTGATTAACTATATTGCTTCATTATTGATTCGTTGCTAAATCATGGCTTCTATTTACTTTCCCTTGATATTCCCTTGATTATGATTACACTGACCCCATGCTTCGCTATTGTTACTATTTATCCATTAGTTTATTATTCACCTATTGGGCTGCAAAGCTCACGAGTTATTATTTTCTTACATTGATTCTGCAGATAATCAGAGCAACAAAGGATGAGCTTAAATGACTAGTGATGTCTATGTGTACATGGAGTTGTCTCATGATATTGTCCTCATCGCATTTTATATATTTTCTCATAGATATATCATTATATTACTGTCTTCTTCCATTAATGATATTGTCATTGATACTTCTTCAGTCTTCCTGCCACTTTTCCATAGTCTCTTCCTAGTTCTAGTCATGGTGCTGAGGCATATGTGAAAACGCTTCCCAGAAATAAATTTCTTAATGCTACTGAAGTATTTATTAAATGACTTTAAGTTTCTATTAGTTACTACACACTACAAGAAATTGAATAGTTTGCGAAGAGTTATGTAATCGTAAAAATTATCATCTTGATATTAATACTCATCAATAATAAGAAAAAAAAGTCGCAACTCTTCGCTATAGATCCCACTGCTAAAAAGTTTTAGCATCAAGTGTTAATAACTGATTTTCGATTCATTTTAGGGACCATTATAACTCTTTTCCTTAAAAGTTTAACAACTAGTATATTGGTCTCTTATATAACTTTAAGGCCCACTCAATTGGTTGACATAAGATCTTTAGTGGCCTATATACTAGTCGCTAAAGACATTATTTATGTATTACAAGAAATTTTTAAGGGTCAATTTTTTTGTCGCTATAAACACTTTTATTATTATTTGGGGACAAATATTCGATCATAAATATATTTTAAAAATACTAAAATTTTATAAATTTGTCATTCAAACCATAAACATTTTAAAAATTTTAAAATTCTATATTTCATAAGATTCCAACCCATTCATGTTCTAAACATAAAATATCAAATCAATTATCCATATAACATTCAAATCAAATATTCATATGCAAGATCCAATATTTTTCATTCAAATGTTTACGAAATGTCAAATAACTCTTCTAAAAGAACACGTTTAAGAAAAAATAACAAGACTTTTGTTCCGTTCATCTTCTTTTCCAATTCAACGAACATTTATCAAAGATTTGTAAAGTCAAAATAAGAATTACTATTGACAATAACTTAAAATAACTTTACTTAAAAACAATTGAGATTATGCATAGTCACCAAGAAAAAATTCCTATCCACCAAACATATAATTGCATCAAAAGAGGGTTGTAATTTGATTAAATTTTTTTTAGAATATAATAAATCAAATAACACACAAAATAGAAAATAAGAGTTTTTATTCTTATTAAGCTTATTCTTTTGTTCACAAGATGTGATGTTGTTAAATTTTGATCATTAAATTATTTACTATGCATGAACTCCAGCAACTCTTGCAATTGACCTTCCATAGAAGCTACACGTTCTTTTAGCAATTTGTTTTCCTCAATAGTTGTACCTAACTTTATTCAATATATAATTCATGCTTCAAAAAATTATTTCCTTTCATTTCTTTTGTCGTAATGCTATCACCAAAAGTCAATCACATGACTACATTCTTTGTTGGAGTTGGTAAGTACTTCAGGACCTCTTGTTTGTCACACGGGGTTCGCCCACGTGAGCTTAGGAAAATTTGAGTAATACCCAATTACCTATCCCGCTGGCATACTAACAAAAGGGGGGTTCGGGGGGAACCGCCGGTGCCCCCCCGACAACGATCCCGCTCGGGTTTGGACTTTTGTTTCGTCTGCCCGTGTGGTGCGGATTAAGGATTTGTCTATTTTGTTCAGATTTTGAACGCGTTTGGGAGAGACATATTTATTGTTCTTCTTTTTGATGTAATTCTGCACGGTTGTAACCAAAATGATATAGTGGAACCTCTTTGCAGGACGTAGCCCTAATATCTAGGGTAAACCTGGGTAAATCTTGTTGGTCTCCTTTAATTTTTCTGTGATTTCTTTGCGATCTTCTACTCTTATTCTCGAATTTTTTCATCAATTGGTATCAGAGCTTGGTTGTTCGAGGAGTTAGAGTTTATTCGAGATGTCAGGAGGATCGCGAATTGAGATAGAAAAGTTTGATAGAACGCGATTTGATCTCTGGAAGATGAAGATAGAGAATCTCCTCTGTGATTGAGATCTTTGAACGACAATCGAGAAGGAGAGGCCAGGCAACCAAGCGGCGAAGGTTGCGGATGCGGCTTCCTCCAGTCAGGCAGATTCAAAGGCGATCGAAGAGTGGGATCGGATTGATAGAAAGGCAAAGGGTTTGATTCGACTTTGTCTCGCTTATTCAATTCTTACGAATGTGATGAGAGAACCTACAGCCAGAGATATGTGGAAGAAGTTGGAATCCCTATATCAAAGTAAGTCATTGATTAATAAGCTATTTCTGAGGAAGAAACTGTACAATCTTCGGATGCATGAGGGCGATTCGTTCTCTATACATCTTTATAACTTTTTCACGTTGATCAATCAACTTGTATCAATCGGTGTTAAGGGTTTAAATTTTTGTTTAGCTGGCATGTGTGGTGCGAATTAAGGATTTCTCTATTTTGTTCGATTTTTTAACCCGTTTGGGAGAGACATATTTATTGCTCTTCTTTCTGATGTAATTCTGCACGGTTGTAACCAAAACGATATAGTAGAACCTCTTTGTAGCACGTAGTCCTAATCTCTATGGTGAACCTTGGTAAATCTTGTGTGTCTCCTATAATTTTTCTGTGATTTCTTTCCGATCTTTTACTCGTGTTCTCGAATTTTTCCATTATTCTTTAGGAACAAAATATCGCTCTACTACCTCTTCCTTCCCCCGCCACCTTCCGACCCATGGGAGTATACAATGAAAACTTCTGGACACATGAATCATTGCCCTAGAGCTGCCCTTTGAGCCTTGGGGTGTGGAGGGTGCCCCTAATGACTTAGGGATTGTGGGAAGTATAGGTTCAACTTGTACAATCTTTTGTATTTTATCCTTAAAAAAACTCATATTAATACACATTTCATCAAGATCAAATAAAAAACTATTATAAAAAATACATATATTTCAATGGTATATGGCGTGTTGTTTTTCATGCGTGTCTAAAAAAAAATACCTGCAACATCCGATGGGTTACCATCTTTCCTTTTACATAAAAGACATTCAGATATCAAGTAAAAAAATGAAAGAAAATAGAGGGATTGCGGAAAGTGTAAGTTCAGTTTGTACAATCTCTTGTATTTTATCCTATAAAAAAAATAAACTCACATTAATACACATTTCATGAAGATCAAATGAAAAACTACTATTAAAAATACATATCTTTCAATGGTCTCTAGCATGTTATTTTTCATGCGTGTCTCAAAAAAAATTACTTGCAACATTCGATGGGTTACCATCTTTACCTCCTTTTACATAAAAGACAATGAGATATTAAGTAAAAAAATGAAAAAAAAAATAATATTAATATTTTAATATTAATACCTATTAATAAATGGGTTCTTAAAAAGGCTTGCTGCCAACGTGGTGTGACAGTTAATTTTGCTCTATTTCTTGTATTTCTTTCACTTGCGTCCTATATTAACATGCAACATACAATCCTACAAGGGAACTCAAATCCAATCAAAAGAAAGGAAACAAGTTCAATCTTCCAATCCATTTGTGAGATGGATTGAAAATGGGTTCCCTTACATACCTCAATCCCTAAATGTTTTTGGAGATTTCTTCCTCTTATTGGCCTTCTTCCTCTCCAATTGATTACTTCTTCAATGACCAATCCACTTTTGTTCTTCTTCTCCTCCTTGAGCTCCTAGTGCACCATGGACAAAAGGGTTTTAAGCAAGAGGTGGTTGCTACTGGTTAGAAGAGCATGGAAGCAAGAAGAGGGTTTGTAGGGATATTTTGGTGGCAAATTTTCAGCTTCACATGAAAGATAAGGTTGCCCCTCAAGTAATCTCATTTTTTAGGGTATTGTCATCTACTTTTTGCTTTTGGATTGAAATGTCTAAACTACCCAATTAAATAATGGCATTAGATTCTATCCCCCATAAATAAAAAAAGTCATCCTCGAATTTACTTAAATTGTAAATCGCTTATCAAATATTTGAGAAAAGTTTTCTCGCATCTCACTTTTAAACTTCCATTTGCTTCCATGCCTTGGTGGTATCTTCACGCCATTTTGACCATAGATATCACCTTTGTTTTGAAGATGATGTTCCTTGTACTCTAAAATTTCCAACGTTTCTTCTCCAAAATTTTGATGCGCTACAATCAGGCCATACTACAATTCCTGAATGCCAATTTTTTAATTTAAATTATTTTGTCTTTCATGTTATGTGGGCATCTCAACATCTTAGCAATGAAAAAGATTCCACATAAGGTGTCCGATGCATCCTCTCCTAAGAAAGGGGCACTCATCATTGACCAGCGACTTATATATTGTTATGTTGTTTATGCATGGCATATCTTATTTCTTCCATATTACAAGATGGAAGAAATCGAAAGATGAATACGTGATGATCTTTGATATTAAAGAATGAATATTGAATACCAATCCTACTAATATTCAACATTGATCTTATTGATCTCATTATATACATCTAATTAGTGAATAATTAATTATGCTTAACCATTTATCCTAATGATAGTTATATATGATTATGTTAAATGATGTTTTAATAATCACATTTATTATTACATTTATGATGCAAAAATTATGATTATTCTAGCAAGTATACTATCTCGAATCAAGTACTAAAGAGTAAGTTCGATCCCATGAGAACTACTGACTTAATTATCCTCTATTCTTAGTTAATTAATTAAAAAATGATTTGTGAACCCAAATAAAAATGATGTCATTTTCAAGTGTTTGGATATTTAATTAACGAGAGAGAAAATTAAGATGCAAATCTTTATTACCACCATTATCTCTTAATTAATAATTAAATATTATTACCATTATTATCTTTTAATTAATAATAAAATCTTGTTTAGAATTCAAGTGGAAAGATCTTAAAAAATATTGATTTGGAATAAGGTATCCTAACTATATAGATTTCGAATAAGGTTTTGCCCCCACCTGCCCTCACCCCCACCACACCCCCCAAAAAAAAACCATATAAATATAAGTATAAAATTTATAAAATAATAAAAAAAATATTGTATAATATTAGATATTGGCCCCTAAACCATTATCTTGGCTCGGTTACTGAATAAAGCGGTACATAACAATGTGAAAGGAGTGGCAGCAGAATAGGAGTGGCATTAGAGTTTGAAACTCTGAGTTTCTCTTCTCAAATATCGGATATTGACTAAAATAAATTATTGGCAAGGTTTAAATTAAATGAATTAACATGGCTTACATATATATCAGAGAAACCATATTTTCGTTGGAACCTCGCACTATATATATTTCATTGTGCACTACTTTCAATATGTTGGAACCTCCTAGTATATATATTTCATTTGATCCTATTAATTATATGTTGTCTGCAAAAAGCTTATGAAAAATCATTAATTACCATTTTCATTGGCTAGAATTCTTTTGTTGTGACCAGTGTCGAGCTCGCCATCCACATTTTGCATTTACATAAATTTAAAGTTGAAAGAAATTAAAAAAATCTAAGTAAAAGTGATAGCTATTGTGATCGATCTTTCAACAAATGCAATATGAGCAAAAAAATGGACCAAAAAAAATTACCCTTGCTGGAGTGATTTTAGGATGTTTTAAAATTTCTTAAAACTAACTTGGAAAACATCGAATGTTGTTTTTATCGAAAATGCCATCCGATCAAAATCACTTCTACCCTTGGCCGGCACTTACTTGCCATCCATATTTCCAGTGATTTAAAGACGAAAAAATTGAAAACTTCTGAATAATTTTTTATGTAATGTTTATACGAAATGATTAAACAAGATAAATCAAAAATCAAACAATGGAAGGGAAAAAAATTATTGGGGTGGAACAGACAAGGTCTCTAAAGACAAAATCAAAACAAGATTACCACCAACTGTGTCTTAGTTCATATGCATTAGTTTCTTCATCGAAGACGTAGGCACCGTTGGCTCGGATGCTCCACAGGCACTTGTAGAAGCATTTAACATAATCTACTTTGTCATTGTAAACATCAAACTTTCCATGGACCCAGCCGGTTGCACTCTTCCATTTCATGTGGCACCAGAATAATGTGTTATCCAGGAAGATGTTGGGCAAGAACCTCCAAGTTAGGGATGATCGAAAATGTAGCAGATGCGATCCGATGTCGTCATCTTTGGATTTGCAATGAATGCCCAGTGGAATTCCGTCGCCCAATTCGTTGGTGATATTCACCTGAAGCTTCCCACTCTTGGTCCAATGCATTTCTGTTGCCCCAATCAGTGTTGGTGATAGAATCAACAAAGAAGAACAAATGATGATGATGGAGAAATAATGGTTGTTGAAGGTAAGAAAAGCCATTGATATTCTTGTGGAACAAAGGAGTAATTATTGCCAATACGAGTGCAAACTAAATCTACACAGCATTTATAGGCATGAAAAGGAAAGAAGCAGTCAATCCAGATGACCTGTCAAATTAATGGAGCAAATACTATCTGTGATATTTATTGGCATCGGACATTAAGTGACACTATCAGCATTTATCCTTATTCAAATGCATCATTTCTCTCTCAACTTATTTTTTTCATTTTTTTATTTTATCATCATTTAACTAATTGTCTTTATATTCATGGTAAATTAATTATAAATTATTGATTTGTTAAGAATGAATAAAAATTAATTTAATAATTAATATTTACATTTCATGTATGTACTATATAAAATTTATTGTCAATAAAATTTATATATATTTTAATAATAAATTAGTTGTGAAATTTTGTTAATTAAAATATAAATAATTTATTTATCACATTATTATAAAAGTTGTATAATACTTTAATTGAATAATTTATGAGATGTCCAATTATGTCATTTTATATTTATCAACTAATTCTATCATTAAATTTATCAAAATTTTATTTATTAATATCTTAAATGACTAGGGTGAGTCTTGCAAAAGAAGAGGGTGAGTGTTGCCTACATTAAGGTAATACAAGATATGTACGATGGGGCATTGACTAGGGTTAGGACACCCATAGGTGAGACAAATGAATTTCCTATAGGAATTGACCTACATCAAAGATCAGCTTTAAGTCCGTATCTATTTAACTTAGTTATCGATGCTATAACCGAGAGTACCACAGAGGAGGTACCTAAGTGCATGCTATTTGCGGATGATATAGTATTTTTAGCGGATTCAAAAGAAGACATTAATACAAAATTAGAAATATGGAGAAATACGTTGGAGTCAAAGGGTTTTCATTTAAGTAGGAATAAAACAGAAAATATGCATAGTAATTTCACAAATAAATAACTTAGAGACGATTTGAAAGTTAGGCTAGGGGAGGATATAATTCCTCAAGTGACAAAGTTTAAATATTTAGGATCAATTATAAGACAAGATGGTGAGATTGATGACGATGTTAATCATAGAATTCAAGTTGGTTGGTGTAAGTGGAGGAAAGCCACTGGAGTTCTTTGTGATAGAAAAGTACCCAATAAAGTTAAAAGAAAATTCTATCGTACTGCTATAAGTCCAGCAGTGTTATATGATAGTGAATGTTGGGCTATGAAGGGACAACATGAACGTAAAGTGGGGATAGCCGAAATGAGGATGTTGAGATGGATGTGTGGTCATACAAGATTAGATAAGATTAGGAATGACCATATACGTGAACGAGTCGGAGTGGCTCCTATTAGTGAGAAAATGGTAGAGAATCGTTTGAGATGGTTTGGTCATATTCAGAGAAGACCATTAGATGCGCCAGTAAGAAGAGTAGATCAAATAATCTGGAGTCCGATTAAAAGAGGGAGAGGGAGGCCAAGGCGGACACTTGGCGAACTAATAGAGCAAGATCTATTGGTGAATAATATACCGAAAGGTTTGGTTACTAATAGAGCGGAATGGCGTCGTATGATTCATGTAGCCGACCCCACCTAGTGGGATAAGGCTTTGTTGTTGTTGTTGTTGTTGTAATATCTTAAATGAATATCTATTCATTGATTTAAACATCGTAGTCTATACGATGAGATCTATAGAAAAATTCTTCTTGTCTACGGTGATCGGTACATTCGGAATGCACCTGGCAGTATGAAGAGTACCCATAGAAGTACTCACACTCATAGCACGTGACATTTGCTGCAAGGGCACTCTAAGAGCTTGGGCATATGACTCAGAAATAAATGAGTGAGTAACCCCTTAATCAAATAAAATAGTGGCGGATAAGTCAACAATGGGGAGAGTACCTCTAATGACATCAATATCATTCAACACATCGTCAGCCTCCATGTTGTGCACACGGCCCTGCACAACAGATTGGCGCCTCCTGCACCCCGACTCGGCTATATCTGATGAGCTGAGGGAAATTTTGGATAAAGTGCCCATGCTGTCTGCACTGAATGCAAGAGTTATTTCTTCTGTAGCATTCTCCATCATGATAGCGACCATAGTGAGGGCATAAGGGCCTGTGGTACTTGTAGCTGACATGGTGGCCGGGGCAGCTATCTCAATGGCTAAAACATCAAGTTTCACATTAGTCACTTCATTATTGACGTTCATCCGACCTAGTGTCTCCCCTTGGCGTGCTTCAGTTCTGTTTGTTAAGAAGAATGACGAATCTTTACGCCTTTGCATCGACTACCGGATCTTGAACAAGGTCACGATCAACAATAAGTACCCACTGTCCAGGATCGACGATTTGTTCGACCAACTGTCTAAGGCTTCGGTATTCTCGAAAATTGATCTGAGTAGCGGTTATTACCAGCTAGGGATAGCCGAAGAGAATGTGCCGAAGACTTCTTTTCGATCGCGATATGGCCACTACGAGTTCACGGTCATGCCTTTCGGATTGACGAATGCCCCTACAGCGTTCATGGATCTGATGAACAGGGTATTCAAGTAGCACCTAGATCAGTTTGTGATCGTCTTTGTAGATGACATTTTGATATACTCCTCCAGCCAAGAGCAGCACCGGGATCATCTACGGATTGTGTTGAAAATTTTGCGACAGCACCACCTTTACGCAAAGTTTTCCAAGTGCGAGTTCTGGATGGAGCAGATGATGTTCTTAGAACATATTGTATCCATACGAGGCATCGCAGTGGACCCAGTGAAGGTCGAGGCAGTGTTCAACTGGGTTCGGCCGAAGAATGCTACGAAGATTCGTAGCTTCCTCGGTTTAACGGGCTATTACCGGCGTTTTATCCGAGACTTCGCAAAGATAGCAGCCCCACTTACACATCTGATGAAGAAGAATGAAAAGTTTATATGGATGGACAGATGTGAGAATAGTTTCCAGGAACTGAAGCATAGATTGACCTCCACCCCGATTCTCACTTTGCCATCGGGAAGCGGAGGATACACTGTTTAGAGCGATGCATGCGGTACTGGTCTAGGATGTGTACTAATGCAGCATGAGAAGGTAATCGCCTACGTTTCGAGACAGTTGAAGAAACACGAGGTGAATTATCCGACACATGATTTGGAGTTGGCAGTGATTGTATTCGCACTTAAGATCTGGAGGCACTAGTGAAGAATTTCAGGTGTTCACTAATCATAAGAGCCTAAATTACATCTTCACCCAGAAGGAACTCAACATGAGACAACGAAGATGGATGGAGTTCCTCAAGGACTACGAGTTTGCGATTAATTATCATCCCGGTAAAACAAACTCGGTAGCCGACGCTCTTAGTCGGAAATGGGAGGTTTCACTGGTGTTCCTCCAGTTGCGCAGATATGAGATGATCGAGGAGCTAAACCAGTGGAACCCTCGAGCTATAGGACACAGGGCAATCTTGATGATGCACCAGTTACAGCCGAGTCTCATTAGCCGGATTGTGATGGCACAGATGGCAGATGCAGAGTACACGAAGATGATCAAGAGAAGTCAGAATGCAGAGGACTTCAAGATTGGTAACGATGGTGGAATCAAATATCGGAATCGCCTTTGGGTTCCGAGTGATGCCATGGTCCGACGAGAAGTGCTCGACGAAGGACACAAGTCGGAGTTTGCCATCCACCCAGGTAGTACGAAGATGTACAAGGACATCAAGTGCAGTTTTTGATGGAAGGACATGAAGCGAGAGATAACGGACTACGTGTCTAGATGCCTAGTATGCCAGCAGGTAAAGGCCGAGCACCAGCGACCATATGGACTTATGAAGCCGCTAGGAGTACCGGAATGAAAGTGGAAGAACATCACTATGGATTTCATATCAAGACTGCCCATGACATAGAAGGGTCACGACGCCATTTGGGTCGTGGTCGACAGATTGACGAAGGCAACCCACTTCATTCCGATCAAGTGGAAGCAGTCCGTGGAAAGTTTGCTAGAGGTATATGTACGCGAGATTATCCGACTGCATGGGATTCCAGTCTCGATTTGTGTCCGATCGTGATCCCCGGTTCACATCGAGATTTTGGAAGAGTCTTTAAAAGGCTTTTGGCACTAGGATGAGTTATAGCACAGCCTTCCACCCTCAGATGGATGGACAGTCGGAGAGGACGATTCGGACATTAGAGGACATGCTCCGAGCCTGTGCGCTGGATTGGCACGGTAGTTGGGATGAGCATCTTCCACTGATTGAGTTCTCATACAATAACAGCTATCACTCTAGTATAGACCTTACCGTTCGCCCGCTCACTAGGGCGAAGTCGGTGAGAGGATAGCCATGAGCGAGGAGCTAGCACTCCGAGCTCAGGAGTACGCAGACGCTGTAGATGTTATACGAAAGAAAATGAAAGCGGCACAGTCACGACAGAAGAGCTACGCCGATAAGAAACGCCAAGAACAGATTTTCAGAGCCGGAGACCAAGTCTTGCTGAAGGTGTCTCCGATGAAGGGTGTAATGCGATTCAGCAAACGAGGAAAGCTTAGCCCTCGCTTTGTTGGTTCTTTTGAGGTACTCGATTTGGTTGGCGATGCAGCTTGCAGGTTGACTCTACCACCCTCTTACGAAAGAGTTCATAATGTATTCCACGTATCTATGCTCCAAAAGTACAAGCACGACGATGACAACGTCGTGAGGATCGAAGAGCCTAACCTGAAGGAAGATCTGACTTACGCCGAGTACCCGACCAGGATTTTGGAGCGTAAGACCCAATATCGGAAGGACAAAGAGATACCACTAGTTAGAGTTGCATGGAAGTACCATCACGGGAGAGAAGCAACGTGGGAACTCGAGTCTGAGATGCGCAAGGAGTTTCCGCACCTATTTGGTAAGCCCTATACCTTACCGGATTCGGGGACGAATCATTTTTCTATGGGTATTATAAAGTAACACAACGGTCAGAAGAAGGTAAAAAAAATGGAGACATGATGGCAAATGATGAAAACGTAAGGGAGGAGGCCTTCTATTCTTCGTTTTTGTCTCTACCTGTTTGTTCCTCTTCTTTTTTATTTTCCTTTTTGTCCCTACTTGCTGTGGCTTCTTCTTCCCTCTGCTTCTCTCTTCGCTGCCGCCGAGCCTGCCGCCTAGTCCCATGAGAGCCACCTGGCGAGCGAAATCCGGCCACCGGATTCGCTGTGGGAGGAGCACCGGCCGACCCCCTCCATTTCTATAAAAGAGGCGGCCGACCCTCTCATTTCTTTCCTTTGCTATTTCGTTCTCTCCAGACTCTGAAGCTCACTTGCTCTCCTCTTCTTCTCCGGTATGCGAGCAGTGGATGGCGGACGGACTACGTCGGAGGTCAGCTCCAACGCAGGCGTACAGCAGCGACCTTAAGTGTTAGAAAAGGTCCTCTGTTTTCCCCTCTCTTTCACGCTACACACACCTCGCCTCTCACGCGTTTCTCTTCTTCTTCGACGCGTGGGCAGTGACTAGCGAGTGAGGACGTCGGCGATCACCTTCGACGACATAGGAACGGGACGCGAACGATACTAGGACGAACCATAATTTCTTTGGCTTTAAGGTGTGTGGCTCGGGATATTCTTCATAAATTGGCTTCTAAACGGACTTCTCATGCCTGATTTGAACCCTCACGAACCGATTCAAAAATGTTAAGATCTTATGCTCTATAGAATGTTCATGTGACGACATTGATGCTAAGAACGAAGAAATGTATACGAATGAGAATGACCGTACTGTTATGAATGAAGAAACGTATGAAAAAGGAACGAACGTATGCATGACCAAACTGATCTAGAATGTTATGACTATATGAACTGTCGTATTAGTGTTTTTTTTCGTCAGATGCATGCTTAGGACTCTTCTTGCTGTATAATAGGCTTTAGGTGCTTTATATTTCATGAACGTATGCCAATGATGTAGTTAGCTCAGCTGTAACACGTCGACGATCGCCGGAAAAGACGAACTATGAGAACCTATTTTACGACTTGATCGAACCCAGGCCGGGTTCCTCAAAACTCGGCCCGGGCTCGGTTTGGCCGCAATGGGTTACTCCGAGCATGGCCCGGATTCACCATGGACGACGAGCTCGAGCTTAGGGTGAATCAGGTGCCCAGACCGGGTCACCCACGACTCGGCCCGGGTTTCTGCGCGGAGAAGACGATCGGGAGAGTTGCCTCTCTAGACTCAATCGCTTTCTCAACTCGGCCCGGGTGTACACCAGACCCGGCCCGGGTTTTTCCTCTCGGTCTTCACCCCGATAGACCGAGCCTGATCAAAGCCAACTCGACCCGGGTTTCTTTTACTCGGCCCGGGTTAAGGTCCTGATTCTGACATTTGCGACTTTCGACTTTTTGATCGAATGAGAAGATCTGTGATCCATTCTACATTGATCCTAAGAACCTTATTGACCCCAAATCTATATGAAACTATGTCTCTCACATGTTTATGACTATTGACCTCTCTCTTCACGAAATAAACCGTATGATTATGCCAAAGAACGATAATGATTTTTCGTGAACTTTCCTATGTACGACAATGACTGTGATTTTAAAGTAATGACGACCTTCATGAACATGACAAAGAATGACAATGAATGACGATGAATAACGATGAATTATGACATGATGAATAAGAATAATGAAAAGCGATGACCGCACTCCTTCGGTCGACCGCAGTGTTCTCGACAGATGACCATGACCCTCGGGCATTTGTCGTGTAGACTGGAAGTTATGATCTTGCCATCTTAAACCTGATTCTCTAAATAAACTTTCACCCACTAGATTACTAAACAAACAAAGATCCATCGAAAGATGAAGACCTGCTATTGCCTTGATCGATAAATTAAAAGACAGGCACATGTACGATGAGGGATGATGTTCTAGCCTCGTAACAGGCCCCCTCATGGGTTTACCATTTGCTCTATCTAGGTGGGAGTTCCTCCAATGGATGGTTCCTTTCGCCGAGGGAGAGGTCATCCAAACCCGACGGAGTTCACCGTGGCACTGATCTCCCACGTGCATATGATGTCTAGATAGCTATATCATCAATTTCATGCAATGGTATTTCCCCTAAAGATGAAGAGCTCTTCAAAAGATGAAAGTACATATGAATGCACAGATAAATGAATAGATGAATGTAAAGATGTAAAGTTATGAATGAATGAAAGATGAATGAAATGAAAGCACGAAAGTAAGTAATGATGATTGAATGACGGTAAGCATGGCACATGGTTATGAAAGTGTGTTCCTCTTTTATGATCATGACTCTCTTATATGACATTGTTATTATGATTTCTATCCATGCCATGACTGATAAATCTCTATCCATGATTATCTCATTATTATGACTTTTATACTCTTTTCATGCTATGTTTGGATAGAACTGATTTATATATGATTTATATGAACCCGCACTTAGCTTTATGCTCACAGTTGAGCTTGCTCCACTGTGTGATCCCCACAGGTACATAATTGTCATTCGGGAGGCGGTGCTTCGTGTATGGAGGTCTCGGCGGGGCGGCGTCCTATTGCATATGATTGTGTTAGAACGTAGTAGTAGGTACCTCATGTACTGTTGCCTGTGTTGGGTCATGTATGGTGACAGGTCTTACCGCGTCCTCATGGATCCGAGTCGCTACTTTATATAGATTAGTCTTGTAGTCATGAGCCACTACCTTTTTGGGCGGACGAGTACACCTTTTTGCTTCCCGCACCGTACTTAGTAATGAGATTATCTACTCATACTAAGGTACCTTTTTGAGATGTATGTTGGTCACTTTTTGGGAGTATGTGGTTCATATGTTGTTGCCTCTTATGAAGGCTAGTTAAACCTTTGATATATTAAGCGTCCGCATTTGTTTTCATTTGTCGTACTCCTCTTGTCGTAAAGTCTTCCGCTACGTTATTCTCTTTCTTTAAGTCTTCCGCTATTCATGTATATGTCTGTTGATTCTTTCACCATGTTCTCTATTATTGTATGCATAAAACCTTCCGCTGTAATATTATATTCGTTTATGCTTCCGCTACGCATTTTCTTTCACGTTGACAGGTCAACTAATTGGTCAAAGAAAAATGTCAAAAGGTCAAAGAAGATAAGGAATGTCCCCATGTGGCGCCTCTTGGGGCGCTACATACGTACCGAGAAGGAAACTCTCCCTTGCCTTTCTCATACCAAAGCTGCAAGCCGATGACAGCATCTTCAAGGAGCGATACTTGACGTCGGCGTTGACGTCCATTGTGAACTCTTACCCTTCGGCTCCGCCGCTCGGTCCCTGCAGCACCAGCCCAACAGCGGACGACGACACGGTATCCGTCGCCGGCGCACTCCGACGGACTCGAGGAGTGCTCCAGAGAACCCGAAGAATCCAATGATCTGACCCCCGTTGCCCGCCGTCAGGGAGAACTCACGGGCGGTCGAATCCTTTGCATTGCCCATTGGTCCGTAAGTAGCGAGGTTGGTGACGAGGCTGAGGGATTGCACCACCACAATGCCGCACTCGCTCGATTTTCCAAATGTGCCAGTAATGGATATCAAGATCTCGCCCTTCTCAGCGTCAAAAGACACCTGCATGAATGCAAATATATATATGTATATGTGAGTAGCTATACAAACATATATACGACACATGGTATATATGTCAATTATTGCTCGTAACCTCGTTAAAATTGTGTGCATCTTGCTGGCTGGTTCCCCAGACGGGGGAAGTAGTGATCACTCCACTGAGCTCGTACTTGGCCTGGATGCCGGCAAGGCCACCTGGTCCTTCCCACACCTTCACTGACAGCAATTTAGTGTTCTCATCCAAGGGCGTGCTGAACGGTACCCCTCCGACTCCACCGCATGGCCCGAGCTTCAGAAACGAGCTCGGCACGAACCCAGGGGTTCGACACCTTTACAGGCTGCAAGGTGAAAGGCGTGCTTACTGGTGCTGCTCCGGAGGATGCCTCGCTGCTTTTGGATCTGGTTGCAGGTTAGCAGTCGCAGTCCAGAGCATGCTGAATGAAGATGTTCCATTTCCGCCGCAATGATGCCCTTGGTCGTGATGCGGAGGCTGCTGCGGTGGTGGTGATGCTCTGCCAATTTGATGCCCGTGCTTGGGAGACGAACCCTGCAAGTACGTACGTATACATGCATGTATAAAAAATTATATATATATATATATGTATTAAATTTATTTTAAAACTAAGAAATTATTTGACAATAAACAAACTTAATCAAATGAGCAAAAAGATTTTAATATTATAATAAATAAAATATGTGAAGAAAATTTATATATTTTTTAAAGATAAAAAAGTAAGATCAAACTAATTAGCTTTTTTATGTGTGCGTCTTGCTAATGCAGCTACCTAATGCTATTTATAGCGCGAGCAGGTACCCGGATTTAATAAGTTCATCGTTAACCTCTGAGCTCATAATTAATATGCTGGAAGGTACACCAGCGATAAAAAAAATAATGATAAAAGAGATGCCAATTGGGAGCTAGGAATACAAGTTGGATCTGATGAAAAAATTCGAAAACAAGGAGAGAAGATCGCAGAGAGATTGCAGAAAAATAGAGGAGACACATGAATTTACTCAGGTTCACCCTTGAAATGAGGACTACGTCCTGTAAAGAGGTTCCACTATATCATTTGGGTTTACAGCCGTCACATAGATTACATCAGAAATTAGGCTATTAATAGTCTCTCCAAACCGGGTTTAAAACTCAAACAAACAAAGAAAAAACCTAATCCGTTTGTACGAGCGGGACCGTCGTCGGGGGACGGGGCTCCCCGAACCCCCCTTTCATTCGTACGCCAGCAGCACTACTAATTGGGTAATATTTAGATTCCCCTAAGTTCACATGGGCGAACCCGGTGTGAGAAACAAGGGGTCCTGAAGTATTCACCAACTCTAACATTCTCCCACTTAGTGGATACTTCACACCAAAGAGAGCCTTGTCATCAACATTATTTTTTAATCCGATAGCAGTAGAGCACCACTCGAACTTTGCACCTGTAACTACTTTAGTCAGAAAATCAGAACTATTCTTTGTTGTATCAACCTTTTCAAGCTGCACCTCTTTCTTTTCCACCTTTTCCCGAATGAAATGGTATTGGATGTCAATATGCTTTGTGCGTGAGTGAAATGCAGGATTCTTAGCTAACTGAACAGCACCTTGATTATCACATCTCACCTCTATGGCACCTTGCTCAAATTCGAGCTCCAAGCACAACCGCCGTAGCCATATGACCTCCTTTGCAGCATGAGTAAGAGCCATGTATTCAACTTCTGTAGAAGAAAGTGCTACCACGCTTTGTCTCTTGCTCATCCAACTTAGTGCAGCCACAAACAATGTAAAAACATATCCGCTAGTGGACCATCTACTATCAATGTCTTCACCCCAATCAGCATCTACATGGCTTACAATATTAAGCCTCTTTCCTTTTCCCGCACCTTCAAAACACAAAGCAAAATCTGAAGTTCCACGAAGGTACTTGAAAACTCTTTTGACAACATTCCAATGTTCATTGCCTGGGTTAGACATATACCGACTCAAGACTCCAACTGCTTAGGCTATATCTGGACACGTGCACACCATGACATACATCAAGCTGCCCACTGCACTTGCATATGGCACACGGTCCATCTCTTCGCCTTCTTCATCCATCTTCGGGCATTGCTCTGCAAAAAGTTTGGTTCCTAGAGACATAGGAGTACACACTGGCTTGCAGTCCGACATGTTAAATTTCTTCAACACTTCTTTTATGTACTTCTCCTGTCCTAGCCACAACTTTCGCTTCTGACGATCCCTTCTAATCTGCATACCCAAAATAAAATTCGCTGGCCCTAAGTCTTTCATCTCAAACTTCTTTGCCAACAAACCCTTCACTGAATTCACCATCTTCATACTATTTCCAATCAGCAACATGTCATCCATATACAGTGTAAGAATGACAAACTGATCTCCAACTCTCTTCACATAAACACAATGATCTGAATCTGAAGTACAAACTTGAGTTCGAGCATGTACGTATCAAACTTCTGGTACCACATCCTTGACGACTGCTTTAATCCATACAGAGACTTCTTCAATTTGCACACCAGCTTCTCTTTACCTTAAACCTCAAAACCTTCTGGTTGTCACATATATATCTCTTCCTCAAAGTCCTCATGAAGGAATGTCGTCTTCACATCCATCTGCTCTACCTCAAGATTATATGCTGCTGCCATATATAGAACAAGTCTGATTGAAGTCATTTTCATCACGGGAGAAAAAATCTCATCATAGTCGACTCTCTCAACCTGAGAGTACCCTTTAGCTACCAGCCTCGCCTTGTACTTCTCTACAGACCCATCCGGTTTTAGCTTTCGCTTGAACACCCATTTGCAACCAATTGCCTTTCTATCCTTAGGCAATTTACACAAGCTCCATGTTTCATTCTTATCCAGTGACTGCATCTCATCCGCCATAGCAAGCTCCCACTGATTTACATCATCCATAGACCTTGCATCTTTTACAGAACTAGGTTCTTCTCCGATGATGCTCAAAGCATGAAACGAACTCAGAGTACTAAGAAGGAATCTCAAAGGTGCTCTTCTTTCTCGTGTCGATCTCCTGAGAACTGGTATGGTAGTACCAATATCTGGGTCTTCATCTGAATCTGCATCTTCAATTTCATTAACCGAGTCCTCTTGATCCGGTTCTGTAACAGACTCAACTGAAGTATTTTGTGCATTCACCTCTGCAGAATCAGAATCTTCTTCAAGCACTACCACTTTCTTAGGTTCATCACCTTTTTTAACTTCAACTTGGGAACGTGATTCACGAAAAACAACATCCCTACTGTAAACAATAGTCCTTGACATTGGATTTCACAGTTTGTAGCCCTTGACCCCTTCCTTGTATCCGACAAATATGTTCTTCTCAGATTTATTGTCAAGCTTACCCCGCTTTTCCTTGGGTATATGAACATATGCGTCACATCCGAACACCCGAACATGAGATAAATTTGGCTTCTTCCCAAACATTGCCTCATAAGGCGTCTGATCCTTCACTGATGAGGTCAGTGAGCGGTTCTTTAGATAGTTTGTTGTGGCTATAGCTTCTGCTCAGAATTCTTGCCCCAATTCAGCCCAACTCAGCATACATCTGGCCTTCTCTACGAGTGATCGATTTAACCTTTCAGCTACTCCATTTTGCTCAGGTGTATATGGAGATCTTCTGTCTTGTAATACCATTGTCCACGCAGAACTACTCAAACTTATCTGAACAAAATTCGCCTCTATTATCTGTACGAAGGACCTTGATCTTGCAGCTCAATTGGTTTTCCACCAAAACTTTAAATTCTCGAAACTTATCGAATACATCTGATTTATTCTTGATAAAATAAATTCAACTGTATCTCGAAAAATCATCTATAAAAGAAACATAGTACCTGGACCCTTTAATAGATAGAGTCGGAGTTGATCCAAAGACATCACTATGGATCAGTTCGAGAATCTTCATTGCTCTTGAACCTGTATGTTAAAAATTGACTCGGTTCTGTTTTCCATGGAGACAATGTTCACAGAACCCGAAGCCCACAGAACAATCCGAAATTCCTTCTACCATCTGATTTGATGCTATGGTAGAATGTCCTTTCTCACTGATATGGCCTAATCTCTGATGCCACAGCATAGATGTGCTGTCTTCATCTTCTTTGGCCTCTTCAGAAATAAATCTGCAGCCCACAAATATAGTCTCTCCGAGCAACTTGTACAATGTGCCATAGCGAATCCCTCGTGCAATCACAATAGACCCTCTGACCATCTTGCACGAATCATTGTCGCAACTGAATATAACACCCGAATCTGCCATTGTATCAACATATAATAAACTCCTGCTCATAAGTGGTATATGCATCACATTTGGTAGAGTCTTCACCATGCCATCATTCATTCTCAGCTTCACCCTGCCACGTCTAATAATCTAAACCGCAGTGTCATCTCCGAGCATGACATCCCCACTATTATACTCCTCATATTCATAAAACCAGTGTCTATGAGGTGTCATGTGGTATGAAGCACCAGTATCGATGAGCCAGACATCCTTATCTGACTGTACCATACATGCAGAAGCCACATACATATCTCCTGCCTCAGCCTCTTTTTTGTCCGAGGTTGACTCAGCTTCTTTCTTGTGAACCGACTTGTTTTTGCAATCTCACTTCAGATGACCCCACTCTTGACATCTCCAGCATTACACCTTCTTATCTTTACTCTTCGAACGCCCACGAGATTTGGATCTCCCTCTCTGATTTTGATTCCTTTCTGGTTGCCTTCCTCTGGTCGCCAACGCTTCTTTACCAGAACTTATCGATCCCTTTCTCCGTATTTCCTCTGATAACAAGGCAGCACATACACTTTCATACGAAAGTTCTATCCCCATCACCAATCACGACAATCAGATTGTCCCATGAATCCGGCAGCGAACAGAGCAATGTTATTGCCTTATCATCATATTGAAACTTAACATCGATTGATACAAGTTGATTGATCACCATGTTAAAGTTATAAAGATGAGTAGAAAATGAGTCACCCTCCTGCATCCGAAGATTGTACAATTTCTTCCTCGGAAATAACTTGTTAATCAACGGCTTACTTTAATATAGGGATTTCAACTTCCTCCACAGATCTCTGGCTGTAGGTTCGCTCATCACATTCATAAGAATTGAATCCGCGAGACAAAGCCGAATCAAACCCTTCGTGTTTCTATCAATTCGATCCCACTCTTCGATCGCCTTTGGTTCTGCCTGACTGGAGGAAGCCGTATCTGAAGTCTTCATCGCATCTGCAGCCGTCGCCGCTTCTTTGTCTGGCCTCTCCTTCTCGATTGTCATCCAAAGATCTCGATCACAGAGGAGATCCTCCATCTCCATCTTCCAGAGATCAAATCGTGTTCCATCAAATTTTTCTATCTCGATTCGCAACCCTCCTGACATCTCGAATAAACCCTAATTTCTCGAACAATCTGTGCTCTGATACCAATCGATGGAAAAATTCGAGAACAAGGAGAGAAGATCGCAGAGAGATTGCGGAAAAATAGAGAAGACACACGAATTTACCCAGGTTCAACCTTGAGATGAAGGCTACGTCCTGTAAAGAGGTTCCACTATATCGTTTAGGTTTACAGCCGCCACCCAAATTACATCAGAAATTAGACTATTAATAGCCTCTTCAAACCGGGTTTAAAATCCAAACAAACAGAGAAAAAACCTAATCCGAATCACACAGGCCGACTAAATAAAAATGGCGAGCGGGACCGCTGTCGGGGGGCGGGGCCCCTCGAACCCCCTTTCGTCGTACGCCAACAGCACTGCTAATTGGGTAATACTCAGATTTTCCTAAATTCATGTGGACGAACCGGTGTGAGAAAAAAGGTGTCCTGAAGTATTCACCAACTCTAAGAGGATCATAACTTTACAGAAAGGAAGAAAAATAGAAACGTGGAAAATATTGAAGGCAAGTGATAAGGGCAAACGTTGGGTGCGTGGTTGGAATTAAACCAAGTCGTTCGTATTATTATATAAACAGTGACAAAAATTGGATACAATTAATCAAGATCGTTGTCAAATGATCAAAGAAGGCCTTGTTTGGCATCTCTTATATTATTTTTCTTGTCGTGTATATCTTTTCTTGATAAATTTTTTGGCAACATTTCTTTCTAAAAGTTAAGACACGTTGTATGTTAATTATTCTCTGTAACATAAATGGTACGTATTCATTGTTCTCAACTTGGTGGTATTTTTTGTTGATAATTTTTTTTGTCAGTGTTTCTTTCTAAAATTTCAGACACGTTATATGTCAATTATTATATATACAACTTAAACGGTATTTATTTTTCTCTACTTGTTGGTTCGACTCAGTATAGGATGGAGACTGATGCCAATCGCTTACGGTTTTATTATCAGTAAAGTCGTTATCCAACTTCGCCGTGCCTTGTTCGCATCTCTTATTTTTCTTTGTCTTTGTCGGTGATATCCTTTCCTGATATTTATTTTTCTTTAGAAGTATTTATTTTTAAAATTTAAGGCACATTTAACGTCCTAAAATTTAAGGCACATTTATTTCTAAAATTTGCAGATGGAGTGACTCATTTAAGGACTTAAATAATAGTGATATATTAAATTTTATCAATCAATTATTTCGTATGATTTTAATATGATAAATGAAAGTAGTTCTCGGTATGTTTTAAATTACATGTAATTAACATGGACACATATATATCAGAGAAACCATATTTTCGTTGGAACCTTCTAGTATATATATTCCATTGTCAACTCCTTTCAATATGTTGGAACCTCCTAGTATATATAAAGAATCTAATGAAGGTCCTCCCCCTTCCTTCCATCTGCGCCCGTCGGATCTCCATTCGGGAGCAATTTTTTTTGTGGTTCATGATTCATTTTCAGTTTTTTGCCCAATTTTTATTCTCGGTTTCTTTTGCCCAGTTTTTTTTTGGCAGTGCGGGCCGATCATCATGAGAGATGGCGAGGGAGGCCGATCGGTAGCGAGGGAGGCTAATCAGTAGCGAGGGAGGATGTGCAACAGCGTGGAAGGCTGACCGGCGGCGAGGGAGGACGCGCGGCGGCGCGGTTCGATCGGCAGTGAGGGAGGATGCACGACGGCGTGGGAGGCCGATCGGCGGCGAGGGAGGACGCATGGCAGCTTGGGAGGCCGATCGGCAACGAGGGAGGCTAATCAGTAGCGAGGGAGGATGTGCAACGGCATGGGAGGCTGACCGGCGGCGAGGGAGGACGCGCGGCGGCGTGGTCCGATCGGCAGTGAGGGAGGATGCACGACGGCGTGGGAGGCCGATCGGCGGCGAGGGAGGACGCGTGGCAGCGCGGGAGGCCGATCGGCGATGTGGGAGGATGCGCGGCAGCGAGGGATGACGCCGAGAAGAAGGTAGGGCAGGGACAAAAACTGAGAAAAAATGGACAAAAAAATCTAAAATGAATCCGAATCGCGAAAAAAAGATCCTATTATATGTTGTCTGCAAAAAGCTTAAGAAGAATCATTAATTACTATTTGCGTCGCCAAAAATTCTTTTGTTGTGGCCACTCTTGGGCTCGCCATCCACATTTTTAATTAAGATAATTTAAAGCCGAAAGAAATTTAAAAAAAATCTAAGTAAAGGTGATAGCTATTGTGATCGATCTTTCGACAAATGCAATATCTGTAACGTCCCAAAATTGACTCTCCTATCATGTGAGAGAATTTATTTTGGACCGTATTACTTAGAATTCTTTCTTCTTAGGACTTTTTTATATGAGACGCAAAAACAAAATAATATTAAACTATTCTTTAATAGAGTATGGAAGTAAACTATACTTCCTAACTATCCTTTTCTATTAGTCTTTCAAAGGTTAAGTAACTTTCAAATAACTTTACATTAAAGAGTGACAGTCTCATGTGCATTTTACATCATCACGAACTTCGCCGTTGCACACGCCTCCGTCATTACTTCTTAGTTAACTATAGGAAAATAGAATTTTCATGAGCAATGCGCTCAATACGCAAGATAATACAGATGGATATGATTATTTAATAGAGGCAATTTAACTTTAATATTTTTATAATTAGACTAGTAATCAAAAGAATCAAATAATAACTTGCTTACTTAACTTTTCTTTTCTTTCTTACTTCCTTTTCTTTCTTTCTTTCTTTCTTGCTTTCTTTCTTTTATTAGTGGGTTGCACTACATCTTTTACTTTAGACAACTTTCTAGCGACATTATGTTGTCCTATGCGAGCTCTTTAACATTTATTATGGATTACACCATGGAACTTTAGGTAATGGTTGATCAAACCAAAACTAGGGATGAGTACCTCACACCTAAAAACTTTAGAGCATTAAAGGCTCGACTTTCTTCACTTTGAACTTGACAATCATGAATATCATATTACAATTTTTTATCT
The DNA here is from genome assembly GCA_030549335.1 of Pontederia crassipes. Classification (NCBI taxonomy): domain Eukaryota; kingdom Viridiplantae; phylum Streptophyta; class Magnoliopsida; order Commelinales; family Pontederiaceae; genus Pontederia; species Pontederia crassipes. Next base: position 44,632,159 of record CM060197.1, on the reverse strand, counting down.
TCTTATCTAGTTAAATATCTTTGAGACTTCAATTTAATTAGATTATAGTGACAAAGACAAAATGATCATTTAGCATAAGAGCAAATCATAAAATTAAACTTTCTTAACAATCATCACAATTAGGTCTGGGAGCAGGCCGGGTGAATATGAAACTCGGGCTGGGTCCAAGTGAGGCTCGGCCTAGGATCCTCTCGGGTCGTCGAGTACCTTAATACTGAACCCCAGCCGCTTACCTGAAATCCTGGCGGGGTTACATGAAACTCGGGCCGAGTTGTTGCTATCGAATGATGAAGAGAACGCTCGAACATACTTTTCCTATTCTATTTCGTAACCCAGCCAGGGTTACATGAAAACTAGACCGCATTTACATCGAATCTGGGTCAGTTTCGATGTCGGTGAAAATGCGTTAAAAAAATATCGTAGAATCCAAGCTAGGTTTGGAGAAACTCGGACCGAGTTCTGACAAAGTAGAACTCGAGTGATTTTTTGTCAACTTTGGTCAAAATTTTGAATACCAAAATAACATAACCTTGGAGAACTATCTTATGGAACTTATTCGCATAAAATATATTTTAATCTTTCTTTAACTTTATTATTCTATTAAGAAAACAAATCTAAAAGTGAACCTGAAATATGTATGTACCTGGTTCACGCAGAGTTGCTTGAACGCCAAACTTCATGCATGTGTTTTGAGGCGATGGTGAGTCCTCTAATGAAGTTTTTGGTGTCCTTTGAAAGAGGTAGCTAGTTGGAACAGTCGTCCACGTACCCCAAGGAGGGAGAAAATAGAGGAAAACTCAAGTGAAGAGGGAAGAAAGATAGCTTGGAAGAGAACTTTTGGAATTCCATTTTTAGAAGGGGGTCAAAAGATCGAATATCGTAAGATCAGACCGAAAATTATAAGATCCTACCAATCAATAAAAAATATATTTTAAAGATAATAAATATATTTTTATAAATCTATTACATTTAAATATTAAATTACACCTCAGTAAGTCATTTTTTTATTGATTCTTAAGCAAAATTATACAAATAATAAAGAAAATATATTAAACTTCATCTAAATTAATTTTTATTATCATAAATATATTTTTATTAATATTTAAATGATTATATTAAACATATGGTATCATATAGGATCGGATAAGATCATAAAATCGCGTAACCAAAATTAAGATGATATTAAGATTTTACACATAAATCCTCAAGATAAGATCGAAATTGGTAAGGGAGAGTAAGATCGTAAAATTGTGAGATCTTAAGATTTAGATCAAAATCATAACTATATTGACCCAAGTACTAATCTACTTAGAACTTCTATTCATACTTCCGATTCATAATTCACCTTTTATTTTTCACAAATTTTTGGATTAAAATAATTAACAAATAATACTAATTCTTGATTTTTGGAATTAAAATAATAATAATTTATTGTCATTTTATTTCTTAAATATTTTTATCCTTAAAACTCCTAATTTCAATATCATTAGCACTCCTAATTCAATCTTTCAACAAACTTTATCCATAATGTACTTCTAATTATCTTTTCTTTATTTTATATCTCATAAATATAATTATTCCTGAATTTTGGAATTAAATAAATTATTATTCTTATCTTTTAATATTGAAATAAAATAATATTATTTTATCTTCTAAATATTTTTTAACATAAAACTCTTATTTTAACTCTCGTTAGGGGTCCTTTATATCACAAACTTATAGTTAGATTTAAATTAAATTTTGAATCGTAATCTCATATAACTTAAACTCCTAATCTAATTAGAAATAATATTTTCTTATCTAATAACACTTCTATTCTCATTCAAACTTTTCTTATCTTATATTTTTCTTCTTCTTATTAATTTTATCCATCCTCGTATATTTAAAATTTTGGGGTGTTACAATATCAGCAAAAAATGGACGAAAAATCTGGAGCAATTTTAAGTAATTTAAAAGATTATTCATTATTATTTTCTCGGACCAAAACTAATTAGCTATTTGTTAACTGACTCGAAAAGGAAAACAAATTGGAAAGTCGATTAAAATCAACTTTTCTCTTGCAAATATTTATTTTTATTAATAATGAACGAGTCTATATTTTTTTCACTTTTCATATAATATTTAGCTATGCTTAAAATATTCGTCAATTATACTTTGAAACTCCCCTTTGGTATATTTTAAAGTCTACTGTTAAGTTTTATATTATACTTAATTTAATTTTCATATTTAAAATTTATAAATATTATCCTATTAAAAAGGGGGCATTTCATTTTTTTAAAAAAAATTATTTTAGGATGTTTTTATTTTTTTAAAAAACTAGCTTGGAAAACATCGAATGTTGTTCTCACCAAAAAATCCCATAAAATCCAAATCACTTCAACCCTATGGCCGGCACTGACTGGGCATCCATATTTCTACTGATTTAAAGATTAAACACTGAAAAGTTCTGAATAATGGTGATAAGAATTGTGATCGATGTTTCCAACAAAAGTAATATGTTTCATACGAAATGATTAGACGAGTTAATTCAAAGATCAAACAAATGAAAAGAAAAAAAAAGTTCCTTTATTGGAGTGGATCAGTCAAGTCTCTAAAGACAAACCCAAAACAAGGCTACCACCAACTATGTCCTAGTTCATATTCATTATATATGTCATTGAAGACGAAGGCACCGTTGGCTCGGATGCTCCACAGGCACTTGTAGAAGCATTTAACATAATCTACTTTGTCATTGTAAACAGCAAACTTTCCATCGACCCAGCCGGTTGCACTCTTCCATTTCATGTTGCACCAGAATAATGTGTTATCCAGGAAGATGTTGGGCCTGAACCTCCAAGTTAGGGATGATCGAAAAGGTAGCAGATGCGATCCGATGTCATCATCTTTGGATTTGCAGTGGATGCCCAGTGGAATCCCGTCGCCCAATTCATTGGTGATATTCATCTGAACCTTTACACCAAGCTTGGCCCAATGCATTCTCCTTGCCTCAATCACTGGTGGTAGTAAAGAAGAGCAAAGGATGATCATGGAGAAGGAAAGGTTGCTGAAGGTAAGAAAAGCCATTGATGATCTTGTGAAACAAATGGGATGAGGAATTATGGGGAAGGTGGAGTAATTATTGCCAGTGTGAGCTAATGCAAATCTAAACCTACCCCTTATTTATAGGCATGAAAAAAACGTGAAGCAGTCGATCCAAAGGACGTGTCAAACTAACGGAGCAAATATTTATCTCAGATATTTATTGGCATGGGACATAAAGTTACACTTTCATGCCACTAAATGCTAATTAAGATTAAACGCGGCTAACTACAGGTATATAGCAATAATTGTATAAGGATTCAATACACACTACGATAAAATTAGTTGGATAAAATAGTGAACTAACTTTTTTATTGACATCGTCTAAAGTTAACTTAATTGTTAATTAAGACAAATTAGGACTATACATGTAAGTAGTCAGATGATTCATGTATAAATGACATATATTTTCGAAAGGTGTCGCGCTTAATTGGAAGTTCAGAAGTACCCATCGAAACTTTCGAAGACCACTTTCATGATGGATTCAATTGTCGTAACTTGCGAGGGATTTTTATTGCCCATAAAAATTGTTTTGCGATGAAAGTTTTTCAAATGGTCCTCTCTTGTTTGTCAAAAATTTGATTTTCCACATATTTTGTGTGGTGTTTCCGACGGCTAAAACCGTAGGAAAATTAATTTTTTTTCTTGTAGTGTTTTCTGTTACAAATAGGTATCAATATACTTTTGGACACCACGATTAATAGTTAAAATGCATTTATTTACTTATACTATTTATATCAAGGAAAAAGTCTCCGTGAACTCATATTACAGCAAAGTGAATGCAAATAAATAAGGTTAAGAAGATTTAGTACATAGGCTAACTTTCTATGACTTCAAATCAATCGAACAGGTTTCCATCCAATGAGCATCCCAGACGCACTTGGTAACATCTTCGAACTTCATGAAACTTCATGTATCCGTTTCATTTAGAAATCCAGGACCAAATAGGATTCGTACTTTGAAGCAATCACGACGAGTTAGGAGAGGATCCGATCGTAACTTAATTTCAGAATTTTCTCAAATTAATTAGTTGTACACAAAAATACGTATCAGAATCTGCGACGAGTCAACAAACTAATATTAATGCTAAAATTTAATGTTATAAGAATATGCGATTACAAAGGTAAGTTACAAATGACGCGGAGATCTCTCCTAATTAATAAATAATATTATTTCATGTAACCGTTTCATTAGTTATAGATGAGAATCGTAATTGTGCTACCTATAATCTTCTATGGTTGTAAAGATTATTAATAATTAATTAATTATCACCAGCAATGAATATTTGAATTCAATATCCATGACAACAATTAAATAATAACCTATAATCTTCATAATGCTTGTCGTTGTATGTAACATCCGAATAATTCAAAAAAATAAAAGGGAAACAAAGCAATTGAAGAAGCCCAGCCGCTACAGCCCATGAAACTCAATACCATAAGATGTTATAACCTAAAAGCAAAAGTTACTTTTCTACCTACCCTGCCGGCAAAACCCTTCAAAACCCCCTCTACTAGCTACAGTAATCTCCCTTACTCAACATCTTCTCTCTCCCTCCAAGCCCCCATTCGGCCAGCAAGAAGAAGTACCATCAAGCTACAGTAAGCATGCTCTTGCACCCTTATTAATCTACAGCAGCTCTCCCTTCACTATAAAGATCTTTTACTTTGAAGATGTCTAACAAACATTCCTCAAACTAGATTAAACGTCGGCAAAAATCTTTTAGGACGTTTAGTAAACGTTGGCTTTAGACGTCGCCATAACTTAGTCATAGAAAGTATTTATGACGCATATTGATTAGACGTCGTCAAAAATTTAAACGTCACAAAACTTAATCTTTTCATGACGTTTAACCATTCCCAAATGTCATGTTAAGATATGTTTAAGCGTCACCAAAATTAATCGTATCCTTTTAAGAGTATTTCAAACGTCACAAAAAAAAATTATTCATAATATTTAAACGTCATGAATTTTTTTTATGACATATAATAAACGTCACTAATATGATTAATTGAGTAACAATAACAATTCAATAGTACAAATTATGTTATAAAAAATCGCTAAAAGGAAATTTTCAAAGAATTCATGTCAACTACTTTCTTGATGGGACAATAGCTAGGCATCCAAATGTCAAAAAAGTAAACAAAAGCTTTAAAGCAAAGCAAATTTTAAAATCACAAGAACAACAATATGCTGAGCTGAAATAATTCGACTCAAGGGATCTCACCACGTTAGATCCTAAACAGTTACTAATCTCAAGAGACGAGTTTAGCCAAACATTGACTTAAAATCCAGCATGAGAAGAAAGTTTAATAGGTTTGTTGTGAAAGATCGGCAAGAAACAATACAAAAAAGGAAGCAACTTGATTCAACAACAATTGGATGAAGTTGTGACTCCTTCCACCCCTATGATTTCTCTCCTTTCTCAACTTCCAAATTTGTGTAGCCTCCTGTTGTGAAGCATTCTTTTCTAATGCTGTGAAATCCTATAAAAATAACAATATAAATAAGAAAGCCATAATAAAAAAGATTTGGAGTTAAAATATTTAGATTAATAATACTTGTCTTAATGCTAGTGGTTGATAGAATTAAGAAAATATATGCAGAAATAAAAAAGTAATGTATCCCACCATTTGTAATACAACTGAACATTGAAGGATTACGAGGTTATCATGTCAAACACTACAGAAAAAAAAAAGACTGCATATAAGAATATGACAAGGAACCTAAAGATAGGATCATATGAATATTAGCACAGTAATAGTTCAGAATAACAACAGAACATTTGACATAAAGACAAGGACAACAAGAAAAATAAACCTCATATCTGAATTTCAGATCAACAAAAGTCTCTGCTTAAGAGTGAAAACTTTCTCTCCTTCACGAGCATTTTTATAAGCAGGAACTGAAAGAGAACCTTAACTAACACGTCATGCTGATCCTAAGACGTAACAATATGATTTCTGTCTCCCATGGTATGAAAAGAATAGCTTGGAAAACAGAAAAAACAGAGCAATATTGTTCATGCTAGAACATTTGTGCCCTTGATATTATAACAAGGAATTAGGAAGTGCACTTGATCAAATCAAAAATCATAACTGACCTGGAAATGATCTACTCGTAAAGATAAAAAAAGAAAAAAAGAGATATAGATCATCCTTTTGTCATGCCCTTGCAGAATAAAATATCGCTCTAAACAGAAGAAAAGCATCCAAAACCAGTGTTGAACAAGCGCATTCAATAAGAAAACTAGTTGATATTTAGGCCAATTATACTTGGAATGCATACATTGCGATAACTAGTTGATATTCCTCATTTCATACTTATTTTCATGTGCATAGAGGTTCTGAAATGCCAAAATCCATTAATATTTAAATTCTATGACAAGTTATCATTTTGAGGACAAGTTATCATTTCTAAGTGTCAAGTTATCATTATTTTGAGTGAACTGATTTTTAATGATTTTCTTGCCCTAAATCCATCATTATCATGTATAAATCATATTTGGATAGTCACATCTCAACTTGTGCAGAGTTTTAAGTCCATTTGAACAAGTTATCATTTTTCAAGTGCCAAGTTATCGTTAAAGGGCAATTCTATCATTTCGACATGTAAAACCATTAATTCTCATAGAGACCTTAAGCAATCATCTTGTTATTGTTCTAACTCATTACTGGTCAAATTTCATCACATTTGGATAACCACAACTCAAGTTATCACAAGTTATCGTTTTAAGTCATACAAGTTATCGTTTTTGGGCACACAAGTTATCACTCCTTAGAAATCTAATTCATATTTGATTTCTGATCTCATCCACTTGTCACTCTAATCCATTTGATGCCTGAAATGCTTTGAACTACCCATATTTGGATATTTTCCAGGATTTACTCAAAGTTATCATTCCGGACCCCTTAATTCATTAATTTTGATACAAGTTATCCCTCCTGCACAACACTTAATCTCTTTTGATATCTGAGCTAGCAACTATCATCATCCTAATCTTTATTTGTCAAAACACCATTCAAGGGCTTTGATGCTTGCTATTTGGGGATTTGTAGCAAGGAGAAAGGTGGCCAAAAAGTAGAAAATGGAGGAGGGGACCACTTGCTTTTTGGCTGTCCAAAAAGCTGTCACTGCAGATTCTTCCAGGACCAGGACACATGGCTGCAATCAAAGGATAAAGAACATTATGATGCTGATCGTAAGGTGGAGAGGAGTCATATAAAAGTTGGATTTTCTGGAGAAGCAAGGGGGGCTGGACATTGAGGGTTTGAGCAAGGGTTTCTGCTGGTTTTGGAGCTGGAGCTGCTGCTGTGGAGCTGCTGGTCGAGAGACTTCAAGCCTTTATGATTTGTAACTGTTCTTCATTCCATTTGATGTCAAGTTCTGTAAATATGAGGAGCTAAACTTTATTTCTTCTAGGATAGGGTAGTAGTTTAGATTAGTTTTGGATGGATATGAACAGAACTATAATCCTGCACTGAATTCATTCCTGATTTTCAGATTTCAGAAATATCCTGTATTGATTTATGCTATGCTATCATTAGATCCATTTGTAATTGATGACTGAGAAGTCTTATTTGATCTAATCATCTTTCAGGAATGAAATAAAGATAGTATCAGATTCTTGAATTTCATTTTATTGCAATCTGATTTCTGATTTCCAGTTTTCTGATTTTCTAAATTCCTGAATCTGATTTCTCAAGCTGGTTGAATCTGTTAATCATTCTAAATCTGATTTATTGGGCAACTGAAAGATTGCTAATGCCTCAATCTTATTCAGAGATGAATTAGAAAGTTTGGCATACCTTTGGCCCAAATCAAATTGTGTTTTTCGATTTCTGAATCTGATTCTGATTTTTTGTAGCTGTTTGAATCTGCTCTTCACTCTAAATCTGATTAATTGAGTCCTTGTGAAGTTGCTATTGTTCCTATCTTATTCAGGAATGAATCTAGATGCTTGGACAATCATGTGACTCAAATCAGATTGTTCCACTGATTTCTGAAATAAAAACTTGAATTCTGATTTTTTTGATTTCTTATTGAAATCTGTTTTTACCAATTGAGTCCCCTGATTTCTTCCAATCACTGATAAGTGAACTTTAGGGATGTCTTGCAGTTCAGAGATGGGTCAAGAATCAGTTGGTAAATCAGATTTCCATTGATAATTTCTGAAATACTGATTTCCTGGTTTCTGGTTTTCTGAATTTCCTAAACCTGATTTTTTAACTGTTGAATATGTTTGTCATTAAGGATTGTATTAATTGAATGGCTGAGAGGCTAATATTCCTCCCCTAATCTTATTCAGAAATGTATTAAGATGTTGATAACTTAAGATTCAAATCTATTTTTTCCCAAATCTGATTTCTGAATTTGTTCAGAAATCTATTTTTTTTTTCTGATTCTTTGGATTGGAATCTGATTTGCCAAGTGAGCATCCTTACTTCATCAAATCATCGAGAGGTGTACTCTGGGAATCTCTTGCAGTCCAGAGATTGATCAAGAGGCATTTGGCAAGCCTGAATTCTAATGGTTTTGTTGCTGATTTTCCTTAATTGCAGAATTTTGTTTTCTAATTTCATTTGAATTGTGATTTCCATTGTTAAGCCTCATTTTAATCCACTACTAAGAGGTAGTTTAAGGCCATTCTTGAGAGTCAGAGATGACCCAAGGAGCATTGGACAATCACTGAATTCCCCCCTTTTTGATAGGATGTTTCTTAACCCCTTTAATTGGAGTTTTGTGTGGATTTCATTCTATTTTGCAACCGAGAGGTTGAATTAAAACCCCCCTGGAATTCAGAGATGAATCAAGGAGCACAAACACTATAATTGGGTAAATTTCATCCTGGTTTGGTTGATTGGAATGATTCCATCTTTTTATGATTGCAATTGCAAGTTATCATTCCAAAACTTCCTTGAATTGTAAAAATCAGCAATGAACTTTCAATTGAGCTGAATGATAACTTGATTTTCAGTGAGGACCCTCTATTGATTTAATCTAGCTAATAACTATATGAGAATATGTTGCTTAGTTAGAGGTCAATTGAGCTGTGGGAGCAGCCATTTTCAGATTGAATCAAAAGTTGGACATTTTATGATAACTTGATCCATTCCATCCTTAACTAATTTAGATGAACCTCAAATTCTAGAAGAACCTTCCTCATTAATAGTTAAACCTTTCTAGCCATTAATTTAACATTTATAATTCAGTTTTGCAAAAGTTTCCAAAATCCCAAACCTGTTATCATTCTGCACTAGTTAAAAAATCTGTTTTCACTACTAATCAAAAATATGTTTTTTGCTACCTTAATTAAGATTAATCTAAACTATTTGTGGGTAGTTTAGGACTTTAAATCTTTGTGGATATAACAACCTGAGTCTACTACAACTTACCTGTGCACTTGCAGCTAGTGAGTTGGGAGACCCAAAATTAAAAAAATTTGACCTTTTCTTTTATCTCATCAAGTTATCACTAGAAAACCCAAATATCACTATCAAGTTTTTGGCGCCGTTGCCGGGGATTTGAGGTCAATTAGGCTAACTTAGATAGTTTAGATTAGTTTTAGATTAGTTTTTAGTTTATTTGTTAGGCTAATTTTTAGTTTTTGCAAGTTATCATTTTTAACTTTTCACTTTTGTCTAGTTTTCATTTCTTTCTTGAATTTGATACTTTTGAATCTCTTTATGAAGGACTTGGACCATCAAGAGGAACATTACCAATCAGATCCTAAACCTGAAAGAAGATTTCTAAGAAGAAGGAGATTGCAAAGGCTTGAGGCAAGGAGAAGGATATTTGAAGAAGAAGAGAAAGAGGCATACAACCCTGAATTTGAAGAAGTTGTGAATCAAAATATGGAAGCTCCTAGAACTCTTAGGGACTGTTATTCATCAAGCAATGCAAGGAATCAATAAGGGGGAGGAGCCTTAGCACCTGTGGTAAACTTTGAAGTTAATCCAGCCTTGATTTCAATGATTAGGCAAAGTCAATTTTCTGGACTTGGGACTGAAGATCCAGCATCTCATTTGGACAATTTCAAGGAGATATGCAGCACTGTGAACTTCAATAATATCCCCATGAATGCAGTATAAATGAGATTATTTCTCTTCTCACTCAAAGACAAAGCCAAGACATTGTTCAAAGGATTGAATCCTGAAGAGGTGTCCAAGAATCAATTGTCTAATTGTTTCTTTCATAATTCTTTCCTCCTTCAAAAACTGATAACTTCAGGGATCAAATAGTCAGATTCTATCAGTTGGACCAAGAGAACATTTGTGAGGCATGGCATAGGCTTCAAGGGTTGTTAAGGGCATGTCCCCACCATGGATTTGAAAAGTGGTAATTAGTCAATTATTTTCATAAGGGATTGAACTACCCTAGCAAGGTGGCATTGGACACTGCAGCAGGAGGTATCTTTGCATTCAAGAATATAGATGAGGCCTACCAACTGATAGAGAACATTGCAAAGAACCATCACTTCCTCACATATGATAGGACTAGAAGGCCTCCTATGGATAATTCAGTGAACCAATTGTCATCCCAATTTGAGGAGGTGCTGTACAAGACTTTGGAGAGATTGAACTTGACTCCCAATGACAATAGGGCCTCTAATCCTGAAACAAGGTGTTGTGTATGTGGTAATCAAGGCCATGTGTCCGAAAATTGTAACTTAATTATGCAATAAGTGGAGCAAACAGTGGATCAAATCAATGCTGTGGGCAATTATGGAATTAAACCTCCTACTGAGTTCTACACTCCAAAAAATAGGAATCATCCATACTTTTCTTACAAGGGCAACAACTATCAAGGAGCTCCTATGCAGAATTCAAATTGGCAGCCCAAAATCCTGCCAAGGAATTAGCCACCACCTTATGGAAATCAAGGCCAAAGTGCACCAATTCAAAGAAATCTGTATGAACCATCACCTCAAGTCCAAGCACCACAATTCCAAAATGAAATGAAGGAGGTGCTTCAACAAATTCTGAAGAAGCAGGACAGCCAAGGAGAGGAGATATTGAAGATCAATTCTAGATTGGATGCCATGAATGCAAATCAGAAATTGTTGGAAAGCCAAATTGCTCAACAAGCTAGTACATCCAATAGACCTCCCCTATTCTTTCCCGGACAGCCAGAGGTGAATCCAAAGGAGCAAGCAAAGGCCATTCAGCTCAGAAGTGGAAAAATGGTGGAGGAACCCATGAAGAAAGTGGATGATAATCAAGCCAATTCAGACTCAAGAGTTGCTGAAAAGCCAAGTGAACAGCCAAGTGAGGAAATCAGGAATTCAGGTCCTCAAATTGAAGCAAATACAAGGATTTTTGACAAAGTACCCTTCCCTCAAAGGCTAATCAAAGTAAGACAAGACCAGCAATATGAAAAATTTTTGGAAATCCTGAAGAAGCTATACATAAATGTGCCTTTTGTTGAAGTCATCCAGGAGATGCCATCATATGCGAAGTTTCTAAAGGAAATTCTAACCAAGAAGATAAGGGTATTGGAGCATGAGACTATAGCATTGACTGAAGAGGCTTCTGTAATTATCCAAAACAAGTTGCCTCCTAAGCTCAAGGATCCAGGAAGCTTCTCAATTCCTTGTGAGATGGGGAATAGGAAAATTCAAAGAGCCATGTGTGACTTGGGAGCTTCTGTGAGTGCCATACCCTCATCATTGTGCAGAAAACTTGAAGTTGGAGATTTGAAGCCAACAAATATATCCCTTCAGCTGGCAGACAGATCCATCAAATATCCACATGGAATTATTGAGGACATACACCTCAAAGTTGGTAAATTCTATATTCCAGTTGATTTTATTGTATTGGATATGAATGAAGATGTGAATACCCCCATTCTCCTTGGGAGGCCCTTTTTAGCCACTGCAGGGGCTGTAATTAATGTCAAGGAAGGGAGATTGACCTTCCAAATTGGAGAGGAGAAGATTGAATTCAATTTGGCACAAGTTATCAGTAGGCCAAGTTTTCTAGAAAATGATTTTGAAGATGGGCAATTGGATCAAGTGGTGGAGCAAGTTTCAGCTAAAATTCCTATTGAAGATCCATTGCAAAGGTGTCTAATGTTTGACCATTTGAACGAATTGGAAAATCCAGAGGCTATGGCATACAAATTAGTGCTGAAATCTTCAAAATCAGTAGAAAATCAAGCAATTCAGGGTGAGGTACAACATGTTATCATTGTTGAATGCCAAGGCAATCCAGCTCAAGCCAATTCCAAGTTGGAACTCAAGCCTCTCCCTAACAATCTGAAGTATGAATTCTTGGGGGAGAATTCAACTTTTCCTATTATCATTAATGCTAATTTACCCCAGGATCTGAAGAGGTTGAAACTGTATAGGGAGGTGATATGCTACTCAATTGAAGACATCAAGGGTATTAATCCCTCCATTTGCATGCATAGGATCCCTATGGAGGACAGCTATAAGCCCTCCATTGAATGTCAAAGAAGACTCAATCCAACCATGAAAGAAGTGGTAAAGAAAGAAGTATTGAAGTTGCTGAATGCAGGAATCATATACTCCATTTCAGATAGTGAATGGGTTAGTCCAGTGCAGGTGGTGCCAAAGAAAGGAGGAATCACAGTGATGAAGTCAGATTCAGATGAGTTGATATCTACAAGAACCATTACAAGTTGGAGGATGTGCATTGACTTCAGGAAGTTAAACAAGGCCACAACAAATGACCATTTCCCATTGTCATTCATTGATTAGATGTTGGAGAGGTTGGCTAGGCATTCCCATTTCTGTTATCTTGATGGGTACTCAGGTTTCTTGCAAATTCCAATTCACCCTCAAGATCAACACAAGACTACATTCACTTGTCCATATGGGACTTTTGCCTATAGGAGAATGCCCTTTGGCTTATGCAATGCTCCTGCCACCTTCCAAAGGTGTATGATGTCTATATTTTCAGACTTCATTGAAGAAATTATGGAGGTCTTCATGGATGACTTTTCAGTATATGAAGACTCATTTGATGCTTGCTTAGAAAATTTGATCAAGGTGCTACAAAGATGTAGGGAATCCAACTTGATCATCAATTGGGAGAAGTGTCATTTTATGGTCCAAGAAGGAATTGTCTTAGGACATGTGGTCTCAAGCAAAGGCATTGAAATGGACAAGGCAAAAATTAAAGTGATTGAGAGGCTACCACCACCCACAAGTGTCAAGGCAATTAGGAGTTTTTTGGTACATGCATGCTTCAACATGAGGTTTATTTAAGATTTCTCCATGATAACTAGGCCCCTCACCAAGTTGCTGGCCAAGGATGTTGAGTTTCATTTTGATGAAGAGCGTATGAAGGCATTCAAGAAGTTGAAGGAAGTCCTCACCTCAGCCCCTATAGTGCAGCCACCTGATTGGACTCTTCCTTTTGAAATCATGTGTGATGCTTCAGACCAGGCTGTAGGGGCAGTCTTGGGACAAACCAAGGAGAAGAAGCACCATGTCATATGCTATGCAAGCAAGACTCTAAATGAAGCACAAATCAATTATGCAACTATTGAGAAAGAACTTCTTGCTGTGGTGTATGCATTTGACAAATTCAGGCCCTACTTGGTGGGATCCAAAGTCATTGTATTCACAGATCACCAAGCTGTGAGGCACTTAATCAACAAGAAGGAATCCAAGCCAAGGCTAATCAGGTGGATCTTATTGCTTCAAGAATTTGATGTTGAAATCAGAGACAAAAGGGGTAGTGAGAATCTTGTAGCTGATCACTTATCAAGGATGGAAGGGGTATTGGATGCCAATGACTCACTCCCCATCAATGACTCCTTCCTTGATGACTTTTTGATGGCAATATCAGGTGCCCCTACTCCCTGGTATGCAGACCTTGTGAACTACTTGGCATGTGGAATCATCCCCTCTGACTTCTCATATCAACAGAAGAAAAAGTTCTTCCATGACTTGAAGGACTTCTATTGGGATGATCCACTCTTATTCAAGAAGTCCCCTGATGGTATCTTTAGGAGGTGTGTACCAGAAGCTGAATTCAATTCAATTTTGTATGAATGTCACTCATCTCCATATGGTGGACAGGGAGGTACTCAGAAGACTGCTGCCAAGGTTCTACAATCTTATTTTTATTGGCCTTCCTTGTTCAAAGATGCATACTTGTATGTGAAGAGTTGTGATGAATGTCAAAGAGCAGGGTCAATATCAAGGAGTAATGAAATGCCTCAGAATGGGATTTTAGAAGTGGAAATATTTGATGTATGGGGCATTGACTACATGGGACCTTTCCCTAGTTCATTTGGATACAAATTTATACTACTTGCTGTTGACTATGTATCCAAATGGATAGAGGCAATTCCAATTTCAGTTGCTGATTCCAGGGCTGTAATCAAACTTTTCAAGGAGATCATCTTCCCAAGATTTGGAATCCCAAGGGTAGTCATTAGTGATGGAGGGAGCCATTTCATTGAAAAGTGTTTTGAGAAACTCTTAGACAAGTATGGAGTTAAGCATAAGGTCTCCACTGCCTACCATCCCCAAACAAATGGTCAAGCAGAAATTTCAAATAGGGAAATCAAGGCCATATTGGAGAAAATAGTGTCTCTGACTAGGAAAGATTGGAGTTTGAGGCTGAATGATTCACTATGGGCATATAGGACAGCCTATAAGACCCCTATAGGCACTTCTCCTTATAAGTTGGTCTATGGGAAAACTTGTCACCTACCAATTGAGTTGAAGCATAAGGCATATTGTGCAGTAAAGGCACTCAACTTTGATATGCAAGCATGTGGACAAAAGAGGCTTCTCCAAATTGATGAGCTGGATGAGATTAGGCTAAATGCCTATCATAATTCTGAATTTTACAAGGAAAGAACCAAGAAATGGCATGATAGCAGAATTCTGGAGAAGGAATTCAAGGTTGGAGACTTTGTATTATTGTTTAATTCAAGGTTGAAATTATTTCCTGGAAAGTTGAAATCCAGGTGGAGTGGACCCTTCAAAGTCCACAAAGTTTATCCTTATGGTGTTGTGGACCTTCTGAATGATACGAATGATATATTCAAGGTTAATGGACAGAGGTTGAAGCCCTATAGTCCCACAGTCCAAGAATCAGCTAAGGAGGTGCTGAATTTGCAAGAATTGTCAAGTTTGCCTAGCTGAATTCAAGTGGAAAGATGTCTAGTCAAAGACATTAAAAAAAGACACTTCTTGAGAGGTAACCCAAGGCATTTTACACTTAACTTTTTTGTTTTGCTGGAATAAAGAAGAAAGAAATCAGATTCATCCATAACTCCAACATTTAGGGAGTACCCATATCCTTTACTTTTGATTTTTCCACTGAAAACTCAATGATAACTGATAATATTTTTTTCATTATGCTACATTGATTATATCATCATCTGAATCAACATTCATTTCAGTTATCCAAATCTGCTAAAGCCTAATTTCAGTGAATTTCAGAAATTCCCAATGCAATGTTGAATTCTGCACTAAAAAATCTGATTAGTCGCAAATTTACTATTCCACTAATATCTTTGGTTTTTCTGCAGGATTAGTTGTAACTAATGAAGATTAGATCACCCAAAGTTTCTGGATGAAGTGCCAAGAGGATCCAAATGCCAAATTTCATGCATTTCACTCCCACCCACCCCTCTCCCTTGCCTTTTATTTTCAACACTAGGGACAGTATTGAGAATAAGCTTGGGGGAGGAAACCTGGTGCTTTTCTAACCTTTACACCATGTTTTCAATTGATTTTAATGTTCATATCATAATTCATACTAGGTTATCATTAGTTTTCACAAGTTATCACTAATTATCACTCGGTTATCAATTTTTGGACCCAACTCAATTCTGAATTCATTTTAACTCTGAAATGGATAGAATATTTCATTTTGACAGTGGGTGCACTCCAATACCAAGTGGCCAACTTGACCATTAGCCTTCTTGCTTTAATTGGCATTATAAATTCAGATGCATTTGAATGAAAATTTTCAGCTAAAATTCTTTTCTTTTTGTGGGTCACACTAGCTGATACTTATGGATTGAATTAGTAATATCAGATGTCTAGAAGGGAGTCAAGGCTCTTGCTGCCATGCTAAATAGGAAAATTTGACTTTTTGGATAAAGGGATCTAAACTATACTTGAGTTTGAACTATTGCTCACTTCATAAACAAGATAGAAAAATGAGAAAAAGGAAAAGTAAAAAGTTGCATGCATGCATAGAAAAAAGGAAGAGAGCAAAACTTCCAAAGGAATCTCTCTTCAATGTAAAAAAAAAATTAGGAGAGCAAAACTTCCAAAGGAATCTCTCCTAAAGAAAGCATGAATAAAAATCAGGTGCTAAACCTGTTTATATACATTTCATGAATAAAAGTCAAGTGTTAAACCTGTTTAATCAATTGAAAATCTGTTCATGAAGAGATTTGTAGTTCAACCCCTTTGTAAAGTTGACAATTCCTACAATTCAAACATGTTATTGCTAGTACTTCTTCCATGACTTAAATTTGCTTTAGCCTCTGTGATTCCCTAGTTAGAAATTGAGTTTTTAGAAAGAATGAAGTGTTGGCAAAGTGGAAAAATCATTGGATTCAATTCAGCTAATCTTTGCTTCATTTGTGGACTTTTAATTCAAGTTTGTCTTTAATTTCTGAATGTTTTGCTTGAGGACAAGCAAAAGGCTAAGCTTGGGGGAGTTTGATCACTTGCTGATCATTATAAGTTTCTAACTCATTTTAGATGCATTTCATTCATATCGAGTCTCACTTTTGCCTATATTTAGGCCAATTATACTTAGAATGCATACATTGTGATAACTAGTTGATATTCCTCATTTCATACTTATTTCCATGTGCATAGAGGTTCTGAAATGCCAAAATCCATTAATATTTAAATTCTATGTCAAGTTATCATTTTGAGGACAAGTTATCATTCCTAAGTGTCAAGTTATCATTATTTTGAGTGAACT
Source organism: Pontederia crassipes (assembly GCA_030549335.1). NCBI lineage: Eukaryota > Viridiplantae > Streptophyta > Magnoliopsida > Commelinales > Pontederiaceae > Pontederia > Pontederia crassipes. The sequence continues at coordinate 44,615,147 of CM060197.1, read as the reverse complement.
AATTTTCAATGATTTTCTTGCCCTAAATCCATCATTATCATGTATAAATCATATTTGGATAGTCACATAACTTGTGCAGAGTTTTAAGTCCATTTAAACAAGTTATCATTTTTCAAGTGCCAAGTTATCGTTAAAGGGCAATTCTGTCATTTTGACATGCAAAACCATTAATTCTGCACAGGGACCTTAAGCAATCATCTTGTTATTGTTCTAACTCATTGCTGGTCAAATTTCATCACATTTGGATAACCACAACTCAAGTTATCACAAGTTATCGTTTTTGGGCACACAAGTTATCACTCCTTAGAAATCTCATTCATATTTAATTTCTGATCTCACCAACTTGTCACTCTAATCCATTTGATGCCTAAAATGATTTGAACCACCCATATTAGGATATTTTTCAGGATTTACTCAAAGTTATCATTCCGGGCCCCTTAATTCATTAATTTTGATACAAGTTATCCCTCCTGCACAACACTTAATCTCTTCTGATATCTGAGCTAGCAACTATCATCATCCTAATCTTTATTTGTCAAAACACCATTCAAGGGCTTTGATGCTTGCTGTTTGGGGATTTGTATCAAGGAGAAAGGTGGCCAAAAAGTAGAAAATGGAGGGGACCACTTGCTTTTTTGTTGTCCAAAAAGCTGTCACTGCATATTCTTCCAGGACCAGGACACATGGCTGCAATCAAAGGATAAAGATAATTATGATGCTGATCCTAAGGTGGAGAGGAGTCATATAAAAGTTGGATTTTCTGGAGAAGCAAGGGGGGTTGGACATTGAGGGTTTGAGCAAGGGTTTCTGCTGGTTTTGGAGCTAGAGCTGCTGCTATGGAGCTGCTGGCCGAGAGACTTCAAGCCTTTATGATTTGTAACTGTTCTTCATTCCATTTGATATCAAGTTCTGTAAGCTAAACTCCATTTCTTCTAGGATAGGGTAGTAGTTTAGATTAGTTTTGGATGGATATGGACAGAACTATAATCCTGCACTGAATTCATTCCTGATTTTCAGATTTCAGAAATATCCTGTATTGATTTATGCTATGCTATCATTAGATCCATTTGTAATTGATGACTGAGAAGTCTTATTTGATCTAATCATCTTTCAGGAATGAAATAAAGATAGTATCAGATTCTTGAATTTCATTTTATTGCAATCTGATTTCTGATTTCCAGTTTTCTGATTTTCTAAATTCCTGAATCTGATTTCTCAAGCTGGTTGAATCTGTTAATCATTCTAAATCTGATTTATTGGGCAACTGAAAGATTGCTAATGCCTCAATCTTATTCAGAGATGAATTAGAAAGTTTGGCATACCTTTGGCCCAAATCAAATTGTGTTTTTCGATTTCTGAATCTGATTCTGATTTTTTGTAGCTGTTTGAACCTGCTCTTCACTCTAAATCTGATTAATTGAGTCCTTGTGAAGTTGCTATTGTTCCTATCTTGTTCAAGAATGAATCTAGATGCTTGGACAATCATGTGACTCAAATCAGATTGTTCCACTGATTTCTGAAATAAAAACTTGAATTCTGATTTTTTTGATTTCTTATTGAAATCTGTTTTTACCAATTGAGTCCCCTGATTTCTTCCAATCACTGATAAGTGAACTTTAGGGATGTCTTGCAGTCCAGAGATGGGTCAAGAATCAATTGGTAAATCAGATTTCCATTGATTTAAAATTCTAATTTCTGAAATACTGATTTCCTGGTTTCTGGTTTTCTAAATTTTCTAAACCTAATGTTTGAACTGTTGAATCTGTTTGTCATTAAGGATTGGATTAATTGAATGGCTGAGAGGCTAATATTCCTCCCCTAATCTTATTCAGAAATGTATTAAGATGTTGACAACTTAAGATTCAAATCTATTTTTTCCCAAATCTGATTTCTGAATTTGTTCAGAAATCTGTTTTTTTTTCTGATTCTTTGGATTGGAATCTGATTTGCTTAGTGAGCATCCTTACTTCATCAAATCATCGAGAGGTGTACTCTGGAAATCTCTTGCAGTCCAGAGATGGATCAAGAGGCATTTGGCAAGCCTGAATTCTAATGGTTTTGTTGCTGATTTTCCTTAATTGCAGAATTTTGTTTTCTAATTTCATTTGAATTGTGATTTCCATTGTTAAGCCTCATTTTAATCCACTACTAAGAGGTAGTTTTAAGGCCATTCTTGAGAGTCAGAGATGACCCAAGGAGCATTGGACAATCACTGAATTCCCCCCTTTTTGATAGGATGCTTCTTAACCCCTTTAATTGGAGTTTTGTGTGGATTTCATTCTATTTTGCAACCGAGAGGTTGAATTAAAATCCCCCTGGAATTCAGAGTGAATCAAGGAGCACAAACACTATAATTGGGTAAATTTCATCCTGGTTTGATTGATTGGAATGATTCCATCTTTTTATGATTGCAATTGCAAGTTATCATTCCAAAACTTCCTTGAATTGTAAAAATCAGCAATGAACTTTCAATTGAGCTGAATGATAACTTGATTTTCAGTGAAGACCCTCTATTGATTTAATCTAGCTAACAACTATATGAGAATATGTTGTTTAGTTAGATGCCAATTAAGCTGTGGGAGCAGCCATTTTCAGATTGAATCAAAAGTTGGACATTTTATGATAACTTGATCCATTCCATCCTGAACTAATTTAAATGAACCCCAAATCCTAGAAGAACCTTCCTCATTGATAGTTAAACCTTTCTAGTCATTAATTTAGCGTTTATAATTCAGTTTTGCAAAAGTTTCTAAAATCCCAAACCTGTTATCATTCTGCACTAGTTAAAAAAATCTGTTTTCACTACTAATCAAAAATCTATTTTTTGCTACCTTAATTAGGGTTGATCTAAACTGTTTGTAGGTAGTCTACAATTTTAAATCTTTGTGGATATGACAACCTGAGTCTACTACAACTTACCTGTGCACTTGTAGCTAGTGTGTTGGGAGACTCAAAATTAAAAAATTTGACCTTTTCTTTTATCTCGGCAAGTTATCACTAGAAAACCCAAATATCACTATCAATAGATCTGTGTGTATTCAACAAATGTTTCAAACTAGATCTCAAGAACAATGAAAAAGTATTTTAATGTAGCCTCTCAAAATTAATGACACTTTATCTAATGCTTTTAACACAGTAATTAATGACACTTTGGTTGAAATTTCAACAGGACAGAAAGCAAAAAGGCAACATGCTCGCGTTGAAGAATGCACATACATACAACATAGTGCATATTCCACCCATCCCAATCTCTTCTGCCTCTGCCAGCACTTGTTGACATTCATATATACTACTACTAGTATAACCTCTACTGCCTGTGCCCCTTAATTCTAACCAGTTTTATATATATGCGGTTGAAAAAAAAACACTCTCTGACTAGCATCATGAACAGGAAGGAGAGAAAACAGATGAGCTACTTACTTTACTTCCTTGTGTAGCACAAACAATCACACATTAGATTACAAATATATACAAAAGCTAGCTCCAAGTGTAATATCAACTCGATATGATCATTCACTTTGACCATGAAGTAAAAGTAAAATGATTAAGTCTCTCATGATCTTATTCGAGTTTATCTGTGTTTCAGCTTCGTGCAAAGTTGAACACCATATATTGAGAAAAAAACAAAAGAAAAGGAATCATTTTTATATGAAAATATATATAAACCTTTTTCCAAACCGTGAGACAAATGGAATAAAATTGAAAGGTGTCTAGCATTTGATACCCATTACACTTGAGATAAACAGAGCGTTGGATCACTTACCTTCATAGTTTTGGATTGAGAATGGTACTTTTCCTTTAAGGTGTCCTTGGAAGTGAAGGATTCATCCTAGTCAAAAAAGGGTGGGGAGAGAAATGATGCACATCTGCAAATATATTACAGGATGCAAATTAGTTTAAGGAATTTCAGATGGCAGATACAAAAGGAAAGAATGCATCAAATTGAAAAGGAAAGAAAAAGATTCACCAAATGAGGTAGTCTAAAATGCATGTCATAGTGACTAGTGGCACTTTCCATAATGCAACAATACTGAAAAAAAAAGGAACTCTAAATAACCCCACAGATATAAAGGAGAGATCTCCTACAAGAAGCATAACCAGACAAGATCAGTATTTAGGATGCAAGTTAGTTTAAGGAATTTCAGATGATAAGCTACTGGCAAGTAGACTAGGAGGAGCATGTAAAATGCATCAAATTGAAAAGGAAAGAAAAAGATTCAGCAAATGAGGTAGTCTAAAATTATTGAATTACCTTAAGCAAATTTTGAATTTGCTCCTTCATCATTTTGTGATAGAATTGATGTAGGAGCACAATCGGATCTCCTCATTGGCTCCTTCGAAGTGCTAGGAATGTTTTCTAAAAGTTTTTCTACTGTCCGCATAAGCTAAAAATGTTGCACAATATAAAATGCTTACTGTAACAAATAAAAATATAAAAGATAGGAAGTTAAATTATAGCACATAATGGAATAAAAAGATAGACAACATCTATTTTCAGAACAAAAATATAATCATGGCTCTTTATCTATTTTCCAAGTTGAAATAGGAATAATTGTATTTCAGCTCATATAAAAGGAGTTATGAAATGTTGCAAGTTCTCATTTGACCATTGAAAAGATATAAGATGCATAAGGTTCTACAGATAGATGCAGTGCGAATTTCTAACCATTAAAAAAGGAAGAGATTTATGATAAACTTCATGCAATCAGTTTTTTTCTTGTTCTTACCATCCATTTGCAAAATGAATTCGTACACCTATACATACCAATTCACATTTATTGAGGAATTTTATCATTAAGCACACAAAAGTCGAGCTAATACAAGAGATAGAACTCCTTTAGTCCAACAGAGATAAATGTGAAACCATGAAATTAATGAGACTAACAGAAACCATGATATCTCAGTCCTATTGAAAGATTTAACACTATTCTCACAGAAACCATGAAATTAATGAGATTAACAGCTCAACTTGTCTGATTTAGTTAACATTTCAAGCATTTATTCTAGTATTCTTTGAGATTACTCGATTGACACAAACAATTTAGTATAAATTATGCACCAGCAGGCAAGGGGAAATAGAAGCAGAACTATTTGGGACAAAAATAAAATTCTTTCTAGGAGTCATGTTTTGGTTAACATGTTGCATCTTCAGAAATGAGAAATGAGAACAACAGAGATAAATGTGAAACATATGGCATGGCTAGGACAGCAGCAGAGTAGTGGGTGTAAGACATGGCACAACCACATAAGGGTGTGGCCGCAGCAATAGGGGGCATCGCTAGACGAAGGCATGAATGCTATGGATCCAGAGGGGCTGTGGAGTCTATGAAAATTGAATTTCTGGAAGGAAAAAGAATCATACCAGAGATGTTTGCTCACCGTCGTAGATGACGAAGGCGAAGCTGCTGCCGAGATCCTTGACAACCTAGTCGGCCGGGTACGGTAGGCCTTGATCACCAACAGCTCCTCCTTGGTGGACTTGCTGTAGAGCCCGGATCAGCCCGTACTACTGGATTGGCGCCTCGATCAACAGCGTGCCGGATCCAGACGAAGCACACGCATCACGTGGCTAAACCACACACATCAGTCAGCACACGCAGAGGGGAGGCACATCGACACATACAGTACCTAGGGCACGAGGATGAGGAAGATGAGGAAGGAGGTGCTGCTGGAGATGAGATCTACTAGAGATGAGCTGAAGAGGAACTAGGGCACGAACGTTTTTAGGAACTAGGGCACGATCATTTAGGGCACCAAAAATAGGCATTCGTGATTGGATTTGTTCAAGGATTTGATCCAAGGGCTCAAATATCTTTTAGCATTTTTAAATTTAATCCAACGGTTAAAATGTTTTAACTATTTTGCAATTGTTTATTTTTTCTAAACGTTACTGATATGTTTTAGTTAGTAACATTTATTATATGTCACCAAAAAATTCTAATGTTAGATGACGTTTGCTTTTTATTTAAATGTCACGTAAGTTAGAAATTAGTGTAGTGCTTACTCACCATGTAGCTACAGTGAGCTCTTTTGAATATTCAACCTAGTGTTAAGCTCTTTTCTTTATGTGGACAGCAAGAGGGAGCTAGAGGAAGGAAGAAGGAAGATTAGGAGTTAAGGACATTGCTATTAAGGTATGTTTGAGGGGATTCCAATCCTCCCTAAAACCCTCCCCTAATGATGTGTGAATGTATGGATTAGGGCATGAAAAATAAACCCTTTGTTCTTAAGCTTAAGGGTTAGGGATTATGCATTAGAGATTCATGTTCATTGCGAATCATGATTAGAATATAATGTGCTTCATGTTTATCATGTTTACTGTTATATTGCTAATCATGTTTAAATGTAGGATGTTTAATGCTTCTTATGTTAGCTCAAAAATGAATTTGTTTGATGTTCATGCACCTCCATGATTGTTATTAGCATGTTGATGTCCTAATGTAAATACACAGTTATTTCACTGTTAGGATGCTAAGAATATTTCATATGTTGTGTGGAATCACTTTTGTATTCGATATATGAAAGTATGTAAGATTGTAAATAAGATTATGTAAAAATCGTATGTCTATCGGCTCAGAACGGGCGACTGATAATGTATCGGTCGACCGTTCTGGAGACCATTGTAGTGTTGTACTCTGTCCGACGGTCGACCGATTCTATAATGGTCATCCGTTTTGGAAAGGTCGAACTTATGTGATTAGCGGGCGACCAGACACCTTGTTTCGATCGTCCGATAGCCATGTAAAGGTCGACCGATATACAAACGATCGTCCGATATGTGTGGTCGAAATATTCGACACATTCTGTGATTAGCGGACGTTCGAGCACCTTGTTTCAGTCATCCGAAAGTCATGAACCGGTCGATCGATATTCAATCGGTCGTCCGATATATGGAGTCAAAATATTCTGTGATTAGCGGACGATCCAAAGCTCATTTCAGACGTCCGAAAGACCTATGACGGTCGTCCGATTTAGAAGAGTGTTACATTCTGTGATTAATGGTCGAACCAAAACTCCTTTTCGGTCATCTGAAATGACCATATCGGTCGACCGATAACCCGACCGGCCGCCCGAAATATAGTCTAGAGGTCGACCGTTAAAGGAACGGTCGTCCATTTTGGACAGATGATTTGTTATGATTGAATGACCACACATAGTATGATTTGAAACATGTATGACCTTAAATAGGGTTAAAACAAGCAACATGTGATGAATGAATGTATGTATTGATGAATGTAAGTAAAAGATGGATTGGCATAAATGTGTCTTGTTGTAATCGTGGAGGGGAATAAAGTCTTCACATGCTAGCTGATGTGCCGTATTCCTAGGGAAGAATCCTTCCAAGTATGGAGCAATCATCCCGGCCTAGCTAGCCAAGATCTCGCAAATCAACATGGTCTTCCCAATCACCAAGATAATAAACTATCTTAATCAAGATAGAAGATGAAAAGATGAAGTAAAGTGGAAAGTAAAGTCTCACAAATATGTATGTACTTTCAAAATATGACCCGAGACATAAAGATGAAGATGATGATGTAGCACCAATCAGTTGCTAATGTACGTCCCTATGTCATAAGATGTTATGAAAGAAGATGTTAAAGTAGAGTAAGATAAATGATGATGTGCCTTAACATAATGATAAGTTATGATATGCTTTGACATGATGAAGATGATGTTACATGTTTATCTTATCTTGCCATCATGATATATTCATATGTCATATAGTGTGCATAAGTAGCTCATAGCAGTACAATTTATGTTCTATGATGATGATATGCATATGTCATGACATGTAGAGATTATGTTAAATGATCATAGCATGCATGGGCCTCAACATACTCTAGCGGGAGAAATTATCTGCACCCCATGGATCCGTGCAGGTATGAACGAGGCTTAGGTTCGACGGCGAGGGCCTCATGACGGATGCGTTGCATATGGGCTGGTCGAGCTAAGGCCCAAGTTATCTTATTTATATTATGATGATGAACCCTTGTAAGGGTTAAGCATGTATAGTTTATGGGCCTTTATTGAGTCATGTACTATATTTGAACTCATTTATGTATGATGAACACTCTATTGGGTCTTACGTTAGAGCCTATGTGACCCGTGGGCTAGTATTGTTATCTTGAGATTTTATCCATTTATGAAGTCTTTCATTGTTGTTTTATGATTTTATTGTTTACGTTTATTATAACTATATTTCCGCTACAATGTTTTATGAAATTAGGTTTAGGTTCACGTCAATGTAACGTCGCCTAGGGTTCGGCAAAGTTTTAAATTGGGGCTGAATTTTGGGAGCATTACAGTATGGTATCATAGCCTAGTTTTGGCTCGTGTATAGGTTTTAGGATGTATAAGCCATTGATTGGCTAAAGTGTCTAAGTGTAAAGTCCATGTGCAATCATCATGAAGTGCCACCGAACCTAAGGGTAAATGTTATCATATGATTAGCTCATGCTAATGATGTTTCTATGTTTGTTTGACTATGAATGTAGATGCCAAGACGGGCAATTGTTGATGAAGATTATGAAAGGAATGCATTCCTCGATGGATTAATCCGGGCGGCACAAAATGTCCAAAGGGCCAATGAATCGGATTATTCCATTGAAAGGTTTTTAAGGCTGCAACCTCCGAAGTTTGACGGAGTACGAGATCCCGAGTTAGCTGAATCGTGGATCGAAGAAGTAGGAGACATCCTCAAATTCATGGGATGCCCTGAAGATCGCAAGGTGATGTATGAAACACATCACCTTTGTGGTCAAGCTAAGGCCCGCTTGAAGACTACCGTCGAGAGTGAAGAAGAGGTCGAATGGGAAGGCTTCGTAGAGGCGTTCGAGGCTCGTTTCTTCCCTGACCATGTAAAGGAAAAGAAGAGGGACGAATTCCTCAACCTCGTCCAAGGAAGTATGGCTGTGGGTGAGTATGTGAACACGTTCCTAAGGCTGGAGAAGTATGGGGAGCTCAATGAGAATGAGCTCCGAAGGATGAAGAGGTTTATCAATGGGCTGAATCTCGGACTACAGCCATGGGTTAGGAGTGGTCGCTGCACCACTATGAAGACGCGGTAGAGCTTGTCGCCGAACATGAAAGGAAGTACAAGGAAAGGATAGATGCCAAAGGAAAGACGATCAAGAAGTACGAAGGAAAAGATCAAGGAAAGAGCCCAAGGAAGGTCCTTCTCATTCGCCAAAGAAAGTGGAGCAAGGGAAATGTGCATGCCCCCATTATGGTATATATCATTCCGGTGAATGCCGTATGATGGCCGGAACATGCTTGCAATGTGGGAAGGCAGGTCACTATATAAGGGATTGTCCGAAAAAGAGTGGGGACAACCGCAACAAAGGAAAGATGGCTATGGATCCGCCAAAGGCCCCAGCAAGAGTTTTTGCCATGGAAGTTGATGAGGCCACTCAAGAAAATGACGTGATTCAAGGTAATATTCTAATTGTCGTTCACTATGCAAATATTCTTTTCGATTCGGGTGCAACCCATTCCTTTATCTCCCGTGCATTTGCTAGCATGTTAGAAGTAAGATCTCTAGTTATAAATTGTCAACTAGAAATAGTGACTCCCACCGGCATGGTAGCCATAAGGAGATATATTCCCAATGTATCTATAGAAATAGATAGGAAGAATTTTTCATGTGATCTCATATTGCTTCCTATGATAGATTATGATGTAATCTTAAGAATATATTGGTTATCCTATAATGATGCTCGCATGTAATGCAAGGAAAAAAAAGTTTTTATAGGTGACCATCATGGAAAACCCACGATGATTAAGGGAATTCCCTTCAAAGAAGTCAAGGTGCTAATTTCAGCAACTAAGGCAAGCAAAATGATAAAAAAAGGATCAAGAGGATTTTTAGCAAGTGTCATCAAGATGAATTCACAACCCAAGACACTTGAATCCTTAGATGTGGTAAGAGAATATCATGATGTCTTTCCGGAAGACATTGCAGGATTACCACCAAAAAGAGAAGTTGAGTTCAATATTGAACTACTTCCTGGTACCACGCCCATTTCAAAACCGCCCTACCAAATGGCTCCGACGGAGATGCATGAATTGAAGGCACAACTACAAGAGCTTTTGGATAAGGGGTTCATTAGGTCAAGCGTCTCGCCATGGGGCGCATCGGAGCTGTTTGTCAAGAAGAAGGATGGCTCCTTAAGGTTGTGCATCGATTACCGAATGCTCAATAAGGTAACAGTGAAGAACAAATACCCCTTACCAAGGATTGATGATCTCTTTGATCAATTAGCCTCAGTGTCAGTTTTCTCCAAGATCGACCTAAGGAGTGGCTACCACCAATTAAGGGTAACCGAGCATGATGTTCCCAAAATGGCATTTCGTTTAAGGTATGGACATTACGAATTTTTGGTTATGCCTTTTGGACTAATGAATGCGCCCGCCGCATTCATGAATTTGATGAATCGGGTCTTCCGTCCATACTTGGACAAGTTTGTGATCGTATTTATGAATGACATCCTCATTTACTCATCAAGTCCGGAAGAGCACCGAGAGCATCTTCGCATCGATTTGTAAACCTTGAGGAGAAATAGGCTCTACGCAAAATTTTTTAAGTGTGAATTTTGGCTCGAAGAGGTGATGTTTCTTGGACATATTGTGTCAAGACAAGGAGTGGTTGTGGACCCGGCAAAGGCTGAAGGGGTAATGAATTGGAATAGGCCCAAGAATATGACCGAGATTCAAAGTTTCTTGGGACTTGCTGGATACTATAGAAGGTTTATTCAAGACTTTTCAAAGATTGCCGCACCTATGACAAAGTTGACAAGGAAGGGCGAGAAGTTCATATGGACACAAGCTTGTGAAGCAAGCTTTTAAGAGTTAAAAAGAAGACTTACAACGGCATCAATCCTAGTTATTCCCTCGGGAAGTGGAGGCTATGTTATTTATGGTGATGTTTGTGGTACCGGATTAGGATGTGTGCTTATGCAACATAGCAAAGTGGTTGCATATGCTTCTCGGCAATTGAAGAAGCATGAAGTTAACTACCCTACTCATGACTTAAAGTTAGCGGCGATTGTGTTTGCATTGAAGATATGACGTCATTACTTGTATGGTGAGGATTTTGAAGTGTACACGGACCACAAGAGTCTAAAGTATGTATTTTCTTAAAAAGACTTGAACATGAGGCAAAGAAGATGGCTTGAGTTCCTTAAGGACTATGAGTTCGCAATATTGTACTATCCCGAAAAGGCAAACATTGTTGCTGATGCACTAAGTCGCAAATGGGAAGAATCACTTGGATGTTTAAGTGTCCACAAATGAAACCTTGTGGAAAGCATAGTGCAATGGGCCCCAAGCATTTGTGGCCGAAGAATTGTGTGTATGGCTCATCATGTGATCGAATCAAGCTTAGTGAGAAGAATTGTTGAAGCTCAAAGAAGGAATCCAAAATATGCTAGAATGATCAATGTATGCAAAAGGGAAAGAAATCACTTTGAGTATGACGAAGATGGAGCAATTAGGTACAAGAACCGTCTATGGGTCCCAAAGGACAAGGCACTAAGAAGAGAGATTTTGAATGAATATCACAAGTCCGAATTCTCAATTATTCCCGGAAGCACCAAAATGTTCAAGAACTTGCAAAGGAACTTTTGGTGGGAAGACATGAAGAAGAAAGTGGCCAAGTATGTAGCTAAGTGCGTAGTTTGCCAACAAGTCAAGATTGAACACCAAAGGCCCTATGGGAAGTTACAATCTTTACCTATTCCGGAATGGAAATGGCAAAGTATCTCTATGAACTTTGTAGTAGGATTACCTCGAACCCGGAAAGGTCATGATGCAGTATGGGTTGTAGTGGACCGTTTGACGAAGTCAGCTCACTTTATTCCTATGAAAGTGAGTCAATCCATGAAGAGTATGGTAGAGCTATATATGAATGAGATTATTCCTTTGCACGGAATCCCTGCATCTATTGTTTCGGATAGAGATTCGAGGTTCACTTCAAGATTTTGGAAAGGTCTCAAAAATGCTTTTGGAACAAGGCTAAATTTTAGCACAGCATTCCATCCTCAAACCGACGGTCAAAGTGAAAGAACAATTCAAACTCTTGAGGATATGCTTAGAGCTTGTGCCTTGGATTGGCATGGAAATTGGGATGACCACCTTCCTTTGGTGGAATTTGCCTATAATAATAGTTACCACTCAAGTATTAAGATGGCTCCATTTGAAGTCTTGTATTGAAGGCATTGCCGTTCTCCGGCATGTTGGAGTGAAACTGGTGAAGAAAGATACCTTGGATCGGATTTGGTCTACATGTATGTTGACAAAGTAGATTTAATCTAGCAAAGGATGCTAGCGCACAAAGTAGGTAAAAGAGTTATGCAAATTTGAAAAGAAGAGAGCAATTTTATGAAGTTGAAGATCATGTAATGCTCAAAGTCTCACCAATTAAGGGTGTTATGAGATTTAGCAAGAAAGAAAAATTGACGCCAAGATACATTGGACCAGTTGAGATCCTAGAGAAGGTTGGCAAAGCGGCTTATAAGTTAGCATTACCACCCTCTTATGCTACACTTCACAATGTTTTTCATGTATCTACGCTCCGAAAGTATGTTCATGATAAAGCAAATGTGATCTGGATTGAGGAACCGAATATCAAAGAAATTTTGACACATATAGAACAACCTATATAGCTTAGTGATTATCAAGTGAAGCGTCTCAAGAATAAGAACATATCTATGGTCAAGATAGCATGGAAGCATCACCGCGGACAAGAAGCAACCTGGGAACTAGAAGAGGAAACGCGAGAGAAGTTTCCGAAACTTTTCGGTAAGTAATTTAAGATTTACTAAAATTCGAGGACGAATTTTTATTTAAGGGGGATAGATTGTAACATATGAATAATTCAAAAAAAAAAAAGAGGAAACAAAGCAATTGAAGAAGCCCAGCCACTACAGCCCATGAAGTCCAATACCATGAGATGTTATAACCTAAAAGCAAAAGTTGCTTTTCTACCTACCTGCCGGCAAAACCCCCCAAAACCCCCTCTACTAGCTACAGTATTCTCCCTTACCCACCATCTTTCCTCTCCCTCCAAACCCCCATTCGACCAGCAAGAAGAAGTCCCATCAAGCTACAGTAAGCATGCTCTTGCACCCTTATTAATCTACAGCAGCTCTCCCTTACTCACCACGTAGCTACAGTGAGCTCTTTTGAATATTCAACCTAGTGTTAAGCTCTTTTCTTTATGTGGACAGCAAGAGAGAGCTAGAGGAAGAAAGAAGGAAGATTAGGGGTTAAGGACATTGCTATTAAGGTATGTTTGAGGGGATTCCAATCCTCCCTAAAACCCTCCCCTATGATGTGTGAATGTATGGATTAGGGCATGAAGAACAAACCCTTTGTTCTTAAGCTTAAGGGTTAGGGATTATGCATTAGATATTCATGTTCATTGCTAATCATGATTAGAATATAATGTGCTTCGTGTTTATCATGTTTACTGTTCTATTGCTAATCATGTTTAAATGTAGGATGTTTAATGCTTCTTATGTTAGCTCAAAAAGGAATTTGTTTTGATGTTCATGAACCTCCATGATTGTTATTAGCATGTTGATGTCTTCATGTAAATACACAGTTATTTCACTGTTAGGATGCTAAGAATGTTTCATATGTTGTGTGGAATCACTTTTGTATTCGATATGTGAAAGTATGTAAGATTGTAAACAAGATTATGTAAAAATCGTATGTCTATCGGCCCAGAATGGGCGACCGATAATGTATTGGTCGACCGTTCTGGAGACCGTTGTAGTGTTGTACTCTGTCCGACGATCGACTGATTCTATAATGGTCATCCGTTTTGGAAGGGTCGAACATTCTGTAATTAGCGGGCGACCAGACACCTTGTTTCGATCGTCCGATAGCATGTAAAGGTCGACGGATATACCAACGATCGTCCGATATGTGTGGTCGAAATATTCGACACATTCTGTGATTAGCGGACGTTCGAGCACCTTGTTTCGGTCGTCCGAAAGTCATGGACCGGTCGACCGATATTCAACTGGTCGTCCTATATATGGGGTCAAAACATTCTGTGATTAGCGGACGATGTGAAGCTCATTTTGGGCGTCCGAAAGACCTATAGCGGTCGACCGATATTTCAGCGGTCGTCCGATTTAGAAGAGTGTTACATTCTGTGATTAGCGATCGAATCGAAACTCCTTTTCAGTCGTCCAAAATGACCATATCGGTCGATCGATAATCCGACCGGTCGCCCGAAACATAGTCCAAAGGTCGACCGTTAAAGGAACGGTCGTCCATTTTGAACAGATGATTTGTTATGATTGAATGACCACACATAGTATGATTTGAAATATGTATGACCTTAAATAGGGTTAAAACAAGTAACATGTGATGAATGAATGTATGTATTGATGAATGTAAGTAAAAGATTGATTGGCATGAAGGTATCTTGTTGTAATCGTAGAGGGGAATAAAGTCTTCACATACTAGCTGATGTGTCGTATTCCTAGGAAAGAACCCTTCCAAGTATAGGGCAATCACCCCGGCCTAGCTAGCCAAAGTCCCACGAATCAACATGGTCTTCCCAATCATCAAGATAATAAACTATCTTAATCAAGATAGAAGATGAAAAGATGAAGTAAAGTGGAAAGTAAAGTCTCACAAATATGTATGTACTTTCCAAAGATGACACAGGACATAAAGATGAAGATGATGATGTAGCACCAATCGGTTGCTAATGTATGTCCCCATGTCATAAAATGTTATGAAAGAAGATGTTAAAGTAGAGTAAGATAAATGATGATGTGCCTTAGCATAATGATAAGTTATGATATGCTTTGACATGATGAAGATGATGTTATATGTTTATCTTATCTTGTCATCATGATATGTTCATATGCTATATAGTGTGCATAAGTAGCTCATAACATGCATATGATTTATGTTCTATGATGATGATATGTATATGCCATGACATATAGAGATTATATCATAGGATCATAGCCTGCATGAGCCTCAACATACTCTAACTGGAGAAATTCTCTGCACCCCATGGATCCATGCAGGTATGGACGAGGCTTAGGTTCAACGACGAGGGCCTCATGACGGATGCGTTGCACATGGACTGGTCAGGCTAAGACCCAAGTTATGTTATTTATATTATGATGATGAACTCTTGTAAGGGTTAAGCATGTATTGTAGGCCTTTATTGAGTCATGTACTATATTTGAACTCATTTATATATGATAAACCCTCTATTGGGTGTTACGTTAAAGCCTATGTGGCCCATGGGCTAGTATTGTTATCTTGAAATTTTATCCATTTACGAAGTCTTCAGTTGTTGTTTTATGATTTTATTGTTTACGTTTATTATAACTATGTTTCGCTGTAAAGTTTTATGAAATTAGGTTTAGGTTCATGTCAATATAACATCGCCTAGGGTTCGACAAAGTTTTAAATTGGGACGGAATTTTGGGGAAGTTTCATTGTATAGAAGATGCTCATGAAGATTGTTACTAATGTCGCAGTATCATTCATGATAACTTATTGCGTGTTGTTCTTATTACTATGACTTTGCAGGCAAAATGTTCTAATCGACTTACAATGTGGCAAACATATATCTGAGATTTGCTTTTAAATATTTTGAATTATGAAATTTTAATTGATTATATGAGATTGTCCTATATTTCTTGGTGGTGGTTGATGCTATTTATCCCAAAATTTCCTTAATGATTAGATATTTTGAGATTACTTTGAATTTTTTGGTGGTACAAGTATTATTTATGTCTAAATTTTCTCACATATTTTAATCTTTAAAATCATTTTTATATTAAAAAAAGATGTGATTTCATTTCTTTGACATTCAATCATAAAAGAGAAATTATGCACCGAAAAATGAATTGAAAATTTTATGATGATATAATTTTTTATAAAATGTAAAACTAAAGAAAATTATAATTCAGCTTATTTTATGTTTGGACCCCCAAGATTTTATAAAGCATTCCTTTATAAATCATAATAATTATAGATCATCTAAGATTCTGAATTAAGCCCTCAAAATTAGGACCCCTGTACAAGGATAATAAAATAAATTAATTTTGAATTACAAACCTCGAGGACTTTTTTACTTTGAAGTATCTTAAAGACCGAATAAATTTTTAATTATGATAGGATTTATTGATAGAGCATGATTTATGTTCTAGACGATTAATATTTGCTTGGCAGGTCAACCGATTTAATGATTTATTTAGGAGTTGAACTCCTTCCAAATATTAATCCATTCGTAAAATTTCATTTAATTAATATAGGATTGAGATTCAACTGGCTCAGAAGATCAAATCATACTTCCATTCAAGGAGGGTCGCATGCGTATTTACGGGGAAGAGGGGTCAACTTTTTAACTTTTTTTATAAGTATTATATATGTATATTTATGACATATTTTTAATTTGTAGTTATAATTTATACTCCCTCTAAATTAAATTAAAGGCCACTGCACTATGTAATATTCATTATATAAAGGTATTTAGTATTAATTTATAATATATATTTTTTATAACATGACTTGTTCCCTTTTGAAAACATTTCTGAGTCCGTCCTTGCTTCCATGAAATATCACAAATATACTTTTCAAAATCAAGACTAACAGGGTGAAAAAATATTTAACTTATATTATTTATTTATTTCATATAAACAATCATTAAATGTTCCCCGGAAACTCATATTACAGCAAAGTGAATGCAAATAGGTTTCAGAAAATTCAACACACAGCATAATTTTATTTGACTTGAAATCGATCCAACAAATATTAATCCAAATAGCATCTGAAAAGTCCTTGGTGACGTCTTTGAATGTTTTCACGCTCTGCAGCTTGTTCTTTTCCAAGGATTCAGACATCATGACCTCCCGTCTCGCAACATCCCATGCATATGAAACCTTACGCCCTCCTCTCCTTCTCCATTCATGAGCATGCAGTTTATAGGGCTAAAGAACATGGATTTCCCTCCACTGCTCTCTAGTTGAACCCACTGGTTCTTTGAATCGCCAAACTCGAACAGCTGAATGCACCTATCTTCGATGTTGATGTAAGCAAATACAAGCTTATCATTCATCTCTATCAAATTACAGAAATAAAAACTACCATAAACCAAAGAATTTGATTCCTTTGGGCATCTCCGTGACTACAGTCCAATTCTGATCTGAGAGGTTATAGACACCTAGGCGTCCGTGCATGTCCAAGTAATAGATCCGGTCCTTGCAGAGAAGGGGCTTATAATGTGATGATCGGAAGATGCTTGCTTGGTGATCGATATGTAAAATAGATTCGTACCTTGAGGCAAACACTACAAGTTAGGAGAGGATCTGGTCCTAAGTTATGGATCTAAATCAGAAAATAATATCGTTTTTGAAATAATAATTATTTAAATATTAAAGGTTTAAACTCCAATAAAAAAAAGAAAAACCTAGACATATTTAAACAGGAATAAGTTATAGATTAATAAATAAAAGATACAAAGTATAATCCTAAATCAAAGCAGTATTTTATATTTCTTATTATTTCAGAACTGACATAATAAAAAAGTGTAAAAATATAAAAGTTTGATACACAAATAACAAAACATATAAATATAAATAGACATGTTTATTTTTAACTAGTACTAAGAACTTTTATGTAAAATATATTTCGAATTAAATAAGAAATTAAATTTTTGAACTCCCTTAATTAAATAAATAAAACTAAGAATATTACTAAACATAAATACGAATAAGTTATAGATAGCTAAAAGAAATCTAATTATATGTCACAATAACAATAGATAGCTAAAAGAAATCTATATAGAGGTAAATGCACGGGATTGCAACAAGTAGCTTAATACCACAGTGACAGTAGCCTTGGTTAAGATCCGTGTCTTAATATATATTAGGTTTTAAATAAAAATTTCATGAATCAAATTTTCTAAGACATACTCTAATAATAATAATAATAATAATAATAATAATATAGTGTATTTAGTTTTAGTAGGAAGAAATTGTTAGTTTCATAATTTTTAAAATAAATTAGTTCTAGATGAAAGAATTATGTATCCAATTTCTAATTATAATCAATATATATATATTACCAATATTCTATTCTAATGTTAAATAAAATCGTACGATGTATCATAATAATATTAATATTAATACTATAATTTGGTTCTTTTATATATAACTTGATGATAACAATTTTTGTTGTTACAATTATAAAAAAATATTATAAATATTCCATGTGAATAGAGAATCTTGTTTAACTTTCTTACAATATTTTTTTATAATCTTGTCTTCAAGTCGATTATAAAATTGATTGATATGTGAGCTGAGGTGGTTCAACTGAGCCGAATGGCAACAACTAAAATTCTACTGAATAGATTTGTCGATCGAGATTATTAGATATAATGAGATTATTAGACATTAAATACATCACAAACTATATTTTAAAAAAGTAATATTTAACTCTAATTTAATAAAGAAACTAAACTATGATGTTATCACATTATAATTTAAAATATTATAATAAATTTAATTCAAATTTTATTAAAATTGATTAATAAATGGGTAAAAATGTAAAATTATGAAATATTATTTGAAAGTTGAGATAATATTTTAATTATAATATTTTATGAAATATATTTGGTTCAGTCGGGCTCCTCCGATTTTTTTTAGGAGTCCTAGTTTAAATGGGTGATTTTGATTATTATAAAACCAACCTAAATTTTAATCAGAGTCTAAATTTGTTATTTTTTCAAATCATTTTTTAGATTTGATTAGATTTTTCGGGTGGCTATGTTTTTTCCTACACCCTATGTACAGGTCTTTTATCTCTAAATTTTATCACACATTTTAAACTTTAAAATAATTTTTTATATTAAAAAGGAGATATGATTCCATTTCTTTCGTATCTATAGATCATGATTGATGCTTTGGAACTATTAACATTTGCTTGTGTGGTCAACTTATTTAATTATTTATTTAGGAGTTGAACTCCTTCCAAATATTAATCCCGTGATAAAATTTCATTTAATTAATATATGATTGAGATTCAACTAGTCTATGGGTAGTTAAGGGGAACTGATGACCTAATCCGAACTCGATTCGACTCGATGATCCGATTTATTATTATTTTTAATTTTTTTCTTTTTTATTTGAACTTAAGCCAATATTTGATTTAAAAAATTTTAAATAAAATATTTTAAAGACAGAAATAAAATTTAAATAGTTAGAAAACTTAGTTTATGCTGTAAAAATATTAAATAATATTTTTTTAAAAAATAAATAAATGAAAATTAGTAATCCAATATGAACCGATTGGAATTGAGTGGAATTTGATCACAAAAGGGGCTTCTCCCGACCCAACATTGGAACGAGTTTACTCACGAGTCTAATCCAACCCAACTCATCAACACCCTAATTAAAAGATCAAATCATACTTCCATTCAAGGATCAACCGAACTTTTTGACAAAATATTTATTATAAGTATTATATATGCATATTTAGGACATATTTTAATTTTTTTAGTTACAATTTGCACTCCCCCTAAATTAAATTAAAGGTCATTGCATTATTATTATGTAATATTCATTATATAAAGGTATTTAGTATTAATTTTTATAATATATTGTTTTTTATAATATGACGTGGTCCGTTTTGAACAGATTTCTGTGTCATGTCTTGCTTTCATGAAATGTCACAAATATACTTTTGAACATCAAGATTAACAGGGTGAAAAAACACTTACCTTATATTATTTATTTATTTCAAATAAACAATCATTAAATGTTCTCCGTGAACTCACAAATATAGTTCAGAAAATTTAATACATAGCATAAATTTCTATGACTTCAAATCAATCCAACAAATATCCATCCAAATAACATCTAAAAATTGCTTGGCGACGTCGTTCTGCAGCTTGTTCATTTCCAATGACTGATCAAACATCACGACCTCCCAGTTAACAACATCCCATGCATATAACCTTACGCCCTCTCCTTCTCCAGAGGAGCTCGCCAGCTTCATGAACATGCAGTTTATAGGGCTAACGAACATCGACTTCCCTCCGGTGCTCTCCAGTTGAATCCACTGCTTTTTTGAATCATCAAACTCGAATAGTTGAATGCACCTATCTTCAATGTTGATGTCAACATATACAAGTTTATCATCCATCTCTATCAAATTACATAAATAGAAACTATGGTACTCAAAACCAAAGAATTTGACTCCTTCAGGCATCTCCGCGCCTATAGTCAAATTCTGATCTGAGAGGTTATAAACTCCTAGCCGTCCCTCGGCGTCCAAGTAATAGATCCGGTCCTTACAGAAAAGGGGCTTATAATGTGTTGATGGGAAGATGGTTGCTTGTTGATCAATATCTAAAATTCTCCATTCTTTGTCCCCTGATACCCAGCAATAAAAAGAAGCGTAGTCCTCCTCATAACCTATTCGTGGGCCAATCACCACACAGTCGGAAGAAGTTGGCTGGGACGAGAAACTGAATGCGCACGCGAAGCAAAATGATTCCACTTTCGGAAGCTCAATGGTCGCCTGTGTCAAAGGGTTGAGGAAGAAGAAATCTGTTTTCGTTGTGGTAATCACGGCCAGCAACAGCCAACCATTTCTAGAGTGCATGACGACGGCTCCCTCGGGCATGCTTGGTGTCTCGATGGTGAACTGCTCGTTCCGCAGGTGGTCGGAGAGGAGGCACCTCTTTCTGCCATCCAAGAGCCTTAACAAGCACGGATTCCCATATGATGTAGGATGAGATCTGGGAGACGCGCGTACGACTACAGACCTCCAATTCTTGTACACCCGTGATGCCTGGATGCGGTCGGTCGCCAATGTGCAGACAGGTTGTGATCAACTCCATAATGTCTTCAGATATTTCAGACCAGTTTGGCATGTTTTCTTCTTCCTTACCGTCCTTTTTGTTACCAAGGTTGAGGACCTGCAGATGGAAAATTAATTCATACAGACCATGCATATTATATACGTACGTAGGAGGATTAATTAATACCTACTCCTGCTGTTGGAAGAAGGGCAGGGATTTTTACTGCTTTTGCTCTAAGGCTCTTCTTCTTCTCTTAATTCGATCTTGGGTTCTGTGGATTCATGAGCAACGGACGTGGGAGCGGGATGGGTTGATCGATGCTTTTAGGTTTAGATAATATGAATATTTGATGCTGCGGCATCTCGAATTCAATTTATATAGCTAAAGTTAAACAATTAATTGAAGTCGAAATAGGAGAAAAATTTGCAGGCTTGAGGCAAACAGATTAATCTATGTAAAGTAATAATATTACAATAAGAGTAAAAATCCAAGGCGAATTACGATTCGTACCTTGAGGCAAACACTACAAGTTAGGAGAGGATCTGGTCCGACGTTATAGATTGGGCTCCTGTTGTTTGGAGGCTCGATCGCGATGATGGTTAGTAATATACATGTTAGGATTCTGAAATTTAAAATTTGAGGGATTAAATTTACTATGACGTATCCTGTAGGATTTTAGAAATAGAAATATATTATTAATTTCAGATTTTTTTTCATGTTAATTATTTCTAATTCTAAACTATGTTCTATCATCAATTGTATATATAACTAATTAATTGTATACTAAATCAGATCCTACGATCTATCATTTATATATATATATATATATATATATATATATATATATTATATACTAATTAGTTGTCATCTCTCTCTCTCTAAAGAGGAAATGAAATTTGATTAGGATTCTTAATTTTCATTTTTCTTATAATCTCTAAATTAGTTAGGTTATTAGTTAATTTATCTAACATTTCCTTATTTTCATGTTAGTTTTTATTAATTTTCTTATTGTATTTTTTTCTTATTTGAGTTAGTTTGGATTCTTATTTCTTGATTTATCAAGATTAACTTAAAAATCATTTTTCTTGTTATTTGACTATGATTATAATTTTGAACTTTAATTAATCCTAAATTAAAATTCTAATCCTAATATTTAAATAATATATTTCAAATCATATTCTCTATATATACAAGACGTCACATAAATTATCAAATTATCTCAATAACTATACATTACTTCGTGTAAGAAGTGTATGATTAAGAGAAAAATGTATATGTAGAGAAAATCCTAATCCTAATCTATATATAATATTAGATAAAATACAACACTCAAGAATCCTTATATATACATATATACACACACATATATATACACCTTTTTAATGAACTGATGCATTAAGATTAATCAATATTCTATTCTAATGTTAAATAAAATCGTAATCATCAGTAATATTAATACTATAATTTGGATCTTTTTATATATGACTTGATGATAACAAACTTTTTGTTACAATTATAAAAAAAATATTATAAATATTCCATGTCAACAGAGAATCATGTTTAACTGTCATACAATATTTTTTTATAATCTTGTCTTCAAGTAGATTCGTGCGGACAAAAATTTTCTGAGAGCTTAAAAGTCAAAAGCAAGTGACTAATTAAGGTTCTTTGGACCGGTTGAAAAGTCCATCATTAGATCATTTCCACATATAGGCTATCAATTGAAATTTTGATTCGATCACACATTCATGACAAATATATTGTTGATATTAACTTGAAAAAAGGAAATTCAATATTGTGCCATGTAATCAATCTGGATTTTTGTAGCTTACACAAATGTTGTATAAGAGATAACCAACAACCTACTTGTCATCAAATATTGATGTAAATATGTTTGGATTTTTCCCTGTTCCTTATAAAGCTTTGCTGATTTGCGTCAAATGGCGCACTCTTGGTAATTAATATCTTTATTTTTTTATTAAAAAGAGTGGCCTAAGGGCACATATACTCTCAATGATAGAATTTGAACAAGTCAAGAAATGTGTTACTGCACCTCATCCACATGATTAATATCTTTTGATGGCTAAAGCAATCTCGATAGTGTATTCCAAATTTATTTTAAATGAAAGGAAGCAAATAATTTTAAATGCTCCTTGTTTTTGTCTTCCTCATCCTATCCAGATTTACTATTACAAACACGAAAGTCTTATCATATAAATCATCTATGTACCCATAGTATGCAATCCTCCACCTCCTTTTGAGCAACAATGCACCAACGAGTATCCAAAATCCAGTGACAAATCTTGGAGCTGCACTTACATAAAGCCATAATTCTTCGTGTTCATCATCATTAGTATTATGGATTGGCAGATTTGTGGCATTGCCTCTACAAGTGGAATTTAGTGGAAACCCACAAAGATGGGCATTGCCCATGTAGATTGTTGGATCTGGGTGGTTGTCGAATTGTCTGCCGGTCGGAATCCTTTCAAAGAAATCATTGTAAGAAAAATTCATGACATTCAAAAAATTCAAAGCAGTCATGGTGGAAGGAATCTCTCCTGTCAGGACATTAAATGATATGTCAAAAGTTTCAAGATATTGAAGCCTCGTGATATTCCTCGGAATTGTTCCTCTGAGATGATTTCTGAATAAGTTTAAGTTCTGCAATCCATCTAATGTGGTGAGATCTTCTGGAATTCCTTCTGAGTTATTATTGCCGATAGGTCGAAGCTTTTAGGTTAATAAGGTTGAACTACGTAATATTCATCGTCTCTTCCTTTCATGTCAATATTTATGGCATCTTGATATCCTTCTCCAAAGCGGTCTTCCCTGGGGGATTTCTTCATTGCACTTAGATTGGCAAAGCTTTTGGTATGGGCTGTTAAGGATATAAAATCATAGACGTTGCTCGTCCTAACGGCTTAATCTTTTAGGAAAACTGGTTAGCACATCAAATTTAACATGGTATTTTGAAGGTCCTTTCGAGCTCCAGCTTATCGTGCGAGATCGCCGCCCTACTACGGCAGTAGTTTCTTCGTCTTGATCGTTGCTGCGAGGAGCACCACCATACATGGTGCCCATGAGTGCAGGCATCGTGGATCTGGTTGATTTGGTCATCAATCTGCTCAATCTCGTCTTCATAGTTGGAGGTTCCTTGATCGGTGGACACAAGCATCCACTACAATAATATTATGATTTATTGACCAATTTTTAGGGACCAATTATATTTGGTTCTTAAAAGTATAAATATTAGAGACTAATGTGATACTAGTCCCAAAATTTTATCCATTTGAAAATAAAATTTAATTTGTGGTCACTAAAGGATTATTCTTTAAGGACTAATTAAAAATTTTTTATCACTAAGAATTTTTAATGACCAGCTTATAGGGACCACGAGGGACCAAGATATTTTGGTCTCAAAAAGTATTAAAGACTAAAATTGAGGTTTTAAGAACTAATGTGTTTGGCTCCTAAAAAGCTTTTTTGCTGTAGTGATCGCAAGGAGTTTTCGATCATGCCCTTTCTTCGCGGCTCATCTACTTCAAGATCGACGCCTTCATGAGGCCGATCATTCTTCAAGCTTCATCTACCGTGATCGGGAAGTGCTGTGAGATGTGCGAGATCATCGCGCAAGCTCGATGTGCCAGATCTAGTCGCCGATCTTTCGTTCGCCGACAGCAAGATCGTCCTTCTTCTTCGACGCGCAACAAGTTCCAGTGTTTTCCTCTCCAGTAGTCACCAAGTGTTTGACGAATGTACTGTATGTGTATTCTTCATCATTCACGACATCTGTACAACATCTGCATCAACCACGACCGTGACATTCTTGGCGGTCACACTTCTCTACACATCTTCATGGTGTTTGATAAAATGGCTCTTTAGTCTGCAACTTTCGCTTCACTCGGGGCTGAACACTCCGGACTTCAGCGTGTGGTCTCAATGATGCCAAGAATGGCGCAGCCAGTGATGAGGCGGAGCTCAATACTGTTGCCGGCCGCGAAGATCTCCTCGAGTGCCACTTCAGCCTCACCCAGTATGACTTCACCTCCGCCAAAATCACGACTGCCGAGTCTAAGGAACATGCTCTATTCCTCGAGCGCGAGATGAAGGTCCTGGAATCCGCCATGAAGGCTGAAAAAACTGATGGCGGAAGAAAGGAATGCGAAACTAGAGGATCAAATTGATATTAGTGCTTAAATTGGTATTAGAATTTTGTTTCTTGATGTGTGCTAGCATCTTAGAATCTTCCGCTTCTACATTTTCAATAATGGCATTCGGATCATGAAACTTGTCGTCGGTGATGGAGGTTCCCTTTAAGAAGATCCTTAGGTCACCGACGATGGAATAGCGTTAGAGTTCCTCAGGTCGTCTTTCTCCGACAATGGAACCATGTTCTGCATTCCTCATGTCGCCTTTCATGGTGATGGATCCTAGTTTCTCTCCATCAGGTGTTCGACATTCTTCCTCCGGGCGTCTGCAAACTTATCTTGCGGTTGACAGTTGGTGGCTATCTTCTTCACTGTGCTTCATTGTCTCGGTGGGCAGATCCTTCACAGAGCTAAGAGGAGTAGTTGCAGAGAACTTGCATATTACATCATATAGCATTTCTTCTTCAATCATGTAGCATTTCTTCTTCCTGTTTTTGTGGCAGTTAATAGTTGTAATACAGTTAGCAGTTAGCTTCATATCTGGCTAGTGATCTTAACTACTGTGTGTGCTCTCGACATCTTGTGCTCCTATCACCTGCATCCAGCTACTGCAATGTGAAGTGCATCTATTTTTCCAGCAGCGACCAGCAAATGTTCGACGGTGTGTCTGTCTTCACAGCCTCGACGACTCCTGACAAGGACTTCAAGTTGTCCTTCTTCCGGCGTCAACTTGAGGGGGGCTGTTAGAAGTATCATCTCGTCGGTTACAAGTGTTTGTAGCATTGGTCTTCTCCATTGTACTTTGTAGCACTGTTACTTTTACCATTAGTATCAGTCTGTAGTTAGTATAAAAGTAGGTGTGTAGTGTGTGTTCAGGGGGTCTGTCGAGTTGTAATTGCCTTTTACATCTTAATAGAAAAAAATCTTTTTCTCTATTTTTTCCTTCCTCTGTCTCTTGTGTTCGTCCCTTTCCCTTTTGTTTTCTTCCTCTCTTCTGGCATACCTCCGGTAGCCATCTCCGACGACCACTCAAGGAGCTCAACCTCTGTTTCTTAACATGGTATCAGAGCTAGAGGTCAAGGGTTCGAATGTCATTAAGCTCCTATTAAAAAGTAATTTCCTCCCTTAGTTGTCCACGTGTTGGGCTTGGGCTAGACCAAAAGTTGTCAGCAACCCACACGTGAGAGGGAGTGTTAAGAATATAAAATCATAGATGTTGCTTTTCCTAACGGCTTAAGCTTTTAGGAAAACTAGTTAGCACATCAAATTTAACATGGCCCTGATAACATGTTGTCTCATAGATCAAGGACTTCAAGAGAGAAGAGGTAGCCCATCTCTGCAGGAATTTTTCCAACAAACATATTAGATGGAAGGCTTAACACAACCAATGTAGTCAAGTTTCTTCCCAACCAGGTTGGAATGCTTCCATTAAATTTATTACTCCCCGAATCAAGAAACTTTAATTTCCTACAATTTTGTAAGGCCAAAGGTAGGCCTCCTGACAAATTATTGCTCTGCATATACAATGTTTCAAGACTAGGCACAGAGCAAATAGAAGAAGGAAAGGTACCAGACAATTCATTGTTGCTTAAATGGATATGTCTCAAACTATTATCACTGTCCCAACAGTTTGGAATTTCTCCTGATAGTCGGTTGTGAGAAAGAATTAGATATAAAAGCTCCAATTTTCATATCAAAGAGGGAATGCTGTCATTTAATTATTTGCAGACACATCGAAGTACGATATGTGAGGCATCTTGTCGTCGATATTTGAACGAATTGGCTCTGATATTGAGTTATTTAAAGGAATCTATTTTGCTCAGATCAAGATACGTGAGATCACGCAGGTGAGCTAACGAAGCAGGGAGCTTACCTTTGATCATTTTGCTCGACATATAGATTTCAGATATGACAAAAGAGAAATTGGAAAACCAATCCGGCATGGCATCTGATATTCCCACGTTGGACATTCCTATGACAGAAACGTTCTCCATCTTTCGAAGCCAGGCGGGGAAGGTAGGTCCAACTCTACATCCGCCCAAGTTTATCTCAGTTAACTACGGGGGAGGAGTCCACTCAGGTTGAATGTCGATTATCAGCGGGTTTCCGCCCAAGTCTAACTTCCGAAGCCTCGTGAGATTTCCCAAATGAGCTTCATTGAGAACACCATCAAAGGAATTTCCACCCAAGTGCAGCTCAAGTAGCCTGCTAAGTTGTCCAAGGATCTTCAGTTCAACTGGTAGAGTTCCGTTCGACTGGTTATATGAAAGGTCAAGGATCTTCAGTTTCTCAAGGTTGCCAAGCCACACTAGTAGTGGACTTTAAAATTAATATCATACAACTCAAGTGTTCTTAAATTTGAGAGTTCGGGTACTGAACTGGATAATGAGTCCCCTTCAAGAAACTCATTTTCGGACAAACGTAGGACTTCGATGGATGTCAAGTGATAGTGAAATTGAGGGGTGTAGTGATAACTTGCTGATTTTGAGGTCAAATTTCAGATTTTTCAATTTTTGATTTAACTCCCTAATTCACTTTCTATTGTAAGTATACAGGTCAATTGTAGTCTACCCAAATGTCGTATCCACAGTGATTTGAAGCCTAAGATCCCTAAACAATCTAGATTAGCCCTAACTAAAGCTAAAATTCCAAGAAATTGAAAGAAAGTGAAAACCGATTTCTATAAATGGCTAAAATGATAACTATTTTTAGATTTTCAAAAAGTTATCTAAACTGAATTGTAAATGCTAAACTAAGAGCTAAAAGGGTTTATCTATCAATGAGGAAGGTTCTCCTAGGAGTTGGGGTTCATCTAATTTAATTATGGATGGAATGGAACAAGTTATCAATATGTATCACTTCTAATTCAACTTGGAAATGAGTTGTTATCATAGCATAATAAACCAGGATTAATTATCATATTTTCATATGATTGATTAGCTAAGTTGGATTAGAAGAGGTCCTAACTGAAATCAAGTTAACATTAAGATCAAGATCAAGTCCCTTGTTGATTTTTGACAATTTAGTGAAATATGACAATTGCACTTTGAAAATGAGGGAAATGCATCAATCAACTAAACAGGGATGAAATCAATCCAATATTAATGCAAATGCTCTTTGGTTTATCTCTAAACTACAAGAGGATTTTAAATCAGCCTCTTAGCTGCAAATTCAAATGAAATCCACATTTTCACTATAGGATTGGATGAAATCAGCACCTACTTGCATTTGAGAATTCAACTATTGTCATTGCATCTTTGTTCATCTCTGAACATCAAGATAACCTTAAAATCACCTCTCAGTGATTGAATAAAATCAGATGTTTACAATGACAAAGAAGAATCCCACAGATTTCTTGAAATCAGATTTGAATTCGGGATTGAAAATCAGAAATCAGCATTCAAAGGTTTGCAATAAATCAGGGATTAAAAACTTGGAAACACCATTGCTTCTTGATTCATTTATGAACAAGAATGAAACCATAAATAACCTCTCAATTATCAATTAAATCAGGGCTCAACAATGATAAAAAAAATAGATTTAAACAATTTAGGAAATCAGAAATCAGATTTTAGAAAATCATATTTCAGAAAGTAAGAAATTAGATTTCTAATTGGGATTGCTTCTAGAACTTGCCATTGGTTCTTGATTCATTTCTGAATAAGATTAGATCAGATGACGACTTCTCAGTTGTAGATACAATCAGGACCTTACAATAACAAGAAACAAATTCATATCAAATAGATTTCAGGAAACAGAAATTGAAATCAATGCAGGAATTCAAACTTGTCTATATCCATCCACAATTAACCTAGACTACTATCCTATCTTAAGAGACATAGGATTTAGCTCCTCATAATTACAAGCATAGATACATCATAGAATGAAAAATAAATGCAAATCATCCTGGATTGAAGACTCTCGACAGCAATCAGCAGCACTCCAGCACTTCAAAACCAGCTTCCTTCCTGCAATGGCCAGCAGCCCTCCAAAATGGAGGCTCCCCCTTTGATTCTAGAGTTTCTTTAGCTTATATATGTCTTCTGTGCACCCTTTGATTAGCATCAGAATGTTCCCTTCTCTTGATTCAAGCCACTTGTCCAGTGGTCCTGAGATTTCAGCAGAAATCAGATGTCTTTTTGGACAGCTAACAGTGGTCCCCCCCCCCCCCTCCTTTTTCACCTTGTGCAGCCTTGTTGCAGCATTGTTATACCTGCTAGAAGACCCAAAACAGCCAGCATCATAGTCCTCAAATAGGATTTAAACAAATAAGGATTAGGACAGCAAGTAATGTCAACTCTATTGTCAAATAAGATTTGGTGTTGTGCAGGAATGAAAACTTTATTTGTTTAATAAAAACTTATTGCTCGGAATGATAACTTTACATATATCATGAAAATTGTTCAAATACGAGTGATTCAGATCATTGAAGACACCAAAGGGATTAATATGGTGAGTGAATAAGGTCAGAAATCAAATGTAGATAGAATTTCATAGTATTGATAGCTTGGCGACCCGAAAATGATAACTTGTTGTCATAAAAATGATAACTTGTCATAACTTTGGTTGTGGTTATCCAAATGTGATCAAATTTGAACAGCAATGAGTTAAGACAGTAATTTAATAATTGCTTAATGTCTTTGTGCAGAATTGATAGTTTTGCATATCGAAATGACAATTTTGCCCTTAAACGATAACTTCACACTAAAAATGATAACTTATGAAATGGAGTGATAACCTTGCACAAATTGAAATATGGTCATCCAAATATGAATAATTCATGATGGCAAGAGATTTAGAGCAAAATAATCACTGGAAATTAGCTCAATTAAAATAATAATAACTTGTACACTTGGAGTGATAATTTGCCCTACAAAATGATAACTAGGCATAGAATTGTCATTTTATTGATTTTAGCAATTCAAAACCTCTATGCACATGGAATTAAGTATAAAATGAGAAAGATCAACTAGTTATCACAATTCATGCATTCTAAGCATAATTGGCCAAAAGTTAGGCAAAATAGAGGTTCGATATGGGTGAATTGAATAGAAAATGGGTTAAAAACCTATTGGGATCAGCTAGTGATCATCAAGTTCTCCATTGAATTGGGAACTTGGCCAACAAAATTATTCGCGGACAAGTCAAGCATCTTTAACCCACAAATTTCAAATAGCCAAGACGGTATTGTGGTGTTCAAGCCGTTGTCAGAAAGATTAATGGCATGCAAGGATGAGAAGTTGGCATGAAGAAGAAGAGCATCAGGAACAGAAGTTATAGAATATTTCAAGTACAACTCAGAGAGCAAAGGGAGCGTACCCAAGGACAGCTGAGCCCGAGTGGCGTTCTTGATATCCACCCAAGTCAAGTCCAGGTACCAGAGAGATGAAAGACGAGAGAGCCAAGCGCCATCTTCACTCTCGACACCGCGCTCCAAGGATGGATCGATGTTGGATAAGTACCCACGTGAGCATCGTGCAAGTACAGCGCAGAGCACGCAGATCGTGCCATCTAATAATTGTGCCGTGAAAAAAGGAGTCTGCGCAGACACGTCATCACGCGCGATGGACGCGCGTGATGCGTTCTGCCTAACTTATCTCAAAGTCTTCCTACCCTATAAAGGGGACCCATACCATAAGTCTCAAACAAACTTTCACAGAGGTTCATCCAAAGTACTTGTGCTGTGGCAAAGAGTTCTGTTCCCCTGAGGTTCAGTTTTCGATCCCGAGGTGCAAGTGCGTTCGTCAAGAGTTCGTGAAAAAGCCCCGACGATCCGCTTCCGTTGAAAGAGGTATTCCACAACCTCTAGAATTTATATCCGTTATAAATTCCAATAATGGTATCAGAGCTTTTTTAGATTTTTCTCGAACTCGTGATTGCGCCAAAAAAAATAATATTCGTTATTATTTTGATATCTGCGCACCTCGATTGTATGATCACAACCAAGGGACAAAGTAGAGATTGTCATCACAAATATATTATGGATGAACCTAGACCATAATATATTTTTCGAACTTATTTTAATATTTTTGTTAAAATTTTCAAAAATTTTTTTATGCATACGTTCTAAAAAAACAAAAAAAGAGTTCTAAAAAAAGAGTTGCAAAAGGAGTTGCAAAAGAGTTTTTTTATGCATACGTTCTAAAAAACAGAAAAAGAAAATTGTTCCAGTAGGCACACGATCCGTTGGAAAGCCCAGTTTGAATGCAAAAGAGTTGCACATATGAGAAGTGGCAATTGGGCTGACTAAGAGGCCCAATAAATAGTTTTTTTCTATTCTTTTTTTATTTTCGTCAGAATTTTAAAATACTTCGAAAATAGAAGTGTCTATTATAAAATCACGAAAAATTAGGAAAATTTTGTTTTTTCCTTAGAAATTTTTCTGTAATATTGCATGCAATTTAATGTTATCAAAAGGAAATCGTTCATTGATTTAAAGAATTAAATTAAATAATTAGATTTGCATGTCAATATCAAATATTGCCTAATGAATGTGTTATCATGCATGAAATAAATATTTTCATTTATGTATGTCATAATGATATTTATTTCTGTGATTCAAATTTTGACTATGTGTTAAAATTAAATTGGTATGTCCAGTCTTGTTAAGCATGATAATTTGCCTAGAATTTCAAATTGATTTGAACTTTGATTAAAATTAAAATTAATTCCTTTTGTGAGAATTAATTAAAATGGCAACATTAATTTTGGCTATGTGCCGAAATACATGTTTCATGCAAGCCTATAATGAAAGATAATTAGTTGGTCTCATTATACAAAATATAGGTAATTAAAGAATATATGAAACATAGGTAGTTTTTTCGTAGGACTAAGGCATCTTGAAATTCAAATATTGTCACAACAACCAATGTCTTTCTGTTGAGTAGTGCGTGACCTGAAATGCATGTCTAGAAAAGTTTCGAGGAACTGGCATGGTGCATGTTCAACGCAGTCTCCAGAAATAAGGTTGATGTGTGACAGTGGGAGCACAATTTTTTCTAATGTGATGTTGAGGCGAAGGATAGTGCACGATTATTTAATTGTCACCCCTCGGGGAAGAGCTCCCGTTGCACTAGTCCTAATTGTCCTGGCCATATTAGAAATAATTTGGTGCACCACACGAAATGAATCTCAATGATTTTGAATTATAAGTTGATTCAAAATGTATAGAGTAGCAAATTTGAATTATGTGTTGATTCAGAATTCAAACATTTAGATTAATTTTGTCGCATTGTTAAAATAATGAATGATAATATTTCTTGGAGATAATTGGACATAAGTGAGAGTCTAACAACCTCTCGATGCCACTACTTCACGAATATTGTTATTTCATTTTTTATATAATTTGCGGACAAAATTCAAACATGCATAACACTGATTTCTTCTATTTTTGTGACCAAACTAGACCATGTGTTCCAAAATTATAATTGTTGATCTGAACAAGCACTACAAGAAAATTGGCGATTAGCGACGCAATGTAGTGCCTCCAAAAATAGTGACGCTATATAGACACCACTAGTGCCTCCATTGCGTCTACTTCGCATCACGAGAATCAGACGCGACTTGCCTCTCGATAGCGTCTCATTCGCATTTTCTTAGCTACTCAGCGGGTTGACGTTAACTCTAGCGCAATCGAGACGCTACGTAGACGCTATTATTTCGCACTACGAACCGCAAATGCGTGACAGCACCTAGCGTCGTTCTGGCGTCGACCACTTTAGACGCGACACTAACGTCTCATGTCTGAAGACTCTAAAGCGACGCTATATGGCGTCTCAATCAAAGAAGATGCTAATGAGATGCTACTTTATATATTTAAACACTATATTATATATATTATATGTCCATCAATAAATTCATTAAATATTATATTAGTATTAATTACACGATTATCAACATATTATCAATAGCATAATATCAACATATATATGTATTAATTACACGATTATATATATATGTATTTTTACATGATAAGAGTGTTCCTAAATATATAACTTGTTAACTATATTATTTATGTTATCTATACATATAATATCTTAATTATGCATATATTATTATTATATACTTAATCATGAGATTACGATGATTGATTAAGTGAGTGATATTTTAGCGTCACAGTAGACACTCAATAGCGTCCACCTAGCGTTTAACGAGAACCGTAGGTTGTGTCGACGCTATGGTGATACTATGGGCGTCTCTCTAGCGTCGCATGTTCGAGACATCATATTATTTTTGACGCTAGTTCGGCGCTGCGATGGACGCGCGTGATGCATTCTGCCTAACTTATCTCAAGGTCTTCCTACCCTATAAAAAGGGACTCATACCATAGGTCCCAAATAAACTTTCGTAGAGGTTCATCCAGAGTAGTTGTGTTGTGACAAAGAATTATGTTCCCCTGAGGTTCCGTTTTCGATCCCGAGTTACAAGTGCATTCGTCAAGAGTTTGTTAAAAAGTCTCAATAATCCGCTTTCGTTGCAAGAGGTATTTCGCAATCTCTAAAATTTATATCTGATATAAATTCCAACAATCGACAATGAAGGACAAATCTAGAAAGCGCAAGCCTAATAGGATGTCAAGTTCTGGAGGAATACTTCCAAGAAAATTCGTTCTGATGTAAATTCCAACAATGGACAACGAAGGACAAATCTAGAAGGCACAAGCCTGATAGGTTGTCAAGTTCTGGAGGAATACTTCCGAGAAAATTCGTTCCTGACAGATGGAGGTGCATCAGTCTCTTGAATGAACCGATGAACTCTGGTATTGGGGCGCCGTTGATGTCGTTGTCGCTGAAGTCCAGGTAATTCAATTCTTGCAGAGAGAGCAGACATGGATTGATCCCGTCTGCTATGAAATCAGCACTCGGAATGTTGTATGATCTTGCACGTGGTCAGAAGTTTCCCGCTGGACATATGAACATGCATTGAAATGAGAATGGCCTTTGAAGTTCAAAAAAAAGGTTCACCGCGTAAAGTTTTTCAGTATTTTAAAATTGGGATTGGAAATTGGATCGGCACGCCAATGAAGGCAAAGTTCAACAGCATTTTAATTGATTGAAGGAAACTTTTATATAACAATATTATTGTAATTATTTGAAAGTAATATTATATATATATAAAGCACAAAAATAATTAGACATAAAGGTAATTTAATAATTGTTATTTGTTATCAAATGTTAGTTTAAATAACAATTTATTTTTTGAATATATTTTACTAATATAATAGTCTAAATTTATTTTCAACCTAAACTCATAATTATATACTATTACACTCTTAATAATATTTTAATTTTTTTTATTTCCTCCTACTAACATCTTTTGTTTTATTTTCGTATTTTAAATTCTTTCACGGTTTTTTCTTCCTTGATCTTTAGACACTCACTCTAAACCTCATTTTTATTATCAAATCATTTTGGTAATAACTTTAAACCTTCACACCCCTAATAACATAATTTAATAATACTTATTTTTTAAAAGAAATTTTTTATGATATATTATTATATAATATGAGTTGCTATGTTCAGAATCAACATTTGATTAATTTAATATTTGAAGGCGAGTAAATCTTTATTAATTTGTCACCTTCAAGAATTGAACCCAAAATTATTATATTTTTACAGTTTTAATTACATTAAAAAATAATTGTTTATGATTTATAGTATTTGTAATTCAGATATTTTGTCGTAATATTTTTGTTGATTTATTATACTTTGTAAGTCATTTTTTATATACTTTTCCTTGGTTTAAAAAGATTTTGCTCTTTTTTCGACAGGGTCTTGGTTTATTCAGGTGATATTATAACATGTTTACAGTACATGCACGTTTTAAAAGATTTTAATATTTCTTTACAATAAATATCTCTTTTTGAAAAGTTTATTTTTTTAATGGACTTCAATTTCAGCTTTGGGTTATGGGCCTACAACTATATATCCAATAGGAGATCTTATCAATGTCCATATCTAATGTGCATATTACCCGTCAGAGGAGCCATCTACGGTCTCATCATCGTCATGACTATTAGGAATCCAAGTACAAGGCCACACCCTATAAAGTAATTTAGTACATAAGGTCACCCATAATAATAATCAATATGAATTCAATATCAATATCAATACTATCAATAAATAATGATCCATAACAACATATGATTGATTAGAATAAATAACAATTAGCAATAATTAATAAATCATAAATAATTTGATCAATTAATTAACCATATCCTAAATTACTAATGACCAATATTCATTCAATTCGATAGAATTATCTTAAATCAATTCTCAATTGACCGTAGGTCGACCACAATTCACGATTATCAACTCAATTTATGATTATCAATTGAACAATTTCCAATTGGCCAAAGGTCGATGAAGGCCACAATTCAATAATTAATAATTCAATTAACAATTATCAATTATCCATTAGCTAAAGATTGTTGAAGGTCACTAATTCATACAACATATAATTAGTCATGCATTTAATAACATTTTGATTCATTTTCATATAGCATGCATCTATTATGTCGTTATTTGCTTTAATTTTATAAAAATATAAATCTATCCAAATTCTATATTTTCTTGTAGAAAAAGGAAGAAAATTGAATTACGAAGCCATTGGAGAAAATCATGCTCAAATCGAAGTTAAAACGGAACCATAAAGTAAAAATTAGTGGAGCTGACAAGGCTGAAATTGAATATAATAGATCATGATGAAGTTGTAATGGTCGTAATGGCAAGGGCGATACACGCTTGTAACGACCTGTTAAAGTGCCAATTTTGTGCTAAAAATCTGCTCGAGTTACAAGCCATGAAGCTATGTTATAAACTATGAAAATACAACTTTTATTTTAATTTAGACAGTGTAAGGGTCATGAAATCACCGTTATGGACCGTGAAAAGTCATATTCAAATCATTACGAAGCCCTTATGGGGAATTACGAAGGTTGTTTCGAAATTTCTTCCACTTTTCTTGGGAATTCTAATTGCAAATCAATTCCAAATCGTACCATAAGTCCCAGGGATCATTAGAAAATATATTTACTTTGATTTATAGAAGTTTTGAATAGTTTCGAAGTCCAATCAAAATCTATTCCAAAATTTTATTATTTTGATATAAGAAGACTCCCAAACAAACTGAAACTTTACTCAAACCATTGGGACACCTAGAGACTATAAATAAAGGCCCGAGGGGACAAAAACATGTGTGTTGTGGTGCTATGGTGCTTCAAGGTGCTTGAGACCCGGGAGTCGTGCTACATTATAGAGGAAGAATTTCAGAGTATTTTCGGTGTTTGTTAGGGAGAAATTGCGGAGCAACTCAACACGTGTACTTTGCAGCAATCCAAAGATCGGAGACTATGAATGCGATCTTCTAATAATTGTTTGGATACTCTTTACTCAGATTCCATTAGTTCTATCTTTCATGTAATTGAGATTTTTACTTTATTGCGAAAACTGCATAAACCATTAGATTTGAATTAATATAATTACTCGATTTTTTATTTTTATTATGATTATTGTGCTTAATGCTTTTTGCTAAGATTATTATATTCTGATATAAGTCTACATGTCAGATCTGGGGTGGTTAGTTTTAGAATTTATAATTTTTAGCAAATTGTTCTTTAACTTGAGAGTTGAAGCAAGCATAACACGAAACTAGTAACTCATCGTTTGTGCTAAATTTGTGTGGTCTATCAATTTATACCCTGAGTGGATGATTGTTAGTTTAGGATATACAAGTTAATACATCTTAATATCTTTCTTAACTAAATATTAATTCAATGTTTGTAATCCTAAGTTTTGTGAGAGTTAATATAATTTGATTTAATCAGCGTAGAGGTCATTAATTTGGGTAATCTTAATTTGTCTCAAGAATCGAATCTATTTATCATTGTTATAATTCAATCATTATAATTGTTCATACTAGATAATCATTATTCTTAATAATCCATAATATTTATGCTCAATACCAATTTATTTTATTTTCTGTTATTTTATTTTCTACACATTTATTTTTTGTTTTCATATCGCAACACCATTTTATTCTCTTAGTGTACTATTGAGATAGATTAAATTTAACTAGTTCCTCGTGAGTTTGACGCTCTACTATTTACTTGATACAACTAGTGCACTTGCTAGCAAATTTATTTGTTAAATATTCAATGCATCAGCCACAATAACAATTCAATTCAATTAACAATTTATCTATCAAACACAAAGATTGCAATTTATTATCTATCAACCATAAAGACACAATTCGATTATCCATCAGCCTTGAGGGAGAATCAGTTTCCATCAACTACAATGACGAAATCAATAGTCTATCAACCACTAGAGCGAAATCAATTATCCATCAGTCACTAAAGTGCAATTGAATTAACAATTCAATTATCAATTTAATTCGATTTCAATTTGACTATCAATTCAATTCTTAGAATTAATTCGAATCAATTCTTTAAGCTGTGTTTGGTATGAGAATATTGAGAGAACGTTAGTTCTCGAGAAGTAATCAATTTGATAGAAAAGTTTAGGTTGGTGCTTGGATGAAAAAATGTAATGATGAGAATTTAAAAAGTTGATTTGATAGATAAGTTATACTGGGTGTTTGGTAAAAAAATAAGAATTAAGAATATAATTTATTATTTTATGAGGTATAAAATTATAGTAAATATGTTATAAATATTGTAATATATGTAAATCATTATATTATTAATATTGTTTTTATTTATTTTGATTAAATCTTATAAATATTATTAATATTATGATTTACGTACATCTTACTGTCCAAACATAATGTAATTTTTTAAAATTCCCATCACACGACATGTTTGGCAGAACAACGCTTTGTTCTCGCGTTTTGTTCCCAACCAAACACAGCCTTAGGGTGCAATATGAGAATTCTCTATTATTAGGGGACACCATGTCACTTTATGCCAATCAATAATTTCGGATATGACAAAAAACCCAAGACAATTATGATTCAATTCAATTCAATTATCGATCAACCCGAAGTCGCAATTAACCTAAAGGTCCTATCAGTCCAAAGGAATTAGCCCGAAGACCCCATTTAAGCCAAAGGCGTAGTTAGTCCCAAAATTCTATCAATT
The DNA here is from genome assembly GCA_030549335.1 of Pontederia crassipes. Lineage (NCBI taxonomy): Eukaryota > Viridiplantae > Streptophyta > Magnoliopsida > Commelinales > Pontederiaceae > Pontederia > Pontederia crassipes. The sequence goes on along the minus strand of CM060197.1, from coordinate 44,577,055 downwards.
TGAAGGAGCAATATTAGCTCGAAGGCCCTATCAGTCCTAAGGCGCAATATCAGCCTGAAAGTGTAATATTAGCTCGGAGGCCCTATCAGCCCGAAAACATAGTTAGCTCGAAGGCCCTATCAGTACTAATGGTAATCGATAAACATGAGCCCAATAATTTTCACCTTTTATCTGAATTACCTAATATTATCTATATTTAACAATTTATCTTAGGTTACATGTCAAAAAATCACTAGAACAATATATTAATAATAATAATAATAATCAATATGATGAAAATCTGATCATTATATCATACTAAAATTAGGGATGTTAATAAAATGATCAATAATGATTGACTATCCAATAAACTATAAATTAATACATAAAAATCAACTATCTATCTACAAAACTCGACCCACGTCTGGTGTAACCCAGGCTGTGTTCTGGTGACGTCCAGTCTGCCTCGACCCGATGGAACTCGGGATGGGTATGACTTCGAACCCTGGCCGAGTTGGTCTGGTTCGTTTCGAATTATATGTTAGTCGAAGCTCGGGCGGGGTGTAAGAGCAACCCAAGCCGAATTGTCCAACTCCTTTAACGATTCGACCTTGAGCTATCGAGCTTGGGCCGCGCCGGTGAGAACTTGGGCCGAGCTCTAAGGAACTCGGTCCAGTCCTTTTTCGATAATGAAGAACTCGGGCCGGGTTTTGCTACCATCGGGAAATCGTGTTTTGATATAATTTTTGGGTATCCTATCTATGTCATATGATATCCAATAGATGCAATCAGTATACCAATGCAATGTCTGTATAATGGAGAAGAGTCCAATGGTCCATGTCACGAAAAATCGATGCCATGGGGATCCCCCTGTTGGATATAAGTTTTAATGATACATAAAATTATATTTTGATGATACAAACCTCGAAAGATTAAAGTTAAAATGCTAAAAAAGTTTAAAGAAAAAGGGATAACTTTATGCACTACATTTTGATTAAATAATTAACTATGATCCTATTAGATTTTTGGTAAATCATAAAATTATCTCATTTGGATAACTGTGCTAAAAGTTATACTTAAAATAGCGTAGGGTGGTCGAGCTGCAAGCTGAAAAATAAGTTGACCGATCAGGAACACAGGTCGACCGGTCCAGAATATTGGTCGAACGGTCCAGAACACAAGTCGTCCGGTCAGTGCAGAAAATGCCCGATTTCAATCAGCAGAATGTCAAGATGGTACCGATCGAGGTACCGATCGATCGGTCTAAAACACAAGTCGACCGACAGTGCAGAATTCACCTACAGTCACATTTTTCATAAAAAAAGTGTATCGGTCGACCGGTCCATATGTGCGATCGACCGGCCTCCGAGTCAAATGAACAGTAACGGTCAAATTTAAAGGAGAAAATTGTGGACTGATTTTTGGACGATTTTCTCACTTGCAGAAACCTATAAAAGGAATGTCAAAGCCAGAAGGAAGTGCACTCATTCAAGCTTTGAAGAAAAACTTCAAGTTATCAAAAGAAAACATTCTTCTTGAAGTTTCAATTTTTGGTTCTCTTCTTTCTCTCTTCTTCTCTTGTGAGCTTAGCTTTGTAAAAGAGAGAGACATTTTAGAAAAATACTGAGAGAGCTCCTGTGTAAAAGATGTTCAAAATCTTACCTCTTGAGCGAGATAAAAGATTAAGCTTTATTAGAGGAGATGTGTGCCTTACCTCTCAAAGCGGAGAAAAGACGGCGGTGTAAAGGGCTTTTCTTTCTTGCCCCATTTGGAATTAAGGAAGAGATTCTAATGGATCTCCGACGATCTCAAGGCTGAAAAGTCGGAGTGGGGACGTAGGCCAAGGTGTGGCCGAACCTCGTCAACAACCACCGTGTGTTTGTTTTTTATTTTCTCTATCTCTTACTCCCTCTCATATTATGTTTATTATTTGAATTGCTTTGATTTAAAAGAATTAATGAATCGGTTTTGTACTTTCACGACGGTTTTTGTGAAATCGAAATTTTTGATAGAACACCAATTCACCCCCCTCCCCTCTTGGTGCTCTTTAGGATCCTACAATTGGTATCAGAGCAGATTGCTCTTGTTTTAATATCTAATCATTTGTAAATCTAATCGTTTTAAGATTTGATCATCTTATTTTAAGATTTAACAATATTTAAGAGCCATGACATCAAGTGAAGTTGGTTTTACCGAAGGGCAATCAATTAGTCGTCCTCTCCTTTTAAATGCATCAAATTTTGCATATTGGAAAATTAGAATTCAAGCATATATTTATTCTATTGATATCGACATGTGGGACATAGTTGAAAAATGTTATTATGTTCATGAAAAGTTATCTACTAATTCTAAAGAAAAATAAAAGATTTTTTCAAAACTTGATTGGAAAGCAAAAAATATATTTTATTGTGCTTTGGATTCAACGGAGTTTAATCGGATTTCAAGTTGTGAAACTACAACTGAAATTTGAGAAAAGCTCATCACTACTTATGAAGGAACAAACAAAGTTAGAGAATTTAGATTGAATATTTTAAACGATCAATATGATTCTTTCAAAATGCATGATAATGAATCCATAAATGATATGGTAGCTCGGTTTAATGATATTTTGAATGGCTTAGCCTCATTGGGCGAGCCAAGAACTAACCTCCAAAAAGTAAAAAAGATTCTCAAGTCTTTCTCCTCCAAATGACATACGAAGAGGACTATGATTGAAGAAAAAGATTTGAACAAATTGAACTTTGATGATCTTATTGATTCACTTTTAACATATGAGATCTCAATCCAAGAAGATCAAGAAGGAAAAGCCCCCAAGAAGAAAACATTGACATTAAAGGCAAATGCAAATGAAGAAGACTCAAGTGAAGAAGATGTGGACGAAAAGATATTCGCTCGCTACACAAGAAAACTAGATAAATATCTCAAATTGATGAAGAAGAAAGAAAATAATGAGAAGCCTACCCGAAGATCATACAAAAATTATAAAGAAGAGACATCTCGAAAATGTAAAAAGAAAAAGTATGAAGAGTCAAGTGAAACAAGTGACTCGTCAAGCTCTTCCAATGATGAAGCATACTTATGCTTAATGGCACACGACGATAATGTAACTTCTAATCCTTCAAATAATGACTGCTCTTCCGAAGAAAAATTTATTTAGATGTACATAAAGAACTTTCCTTCCTTATAAAAAGATATTACTCACTTAAAGAGGAAAAATGAGAAATTACGACATGAGATTGAACATTTAAAAGAAGAAAAGAATACATATTTTATGGAGAATGAAAACTTAAAAAATGAAATTGAAACTTTAGAAATTACACATGCATGTGAAATTGTAAAACTAGCATGTTCTTTAGAAATAGCAAAGAAGGAAAATGATCTTTTGAAAAATTCACAAAATAATAATAAAAGTAGTTCTTATGTAAAGAAAGATAATTCTAGAAAATACTTTGGACATGAAAACTCTTATTGAAAGTCTAATCATTCCTATGTTAGAAAATCACATATTACATGTTTTGCATTCAGATTTTATTGCCGTTATGCTTATTAATGCAAAGTAAGAAAATTTTCAAAACATGACATGATATAGGTTCCAAAAGGAACGTTCACTAACAAAATTGGATCCAAAGAAGTTTGTGTACCAAAGTTTAAATGATTATTTTTCAGGTGTGCCTCACATGTAAAACAAAGAAGAAATTGGAAATGTGAAGGCACAAAGACTATGGTAAAAGTATCATCTATCTTTGATTTCACTTAAAAATTCAAAATTACTATTTCTTTGAAAAGAAAGAACATCTAAAATTAATAATAGTGATAGGGAGAGTGTACTAAACTTTATTTTTACATATTATAAATATCATTGTTGTACCAAAGTTTTATGCCATATTTTGATTATTAATATATATTTTTGGCCTTCATCAAATTGTTTTCATTTCGCCATTATAAAATCATCATAAATTTAGAGGGAGTTATTTCTTACATACTAACTTTTTATTATGCAATATTTTACATGTTTCTAATATGACAAAAGGAGAAAATAAATTTCTTTTCAAAGATGGCATGATTAAGGGGGAGTTACATATGATTTCCTTTATGTTTCATATACAAATTATTCTTTTTGATGAAACAAAAGGGAGAGAAATATAAGAGAAATATGATCTGAATATCACTTTATATGAAGAGTTCCTTACAATTTATATTTATGTGAATATCTATCATTGTAAGAAAAATTAAGTGTTAGGGGGAGTAAAATTGATTTTACAATTTTTTCACAACTTATATATTTTTCATATTTCTCGGTTTGTCTTCATCAAAAAGGGGGAGATTGTTGAATATAAGTTTTAATGATACATAAAATTATATTTTGATGATACAAATCTCGAAAGATTAAAGTTAAAATGTTAAAAAAGTTTAAAGAAAAAGGGATAACTTTATGCACTACACTTTGATTAAATAATTAACTATGATCCTATTAGATATTGGATTAATCATAATATCAAGGTTGTACAGAATTCTGCTAGCTTTCTATAGAATAAAAAATCATCTCATTTAGATAACTGTGCAAGAAGTTATGCTTAAAATAGTGCAGGACGGTCGAGCTGACGGCTGAAAAATAGGTCAACTGGTCAGGAACACAGGTCGACTGGTCCAAAACACAGGTCGACCGGTCAGTGCAGAAAATGCCCAATTTCAACTAGCAGAATGTCGAGACTATATCGGTCGAGGTATCGATCGATCGGTCCAAAACACAGGTCAACCAGATAGTGCAGAATTCGCCAATGGTCACATTTTTCATAAAAGAAAGTGTACCGATCGATCGGTCCATATGTGCGGTTGACCGACCGCCGAGTCAAATGAACAGTAATGGTCAAATTTGAAAGAGAAAATTGTGGAATAATTTTTGGATGACTTTTTCACTTGCAGAAGCCTATAAAGGGAGCGTCAAAGTCAGAAGGAAGTGCACTCATCCAAGCCTTGAAGAAAAACTTCAAGTTATCAAAAGAAGACATTCTTCTTGAAGTTTTAATTTTTTATTTTCTCTTCTTTCTCTCTTCTTCTCTTGTGAGCTTAGCTTTGTAAAGAGAGAAATATTTTAGAAAAATACTGAGAGAGCTTCTGTGTAAAAGAGGTTCAAAATCTTACCTCTTGAGCGAGAGAAAAGATTAAGTTCCATTAGAGGAGAGGTGTACCTTACCTCTCGAAGCGGAGAAAAGACGGCGGTGTAAAGGGCTTTTCTTTCTTGCCATGTTTGAAACTAAGGAAGAGATTCTAATAGAATCTTCGGCGGTATCAAAGTCGAAAAGTCTGAGCGGAGACATAGGACAAGGTGTGGTCGAACCTCGTCAACAATCACCGTGCATTTGTATTTGATTTTCTCTCTCTCTTACTCCCTCTCATATTATGTTTATTATCTGAATTGCTTTGATTTAAAAGAATTAACGAATCGGTTTTGTGCTTCCGTGATGGTTTTCGTGAAATCAAAATTTTCGATAGAACACAAATTCACCCCCCCTGGTGCCCTTTAGGATCCTACACCCCTACGTATCTTAAGTTGGCTGAAAAATCAACTGTCCACTATTGTCTGCTAGCTGCACCAATGTCGAAACTTTGACCGACGATTCCTTCTCAGTGCTACAGGTGCCTCATAGGTGCATCGATTTGTGCAAAAATGAAAGAAGAATAGAGGCATCTTGTGCATAAATTATGTGAAAGCAAATAATATTTTATAGCTACCCTTTAAGTTCTATTTATAGTTCTGAATTATGTATTTTATTCATATTGGACCTTATGCTAATTCTCCATCAATCATGACCATTCATCACTAATTACCTTATACCAAACATTCATATTTAATTAAATCCGAATTTCACAAATTATTTCATAATCATACTTATCGTCCACCTTTAAAATTCATTTTTATTTCTTCCATAACTTCTTTCAATCAAACTCTACTTTCACATTTTCCTTTTATTTCTTCCTTTTCTCTAATTTTCAGAATTATTAAATTCCATAATATTTTATAATATAATTTTTAGATTAAAATAATTATAAATATTATTTTAATGATTAAAATATTTCTAAGTCATAATACTCTCAATTCGAATAGGGAGTTCTATATCTATTAAAAATTCTTTTAAATTTTAAATCAAATTAAAATTCCTAATCTCAATCTAATTATAATTTTTACTCCCAATAGAATTTAATATTTCTTTCCTTTTCTTTTTCCTTTCTAATCACATTTTTAATCCCACTCTAATTCTAATTCCTTCTTCAAGTAGGATTAATCTGTATCCCTTTTTAAATTATATTCATATTCCTTTTCAAATTTCTTTTTTATTAATTAAACTTGAGCTAAATTATTTTATTCCCTTATTAAAATCTTGGGTGTTTCACAAGATCAAATCACACAGAGAAACCTACCAATCGGGACAGGGGTCCAATCTTTTGACAAAATATTTATTATATGTATTACGTATCTACATTTATTATATATTTTTAACATTTAGTTATAATTTGTCTCCCCTAAATTAAATTAAATGTCATTGCGCTCTATATTATTTATAGATATCTAAAATTATTTAATAATATATTATATTTATAATATGACTTGGCCACTTTTAAAAATATTTCTGGGTACGTCCTTGCTTCCATGAAATGTTATAAATATACTTTTGAACTTCAAGATTAACAGGGAGAAAAACATTTAGCATGTATTATTCATTTATTTCAAATAAAGAATCATTAAATGTCTCTGCGGACTCATATTCATGAATGAAAATAGGTTTCAGAGAATTCAATACATAGCATAAATTTCTATGACTTCAAATCAATCCAACAAATATCCATCCAACTAGCATCTAAAAAGTGCATGGTGACATCTTTGAATCTTTTCATGGTCTGCAGCTTGTTCGCTTCCAATGATTCAGACATCATGAGCTCCCGGTTAACAACATCCCATGCATATAACCTTATGGCACCCTCTCCTTCTCCAGAGGAGCTCGCCTTCATGAACATGCAGTTTATAGGGCTAACGAACATCGACTTCCCTCCGGTGCTCCCCAGTTGAATCCACTGCTTCTTTGAATCATCAAACTCGAATAGCTGAATGCACCTATCTTCGATATCGATGTTGATGTAAGGAAATACAAGCTTATCATCCATCTCTATCAAATTACAGAAATAAAAATTATGGTAGTCAAAACTTAAGAATTTGATTCCTTCAGGCATCTCCCCAACTACAGTCAAATTCTGATCTGAGAGGTTATAGACTCCCAGTCGTCCGTCGACGTCCAAGTAATAGATCCGGTCCTTACAAAAAAGGGGCTTATAATGTGCTGACGGGAAGTTGGTTGCTTGGTGATCAATATGTAAAATTCTCCACTCTTTGTCCCCTGATACCCAGCAACAAAAAGAAGTATAGTACGGCTCGTAAACAATGCGCAGACCAATCACCACACAGTCGGAAGAAGTTGGCTTGGACGAGAAACTGAACGTGTACTCGAAGCAAGATGATTGTAGTTTGGGAAGCTCAATCATGGCCTGTGTCAAAGGGTTGAAGAATAAGAAATCAGTATTCGTTGTGGTATTCACGGCCAGCAACAGCCAACCGTTTCTTGAGTAGACGACGATGGCTCCCTCGGGCATGCTTGGCGTTTCGATGATGAACTGCTCGTTCCGCAGGTGGTCCGACAGGAGGCAGCTTTTGTTGCCATCCAAGAGCCTTAACAAGCATGGATGCCCATAAGATGTAGGATGCGATCTGGGTGACGCGCGTATCAGTATAGATCTCCAGTTCTTGCACACTCGGGATGCCTGAATGCGGTCGCCAATGTGCAGACGGGTTGTGATCAACTCCATAATGTCTTGAGATATTTCAGACCAGTTTGGCATTATTTCTTCTTGCTTCTCGTCGTTTTTGTTACCAAGGCGGAGGAGGTTGGAAATTAACTCACGCAGACCATGCATATTATATACGTACGAAGGACCTGCTCCTGCTATTGGAAGACTACTTTTGCCCGAAAGCTCTTCTTCTTCTCTTAATTTGATCTTGGAGTTCTCTGGGGGCAGATGTGGCCGGGATGGATCGATCGATCGATGCTTTTAGGTTTTGATGCTGCGGCATCTCGAGGTCAATTTATATAACCAACGTAAAACAATTCAAGTCTGAATAAGTAATAATTAATAGCAATCCGAGAAAAAAATCCAAGACGAAATAGGATTCCTACCTTGAGGCAAACACTACAAGTTTAGGAGAGGTTCCGGTCGTAAGGTATAATTTATTATTAAGGTATCTATGAGAATTAGTTTAGCATAACATTTATAATTAAATTAAGTCTTTGGTATACGTATAGGATTGGAAATATGTTAGCATTAGGTATCAAATATTATCTGTATATATATTATGATTTAGATTAGGATTACATACCAGTATGGATATTAGGATATTGATTATGATTAGGAGTAGTTTAAACGAATCTTTTATATCTGATTTTTTAAAGTTTTCAAATATTAAATCTCATTACTATACGGCTTAGGACATATATATATATATATATATTATTAAAAAAATAACAAAATGTATTATATTATATTTTTTATTTTTATACTAACCGTAATTAGGATTAGTGCTATATATTGTTTCCTTATTTAACAAATTTTGTAGGATTATTTATCTTTTAAATTTAACACTCCTTTACCTTTTTTAACAAACTTTATAGAATTAATTTTATCTTTTGCATTTAAACTTTTTAATTTAATTAAATTTTATAACTTAACATGTGTCGCGACTTGTCGCAACCTCAATCTCGTGCTTTTACCTTTATTTATATATATATTTCAAATTTTCAAAATTTTATCGTGCGAAATCATTTTAATGAACACGACAAAATCTTTTACTCATTTCTTTAATACTCTATAATCATGTGATTAATGGTCAGCCAAGTGATGGTTGACAATGTCTTGTTACCAGGCATAGTAGACTAATTGAGTACATTGAATATCTATTAATATGTTGTTCTTTTTGTATTATCCTACTTGATCATATTCAATATTTTTCTAATTTATGATATTTTATTTGTGATTACTTATTATAATATTAATATGCTTAACATAAGTAGTAACAACAATTGCAAAAAGAAAATGAGGAAAAGATAAATGAAAAAGAAAATATAATATGTAAAAAGTAAAAAAAGACATACAAATATGAAATTAATACAAAAAAAAAACTTGATTTAGTGGCCTATCTTATCGAAAAGTCCAAGACAGGCCCATCAAAATTCGAGTGACAAAATCTCTAAGGAGATAAGGTCCTCTTTTTTTAGCAGTTATTTCTTAAAAAAAATAAGAAGAAAATTTAGAAACGAGCATAATACAAGGAAGCTTTTCACATTTTTTTATAATGTATGATTGATTACTTAAAATACATTATAATTAAAGGGGGATAACCCATGATAATTTTTTTGGGGTTTAGAACTATTAGAGTAATCAAATTGAATGTGATTAATTGTTCCAAAAGATTAATTGTTATTCGATCATTTTCGCTGAGGTCGGAAAAGTAGGGTTCATCATTTCTCATGACAAATAAATGGTTGATACTGTGTGTCAACTTGAAAAAAAAAGTTGATATAAATCACATAAATGTTGTATAAGATATAACCAATTAATAACCTATTTGTCATAAAAAATTGATGTAAATATATTTGGATTTTTTCCTGTTCCTATAGAGCTTTGCTGATTTTCTGTCAAATGGTGCAATCTTAGTAATTAATATCTTTATTTTTCGATTAGAAAGAGTGACCTAAGAGCACATATACTCTAAATAATAGAATTTGAACATGAGATTTATTAATTTCTAAGTCAGGAAATGTGTCATTCCACCACGTCCACATGATTAATATATTTTGATGGCTAAAACGATCTCAATAGTGTATTCCCAATTTATTTAAAGGCTAAACCCCATAATTAATTGAAAGGAAGCAAATAATTTTAAATGTTCCTTGTTTTTATCTTCCTAATCCTAACCATATTTGCTACTACAAACACAAAAGCCATATTATATACATCATCTATATATTCATAGTATGCAATCCTCCACCTCCTTTTGAGCAACAAAACATCAACAAATGCCCAAAATCTTGTGACAAACCCTGGAGCTGCACTTAGATAAAGCCATAATTCTTCTTCTTCATCATCGTCATTAGTATTCTGGATTGGCAGATTTGTGGTATTGCCTCCTCAAGTGGAATTTAGTGGAAACCCACAAAGATGGTCATTGCCCATATAGATTGCTGGATCCAGATGGTTGTCGAATTGTCCGCCGGTCAGAATCCTCCCAGAGAAATCATTGTAAGAAAAAATTATGACATTCAAAAAATTCAAAGCAGTCATGATGAGAGGAAACTCTCCTGTAAGGATATTCAATGACAAGTCGAGCGATTCAAGATAGTGAAGTCTCATGGCACTCCTCAGTCCTCGGAATTGTTCCTCTAAGACGATTTTTGGATAAGTTTAAGTTCTGCAATCCATCCAATGTGGTGACAGCTTCTGGAATTCCTTCTGAGATATTATTGCTGGATATTCATCGTCTCTTCCTTTCATGTCAATATTTATGGCATCTTGATATCCTTTTACAAAGCGTTCTTCCCCGGGGGATTTCTTCATTGCACTTAGATTGGCAAAGCTTTGTGGTATGGGCCCTGATAACATGTTGTCTGAAAGTTGACTTTAAGAGAGAAGAGGTAGCCAATCTCTGCAGGAATTTTTCCAACAAACATATAAGATCGAAGGTTTAACACAACCAATGTAGTCAAGTTTCTTCCTAATATAACCAGGTTGGAATGCTTCCACTGAATTTATTGTTCCCCAGATAAAGAACCTTTAATTTACTGCAATTTTGTAAAACCAATCCGGCATGGCATCCGATATTCCCACGGCATTGAACTGACCTTTGAAGTTCCCATGGCATCCACGGCATTGCATTGAAATGAAACATCTTAGAATTTGTATATCAAACAACCGCAAACGACAACGACTTTGAAAGTAGGTCGCCCCGCAATAATATCTTTCTTCGATGTCTCTCTTCATTGAATTGAGCTAATGAAAGAAGAATTTGTCCACTGAACATAAAGGAGAATGAAAAAAAAAAAAAACAAAAAGCATAACATCCATGAATATATTTTAGAGCATAATAATGACCACACGAAGTTTCACATGTTGAAGTTCGGATGGACACGACCCAGAATGATTTTAAAATTATGCATTTACGTTTTGTTTATAAAAAATATATATAGTAATATAATATAATATATATAGTAATATAATAAAAAATATATTTTAATTATTTGAAAGTAATATAATATATATATAGTACAAAAAATAATTATTCCTAAATCTTTATTAATTTGTCACCTTAAAGAAATCAACTCAAAATTATTATGTTTTGACAGTTTTAATTAGATTAAAAAATAATTGTTTATGATTTATAGCATTTGTATTTCAGATATTTTGTCGTAATATTTTTGTTGATTTATTATACTTTGTAAGTCATTTTTTATATACTTTTCCTTGGTTTAAAAAGATTTTGCTCTTTAATCTACAGGGTCTTGGTTTTATTCAGGTGATGTTATAACATGTTAATAGTACATGCACGTTTTAAAAGATTATAATATTTCTTTACAATAAAGATGGCAAAGCAATCTTTTTGAAAAGCTTATTTTTTTTTAATTGACTTCAATTTCAGCTTTTTGCAAAAGCAAAATGTGCTGTGAGTGTGAGACAATGGTGTCAAAAAATAAATGGTCAAAAAATAAATAACAATTAGCAATAATTAATAAATCATAAATAATTTGATCAATTAATTAACCATATCCTAAATTACTAATGACCAATATTCATTCAATTCGATTGAATTATCTTAAATCAATTCTCAATTGACCGTAGGTCGACCACAATTCACGATTATCAACTCAATTTATGATTATCAATTGAACAATTTCCAATTGGCCAAAGGTCGATGAAGGTCACAATTCAATAATTAATAATTCAATTAACAATTATCAATTATCCATTAGCTAAAGATTGTTGAAGGTCACTAATTCATACAACATATAATTAGTCATGCATTTAATAACATTTTGATTCATTTTCATATAGCATGCATCTATTATGTCGTTATTTGCTTTAATTTTATAAAAATATAAATCTATCCAAATTCTATATTTTCTTGTAGAAAAAGGAAGAAAATTGAATTACGAAGCCATTGGAGAAAATCATGCTCAAATCGAAGTTAAAACGGAACCATAAAGTAAAAATTAGTGGAGCTGACAAGGCTGAAATTGAATATAATAGATCATGATGAAGTTGTAATGGTCGTAATGGCAAGGGCGATACACGCTTGTAACGACCTGTTAAAGTGCCAATTTTGTGCTAAAAATCTGCTCGAGTTACAAGCCATGAAGCTATGTTATAAACTATGAAAATACAACTTTTATTTTAATTTAGACAGTGTAAGGGTCATGAAATCACCGTTATGGACCGTGAAAAGTCATATTCAAATCATTACGAAGCCCTTATGGGGAATTACGAAGGTTGTTTCGAAATTTCTTCCACTTTTCTTGGGAATTCTAATTGCAAATCAATTCCAAATCGTACCATAAGTCCCAGGGATCATTAGAAAATATATTTACTTTGATTTATAGAAGTTTTGAATAGTTTCGAAGTCCAATCAAAATCTATTCCAAAATTTTATTATTTTGATATAAGAAGACTCCCAAACAAACTGAAACTTTACTCAAACCATTGGGACACCTAGAGACTATAAATAAAGGCCCGAGGGGACAAAAAAATGTGTGTTGTGGTGCTATGGTGCTTCAAGGTGCTTGAGACCCGGGAGTCGTGCTACATTGTAGAGGAAGAATTTCAGAGTATTTTCGGTGTTTGTTAGGGAGAAATTGCGAAGCAACTCAACACGTGTACTCTGCAGCAATCCAAAGATCGGAGACTATGAATGCGATCTTCTAATAATTGTTTGGATACTCTTTACTCAGATTTCATTAGTTCTATCTTTCATGTAATTGAGATTTTTACTTTATTGAGAAAACTGCATAAACCATTAGATTTGAATTAATATAATTATTCGATTTTTTATTTTTATTATGATTGTTGTGCTTAATGTTTTTTGCTAAGATTATTATATTTTGATATAAGTCTACATGTCAGATCTGGGGTGGTTAGTTTTAGAATTTATAATTTTCAGCAAATTGTTCTTTAACTTGAGAGTTGAAGCAAGCATAACACGAAACTAGTAACTCATCGTTTGTGCTAAATTTGTGTGGTTTATCAATTTATACCCAGAGTGGATGATTGTTAGTTTAGGATATACAAGTTAATACATCTTAATATCTTTCTTAACTAAATATTAATTCAATTTTTGTAATCCTAAGTTTTGTGAGAGTTAATATAATTTGATTTAATCAGCGTAGAGGTCATTAATTTGGGTAATCTTAATTCGTCTCAAGAATCAAATCTATTTATCATTGTTATAATTCAATCATTATAATTGTTCATACTAGTTAATCATTATTCTTAATAATCCATAATATTTATGCTCAATACCAATTTATTTTATTTTCTGTTATTTTATTTTATACACATTTATTTTTTGTTTTCATATCGCAACACCATTTTATTCTCTTAGTGTACTATTGAGATAGATTAAATTTAACTAGTTCCTCGTGAGTTTGACGCTCTACTATTTACATGATACAACTAGTGCACTTGCTAGCAAATTTATTTGTTAAAAATTCAATGCATCAGCCACAATAACAATTCAATTCAATTAACAATTTATCTATCAAACACAAAGATTGCAATTTATTATCTATCAACCATAAAGACACAATTCGATTATCCATCAGCCTTGAGGGAGAATCAGTTTCCATCAACTACAATGACGAAATCAATAGTCTATCAACCACTAGAGCGAAATCAATTATCCATCAGCCACTAAAGTGCAATTGAATTAATAATTCAATTATCAATTTAATTCGATTTCAATTTGACTATCAATTCAATTCTTAGAATTAATTCGAATCAATTCTTTAAGCTGTGTTTGGTATGAGAATATTGAGAGAACGTTAGTTCTCGAGAAGTAATCAATTTGATAGAAAAGTTTAGGTTGGTGCTTGGATGAAAAAGTGTAATGATGAGGATTTAAAAAGTTGATTTGATAAATAAGTTATACTGGGTGTTTGGTAAAAAAATAAGAACTAAGAATATAATTTATTATTTTATGAGGTATAAAATTATAGTAAATATGTTATAAATATTGTAATATATGTAAATCGTTATATTATTAATATTATTTTATTTATTTTGATTAAATCTTATAAATATTATTAATATTATAATTTACGTACATCTTACGGTCCAAACATAATGTAATTTTTTAAAATTCCCATCACACGACCTGTTTGGCAGAACAACGCTTTGTTCTCGCGTTTTGTTCCCATCCAAACACAGCCTTAGGGTGCAATATGAGAATTCTCTATTATTAGGGGACACCATGTCACTTTATGCCAATCAATAATTTCGGATATGACAAAAAACCCAAGACAATTATGATTCAATTCAATTCAATTATCGATCAACCCGAAGTCGCAATTAACCTAAAGGTCCTATCAGCCCAAAGGAATTAGCCCGAAGACCCCATTTAAGCCAAAGGCGTAGTTAGTCCCAAAATTCTATCAATTTGAAGGAGCAATATTAGCTCGAAGGCCCTATCAATCCTAAGGCGCAATATCAGCCCAAAAGTGTAATATTAGCTCGGAGGCCCTATCAGCCCGAAAACATAGTTAGCTCGAAGGCCCTATCGGTACTAATGGTAATCGATAAACATGAGCCCAATAATTTTCACCTTTTATCTGAATTACCTAATATTATCTATATTTAACAATTTATCTTAGGTTACATGTCAAAAAATCACTAGAACAATATATTAATAATAATAATAATAATCAATATGATGAAAATCTGATCAGTTATATCATACTAAAATTAGGGATGTTAATAAAATGATCAATAATGATTGACTATCTAATAAACTATAAATCAATACATAAAAATCAACTATCTGTCTCCAAAACTCGACCCACGTCTGGTGTAACCCAGGCTGTGTTCTGGTGACGTCCGATCTGCCTCGACCCGATGGAACTCGGGATGGGTATGACTTCGAACCCTGGCCGAGTTGGTCTGGTTCGTTTCCAATTATATGTTAGTCGAAGCTCGGGCGGGGTGTAAGAGCAACCCAAGCCGAATTGTGCAACTCCTTTAACGATTCGACCTTGAGCTATCGAGCTTGGGCCGCGCCGGTGAGAACTTGGGCCGAGCTCCAAGGAACTCGGTCCAGTCCTTTTTCGATAATGAAGAACTCGGGCCGGGTTTTGCTACCATCGGGAAATCGTGTTTTGATATAATTTTTGGGTATCCTATCTATGTCATATGATATCCAATAGATGCAATCAGTATACCAATGCAATGTCTGTATAATGGAGAAGAGTCCAATGGTCCATGTCACGAAAAATCGATGCCATGGGGATCCCCCTGTTGGATATAAGTTTTAACGATACATAAAATTATATTTTGATGATACAAATCTCGAAAGATTAAAGTTAAAATGCTAAAAAAGTTTAAAGAAAAAGGGATAACTTTATGCACTACACTTTGATTAAATAATTAACTATGATCCTATTAGATTTTTGGTAAATCATAAAATCATCTCATTTGGATAACTGTGCAAAAAGTTATACTTAAAATAGCGCAGGGTGGTCGAGCTGCAAGCTGGAAAATAGGTCGACCGATCAGGAACACAGGTCGACCGGTCCAGAATATTGGTCGAACGGTCCAGAACACAAGTCGTCCGGTCAGTGCAGAAAATGCCCGATTTCAATCAGCAGAATATCAAGATGATACCGATCGAGGTACCGATCGATCGGTCTAAAACACAAGTCGACCTACAGTGCAGAATTCACCAACAGTCACATTTTTCATAAAAAAAGTGTATCGGTCGACCGGTCCATATGTGCGGTCGACCGGCCTCCGAGTCAAATGAACAGTAACGGTCAAATTTGAAGGAGAAAATTGTGGAATGATTTTTGGACGATTTTCTCACTTGCAGAAGCCTATAAAAGGAGTGTCAAAGCCAGAAGGAAGTGCACTCATTCAAGCTTTGAAGAAAAATTTCAAATTATCAAAAGAAGACATTCTTCTTGAAGTTTCAATTTTTGGTTCTCTTCTTTCTCTCTTCTTCTCTTGTGAGCTTAGCTTTGTAAAAGAGAGAGACATTTTAGAAAAATACTGAGAGAGCTCCTGTGTAAAAGATGTTCAAAATCTTACCTCTTGAGCGAGATAAAAGATTAAGCTTCATTAGAGGAGATGTGTGCCTTACCTCTCAAAGCGGAGAAAAGACGGCGGTGTAAAGGGCTTTTCTTTCTTGCCCCATTTGGAATTAAGGAAGAGACTTTAATGGATCTCCGACGATCTCAAGGCCAAAAAGTCAGAGTGGGGACGTAGGCCAAGGTGTGGCCGAACCTCGTCAACAACCACCGTGTGTTTGTTTTTTATTTTCTCTATCTCTTACTCCCTCTCATATTATGTTTATTATTTGAATTGCTTTGATTTAAAAGAATTAATGAATCGGTTTTGTACTTTCGCGACGGTTTTTGTGAAATCGAAATTTTTGATAGAACACCAATTCACCCCCTCCCCTCTTGGTGCTCTTTAGGATCCTACAATTGGTATCAGAGCGGATTGCTCTTGTTTTAATATCTAATCATTTGTAAATCTAATCGTTTTAAGATTTGATCATCTTATTTTAAGATTTAACAATCTTTAAGAGTCATGACATCAAGTGAAGTTGGTTTTACCGAAGGACAATCAATTAGTCGTCCTCTCCTTTTAAATGCATCAAATTTTGCATATTGAAAAATTAGAATTCAAGCATATATTTATTCTATTGATATCGACATGTGGGACATAATTGAAAAATGTTATTATATTCATGAAAAATTATCTATTAATTCTAAAGAAAAATAAAAGATTTTTTCAAAACTTGATTGGAAAGCAAAAAATATATTTTATTGTGCTTTGGATTCAACGGAGTTTAATCGGATTTCAAGTTGTGAAACTACAACTGAAATTTGAGAAAAGCTCATCACTACTTATGAAGGAACAAACAAAGTTAGAGAATTTAGATTGAATATTTTAAACGATCAATATGATTCTTTCAAAATGCATGATAATGAATCCATAAATGATATGGTAGCTCGGTTTAATGATATTTTGAATGGCTTAGCCTCATTGGGCGAGCCAAGAACTAACCTCCAAAAAGTAAAAAAGATTCTCAAGTCTTTCTCCTCCAAATGACATACGAAGAGGACTATGATTGAAGAAAAAGATTTAAACAAATTGAACTTTGATGATCTTATTGGTTCACTTTTAACATATGAGATCTCAATCCAAGAAGATCAAGAAGGAAAAGCCCCCAAGAAGAAAACATTGACATTAAAGGCAAATGCAAATGAAGAAGACTCAAGTGAAGAAGATGTGGACGAAAAGAGATTCGCTCGCTACACAAGAAAACTAGATAAGTATCTCAAATTGATGAAGAAGAAAGAAAATAATGAGAAGCCTACCCGAAGATCATACAAAAATTATAAAGAAGAGACATTTCGAAAATGTAAAAAGAAAAAGTATGAAGAGTCAAGTGAAACAAGTGACTCGTCAAGCTCTTCCAATGATGAAGCATACTTATGCTTAATGGCACACGACGATAATGTAACTTCTAATCCTTCAAATAATGACTGCTTTTCCGAAGAAAAATTTATTTAGATGTACATAAAGAACTTTCCTCCCTTATAAAAAGTTATTACTCACTTAAAGAGGAAAAATGAGAAATTACGACATGAGATTGAACATTTAAAAGAAGAAAAGAATACATATTTTATGGAGAATGAAAACTTAAAAAATGAAATTGAAACTTAAGAAATTACACATGCATGTGAAATTATAAAACTAGCATGTTCTTTAGAAATAGCAAAGAAGGAAAATGATCTTTTGAAAAATTCACAAAATAATGATAAAAGTAGTTCTTATGTAAAGAAAGATAATTCTAGAAAATACTTTGGACATGAAAACTCTTATTGAAAGTCTAATCATTCCTATGTTAGAAAATCACATATTACATGTTTTGCATTCAGATTTTATTGCCGTTATGCTTATTAATGCAAAGTAAGAAAATTTTCAAAACATGACATGATATAGGTTCCAAAAGGAACGTTCACTAACAAAATTGGATCCAAAGAAGTTTGTGTACCAAAGTTTAAATGATTATTTTTTAAGTGTGCCTCACATGTAAAACAAAGGAGAAATTGGAAATGTGAAGACACAAAGGCTATGGTAAAAGTATCATCTATCTTTGATTTCACTTAAAATTTCAAAATTACTATTTCTTTGAAAAGAAAGAACATCTAAAATTAATAATAGTGATAGGGAGAGTGTACTAAACTTTATTTTTACATATTATAAATATCATTGTTGTATCAAAGTTTTATGCCATATTTTGATTATTAATATATATATTTTTGGCCTTCATCAAATTGTTTTCATTTCGCCATTATAAAATCATCATAAATTTAGAGGGAGTTATTTCTTACATACTAACTTTTTATTATGCAATATTTTACATGTTTCTAATATGACAAAAGGAGAAAATAAATTTCTTTTCAAAGATGGCATGATTAAGGGGGAGTTACATATGATTTCCTTTATGTTTCATATACAAATTATTCTTTTTGATGAAACAAAAGGGAGAGAAATATAGGAGAAATATGATCTGAATATCACTTTATATGAAGAGTTCCTTACAATTTATATTTATGTGAATATCTATCATTGTAAGGAAAATTAAGTGTTAGGGGGAGTAAAATTGATTTTACAATTTATTTTACAACTTTTTCACAACTTATATATTTTTCATATTTCTCGGTTTGTCTTCATAAAAAAGGGGGAGATTGTTGAATATAAGTTTTAATGATACATAAAATTATATTTTGATGATACAAATCTCGAAAGATTAAAGTTAAAATGTTAAAAAAGTTTAAAGAAAAAGGGATAACTTTATGCACTACACTTTGATTAAATAATTAACTATGATCCTATTAGATTTTGGATTAATCATAATATCAAAGTTGTACAGAATTCTGTTAGCTTTCTATAGAATAAAAAATCATCTCATTTAGATAACTGTGCAAGAAGTTATGCTTAAAATAGTGCCGGACGGTCGAGCTGACGGTTGAAAAATAGGTCAACTGGTCAGGAACATAGGTCGACTGGTCCAAAACACAGGTCGACCGATCAGTGCAGAAAATGCCCAATTTCAACTAGCAGAATGTCGAGACTGTATCGGTCGAGGTACCGATCGATCGGTCCAAAACACAGGTCAACCAGATAGTGCAGAATTCGCCAATGGTCACGTTTTTCATAAAAGAAAGTGTACCGATCGATCGGTCCATATGTGCGGTTGACCGACCGTCGAGTCAAATGAACAGTAACGGTCAAATTTGAAAGAGAAAATTGTGAAATAATTTTTGGATGACTTTTTCACTTGCAGAAGCCTATAAAAGGAGCGTCAAAGCCAGAAGGAAGTGCACTCATCCAAGCCTTGAAGAAAAACTTCAAGTTATCAAAAGAAGACATTCTTCTTGAAGTTTTAATTTTTTATTTTCTCTTCTTTCTCTCTTCTTCTCTTATGAGCTTAGCTTTGTAAAGAGAGAAATATTTTAGAAAAATACTGAGAGAGCTTCTGTGTAAAAGAGGTTCAAAATCTTACCTCTTGAGCGAGAGAAAAGATTAAGTTCCATTAGAGGAGAGGTGTGCCTTACCTCTCGAAGCAGAGAAAAGACGGCGGTGTAAAGGGCTTTTCTTTCTTGCCATGTTTGAAACTAAGGAAGAGATTCTAGTAGAATCTCCGGCGGTATCGAAGTCGAAAAGTCTGAGCGAAGACATAGGACAAGGTGTGGTCGAACCTCGTCAACAACCACCGTGCATTTGTATTTGATTTTCTCTCTCTCTTACTCCCTCTCATATTATGTTTATTATCTGAATTGCTTTGATTTAAAAGAATTAACGAATCGGTTTTGTGCTTCCGTGATGGTTTTCGTGAAATCAAAATTTTCGATAGAACACAAATTCACCCCCCCCCCCTTGGTGCCCTTTAGGATCCTACACCCCTACGTATCTTAAGTTGGCTGAAAAATCAACTGTCCACTATTGTCTGCTAGCTGCACCAATGTCAAAACTTTGACCGACGATTCCTTCTCAGTGCTACAGGTGCCTCATAGGTGCCTCGATTTGTGCAAAAATGAAAGAAGAATAGAGGCATCTTGTGCATAAATTATGTGAAAGCAAATAATATTTTATAGCTACCCTTTAACTTCTATTTATAGTTCTGAATTAGGTATTTTATTAAGATACCTAATTTAGAACTATAAATAACTTATTCTGATTTGACTAATTAAAAGAAGTTATGCACAAAATATTTGACTAATTCTGATTTGATGCATAAATTCTTATTTCTTGATTTATCAAGATTAACTTAAAAATCATTTTTCTTGTTATTTGACTATGATTATAATTTTGAACTTTAATTAATCCTAAATTAAAATTCTAATCCTAATATTTAAAAGAAGTTATGGATAGAATTTTGATATTTAAAAGAACTTATTTATAGTCAAATCAGAATCTTGATATTTAAAAGAAGTTATCCTAATATTATTTATAGATATCTAAAATTATTTAATAATATATTATATTTATAATATGACTTGGCCACTTTTAAAAATATTTCTGGGTACGTCCTTGCTTCCATGAAATGTTATAAATATACTTTTGAACTTCAAGATTAACAGGGAGAAAAACATTTAGCATGTATTATTCATTTATTTCAAATAAAGAATCATTAAATGTCTCTGCGGACTCATATTCATGAATGAAAATAGGTTTCAGAGAATTCAATACATAGCATAAATTTCTATGACTTCAAATCAATCCAACAAATATCCATCCAACTAGCATCTAAAAAGTGCATGGTGACATCTTTGAATCTTTTCATGGTCTGCAGCTTGTTCGCTTCCAATGATTCAGACATCATGAGCTCCCGGTTAACAACATCCCATGCATATAACCTTATGGCACCCTCTCCTTCTCCAGAGGAGCTCGCCTTCATGAACATGCAATTTATAGGGCTAACGAACATCGACTTCCCTCCGGTGCTCCCCAGTTGAATCCACTGCTTCTTTGAATCATCAAACTCGAATAGCTGAATGCACCTATCTTCGATATCGATGTTGATGTAAGGAAATACAAGCTTATCATCCATCTCTATCAAATTACAGAAATAAAAATTATGGTAGTCAAAACTTAAGAATTTGATTCCTTCAGGCATCTCCCCAACTACAGTCAAATTCTGATCTGAGAGGTTATAGACTCCCAGTCGTCCGTCGACGTCCAAGTAATAGATCCGGTCCTTACAAAAAAGGGGCTTATAATGTGCTGACGGGAAGTTGGTTGCTTGGTGATCAATATGTAAAATTCTCCACTCTTTGTCCCCTGATACCCAGCAACAAAAAGAAGTATAGTACGGCTCGTAAACAATGCGCAGACCAATCACCACACAGTCGGAAGAAGTTGGCTTGGACGAGAAACTGAACGTGTACTCGAAGCAAGATGATTGTAGTTTGGGAAGCTCAATCATGGCCTGTGTCAAAGGGTTGAAGAATAAGAAATCAGTATTCGTTGTGGTATTCACGGCCAGCAACAGCCAACCGTTTCTTGAGTAGACGACGATGGCTCCCTCGGGCATGCTTGGCGTTTCGATGATGAACTGCTCGTTCCGCAGGTGGTCCGACAGGAGGCAGCTTTTGTTGCCATCCAAGAGCCTTAACAAGCATGGATGCCCATAAGATGTAGGATGCGATCTGGGTGACGCGCGTATCAGTATAGATCTCCAGTTCTTGCACACTCGGGATGCCTGAATGCGGTCGCCAATGTGCAGACGGGTTGTGATCAACTCCATAATGTCTTGAGATATTTCAGACCAGTTTGGCATTATTTCTTCTTGCTTCTCGTCGTTTTTGTTACCAAGGCGGAGGAGGTTGGAAATTAACTCACGCAGACCATGCATATTATATACGTACGAAGGACCTGCTCCTGCTATTGGAAGACTACTTTTGCCCGAAAGCTCTTCTTCTTCTCTTAATTTGATCTTGGAGTTCTCTGGGGGCAGATGTGGCCGGGATGGATCGATCGATCGATGCTTTTAGGTTTTGATGCTGCGGCATCTCGAGGTCAATTTATATAACCAACGTAAAACAATTCAAGTCTGAATAAGTAATAATTAATAGCAATCCGAGAAAAAAATCCAAGACGAAATAGGATTCCTACCTTGAGGCAAACACTACAAGTTTAGGAGAGGTTCCGGTCGTAAGGTATAATTTATTATTAAGGTATCTATGAGAATTAGTTTAGCATAACATTTATAATTAAATTAAGTCTTTGGTATACGTATAGGATTGGAAATATGTTAGCATTAGGTATCAAATATTATCTGTATATATATTATGATTTAGATTAGGATTACATACCAGTATGGATATTAGGATATTGATTATGATTAGGAGTAGTTTAAACGAATCTTTTATATCTGATTTTTTAAAGTTTTCAAATATTAAATCTCATTACTATACGGCTTAGGACATATATATATATATATATATTATTAAAAAAATAACAAAATGTATTATATTATATTTTTTATTTTTATACTAACCGTAATTAGGATTAGTGCTATATATTGTTTCCTTATTTAACAAATTTTGTAGGATTATTTATCTTTTAAATTTAACACTCCTTTACCTTTTTTAACAAACTTTATAGAATTAATTTTATCTTTTGCATTTAAACTTTTTAATTTAATTAAATTTTATAACTTAACATGTGTCGCGACTTGTCGCAACCTCAATCTCGTGCTTTTACCTTTATTTATATATATATTTCAAATTTTCAAAATTTTATCGTGCGAAATCATTTTAATGAACACGACAAAATCTTTTACTCATTTCTTTAATACTCTATAATCATGTGATTAATGGTCAGCCAAGTGATGGTTGACAATGTCTTGTTACCAGGCATAGTAGACTAATTGAGTACATTGAATATCTATTAATATGTTGTTCTTTTTGTATTATCCTACTTGATCATATTCAATATTTTTCTAATTTATGATATTTTATTTGTGATTACTTATTATAATATTAATATGCTTAACATAAGTAGTAACAACAATTGCAAAAAGAAAATGAGGAAAAGATAAATGAAAAAGAAAATATAATATGTAAAAAGTAAAAAAAGACATACAAATATGAAATTAATACAAAAAAAAAACTTGATTTAGTGGCCTATCTTATCGAAAAGTCCAAGACAGGCCCATCAAAATTCGAGTGACAAAATCTCTAAGGAGATAAGGTCCTCTTTTTTTAGCAGTTATTTCTTAAAAAAAATAAGAAGAAAATTTAGAAACGAGCATAATACAAGGAAGCTTTTCACATTTTTTTATAATGTATGATTGATTACTTAAAATACATTATAATTAAAGGGGGATAACCCATGATAATTTTTTTGGGGTTTAGAACTATTAGAGTAATCAAATTGAATGTGATTAATTGTTCCAAAAGATTAATTGTTATTCGATCATTTTCGCTGAGGTCGGAAAAGTAGGGTTCATCATTTCTCATGACAAATAAATGGTTGATACTGTGTGTCAACTTGAAAAAAAAAGTTGATATAAATCACATAAATGTTGTATAAGATATAACCAATTAATAACCTATTTGTCATAAAAAATTGATGTAAATATATTTGGATTTTTTCCTGTTCCTATAGAGCTTTGCTGATTTTCTGTCAAATGGTGCAATCTTAGTAATTAATATCTTTATTTTTCGATTAGAAAGAGTGACCTAAGAGCACATATACTCTAAATAATAGAATTTGAACATGAGATTTATTAATTTCTAAGTCAGGAAATGTGTCATTCCACCACGTCCACATGATTAATATATTTTGATGGCTAAAACGATCTCAATAGTGTATTCCCAATTTATTTAAAGGCTAAACCCCATAATTAATTGAAAGGAAGCAAATAATTTTAAATGTTCCTTGTTTTTATCTTCCTAATCCTAACCATATTTGCTACTACAAACACAAAAGCCATATTATATACATCATCTATATATTCATAGTATGCAATCCTCCACCTCCTTTTGAGCAACAAAACATCAACAAATGCCCAAAATCTTGTGACAAACCCTGGAGCTGCACTTAGATAAAGCCATAATTCTTCTTCTTCATCATCGTCATTAGTACTCTGGATTGGCAGATTTGTGGTATGGCCTCCTCAAGTGGAATTTAGTGGAAACCCACAAAGATGGTCATTGCCCATATAGATTGCTGGATCCAGATGGTTGTCGAATTGTCCGCCGGTCAGAATCCTCCCAGAGAAATCATTGTAAGAAAAAATTATGACATTCAAAAAATTCAAAGCAGTCATGATGAGAGGAAACTCTCCTGTAAGGATATTCAATGACAAGTCGAGCGATTCAAGATAGTGAAGTCTCATGACACTCCTCAGTCCTCGGAATTGTTCCTCTAAGACGATTTTTGGATAAGTTTAAGTTCTGCAATCCATCCAATGTGGTGACAGCTTCTGGAATTCCTTCTGAGATATTATTGCTGGATATTCATCGTCTCTTCCTTTCATGTCAATATTTATGGCATCTTGATATCCTTTTACAAAGCGTTCTTCCCCGGGGGATTTCTTCATTGCACTTAGATTGGCAAAGCTTTGTGGTATGGGCCCTGATAACATGTTGTCTGAAAGTTGACTTTAAGAGAGAAGAGGTAGCCAATCTCTGCAGGAATTTTTCCAACAAACATATAAGATCGAAGGTTTAACACAACCAATGTAGTCAAGTTTCTTCCTAATATAACCAGGTTGGAATGCTTCCACTGAATTTATTGTTCCCCAGATAAAGAACCTTTAATTTACTGCAATTTTGTAAAACCAATCCGGCATGGCATCCGATATTCCCACGGCATTGAACTGACCTTTGAAGTTCCCATGGCATCCACGGCATTGCATTGAAATGAAACATCTTAGAATTTGTATATCAAACAACCGCAAACGACAACGACTTTGAAAGTAGGTCGCCCCGCAATAATATCTTTCTTCGATGTCTCTCTTCATTGAATTGAGCTAATGAAAGAAGAATTTGTCCACTGAACATAAAGGAGAATGAAAAAAAAAAAAACAAAAAGCATAACATCCATGAATATATTTTAGAGCATAATAATGACCACACGAAGTTTCACATGTTGAAGTTCGGATGGACACGACCCAGAATGATTTTAAAATTATGCATTTACGTTTTGTTTATAAAAAATATATATAGTAATATAATATAATATATATAGTAATATAATAAAAAATATATTTTAATTATTTGAAAGTAATATAATATATATATAGTACAAAAAATAATTATTCCTAAATCTTTATTAATTTGTCACCTTAAAGAAATCAACTCAAAATTATTATGTTTTGACAGTTTTAATTAGATTAAAAAATAATTGTTTATGATTTATAGCATTTGTATTTCAGATATTTTGTCGTAATATTTTTGTTGATTTATTATACTTTGTAAGTCATTTTTTATATACTTTTCCTTGGTTTAAAAAGATTTTGCTCTTTAATCTACAGGGTCTTGGTTTTATTCAGGTGATGTTATAACATGTTAATAGTACATGCACGTTTTAAAAGATTATAATATTTCTTTACAATAAAGATGGCAAAGCAATCTTTTTGAAAAGCTTATTTTTTTTTAATTGACTTCAATTTCAGCTTTTTGCAAAAGCAAAATGTGCTGTGAGTGTGAGACAATGGTGTCAAAAAATAATTTGTGAAATTATCACCAAACATCAAAGTCAAGAAAAGCAACTTCATTCGTCAAAAATCAAACAAAAAAGCTGAGGATATTGTCCTTTGACACTCAACTGTTAAATCGAGTAGACAAAATTACAGTTGAAAATGAAATTTGAGTGATTTACATAATTTTTAATGACAAAATTACACTCAACTTCATTAATTACTTTGGCGCTCGTATCAGATTATATTCAGGTAATTAGTTTTTCATTACTTACTTCAACTTCATCCGTAGGGTATCTTTCTACCACTTCAAATCAACCCAACAAGTCCGATAAACATCCAACTCACGCTCTTCCACATCTTCAAAGTTTCTCGTGTTCTGCAGCTCGTTCATGCTCTCCCGGTCAAAGGGATCCCATCCATATAACCTTTCGCCTTCTCCTTCTTCACCTGAGGAGGTCGCTTTCACCAACATGCAGTTTGTGGGGCAAAAGAACACCTTCCTCCCTCATGTGGTCTCCACTCCACTTCAATCCATTGCTTCTCTAATTCGTCGAACTCGCATAGATAAATGGTCCTTCTTCTTTCACTGGTGTGGTCGATATGGGTGTAAAAGAAGATAACCTTATCATCCATCTCAACAAAACTATAGTAATAATCAGAACCAGAGGTCTGGATTCTTATGGGCACTCCCCGATCACATCTAAATTCTGCTCCTGGAGGTTATAAATTCCTATCCTTCCTTCTAGGTTGAAGAGATAGATCCGATATAACGAAGGGCTTACGACGTGTTACGCTTTTGTAATTACAGACGCGAAAAGTTCTCCATTCTTTTTCACCTGGTTCCCAATGGTAAAAATAAGTGAAGTTGGGCGTGAAAGTTTGAGCGCCAATGACCACGCAGTCGGAAGAAGTTGGCCGGGACGAGAACCAACAGGAAAACACGTATTCTAATTTGGGAAGCTCAACGCTCTCCTGTGTCAAAGGGTTAAAGAAGAATAACATAGCATCATGCATCCTAGTCCTTTGAGACAGCAACAGCCAGCCATCGTTGGAGTGCACGATCACAAGGTCTTCGGGTAGGCTGGGCGTTTCGATGACAAACCGTTCGTCGCCGCGCAGATGGTCGATCAGTTCGCATCTCTTGTTGCCGTCCAAGAGCCTGAACAAGCACGGATTTCCATATGAGACGGGGCACGATTTGGGTGCCGCGCGCAACAATGCAGACCTCCAGTGCTTGCACACTCGCGATGTCTGGCGATCGCCGATGTGCAGACGGGCGATGATCAGCTCCAAAATGTCTCCTGATATTTCCAACCAATCCGCACCTTTCTCTTCTTCTGCTTCTTGCTCATTACCTGTTGTTTGGCTATTACCTACGAGGACCTGGTGGAAAAACAATAAGAATTAATGCTTGCTGGTGTTAAAGGTTAGAACCTGAATAATTTTTATTGATAATGACAATTAATACAGCTGTACCTGTTCCTGCTGCCGCTGGAAGAAGGAATGATGCTTCTTACTCCGCTTGCTTGAAGGATCGACCGTAGTTTCGTCTATTGAATCGGTCTCAGGATTCCCCTCATGGATCGGCAGATCGAGTAGACAAGGCAGAGGACGAAGGCAGACGCGCTGGTGGCAGCAGCGATCCATACCAAACAACTCGATCTCTTGGTGATATCGGGCAAGAAGAACTCTCTTGGTGATACGTCGCGAACGGCGTTTTTATGGGTGCGTTACACTTCGTCGAATGTTCTCGTCTTTTTTTTCGTTTTTTTTTTCTCGAGCCGCAATCTTTTTTTTTTTTCAAATTTCATCTATTTTTTTTAATTATTTTGATTTATATGTATATATACTTTATAATATATTAATACCTTATTAAGGATATTATAAAATTATTTATTAAATATTATTAATTAAAAACTATAAAATAATTAGTTCTAATAATTAATAAATATTTTATTAATTAAACTATTCAAATTTTTTTTAAAAAAATAAATTATATTTGGATTTTAAAATGTACGTAAATTATAATATTAATAATATTTAAAATTTTTAATCAAAATAAATAAAAATAATATTAACAATATAACAATTTATGTAAATTATAATATTAATAATATATTCTTATTTACTATAATTTTATACCTCATAAAATAATAAATTATATTCTTAGTTCTTACTTTTTATCCAAACACCCACTAAAACTTATTCATCACATCAACTTTTTAAATTCCCATTCTTTTTCATCCAAACACCAACCCAAATTTTTCTATCACATCAATTAGTTCTCGAGAACAAATATTCTACTAATGTTCTCGCCTATGGCTGCGTTCCATAGACGAGAATATTAGTAGAATATTTGTTCTCGAGAACTAATTGATGTGATAGAAAAATTTTGGTTGGTGTTTGGATGAAAAAGTGTAATGATGGGGATTTAAAAAGTTGATGTGATGAAAAGTTTTAATGGATGTTTGGATAAAAAATAAGAACTAAAAATATAATTTATTATTTTATGAGGTATAAAATTGTAGTAATAAGAATATATTATTAATATTATAATTTACGTAAATTATTATATTGTTAATATTATATTTATTTATTTGTATAATACATTTTAAATATTATTAATAGTATAATTTACACACATTTTAAAATCCAAATATAATTTATTTTTTTAAAAAATAATTGAATAGTTTAATTAATAAAATATTTATTAATTATTAGAACTAATTATTTTATAGTTTTTAATTAATAATATTTAATAAATTATTTTATAATATCCTTAATAACGTATTAATATATTATAAATTATATATACATATAAATTAAAATAATTAAAAAAATAGATGAAATAAAAAAAAGATTGCGGTTCGAAAACAAAAAAAAGACAAAGATGAGAACATTTCTCAAAATTTTCTCGCCCAACTGACGCTCGTCACGGGGTGCGTTTGGCAGAACAATCGGAACAGGAATGTTCCGATTGTTCTGGGTTGCCAAACGCACCCTATAGGATCACTATAACAAAAAGAACTCAAGATCGAATAGGATTTTATTTTATTTTATTTTCACTTTTGAACCTTATTGCTTTTTTTACGTTCATCAATTTTTATACGGCTCGTTCAGATTTTTTTCTATGTAAAGTTATTTCCAATTTTCGTGTTGTAAAAGGATTGAATATATCATAAGTTTGTTTAACTTATCTTTTAGTAGTACTTTTGTTCTTATTAATAAAAGTTCGTAAAACAATCGTTCGACTTTGTTATAGTCGATCAGCGGTTGAATTCAAGATGGAGATGGTGTAATGATTTTTTATGCTGTACGTGTTTATTTGAACAAATTTTTTACGCATTATTATTATTATTATTATTATTATTATTATTATTATTATTATTATTATGGTGGTATAAATTATACGTTATGATAATGATACAATGTTCAAGGGGTTGATATTAATCTTAATAAAGTCCAAACCTCGCTTATAAGAGATGGTGCACACGTTCGGAAGATTTGTGTTTATGAGCGTGCAAGTTAAATAATAGAATAAAATAAAAAGAAATAAAAAGGTTTGAGCATTACCAAAATTATTAATAATTTTTCTTATGCACATTATCATGAGGCATTTAAAGTGCATTATACTCCTCTCCTTCCTTTCCAAAGATGTAAAAAAAAGGATAATTACTAACTTCTTTAGATTTTTATTAGATTTTATTACTACTTTTATTAGGCTCTATTTGGCATAAAAAATGTTTTTTTAAAAAATGATAATTATTTATTATTTGTAAATTAATTTATTTGCATCATTTGTAAATTTATTTATTTTATTTATTTGGCATAATAAATTTATTTATTTGTAAATTAATTTATTTGAGTTTTTTTTTTTTTGAAAAGCTAGTTGAGGTAACTTCTAAGCCTTTAAAAAGCAATGGATGAATGTTACATTATAATTCCCTTTTTAAATGATCAACCATTACTTACATGCATGTAAAAAATGATGCAAAAGTTGGGATAAACTGTTATTGTTTTTTTATTATTTACATTACAATAAAAACATTTTTTTATTATACTGCTTTTTATTGTTTTACAATAACAGTTTCATTCATAAATTTTAATTAGATGATTTCAATAAAATTTTAAATGAATGTAATTAAGAAATAATATATAAATTAATAGATTAAGGTATATTATGTCATTTTAGCTAAATTCATCAAATATATTTTAAATCTATAACAAAAAAATATAATCATTTTTTAATATTATCACAATTATAAAATTATTAAAATTTAATATTCTGGAAACAAATTATTAAAACAACTGATAAATATTTTGTGCCCTAAAAATCATCCAAATCAAATATTTGCGACGTTTATATTCGCACAGGCCGGCCGGGTCGTCATTGAACTGAGCAGACCCGGTGGGTCGGTCGTCTTGTTAACCCTTTGATAAAAATTATTCGCAAGTGACGTTTATATTCTTTGGTCACGTTTAATAAATATTACGAAGAAATATTAAAATAAATTGTAACGTTTCACATAAATTTTTTGGCTTGTATGTAACGTTTCACATTAGTTGCGTCGTAACGTTAAAACGTGATAAAGTTAAAAAACAAATAAACGTTTATCAATAACGACGTCAACGAGAAACGTCACTGACAGCCTGAATCCCTATCGCCGCCGCCGCCGTCATCTTTCGCCTGTCTCCGCTCCGTCATCTGGGATCCGCCGTAGTGGCCTCCGTCTGGATCTGTGACCCCGACACTGATCGGCGTCTCGACCGCCTTCTGCTCCGGTTAGATCTGTAACCCCGCCATTGATCTGCTCGACGCTGTCGTCGCCGCCCAGATATTAAAATCTGGTATTGCAATTCTTTTGGGGCTTTAGATACTCTCTTAATCGTGCTATTAAAAGCTGAATACTGCATTCTATTTATTCCATGAAGCGTTTTTTTATTTATGATTGTAGCAATCCGTCGGTTTGATTTATAATTTTACCACCTACTTGTTCAAATCAATCTGAAATGTCTGCCCTGGCATCAATCATAATTTAACAAATTTCTTATCAGAGTAATATTACTGGTAAAATGTGTTCCTGATTAGAATTTAGAACTTGCACACGTTGATAGGGTTGCTTCTTGTCAAATCATTGTTTCCAAACTTTGATATGATTAAGTTCATGCGAAAATGACATCCTTAACGACTCATCCTTAATGTAATGCAAAAGAGTCAATATAAGCACATATATAAATTGTATATGTGCTTATATTGACTTTTTTTGCATTACATTAAGTTCGCTTAATAATAAGTGTACTTTCCCTCATCTGGAAGCTCAATTAGAGGACAAGAGCATTGAAGAATTTGTGCAAATTGTGAAAAGTGTAATTGCAGAATCGCCACTAATCGATTATGATATAGATTCAATATTATCAACATATGCATATTCTACAACAGTTTCTTAGGAAAATGTGAAAAGGATGCTCCGATGACTACGTGCTAGACATCAAGTATGGTAACAATGAAGAGAATGATGTGGTGAAGACATTTGTCCTCTCAAGAAAAGGAAAAAAATTGTGACACACTTGGATAATGAATATTTTGCCAACGCCTATTAATATCTTGTTGTGTTGTATACATTTCATCAAGTAAATGTCTGTTAAATCTTTTGTTTTTGAGCAAGCCATTATATCATTTTTTAAAGTTTGCACCTTTTGAACTTTTACTCAGGTATTTTGTACTACCTTGCATCTTTTTTAGATATTTTTCAGATAACTCCGCCTATGTTTTATAGCCGGTCCCAAGCCTGGATAAAGGAGGAGGGTTGTGTTAGGCCTCGGCAGCCAGCGTAAAACCCTGTCGAATCTCATGAACATGGTTAGGCCCCGACAGCCAGCGTAAAACCCTGTCGAATCTCATGAACATGGATCAACTGGCGTCGTTTGATCCATGTAGCCGACCCCACCTAGTGGGATAAGGCTTTGTTGTTGTTGTTGTAGTATTATAATGATGGAACTTCGGAAGGGGCCACGACGCACGAAAGGAAAGGCTTTTCAGAATATTAACAACTGATGTAGTTGGCATATCGTTACAATTACCTGAACATCAAGAAGATTCTGCTTCTCAACAAAATCTCGAGGTCCCACAACCCAAGAGAGGAAAGACAAGTTATAATAATCGATCTGACATCAGTTGTCATATCTTCACAACTGCCTAATGATCAAGAAGTTTCTGCTTCTCAACAATATCCAAAGGATTCACAATGCAAGAGAGGAAAGACAATTCAAGATAAACTACCTGACATAGTTGTCATATCTTCACAACTACCTGATGATCAAGAACTTTCAATTTCTTATCAACAAAATCCTAATGGCTCGCAACGCACGAGAGGAAAGGCAATTCAGAGTAAGCGATCTGAGACAGTTGTCACATGTTCACGACTACCTGATGATCAAGAAATTTCAGCTTCGTATCGACAAAATCCTAATAGACTACAGAGCGATAGAGGAAAGACAAATCAGAATAATCAATCTGACACAGTTGTGGTATCTTCAAGGATACCTGATGATCAAGAATTTTCTGCATCTTCTCAACAAAATCCCAAGGATGCACAACACAAGAGCCAAAATATAATCCAGACTAATCGATCTGATGTTGTTGACAAATTTTCAGGACTACCTGATGCTCAAGTAGTTTTTACTTCTTCTCCACACAATCCCGAAGGCGTACATGTAGTTGGTGGTGATGCATTGGGTAGGACTTTACCTAGTATTGCTCCATAACAATGTTATATCTATATTTTAATCTTGTTTTGAGCATAGCAAACATACTATATTTAATGTTGTTCCTTCTGCAGCAGCTGATTCAGTTTCTGTTAGTGCTTCTAAGAGGGGTCCTTATTGGGGTTATTCACTTGTTAAGGATTGCATGCGACAAGGTGAAAAGATAAAAATTGAGTTCACCGCTGATGGAGGTCGTCCACTCACAACAACTCAATCAACAAGAATGGCCTCAGAGGTTGGCAAAGCTTGTAGAGATTTACTCCCCTTGTATATTGATGGCGATTGGAGAACCCTTCCTTTAGAAGTGAAGCATCATGCTTGGGAGCGTGTTCAAGCTAGTACCATTGAGATTTATAAACATAAATTATTCCATTCAATAATTTTACTTTTTAAACATAAGTTTTGTATTATTATTTGAGATTTATAAAGAAAATATCTGTTAGGAAGATTTGATTTCTTTCGGAGAGAAAAATTGGATATTTCCTTGAATAACACTGAGATCTTGAACTTTATTGTGTAGCTTGTTACTTTGTCTACCATGCAAGTATCATTCATGCCTTGAATAAATGTAGTTTTTTTGGTTTTTAACACATGATGATGCTGTTTAATATGATCAATGCAGTTATAGGTTCTTTTGAGAAGAATTAGATGAAATAATGAGGTCCTATCATAACTGTATGTAATATTGAGGGGCTCAGCTTAATTTCTGGATTGTTGCCTTAAAGAAAGGTTTCTGTGAAAGAAGACAAAGTTTCTTCTTTTATATTATAGAAAAAGTAAGTCGCCATGACCAATTATAATAGTACCACTTAATTTTCCTGGTGTATATAACATTAATATTTATCACTAACTTAACTAATATTAATATTTTACTTTTATTTAATTTATATCAGATTAGTTTATTTCTAAATTAGTAAGAAAAGAAGAAATAAGGAATCTAAAAATTACACCTCCACAACAAAATATGGGTTTACTTCTTTCTTCTTTTATAATCAAAAGTAATGGAAGAGTAATAGTCAAAACATAATACAGAGCATAGAAAATAAATGAAAAAGATTTGGACGCCCGATTGTTCTAACTATTATGGTACAAGAGTCATATGTCTCTAATCTTTGCCAAATTAATTACGACAAAAACATAAAGCTTATCGTATGACTCGTCTATGTATTGAAAGTATACAACCCTCCACTTCTTTTTGAGCAACAAAGCACCAACAAGTGTCCAAACTCCAATGACAAATCCTAAAATTGCACTTACATAAAACCATACCTCATCATTCTCTTCTTCTTTGTCAATACTTGTATTATGAGATGGTTGATAAACAGATCCTCCACAAGTGGAATTTAATGGAACGCCACAAAGATGGTCATTGCCCAAATAGATGGATGGATCTCTGCTATCGAATTGTCCACCTGTGGGGATCCTTCCGGACAAGTCATTGAAAGAGAAGTTCATAATAGCCAAAAAGTTTAAAGCTGACATGGTCGAAGGAATCTCTCCCGTAAGGTCATTAAACGATAAGTCAAGAGATTCTAAAGATCGTAGTCCCTTAATGCTCCATGGAATTGTTCCTGTTAGTTGATTTCTAGACAAGTTCAAGTTTTGCAAACCAAATAGAATTGTAAGAGCTTCAGGAATCCCTCCAGAAAGATTATTGCTTGATAGATCTATGCTTGTGGGTTTTACTTCCAAATATTCTTGGTCCATTCCTTTCGTGATTATGTGTCTCCCAACATCCAAAGTTATAAATGGGCGCCGATAAGAAGGCTTCATTGGATTGAAGTTGGCAAAGCTTTCCGGTATAGGTCCAGATAACATGTTATTTGAGAGGTCAATGACCCCGAGGGAGGAGAGATTACCAAGCTCGGTAGGAATTACTCCATGGAACATATTTGAATGAAGGCGTAATATCGTCAATTGCGACGAGATATTTCCTAACCATGTTGGTATGCTCCCGCTGAGCATATTATTCCCGAGATCAAGGATCGCCAAAGTATTACAATTCTCTAGTGCCAAAGGGAGGCCTCCTGATAAGTCATTATTGCTTAAATCGATATCATACAATCGAGTGTTGTTATCCCAGCAGTCTGGTATCTCTCCTGATAGTTGATTGCTGTGGAGATTAATAGATACAATCTCTTTCAGTTTACATATCGATGAGGGTATACTCCCATTTAATTTGTTTTCAGAGACATATAATACACCGATAGCCATCATCATCTCATTTATATTTTGAGGAATCGGCCCTGATATTGAATTGTTTGATAGCCATAATCCTCCAAGTGCCGCTGAGAATTGTGGAAATGGGCCCTCGAACTGGTTATTGCGCAGATCAAGAGATTCAAGATGTTTTAGGTGACGGAGTGAAACAGGGAGCTTGCCTTTTATTTTGTTGTTTGACAGATCGATTGAGTGCAGGTTAAGAGATAAGTTCCAGAACCAATCTGGCACCACATCTGATATCTCAACTTGAGGCATACTTATAGTTGAAATATTCTCCATTCCTCGAAGCCATGAAGGAAACGCTGATCCAACTTTGCATCCGTCCAGTTTTAACTCAGTTAACTTCCAAGGTGGACTCCATTCATCTTTGATGTCAATTGTCAGCAGGTTGCCATCCAAGTATAGTTTCTCGAGGCTACTTAGATTTCTGAAATGTGCCTCGGTGAGAACACCGTCAAAAGAATTTCTACTTAAATACAGGTCAACTAGTCTGTTAAGCTGTCCAAGACTTTCTGGTAGCATTCCACTCAATTTATTGCCTGAAAGGTCGAGGACTTCAAGAGACGGCAAGTTAAAATCGGGTAAATGCCCAGTGAAACTATTATGAGAGAGGTCGAGGACTTCAAGAGACGTCAAGTTTAAATCGGGTAAATGCCCAGTGAAACTATTCACAGAGAGGTCAAGGTGCTTTAAGCTACCAATTTCGAACAACCATCGGGGTAATGAGGTGTTGAATTCATTGCCAGAAATATCAAGGACGTGTAATGAAGTGAAGTTAACACCAAAAGGAAAAACACCAGGAATATAAGTTAAAGCATTATCCAAGTGCAACACTGAGAGCAAAGGGAGCATACCAAGCCATTGCAAAGCAGAAGATGCGTTCTTAATTATCACCTGATTCAGGTTGAGAAACTCCAGAGAAGAAAGATGGTACAGCCAGGAGTCATCTTGGATCCTCAGTCGAGGACCCTCTAAGTTCCAAGACCAAGAGAGATCAAGATGACGCAAGCTAGAGAGGTTGCCCAACTCCGTAGGAACAGTTCCAACGACCCCTGCTCCTCGTAGATCGAGGTACCTCAGTTTCTGAAATGAACCGATGAATCTTGGGATGGGAGCGTCCTTGAAGTTAATCCAGCTGAGATCCAAGTAAGTCAGATGTCGCAGGACGAGCAAGCATGGATTGATCTCATTTCCTCCGTCGATCTTACAATATTCAGGACATGGAGTGTGCAGTTTTATGACGTGCCCGGTGTGGTTGCTGCACATCACTCCCGGCCAGCTGCAACAATCGTGGCCAACCCAGGATGACAGAAGACCATGGGTGTCGTTGAGGCCAGCTTTGAACTGGAGGAGGGCCTTCCGCTCATCTTCCCTGCAACTGATGGTGGGTGCTCCATGGCAACGACGGAGCTGCTCGCTCTGAAAGCATGAGAGAATCAGCAAAGAAAGGAAAGCAGCACATTGGATCATACCCATGGAATATCTTCTAGACGAGCATTAATTTGCTGTATGTCCAGATGATGGTCACTAAATTTTAGAAGATTTATTTATAGTTGAACTAGGAATTTGACTACAAGTCCTCAAATGTTAAACCACCCTTCCAACTTACAAGTCTTGGACGTGTTCAGGGGCTTCCAATACTTTACAATTAGCAAGCGCAATGTCTGCCTTAATCTAATTTTAATCACAAATTGTTTTCCTAATTTATTGATCATTTTCCTTTTTCTTTTCTAATTATATCTTTATTTGCTTTCAAACTCTTAATTAAGAAGAAGTCTTAATTTAATTGGCTGTCAAACATTTTATTTGCTTTCAAACTTTAGATTAAGAAGACGAGAAGAGAAGAGAACTAATTTTTAATGGACAAGTGGCAGTTTGATTCAGATTTTAATTCCATGTACATTATCAAGAAAAAATTGAACTAATTACAGTATCCATCTGGGATTACTTAATTCCTCGTATGTAACGGCCTCAAACTTCCAACGTCCAACTCAGATGACTTTAGTCAATGCCTAGACTACGTTATTGATCAGATGACTTTGAAATTCCAAGTCCTCCAAGTTCCAATCCCAAATAATGCCTAGAACGGTACTCTTTAACTGATAATGAGGAATTTAATGATATAAATGGAAATAAGTGTTGGAGCAACCAAATCATATTGTTGGTAAGATTGCTAGATAAGCTACAATCATATCAAATTCTCTCGTATTGTTATAATAATGTGATTTCAAATCAGAAATGAAATAAACGGAAAATTGTCATTTTCTTTTCGGCTTAAACTACAAAGCTGAAAAAAGTAAACTTCCAAAACATTGGGGGCAGGAAAGGAGAGGAGAGAAAAATAATATTGGAAAGCTCGTAATAATAAAAATGAAGGTGAATACATATGGAGAATAAGAAATGATTTTTTTTTCTTTTTTTTTAAAAATTGAGGACTGTGTAAGAACCAAGAAAAAGTTGAGTGATTTAATGAAAAATCAATTACTACATTTGTAATACCCAAAATGTTTACTTAAGAATATTATTATTATTATTGTTATTATTATTACTGAAAAACCTCATAATCGTCTAAGTACATGTGATCCTTGCGTGAAAAAAGTTTTGAGAATATCTTGACTTACAACTTCCATGAAGAGGAAGCAAAGAACATGAAAGAGGAGATGAAAGCAAAATCTACTATCCTGAGAAACTAATATACTTAATTCCATGAAATATCACAAATATACTTTCAGCAAACCTTTTGAAAAGTATAACACAAACCGAACCAGTGGAACCAGGGTTGCCTGTTTGTGGCAAAATATTCGCTATATGTATTACATATCTATATTTATTATATATTTTTAACTTTTATTTATAGTTTGTCTCCCCTAAATTAAATTGAAGGTTATTGTACTTATATTATTTATAAGTATCTAATATTATTTTATATAACATATTCTTTTTATAATATGAGTTGGTCCTTTTTGAAAAATTTATGTGTCAGTCCTTGCTTCCATGAAATGACACGAATATAATTTTGAACATCATGATTGACAGGAGCTTATATTATTTATATATTTAAAATAAACAATCATTAAATGTTCTCCCCGAACTCACAAATAGGGTTAAGATAATTTAATACATAGCATAAATTTCTATGACTTCAAATCAATCCAACAAATATTCATCCAAATAGCATCTAAAAAGTGCTTGGCGACATCTTCAAATCTTTTCGAGCTCCGCAGCTTGTTTGTTTCCAATGATTGATCGGACATCATGACCTCCCAGTGAACAACATCCAATGCATATAACCTTACGCCCTCTCCTTCTCCAGAGGAGATCGCCTTCACGAACATCGACTTCCCTCCACTGCTCTCTAGTTGAATCCACTGCTTCTTTGAATCGTCAAACTCGAATAGCTGAATGCATCTATCTACGATGTTGATGTAAGCAGATACAAAGCTTATCATCGATCTCTATCATATTATAGAAATAAAAATTATGGTAGTCAAAACTGAAGAATTTGATTCCTTCGGGCATCTCCCCTACTACAGTCAAATTTTGATCTTAGAGGTTATAGACTCCTAGCCATCCGTGTGCAAGTAATAGATATGATCCTTGAACACTATAAGAAAGTAGTCAATTTGTGATGGACCGTTTGCGACGGAAAAGAATCCTTCACATTTTTCAACGGCAGTTGCAATGGATAGAAAAAATCTTTCCAAATATCGAGGGCCGAAAAATCCTTTGCTACTATAGACGAAAATCTCTGCCAGTAATTACTGAGGAATTCAAATCCATCGGTAATTTCAAAGACTAGATCCGTCGGTAATTATCTTTATAATAATATATATGTGATTAATATACGTACATATTTACTATTTTATTATTAAAATTACTATCGAATCTAGCTTTCGAAATTACCAATAATTTTAAATCCGTCGATAATTTCGAAGGCTAGTTCCATCCGTAATTATTATAAATATATGTGATATCATATAAGCATATGTTTACTATTTTATTATTAAAATTACTGACGGATCTGACCTTCGAAATTACCGATGAAAGAAAATCCATCAATAATTCCAAAGGGATCTTTAATTAAACTTAACATTTTATTATTAATGTTTGTAATATAATATAATACATATTTCTATTTTACATTTACTTATATTCTTTTCTTGATGCATTAATAAAATAATATACTAAATAAGTTATCATTATTTTTCTTTTTTCTCATTAGTATTTTGTCTTTTTACTCATTTTCATTTTAATATATTTATAGATATAGAATATAGATTATAAATACATTTATGATATAAAATAGATAAAATTTTAATAAAATTAAAATATGTTAACTTCCTATTCAAGATATAACTAATTTTAATCATAGGTATAAATTTTGGCTTACATCTTAGATTCACAAAAGATGATTTTTGTAAAAAGTACATTTACAAATTATTAATCATTATAATCTTAAAATTAGTATCTAGGATAAGAAGTTAACACTTTTACATCTCATTTTTATAAATTAACTACAATTAATAAATTAATATATATTGTCTATATCTTTATCTATACTAGTGTCATGACCCGCGCAATGCGCAGACGATAGAAAATTAAACAAATATATTGATTACAAAATAAAATATTAATTAA
The DNA here is from genome assembly GCA_030549335.1 of Pontederia crassipes. Lineage (NCBI taxonomy): Eukaryota > Viridiplantae > Streptophyta > Magnoliopsida > Commelinales > Pontederiaceae > Pontederia > Pontederia crassipes. The sequence continues at coordinate 44,537,418 of CM060197.1, read as the reverse complement.
AATTTTAAAATTTTTATATTAAATTATAATTCAAAATAACTTTTTCTATACTATCTAATAATCTTTCCCCTTAGAAATTTATATGTGTAAACATATTACACTAAATTTATTGGAAATCATTTTTAAAAATGTACTGGATTTTATTTTATTTTATTTACTCTATCTTGGCCACTTACATTTTTTATTTATTTAACATTTATTACTTGAAGATTTTGATTTTATTGATGCTAACTTATACATGATGATATAGACTACTTTTTCTAGATATATCTTTCAATATAACATATATATGTATAATAATTGATATATTATTTATTTTTGAACAATCATATATTATAATTAAGTAAATACTATTTATTTTTATTGTTTAACATTGTCTATTACTTAGACTTTTATTTTATTTATTCATTTTCTATGTGACGACATAAAAATGTCATATTCAACATATTTTACCTTTTATAATATGGACATATATTTTATATAAAATAATTAGATGGGTCTTTATTTTATTTCATTCTAATATGTGATTTCATTAAAATTGACTTCTATATGTATGTAAACATAGAAAAATTAAAGTTATATATATTATATATCATACTTAAACAAATGTTTAAAATATTTAAACATTTTAAGTCAATTTATTAATTTTATTATAATTTATCTTAAATGTATACTTAATATTTTGTAACTTTCTTCCAATAATCTACATAAACAATTCATTTACTTTTAAATAAAATCATTAGAGTGAGCATGTATGTATGTATGTATGTATGTATGTAGGTATGTATGTATGTATGTACGTATGTACGTATGTATGTATGTATGTATGTATGTATGTATGTATGTATGTATGTATGTTTATTAAATATAAATAAAATTGAAGATAAAATATTTTACCTAAGAATATGTATAATATGCTATTAGATTATAGTTATAGTTAATTCATTATGAAAATCATTATCATATAGTTAATTCAACTATTGTTTTTTTTAATGTTAATTCATTATGATCATCGTTATATTACTTCGACAGTTTTTATATAATTATTAAAAGGAAAGAAGTCTTAGGACAAATAGTGTTAGGACCAAAAAATCCACATATAACTTTGTTAAAAGAATCACCATTTTGTTATTGACTTTGTTATAATTTCATGAAACTATTTGGTATAACCATATTATTTTTAATATTGGATTCAATAAATTATTTTTTTCTTGAAATGATTGAATTTGCGTCTATTACTTTTATGATAATATTTGTATTGATGCATAATAAAAAAATCATTATATTTTTATTGTTATATTATGATAGTAATCATAATGAAATAATATTCATTATTTTAATAATAATATAGTAAACTTAATAAAAGTATGTATGGACTTATGAGTATATGTTTAAGATAATTTCCCAATTAATATCAAAATCATCTTATCATAAAAGGTTATTTATAAAGCCCAAAAATATAAGAAAAAATAAGTGAAAAAATAACTATTATCTAATATAATATAAAACATATTATACATATTATATTATTATTATTACTGATGATTTCGACCTTCGATATTACCGACGGGCGTAGATCCGTCGGTACTACCAAAGGAGACACCCCTTGGTAATTTTTATTATAATATTATATATCTAATATAATATAAAACATACTATAAATATTATAATATTATTATTTATGGTTTTGACCTTCGATATTAGCGACGGATTTATATTCGTCGATAATTCCAAAGACTAGCCTGTCGGTAATTATATTTATAATTTATTATTAATGTTTATAACATAGTACCTAATTATCTTCCATTTATTTATAATATTTATACTATAATATTATATTATTAATTTTTATAATAATATATATTAATACATATAATATTATCAATGTTTAATAAGAATATTTGATATCATATACATTTATAATAAATTATTATTTTAATTACCAACGATGTAACTTTCGAAATTACTGACAAATTTGAATATTTAGGTAATTTTGAAGGATAGAGCCATGGGTAATTAAAATAATAATTTATTATTATTATTTATAATATAATACACATCTATCTTCTATTTATTTATAATATTTATACTATAATATTATATTATTAATGTTTATAATATTATATATCAATACATATAATATTATCAATATTCAATAATAATATTTTATATCAGATACATTGATAATAAATTATTATTTTAATTACCAACGGATACACGCTTCGGAATTACTAACGGATTTATATCTCTCGGTAATTTTGAAGGGTAGTCCCGTCGATATCTCTAATTTTTTCCCCCGTATTTTCTCTTCTCTCCCCCTCTCCATCTCCCTCAGTACTCGGGCCGCCCCCATCTCCTTCCCCTCTCTCGTCTCCGGCCACCCGTAGATGGGGCCACCGATCCACCTGTCTGGCATCTAGATCTGACTTCCACGATTAGATCCGGCTGCCTGACTGTTTTCCATGTACACATCAATGACTTGACTTCCAAGTCCTCAAATGTTCAACCACCCTTCCAACTAATTTTAGGAATTTGACTACAAGTCCTCAAATGTTTAACCACCCTTCCAACTTCCAACTAAATTTCAGGGGCTTCCAATACTTTACAATTTGCAAGCGCAATGTATGCCTTGATCTAATTTTAATCACAAATTGTTTTCCTAATCTATTAATCCTTTTCCTTTTTTTCTTTTCTGACTATATCTTTATTTGCTTTCAAACTCTTAATTAAGAAGAACTCTTAATTTAATTGGCTGTCAAACCTTTTATTTGCTTTCAAACTTTAGATTAAGAAGAACTAATTTTATGTTGCTATTTTTAATGCACAAATGGCAATTTGATTCAGATTTTATATTGAATTTGAAATAGACACCTGCTGAAACTATATATTACTACATATAAATATATATTACTACACGTTTAAGGGGGGTCGGGTCGATGAACCCAATAATCCAACCTTGTCTAAAATATGTTGGGTCGGGTCAGAGTCACTAGATCACGACAGGTCCTGCAGAGTGGAATTTTTCAACTAAGTCGGCCGGACCCAATGAATTAGGCGATGGTTATACATTCAACGGTTGTCATAGTTCTATTCTACTGCATTGTTGTTTATTTTATAAATTTATTTAATTATATCATTAATAATTTTATAGTAAAGGAAATATGGTACATATTAATAATAACCCTATTCCATATTCTATTCCTAATATATAATATATGTACATATAAAGAAAAATATATTGCATGAGATCCATGTAATAAAATATATAGTATATTAGAACAAAACTAAAGCAAAAGTAAAAAAATAAACAAAAAGGAATAAAATATAATTTTAAATAAGAAAATAATATAGTTTTTGGAATAATAATTATTTAAATAAGAAAAGTTAAAACTCCAAAAAAAAAATAAACATAGTTAAACAGGAATAAGTTAGAGATTAATAAAAAAGAAACATAGTATAATCCTAAATCAAAACAGTATTGTATATGTTTAATTATTTTCAGAACTTTCTGTCATAATAAAAAGTGTGACAAAAAATAAACGTTTGCTACAGAAATAAAAAATAAATATAAATAAATAAGTTTATTTATAATTAGTATTAAGAATCTTTTATGTAAAATATATTTAGAATAATAACTATAATCAAATTTAAATAAAAAATTAGAATTTTGAACTCAGTTAAATAAATAATAATATTAATATTAATAAACTTAAATAGGAATAAGTTATAGATAACTAAAAAATATAATTATATTTCAAAATAATAATTTTTGTTTTTGTATTTATAAAATCTTTTTATATAATAGAAAAAATGTATCAACTAACAAAAGCTTTTACATAAGTTGATAATATGTATACGAAAAACATGAAAGAAAATGAAGTATAAATAGATAGTTTTACTAGAATTAGGAATTTATTATTTTAAAAGAACAAATAAAAATTCTTGTAATATATCTAGAGGTAAATACACGAGATTGCAACAAGTAGCGTAATACCCCAGTGACAGGTGACCCATCTTTCTGCTTTGTATATGACATGATGATAACAAACTTTTTTGTTACAATATAAAAAAATGTCAAAATATTCCATATGAACAGAATCACGTTATAAATAAAATTATAAATATATTTTTTTATAATCTTGCCTTCAAGTAGATTAGTGTGGACAAAATTTCTGAGAGCTTACAAGCGAATGAAAATTTTCTGGACTCCACAAAAATTTCGATGAGTTCTACTGCTAAAGTTAGTTCGACCAATTGAAAAGTGCATTAATTCATGTAGATCATTGGTTGAGGGCATTGATTGATATGTCAATTGTGATGGTTCAACGAAGCCGATGTCGTTCGATCTCGAGATCGGCTCAGGGAGTATTAATCCATCATTAGATTAACAACAAGTCCATGAGGATTATTGGGATAAATTTTATTAAATGTCTTTACATTTTTTCAATTCTATTCTTCAACTTTATTTTTTAACTAGACTATCTTCCAACTATTAATTTCTTTCACCAACTACGATCAGTTGACCGATTCCAATAGCCCGGCCCGGCCCGACCCAAATTTTTCTAGAATTTTCCGGACCTGGTTACCAACCGGGTCGGGACCGGGTCTGAGTTATTATAACTTGGTCCCGGTCCGGTAAATATATAATTTAATATTAAATTAATTTTAAATAGTATATTTATGCATATTTTGACTAAAAATTTATATTTTATTTCGTATATATCTTAAATATACATTATATTATATTATCATATATATAATTTAATTAATAATTATCATATTTATATAATAATATTTATTTTTTTACTATTTTATTTATTATTGTACCTTTTTTATGGTCAAACCGGACAATCGAGAATTTTCGATTTTTGTCCAGATTTGATCGGGACGACCCGGTCCGATCGGGACCGAGTCTCATTTTCAGAAAACCTGGAGCAATCCGGGACTGGACTGGGTTGGCGTCTTAGACCCGGGTTTGCTCACCCCTTCGAGCTGAATTAAAAGATGAAAGATAAATGAAAAACGAGTTTAGTATTTTTCTATTGGTATCTAAAATTTCGCATTTTAAAAGATAAATTTTCAAACTGGATCCTGAATCTATTTGTTAGTTAAACATTTAAAAGCTTTTCTTCCAAGAGATATAAAGCTATGGAGACGGAGAAAAAAAAGGCAGGCTTTTTTTAAGGCCACACATAGTCCCTTGGGTATGTGTGAGTATTAGAAGGAACTGCACAGAAAGAAAGGGAGGATAAAGAGAGTGAAAAACAAAGAAAGAGAATGAGAAAAAATCATTTAATCCAAATTTGTTATGAGGTTAACACTTAACATTTCTTTTTCACTTCATTAAATGGTGCACTTAACATTTCACTTCATTAACACTTAACATTTAATCCAAATTTTTCCCTTTTCCTTATAAAGCTTCGCTGATTTGCCTGATCAAATGGTGCACTCTTAGTAATTAATATCTTTAATTTTTTTATCACAAAGAGTGGCCTAAGGGCACATATAACTTTCAATGATAGAATTTGGACTCGAGATTTATTAATTTACAAGTCAAGAAATGTCTCATTGCGCCACATCCGCATGATTAATATCCTTTGATGGCTAAAGCAATCTCAATAGTGTATTCCAAATTTATTTAAAAGCTAAACCCCAAACTTATTAAATGAAAGGAAGAAAATAATTTTAAATGCTCCTTGTTTTTGTCTTCCTAATTCTAGCCAGATTTAGTACTACAAACACAAAGGCCTTATTATATACAACATCTATGTATTCATAGTATGTAATCCTCCACCTCCTTTTGAGCAACAAAACACCAACAAGTGCCCAAAATCCAGTGACAAACCCTGGAGCTGCACTAGCATAAAGCCATAATATTTCTTCTTCTTCATGATTAGTATTCTGGATTGACAGATTTGTGGCATTGACTCCACAATTAGAATTTAGTGGAAGCCCACAAAGACGGTCATTGCCCATGTAGATTGTTGGATCCGGATGGTTGTCGAATTGTCCGCCGGTTGGAATCCTTCCAACGAAATCATTGTAAGAAAAATTCATGACATTCAAAAAATTCAAAGCAGACATGTTAAGAGGAATCTCTCCTGTCAGGATATTGAATGATAAGTCGAGTGATTCAAGATGTTGAAGTCTCATGATACTCCTCGGAATTGTTCCTCTGAGATGATTTCTAGATAAGTTCAAGCTCTGCAATCCAATTAATGTGGTGAGAGCTTCTGGAATTCCATCTGATATATCATTGTCGGATAGGTCTAAGATTAAAGGTAAATAAGGTAGAGATATATCATATTCATCGTCTCTTCCTTTCATGTCAATATTTATGGTCTCCTCGCATATTTCGTAGGAGCCTTCCGTGGGGGAATTCTTCATTGCACTTAGATTGGCAAAGCTTTGTGGTATGGGGCCTGATAACATGTTGTCTGATAGATCAAGGACTCTAAGAGAGATGAGGTAGCCAATCTCTGCAGGAATTTTTCCAACAAACATATTAGATGGAAGGCTTAACACAACCAGCCTAGTCAAGATTCTTCCTAGCCAGGTTGGAATGCTTCCACTGAACTTATTACTCCCCAAACCAAGAAACTTTAATTTACTGCAATTTTGTAAGGCCAAAGGCAGGCAACCTGACAAATTATTGCGCCCCATGAACAATATTTCAAGAATAGGCCCAGAGCAAAGAGAAGAAGGAACAGTACCAGATAATTGATTGTTGCTTAATTGGATACTTCTCAACCAATTATGTGAGTGCCAACAATTTGGAAATTCTCCTGATAATCGGTTGTGAGAAAGATATAGATATCCAAGCTCCTTCAATTTGCATATCGACGAGGGAATGCCGCCATCTAATTTGTTTGCAGACACATCCAATTGCCTTATGTTAGGCATCATCTCGTCTACATTTGAAGGAATTGGCCCTGATATTGAGTTATTTGATAGGAGCAATCCCCTGATCTGTTTTGGAACTTGTGGCAAGAGACCCTCCAACCGGTTGTTGCTCAGATCAAGTGACGTGAGATGATCCAGGTGAGTTAACGAAGCAGGGAGCTTACCTTTGATCATGTTGCTCGACATATCGATGTCAGATACGCCCAAAGAGAAATTCGAAAACCAATCCGGCATGACATCTGATATTCCCACGTTGGACATACTTATTACAGAGAGATTCTCCATCTTTCGAAGCCACGCGGGGAAGGCAGGACCAACTCTGCATCCGTCCAACCATATGTCAGTTAACTGCGGGGGAGAAGTCCACTCAGGTCGAATGTCGATTATCAGCGGGTTGAATGACAAGAATAACTCCTGAAGCCTCGTGAGATTTCCCAAAAGAGCTTCAGTGAGAACACCATCGAAGGAATTTCCACCCAGGTCCAACTCAACTAGCCTGCTAAGTTGTCCGACGCTTGCTGGTAGCGTACCATTCAACTGGTTGTATGAAAGGTCAAGGATCTTCAAGTTCTCAAGGTTGCCAAGCCACACTGGTAGTTGACCTTTAAGATTAATGCCATACAAGTCAAGTGTTGTTAAATTTGAGAGTTTGGATACTGAACTGAATAATGAGTCCCCTTCAAGATAATCATTAAAGGACAAACGCAGGACTTTGAGTGATGTCAAGTTCTCCATTGAATTGGGAACTTGGCCAACAAAATTATTCGCAGACAAGTCAAGCATCTTTAACCCACGAATTTCAAATAGCCACAACGGTATTGTGGTGTTCAAGTCATTGTTAGAAAGACTAATGGCATGCAAGGATGAGAAGTTGGCATGAGGAGGGAGAGCATCAGGAACAGAAGTTACAGCATTTGACAAGTGCAACTCGGAGAGCAAGGGGAGCGCACCCAGGGATTGCAGAACACAAGTCGCGTTCTTAATATCCACCCAACTCAAGTCGAGGTACCGGAGAGATGAAAGACGAGAGAGCCAAGTGGCATCTTCAATCTCGACTGATCCGTGGTCCCAGGATTGATCGCGAATAAAGGACAAAGCAAGAAAGCGCAAGCGTGATAGGTTGCCAAGTTCTGGAGGAATACTTCCGGTAAGATTCGTACTTGACAGATCGAGGTGCATCAGTCGCTTGAATGAACCAATGAACTTTGGTATTTGGGCTCCCTTGAAGTCGTTGCCGCTGAGGTCGAGGTAATTCAATCCTTGCAGCGAGAGCAGACATGGATTGATCCCGTCCGCTATGAAATATCGGTCTTCAGGATCACTCGGAAGGCGGAGTTGCGTCACATGGCCCGTCCTGTTGCTGCATGCCACACCCCACCAGATGCAGCAATCCTGGCCAACCCAGGACGATAGCCGGCTGGAGGGGACCAACGGTGGAGGACGGCCAGATGAGAAAAAGTGATCCCCGAGGCGATCTTTGAACTGGAGGAGAGCCGTCCGCTCATCTTGTCTGCAGGTGAAGGTAGGAGCTCCGTGGCAATGGTGGTGGTAGTATAAGACCAGAAGAACAAGAAGAGCGGCGTAGTGCAAATTAGTTGCCATTGATTCCACTGTTTCACTTAGTAAGTATCAACTTATGCATTGCGCATATACATCATGTTATGCCAATTTGTACGCGGTCAGTGAGACTTTTCCCTGCGGAGAATGACCTGCAGGTGGCTCAACGCTGCAACTTTTCCAATTGAACGGTGTTCATTTCGCAAAGTTATAATTTTGTGTTCAACGGGCTTAGAATGACTTTGTACCACTTGAAAACGATTTTAGTAATTTTGGAAGATATGGCGCAAGCAGAGAAAAAAGAATTTTTTGTTGTGACCCAACAAGGCAAGAAAAAAAGAAAACTCGAGAGCGAATATTCAGAAACTTGACTCTCTAATTTGTTAATACTGATAGGTTATTATTCTTCATATTCTATTTAGTATTTTATACTCTTACGAAAAGGAGGAAAGAGGGATCGCACGACATACAGAAGAACGCGAAGAAAAAAATGGCGGCGACTCTTTGTTATGGAATAATAATGATTACAAGGATGCGTCTCTGTTTAGACCCCCTAGGGAGGTTATATAGGCACTCCCTTTGACAAATGATAGGAATTACATACGGATTAGAACTCTAAATAAATTTCCTAAAAAATAGGACACTTATCTCGTGATAAGAAAATAAATCAAATCCGAATCACATACAGAATACCTCTAAAAATTTTCGTTCAGCGAGACCTCCGTAGGAGAATTCTGCTGAAGCGCCTGACTATGTAGGAGGACCAACTGGGTTCAGATTCAAGGCATTATTAACAAATCTCCACCTTGACTTGAATCATCTTCAAAGCACAAAAGCACGCCACGCCGCCGTCAGTCCCATCTTGAAGCTATTACCAAGTATTTATGTTAAGCAAGTCCAAACAATGTTGGAACTTGCCATAAGGAACAGATTTGGTGAACATATCAGCTGGATTGTCTTCAGTGCCAATCTTCTTCACCTTGATTCTCTTCTCAGTGCGGATGAAATGATATCTGACATCAATGTGTTTGGTTCTTTCATGATGTACTTGATCCTTGGCTAAACATATTGCACTCAAACTGTCACAGTGCACTATAGCCTGCTCCTGATGTAATCCGAGATCTCCAACTAAGTCTTTTAACCAGATGTCTTTCTTGACAGCTTCTGTCAGTGCCATGTATTCAGCTTCTGTGGTGGACAATGTAACTGATGGCTGAAGTGTAGCCTTCCAACTAATAACTGAACTGCCCAAAGTGAAGACATAGCCTGTCATAGATCGTCTTCCATCAACATCTCCAGCATAATCTGAATCTGAGTACCGTGCAACCAAACACTCTTTATCACTTCTGTAGATGAGACCAATATCAAATGTTCCTCTCAGATACCGAAAAATTCGCTTCACTGCTTGCCAGTGCTCCTTTCCTGGATCGCTCATAAACCTGCTGATAACATTGACTGCATGAGCAATGTCTGATCTTGTGCAAACCATGGTATACATCAGACTTCCAACTGCACTAGCATATGGAACCCGAGACATGTACTCCTTTTCTGCTTCTGACTTTGGTGCGAAGGCAACAGAAAGATGAACATTTGCAGCTGATGGAGTATTCAAAGGTTTCGCTCCTGACATTCCAAATCTGGATAAAATTTTCTCAATATAACTTTTTTGAGATAAGAAGAGTTTACCCTGTGCGCGATCCCTTAGAATTTCCATCCACAGAATCTTCTGTGCTTCATCAAGATCCTTCATGTCGAATTCTGCACTGAGGAGCTTCTTCAGATTCTGAATGTCTGTCATGTCTCTTGCAGCAATAAGCATATCATCAACATACAAGAGCAGATAGATGGTGGAGTCGTATGGTATACACAACAATCATAGGGGCTTCGACTGAATCCCTTACTGATCATGAATCTGTCGAACATCTTGTATCATTGTCTGGGAGACTGCTTCAAGCCATACAGAGATTTCTTCAGACTGCAAACTTAATTCTCCTTTTCAAGAATGGAGAACCCTCTGGTTGGCTCATAAGAATATCTTCTTCAAGTTCTCCATGGCTCTATGGAGAAAAGTAATCTTCACATCTAGTTGTTCGAGCTCTAAATTCTGATGTGCTACAAGAGTAAGTAGCACCCTGATAGAAGTATGTTTGACAACAGGTGAGAATATCTCATTGTAGTCAACACCTTCTTTCTTACTATAATCTTTAGCAACCAATTGTGCTTTGTATCTCGTGCCTTCAACTCCTGAAATTCCTGCTTTCTTCTTGAAGATCCATTTACAGTCAACAACCCTCCTGCCTTTAGGCAACTTGACCAGCTCACACATCTGATTCTTGTGAAGAGATTCCATCTCCTCACCCATAGCAACGATCCAATGTCCAGTTTCGGCACATGTGATGACATCCCTATAAGAGGACGGCTCCAAAGACTCTACCTCTTCAGCTACCTGTAGTGCATAAGCAATCATGTCCTCGAAATCATATCGCTTAGGAGGACCCACTTCTTTGCGAGGACGTCTAGCAGCAATTGACTCCTCTTCATATTGCTCATCAGATTCTTCACCTTCTGATTCTGCTTTTTGATGTGATCCTTCAGCATCATCCTCAGTTGGAGTGATTTCAACCTCCACCTGTTTACTGACACTCTCTTCAACTTTCACCTTCAACTGAAACATTGATGCTTCATTAAAGATCACGCTTCTGCTGTGAATGACTTTGTGTTCTGAAGGAGATCAGATTCTGTAACCCTTCACTCCTGCACCATATCCCATGAACATCCCTTCTTTGGCCCTTGGCTCCAACTTTCCTTCACTAACGTGATAGTATGTTGGACAACCAAAAACTTTCAGACAAGTATAATCAGCAGGATTTTCTGACCATATCTCAGTTGGAGTCTTAAGATCAATCGCAATCGTCAGACTTCGATTCACCAAGTAGCAAGCTGTGTTAACAGCTTCAGCCCATAATGTCCTATTCAGGCCAGCGTTAGAGAGCATGCACCTTGCCCTCTCCAGAAGTGTCATGTTCATTCGTTCTGCAACTCCATTCTGCTGTGGAGTATCCCTGACTGTGTGATGTCTGGTAATGCCTTCATCTTTGCAGAACTAGTCGAATTCAGCAGAACAGAATTTCAAACCATTGTCAGTGCTAAGACGCTTCACTTTTTTTGACGTCTGATTTTCCACCAGAACCTTCCACTGCTTGAAGGCCTTGAAAGACTCACTCTTGTGTTTCATCATGAATACCCAAGTCATCCTCGAGTAGTCATCAATCACAGATAGGAAGTACCTCGCACCTCCTAATGATAGAATACGAGAGGGACCCCAACAATCGGCGTGGATGTAGTCAAGTGTCGCCTTCGTCCTGTGCACTGCCTTGTCAAACTGAGACCTTCGTTGTTTGTCGAATACGCAGTGCTTGCAGAAGTTGATTTCAGATATTTTCTTCTCTCCTAGAAAACCTCGTTTGCTGAGGATATTCATCCCATTCTGACTCATATGCCCAAGCCGCATGTGCCACAGCCTGGACCTATCTGATTCGGATGAACTAGCCACTGCAGCAACGCCAGAGACTATCTTGCATTGTAATACATACAAGGACTTCTGTCTGACTCTCTTCAGAACCGTAGTATCACCTTTCATGACCGTGAGGATGCCTCCAACAGCATTGATCTGACACCCTTTAGAGTCGAGGACTCCAAGTGATATCAAATTCTTCTTCAGTTGCGGAACATGACGAACATCTATCATGAGTCCTGATCTGCACAGAACCGATTCCAACTATCTGACATGACGCGTTATTGCCCATGATGACATTTTCACCGTCAGTCTTCTGATAAGATGAGAACCAATCTTTATTCGGAGTCATGTGATAGGAACACTCCGAATTCAGAACCCAACTATCCTCCAGACATCCTTGATCAGAAGCAGCCAGAATCAAATCATCTTCGGAATTCCCTGTTTCATGTGTCACCGTAGCGACGGGGGCCTTCTTCTTCTTCGGACAGTCTTTATTTCAATGACCTAGTTCCTTGCAGTAATTACAGATGTCCTTTGCAGTGATTTTCTTCTTCTTGGATTTGGATTTCTTCGAATTCGAGGACTGTCCCTTCTCTGCGGTCGATATCAAACCCGCGGTCTGAGTCTCTGCAGAATTTCTAGTTGCCCTACGCCGAAGTTCACGAGTATGGAGACTCGATCTTACTTCTTCCAGACTTATAGTTTCCTTCCAGATAATCATAGACTGAACGAAGTTCTCATATGATGGAGGAACCGAAACTAACAGAATTAGGGCAGTATCTTCATCCTCGATCTTAACATCGATATTTCTGAGTTCCATCAATAAAGAATTTAACTGATCAAGATGTTCCTTCAAAGGGGTACCTTCCTGCATGCGGAGAGAGAACAGACGTTGCTTCAACAGCAACTTGTTGGTGAGAGACTTCGTCATATATAGACTCTCGAGTCTCAACCACAGACCGGCCGCCTGTTTTTCATCTGCGACCTCGATTATCACCTCATCCGCTAGACACAACAGAATCATCGAGTGCGCCTTCTCCTCCTGTACCGCCAAAGTTGCGAGGTCGATCTTCTTTTCTTTGCCGTTCGAATCTTCCTCCTTTGGCTTATTCTTCGACACGTTTGAGAGCGGCGTCCAGACTCCTTGTTACTTCAAAAGCGTCCGCATTTTGATCTGCCACAACCCGAAACTGTTCCTGCTGTTGAACTTCTCCACGCTCACGTTGTGCGACGTCATCTTCCTGCTGATCGAGAATCACTGACAAACCCTAAGGCTCTGATACCAGTTTGTTATGAAAAGGAGGAGAGAGGGATCGCACGAAATACAGAAGAACGCGAAGAAGAAAAACGGCGATGATTCTTTGTTATGGAATAATGATGATTACAAGGATGGGTTTCTGTTTAGGCCCCTACAGACTGGGACTCTAAATACAGCGAGACCCCGTAGGGGAATTCTGCTGAAGCGCCTGACTATGTATGGAGACCAACTTGGTTCGGATTCAAGACATTATTAACGTATACAATGACATTATTAACGCATACAATTGATGATGGGTTATTTTGTTTTATTTTTACTTTCTTTGTTAACACTTTCCAAGAAAAAAGAAAACTCAAGACCGAATCCCATTTGAGCCTTGTAACAAAGTTTCCAACAAAATTCCATTGGAATAAAGAATATTATTGACAAGTAATTCTAAAGATATAGCACAACTAACATTGCATAATGTAATAAACTACTAATAATGAATTAATATGAAGATATTTTTATTTTATTTATTTACTTTTGGATGCTAGTATTGATAAAAGTGATTCTCAACTAGTTGTCGATAGGCACTTGATTTATTGATTAATATTTCATTTTTTATACAATTGATGATATATTGATTTATTTTATCATACACTTGTGTTTGCTTTACTCCATTTTTTAACAGTTTCCCTTTTATTTTGATTTTTTCTTTCTCACATATTAATACCTTTTGTGTCGTTAATTTACTTTCCTTATTGGATTGATTTTGTTTACACTTTTGTCGGGTTTTTCTCTGGTTTATCAATATAATTTCATAGGCACGATCCATTTTTCCCCCATCTATAACTATTTTTCCCCATTTTTCCCCATCTATAATTTTATAGGTAAACCTGAACCGGTCAATTGGTCCGAGTCTAAGATCATTTTCAATTTACCAACTATTTTTTGAGAGAGTTCGTTAAGTAATAACTCCTATGAATATTTTAGAAAAAAAACATTAACTAATAAAAGTTTGTAAAAATTGTCTAAAAATTGCAAAAAACATTAGCTAAATATTTAGAAAATATGATGCACCACATATTTCTAATCCATTATATTTGTTTCTAGAAACTGATTTCAGAATTTAGGGTGTCTCGACAAGATAAATGGAGTGGACAACTTTAACAATTTACCTCGTATTAATTCATTGATGAATGGTTGTTTGGTCTTTCATTACTTTACAGATGTTAATATATAGGATGACGAAATATATTTTTTTTCCTTTCATATGTTAGGAAGGATTACTTGTTATTGTAGATATTTTAACTCGAATCAAATTCTATTTGAAAGATTCTATAGATAAAACGGTACTTTGATTATGTTCTTCGGATAGAACTTGAATCTTATTTTATAGTGTCAATGAATTTTATAGTGACTCATTGTTTACAAAGAATTAAAATTTTATAGTGATTCTATAAATAAAATTTAAGTAACAATAATGAATAACAGAAAAAAGAACAATTAAAAGAATTGACATAATACATTTTCCTTGGAAAAAAAGACTTTTGTTCATTGATTATGGCATGCTAAGAATCTTGAACTTTTCTTTCCCCATTGAAATTCGCATGGATAAATGAGGTAGCAAAGATTGAATTTTGTGCACATTAGACCCATGAAACAATCAAACAGGCAAAGGGTTGCTAATTTGATGCTAGAAATCGGACAATCAAACAATCTACAGACCAGTGGAGAAAGGGAGATGAAGGAGAGATCGGAGACGGCGGCGCAGACCGCATCCAGCTCGTCAGGGGAGTTGCAACTTGCAACAGACCACGATGGGAAGTGATGACCTGCGCCCCGCCGGCATCTCCTGCCAACATCAAAACCCATCCCGTGCCATTTTATTTTCCATTTCTGCTCAACTTTTTTTCCAATCAATGGGAGAAAGATGAGAAGATGCGACGCGAAAGAGAGCAAAATACTATCTTGAATTGAAGCCGACTCGGTTGAATCGAAGCAAAATAACTATAAAATTTTACTTAAATTTTATAGTGTAGTTTTACGTCCCGACTCGAGTGAATTTATTATATTATTATTAAATTATTCTTAAATAGTATATTTATATTTTTTTAATAAAATTTTATATTTACTAAAAAGTTATTTTTACTTTTTAAAATAAAAAATAGATAAATATGTATTCATATTAAAAAAATAATATATCTGAAAGACAGAGACATAAAGAAAGAGATATGATTTAATTTGATAAGAAGACAAATAATTTTATTTGATAATAAAAAAGAAAAAAAGATTAATTTGATATAAAATAATTTATTTCTCATCATTTCACTAATTTGATAAAATAAAAAATATGATGTTTAAAGAACTTAGTTATTCCATCTCACTCCTCTTAATTTAAATAAAAAATATAATCAATCATGATTTAATTAATTTCATTCTCTCGTATTTTACCTCACCTCTTCGTATCTCTAGTTCCAAGCAGACCCTAAATCAGCCCATCATTGTTTGTAGGAACGTTGGCAGCTAAGTAACCTATGATTGCAAGTGAAATCAAACTTCAATGTAATATGATCCACAAATTAATGGTATGGATAACAAAAAGGAAACAAAAGTGTACAAATATTACTGCAAAAAAAAATGAAAGTTGTATATCCGGATATGCAAAATCAATCGATCTTTTACTAAAGATGTTAATTACATAGGGTAACAGATGTTGTATAAGTTATAACCAATTAATAACCTGTCATCAAATACTAATGTAAATATATTTGGATTTTTCTCTGTTCCTTATAAAAGCTTTGCTGATTTGCGTCAAATGGTGCACTCTTTAGCAATTAATATCTTTATTAATTTTCGATCACAAAGAGTGGCTTAAGGGCACATATACTCTCAATGATAGAATTTCAACTCGAAATCTATTAATATACATGTCAAGAAGTGTGCCATTACGCCACATCCAAATGATTAATATCCTTTGATGGCTAAAGCAGTCTCAATAGTGTATTCCAAGTATATTTAAAAGCTAAACCCCATAACTTATTAATTGAAAGGAAGCAAATAATTTTAAATGCTCCTTGTTTTTTTCTTCTTAATTCCTCGACATATTTGCTACTAAAACACACAAGCCATATTATATACATCATTTATGTATTCATAGTATGCAATTCTCCACCTCCTTTTGAGCAACAAAATACCAAAAAATGCCCAAAATCCTGTGACAAACTGATGGTTGCGAAATTATCTTCTTTTTTCCTTTTAATGCGCACAATAATAATGGAATGATGACAATAATATATCGGAATTAAATCAGACCAAAGACGCAGAGAATTGACGTGGAAAATCTCTCAACGTGAGAGGAAAAAACCACGGGAACAAAAAAATCTTCCACTATGAAATAATAGTAGGTTACAAAGTATCTTAACTACGCAGATGATTATAATAATAATCTCAAGAATTAATCTTGGATGTCACAGAATAAAAGTCTCTCGAAACTGAGGATAGAAGTTAGAACGATCTTACCGAAATATGAGGAATAGATGAGAAGGCTGCTAAGAAGTAATGTCTGAAGTTTCGTCGAGAACGGATAAGAACTCGTTCCCGAAATGAACCCCAAATTTTCTCTCTCTTCTCTTTTTCTCTCTCGGTGGCTTTCGATCTGATGTTGTGCACGGCGCTGTACACTTTTGCCCAAAGCATCATCGTGCTTTTATAGCTTCGCCCACGTGCCGGTTGAACACAAATTCGTCTTCGACTTTGTTTCGGATTGGTTTCTAAACCAATTCGAATTGTTTCCTTCTTTACCTCGGACGTGTTTGACATCAACGTGCTTTTCCTTTTCCATTCATTGTCGGACTCCTATTTTGATTCGCATAGGCAAGAAAAACCAACAAACTCCCTCTTCTTGTTTATGCGAAGGAATCCACCAAGCCTACATTCTCCCGGCAGAACTCGGTCTTCTCTCTCGGTAGAGGTTTCGTCATCATATCTGATGTATTCTTGTCAGTATGGATCTTTCGAAGAAAGAATTTCTTTTTCTTTGTCTCGTCACGAATCCAATGACATCAGATATCAATATGCTTGGACATCAAATGTATAGCACTCTGATTATCGCAGTGGATAATGTACTTCTGTT
Source organism: Pontederia crassipes (assembly GCA_030549335.1). Lineage (NCBI taxonomy): Eukaryota > Viridiplantae > Streptophyta > Magnoliopsida > Commelinales > Pontederiaceae > Pontederia > Pontederia crassipes. Next base: position 44,520,066 of record CM060197.1, on the reverse strand, counting down.
GCGTCAAACCTAAGTCCCTCAGAAACTGTCTCATCCACAAAATTTCCTTGCCTGCTTCAGTAGCTGCGATATATTCTGCTTCAGTCGTTGATAGTGCAACACACTTCTGTAACTTGGATTGCCATGAGACTGCTGCTCCTACGAATGTCGTCAAGTAACCAGAAGTTGACTTTCGACTATCAATATCTTCTACCATGTCAGAGTCAGTAAATCCTTCTAACATTGGCTCAGCGTTTTCGAAACATAAGCATATCTTAGACGTGCCTCAAAGATATCTGAGAACCCACTTGACTGCATCCCAATACTCTCTACCAGGATTTGATAGGAATCGACTCACCACACCAACTACATATGCTATATTTGGCCTTGTGCAAACCATTGCATACATCAGACTGCCAACTGCAGATGCGTATGGGACGTTCTTCATCTTCTTCTTCTCGATTTTGTTCATCGGACACTGTTTAGAACTCAACTTGAAGTGACCTGCAAGTGGTGATGTAACTGCCTTTGCGTTCTTCATTTTAAACCTCTCCAAGACTTTATCGATGTACGTTTCTTGGGATAACCATAGCTTGCGCTGCTCTTGGTCATGGGTGATTCTCATGCCGAGGATATTCTTTACTGCGCCTAGGTCTTTCGTGGAAAAGCATTGACTCAACTCCTGCTTTAACCTGTCAATCTTGCTTTTATCCCGACCTACAATAAGCATGTCATCAACATATAACAATAGGATAATAAAATCATCATGTGAAAAATATTTCACGCAGACACAATGATCTGATCTGGTCTTATTGTATCCTTGCTGCATCATGAAGGACTCAAACTTCTTATACTACTGACGAGGTGCCTGTTTGAGTCCATATAAGCTTTTCTGCCATTTACACACCAGATTTTCTTTTCCTTTCTCTTGGAAACCCTCTGGCTGTTCCATGTAAATCTCTTCTTCCAAGTCACCATGGAGAAAAATTGTCTTGACATCTAACTGTTGAATTTCCAAGTCCTTGGTAGCAGCTAATCCAAGAACCACTCGAATTGATGACATTTTGACCACTTGTGAAAATATCTCATCAAAATCAATTCTTTTCTTCTAACTGAACATTGACAACTAATCTTGCCTTGTATCTTGGGTGTGGATTATTCTCTTCACTCTTCAATCGAAACACCCACTTGTTCTTGAGTGTCATCTTCCCTTTAGGAAGCTTCACCAGTTTGTAAGTGTTGTTCTCATGCAGAGATTGCATCTCGTCCTGCATGGCGTTCATCCACTCGTTCTTCTGCTCACGTGACAAGACTTCTTGATAACATACTAGTTCTCCCCCTTCAGTTAATAACACGTACTCTGTCGGGGAGTACCACTTTGACTCTTGTCTTTGTCTGTTCGACCTTCTCAACTGAGGCTCTTGTACTGGTGCATCATGCTCGACATGTGGCTCATCATCACTGTCTTGACTATCCGAAGGTATATCTGAATTATATGAGCTGCTCTCACTGCTACTGTCATCTTGATCAGCTTCTAGACCAATGTTATCTTCTGTCGGTGCGTCAACTGAACTTGGTTCAACTAGATAATCAGTGAAGCTAGTTGGCTCTTTGTCCTTCGACAGATCTTCAATTGTTTGGTGTTCTATGAACACAACATCTCTGCTTCTGATAACCTTCCTGTTAACAGGATCCCAAAGTCTGTAGCCAAATTCTTCACCTCCATATCCTAGGAAGATGCATTCTTTCGCTTTGCTGTCAAGTTTTGATCGCTCATCACTGGGGATGTGAACAAAGGCTCTGCAGCCGAACACTCTGAGATACTTATATGAAACATCCTTCCCTGACCAGACTTTTAGAGGTATGTCACCATCCAGAGGTACTGATGGTGAGTGGTTGATCAATTCAACTGCAGTCATCATCGCTTCACCCCAGAATCCCTTCGATAGCTTAGTATGTAGAAGCATACATCTGACACGTTCCTCGATTGTTCTGTTCATTCTCTCAGTAACACCATTTTGCTGAGGAGTTTTGGGAATTATCTTCTCAAGCTTAATGCCATAGGTGTTGCAATATTCTTCAAAAGGTCATCTGTATTCGCCGTCATTATCTGCTCGAATACACTTGAGCTTCTTGCCAGTTTCTCTTTCGACTTTAGCATGAAACTTTTTGAACTCTGCCAACACCTGATTTTTATGTGCTATAGGAAAAACCCAGACTCTTCTAGAATGGTCATCAATAAATGTAACAAAATAAAGTGCACCACCTAGAGTTTTATCCTTCATATAGCAGACATCAGTATGCACCAAATCAAGTATGCGTGAACTTCTAGACGAAGAAGTTCTATTGAATGTAACTCTAGCCTGCTTACCAGCCAAACAATGGACACATACGTCAAGTGAAGTGTCTTTCATACTTGGTAGCAGATTTCGTTGAGTTAATATCTGAAGTCATTTCTCACCTATGTGACCAAGCCGCTTGTGCCATAACTCAGAGGATATCTCTTGAGTCACGTTTATCTCCTCGGTGCAGTGTTGTGCTTCAGTCATGTAAAGTGTACCATCTTTGTTTCCTTTCGCCAGTAGGAGTGAACCTCGCTTGAGTTTCCACACTCCCCCTTTGAAGTTGTTCTCATAGTCGTCATCGTCTAATTTTCCATCTAAAATTAGGTTGAGACGAATCTCAGGTACATGTCTCACATCTTTGAGCACAATCTTGCATCCGGTATTGGTCTTCAACTGAATATCTCCGACGTCAGCAATTTGGGACTCCGACTTGTTCTCCATCTTTACTGACCCGAATGCTCCCTCTCTGTATGTTGAGAATACATCTCCGCGAGGGGTAACATGGAATGAAGCTGCAGTGTCTAAGATCCAAACTGAATCTTGACTCACAACATTGACACCATCTTCTTCCTCTTCTTGAGTAAGAAAGTATACATCATCTGATGTAGCCACTGCAACGTTGTTTCCACCACTGCCATTCTTTTCTTTTTTAGTATCTTCAGACCCTTCATGTGACTGATCATGCTTTAATTTTCTGCACTCCTTGAAGTGTCCTGGCTTGCCATAATGATAACAGGTGACCTCTTTTCTGGACTTCGACTTGCCTCTTGACCTTGATCTATCGTGGCTGTGAGAGTTTCTCTATTTATTTATCCCACGATCTTCCACGATGAATGCCTCTGATTTATTGTTGAGATTCTGCTCTTGCCTTCTCGTTTCTTCATTGAACAAACTATCCTTGATAGTTTCTAAAGATAGTTGTCCATCTGGAGCAGAGTTGTTCAGAGAGATAACGAGTGTTTCCCAACTATTAAGTAAAGAACTCAATAGTAGTAGTGCTTGGATCTCATCTTCAAACATAATCTTCACTGAGGATAACTTGTTAATTAATTCCTGAAAACTGCCAAGATGTTCTGCAACAGAATGACCATCCTTGTACTTCAGGTTAACAAGTTTCTTTATTAGTAGCACCTTATTCTGCGGCGATTTGCGCTCATACATTTCTTGCAATTTTTTCCACACTTCGTCGGATTCATCAATATTTGCGATATGATGAAACACCTTATCGTCGATCCATTGTCGGATTTGTGCGACTGTCTTGGTCTTGATCCTTCCCCACTTTTTAACATCCATGTCCTCGGGCTTTGCAACATCACCTTCGATTAGATCATAAAGGTTTCTGCAATTTAAGTAATCCTTCATCCGAGGCTTTTAGATAGAATAATTTGTTCCTGTGAGCACAGGCATCCGACTGGGGGCATTATTGTCCTCCATTATAAAGTGCGCTTCCTGACTAGGCTCTGATATCACTGTTGAAAAAAAAGGCTGAACTGATAGTTGCGAAATTATCTTCTTTTTTTCCTTTTAATGCGCACAATAATAATGAGATGATGACAATAATATAGCGGAATTAAATCAAACCAAAGACGCAGAGAATTGACGTGGAAAACTCCTCAACGTGAGAGGAAAAAACCACGGGAGCAAAAAAATCTTCCACTATGAAATAATAGTATATTACAAAGTATCTTCTCTAAATTACGCAGAGGATTATAATAATAATCTCAAGAATTAATCTTGGATGCCACAAAATAAAAGTCTCTCGAAACTGAGGATAAAAGTCAGAACGATCTTATCGAAATATGAGAAATAGATGAGAAGACTATTGAGAAGTAATGTCTGAAGTTTCGTCGAGAACGAATAAGAACTCGTTCCCGAAACGAACTCCAAATTTTCTCTCTCTTCTCTTTTTCTCTCTCGGTGGCTTTCGATCTGATGTTGCGCACGGCGCTGTACACTTTTGCCCAAAGCATCATCGTGCTTTTATAGCTTCGCCCACGTGCCGGTTGAACACAAATTCGGCTTCGACTTTGTTTCGGATTGGTTTCTAAACCAATTCGAATTGTTTCCTTCTCTACCTCGGACGTGTTTGACATCAACGTGCTTTTCCTTTTCCAATCATTGTCGGACTCCTATTTTGATTCGCATAGGCAAGAAAAACCAACAGGTTTTGATAAAGAGTTAGAGAGTAAAGCTCCGTTTAATTTGCATATCGAAGAGGGATTAATGCTGCTGTTTAATTTATTTGCAGACACATCTAACTACCTGATATTGAGTTATTTGATAGGCGCAATTCCGTGATGAGTTATTTGATAGGGTCTTCGAGGCCATCTTTGAACTGGAGGAGGGCCATCCATTCATCTTCTCTGCAGATGAAGGTAGGAGCTCCGTATAAGACCAGAAGAACAAGAAGAGTGGCGTAGTGCACATTAGTTGCCATTGATTCCATCGTCTCCCTTCAACGTATGTGCATATGCATATATATCAACTTGTATATGTATATCTAAAGAATGACGATTCGACTTTTCTGGTTAGTGGTGTTCATTTTGCACTGTGATACGAACATGAACCGAACTGAGAACGACTTTGTGTTCAACGCATCAGATTTTCCAGTCAACACTGTAATTTATCTTTGTTTGGTTAAACGAGTAGAATATGTTATTATTTTGTTTTATTCTTGTATCTCCGAAGGAAATAAAGAAAATTTTATTCCAAGCATTTTTTTGGAATGCAGTGAATAAAATGAAAAATATGTCATTTTAATAGCTATTTTGCCCACACCTACAACTACAAGTGAAAAAATTAAAATAATGTCTCCATCATCTCTAACCACACAATTATCTAATATCAATATATCACCGTCACCATCATCAACCACATAATTTTAGCGTCCACTATTGACGCTAGTAGTGTTTCCCTCTTCTTTGGCTCTATTGAGACACTATTAGCTATTGACTACCGGCGTCGCATGTTGTCAGTGCTACTTAGACGCGAAAGTGCGCGATATATTCTAATGACTTCTCCTTTGGTCGCTATTCACCGATTTTTCTGCAGTGGTTAAGGTACTCGATTGTTTTTAAGATGATAGGATCAATGGGATCATTTCATCCCATTGGTCTCACAATTAAACTCGCGATCCCACTGCGATATTACATTTTTGATCTTCTAATGAAGATCAAGATCAGAGAGTTGAAGAAAGATATGATCAAGAACTACCATGCTTTGAACATATCTAGAACAATTATTTATGTTTTGTCTTCTGTGGGTTCAAATCCTCACAATCTATCTTTGTATTATGGCTCAATCCTATCCTTTTTTATTTATTTATTTTGCCGTAATATTAATTAATGTTGGTTTATTATACATTGTAAGTCATTTTTTAATATACTTTGCCTTAGTTTAAAAAGATTTTGCATTTAGTTGAACCAATCATGTCGTCTTTGTTGGTTGTGTCAAATAACATAACAAATGACAAGAAAAATGAGATGGAACAAAAAAAGTAGAGTTAAATTTATCAAATTACATTTCTGTCCTTTTTTTCTCAATTATTAGCATTACATTTAGGATTTTTTTTCCTCTGACCTTACTTAAACTATGAACTTTTTCCGCATCTAATCACGACTTTCGTATTTTTCGCATAACTCTCCTAAACTATGGCACTTTTTCCAATTAGGTCTATCCATCAATATCGGTTAACTTTATCGTTAATTTTCAATATTTTAATTTATGAAATGACCCAATTGCCCTCACACATTTAGGATGAAAATTTTATTTTAATTTATTTTAATTAACTTTATCCATCGCGACTTTAAGCTGGATTAATTTTAATTTTCTTTGTTTAATTTATTTTGAACCAAATATTTTCTATTTTCCTCATCTAACTAAATTAAGATTGATAAAAATAGACTACTCCTCGTGAGTTCTACATACTTCTCACTTTTTATTATGTGATTCGGCCTAATGCTCTTGCTAGTATTTGGGCTATACAAAATTATCGCATCAGGCAACTCATAGGTGATCCTTCCTTGGGGGTGGATGTCGTTGCAAGGGAAGAGGGAGAAAGGAGGGGCGAATGTCATTAGTAGCATGGGGATAGGAGGATGGAGGGGTGGGCGTCGTCGCAGGGTGGGGACGGGGTCAAGGGAGGGGCGGGCAGATGCCATCGTTTCCAGGGAGGCAAACGCAGGTGGATGCCATCATCATCTGGGAGGGAAACACAAGCGGATGCTATCATCACCGAGGAAACATTTTTTTGGTTTCGCTGAACCGCTTGACGTGAATTCCTCTTCTTCCTGAACCACGAACCGTGCGCGTCTTCCATCAACCGTCCATCGCACATCGGATGGTGTGCGCAATAGGGTGCAAGGTCCACCCCATTTTAATGGGGTCGACGCTCATTAAATCCTAATAAAAAACTTAAACGAATAACCCCGATCCATCTGATAAGGCTTCTTGGAATTTAAAGGGCCGAACAAGATTAAAAAAGTTATTATTTAGATTGACAATAACTCGTTAAATTAATTAAGATTTTAAAAACACATGGACCGAAAATAGGCCCACATGTGTAAACCTACCATTGATTCATAGATCAATGTAGATACTTGATTAATATTTTTTACAATGAATTTATAATGAAATTAGAATGATCCCATTAATTAACATATATGGTATACCCACCCAATCTAAGATGGAAACTGATTGACCAAATATATAAGAGTATGTCCTCCATCATCATAAAAAAGATGTGAGAGGAGACCTTTTTCATCACCATGTGAATCGAGGAGGTCGCTAGTAGGATGGTGGCTAGCTGCCCGATTGCGAAAATGTGTACTTGTCCAATAGTTTGATATTCATCCGTTAGCCCGTTATTGGCATGTAATATTTAAATATAAATTATTTATAGTCTATATACTACTTATAAAACTAGTCATAAATCTCGTGCGATGCACGGACGACGAATATTATAAATATTATATAGTATATAATTACTATCAAAAGATGATTGATATTATAAAAAAATGCAATACATAATTGTAATATTATAATTTTTAATAATTATCAAAATTTATTTAATATCACTTAAACGTGAAAAATAGATAAAGATGAAATTTTACCTAGTCCGGCACACAGCTTTCATGAAATTCTATCGAGCCAGTCGTACTCCACACAAGCTCCGTCCGAGCACAATAGTTAGCCTAAGTTCGGGCTAGACAGGTTGCCCACTAAGATACTAAGCATGACTTGGCACTGGGCTAAGGAACCAGGTCTAATCCGGTGAACATATTATTTATTATTAATTTATTTTTTTACATATTTAAATATTTAATAATATCTTATAACTATATTATATATAAAAAAGTTTATTATATGTCTAATAATCATAATACCATATACTATATTATCTTTTAATATCATATAGTATAATACTTTAATTATTTTTTATTAATACAAATTAACTTTGGACAAAAGAAATGAGTCGTTTGACTCGGCATGACCGAACTCGGCTAACTCGGTTGGGCTCTGTACCAATCATGTTGGGTTGCCATAATGTCAATTTAACATGACACCACTTATTTTTTAAATGTGTTACGTCACAATCAAACATTGTACGACATAATTCGTTTGTCCATCTCTACAAATAGATTAGTCTATTTTAAAAAATTTAAAATTCAATTTAAATGTAACAAAACTCCAACATCTAATTAAATTAAATTTCTTCTAAATAATTAATTGTTTTAAATAAATAGACTTATTTTATTATTTATAATATTTTAATTACTTATATAAGGAAATATTATTTTTATTGGACTCAAATTGAATTTTTTATTTTAATTTTTTTAAAATTTGGAACTAAAACAATATCTTCTAAAAAATGAAATAGTATAACCTTTTATTATGCTTTTACATTGGCTTTTATAAATAAAATAATATTTATTTAATCACACTCAAATTTAATATTTATTTTTTCTGAAGTAATACATTATCTTTTAAGAGGAAAATATTTCTTTATTATACTTTTCCATTATCTTTCAAAAAGGAAAAAATTAATCTTACTTTGGACTCAATTTCTTCAAATTAATGTTATTAACTAACTCATTATCTTTCAAAACTAAAATAAAGTAAAATTATTCTTTATTTTATTATACTTCTACGATAGCTTCGACAAAGGAAAGTTTATTTATTGTAATCATAATAAAATCGAATAATTTATTTTTTATTTCAAAAATATCTTTTTTAAAAATAAAATATTATTTATTTTATTATACTTGTCCACTATCTTTTAGAAATTTTAGTTTTAATCTTAATTGTACTCAAATTAATCAATTTTTAATTAAAAAACAAATTATGTGTCAGAAAGGAAAATTATTATTGGTACATTTTATAAAGAAAATTTATTTTTTAATCAACAACAACAACAACAACAAAGCCTTATCCCACTAGGTGGGGTCGGCTACATGGATCATACGACGCCATTCCGTTCTATTAGTAACCAAACCTTTCGGTATATTATTCACCAATAGATCTTGCTCTATTAGTTCGCCAAGTGTCCGCCTTGGCCTCCCTCTCCCTCTTTTAATCGGACTCCAGATTATTTGATCTACTCTTCTTACTGGCGCATCTAATGGTCTTCTCTGAACATGACCAAACCATCTCAAACGATTTTCTACCATTTTCTCACTAATAGGAGCCACTCCGACTCGTTCACGTATATGGTCATTCCTAATCTTATCTAATCTTGTATGACCACACATCCATCTCAACATCCTCATTTCGGCTACCCCCACTTTACGTTCATGTTGTCCCTTCATAGCCCAACATTCACTACCATATAACACTGCTGGCCTTATAGCAGTACGATAGAATTTTCCTTTAACTTTATTGGGTACCTTTCTATCACAAAGAACTCCAGTGGCTTTCCTCCACTTACACCAACCAGCTTGAATTCTATGATTAACATCGTCATCAATCTCACCATCTTGTTTTACAATTGATCCTAAATATTTAAACTTTGTCACTTGAGGAATTATATCCTCCCCTAACCTAACTTTCAAATCGTCTCTAAGTTGTTTATTTGTGAAATTGCTATGCATATATTCTGTTTTATTCCTACTTAAACGAAAACCCTTTGACTCCAACGTATTTCTCCATATTTCCAATTTTGTATTAATCTCTTCTCTTGAATCCGCTAAAAGTACTATATCATCCGCAAATAGCATGCACTTAGGTACCTCCTCTGTGATACTCTCGATTATAGCATCGATAACTAAGTTAAATAGATACGGGCTTAAAGCTGATCCTTGATGTAGGCCAATTCCTATAGAAAATTCATTTGTCTCACCTCCGGGTGTCCTAACCCTAGTCAATGCCCCATCGTACATATCTTGTATTACCTTAATGTAGGCAACATTCACCCTCTTCTTTTGCAAGGCTTTCCAAAGTACATCCCTTGGTACCCGATCATACGTCTTCTCTAAGTCAATGAAAGCCATATGTAAGTCTCTTCTCCTACTTCGATACTTCTCCATCATCCCCCTTAGTAAATAAATCGCCTCTGTAGTGGATCTTCCTGGTATGAACCCAAATTGTCTCTCAGAAATACTAGTCTCCATTCTCAATCTATGCTCAATCACTTTTTCCCATAATTTCATAGTGTGACTCATAAGTTTAATCCCTCTATAATTTGCACAATTCTGAATATCTCCTTTATTTTTGTAAATAGGAACTAATGTACTTAATCTCCAATCATCAGGCATCTTTTTCGACCGTAAAATCTCATTAAATAGTTTACATAACCACAACACACATTTTTCTCCTAAACATTTCCAAACTTCAATCGGTATACCATCCGGTCCAACGGCTTTACCATTCTCCATTTTCTTAAGAGCTTCGCTAACCTCCGAGACTCTAATTCTACGATAAAATGACCTATTAAGCTCACATTCGCTAACTGTCAAGTCCTCCAAATCACAACGCGAACCTTCACATCCATCATTAAATAGCTTATAGAAATACTCTTCCCATCTGTTCTTAATATCTCCTTCAGTAACTAAAACCTTGCCAACTTCATTTTTTATGCATCTTACTTGATCCAAATCTCTCGACTCCTTCTCTTTGTTCCTTGCAATCTTGTAAATCCTTTGTTCACCCGCCTTTGTCCCTAACTCCTTATAAAACCCCTCGTATGCTTTAGCACGAGCATCACTAACTGCCTTCTTAGCCTCCCTTTTCGCCAAACGATACTTTTCCCAATTGTCAGAACTATTGTCCAAGTGTATCGCCTTGAAACAATTCTTCTTATTACGCACCTTTTCTTGGACCTCCTCATTCCACCACCAAGTCTCCTTATCTCGTGGTCCAAAACCTTTTGATTCTCCTAAAATGGCTTTAGCAACCATTTCAACCTTTTTTACCACATTCTTCCACATGATACTAGCATCTCCTTCTAACTCCCACACACTTTCCTCTAATAACTTACTTCTAAAAGTCTCTCGCTTCTCCCCCTTTAACTGCCACCACTTGATCTTTCGATCAAAAACTGTTCGGGATTTTGGTTTTATACATTTTATTTGCATATCAAGAACTAACAATCTATGTTGTGTAGTCACCCCATGCCCAGGAATTACTTTGCAATTAGTGCAACGTCTTTTATCAGTATTTCTTATCAAGAAAAAATCGATTTGAGACCTATGAGTTCCACTTTTGTATGTGATTAAATGTTCCTCTCTCTTCCTAAAACAAGTGTTGATAATCTTAAAGTCGTATGCTAAAGAAAAATCAATAATAGTTTGTCCTTCCTCATTCAACTCCCCAAAACCAAAACCACCATGAACCCTTGCATGTGGTCCTGCCTCTTTACCAACATGTCCATTAAGGTCCCCCCCAATATAAACTTTCTCGGTTGTTGGTATACTTTCAATCAAACCCTCCATATCTGCCCAAAACTTCTCCTTGAGATGTGATTCTGCTCCTACTTGGGGTGCATATGCACTAATAATGTTCATAGTCTCCTTTCCAACAATTACTTTCACGGATATGATTCGATCCTCAATCCTTTTAACTTCCACAACATTCTTCCTCCATTCTGCATCCGCGATAATACCAACACCATTCCTTCCATTTACCTTACCTGTGTACCAAAGTTTGGAACCATTTAACCTAATCTCTTTACTTCCCTCTCCTACCCATCTAGTTTCTTGCAAGCATAAGATACTAATCTTACGCTGGTCCATTACTTGTGCCACCTCGAGACGCTTCCCATTCAACGTCCCAATGTTCCAAGAACCTAATCTGACCTTAGTCTCATGAACTAGCTTCTTTAACCGCCTCCGTCCATTAGAGTGCGGTAGCCCTTGCTCATTTAACACTGCATTCAGGCGAGGATGCAGCGGCTCTTGCTCTCTTATCACTGTACCCGAGCTGTACAGCGCGTTACTTACGGGTAATGACCTAACATTAACACAATATATTCGTTGATCCATGTTCATAAGATTCGACATGATTTTATGTTGGCTGTCGGGGCCTAACACAACCCTCCTCCTTTATCCGGGCTTGGGACCGGCTATAAAATATAGGCGGAGTTAAAATTTATTTTTTTTAGTATGATTAAAAAATAAATAAAAATTTATTTTTTAATCATACTAAAAAAATTCTTTCTAATTAAATTATTCTCATAAATAAAGTATTCATTTATTTATTTTTAGTTCATATAACAAACCATTATAAGATATTTTTTAGTTTTCTAAAATTATATACTTGTCTATTGTCTTTAAAAAAGAAAATATAAGAATAGATTAATATTAATTGAACTCAAATTTTTAATTCTTTATTTAAATTATTTGGACTCGATTGAATTCATTGTTTTAAATTTTTCTATTTCAAAAATAGTACATTTATCTCTTAAAATAAAATATTATTAATTTTATTAACTTGTGCACTGCCTTTTAGAAATGATATATTATTTATTTTATTATATTGTTTGCATCACCTTTTAGAAAGGGATGATTATTTATTTTAATCACACTCAAAGGGATAACATGGAAATATTAATCTTAATTTGACTGAAAATGAATTATTTATTTTAAATCACTTTTAAATATGAAAATAATTAATTATCTTAATATTATTTATTTTAATCATACTAAAAAAATCCTTCTAATCAAATTATGCTAATAAACTTAATCTTCTTTTATTTTTGATAGATTACGTAACAAATTATTATAATATAATTTAAAATGAAATATTATTTGCAATAAATTTTAAATTATGAAAATAACAAATTATCTTTTAAAAATAATTGTTATATACATGAACATTATCTTTTAGAAAGAAAATCTTATTTATTTTAATCATACTCAAATTGATAGAAAAGAAAGAATTAATCTTAATTTTACTCTCATTGAATTATTTATTTTTAATTATTTGTTTAATTCAGAAAATAACAAATTATCTTTTAAAAATGAATTACTATTTACTTACACATATTTTTTTGAAAGGGAATATTATTTATTTAAATTATACTCAAATTGATAAACAAAGAAAATATTAAATTTAATTTGAGACAAATTGATATCTTCATTTTAAATTAATATTTAATTTACGAAATATTTTTTAATTTTTATATTTCTATTTAAGCACTTAATTCCAATTAATTGTTTCTCTCTCTCTCTTTTAATTTCGAAAATAAGAAATATCATAAATATATTAATTTATCTTATTTAACTAATTTTGTAAGGTTAGTTTTATCTTTTATATTACGAATTACTTGCACACATATTAAAATTAGGATTTGAAATAAATTAGGATTGTGACAAACTTTTATTATATATATTTTTTAATTCTGAATAAAATAATAATACTGACATATGGGATTAGGATTTGAAAAAAAATAGGATTATAACAAATTGTTTTTATACGTACATTATTTTTTTAATTACGAATAAAATAGTTATTATAAGTATTAAATATTATGATATATATTTCTTTGTCTACTCAAATTATATTTCTAATCAACTTAGATTTATCTAATAAAATTTAAAAGAAATTAAAATTATCTAAGGATCATTGATTTTATTAGAACGTATTTGATTTCTTTCCATGTTATTAGAATTAAAGATCTATAATTTGAATTAAATTGATATTATTATCTTAAATATTAATATTAATATGACTCAAATTGAATTAAAGAATTTAAATTATTTTTTAATTCCGAAAATAACAAATTATGTTTTATAAGGAATTATTTTTCTCATAATAATACTCAAATCGATAAAAATGAAAGATTAATCATAATTTGAGTCAAATTAAATTATTTATTTTAAATTCCTAAAGTAATGAATTATTTATTATACTTTTGTTACCTTATATAACAAACTATTATAAGATAGTATTTATTTCCTTTTAATCATACTCAAATTGGTAAAAGAGGAATGATTAATCTTAATTTTACTCAAATTAAATTATTTATTTTATATAATTTTTGAATTCCAAAAATGACAAATTATTTTTAAAATAGGAATTATTTTTACTTGTAATCATACTCAAATTGATATAAATGAAATATTAAACTTAATTTGACTCAAATTAAATTATTTTATTTAAAATTTTTTCTTCCAAAAATAACACATTATTTCTTTTAATTTGTTACCTTACATAACATACTATTATAAGATTATCTATATTTACTTTTAATCATACGCAAATTGATAAAAGAAGAAAGATTAATTTTAATTTGACTCAAATTGAATTATTTATTTTAAATTATTTTTAAATTTTGAAAATAAAACATACTTACAAAATATCTTTTAGAAAGAAAATAATTTATTTTAATATACTGAAATGGATAAAAAGAAATGATTAATCTTAATTTGAATCAAATTTAATTTTTATTTTATATTATTTTTAAATTACGAAAATAACAAATTATTTTTTACTTACTTAATATCTTCTAGAAAGAAAATAATATTTATTTTAATCATACTCGAATAATTGAATGTTAATTTTTAAAGTAATATTATTTATCTGACTTTTTTGTATATTGTATATTATTAATATTGAATTTTATATATTGTTACCTTATGCAACAACCTTTCTAAGTTTAGTTTTATCTTTTAAATTTAAACTGAATTATTATTTGATCTTATTTTTAAAATCCGAAAATAAGATTAATTTTATTTTTTAGATTTAGACTTGCTAATTATTTTAATTATTATTATTTGATACATGTCATTGTAATACTTTGTCACTTGTCGCGCTACCGACTATTGTGCTTTTACCTCTATTAATTTTATTAAAACTTATTTGATTTTTTTTCCGTGTTATTAGAATTATAGATCTATAATTTGAATTACATTGAGATTGTTGTCTTAATTATTAATATTAATATGACTCAAATTGAATTAAATAATTCAAATTATTTTTTAATTCTGAAAATAATAAATTATGTTTTATAAGGAATTATTTTACTCGTAATAATATTCAATCAAAAAAATGAAAGATTAATCTTAATTTGAGTCAAATTGAATTATTTATTTTAAATTATTTTAAAATTACTAAAGTAATGAATTATTTATTTTTCTTTTGTTACCTTATATAACAAACTATTATAAGATAGTATTTATTTCCTTTTAATCATTCTCAAATTGGTAAAAGAGGAATTAATATTGAGTTTTGTATATTGTTACCTTATGCAACAAATCTTCTAATATTGGTTTTATCTTTTAAATTTAAACTGAATTATTATTTAATTATTTTATCTTTTAAATTTAGATTTATTAATTATGTTAATTATTATTATTTGACACGTGTAATACTTTGCCACTTATCGCGCTACCGACTCTTATGCTTTTACCTCTGCTTTTATATATATATATATATTTTTTTTCAAAATTTGAACTCTTTTTAATGAACACAAGAAAATCTTGTACTCATTTTCTTAATCCTCCATGACTCTATAATCGTGTCATAATTGCAATATTTGCATATTAACCTATTAGATGGCGTGATTAATGGCCAGCCAAATCATGGCTTAGTAGACTAATTGAGTGCATTGAATATCTATTAGTATATTGTTCCTTTTTTTAAATTATCCTACTTGATCACATTCAGTATTTTTCTAATTTATTTTCTTTGTTTGTGATTACTTATACTGTAACATTAATATGCTTGATATAAGTAGTAAGAACAATTGAAAAAGTAAAATGGGGAAAAGATACATGAAAAAGAAAAGATAATATGTAAAAAGTAAAAAAAGAAACACGCAAATATGAAAATAACATCCAAAAAAATACTTAATTTAATGGGCCTATCCACGGACCTATTAGTGCCCAGGTCCGTGTTGGACCTACTAGGTCTTATCAGAAAGCCCAAATCCTGCTTGATAAATTAAGAGGTTGGATAGGCCCATCACATAACCCAATTGCTCATGCGGATTGTCAAAAACCTATCCTCTTTTTGCTGTTATTTCTTGCAAGATAAAATATTGTAAACATAATTTAATAAGAAAAATTAGAAACGACCATAATATAAGGAAGAATTTCACAATTTTTATAATATACAATTAATTACTTAAAATAAATTACAATTTAAGTGAGATAAACCCATGATATTTTTTTGTTTTAGAACTGTTAGAGTACTCAAATAACAGCTAACCAACCCACCTTCCAGCTGAATTAAAGGATGAAAGATAAATAAAATTCACGAGTTTAGCATTTTTCTATTGGTATTTAAAATTTCGCCTTTTAAAAGAAAACTTTTCTTCCAAGAGATATAAAGCTATGGAGATGGAGAAAAAAAAAATAAAAATCATAGTCCCTTGGGTATGTGTGGGTATTAGAAGGAAATTTACAGAAAGAAAGGGAGGATAAAGAGAGTGAAAGACAAAGAAAGAGAGTGACAACAATCATTAAATCCAAATTTGTTATGAGATTAACACTTAATATTTCTCCTTCACTTCATTAATCTTTTTTTTTTAATCCAGACATAGGAATGGAAAGCTAAATTTTATTTTTTCCATCGTTATCCTCCTTTCCCTTCAATTCAAACGCAAGGTAGAAAGAGACGAAAGGTAATGTCATGTGCACTACTATTGTAATTTTAATTTTAACTTTCCGGCATGTCATATTGCACTCTCTATTTCCAGTTGTTGATCCAAATTGAGCGAAGGCCCTGAGACCGAATAAGTCCAATATAAAATGTGTTAACTCACTGAAGTAGTGGTGTTTAACGGATCGGACGACTTCTAATTTTAGTCAATTGGATTTTAACTGGATATCGGACGACTCGGACAAGTCCGTTAATTTAACGAATTATTTTCCGACCATCTAATAAACTTTTCGATTTGTTCGGCCCATTAAGATCTAATAGGCCTTAACGGACATATTGCTTAGCAGACGAATCACACAAGTCCATTATTTTTTTTAAAAAAAATAATTTATTATTTTCATTTATTTCTAAAATTGGCATTTATTTTTTCTATATTTTCTTATATTCTTTTCTTGATACATTAATAAAATAATATAATAAATATGGTATCATTAATTTTTTCTTTAGTTTTCTCATAATGATCTTTATTATTTTTGTCTTTTTACCCATTTGTTTATTTTATTTTTCATTAATAATAGAACAAATCAAACTAATAATGAATAAACAACTTATATTCTATTATAAGATAAATATTATCATATAAAATATTAGCTAATATTATTAATGAATTAACGATTGAGATGATTTGTTAGCTAATATTATCATATAAAATTCGGCCGGTGGGTCCTCTTGCGTCATAAGGATCACCCGGAAGGGAGTTGCGTCACACGGCCGGTCCTGTTGCTGCAGCAATCCAGGACGATAGCTGGCCGTAAGGATCCTTGAGACCATCTTTCAATTGGAAGAGGGCCCATCCGCTCATCTTCTCTGCAGATGAAAAAGTGCTGCAAATTAGTTGCCCTTGATTTCACTGTCTCAATATATATATTATCAACTTACGTGCCTATATATATGTATATATATATATATATATATATATATGTATATATATATGGTGGTCATTTCGTACTGTGCTACGAATGACTTTGTGTTCAACGCATCAAATTTTCCAATCAGCTCTGTAATGACAAAATTACAGTGACTTATTTATCAAATATATATATATATATATAATTTATTTATTTATAAATTATAATAATAACTTAACAGTATGGCCCAACTAATGTTAAACTGTTTAAAAAATTAACAATAAAATATTAGTAATGGAATATCATTTATTTATTTTAGAATGTTATTATGGATGAAACTTGACTCTCTAATTTGTTAATTGATAGATTATTATTAATATTCTATTTAGTATTTGATACAATTGATGTTGGGTTATTTTATTTTATCTTACATCATTTGTGTTATTTTTACATTCCTTGTTAACGCTTTCCAAGAAATAGAAAACTCAAGACCGAATCCCATTCGAGCCTGGTGACAACTTTTCCAAGTAGATTCCACTAAAATAATATTATTGACAGTAATTCTAAAAATATAGCACAAGTAATATTGCATAATGCATAGAAATTAGTAATAGACTACTAATAACGAATTAATATCAAGATATTTTGTATTTATTTACTTTGAAATGCTAGTATTGATAAAATTGATTCTCAACTTGTTGTTGATAGTTTATTATTAATATTTCATTTATTCTTTTTATACAATTGGTGATATCACTACAACAATATTATGCTTTACCGAATAATATTTTAGTGACTAATTATACTTAGTTCTTAAAAATATAAGCATTGAAGATTATATAATATGATAATAGTCTTAAATGTCTTACTCATTGAAAATTAAAATTTCGTTTTGTGATCATTAAAATGTCATCCTTTTAGGACTAACAAAAAAATTAGTCACTAAGAACTTTTAATAGCGAGCTTGTAGAGATCACGAGGATCAAAATATTTTAGTTCCAATTAGAGATCAAAATTGAAGTTTTAGAGACTAATGTCTTTGGTCTTTAAATGTTTTTTGATGTAGTATATATTAATCTACTTTATCTTATACTAAAAATCTTAATTACTTTATTTTTTACAATTTTTATTTTTATTTTTGCTCTCTCTCTCCTATTAAACCTCCAATGCTCGTCAATTTGCATTTTAACTTTTTTTATCCGTGATTCAAATATTTTGCCTCATTGCCTTTCCTTTTAATACTTTTTGTGCCATTAATTTACTTTCCTTTGAATTGTGATTTTGTTTACACTTTTGTCAGTTTTTTCTCAGATTTATCAATTTAAATTTATAGATTGTGTTGATTTTTCCTCTATCTGCAACTATTTTCAATTTTGGTATTATAAACCAACAGTTGAACAGGCCATGAAACATGTAGTGCAAAAGCTAAGTATTTTCTTTTCCGTTGAATATATCTAAGTATTTAGTGTACTCCTATTAATATAAAGATACTATTTATTTATTTCAGGTCATCTATGTTTCTTTTATCGGCCATATCATCTCTCCAAGTCTTCCGGTAGAGACAAAATTATATTCTGTGGATCAAAACATGGAAGAAAGAATCAAAATTTTACGAGTAGAGATGGATGGATTTGGTTCGAGTAGAGTGGTAAGTGTAGAAAATTTTTGTTGGAAATTTTATTTGTCATTATCAGGTACATAATTCGGGATGATCTAATCGGATTAGTTGAACTCGATAGTGGACCGGTCTTTAACTTGTGGATAATGCGCTCAGTAGCGTCGTACGAATTGAATCGTCGGCACCGCTTTAAGTCGGGCAAAAAAAAAAGATGGATGGATCCGGCTGCAGGAGTGAATCGCATTGACTATCGACGTGTGAGCATGACATGTCCTCCATTGAAGCCCAATAATATTTAATTTAGAGCTAAATATTTAGAAAATATGATGCACCACATATTTAATTCTAATCTATTGTATTTGTTTCTAGAATCTGATTTCAGAATTTTGGGTGTCTCGGCAAAATAAATGGAGTGGGGAACTTTAAAAAATTTACCCCGTATTAATTCAGACTGAAGAATGTAAAAAATTACCTCGTATTTAATTTACTCAAGAATGGGAAAAAAAAAGGCATATAGCAGGGTCGTATTTGGCATGGATATACATGAAGGTGGTGGATGATACAATTAATAAAGATGGAATATATTAATGAAAGAAAGTAAAGACTAATGATATATGTTTTCTGCAGCAATTGAAAGAACTATATATATGAGATAATATTAGAAAATCTGGAGAATAACATTCGAAATAATTATAATGACATTTATTAATATGGTGTATATATGAGAGCATTGGGGTGCATATTCTTTTTGTACTTAGTGCCTTAAATATTAATCCCACTATAAACTCATTTGACTCGCAAACAATTGGGACGTCCTATAACACCACAACCTAACTAAAGCCTCAAAACCTCAAAACTTCTATTTAAGTGTGTGTTTGGATGAACCGTTTAATAAGAATGAATTAAGTTTAATTAGAGTGGGTGGATTTAAAAATTTTACATCTCATTTAAATATTATTTTAAAAAATTAACTAAAATTATATTGATTCATCACATGACTTAAAATTAAACTCATCAAATTAACTATTACTATTTCATCAGGAAAACTATGTTAATTAGATTTATTTGTATTGAAAATCCAATTTATTATTTGTGCATTGTGTTAAAATGTAAATGCATTATCGCCCCTTGATGATGGAACCAGAATCAGAAATGAGCAAAAGAATAACTTTTTTTTTCCTCCTTTAATATGCATTGTCATGGTTTAAAAAGATTTTGCATTTTCTTTTCCACAGAGCCTTGGTATGTTCCGGTGATGTTATAACATTTAGTAGTACGTATACGTTGTTATAAAAGATTACAAAAAATGTTAATCCAAAATTAAAAAAACAAAAGATATTTGTCATAAAGTTGAATGCTCTACATAATTTCTAAACCTTGAATCACCCGTCGCACTCCCTATCCTGTATAATTGGTATGTGCTACTAATTAATTTTAATGATGCTAACTTAGTAAATCAGATTATATTATAGGTAAAGGCGTTCTAATTACAAATAAAAAATTTATTATAAAAATTTGTTATTAAATCTGATTCTCGTCTTCTTGGGTGCATTGACAAAATAAACTGAAGGGTGCACTTTAAAATTTTAATTTGTATCAGTGCACTGCTGAATGGGGAAAACATACCTACATGGATATATCTAAAGGTAGTGAATAATAAAGTCAACAAATAAGGGCCATGCAAAAGAAAGAAATGAAAAAAAGGCTAACAATAAATGTTTCCACTAAAACAGCTAACTGAATTTTAAATTGAATAATAGATTAGGAATATAAAATGAGTATAGATCAAGGACAAATAACTAATTTGGAAAATAAAGGAAAATAAATATATTAAAAGAAGTGACTTATATGGCGTGACAATAAGTAAAGTACTAATATGATTTAACTGTATATTTTGGTCGGGCTCTCCGTTTTATTGCTTTGACTAATATGTGGATGATTGAAATAGTCGAGCATATTCGACTAGTATTTTTCGAATGATTTGATAATATGAGATAACATTGATTTTGTTTGTAACATTTTATGCTATACATATCAAGAGTATTTTCCCGGATGCTTTGCTATTGTCGTGACATGATTATATATCGTTTGCGTCTAAGTTTCTTTGGAACCATTTCAAACTTGTAAAAAAATCGTTATTCGATTTAATTTGTATTGCTTAATGATGATACATCTCTCTCTCTCTCTCTCTCCTAATGATCATTTAGGGTTTAAACTTATTCCAGCTATTAACTCATTGATACCGATTGAATTCAAAATCCAATTGAAATTCAATGAGGTGACTAATTCAGGTCAAAACATGTATACTTCCCCTTTTACATTGATAGAAACATACATTTTTTACCATCAAGATTGCTGGGGAAAAACGTTCAGCTTGAATTATTTATCTCAAACAAGAATACAAATGTCTTCTAACTCATGTTAGAGCAAAGTGCATGCAAATAGAATTTAAAAATTTTAAATACGTAGGATATCTTTCTACCACTTCAAATCAACCCAATAAGTCCGATAAGCATCCAACTCGCTCTCGACGACATCTTCAAAGTTTCTCATATTCTGCAGCTCCCTCATGATCTCCCATTCAAAAGCATCCCATCCATATAACCTTTTGGCTTTCTGAAGAGGTTGCATGTGATAACTGTAACGCCCCGAGATCCATGTGACTTTCACGTGCTCAGAGTCGTCCCAAAGGCGCTACTCAATTTTTCTATAAAATATTTTTGCCGAATATAAACAATAAATTGCAGAATATAAAACATAAATGCGGAAGACTTTTCAAAAATAATAACTAATAATCCATAATAATCGAAATGCTAAAACATCCATGAGTTTACAATTCTAATAAGTGCGAAAATAATAAAACTAAATCACTAGATCTAATGTCATGTGCAACATCTGTCTGTCACCTGCAGGACCATCATTTATAGCTCTCTCACCTACACGGATTCAGGTACAGGAAAATATCCATGAGTATAAAAATACTCAGTACGTAGGTCTAAAAGATAATCAATATGCTCAATCGAAAATAAGATAAAATCAATAATGAGTCGATTGAGCAGTCAATACAATTAATCAATTAACAATTTATCAATATGAACAATATATCAGGCTATGGTCAACAGACCAATGTAAATCAATCACATTTTTTTTTCAATTAATAATTATCAATTGCCTGATTAATAGATCAATATTCAATTAACAATTTTTAATTCGATAATCAATGGTCATTGACCAATAATAATTCAATTCCATAGGGCAATAATAATTGCCAACTCCATGCCAATATATCCCAATGATCATGATTTAATTCCATTCACTTCAATTCTAATTTCAATTCAATTCAATTCGATTCGATTTTCAATGTTCGGAGTTATCCAATTCAATGAGGAGCGCTCAGTCAATTAAGGGATACCATGCCACTTTCATGCAGGCCAGTGGGGGATCAGTGCCACGGCAAGCCCGATACGATTCAATGGGTTCGTGTATGGTGGGGACGAGTGGCCATACACAGGACAGCCATAACTTTTACACTATCTGCCACATTCAATTCAATTCAATTCAATTGATCCCGACTTAGTGGCAATCAGTGAACATGGACCCAGTAGCTTTCGGCTTTTATCTTGTTTACCTAAAATGTCTATCTTTAAATAAATTATCAATTTGATTAGATAAATTCTGAACTTAAAACTAAGTAGGTCAACAATACAATCAAAATCAAAGTTCATCATAATATAAACAGATCAATCACCAACAATATAATTAATACATCAAATTAATTAATAACAACAATAATAATCAGTAATTAAAATTTACTCAAAAATAAATAATAACTCTCGTTGGTGTACTCCCTGTTCATTACGACCGTAACATCAATTCCCCTTTTTTTTAAATCTCTCTCTACTTTGTTTTTCTCTCTCCATCTTCTCTGATTTTACAGTCGTAAATTCTCTTCTTTTTTTTTCTATATCTTTCTCTCTCCAGATTTTACCCCCTATTCCATTACGGCCGTAAACTTCACCCTTTTCTTTTTTTTTTTCTAATTCTCTCTCCAAATTTTACCCCCTATCCGTTACGGCCGTAAACTCCATCCCCTTTAACCATTCCCTATTTATTCTAATATTTGATTAGATAAATTACAAAATTAATTGAATAATCCTATCCCTAATCAAATTCCTCTCAATTTTATTTTATTTTCAGAATTATTAATTATAGTAATATTAATAACAATATTTTTCAAAATAAAATAATAAAATATCCATTTATTAAATCCTAAAAAAATCAGGGTCGTTACATCATAACCTCCTTAAAAATAAATTCGTCCTCGAATTTGAATAAAAGAAATTATATTATCTCATCTAAATAATTCTGAAAAATCTCTTCTCATTTCTTCTTACAGTTTCGAGGTGGCATCTTCATCTCTATGATGTGTCCAAGCCACCCTCACCATGTGTACCATTTTATTCTTCATATGCTTAGTTTGGTACTCCGATACTTCTATAGGCTGCTCAGCATATGTCAGATCTACATTCAAATTTGGTTCCTCCATATTCACCACATTAGCATCATCATGTTGGTACTTGCGCAACATTGACACGTGAAAGACATTATGCACGTGTCCATATGATGGAGGCAACGCCAACCTACAAGCTGCATCTCCGATCAATGCAAGTACTTCGAAGGGGCCAACATATCTTGGACTCAACTTACCCTTCTTGCTGAATCTCATTACTCCTTTCATTGGAGAAACTTTTAACATAACTCGATCTCCCACTTTAAAAATTTGTTCTCTTCTCTTCTTGTCAACATATGTTTTCTGTCTTGTGAATGTTGTTTTCAACCTCTCTCTAATAAGGCGAACTTTTTCAGCATCTTCCTTGGTTTGCTTCATTAACTCCTCTGATAAGAATTGTCGTCCTCCCACCTCACTCCAACAGATGGGGGAGCGACAAGGCCTTCCATACATGGCTGCAAATGGTGCCATGCCTATGCTGGAGTGGTAACTGTTATTGTATGCGAACTCGATCAGTGGGAGGTGCGTGTTCCAACTGCCACACCAGTCCAATGCACATGCACGGAGCATATATTCTAATGTCTGAATCGTCCGTTCAGATTGTCTGTCTGTCTGAGGATGGAACGCGGTACTGAAATTTAATTTTGTTCCAAAAGCACTCTGGATGCTCCGCCAAAATTTGGCCGTAAATCGTGGATCTCTATCCGATACAATGGAGACTAGCACACCATGTAGTCGGATAACCTCCTTAATATAAATGTCCATCAGACTTTCGACAGACTATTTCCATTTGATGGGGATGAAATGGGCTGCCTTGCTAAACCGGTCCACCACCACCCATATTGCATCATGACCTTGTTGAGTTCTTGGAAGCCCAGTGACGAAATCCATAGTCACCTTTTCCCATTTTCATTGTGGGATTCCAAGTTCTTGTAGTACACAGTAAGGTCTCTGATGTTCCCCTTTCACTTGTTGGCATACTAGGCATCTTGCAACGTACTCAGCCACATCCTTCTTCATATTATTCCACCAGAAGGTCCGTTGCAAGTCTTTGAACATCTTCGTGCTTCCAGGATGAATGGCGAATTCTGACTTGTGGCATTCATCCAACACTTGTCTTCTCAATGCTTCATACTCAGGGACCCACAATCGTCCCCTATATCTGATCACTCCATTTGTGACCGAAAAATCTGTAGGAATCTTTTCGCACAACTTGAGCAGGTGGTTGTACTCGTTATCGTTTGGTTGTGCTTTGCCTATCTTCAATAGTAGCTCGGGTTGCATGCCGAAGTGTGCCATAATTCGTATACCGTCGCTGCTGGTCACTGGACTGACCTGGATAATGCAGTCAATCATGTTCCAACGACTCACTCTCAGGCATGAGAGTGATCCTCCCCATTTTCTACTAAGTGCGTCAGCAACTGAGTTTGCCTTCTCTGGATGATAACTGAGTTAGAAACTCAATCCACCTCCTCTGACGCATATTCAAGTCTTTTTGAGAGAAGATGTATTTCAAGCTCTTGTGGTCTGTGAAAATTTTGAATTCTTCGCCATATAAATAGTGTCGCCAAATTTTGAGGGCGAAGACCACAACTGCTAATTCTAGATCATGCGTCGGATAATTCTTCTCATGCTTCTTTAATTGTCTTGATGCATATGCAATTACCTTCCCGTGTTGCATCAAGACGCATCCCAAACCAGTGCCGCATGCGTCGCTATATATGACATAACCTTCTTGGCCTGAAGGTATGGTCAGAATGGATGCCGTTGTCAGTCTCTTCTTTAACTCTTGAAAATTATCTTCACACCTCTGTGACCATTCATACTTGATGCCTTTCTTAGTGAGATTTGTTAGTGGCGATGCAATTTTGGAAAAGTCCTGAATGAATCTCCTGTAATATCCAGCAAGTCCAAGAAAGCTTCTAATCTCTGACGCATTTTTTGGTTGTGCCCAGTTGACAACTGCTTCCACCTTTGCAGGATCTACCGATATTCCATTTTCACTGATAATATGCCCGAGGAACATAATCTCTTTCAACCAAAACTCACATTTTGAGAATTTGGCGTACAATTTGTGCTCCCGTAAGGTCTGTAGCACAACTCTTAGATGTTCCTCGTGTTCTTCTGGGCTCGACGAATATATAAGAATGTCGTCGACGAAGACGATTACGAACTTGTCCAAGTATGGCCTGAACACTCTATTCATCAGGTCCATGAAAGCTGCGGGGGCATTGGTCAGCTCAAATGGCATCACTAAGAACTCATAATGCTCGTATCTTGTTCTGAAAGCGGTCTTCGGCACATCATCATCAGTGATTCGTAGCTGATGATAGCCACTTCTCAGATCAATCTTCGAGAATACCTTTGCCGAAGACAATTGGTCGAACAGGTCATCGATTCTTGGTAGTGGATACTTGTTCTTGATTGTGACCTTGATCAATATCCGATAGTCTATGCACAGTCTCATCGACCCGTCATTCTTCTTTACAAACAATACCGGAGCGCCCCATGGAGAAACGCTCGGTCGAATGAATCCCTTATCCAGCAACTCCTGGATTTGGGTCTTTAATTCTAGCATTTCCGCTGGAGCCATTCGATAAGGAGCCTTTGATATAGGTGCCGTGCCCGGCACCAAGTCAATGCGGAAGTCAATCTCCCGTCGTGGTGGCAATCTTGAAACGTCATCTGGAAAGACGTCTGGAAACTCCTTCACCACAGCAATGCTATCACGATCTACTTCAACTTTGTCTGTCTTGATCACACTTGCTAGGAAACCCCGACATCCTTTCTTCAGCATCTTTTGTGCCTTTAAAGCTGACACTAGGATCTTGCCCCTTTCTAGTGGTGTACCTCTGACAATAGTCTGAGGTCCTCTTGACGTTCTGATCAGTATCTTCTTTGCTCGACAATGTAGGTAGGCGTCATGGTAGGACAACCAGTCCATACCCAACACCGCATCGTTGTCCCTGATCGGAATGATGATAAGGTCTGCGGAGAAGTTCTTGCCTTCCACTTCGATCGGCACCATGGGATGTACTTCTGGGTAACGATGGACTCCAGAGGTGTGCCAATGTCAAGTGGAAAACTAGTCGCTTGTGGCTTTATGCTCAATAACGGAGCGAATTACTCCGAAATGAACGAATGTGTAGCACCTGAATCAAAGAGAATATTAGCATGAACACCATCAATTTTTAGCGTACATTGGATGGTGTCATTCGCCCTTTGCTCGTCTGCAGGCTTCATGTTGTATACTCAGCCTTGCACCATTCTAGGTGGTCCGTCGTTACGTTGCGAAGGAGGTCCAGCACGCCTCGGCTCTTTGCATTCTCTAGCAAAATAGCCCACCTTACCACAGTTCAAGCACGCTCCAGTTCTCCGATAGCACTCACGAGGATGCATTCTGTGGCAGTAGTTGCACGGTGCTCTAGGCGATTGAGGCTCATTCCTAGCTGGATATGGTCTTCTCCGATTGCGATCATCTCTGCGGCGGGGATCTCGCCTAGCCTGCCTTCTATCTCTGTTTCCATATATGTTTTGATACTGATTGGCCGGAGCTTGGCTTTGTTACTTGTCAGCTGTCTTATCACCATCTTCTAGATAAATGGCGAATTCTTTAGCAAATTGGAGGGTCTGGCAGTTACCCCCCTTTACCCTTTCTCTGAGGTTGGGTTTCAGGCCATCCACCCAACGCTTCACTCGATCAAGTTCCGACTGCTGTAAGGTGGAGTACTTCTCTAGGCTTAAAAATTTGGAAAGGTACTGCTTTATAGTCATAGTACCCTGTTGGAGTGTCAGGTACTCCTTCTGCTTCCTGCCCCTTTCATAGGCTGGTATGTAGCGATTCTCGAACGCCTTCTTGAATTCTCCCCAAGTGATGTTGTCCTGGCCGGAGAACGTAGTGAGCTTGGTGGCCTTGCACCAATCTCTGGCATCTGCCGTCAGTTTTCTTGTGGCGTAGATCATCTTGCGTCCTCATCGCAATCCATCTCAAGAAATATCTGTTCTATCTCCTCAATCCATTCCTCTGCATCCTCAAAGTCACCCTTCCCGTTGAACCGAGGGGGCTGCAACCTGAGGAACCACTCAATGGTGTCTTTACGATCATGATGTGGTGGCACATTGGGACTCGAGTACTCAGCGTGCACAGAGTGGAACTCCGATGGTAGTAGTCCCTGTCTCAGTTGTTCCTCTCGGTATCCATTAGCCTGGGCCTGATTCACCTAGAAGCCATGTACTTGTTATCTACTCATTTCTTGGCTCAGAGCACGTTGATTATTAGGTTGAGAACCTTGGACCTCCTGACCGGCCCGCTGTAACCCACTTCTGGGAGCTCGTGGTATCTGATTTGAAAATACCATCTTAGGAGGAATCTGTTCTTACATAACAATAACAATAAAATTCATAAGTGTGAGCTCAATAATACATAGCACAATTCAATACTTACTTGACCCTTCTGGATGGCATCAGTGGTTGCTCGTGACAGTTGCACATGGACTCAATTCTACCTATTTAGAGACAGCTAAGAAGTGTCTCTCCTTAGGCTCTGATACCTTCTGTAACGCCCCGAGACCCACGTGACTTTCACGTGCTCAGAGTCGTCCCAAAGGCGCTACTCAATTTTTCTATAAAATATTTTTGCGGAATATAAACAATAAATTGCAAGATATAAAACATAAATGCGGAAGACTTTTCAAAAATAATAACTAATAATTCATAATAATCGAAATGCTAAAACATCCATGAGTTTACAATTCTAATAAGTGCAGAAATAATAAAACTAAATCACTAGATCTAATGCCATGTGCAATATCTGTCTGTCACTGAGCGTAGCCACCTGCAGGACCATCATCTATAGCTCTCTCACCTGCACGGATCCAGGTACAGAAAAATATTCATGAGTATAAAAATACTCAGTACGTAGGGTCTAAAAGACAATCAATATGCTCAATCGAAAATAAGACAAAATCAATAATGAGTCGATTGAGCAGTCAATACAATTAATCAATTAACAATTTATCAATATGAACAATATATCAGACTATGGTCAACAGACCAATGTAAATCAATCACAATTTTTTTTTCAATTAATAATTATCAATTGCCTGATTAATAGATCAATATTCAATTAACAATTTCTAATTCGATAATCAATGGTCATTGGCCAATAATAATTCAATTTCATAGGGCAATAATAATTGCCAACTCCATGCCAATATATCCAAATGACCATGATTTAATTCCATTCACTTCAATTCCAATTCCAATTCAATTCAATTCGATTCAATTTTCAATGTTCGGAGTTATCCAATTCAATGAGGAGCGCTCAGTCAATTAAGGGACACCATGCCACTTTCATTCAGGCCAGTGGGGGATCAGTGCCACGGCAAGCCCGATACGATTCAATGGGTTCGTGTATGGTGGGGGACGAGTGGTCATACACAGGACAGTCATAGCTTTTACACTATCTGCCCCATTCAATTCAATTGGTCCCGGCTTAGTGGCAATCAGTGAACATGGGCCCAGTAGCTTTCGACTTTTATCTTGTTTATTTAAAATGTCTATCTTTAAATAAATTATCAATTTGATTAGATAAATTCTGAACTCAAAACTAAGTAGGTCAACAATACAATCAAAATAAAAGTTCATCATAATATAAACAGATCAATCACCAACAATATAATTAATACATCAAATTAATTAATAACAATAATAATAATCAGTAATTAAAATTTATTCAAAAATAAATAATAACTCTCGGTGGTGTACTCCATGTTCATTACGACCATAACATCAATTCCCCTTTTTTTTAAATCTCTCTCTACTTTTTTTCTCTCTCCATCTTCTCTGATTTTACGATCGTAAATTCTCTTCTTTTTTTTCTACATCTTTCTCTCTCCAAATTTTACCCCCTATTCCATTACGGTCGTAAACTTCACCCTTTTCTTTTTTTTTCTAATTCTCTCTCCAAATTTTACCCCCTATCCGTTACGATCGTAAACTCCATCCCCTTTAACCACTCCCTATTTATTCTAATATTTGATTAGATAAATTACAAAATTAATTAAATAATCCTATCCCTAATCAAATTCCTCTCAATTTTATTTTATTTTCGGAATTATTAATTATAGTAATATTAATAATAATATTTTTCAAAATAAAATAATAAAATATCTATTTATTAAATCCTAAAAAAAATTAGGGTCATTACAATAACACCAAGTTTATGGGGCAAAGGAACACCTCCATCCCTCCTGTGCTCTCTAGTTTAATCCACTGCTTCTCTAAATCGTTGTTTGATATTATAAAAGATTATGAATCCTAGTTGTTTAATATTATAAAATCGTTGATATACATGAGTTTTCTATAATCTTAATTTTTATATGATAACAACTTGATAACAGTACAAAATAACTATACACAACTACAAATTCTTATCATAAATAATATATGATTACAAATAATATTAGCACAAAATCTATCATTTATTTCATATATTATTGAGTATCATATTATTGTTTGTACAAAAAAAATCTTTCATTTATAATAGTTGAAATTTTTGACATTATTTCATTAGAATATCTTAATCAATTAACAAAGTATTAATAACAAAATAATGAGTAAGTTTGGTTGAATATTTTGTTATTAGTTTTATTACATATCTTTTATTGGTTTATAATGAAATATCCGATAATATTAAAGTGATCAAGAATCTAACTTGTTTAATATTTTAAAATGATTTGTGTACTTAAATCTTTTATCACCTTAATAGAATGTCAACTTGACAACAACAAAATATATTCATATACAATTAAATTTTTTTAGCATAAATAATATTTATATTCTAGCATAAAATTATATCATCTACTTCATATATTATTGGTTATATAAAAAACTTTTATTCATAATAATCAAATACTTTGTTTAATTTCTACTTATATATATATACATATATATATATATATATATATATATATATATATATATATATAGAGAGAGAGAGAGAGAGAGAGAGAGAGTGAGAGAGATATGTATAATAATAAATTAACAAAATGCTAAAATAATAACATAATGATTAAATTTGATTGATTATTTTCTTATTAGCTACTTCTTTTGATTTTGTAAAATGATTGATATATGCAAGTCTTCTATCTTCTTGATAGAATAACAACATGATAGTAACAAAAAATATCTATATAGAACTAAAACTTATTAGTATAATATTTCATTTATATTACTTGAATAATTTGTTTAACCCCTTATATATATATATATATATATATATATATATATATATATAGGTTGTAGATAGATACATGTTATCATAATATTATAGTTAAAAATTTTATGATACTTATATTAATCATCAATAAATATTATCATTAGAGTATGAAATGCATCTAACTCGAAGTATTGATCATAACATAGTATCTTTAGTTTTCCTTATATGTATAACTTATAATATTTGATATTTTTTATACAAAGAGAAATTATATATAAGAAGTTTTTTTATCATACACAAACCAATATTTTATAAGTCTGCATGCAATCTTTGTCTTCAAAGATGACATCAAATATGCAAATAAAAGTCGAAGTTCCTTACACATTTAATATTTTTATTAGATGGAGATAAGTATCTTTCTCATAACATTTAATATTTTTATTAAACAAAAAAGATTATATATAAATATTATAACATATATGCATATAATATTTTTAGTTTTTTCTTATATATAAGTTATAATATTTGATACTTTTTATACAAAGAGAAATTATATATAAGTATTTTTTTATCATACACAAACCAACATCTGTAAGTCCGCATGCACTTTTTGTCTTCAAAGAGAACGTCAAGTATGCAAATAAAAATTGAAAACCCCTTATAATATTTAATATTTTTTATTAGATGGAGATAAGTATTTTTTTCTCATAACATTTAATATTTTTATTAGACCGCAAAAATATATAAATATTTTTTTATCCCGCACAAACCTATATTTGTAGGTTTGCACATATTCTTTGTCTTCAAAGAAGGCATGGAGTATGTAAATAGAAACTAAAAGTCCCTCTATTTATAATTACAAATATGAAATTTAAAAATATAAATAAATAAAATTATATGTACCTAACAACTAATTTTGAGAAGCTGAAAGCCTATCTACTTATAGTTATAAATGTGAAATTTAAAAACATGAATAAATAAAATTATATATACTTAAAAACAAACTTAAAATATGCAAATGAAAATGAAAAATCTCTCTATTTATAGTTACAAATGTAGAAGTTAAAAAATAAATAAATAGAATTATATAATTTTAGTAACTATTTTTTAAATATTATGATTATATAATTAAAAGATTATCATTTTATACATTTAATTTATGGGAGCTCGACACGCGGTACTTTCCACCTCTGCTTATATATATATATATATATATATATATACACACACAAATATAAATATTAATTTTGATTAATTTCAAATATACTATTAATATTATAGTTTATGAAAGTATTTATATTAAGTTCTTAAAATATTTTATAAGCAAAATGATAATATATTAATAAATAAAATATTATAAATGATTATTATTTAAGATAATATAAAAGTACTTTTATGAATAATGTTAACATTAAATAGTAATTAATAATATTCTACTAATTAAAATATAATAAAGAATTGAAAGCAAAAAAGGAAAAAGGCAAAAAGAAAAAAAGAAAAAAAAAAGAAAAGGCAAAAAAAAAAGTTCATCCGCTTCGAAGAAGAACTTGTCATCACGTGACAAAACTTTTAAGTTCCTATCAATTTAACTATTAGACAGAGGTAACGGATTTTGGGCATGAACTTGCCCAAAGTTTCGATAGCCAAATACTATGATAAATTACATGATTGATCCTCTAACTTTAAGTCATTTTTAAACCGGTTCTTCAACTTCAATTTGTAATTAGAATATCCATCATCTTTTATTTTCTTGCAAGAATATGTCTCTTGATCAGTGATCGTGAGTTTTCCAATTGACTTGCTTACATGACCATCACATAAGTCATTTCTCTCTCATCCACGTCAAGGCGAAACCTTCTCCCCGTTAAAATATATTATAAAAATAATAAACAAATAAAAAATATGGGTCGACGCCCTCAGGCGAGCTCGCGTCGACGGACGAGACTGGCAGAGGGGGCTCGCTCCCCCCCATCCCCCTCTTTTTTCTTCCTCGCACGCGGCGAGGAAGAAGGGGGGGGGGGGGGGGGGGGCTCATTTCTAATGGAATGAAATGATCTATGGATTGATCAGAAGATCCTTTTAATTGGCTAAAATCCTTTACTTGAACGAAAATAGATCTTGCGGAATCATATTGAATATTTGACAATACATTCCGTATCTTGCTAAAAAATTGATCCTTGTTTACCAACCACACATTGTCTAACCAAATCTAATTCTCTCTCGATACGTTCCTCAAAAAATTCGATTCGTGCTGATTCTTCCCCCAACTAATGAAGAAATATGGGGGCAGCGAGCTTGGCCCGCCGGCGAACCCGCACGACGAGGGAGCTCCCTCCCCCCCCTAGTGGGACGCCGTCCCCAATTGGCGCCTCCCCATTTTTTTACTTTTTATTATTTTTATAATATATTTTATCGAGGGGAGGAATTTTGTTTTGACGTGAATAAGAGGGAAATGACTCACGTGGCAGTAGCGTAAGCAAGGTAATCAAAAAATCTACGATCACCGGTCAAAAAGACTAAGCGTATAAGAAAATCAAAGATGATGAATGTTCTAGATACAAATTGAAATTAGAAGACCGATTTGAAAATGACTAAAAATTGAAGATCGATCGTGTAATTTACCCCAAACACTGTCAGAAAAATGAGCACTATGACCAGCTCTGGCTTGTCCAATAGTTTGATATTCTTCTATATTCATCCGTTAGTCCGTTATTGGCATGTAATATTTAAATATAAATTATTTATAGTTTATATACTATTTATAAAATCTTCAAAATTTTATCGTGCCAAATCTTTTTAATGAACACAAGAAAATCTTGTACTCATTTTCTTAATCCCCCATGACTCTATAATCGTGTCATAATTGCAATATTTGCATATTAACCTATTGGATGGCGTGATTAATGGCCAGCCAAATCATGGCTTAGTAGACTAATTGAGTGCATTGAATATCTATTAATATATTGTTCCTTTTTTTAAATTATCCTACTTGATCACATTCAATATTTTTCTAATTAATTTATTTTATTTGTGATTACTTATACTGTAACATTAATATGCTTGATATAAGTAGTAAGAACAATTGAAAAAGTAAAATGAGGAAAAGATACATGAAAAAGAAAAGATAATATGTTAAAAGTAAAAAAGAAACACGCAAATATGAAAATAATACCAAAAGAGGTATTTGATTTAATGGGCCTACCCACCCACCTATTAGTGCCCAGGTCCGTGTTGGAAAGTCCAAGTCTGCTTATCAAAATTTAAGTTCTCACTCCTCACCATGGAAGAATTAGTTTTCATATCCGTACCACTCGTACCATATCCGTCTCATGTATAGCTTTGCGCTTATCAAAATTTAACTTCGATTGCCACATTTAACGTAGAGTATATATATTTACACTACATTATTTGTTTAAGTTTATGCCATTCATATTGTCTACTTATTAATGCCTCCGGAACCGAAACAACCAACCAACCAAAGTAAAAAGAAGATAATAGAGATTGAAGATAGTAAAATCTTTTTAATAAGTGCGAAAGAAGGAGAGATCGCCACCGTTCCAATAATTTCACTATAAACAAGATAACCATGTGTCCGTACTATCATATATTTTCATTTTTTTTATAATTTTAACAACAAAAACATTATAATTCAAGGCGAGGGAAAAAAAAGAGAATAAGTTTATTCTGTTTGATTGAATGATCAAAGCAGGGCAATCTCCACTGGCCCATCTCCCAACATTTTAATTCCTTTCAACTCTAAATTAGGGCCAAGATGATGGAAATAAATATCTATCTTTGATCTTATAAAAATAAAGATAATCTTATAAAGTAGATATATAAATACACATATAGAAATATAATACCTATAGAAAATTATGGTTTAGTTTTTATTATCCCTTCTATTTAATAATTCATGAAAAGTTACTTATTTATCTCCATTTACTTTCATTTTCTAAATTCTCATCATTTTCCTTCGCCTTATTTGCCTTCCCCTCTCTTTACTAAAGCCTTAAAAACCTTTCGTGATTTAATTTTAGCATAGGTTTGAATTAGTTAATAAATATAAATGAATATAAAACATAACAAAATACTTTCTATAATCTAATTGTTTTATCCTTCCTAAATCGAAACTATTCACTTTTGTTAAATATTTAATTATTTGAAGGATAATAAATACTATAATATTATTTAGGTCTTACCAGAAAGTCCAAGTCTGCTTGATAAATTAACAGGTTGGAAACCTAATAGGTGGGCCCTCCTCTTTTTGCTGTTATTTCTTGCAAGATAAAATATTGTAAACATAATTTAATAAGAAAAATTAGAAACGGGCATAATATAAGAATTTCACAATTTTTATAATATACGATTAATTACATAAAATAAATTACAATTTAAGTGAGATAAACCCATGATATTTTTTTGTTTTAGAACTGTTAGAGTACTCAAATAACAGCTAACCAACCCACCTTCCAGCTGAATTAAAGGATGAAAGATAAATAAAATTCACGAGTTTAGCATTTTTCTATTGGTATTTAAAATTTCGCATTTTAAAAGAAAACTTTTCTTCCAAGAGATATAAAGCTATGGAGATGGAGAAAAAAAAATAAAAATCATAGTCCCTTGGGTATGTGGGTATTAGAAGAAAATTTACAGAAAGAAAGGGAGGATAAAGAGAGTGAAAGACAAAGAAAGAGAGTGACAAAAATCATTTAATCCAAATTTGTTATGAGGTTAACACTTAACATTTCTCTCTCACTTCATTAATCTTTTTTTCTAATCCAGACATAGGAATGGAAAGCTAAATTTTATTTTTTCCATCATTATCCTCATTTCCCTTCAATTCAAACACAAGGTAGAAAGACACAAAAGTAATGTCATGTGCACTACTATTGTAATTTTAATTTTAATTTTAACTTTCCGGCATGTCATATTCCACTCTCTATTTCCAGTTGTTGATCCTTTAAAGAACAGGAAAAAACATATTGAGCGAAGGCCCTGAGGCCGAATATGTCCAATATAAGGTGTGTTAAAGGCCCTGAAGTAGTGGTGTTTAACAAATCGGACTGCTAGGACGGCTCGGATAAATTCATTAATTTAACGAATTATTATCGGATCATCTAATAGACTTTAACGGAGAGATTGGCTAGTAGATGAATCGGATAAGCTCATTATTTTTTTAAAAAAATAATTATTATTTTCATTTACTTCTAATTGTTTTTTTCTATATTTCTTATATTCTTTTCTTGATACATTAATAAAATAATATAATAAATATGATATTATTAATTTTTTCTTCAGTAGTTTTGGTCAATCAAATTTTAATCGGATATTGGATGACTCGGACAAGTCCATTAATTTAACGGATTATTATCGGATCACATAATAGACTTTTAAACTTGTCCGACTCGTTAAGGTATAATAGGCTTTAATAGACAGATTGGCTAGCAGATGAATCAGATAAGCCCATTATTTTTTTAAAAAATTAATTATTATTTTCATTTACTTCTAATTATTTTTTCTATATTTCTTATATTCTTTTATTGATACATTAATAAAATAATACAATAAATATGGTATTATTAATTTTTTTCTTCAGTTTTCTCATAATGATCTTTATTATTTTTGTCTTTTTACTCATTTGTTTATTTTATTTTTCATTAATAATAGAACAAATCAAATTAATAATGGATTAATAAAACAATATATTCTATTACAAGGTAAATATTATCATATAAGTTTATTAGCTAATATTATTAATGGATTAATGATCGACCAATCAAACTGTTTGTTAGTTAACAGACGAACATCGGACTATCATATATCAGGCAAACGGCTGAAATATAATGTTTGCATACTATCCGTACGTTAGCTTATTGGACGGATTCGAACAAGTCATGGACGAACTTACCTGTTATCATATCGAGTTGGCCAATGGACGAGTCGGGCTGTTGAGTCTAATTAATAAACACCACTACCCTGAGGGCAAATAACGTCCCAAAAGATTAATTTGTTCCAAATGCATTGGAAGTTAGCTGGGGATCGGAAAAGAAATAATTCCTCATTTTTGACATCTGGGATATAAGTGGAAAACTTGATTCGATCACATTCGTGACAAATATATGGTTGATATTTGGTGTCAACTTGAAAAAAAAAAGGAAATTCAATATTGAGTCATGTAATCAATTTGGATTTTTGTAGCCTTGTAATTTTTCTAAAAATAATAAATTTAAAAGGTTAATAAATGTTAGAGTAAAATGTATTGAGGATAATGAATATTAAAAAAGTTTATAAAAATGTACGCATGTGAATTAATTGTGAATTTTAATATTTCTATTTCAATTTATCGACTCAATTAGTGTCATATCATATTTCTTTCAAGGTTTTCTAGTGAGAAACAATGTTTTTCAAAACCGAAATTTCAACTAATTCTTGTTAAATGGATTCAACCAAGATCAGTT
Source organism: Pontederia crassipes (assembly GCA_030549335.1). NCBI lineage: Eukaryota > Viridiplantae > Streptophyta > Magnoliopsida > Commelinales > Pontederiaceae > Pontederia > Pontederia crassipes. The sequence goes on along the minus strand of CM060197.1, from coordinate 44,482,992 downwards.
ATCCTTTTTACTAGAGATGTTAATTATATGGGGTAACAAATGTTGCATAACATATAACCAATTAATAACCTATTTCTCATCAAATATTAATGTAAATATATTTGGATTTTTCACTGTTCCTTATAAAGCTTTGCTGATTTCCCTCAAATAATTAAGGTTAATATATTTAATTTTCGATCACAAAGAGTGGCTTAAGTGCACATATAATCTCAATGATAGAATTTGGATTCGAGATTTATTAATTTACAGGATTAATATCCTTTGATGGCTAAAGCAATCTCAATAGTGTATTCCAAATTTATATAAAAGCTAAATCCCATAACTTATGAATTGAAAGGAAGCAAATAATTTTAAATGCTCCTTGTTTTTGTCTTCCTAATCCTAGCCATATTTGCTACTACAAACACAAAAGTCTTACTATATACATCATCTATATACTCATAGTATGCAATCCTCCACCTCCTTTTGAGCAACAAAGCACCAACAAATGCCCAAAATCCTGAAGCTGCACTTAGATAAAGCCATAATTCTTCTTCTTCATCATCATTAGTATTTTGGATTAGCAGATTTGTGTCATTGCCATGACAAGTGGAATTTAGTGGAAACCCACAAAGATGGTCTGTTGACATATATACCCTTCATTAGTTGGTATGTATAAAGACTTATATATTAAGAATAATAATATATGCAATTTTTTAGCCCCAACTAACATGGTATTAGAGCTAGGGCTTTCTTGAGCCGCTGTCCTGTAGTTTGTTGGCGCCAGATGCATCTCGTCTTCAAGAGATGATAGGTTTGCAAAAGATTTTGCCTTCACAACACCTTTATCTCTTCGGATGATTTTTCTTTGTGTTATATTGGTTGGTGTTGCTGATCTTAGTGGTGTGTTCATATTGTTCCTTTGTTGGTGGACAATTTCTTATAGCAGATTGATACGTAAGAAAAAAGAGGGGTTCCATACAACAAATATCTACTTGGTTTATAAGATGTTTGATTCTGTGCAAATCAAATTACTACTCTCAAATTAAATGAGGATAATTATTTGTATTGGATGCAATCAGTTGAAGCCTTTCTAATAGCCAAGGACAAAATTGATTTTGTTGAGAAAGTTGCACCTACAGCCTGTGTATGCTAAATGGAGCAAGAATGATAGTTTGGTGAAAACTTGGCTATGGAATAGTATGGAGCCAGCTATCTCTACTAATTTTAGCAAAAATTAGTAATCAATTTTTCTTCAGTACAATAAAATCCAGTCCAAGGTGTTGCTTCAATATGAAGATATTATTTATTTATTTTACTTAATCTATGTTTTTTCATTGGTCGTATCGTCTTGCCAAGGATTCCTGCAATAAGAATATCAACACCATGTCACTACTGACACAGAAATTTATGTTATGTGGATCAAAACATAGAAGAAAGATTCAAAATTTGACTGTGGAGATGGATCCGGCTGCCCAATAATAATTAGATCTAAATATTTAGAAATATGACGCATCACATATTTCTAATCCATTATATTTGTTTTTTGAACAACACAATTAGTAAAGCATCTAAAAACAAATAACTTGTTCTCAACATATAGCTTATGAAACTTAACAATATAAACATTCAATAATCAACATAATAATAAATAAAATTTTCTAATCACAAGAGCATATTTGCAGAAAGAGAGTTTACCCGTAAGCGAAGATTGTTAAAGAAATATTTCAATTTTTTGCTGAAGAAGCGAGAACTTGCAAAATCAAATAAATCTCATGGAGAGAGTGAAAATAGCTGCATAAAAAAAAAACAAAGCATTCATAAAACAGTTATTTACTTTTTTTATAAAATTAAATAAAATAGTTGTGCGACTAAAATAAAGAAATATGATGCATATAAAATAAACCATAATATGTGGATTAACTTTTAAAATACTTGAATAGGTCAAATGATGTGAAAATGAATATAATGCATCACTTTTATAAATTTATGATAATTAAAAAAAATTAAAATAATAATATAAACTAAATGAATAAGAAAAATAATAATTCGTACATGACAAGGAACAAAGGATTTTAGCTACATGTTATTAGGAATATATCTTTTCATATAAAGAGAGATTCTATTAGGGTCAGATATTTCCTTGTAATGATAATTATATGCCTAGAAGACTTCTATCAATCTCTCTCTAATTCTCGCACGGCATCAGAGCCATACAAAAAACCTACTTTTTACTGTAGCAATTCTACGGCCCTCCTTTTTTTCATCAGTGCACCTGCAGTTCTTATAAGAAATTATAGTGCAGATTTGTGCATTCTCTAGTGCAGATATTCTGTGCAAGTGCAATTATTCTATGCAAGTTTTTTTGAATTTTTTGTGCAAAGAACCCTAAGTTCAGTTGCTCTTGTTTCGTGGCATCTTTGCACAGATCTTCTGTGTAGATCTTTCTTATTGTTTGATATTCTTATGTAAGGAACTCTAACACAAATCTTCCTTCTAACTTGCGAGGAACCCTATTGCAAATTTCCTGTGCAGATCTTTCTCGTTCTCTATTGCAGATATCTTGTGCAGGTTGCTTGCTTTCAAGTGCAAATCCTGATTCTGCATATTTTTTTTTGCAACATAAATTTTTGGATTGTTCTATTTTCTTTCATATATGTGACGTCTTCAATTACTTCGCCATCAGCCATTTCTCATCCCAACGTATCATATATTTATGGAAATCAAGTTATTACAATAGTCAAACTGAATAGAAATAATTTTTCTGATTGGCTTGCCGCTGTTGAAGTTTGATTTATAGGAATAAGACAAGAAAAACATCTTATCAAGACTATTTCAAGATCAAAGATTTTGAACAAGCCAGTTGGAGAAAGACGAATGCTCAGTTGCTTAGTCTCTTGTGGCAAGCAATTGAACCCTCTTTAATGGTAATGTTTCGTCCTTATCGCTCTTGTAGAGAGGTGCGAATTCATGCTCATGAGTTGTATACGATGTTATTAGAATATATAATGTTTTATCTCGTTTACTTCAATTGAAGCAAACTGACATAGATATGAAGAAACATTTGAAGCACTTACAAGCTTTATTCTCGAATTATTGAATTTACGCCCTTCACCGAAGATTTGACAAAGCAACAAGAACAACGTGATAAGATGTTTGCAGTCATTTGTTTACAAAGTGTTCGCCCTGAATATGAGCCAATTCGAAGACAAATTTTGGGCAGTGCTTTTGTACCTTCTCTCACAAATATTTTCTTCTAACTGATACGTGTATCATCCACATCCATTATCTTAGACCATGGACATATAGAGAGATGTCTGCTCTTACAACCCATGTTGACTCTCCTAATTTTCTTCCTGGACATTGGAAACAATCATGGTGGATGAAATGGTAAAGGCAATGGCAGAGGAGGACGTGAAAATGTTCCTAGATGTGGTTATTGTAACAAGCGAGGGCACACACGTGATACTTATTACTCTCTACGTGGTTTTCCTCAAATCCCAGAGTAGCCAATGCAGCTCAACCACATGGGTCTCGTGTTGTTGATGACACATCATTACCTTGTGGCATGATTATTTTTGCAAAAGAGTATACTCATTTTCTCCAACACCAAGCGGCTCAACAGACATTTCTTCATGTCACTTCTTGTGCACAATCAGGTCAATCCATAGCTTGCCTTACTCAATCATCCTCCTTGGGACCTTGAGTTCTTGACTCGGGTGCTTGAGATCATATGTCCGGTAACCCTATTTTATTTTCTCAGCTTACTAATACTCATGTTTTACTATTTGTCACTTTAGCCAATGTGTCCTCTGCTCCTGTACAAGACATTGGAACAACATCACCTACCACATCTTTATCTTTATGCTCAGTTTTATATCTTCCTAAATTTCCATTTAACTTTTTTTTATTAGCCAACTTACTGAGAAACTTAATTGTAGTGCGACTTTTTTCTTTTGATTTTGTTGTTATCCAGGACTTGAGGACAGAAGGAATGATTGGCAAGGGATATGAGTCTCGTGGTCTTTATTACTTGTCTATTGCTTCATTTTCACCCAAGTTATCTACTTCTTGCATGGTTGCTGCATATCCAATTCAGATCCATAGTCGACTTGAAAATGGTTTCTAACTTGTCCCATGTAAATGAGTTAGAAAACATTTCAGAATTTCATTTTCTTTGATATTTTTATCCATGATCTGTAATATCCTTAAAGAAATAAAATAAAATAAAAAGAAAAATAAATAAGTAAAATGAAGCTATAATCATTTAAGCCTAATTAAAAAGCCTACTAATCTATAAGCCCCAAAACTTAGACTATATACCCTAAACCCTTCTTACCTAACCTCTCACTTTCCTCTCCCCAAAACCCCCCAGCCGACAGCCTCTCATTCCCTCACTTCCTTTTCATGCGGCCAGAAGCTTGAGACCAGCCAGCCACCTCCTCTCAGCTCCCTAGCTCCCTCACTCTTGAACAACACTCAAGGAGCTCACACCCTCTCTCCTCTTCCTTACTTCTCGGCAGAGCATAGCACCCCAAGCAGCAGCCCCCAAACTCTCTCTCTCTCTCTCTTACTCGCCCTCTCCACTCACGTTTGCACAACATCAAGGAAGAAGGCACCTCACCCACTCTCTCATTTTCTCTACTTCCTATCAACTCATGGACAGCAACATCATGGCAAGAATCCCAACAACATAACAAGATTTCTCTCTCTCACTCACTCCCTCGTAGTAGCTCTCGGCCAGCATTAAGATTCCCCATTTTAGCACTAACTCACTCATGTTCCCTCACTCACAACGCCTCGTGAAAGCAACCAGGGCAGCAACAAGTCGAGAGGACAGGAGCTAGAGGGTGAACGGTCCAGCAAGAAAGAGGAAGAGAAAGAGAAGAGGAGGGAAGAAGAATTAGTATTAGGATTAGGGTTTTAACCTAAGTCTTAAAGGTATATTGAGAGGATTCAAATCCTCTAATCACTACATAATGATGCTTATGTGTTTGGATTAGAGCATAAGAATCTAACATGTATTCTTTAAATGAATGATTAAGGGATATGCATATTAATACTTATATGTTTTATGTTCTATTAAGATTTATGCTCTATTGCTAATCATACTTAGAACTAGAATGTTCATTATTACCCATATTTAGCTCATAAATGGTTTACTCATTTTCTATATAAGAACATGTCTATTAGTCGATTTATATGCTAGTCATATATGATTCATGTTTAAGATGATTCGTCTAATAAATTGTTAGTCATGTGATTAGGGAAAAATTGTAAAGTTGTTATTGTTAATGCAAGGATGAATGTACATCTTAAGGATGTCTCTATGTATGTGTAAAAATGATGAAAAATGGATAAGATAGGGAAAACGCTGTCCAGCTATTCTGGCATGGTCGTGATGAAAAGTGGCACGGCCGTGATGAGTCGTTTCTAAAACAGAACGAAAATCATCGTTCTGTCACGACCGTGACCTCGTAGTCGCACGATCGTGACGCTCCAAGATGTTCATGCTTTAGAAACATTTTCGGAATGGTAAAAAATGGCTCTTCTATCACTGCCGTGATGCTCATGAGCACGGCTGTGCAATGTTGTAGTGACAGAAGTACCCAAGTGTTCGATCGTGCCGAACCTTGGCACACCCATGCCCAAGTAAGGGCACGGTCGTGACCAGCCCTACAGTCTATGTAAATGTTTGTGATGACCACATGTAAAATGATTTGAAGTATGTATGACCTTAAATAGGATTAAACATACAACATGTATTGAGTGATTGTATGTATTGATGAACATAATTAAAAGATGAATTGATGATGGTGCCTTGTTGATGTCGTTGGATGTAAGTGGGAGACCAAGACCCCCCTTAAGGGAATAAGGTGTGGCTCTCGGAGAAGACCAAGACCCCACATAAGAGTGGACAAATGTGACTTCTCATGGGACAAAAGATCCCGATAAAAGAATTAAGGGAAGACCAAGACCCCACATAAGAGTAGACAAGTGTGACTTCTCATGGGACAAAAAGATCCCGATAAAGGAACTAGGGGATGACCAAGACCCCACCATAGAGTGGACAAGGTATGGCATTCTCGGAGTCCAAGACCCCATATAAGAGTGGACAAGGTGTGGCCTCCAACGAAACAAAAAGATCTCGGCTTAGTTAAGTAAAGTCAAGTTAAGATCGACGAGTCAACATGGACTTCTCAATCAACAAGACAAGAAAGTATCTAAGTAAAGATGAAAGATGAAAAGATGAATGATGAATGATGAATGATATGACACATAAAGACAAAGATGACAAAGATGAAGAAGGCACCTATAAGGATGCATTATGAATGTTCACTTGTCACATCATATGATGTCATGAACAAAGATGACAAAGTAAAGTAAGTCAATACCATAATATGCAATAGCATAATGATAAGTATGACCATAAGCATAATGATAAGTATGACCATAAGTTAAGATATGCATTAGCATAATGATAAGTATGATGATAAATTATGATATGCATGACTTAAAGATTATGATGTTACATGTTTATCTTATCTTGCCATGATGATATGCTCACATTCCATATAGTATCCATAAGTAGATCATAGTATGCATATGATTTATGTTCTATGATGATGAAATGCATATGTCATGACATGTAGAAATTATTATAAGATCATAGCATGCATGGGCCTCAACATACTCTAACGGAAGAAATTCCCTGCACCCCATAGATTCGTACAAATATGGAGGAGGCTTAGGTTCGGCGGCGAGAGCCTCGTGACGACAACATTGCACATGGGTCTGTCGGGCTACGGCCCAAGTTGTTTACTTCTTTTATATCACGATGATGAACCCTTATAAGGGTGAAGTATGTATGTCTTATGGGCCTCTTATTGAGTCAAGTACTCCACTTGAATTCATTTATGTATGATGAACCCTCTATTGGATATACGTTAGAGCCTATTAGGTCCATGGGCCAGTTTATGTATCTTGGGATTTTATTTATGTTAGGATTTCTGCACGAAAGAAATTATTCACCGCGAAAAAACTCGAGAAATTTAAGGCGACGCAGAATTGTATTAGATGAAAGAAACAGAAGAGGATTACAAGATCACATTATTTTCTCTTTGGACCCTCTAGCGAGACCCCCGTAGGGGAAATATGCTAAAGCGCCTGATTACATAAGGAGATACATTGGGTTTAGATTCAAGGCATTATCAACAATTTACTTATGAAGTTTTTCGCTGTTATGATATTGATGTTCTATGTTTATATATGATTATGTTTCCGCTGTAAAAGTTTTTATGAAATTAGGTCATGTCAAGTGATGCCACCTAAGGTTCGGCAAAATTTAAATTGGGGCCAAATTTTGAGGGCGTTACATGATCATTCTAGGATGACATGGATTTATTTAATGAAGAATCGTACTGAATTATTCTTTAACTTTGTATCTTTTTGTGCTGAAGTTCAAACTCAATTTGGTGTTGCTACTCGTATTCCCCGTAGTGACAATGCTAGAGAATATTTTTCTACAGATTTTAAGTCCTTTATGTCATCTCATAGAATGATACATCAATCTTCTTCTGCATATACTCCTCAACAAAATGGAGTAGCAGAAAGAAAAAATAGACACCTCATTGAAACTTCTTGTACACTTTTGTTCCATACGAATGTTCCACTCCAATTTTGGGATGACGCGATTACAACTTGTTATTTAATTAACACGATCTCATTTAGTGCTATACATTATCAAATCCCAATCTCAATTTTGTTTACTCGAGATGCATTCTATTCATTATCTCCGTGAATCTTTGGATGTGTATGTTTTGTTCATAATTTATCATCGGACAGGTTTAAATTGTCTTCTCATTCAATTCGTTGTGTATTTCTTGGATACTCTCATGCTAAAAAAGGGTACAAGTGTTACTCTCCTGTCGTTATTTTGTTTGTGCGGATGTCACATTCGTTGAATCTACTCCATTTTTCTTCGATCATACTTCTGAGTTTATATTTGAGTTGCTATGTCTACCTATTCCACCCTTGTATGTTTCTCCTCCTTTAAGAACATATAAATTCTAGAATGTTCAAATTGCACCCCGCCTTATGGCAGAATACGCTTTGGGAATGCTACGAGTCATCCTTATGTGTACATCTTATTGACAAAAAATATGACTTTGACTGGTCAACTCAACACCGATAAAAGCGAAAAACTTATTCATCATTAATGATAAAAGAGAGTAACATCATAATATGCGGAAGGCTAATAAATGACTTCATAAGAGTTCAAAGAAAAGCTAGTAAATCAAGTAATAAAAAGAAAGGAAAAAAGTTATCCATCATCTAAAGGATTCAATAACCATGTGCAGCCACCTACGAGCTCGATCTGTCACCATTGGTCATCTTCATCATTTTGACCTTGTCCTGCATTTAAAAACATGCAGGGGAGAACCTCCCTATGAGTTTTTCAACTCAGAATGAAAGTAAGATATATATCATCATAATATCATGATACTATACAAGAATCATAAAGATAACATCATCATATAGGAAGACTAGATCATGATCATAAATAGGATAATGGAAACATATAAATGGACATATGAATAAGAGATCATAAAGAGTCATCATAAAAATGACACAAGCCGGATATCATAAGAAAGTTTTTCCTTTATAGTCCTCAGCCATCGTTTAGCCTTATCAAATTCTCTCGAACCGTCATACTCAGGAGAGCACTGACATGGATTGTACATGTGGAGGCTGGACCAGTGGTGTCTACGCTGGTACAGGCTGGACCGTTGGTGACTGAACTGTCGGCTCCACAGCATGAGCCTAACTCATTTGGACCTCATTGTGGTCCGTTCCCTCTTGTTGCGGATTTCCAACCCCACCGCTACCTCGAGGTCGACCCCAAGCTCTAGCAGCAGGTGCGCGGCGTGGAGGCATCTACATCATCATATTTAGAAAAACATCCTACATCTTATGAGATAAGATAAACTTACTTGACTTCAGGTGGCACGGTGATTGGTCGTGGCACTTGTACATAGACCATACATCATACATTAGGACATGAGAATGCCTTAACTTTAGGGTCTGATACCTAACTGTAATGTCCCCAAATTGCATCTCGCCATGTGGCAGAATACGATTCGGGAATGCTATGGGCCATCCTTACGTGTACATCTGATTGACAAAAAATATGACTTTGACTGGTCAACTCAACATCGATAAAAGCGAAAAGCTTTATCATCATTCATGATAAAAGAGAGTAACATCATAATATGAGGAAGACTGATAAATGACTTCATAGGAGTCCAAAGGAAAGCTAGTACATCAAGTAATAAAAAAAAGGAAAAAGCTATCCATCATCTAAAGGACTCGATAACTATGTGCAGTCACCTACGAGCTCGATCTGTCACCGTTGGCCACCTTCATTATTTTGACCTTGTCCTGCATTTAAGAACATGCAGGGGAAAACCTCCCTATGAGTTTTTCAATTTAGTATGAAAGTAAGATAAATATCATCATAATATCATGATACTAGACAAGAATCATAAAGATAACATAATCATATAAGAAGACTGGATCATGATCATAAATAGGATAATGGAAACATATAAAGGGACATATGAATAAGAGATCATAAAGAGTCATAATAAAAATGGCATAAGTCGGACCTCATAAGAAATGTTCATTATTCATATGTGTTCATCTTCTTCATCATCTTATATTTTCCATCTTTGACTTATTTGAGATATATTTCAACCCACGGGGAGGCCCACATCAACCCGTCCATCATCATCATAACTGGCAGAGCCAGCCCAAATCAAAGTCAGCCCATAACATGATCGTCACTAGTCCATTATTAAAGAACTCTCCATTTAACGATTTACGTTTTTTTATCTTGCATCTTTTAATTAATCAAATCAAATCTTGAAAAGAATTTTAAATCAAAATAAAAGACAAGATCATGGAGAGTAAATTAGGGGCATTATTGACATAATCATAGGCATCATTAAGATCTAGAATAGGAACATAGATCAAGGGTCTTGACAACGTAAAATCATCTTAATCACAAATGAAACCCGGGCATATGGAGAAACCCAGGTCGGGTTCATACATGGTCATCTTCGTTAAAAATCAAGGAATACCCGGGCCGGGTTCGGATTACACCCGAGCCAGGTCGGGTCGTCTTCTTGTCAGGATAGCCGTCGCGCCCGACTATTCGTCGTGCGTGAGACTCGATCTGGGTCGTCTTCAACCCCGGCCGGGTTTGTCCAATTACAAAACTCGGAGAGTGCATCAATGACAGGTTCGTGCTGAGTTCCTACGAACTTGGTCCGACGAAGGACCTGCCGGGCTGAGTTCTTGTGAACCCGGGTCGGGTTCTTCTTACGCAGAAACTGCGCAGACGAACAGTTCGTGTTCAGTTCGACTTTTTCGGTGATGGCCGATATCAATCATCATCATAGAACATTATTTTACACTAGGTATAAACTAGGGCATGCTTCAAGTCTAAAATCAAGATTCTAGGAAGAATCTATTATAGTTCCATACCTTTTTGTTTCTGTCCAAGAAACTATTCGTGCAGTCTTCTTCTTCCTCCTCTTCCTCTACCCGCTCCTCTCGGTTCAGAAGTGCGGCCGATGACATCCACGTCCCATAGTTGTCCTCCTGTGTGGCAGCAGTCGCCATGCATGAGCGGGGACAAGAAGGGCGCACGAACGGGGAAAATTAGGGCCGGCTCGTGAGGAAACAAAAAGGGATTTATGGTTTGGTTTGGGGAAAAGTTTGAGTTTTGGTTGGAAACCAACTCCTCTTAAAATTTAATCTCAGATTTTTTTTCTTTTTCCTTCTTTATTTTATCTTCCTTTTCTTTTCCTTTTATTTATTTTTCCCAATTAGGCTCGGGCGTTACAATTATTACATATCAAGGAAAAAAGAAAAGACCCGTGACAATTGATGAGACAATTTCCAAAGAAGGGCATGCAATTCCTTCTATGTCATCGGTTCCTCCATTCTCGAATCCATCACTTATAATATAATCAAATTTGCCTATTTATCAAAGAAAAGGTACACACAGGACTATCAATCCACATCCTATTTATTCGTTTTTGTGCTACAGTCACTTATCTCCTTTATATGCTGCCTTTATTTCCTCTCTAGAATCTGTTCCAATTCCTAAAACTATTGTAGAGGCCATGGATCATCCTAATTGGCACACAACTATGATGGAAGAAATGTCTGCTTTGCATGCTAGTGGTACTTGGAAACTTGTACCTCTGCCTCACGATAAAACTAGAGTAGGTTGTCGATGGGTATTCAATGGGAAAGTATCGCCCAATGGTTAAGTTGATAGCTTAAAAGCTCGTTTGGTTGCCAAGGGTTATACTCAACGTGATACTTTTTCACCAATTGCTAAAATCACTTCTATCTGCCTCCTCCTTTCTTTGGCTGCTATTAATCATTGGTCTTTGCACCAACTTGATATTAAGAATGCGATCTTGCATGGTAACCTTGAAGAGGAAGTTTATATGGCTCAACCTCATGATTTTTGTGCTCAAGGGGAGTATTCTAGTATGTATGCAAATTAAAAAAAATCTTTATATGGCATCAAACAGTCTCCTCAAGCATGATTTTGTCGTTTTAGTTCAACTGTTATCGACTTTGGACTAAGTCATTGTAAATCAAATCATTCTGCATTTTACAAACATTCAAAGGGACAACTAATACTTCTTGTTGTATATGTTGATATTGTTATAACTAGATGATGCAATTGGTATTTCTCAGCTTAACTCCAATTTGCATTCATAGTTTTAGACTAAAGATTTGGGACTTCTAAAATATTTTCTTGGTATTGATGTTGCTCAATATTTGCAAGGTATATATATTTCTCAAAGTTGGATGTTCTACAAAAGACATGCTTACTTAATTGCCGACCAACAAGCACTCCAATGGATCCAAATGTGAAATTAGTACCCGATGAGGAGGAGCCATTTTCAGATAATGGAAGGTATCATAGATTAATTGGCAAATTGGACTATCTCACAGTGACTCATCCTGATATATCATTTGCTATGAGCATTGTGAGTCAATTTTTGGATGCACCAACTAAGAAATATTGGGATGCAGTGATCAAAATCATTAAACGCATTAAAGGTGTCGATAAAGGTTTACTATATCAAGATAGAGGTCATAAGCAAGTGGTTGGATATACAGATGCTGAGTGGGCTGGTACTCCATTTGATGGACGATCAATGATTGGTTATTGCGTATTTTGTGGGGGCAATTTGATTTCTTGAAAGAGTAAGAAGCAAAATGTAGTTTCTCTTTCTAGCGTAGAGGCTGAATATAAAGCAATGACTTCAACTACATGTGAATTGATATGGTTGAACTTACATAGTTAAATATTACGCAATTGCATCCTATGAAATTGTTTTGTAATAATAAGGCAGCTATTCACATTGCATCAAAATCTATTTTTCATGTGAGGACCAAACATATTGAAGTAGATATTGTCACTTCATTCGAGAGAAAGTAATATTGAGGGATATTGTGACATTTTTTGTTTCTGGCTGACATGTTTACTAAAGCTCTTCGAGTTTTGGGTTCTTTGTATTTGTGGCAAGTTGGGCATGTATGGTTGCTCCAACTTGATGGGGAGTATTAGGAATATAGTTTTATATAAAGAGAGATTCTATTAGGAATATTTCCTTGTAATGATAATTATATGCCTAGAGGACTCCTATTATCATATATGGTATGTAAGCTCAGCCTTTGATATATGATAGAAGAGGATCCCTAAGATGCAATAAGGGAGATAATTCTTGTGTCAATCTCTCTCTAATTCTCTCACATGTTATTTTATTAAGCACAACATTATATTCCTATCTTTATAATAATCTCTAAACATTAAAGCATGCCAGCTTGACTAAGTAACAATTCTAACTACTTCTTGATCAACCAGAGAAGGAGCACAGAAAAAAAAGAAAGAGTAAGCCCCCAACTCTTCCTCTCACGCAAGGGGCGGCCGTCGCAATGGATGCAACCCTCGATGGCCACCCCGAATGAGAGGGGGCCGATGAGCTACTTCTTGTGCAGATGTGACCATCGATGGCCTCCCGTGCGATCGGGCAGTTGACTCACGCGCAGAGGCGGCTTGACACTGCCTCACGCGCAGAGGCGGCTTGAAACATGAAGAAGGTCTAGGCATAGATCTTATTGTATACAGATCAGAAACTATAATTTGCACAAAATCGAAGTTGCAATGCAATACACTTATCAACACATGCACATGTCATTTAAGGTGGAAAAATCCCTTAAAATCAAAAGGGTAAAAAACTATGCCAAAATCTCCGCCATATGAATTGTTCTTCCACAATAAGATTTATAACAAAACAAACCTTTGTCTACACCACAGCAACGAGATGAAACTAGAAAATGTGGAAGATAATCACAATAATGGAGTGTCAATAGGTTCTTTGGAGAATAAGAATTGAGAATTTGAAGCAACCACAATGTTTTCCTTTCTCCTCTTCCTTCTCCACCAAGATGAGTTTATAAGGAAATGGCATTAGGTTTGAAATGTATCAAATGATGTTCCTGGTTTCATCAGATCCTATTACTAAACGTATGTTAATTAGATTTATTTGTATTGTACATCTAGTTTATTATTTGTGTATTGTGTTATAGATGCATTATCACCCCTTGATGATGGAACCGGAATCAGAAATGAACAGAAGAATGACTTTATTCCTCTTTTAATATACTTTGTCATGGTTTACAAATATTTTGCATTTTCTTTCCCACGGAGCCTTGGTCTGTCCCGGTAATGTTATAGCATTCAATAGTACATGTACATTAATGTCACAAAAAAATTTAATTCAAAAGAAATTCATAGAAGATTTCTTTGGACATGGTCTGTTTCATTCTCCATCGTCCATCCTCAGCATGTAATCGATTCTCCATCGTCCATCCTCAGCATGTAATCAACCTCAAGAGAACATATACCGAAACATTACAACAAAATTAACATTTAGGAACTACACTATTGGGACCAATCATAATTAAATTTTCAAAAAATATTTATTTGAGACCAATGAAAAATTGGACCCAAATTCTTCTTAATTTTAGAGACAAAAATTTAATTTATGCCTAATACAAATATTTCAGAAACCAATTAAAATATTGATGTCTAATATTATTTCATAAGCACTGATTTTTGGGTCCAATCACAATCTTGGTCCCGATTTCAATGGTTCCCACAAATCTTATTCCTTTTTGTTAATATGATTTCAGAGTCTCAGACGCCTCATTTCAGTGGTCGAGCCGCCGTGGGCACCCCATCCAGCCGCAGCCTCCGGAGTGGCTGATTGAGGTCGTGCCGGCGATCGTGGAGGAGAACGCCAGCCGGGTAGAGTAGCCATGGAGAAGAAGAAGCGATGGGGAGCAGCTGAGATGGCGGGGGCGGGCGAATTAGCCTTTTCCTAAAGAAGGCCTTTTCCTCCATGGTGTTCATCGTCCGCGAGCTCCAGAGCTATGCCCTCTAGCTCCGGCGGGTCCTGTTCTACGAGGTCCTCCAGAGAATCTTGGGCAGGGTCCAGTAGGAAATGAACTCCTCCTTCGTTTGGCTCTTCCAGGTCTTCTCCTGCACGCCCACCTCTGTCATGCTCCTCTTAGCAAACTTCATCATCTACTCCATGGCTGCAACGCTGCGATCGCAGCCCCGGCGGCCTCTCCGCAATCCCAATCAGTGGTTGCGACAGAAATCATCCAACAGCAGAGCCACCACCAGGGCAATCCACGGATAGATCGTTCGGCCATCGAGACATTCTCGATCGGCAAAATGGCTTATGTCAGAGGGAGCGGCGGGGGTAACTCTGACAATTAAAGTAAGCGGATGCAAACTGGTGGCGACTACAATCCTCGCACATGCTATGCATGTGCTCCTGCTTTTCACCCACCGCCAACACCTATTTGGAGATCACTAGGTAAAATCATGAGTCCTATATTGCATTTTATTTTTCCTTGTGGATATCAATATTAGTTTGATACGATAACAAGAGGTCAGTAATTAACTCAAATTATTGTCGAAGTTTTCTTAAGGGAGTCCAATGTATCCCTAATTAAGATCAACGATGGTTACAATCCCGCAACATGGATGCTGGAAGTGACCACACAGTCTCAAGAAGAGCTTTTGGGGGTTAACTTCACTGAAATATACAGAAACTCTGAACTATATCAGTGAGTAGCATTGGTTTATGAACTGAAAAGACTTAGCACAGTCCTCTTTTCTCATAATTCATATGTTGCGACATTGTATTAATTTTATCTCAAAAATGGATGGTCTTTTTTAGGAGAAACAAGAGCCCGATTAAGGAACTCAATGTTCCTCCTCCTGGTTCCAGAGATCTGCACTTCCCGACCAAATATTCACAACCTTCTGTAGTGCAATGCATGGCCTACCTCTGGAAGCAGCACTGGTCATACTCGAGGAATCCTCCATACACTATTTTGAGGTTCTTCTTCACAACATTCATATCGTTAATGTTCGGCTTGATATTCTAGAACCTCGGCACAAAAGGTATATCCGATCCCGTTCATGAGAGCTTCTTATTAGCTTAACTATGAAATCATAAGGTCTAAGTGTACTGGCAGAATTATAGATCGACGAAGCAAGATTTATTCAACACAATGGGATCCATGTATTCTGTTGTACTATTCATCAGGATACAGAATTGTTCGTTTGTTCAGCCAGTGGTCGCCATTGAACACATTGTCTTCTACAGGGAGAGAGCAGCTGGGATGTATTCAGCTTTACCATATGCCTTCGGACAATTAAGCCTTTCTGCAGTTTAGTTGACTTCTTTCACATGTCTTGGTAAAACCATGACATCACTGCCCGCTTTGACTTCGGCCTTGTGACGCAGGTCGCCATCCGAGTTCCCATACATCTTGTTTTTCAGCTTTGCTTGCGCATGGTGAAAGCTTGAGATGCTATTGTTCATCTGACTAGATTTGTTGTGTTTGTGTGGGGGCCCCAAAGATCGATGCTAGATTTGGTACAACAACATTAAGCTTTATGCGAGTAAGAAGCAAGCAAATCATGCTCTGCCTACATGTTTCTTTTTATGTTGATGGAGAAAATAAATTCTTCTTCTCTTTATATTTTTATTAGTAGTGTTTTATTAGTTTTTTAATGATAGTTTCCATTTTGAACATCTGAATGCAGGAATATGTAATTTGAATTTATTTGTGTACTTGAGATAACTTCTATTGCAGAGGAAGTATACCTGGACAAGGATGAGATACGCAGAAGACTACGACCCAACAATCCAGTTTGTGGCCAATCCAAGAAAATATGGTGAGCTATGTTATCCTTGGCCCTAACTAGAATTTGTGCATCATAATACTGCTCTGCCTTTGGTATAGTCGTGGACCTAAAATTTTGGTTAGCACATGGTCACTTCATTAACTGCAAGAATTTGATTTATTTGGTTTTAGAAAATTTATACTTCAAGATTTTCTTAGTCATCTCATATGAGACGATCCATCAGAATCATCTCATATAGAAAATTTCTACGATTCATGTAATGATCCAACAAATCAAAGTTTTGAGTATAGTCAATCGAATAGTTAATCTCTTTTGTGGTGCATGCCATTTAAGCCTATGAGTCATTGTATATTTTGTTGGATTTACAGGTGGAGCTCTAAGAGGTTGGTTTGGAGCAAATGGAGTTGGTAACTACAATGTCAGTGTCAGGGCATCATGCGTCAAAGCTGGATCAAGCATTTGCGGTAATCCAGTAATATATGTGAACTGGGATGGGATTCACTTAATTGAGTCTGCTTACAATCTCATTGTTTATGCCAATCCATCCATTATTTAATCCGAGCATCATCAACTCTATACGATGCTTACAATTTCTTTTTTATGATTCTTTTGTTGACATGTAAAATTTAATGTACAAACTAGAGGGGTAATATGAAGTTTTGTGGATGACACTTCTAATATTTTTTAAACATTACTTTTGTAACGAATCAAGGAGGAATATGAAGTTATGTGGCTGAAATCCTTTTTGCATCTTAATTTTTATTGTCTAATGTCTCTGCATTTAGAAATTCATAAATTGACTACTAGTACATTGTTAGAGAGAAATATATACGAGGACCAGCATGTTGATCTTTATAAATATGTTATTAGGAACCAACCTCTAGGTTCCTAAAAGTATATTATTAGGAACCAATTTTTTGGTGTCAATTATTTGATTTTTTTTTGTTGTCAAAGCTATTTTGATTTGTGACCAAAAATAGTTATTAGAGACCATTGCATGATTTTATAGGGATCAATAGATTAGCGTCTAAAAGTGATATTATTGGCATCCAACACAAATTTTTTTTGTTCCTAAAACTTTTAAAGACCAGCTTCTAAGAACTAATAGGGGCCACAAAAATTTTTGTCCCAGAAAGAAATAGGCGCCAAAATTGATGAGTTTGAAACCAATTTTTTTTGTCCCAATAAACATATTTTGTTGTAATGAAACGAAAGTTGAGTGATTTACATAATTTCCAAACCTTGAATCGCCCACAGCACTCCCTATCCTGCATTATTGGTACGTGCTATTAATTAATTTTTGATGTTAACTTAGTAAGTTAGATACATTATAAGTAGCGTTGGAGTTAATTAGATACGTTATAAGTTGTCATGTATGACTTTTACATATCTTAATTGAAAAATTTTACACTCTGAATCCATACAGGTAATAAGAATAAAGAATGATGACTCAAGCTTAAGATAAAAGAATTGCATATGTTTAGGGTTAAATAAGTTCTGATTTTAGTTTAACATTGATGATCATTATGTAATAAAGTTTTTAGGAATTTGATATCTTATAAAATATTAGAGGAAAAGATAGTATGATATTATAAAGTTTTTATTAATTATGAATTTTTTAAAATTGTTAAAGTCTTCTAATGTTAATAATGTATGGCAAATGGACTGACGATGAGAAATTGTCCTAAATGTTCAAAACTTTTAGGTCACATGTTAAGCGTAATTTGTGACCTAACTAATTTAACAGTTATGATAGAAAGAATACGAAAAATTGTAATATTTTTGCAATCATAATGGGGGACATTGATGAACATCATAATTATTTTATTTGTTAGATATGAAGTTATCCTTGGATGTAAGAGACAATATCTGAATTACATAATTTTATGCGTCTTTCTCTTGGTACTATTTTGAAAGTCCTTGACAATTGTTCTTCACTGATGGATAATTATAAGTTGATGTATATAAGAATTTAAATGTTCTAATGATTGCAGCATGATTCGACAAGTCTTATAATTTTAATTTTCTACTAGCCAACATGTTAAATAATTAGGAAAATATAATTTAAGTTTAAAGTTTATGATCATTTACTATTTTTTTAATGCTTCTGTCGCATGTTATGCAAGAAAGAATTCTCATATTTGAATTCTTTGGATTTAGCATGATCAGTCGAATTGAGATCATGTTCTGTTTGGACTTATTACATGTTGTGCACCACCTTTTACGTGTCAGGTTAGTAGTTTGGTTTTTTTTATACTTAACTATGCATGCGCACTACAATCTGCATGCCCTTGTTTATCACTATCCAGGCACGTACAAAGCTAAACAAGGTGCGATCATGCACTACCACTCATGTATTAATGATAATACTTAATATGACCCTTTTTTTCCCATTCTAACTTTTACTTCATGTATTAAAATTATATAATTTAAGTTCCTATGTTTGAAATTGTCAACATCTAATTAATCAAATATTTGAATGCGAGTGAATATTGATTAATTTGCCACCTTCAAAAATTGAAACCAAAATTACTATGTTTTGAAAGTTTAAATTATATAAAGATACTTGTTTATAATTGATAGTATTTGTATTCAGATATTTAATTTGCCGTAATATTATATTGGTTTATCATACGTTGTAAGTCATTTTTTAATATACTGGTTTAAAAAGAGTTTGCATTCTTTTCCCACATAGCGTCCCTTTCTGTTTGACAATGGGAACTATTTGGAACCAACCATTTTTTATTGGTTATATCAAATAACATGACAAATGACCAAAGAAAACAAGACAACAAAAAAAGTAGAATTAAGTTTATCACACTATATTTTTATCCTTTCACGCATGCTCATCATTATATTTAATTTCATGCTTAAAATTAATTTATCATTTCAAGTATTAGTCTAAAACTCAGAAAATTTATAATTTGACTTGTCAAACGATATTTAAAAAACAAAGGAATATAGTGCAATCGAGTGGCAGATACCACTTGAAAACGATTTTAGTAATTTTGGAAAATATGGTGCAAGCAGAGATGGATGTGGACTTGAGCCCTGCAACCAAAGAATTTTTTGAGAGCACGTCCAATTTCATCAATGTTTTAGTCAGAGCGAATAAAATTTGCGTCTTGCTGAAAAAATGTTTTGGTCAGAGTGAAATTGATTTTATCCAAATAATATTATTTATAATATTAACTTTAAAGGTATGGCACAACTAATGTCTATAATGTATACAAAAATTTATAATAAACTATTAGTAATTAAATATCAACATGGAGATATTATTTATTTATTTTACAATGTTAATACTTCTGAAACTTGACTCTCTAATTTGTTAATATTGATAGGAAATTCTTAATATTCTATTTAGTATTTGATATAATTGATGATGGGTTATTTTATTTTATTTGTTTAAATCATTTGTTTTATTTTTTTTTACTTTCTTTGTTAACAATTTCCAAGGAAAAGAAAACACAAGACCGAATCCCATTAGAGCATTGTAACCCACTAGAGCATTGTAACAAGGTTTCCAACTAGATTCCATTGAAATAATAACAATGTATAAAAATTAGTAATAAACTAATGATAATTAATTAATATCAAGATATTTTTATATATTTATTTTTTGATGCTAGTATTGATAAAACTGATTCTCAACTTGTTGTTGATAGGTTATTATTAATATTTCATTTGTTCTTTTAAACAAATGATGATATATTAATTTATTTTATACTACACTTGTGTTTGTTTTATTTTATTTTTTAGCATTCTCTTTTAATTTGATTTTTGCTCTCTCACCTGTTAGTCCTCGAATGATCGCCAATTTCCACTTTTAACTTTTTTATCCATGATTTAAATATTTTCCCTCATTTCCTTTCCTTTTGATACTTTTTTTTTTGTGTCGTTATATTCCTTATTGAATCTTGATTTTGTCTTCGCTTTTGAACCTGGCCGGCTTTTTCTCTGGTTTATCAAATTTAATTTTATAGGCTCTATCGATTTTTTTTCCCGTCTACACCTATTTTCAATTTTGATATTATAAACAAACAATTTGGCATGTAATAAAGAGAAGTTTGGAAAGTGTAGGGTCCAGTAATAACTCCTACGAATTTTTTAGAAAAAAAAAAGAAAGAAACATGCATTTTCCCTTTCCGTTGAATATATTCGTCATTGTTTAGGAGTGAAAGTAGCCGCATCGGATCGATCTTTTGTCCAAAAAAGTCACCCTTTATTTTTTACAACATTTTTTTGACATAAGAAAATCACTCTAAAATCATTTTAAAAACTAAAATTAACTTTTTATCAAGTATCTTTTCGGATGTTTTTTTAGATCCTATTTTATATAATTATATTTTAAAATTTATATAATAAAATTAACATAATATAGTTAATTTATAATTAAATATAAAACCTAAAATTTTAAAGTTACAAAATTAGAGGTTCCATAATGGCATAGAAAAATATGAAATTATATACAAAATTATTATATCTGTAATAAAAACTTAAATTATGAATTAATTATATAAAAGTTAAAAACTTATGAATTAATTATAAAGTGTGTAAAAAGAGGAGCTCCAAGGCCTTACGACTTTTTCGCATGATGGGTGGATTTCAATATATTAAAAATTCTTAATTTTAATTTTTTTTTTCAATTTAACTTTTTTTGAATCAAATAGATTTTTCAGGACGTGACAACCAATAGATTTTTCAGGTTGTCTGACTTATCTTGTGGTGGTACTTGTATTCATATTAATAAAGGTTTGTAAAATTGTTGGAGAGGAAAATAGTAACGATTTTCTTTTCAGTACCAATAATATCCGTACGTCCAAGGCGTCTCTTTAATACGAAGATATTATTTATTTATTTATTTGTTTGTTTTAGTTCATCTATGTTTTTTTATTGGTGGTATCATCTCTCCAAAGCTTTCTGCAACAAGAATATCAACAACATGTCACTATCCATGGAAACAAATTTAATTTTATATTACGTGGATCAAAACGTGGAAGAAAGATTCAAAATTTGACTTGTAGTTGACGCGTCAGAGATCATTAATAGAATTTGAACTCGAGATTTACAAATCTACAAGTTAAGCAATGCACCATTACTTAATATATTTTTAATATTAAAGCATTCTCAATGGAAGCTAAACCCCAAGGGAAACAAATAATTTTAAATGATCCTTCTTTTTGTCTGCCTAAATAATCCTAGCCAGATTTATTGCTACAAACACAAAAGCCTCATTATATGCATGATCTATGTATTCATAGTATGCAATCCTCCACCTCCTTCTGAGTAGCAAAGCACCAACAAGTCCCCAAAATCCACTAATAAATCCTAGAGCTGCGCTTACATAAAGCCACAATAGTTGATTTTCTTCTTCTTCATCATTAGTATTCTGGATGGGCAGATTTGTGGCATTGCCTCCACAATTGGAATTTAGTGGAAACCCACAAATATGATCATTGCCCATGTAGATTGTAGGATCCGGGTGGTTGTCGAATTGCCCGCCGGTCGGAATCCTTCCAGAGAAATCATTGTAAGAAAAATTCATGGCATCCAAAGAATTCAAAGCAGTCATGGTGAGAGGAATCTCTCCTGTAAGGATATTCAATGACAAGTCGAGAGATTAAAGATATTGAAGCCTCATGATATTCCTCTGAATTGTTCCTCTAAGATGATTTCTGGATAAGTTTAAGTTCTGCAATCCATCTAATGTGGTGAGAGCTTCTGGAATGCCTTCTGAGATATCATTGCCGGATAGGTCTAAGCTTTTAGGTAAGTAAGGTACAGATATATCATATTCATCGTCTCTTCCTTTCATGTCAATATTTAAGGTCTCTATATATAATATATAGGATTCTTCATGGGGGGATTTCTTCATTGCTCTTAGATTTGCAAAGCTTTGTGGTATGGGCCCTGATAACATGTTGTCTGATAGATCAAGGACTCTAAGAGAGGAGAGGTAGCCAATCTCTGCAGGAATTTTTCCAACAACCATATTAGATGGAAGGCTTAACACAACTAATCTAGTCATGATTCTTCCTAACCAGGTTGGAATTCTTCCACGAAATTTATTACTCCCCAAATCAAGGAACATTAATTTACTGCAATTATGTAAGGCCAAAGGTAGGCCTCCTGACAAAGTATTGCTCCGCACATACAATATTTCAAGAGTAGGCACAGAGCAAATAGAAGAAGGAATGGTACCAGACAATTCATTGTTGCTTAAACGGATATCCCTAAAACTATTATGGCTGTCCCAACAGTTTGGAATTTCTCCTGATAGTCGGTTGTGATAAAGAACTAGATAAGAAAGCTCCTTCAATTTACATATTGAAGAGGGAATGCTGCCTTTTAATTTGTTTGCAGACACATCCAAGTACCATATGTTAGGCATCATGTCGTCGATATTTGAAGCAATTGGCCCTGATATTAAGTTATTTGATAGGCGCAATTCCATGATCTGTTTTGGAAATTGTGGGAACAGACCCTCCAACCAGTTGTTGCTCAGATCAAGAACAGTGAGATGATTCAGGTGAGCTAACGAAGCAGGGAGCTTACCTTTGATCATGTTGCTCGACATAATGATATTAGATGTGCCCAAAACTGTTAGAGTTGGTGAATACTTCAGGGCCCTTTGTTTCTCACATCGGGTTCGCCCACGTGAGCTTAGGGGAATCTGAGTATTACCCAATTAACAGTATTACTGACGTACGAACGAAAAGGGGGGTTCGGGGGGCCCCGCCCCCCGACGGCGGTCCCGAAACCTAGACGGGTTTTGGGCTTTTGTTTAGCCGGCCCGTGTGGTTCGGATTAGGTTTTTTTTCTATTTGTTTGGGTTTTAAACCCGGTTTGGAGAGGCTATTAATAGCCTAATATTTTGGTGTAATCTGTGTGGCGGCTGTAAATTAAACATATAGTGAAACCTCTTTGCATGACGTAGCCCTCATCTCAAAGGTGAACCTGGGTAAATTTTGTGTGTCTCCTCTATTTTTCTGCAATCTCTCTGCGATCTTCTCTCCTTGTTCTCGGATTTTTCCATCAATTGGTATCAGAGCAACAGGTTGTTCAAGGAATTAGGGTTTATTCAAGATGTCAGGAGGGTCGCGAATCGAGATAGAAAAATTTGATGGAACACGGTTTGATCTCTGGAAGATGAAGATGGAGGATCTCCTTTGTGATCGAGATCTTTGGACGGCAATTGAGAAGGAGAGACCAGGCATGGAGGCGGCGAAGATCGCGGACGAGGCCTCCTCCAGTCAGGCAGATCCAAAGGCGATCGAAGAGTGGGATCGGATTGATAAAAAGGCGAAGGGTTTGATTCGGCTGTGTCTCGCGGATTCAATTCTTACGAATGTGATGGGCGAACCTACTGCCAGAGATCTGTGGAGGAAGTTGGAATCCCTATATCAAAGTAAGTCGTTGGTTAACAAGTTATTTCTGAGGAAGAAATTGTACAATCTTCGGATGCAGGAGGGTGACTCATTTTCTACTCATCTTTATAACTTTAACACGGTGATCAGTCAACTTGTATCAATCGGTGTTAAGTTTTAAGATGATGATAAGGCAATAACATTGCTCTGTTCGCTGTCGGATTCATGGGACAATCTGATTGTTGTGATTGATGGCGGGGATAAAGAACTTTCGTATGAAAGTGTATGTGATGCCTTGTTATCAGAGGAAATACGGAGAAAGGGATCAGCAAGTTCTGGTAAAAAGACGCTAGCGGCCAGAGGAAGGCAACCAGAAAGGAATCAAAATCAGAGAGGGAGATTCAAATCTCGTGGGCGTTCGAAGAGTAAGGATAAGAATGTGTAATGCCGGAGATGTCAAGAGTGGGGCCATCTGAAGCGAGATTGCAAAAACAAGCCGGTTCATAAGAAAGAAGCCGAGACAACCTCGGATAAAAAGGAGGCTGAGGCAGGAGATATGTATGTGGCTTCTGCATGTACGGCACAGTCAGATAAAGATGTCTGACTTATCGACACTGGTGCTTCGTATCACATGACCCCTCATAAACATTGATTCTGTGAATATGAGGAGTATAATGGTGGGGATGTCATGCTCGGAGATGACACTGCGGTTCAGATTGTTGGACGTGGCAGGGTGAAGTTGAGGATGAATGATGGCACGGTAAAGACTCTACCAGATGTGATGCATATACCACTTATGAGCAAGAGTTTATTATCTGTTGGTACAATGGCTGACTCGGGTGTTATATTCAGTTACGACAAGGATTCGTGCAAGATGATCAGAGGATCGATTGTAATTGCACGAGGGGTTCGCTATGGCGCGTTGTACAAGTTGCTCGGAGAGACAATATCTGTGGGCTACGGATTTATTTCTGAAGAGGCCAAAGAAGATGAAGACAGCAAATCTATGTTGTGGCATCGGAGATTAGGCCATATCAGTGAAAAAAGACTCTCCACTATAGCATCAAGTCAGATGGTAGAAGGAGTTTCGGACTGTTCTGTGGGCTTCGGGTTCTGTGAACATTGCCTCCATGAAAACAGAATCGAGTCAGTTTTCAACACACAGGTTCAAGAGCAACGAAGATTCTCGAACTGATTCATAGTGATGTCTTTGGACCGACTCCCACTCCATCTATTGGAGGGTCCAGGTACTATGTTTCTTTTATAGATGATTTTTCGAGATACAATTGGATTTATTTTATCAAGAATAAATCAAATGTATTCGATAAGTTTCGAGAATTTAAAGTTTTGGTGGAAAATCAATTGAGCTGCAAGATCAAGGTCCTTCGTACAGATAATGGAGGTGAATTTTCTTCAGATAAGTTTGAGCAGTTCTGCGTGGACAATGGTATTGCTAGGCAGAAGACAACTCCATATACACCTGAGCAGAATGGAGTAGCTGAAAGGTTAAATCGGTCACTCATAGAGAAGGCCAGATGTATGCTGAGTTGGGCTGAATTGGGGCAAGAATTCTGGGCAGAAGCTGTAGCCACAGCAAACTACCTGAAGAATCGCTCACCGACCTCATCAGTGAAGGATCAGACACCTTACGAGGCAATGTTTGGGAAGAAGCCAAATTTGTCTCATGTTCGGGTGTTCGGATGTGACGCATATGTTTATATACCCAAGGAAAAGCGGGGTAAGCTTGATAGTAAATATGAAAAGAACATATTTGTCGGATACAAGGAAGGGATCAAGGGCTACAAACTGTGGAATCCAAAGTCAAGGACTATTGTTTACAGCAGGGATGTTGTTTTCCGTGAATCACATTCTCAAGTTGAAGTTCAAAAAGGTGATGAACCTAAGAAAGTGGTAGTGCTTGAAGAAGATTCTGATTCTGAAACTTCAGAGGTGGATGCACAAGATACTTCAGTTGAGTCTGTTACAGAACCGGATCAAGAGAACTCGGTTAATGAAGTTGAAGATGCAGATTCAGATGAAGACCCAGATATTGGTACTACCATACCAGTTCTCAAGAGATCGACACGAGAAAGAAGAGCACCTTTGAGATACTCTCTTAGTGCTCTGAGTTCGTTTCATGCTTTGAGCATCATCGGAGAAGAACCTAGTTCTGTAAAAGATGCAAGGTCTATGGATGATGCAAATCAATGGGAGCTTGCTATGGAAGATGAGATGCAATCACTGGATAAGAATGAAACATGGAGCTTGTGTCAATTGCCTAAGGATAGAAAGGCAATTGGTTGCAAATGGGTGTTCAAGCGAAAGCTGAAACCGGATGGGTCTGTAGAGAAGTACAAGGCGAGGCTGGTAGCTAAAGGGTACTCTCAGGTTGAGGGAGTCGATTATGATGAGATTTTCTCTCCCGTGGCGAAAATGACTTCGATCAGATTTGTTCTATCTCTGGCAGCAGCATATAATCTTGAGGTAGAGCAGATGGATGTGAAGACGACATTCCTTCATGGGGACTTGGAGGAAGAGATATATATGAGGCAACCAGAAGGCTTTGAAGTTCAAGGTAAAGAGAAGCTGGTGTGCAAATTGAAGAAGTCTTTGTATGGATTGAAGCAGTCGCCAAGGATGTGGTATCAGAAGTTTGATACGTACATGCTCGAACTCAAGTTTGTACGTTCAGATTCAGATCACTGTGTTTACGTGAAGAGAGTTGACGATCAATTTGTCATTCTTACACTGTATGTGGATGACATGTTACTGATTGGAAATAGTATGAAGATGGTAAATTCAGTGAAGAGTTTGTTGGCCAAGAAGTTTGAGATGAAAGACTTAGGGCCGACGAATTTTATTTTGGGTATGCAGATTAGAAGAGATCGTCAGAAGCGAAAGTTGTGGCTAGGACAGGAGAAGTACATAAAAGAAGTGTTGAAGAAATTTAACATGGCAGACTGCAAGCCAGTGGGTACTCTTATGTTTTTAGGAACTAAACTTTCTGCAGAGCAATGCCCGAAGACGGATGAAGAAGCCGAAGAGATGGACCGTGTGTCATATGTAAGTGTAGTGGGCAGCTTGATGTACGCCATGGTGTGCACGCGTCCAGATATAGCCAAAGTAGTGGGGGTCTTGAGTCGATATATGTCTAACCCAGACAAGGAACATTGGAATGCTATCAAGAGAGTTTTCAGGTACCTTCGTGGAACTTCAGATTTTTCGTTGTATTTTGAAGGTACAAGGAAAGATGCTTGATATTGTGGGTCATGTAGATGCTGATTGGGGTGGAGACATTGATGATAGACGATCCACTAGCGGATATGTTTTTACATTATTTGGGGCTGCACTAAGTTGGATGAGCAAGAGACAGCGTGGTAGCACTTTCTTCTACAGAAGCAGAATATATGGCTCTTACTCATGCTGCAAAAGAGGTCATATGGCTACGACGATTGTGTTTGGAGCTCGGATTTGAACAAGGTGCTATAGAGGTGAGATGTGATAATCAAGTTGCTATTCAGTTAGCTAAGAATTCCGCATTTCACTGACGCACAAAGCATATTGACATCCAATACTACTTTATTCGGGAAAAGGTAGAAAAGAAAGAGGTTCAGCTTGAAAAGGTTGATACAACAGAGAATAGTTCTGATTTTCTGACTAAAGCAGTTACAGGTGTAAAGTTTGAGTGGTGCTCTACTGCTGTCGGATTGAAGAAGAATATTGCTGGCAAGGCTCTCATTGGTGTGAAGTATCCACCAAGTGGGAGAATGTTAGAGTTAGTGAATACTTCAGGGCCCCTTATTTCTCACACCGGATTCGCCCACGTGAGCTTAGGGAATCTGAGTATTACCCAATTAACAGTATTACTGGCGTACGAACGAAAGGGGGGTTCGGGAGGCCCCGCCCCCCCGACGGCGGTCCCGCGTGGTTCGGATTAGGTTTTGTCTCTGTTTGTTTGGGTTTTAAACCCGGTTTGGAGAGACTATTAATAGCCTAATTTTTTGGTGTAATCTGTGTGGCGGCTGTAAACCTAAACATATAGTGGAACCTCTTTACAGGACGTAGCCCTCATC
The DNA here is from genome assembly GCA_030549335.1 of Pontederia crassipes. Lineage (NCBI taxonomy): Eukaryota > Viridiplantae > Streptophyta > Magnoliopsida > Commelinales > Pontederiaceae > Pontederia > Pontederia crassipes. Next base: position 44,455,246 of record CM060197.1, on the reverse strand, counting down.
TCAAGGGTGAACCTGGATAAATTTCGTGTGTCTCCTCTATTTTTCTGCCATCTCTCTGCGATCTTCTCTCCTTGTTTTCGGATTTTCCCATCAAAAACCAATCCGGCGCGGCATCTGATATTCCCACGTTGGACATACTTATGTAAGAGAGATTCTCCATCTTTCGCGGCCACGCGGGGAAAGCAGGTCCAACTTTGCATCCGTCTAAGATGGTGACAGTTAACTGTGGGGGAGGAATCCATCCAGGTTGAATGTCGATTATCAGTGGGTTGCCTGCCAAGTTTAACATCTGAAGCCTCGTGAGATTTCCCAAATGAGTTTCAGTGAGAACACCATCAAAGGAATTTCCACCCAAGTATAACTCAACTAGCCTGCTAAGTTGTCCAAGGCTTGCTCCTATCGTCCCGTTCAACTGGTTGGATGAAAGGTCAAGAATCTTTAGGTTCTCAAGGTTGCCAAACCACAGTGGTAGTCGACCTTTAAGATTAATACTAGCCAAGTCAAGTGTGGTTAAATTCGAGAGTTTGGATACTGAACTGGATAATGAGTTCCCTTCAAGATATTCATTATTCCCCAAACGCAAGACTTGGAGGGATGTCAAGTTCTCCATTGAATTGGGAACTTCGCCAACAAAACTATTCAAGGACAGGTCAAGCATCTTTAACCCACGAATTTCAAATAGCCATGACGGTATTGTGGTGTTTAAGTAATTCGAAGAAAGATCAATGGTATGCAAGGATGAGAAGTTGGCATGAGGAGGAAGAGCATCTGGAACAGAAGTTACAGAATTTGACAAGTGCAACTCGGAGAGGAAGGGGTGCGTACCCAGGGATTGCAGAGCACAAGTCGCGTTCTTAATATTCACATCACGCAAGTCGAGGTACCGGAGAGATGAAAGACGAGAGAGCCAAGCGGCATCTTCAAGCTCGAGTCCGCGGATCCAGGATAAATCAAGAAAGTGGTGAGTGAAGGACAAATCAAGAAAGCGCAAGGCTGATAGGTTGCCAACTTCTGGAGGAATACTTCCCACAAGATTCGTTCTCGACAGATTGAGGTGAATCAGTCGCTTGAATGAACCGATGAACTTTGGTATTTGAGCTCCATTGAAGTAGTTGCCGCTGAGGTCGAGGTAATTCAATCCTTGCAGCGAGAGCAGACATGGATTGATCCCGTCAGCTATGAAATATCGGTCATCAGGACCACTCGGAAGGCGGAGCTGCGTCACAAGGCCGGTCCTGTTGCTGCATGCCACACCCCACCAGATGCAGCAATCCTGACCAACCCAGGACGATAGCCGGCCGTAAGGGTCTTTGAGGCGATCTTTGAACTGGAGAAGGGCCGTCCGCTCATCTTCTCTGCAGATGAAGGCAGGGGCTCCGTGGCAATGGTGGAGGCGCCCGGTCTGCAGGTAGAGTAAGACCAGAAGAAGAAGAGTAGCGTAGTGCAAATTAGTTGCCATTGATTCCACTGTCTCACTTAGTTTCCATTGCGCATATATATAAATGTTATGCCAATTTGTACGCGGTCAGTGAGACTTTTCCCTGCGGAGAATGACCTGCAGGTGGCTCAACGCTGCAACTTTTCCAATTAATGTGAAATTGTTATAAAGTTATAATTTTGTGTTCAACGGACTTAGAATGACTTTGTGTTCAAGGCATCAAATTTTCCAATCAGGTATATACCACTTGAAAACGATTTTAGTGATTTTGGAAGATATGATGCAAGCAGAGAAAAAAGAATTTTTTGGTGTTGTGACCCAACAAGGCAAGAAAAAAGAAAACTCGAGAGCGAATATTCTGAAACTTGCCTCTCTAATTTGTTAATATTGATAGGTTATTATTCTTCATATTCTATTTAGTATTTTATACAATTGATGATGGGTCATTTTGTTTTATTTTTACTTCCTTTGTTAACACTTTCCAAGAAAAAGAAAACTCAATACCGAATCCCATTTGAGCCTTGTAACAACGTTTCCAACAAAATTCCATTGGAATAAAGAATATTATTGACATGTAATTCTAAAGATATAGCACAACTAATATTGCATAATGTAATAAACTACTAATAATGAATTAATATGAAGATATTTTTATTTTATTTATTTACTTTTGGATGCTAGTATTGATAAAAGTGATTCTCAACTAGTTGTCGATAGGTTATTATTAATATTTCATTTTTTATACAATTGATGATATATTGATTTATTTTATCATATTAATTTACTTTCCTTATTGAGTTGATTTTGTTTACACTTTTGCCGGGTTTTCTCTAGTTTATCAATATAATTTTATAGGCTCGATCGATTTTCCCCCATCTATAACTATTTTCAATTTTGTTATTGTAAACCAACAATTGAACCGGACAATTGCTCTGAATCTAAGATCATTTTCAATGTGCCATCAAACGGGCTGCTGTTCAGGAAACCACCCGCGTCGTCAATTCTGAAATGATCCGCGTTGTCTGAAAATGGACCACATTTTCCTTTCTCCCATTTTAACCAAAGGCAACTTTAACACAGTCTGCATTTACAATACACGGCCCGTATTTTGTAGCCACGCTTACGAACACGGTCTGTGTTTATGTGTACACGGCCCGCGTTTCGTTCTTTCTGAAATATTTTCCTTTTTTAGAACGACGAGTCTCGACCTAAAAAAATAATAAAAAATAAATCTTTTTGAGTCATTTGATTTTCTCAATAATTATTTTAAATTGTTGTTGATTTAATCGCGCCCTGAAATATTCGAGTAAAACGATAAAGAGACATAACACCAAAAGCTCGAAAGAAGCACTTCTCTTCGATCCTGAAATAGAAAAATTTGCTAAACATCAAAGAAAATTTATAAGAATCAAAGAGATGGCGGAAAATCAACAACAACAACAATAGCTAGGAAATCAAAATCCAAATCCGAATTATCGGACGATGAGGGATTACACTATTGGTCAGATGAATCATGACCCATGGAGCATAACTCTTCCAAATATCAACACCAATTTTCAAATACAACATGGCACCCTTCAATTTGTGCAAAATGACCAATTTAGTGGTAATCAAGATGAAAACCCTTTTGGGCATGTTAGGAAATTTCTTCAATTATGTTCTACTTTTAAATTTCATAATGTTTTTAATGATGCAGTTAGGTTGAGACTCTTTCCTTTCTCCTTAAGAGGAAAAGCAACCACTTGGCTCCATACTTTGCTTGAAGGAACCATCACAGACTGAAGTGAGATGTGACAAAAATTCATCAACAAATATTGTCCGCCCTAGAAAGCAACTCGATTAATCTCTGATGTCAAAGCATTCTATCGACAAGACTCAGAAACCATGCATGAAGCATGGGAAAGGTTTAAGGAACTTGTATCTCGTGTTCCTTATAATGTACCACTTCATGAACAAATTCAATTCTTTTATAATTGTGCTACTTTCAAAGTACGAGATAAGATTGACACTTCTGCAGGAAGTTCTATGAATGATAAATCTCTTGAAGAGATTTATAATATTATTGAAAATCTTGCTATGAATTATTGGCAAAATAATAGGAATAAAGAACTACCACGAAAGACAAGTGTCTATCAGGTAGACGACAACACTCAATTTACGGCGCAAATAGAAGACATGAATTAAAAATGGAGACATTGATGAGTCGCATCAATAAAAAGGCCCTTGTTAAAGTCGTACAACAAACTTGTGAATTTTGTAGTGAAGAGCACTCTACTCATGAATGCCCAATGGTCTCAAACTCTAACTCTTCCTCTTCCACTTCTTTTGAAAATGCTAATTATGTATCGAATAATAATTTCAGGAACAATCAAGGGGGGCAATTATGGCACCTATGGGTTTGGGATGAGAAATCAACCCAACTACTCTTGGGTACACCATCGAGGTGCTCCACCACCAGGTTTTCAACCGCGCAACGATGACAAACCTCAGGCCGAACCAAAATCCAACCTAGAAGATGTATTGGCTAAGTTTATCAAAATGGTGGATACAAAATTTGCAAATCAAGAAGTCTCAATTCGCAACATAGAAAATCAGGTGGGACAATTAGCTAACATGATTGCAGGTGGGACAACCAGGTTCTCTTCCTAGCAATATAGAAAGGAACCCGAGGAAAGAAGCGAAGGCAGTCAAATTGAGAAGTGGTAAGGAGCTACTAGAATCAATGCCAACTCAGACCCCTGATCATCCATCTTCAGATCAACCTCTTACTTCATCAATCAAAAAGGAGGTTACAAAACACCAGATTCCTGCAAAATCTCAAAACTTGTCATATCCTCAAAAATATTGGCAGGAACAATTAGATAAACAATTCTCTCATTTTTTAAAAATTTTTAAGCAAATTCATATTAACATCCCATTTCATGAAGCGCTTAAATAGATGCCCGTATATGCCAAATTCATGAAGAATGTGCTTTCAAATAAATGACAAATTGAGGAGACGGACTTGATCAAATTGACCACTCAATGTTGTTCAGTCTGCAAGAGAGATTTGCGAACAAAAGAAAAGGATCCAGGGAGTTTTACCATCCCCTGTACTATTGGAAATTTTTTCTGTTCCAAAGCACTATGTGACTTGGGTGCTAGTATTAATCTGATGTCGTATTCAGTTTTTTTCAAAATTAGGTTATGACGAGCTTAAGGATACTTCGGTGATGCTCCAATTCACGGATCAATCCATTAAGAAGCCTAAAGGCCTCTTAGAAGGTGTTATTATCAAAGTTGATAAATTTGCATTCCCAGTAGGTTCATTATCATGGATATGGATTCAGAAGCCGAAGCACCCATCATCCTAGGCAGATCATTTCTCGCTACTGGTAACACGTTGATAGATGTCAAAAAGGAACATCTCACTCTAAAAGTGGAGAATGAAGAACTGTGTTTTAATATTTCTGACTCTCTCAAACGACCTTTAAATTTATCATTTTGTTATTCTATTGATACTTTTGAAGATGATGTTTTTGACGAATTTGAACAGAGGTGATAATGAATCCTTACACAACTATTGAAGAATTAATGGACAACACTGAAGAAGGAATTGACTTAGACAAAAAAGAGTCAATCCCTTTCAAGGAATCCACCTTGGAGAAGACAGACATATCACCTTCACTACCAAATCCAGAACTCAAGAGCTTGCCTACTCATCTTAAATATGCTTTTATCGAAAAAGAGTCATTCCCTGTTATCATCTCCTTAGAATTAACTGACATAATGGAAAGCAAACTTTTACAGGTTCTCAGGAAACACAAAAAAGCTATTGCTTGGTCCATCAATGATATCAAGGGAATATCACCATCAATATGTATGCAAAAGATTCTAATGGAAGAGAAAAGTAAACCAAGCGCCCAATTCCAGCGTAGGCTAAACCCGACTCTAAAAGAGGTAGTTAAGAAAGAAGTTATCAAACTTCTCGATGCAAGTATCATTTATCCTATCTCTGATAGTCCATGGATTAGCCCCGTACAAGTAGTACAAAAAAAGGGGACATCACTGTGATTACTAACAAGGAAAATGAGTTGGTACCTAGTAGAACAGTTACAGGTTGGCGTGTGTGTATCGACTATCGCAAACTCAATGAAGCAACACGCAAGGATCACTTTCCTCTGTCGTTCGTGGATCAAATGTTGGAACGAGTAGCAGGACATAGTTTTTATTATTTTCTAGATAGTTATTCAGGATACAATCAGATTGTTGTGGCACCTCAAGATCAGGAGAAAACAACCTTTACTTGCCCGTACGGAACTTTCGCTTATCGAAGGATGCCCATTGGACTCTGCAACGCATTGACAACATTTCAAAGATGTATGATGGCAATATTTGCTGATATGAATGAAAAGATTCTTGAAATCTTTATGGATGATTTCACTTTATTTGGCAACTCATTTGATAATTATCTTGAAAATTTAACCTTGATTTTGCAGCGTTGTGAAGAAACAAATCTGGTACTAAATTGGGAAAAATGTCACTTCATGGTGAAGGAAGGCATTGTCCTCATGGAGAACGATTTCGTTAAACTTTCTTCAAATATTTAATTGATAAAATAAATATGACATCTGGTTAGAGTCCTAATTTATATTAAGTCCATCAGATATGATTTTCTTACTCAATTAACAGTGGAGGAATGCTTAATAAAATCAACCTTTCTTTTAATTAGTATTTCTTTTTCGTGAACCTATTTCTTGTTCCCTCTGATTATCTTCATAATTCATTTCTCTTAAAGAATTTTTATCTAGTAAGAGTGAGAGATAAAAGTCCTTGTGGCATCGATATCTTTTTACTAGTTGTGCGATCGGTATACTTGCTAGACTTTTCTACTCTATAGAAAAGTATAGAAAAGTAGCCATCACTGGGCAAGAGGTTCCCACTAATATCGATGATGATTTTATTTCAAAATATCATAATTTGTGCTGCAACAATCGAATATGGCCACATCAAATTTCAACAAGAGCACGAAGACAAGTCAATAGACTCTAAAGCTGCTGATTTTTACGACTTACTAATAGCCTCGAGTGAACCCTTGTGGCACCGTTGTGAAATTATTCCGAATTATTATTAGCAGTTAGAATGCTAAATATAAAGGTCGATCATAATATTTCATAAGCTTGCTTTGACGTATTTATGGAGATATTAAAAGATGTCACACCATCCGGGGCTCGAATACTTGAGAATTATTATCGAACCAAAAGATTAGTTTCAAAACATAATCTTGGCTCTACGAAGATAGCTTGTTATCGAAATGGATGTGTGTTATTTTATATTGGTGACATAACCCCGAGGGAGTGCAAATTTTGTGGTGCCCGGTGATATAAATCAAACACAAAGAAGGAGGTTCCAATTAAGCTCTACTTGCCTCTTATTTAAAGACTTATGAAATTATATTCTTCCATAGGATTTGCGTCACAAATGAAATGGCATGCACAACATAAGACAACTGAAGGTGTCATACTTCATCCATTTGATGGTGAGGCATGGAAACACTTTCATCGTTTGCATCCAGAATTTGCAGATGATGAAAGAAATATAAGATTAGGATTATGCGCAGAAGGGTTCACACCGTAAGGTCCAACGACAACTCCTTATTTTTGTTGGCCGATGATGAAAGAAATATAAGATTAGAGTTGATGCTGCTTTTTTCTGTTGTTTTATCTTACTTCTTGATTGTTTTTCTCTTTATTTCTTTGTTGAACTATGTTTAGTAGGAAGATGATGATGTTTTGTATTGTAGTCTCCATTGTGATAATTAATGATGTGTTATCTTGGTAACTTCCATCTCTTTACTTGATGTCTGGTTTTCCCTTTCTACAACAACCATTGAGAAGGATATATGTTGTTAGAGAGTTAGCAATGAGCCAAGAGGTTAGCTGGCTGCATTTAGTTAATTAAGTCATTAAGTCAGAGAAGATTGGACTCGAACAAGGGAAATAATTTGTTGTCTTTGTTTGTGCTTTATTTCTGACGTGTCATATTTAATCTCTCATCTATCTACTTTGTGTCTGATTTCTCCTTTTTCTACAATGAAGTCCTTAGAAGAGCATATGTTGTGGAACAATTTAGTAGTTAGCCAAGAGATTAGCTAGCTGTATCAGGATAATCAACCAATGAGTTAACGTCAGAGACCTCTGAGCTCAAATCGAGAGAGGAGAGCTTAGGGGAGTAGCCTTTTGTTGTTGTGTGACTATGTTATTAGGAAAAAACACTCTAAAAGTCTCAAAATACAATGGACATATTCTCATCCTATAAAAACTTGAGTCTTGCGATCTCGTAGCGAGAGTTGAGAGGTTGAAGTGGTCAATTTTCAGATTTTGCTAACATCTAATTAACCTAAATCTCTTAAGCATAATTAATTGATGTTCATCCCTCAAAAGAATGCTCTAGTCTTGATAGTTAACTTCAATGTTATTAAAATCAATCCGGATTGGCTGGTTCAATTATGAATTGGTCTGGTTCAACATCAAAATTGAAATTGACTTTGAACCGACCAAAAATCGGTTGAACCAGAAAAAATCAGTGAACTAATCAAATTTAAAAAATAATAAATCTAGAAAAAAATAAAAATAAAGCAAAAAAAAGGATAAAATGAAAAAAATGGGAAAGTACAAGAATGGAAACAAATTTGAATGAAGAATCATAGGAACTAAAATTTGAAAGGTAGTGAAAAAAGAAATAGATATGGCAAAATTTATGGGGAAATAGATTTTAATGGAAATAAAAAAGGAAAGTATTAAAAAAATAAATAGAATATGAGTAATTCATTGTAAAAAATTTAATATTTTATTAAATACTCGAGGGAAAATGGCATTAAATAATTAACATGATATTAGTTAATGAAAATACAAAAAACATTAAAGATAAATAGATCAAAATTAAATGAATAAATAAAAAATATTAATATATCAATATTAATAATTTGAGTCAAACTTTGATGAATATTAATTCTTGAATAATATAATTATGCTATATTATTATTATTATTATTAGGTTATTATTATATTTTTATAAATTATATAATATTAATTTGTGTTATAAATATTATTTTTTTATAAATAATATTATTTTAATAAAATTATTCCAATCGAACTCGATTGGACCTATTCAACCACGACCCAATTGACAATTCGATCTCCGATCCAATTCTAAAAATATTGGTTAACATCATTCGTGACTTAATTTTGTTTTTTTAGTTCTATTTTTCTCGTTTAACATTTTCATTAAATAGATAACATAAATATATAAAATAAGAAACCACAAAATTGTCACATTCCTGCAAACTTTCTTTGAGCAATCTTAGTTTAGTTCTCTTATCATTTAAATTAGATTCTCTTTTATCATTGATACATAAGTTCAAAAAAATGCTAATTCTCTCTGGGGTGGAGCCCCCCCCTTCGGCCGGAGGTTGCGACGCATTTAGCGACTTCACACATAGGCATTTTTTATTTTTTTAATAATACCATGTCAGCAATGCTTACATTGAGGAGAGAATGTTTGCGTGGAGAAGAGAGAAAATGCCACTTCGGTGCAATGTTAGAAGAGTGACCGGGTAATGACCTATATATAATCAGTGAAAAGAGTATTTGGTGATTTCACCGATTAAAAGATGGAAGACTTGTTAGTAAAGTTGGAGGATAGTGTTGGAAAAATGATAAGGGTATTTGACGTAATTTACTCTTAATTTTTTCACATTGCTAACAGGGCATCATAAATGCTATTGCTATTCAACACAATCCTATTCTCGCAGTTCTATTTGTTTTCTTTCAATTTGTTTTTTGATTCATTTTTGTTCATAAAATATTAAATAATAGTACCATTTAATTTTCTTGGTCTGTATAATATTATCATTTGTCATCAACTTAATTACTCTTAATGTTATTTTTTATTTAATTTATATTATATTAGTTGATTTGTAAACTAGTAAGAAAATAAGAAAGTTTTTTATCACAAAAGAAGGCTCATCAGCCTAATGCGAGAAAGGAAAAATAATCTGAATATAAATGGGTAAGTTTCATAATTGCATTTGAACACATCAAATATACAAATCGAGGGGTGATCCATTACATCAAGCGCACATGTTGTCAAAAAGAACGGAATTTAAAAGTTACACCTTGACAACAGAATATGAGTTTCTTCTTTATAATCAAAAGTAATGGAAGAGTGCCCAAACATAATATATGTGTGGATGCAGAGCACAAAAAATGAATGAAAAAATTTTGGACTTCGGATACGTAAAAGATCGAACAAAACGAAATATAGACAGAAAAGAAAATCATAAACCTTTAATCTTTGCCAAATTAACCACAGCAAATACATAAACCTTGTCATATAAATTGAAAGTACAGAATCCTCCACTTCTTTTCGAGCAACAAAGGACCAAGAAATGACCAAACTCCAGTGACAAATCCTAAAATTGCACTTACATAAAACCATACCTCTTCATTCTCTTCTTCTTTGTTAATGTTTGTACTATGAGGTGGTTGATAAATAGGGCCTTCGCAAGTCGAATTTAATGGAAAGACACATAGATGATCGTTGCCCAAATAGATGGATGAATCTGGGTGATTATCAAATTGTCCACCGGTCGGAATCCTTCCGGACGAGTCATTAAAAGAGAAGTTCATAATACCCAAAAAGTGTAAAGCAAACATGGTCGGAGGAATATCTCCAGTAAGGTTATTAAATGACAAGTCAAGAGATTTTAAAAATAGTAGCACTAGCCCTTTACTGCCCCTTGGAATCGTTCCTATCTGGTGATTTGTAGACAAGTTCAAATTTAGCAAACCAATTAGAGTTGTGAGAGCTTCAGGAATCCCTTTAGAAAGATTATTGCTCGAGAGATCTATACTTGTGGGTATTACTCCTGGCATATCCAAATATTCTTGATCCATTCCTTTCGTGATTAGATGTACCACACAATCAAGACCTACATGTCCTGTGTTATTTTGATAATGCCTCATTGGATTGAAGTTGGCAAAGCTTTCTGATATCGGTCCAGATAACATGTTATATGAGAGATCAATGACCTCGAGGGAGGAGAGATTACCAAGCTCAGTAGGAATTATGCCACGGAACATATTTGAACGAAGGCGTAATATTGCCAAGCCCGTTGAGATATTTCCTAACCATGTTGGTATGCTCCCACTGAGCATATTATTCCCGAGAACAAGGACCCCCAAAAGAGTACAAGAACGCCATCGAAAGAATTTCCACTTAAATCCAGCTCAAGTAGCCTGTTTGATGGGAAAATCCGAGAACAAGGAGAGAAGATCGCAGAGAGATTGCAAGAAAAAATAGAGGAGACACACGAATTTATCCAGGTTCACCCTTGAGATTAGGGCTACGTCCTGCAAAGAAGTTCCACTATATCGTTTAAGTTTTCAGCCGCCGCACAAAATTACATCAGAAAATTAGGCTATTAATAGCCTCTCCAAACCGGGTTTAAAACACAAACAAACAGAGAAAAAACCTAATCCGAACTACACGGGACCGCCGTCGGGGGGCGGGGCCCCCCGAACCCCCCCTTTCATTCGTACGCCAGCAATAATGTTAATTGGGTAATACTCAGATTCCCCTAAGCTCACGTGGGCGAACCCGGTGTGAGAAACAAGGGGCCCTGAAGTATTCACCAACTCTAACATTCTCCCACTTGGTGGATGTTTCACACTAATGAGAGCCTTGCCAGCAACATTCTTCTTCAATCCGACAGCAGTAGAGCACCACTCAAACTTTACACCTGTAACTACTTTAGTCAGAAAATCAGAACTATTCTCTGTTGTATCAACCTTTTCAAGCTGAACCTCTTTCTTTTCCACCTTTTCCCGAATAAAGCGGTATTGAATGTCAATATGCTTTGTGCGTGAGTGAAATGCGGGATTCTTAGCTAACTGAATAGCACCTTGATTATCACATCTCACCTCTATAGCACCTTGCTCAAATCCGAGCTCCAAGCACAACCGTCGTAGCCATATGGACTCTTTTGCAGCATGAGTAAGAGCCATATATTATGCTTCTGTAGAAGAAAGTGCTACCACGCTTTGTCTCTTGCTCATCCAACTTATCCAACTTAGTGCAGCCCCAAATAATGTAAAAATATATCCACTAGTGGATCGTCTACTATCAATGTCCCCACCCCAATCAGCATCTACATGACCCACAATATCAAGCATCTTTCCTTTCCTTGTACCTTCAAAACACAACGAAAAATCTGAAGTTCCACGAAGGTACTTGAAAACTCTCTTGATAGCATTCCAATGTTCCCTGCCTGGGTTAGACATATATCGACTCAAGACTCCCACTGCTTGGGCTATATCTGGACGCGTGCACACCATGGCGTACATCAAGCTGCCCACTGCACTTGAATATGGCACACGGTCCATCTCTTCGGCTTCTTCATCCGTCTTCGGGCATTGCTCTGCAGAAAGTTTGGTTCCTAGAGACATAGGAGTACCCACTGACTTGCAGTCTGCCATGTTAAATTTCTTCAACACTTCTTTTATGTACTTCTCCTGTCCTAGCCACAACTTTCGCTTCTTACGATCTCTTCTAATCTGCATACCCAAAATAAAATTCGCCGGCCCTAAGTCTTTCATCTCAAACTTCTTGGCCAACAAACCCTTCACTGAATTTACCATCTTCATACCATTTCCAATCAGTAACATGTCATCCACATACAGTGTAAGAATGACAAATTGATCGTCAACTCTCTTCACGTAAACACAGTGATCTGAATCTGAACGTACAAACTTGAGTTCGAGCATGTACGTATCAAACTTCTGGTACCATATCCTTGGCGACTGCTTCAATCCATACAAAGACTTCTTCAATTTGCACACCAGCTTCTCTTTACCTTGAACTTCAAAGCCTTCTGGTTGCCTCATATATATCTCTTCCTCCAAGTCCCCATGAAGGAATGCCGTCTTCACATCCATCTGCTTTACCTCAAGATTATATGCTGCTGCCAGAGATAGAACAAATCTGATCGAAGTCATTTTCGCCACGGGAGAGAAAATCTCATCATAATCGACTCCCTCAACCTGAGAGTACCCTTTAGCTACCAGCCTCGCCTTGTACTTCTCTACAGACCCATCCGGTTTCAGCTTTCGCTTGAACACCCATTTGCAACCAATTGCCTTTCTATCCTTAGGCAATTGACACAAGCTCCATGTTTCATTCTTATCCAGTGATTGCATCTCATCTGCCATAGCAAGCTCCCACTGATTTGCATCATCCATAGACCTTGCATCTTTTACAGAACTAGGTTCTTCTCCGATGATGCTCAAAGCATGAAACAAACTGAGAGCACTAAGAGAGTATCTCAAAGGTGCTCTTCTTTCTCGTGTCGATCTCCTGAGAACTGGTATGGTAGTACCAGTATCCGGGTCTTCATCTGAATCTGCATCTTCAACTTCATTAACCGAGTTCTCTTGATCCGGTTCTGTAACAGACTCAACTGAAGTATCTTGTGCATCCACCTCTGAAGTTTCAGAATCAGAATCTTCTTCAAGCACTACCACTTTCTTAGGTTCATCACATTTTTGAACTTCAACTTGAGAACGTGATTCACGGAAAACAACATCCCTGCTGTAAACAATAGTCCTTGACTTTGGATTCCACAGTTTGTAGCCCTTGATCCCTTCCTTGTATCCGACAAATATGTTCTTTTCATATTTACTATCAAGCTTACCTCGCTTTTCCTTGGGTATATGAACATATGCGTCACATCCGAACACCCGAACATGAGACAAATTTGACTTCTTCCCAAACATTGCCTCGTAAGGTGTCTGATCCTTCACTGATGAGGTCGGTGAGCGATTCTTCAGGTAGTTTGCTGTGGCTACAGCTTCTGCCCAGAATTCTTGCCCCAATTCAGCCCAACTCAGCATACATCTGGCATTCTCTATGAGTGACCGATTTAACCTTTCAGCTACTCCATTCTGCTCAGGTGTATATGGAGTTGTCTTCTGCCTAGCAATACCATTGTCCACGCACAAATGCTCAAACTTATCTGAACAAAATTCACCTCCATTATCTGTACGAAGGACCTTGATCTTGCAGCTCAATTGATTTTCCACCAAAACTTTAAATTCTCGAAACTTATCGAATACATCTGATTTATTCTTGATAAAATAAATCCAACTGTATCTCGAAAAAGAAACATAGTACCTGGACCCTCCAATAAATGGAGTCGGAGTCGGTCCAAAGACATCACTATGAATCAGTTCGAGAATCTTCGTTGCTCTTGAATCTGTGTGTTGAAAACTGACTCGGTTCTGTTTTCCATGGAGGCAATGTTCACAGAACCCGAAGCCCACAGAACAATCCGGAACTCCTTCTACCATCTGACTTGATGCTATAGTAGAGTTCTTTTTCACTGATATGGCCTAATCTCCGATGCCACAACATAGATTTGCTGTCTTCATCTTCTTTGGCCTCTTCAGAAATAAATTCGCAGCCCACAGATATTGTCTCTCCGAGCAACTTGTACAACGTGCCATAACGAACCCCTCATGCAATTACAATGGACCCTCTGATCATCTTGCACGAATCCTTATCGCAACTGAATATAACACCCGAGTCAGCCATTGTACCAACAGATAATAAACTCCTGCTCATAAGTGGTATATGCATCACATCTGGTAGAGTCTTCACCGTGCCATCATTCATCCTCAACTTCACCCTGCCACGTCCAACAATCTGAACCGCAGTGTCATCTCCGAGCATGACATCCCCACCATTATACTCCTCATATTCACAGAACCAATGTTTATGAGGGGTCATGTGGTACGAAGCACCAGTGTCGATAAGCCAGACATCTTTATCTGACTGTGCCGTACATGCAGAAGCCACATACATATCTCCTGCCTCAACCTCCTTTTTGTCCGAGGTTGACTCAGCTTCTTTCTTATGAACCGGCTTGTTTTTGCAATCTCGCTTCAGATGGTCCCACTCTTGACATCTCCAGCATTGCACCTTCTTATCCTTACTCTTCGAACGCCCACGAGATTTGGATCTCCCTCTCTGATTTTGATTCCTTTCTGCTTGCCTTCCTCTGGCCGCCAGCGCCTCTTTACCAGAACTTCCTGATCCCTTTCTCCGTATTTCCTCTGATAACAAGGCAGCATATACACTTTCATACGAAAGTTCTTTATCTCCGCCACCAATCACAACAATCAGATTGTCCCATGAATCCGGCAGCGAACAGAGCAATGTTATTGCCTTATCATCATCTTGAAACTTAACACCGATTGATACAAGTTGACTGATCACCGTGTTAAAGTTATAAAGATGAGTAGAAAATGAGTCACCCTCCTGCATCCGAAGATTGTACAATTTCTTCCTTAGAAATAACTTGTTAACCAATGACTTACTTTGATATAGGGATTCCAACTTCCTCCACAGATCTCTGGCAGTAGATTCGCCCATCACATTCGTAAGAATTGAATTCGCGAGACACAGCCGAATCAAACCCTTCGCCTTTCTATCAATCCGATCCCACTCTTCGATCGCCTTTGGATCTGCCTGACTGGAGGAGGCCTCGTCCGCGACCTTCGCCGCCTCCATGCCTGGTCTCTCCTTCTCGATTGCCGTCCAAAGATCTCGATCACAAAGGAGATCCTCCATCTTCATCTTCCAGAGATCAAACCGTGTTCCATCAGATTTTTCTATCTCGATTCGTGACCCTCCTGACATCTCGAATAAACCCTAATTCCTTGAACAACCTGTGCTCTGATACCAATTGATGGGAAAATCCGAGAACAAGGAGAGAAGATCGCAGAGAGATTGCAAGAAAAAATAGAGGAGACACACGAATTTATCCAGGTTCACCCTTGAGATTAGGGCTACGTCCTGCAAAGAAGTTCCACTGTATCGTTTAAGTTTTCAGCCGCCGCACAAAATTACATCAGAAAATTAGGCTATTAATAGCCTCTCCAAACCGGGTTTAAAACCCAAACAAACAGAGAAAAAACCTAATCCGAACCACACGGGCCGACTAAACAAAAGCCTAAAACCCGTCTAGGTTTCACATCTGATATCCCAACACTAGATATACTTACAGCTGAAATATTCTCCATTCCTCGAAGCCATGAAGGAAACACTGGTCCAACTTTGCATCCGTCCAATTTTAACTCAGTTAACTTCCATGAGAGACCCCGTTCATGACTGATGTCAATTGTCAGCAGGTTGCCATCCAGGTGTAATTTCTCAAGGCTTGTGAGATTTCTGAAATGCGCCTCGGTGAGAACGCCATCGAAAGAATTTCCACTTAAATCCAGCTCAAGTAGCCTGTTTGATGGGAAAATCCGAGAACAAGGAGAGAAGATCGCAGAGAGATTGCAAGAAAAAATAGAGGAGACACACAAATTTATCCAGGTTCACCCTTGAGATTAGGGCTACGTCCTGCAAAGAAGTTCCACTATATCGTTTAAGTTTTCAGCCGCCGCACAAAATTACATCAGAAAATTAGGCTATTAATAGCCTCTCCAAACCGGGTTTAAAACACAAACAAACAGAGAAAAAACCTAATCCGAACTACACGGGACCGCCGTCGGGGGGCGGGGCCCCCCGAACCCCCCCTTTCACTCGTACGCCAGCAATAATGTTAATTGGGTAATACTCAGATTCCCCTAAGCTCACGTGGGCGAACCCGGTGTGAGAAACAAGGGGCCCTGAAGTATTCACCAACTCTAACATTCTCCCACTTGGTGGATGCTTCACACTAATGAGAGCCTTGCCAGCAACATTCTTCTTCAATCCGACAGCAGTAGAGCACCACTCAAACTTTACACCTGTAACTGCTTTAGTCAGAAAATCAGAACTATTCTCTGTTGTATCAACCTTTTCAAGCTGAACCTCTTTCTTTTCCACATTTTCCCGAATAAAGTGGTATTGAATGTCAATATGCTTTGTGCGTGAGTGAAATGCGGGATTCTTAGCTAACTGAATAGCACCTTGATTATCACATCTCACCTCTATAGCACCTTGCTCAAATCCGAGCTCCAAGCACAACCGTCGTAGCCATATGGACTCTTTTGCAGCATGAGTAAGAGCCATATATTATGCTTCTGTAGAAGAAAGTGCTACCACGCTTTGTCTCTTGCTCATCCAACTTATCCAACTTAGTGCAGTCCCAAATAATGTAAAAATATATCCACTAGTGGATCGTCTACTATCAATATCCCCACCCCAATCAGCATCTACATGACCCACAATATCAAGCATCTTTGCTTTCCTTGTACCTTCAAAACACAACGAAAAATCTGAAGTTCCACGAAGGTACCTGAAAACTCTCTTGATAGCATTCCAATGTTCCCTGCCTGGGTTAGACATATAACGACTCAAGACTCCCACTGCTTGGGCTATATCTGGACGCGTGCACACCATGGCGTACATCAAGCTGCCCACTGCACTTGAATATGGCACACGGTCCATCTCTTCGGCTTCTTCATCCGTCGGGTATTGCTCTGCAGAAAGTTTGGTTCCTAGAGACATAGGAGTACCCACTGACTTGCAGTCTGCCATGTTAAATTTCTTCAACACTTTTTTTATGTACTTCTCCTGTCCTAGCCACAACTTTCGCTTCTGACGATCTCTTCTAATCTGCATACCCAAAATAAAATTCGCCGGCCCTAAGTCTTTCATCTCAAACTTCTTGGCCAACAAACCCTTCACTGAATTTACCATCTTCATACTATTTCCAATCAGTAACATGTCATCCACATACAGTGTAAGAATGACAAATTGATCGTCAACTCTCTTCACGTAAACACAGTGATCTGAATCTGAACGTACAACCTTGAGTTCGAGCATGTACGTATCAAACTTCTGGTACCACATCCTTGGCGACTGCTTCAATCCATACAAAGACTTCTTCAATTTGCACACCAGCTTCTCTTTACCTTGAACTTCAAAGCCTTCTGGTTGCCTCATATATATCTCTTCCTCCAAGTCCCCATGAAGGAATGCCGTCTTCACATCCATCTGCTCTACCTCAAGATTATATGCTGCTGCCAGAGATAGAACAAATCTGATCGAAGTCATTTTCGCCACGGGAGAGAAAATCTCATCATAATCGACTCCCTCAACCTGAGAGTACCCTTTAGCTACCAGCCTCGCCTTGTACTTCTCTACAGACCCATCCGGTTTCAGCTTTCGCTTGAACACCCATTTGCAACCAATTGCCTTTCTATCCTTAGGCAATTGACACAAGCTCCATGTTTCATTCTTATCCAGTGATTGCATCTCATCTGCCATAGCAAGCTCCCACTGATTTGCATCATCCATAGACCTTGCATCTTTTACAGAACTAGGTTCTTCTCCGATGATGCTCAAAGCATGAAACGAACTGAGAGCACTAAGAGAGTATCTCAAAGGTGCTCTTCTTTCTCGTGTCGATCTCCTGAGAACTGGTATGGTAGTACCAGTATCCGGGTCTTCATTTGAATCTGCATCTTCAACTTCATTAACCGAGTTCTCTTGATCCGGTTCTGTAACAGACTCAACTGAAGTATCTTGTGCATCCACCTCTGAAGTTTCAGAATCAGAATCTTCTTCAAGCACTACCACTTTCTTAGGTTCATCACATTTTTGAACTTCAACTTGAGAACGTGATTCACGGAAAACAACATCCCTGCTGTAAACAATAGTCCTTGACTTTGGATTCCACAGTTTGTAGCCCTTGATCCCTTCCTTGTATCCGACAAATATATTCTTTTCATATTTACTATCAAGCTTACCCCGCTTTTCCTTGGGTATATGAACATATGCGTCACATCCAAACACCCGAACATGAGACAAATTTGGCTTCTTCCCAAACATTGCCTCGTAAGGTGTCTGATCCTTCACTGATGAGGTCGGTGAGCGATTCTTCAGGTAGTTTGCTATGGCTACAGCTTCTGCCCAGAATTCTTGCCCCAATTCAGCCCAACTCAGCATACATCTGGCCTTCTCTATGAGTGACCGATTTAACCTTTCAGCTACTCCATTCTGCTCAGGTGTATATGGAGTTGTCTTCTGCCTAGCAATACCATTGTCCACGCACAAATGCTCAAACTTATCTGAACAAAATTCACCTCCATTATCTGTACGAAGGACCTTGATCTTGCAGCTCAATTGATTTTCCACCAAAACTTTAAATTCTCGAAACTTATCGAATACATCTGATTTATTCTTGATAAAATAAATCCAACTGTATCTCGAAAAATCATCTATAAAAGAAACATAGTACCTGGACCCTCCAATAGATGGAGTCGGAGTCGGTCCAAAGACATCACTATGAATCAGTTCGAGAATCTTCGTTGCTCTTGAATCTGTGTGTTGAAAACTGACTCGGTTCTGTTTTCCATGGAGGCAATGTTCACAGAACCCGAAGCCCACAGAACAATCCGGAACTCCTTCTACCATCTGACTTGATGCTATAGTGGAGAGTTCTTTTTCACTGATATGGCCTAATCTCCGATGCCACAAATAGATTTGCTGTCTTCATCTTCTTTGGCCTCTTCAGAAATAAATCCGTAGCCCACAAATATTGTCTCTCCGAGCAACTTGTACAACGTGCCATAGCGAACCCCTCGTGCAATTACAATGGACCCTCTGATCATCTTGCACGAATCCTTATCGCAACTGAATATAACACCCGAGTCAGCCATTGTACCAACAGATAATAAACTCCTGCTCATAAGTGGTATATGCATCACATCTGGTAGAGTCTTCACCGTGCCATCATTCATCCTCAACTTCACCCTGCCACGTCCAACAATCTGAACCGCAGTGCCATCTTCGAGCATGACATCCCCACCATTATACTCCTCATATTCACAGAACCAGTGTTTATGAGGCGTCATGTGGTACGAAGCACCAGTGTCGATAAGCCAGACATCTTTATCTGACTGTGCCGTACATGCAGAAGCCACATACATATCTCCTGCCTCAACCTCCTTTTTGTCCGAGGTTGACTCAGCTTCTTTCTTATGAACCGGCTTGTTTTTGCAATCTCGCTTCAGATGGCCCCACTCTTGACATCTCCAGCATTGCACCTTCTTATCCTTACTCTTCGAACGCCCACGAGATTTGGATCTCCCTCTCTGATTTTGATTCCTTTCTGGTTGCCTTCCTCTGGCCGCCAGCGCCTCTTTACCAGAACTTGCTGATCCCTTTCTCCGTATTTTCTCTGATAACAAGGCAGCACATACACTTTCATACGAAAGTTCTTTATCTCCGCCACCAATCACAACAATCAGATTGTCCCATGAATCCGGCAGCGAATAGAGCAATGTTATTGCCTTATCATCATCTTGAAACTTAACACCGATTGATACAAGTTGACTGATCACCGTGTTAAAGTTATAAAGATGAGTAGAAAATGAGTCACCCTCCTGCATCCGAAGATTGTACAATTTCTTCCTTAGAAATAACTTGTTAACCAACAACTTACTTTGATATAGGGATTCCAACTTCCTCCACAGATCTCTGGCAGTAGATTCGCCCATCACATTCGTAAGAATTGAATTCGCGAGACACAACCGAATCAAACCCTTCGCCTTTCTATCAATCCGATCCCACTCTTCGATCGCCTTTGGATCTGCCTGACTGGAGGAGGCCTCGTCCGCGACCTTCGCCGCCTCCATGCCTGGTCTCTCCTTCTCGATTGCCGTCCAAAGATCTCGATCACAAAGGAGATCCTCCATCTTCATCTTTCAGAGATCAAACCGTCTCGAATAAACCCTAATTCCTTGAACAACCTGTGCTCTAATACCAATTGATGGGAAAATCCGAGAACAAGAAGATAAGATCGCAGAGAGATTGTAAGAAAAAATAGAGGAGACACACGAATTTATCCAGATTCACCCTTGAGATTAGGGCTACGTCCTGCAAAGAAGTTCCACTATATCGTTTAAGTTTTCAGCCGCCGCACAAAATTACATCAGAAAATTAGGCTATTAATAGCCTCTCCAAACCGGGTTTAAAACCCAAACAAACAGAGAAAAAACCTAATCCGAACCACACGGGCCAGCTAAACAAAAGCCTAAAACCCATTTAGGTTTCACATCTGATATCCCAACACTAGATATACTTACAGCTGAAATATTCTCCATTCCTCGAAGCCATGAAGGAAACACTGGTCCAACTTTGCATCCGTCCAATTTTAACTCAGTTAACTTCCATGAGAGACTCAGTTCATGACTGATGTCAATTGTCAGCAGGTTGCCATCCAGGTGTAATTTCTCAAGGCTTGTGAGATTTCTGAAATGCGCCTCGGTGAGAACGCCATCGAAAGAATTTCCACTTAAATCCAGCTCAAGTAGCCTGTTTGATGGGAAAATCCGAGAACAAGGAGAGAAGATCGCAGAGAGATTGCAAGAAAAAATAGAGGAGACACACGAATTTATCCAGGTTCACCCTTGAGATTAGGGCTATGTCCTGCAAAGAAGTTCCACTATATCGTTTAAGTTTTCAGCCGCCGCACAAAATTACATCAGAAAATTAGGCTATTAATAGCCTCTCCAAACCGGGTTTAAAACCCAAACAAACAGAGAAAAAACCTAATCCGAACTACACGGGACCGCCGTCGGGGGGCGGGGCCCCTCGAACCCCCTTTTCATTCGTACGCCAGCAATAATGTTAATTGGGTAATACTCAGATTCCCCTAAGCTCACGTGGGCGAACCCCGTGTGAGAAACAAGGGGCCCTGAAGTATTCACCAACTCTAACACTGTTAAGCTATCCAAGACTTTCTGGTCGCATTCCATTCAATTGGTTGTATGAAAGGTCGAGGATTTCAAGAGACGTCAAGTTTAAATCGGGTAAATGCCCAGTGAAATTATTATGAGACAGGTCGAGGACTTCAAGAGATGTAAAGTTTAAATCCGGTAAATTCCCAGTGAAATAATTCTCAGAGAGGTGGAGGACTTCAAGAGATGTAAAGTTTAAATCGAGTAAATGCCCGATGAAACTGTCAAATTCAGAAAGATGGAAACAATGTGGGCGAAAAACTACTCAATCAGATTGACTGAGGAGCACTTTGTATTTATATGACATTCTTACAAATGATGAATGTACAGTAAAAACTAAAATAACTGTCTGAAAGTTACAACTCTTCCGATATATACACTACGCCGATACAGAACTTTATAACGCTGTTACATAGAACAAAGAAGAATCAACTAACTATCAACACTCCCCCTCAAACTAGGCCTTATGCACACTAAGCATTCCTAGTTTGGAAGTAAGATAAGCATCTTGCCTTGTACTCAATGCCTTAGTAAAAATATCAGCAACTTGTTCATTCGAAGCGACATAATATGGATGAATAAATTGTGCTATAAACTGATCCCTGACAAAATGACAATCTACATCTATATGTTTGGTTCTTTCGTGGAAGATTAGATCCTTGGCATCATATTGCTGCATTATTATCACAACCAATTGCAATGGGAGTCGAGACATGAAACCCCAATTCTGAAAACATTCTATATATCCATATAAGTTCAGCAACAAGACTGGCCATACTCCTGTACTCGGATTCTACAGAAGAACGAGAGACTATTTCTTATTTTTTTTTACTTCCAAGATATCAGTGCCATCTTTACACAATACCCTATTACTGAACGCCTTGTCATAAGGCAGGCTGCCCAGTCAGCATCACAAAAGCCCTGCAATTTATCAGAATTCTTTGTAGGAAAGAAAAGACCAGCACTTGGATTATTTTACTCTTAAGGCCGATTCCATATGTGACTGTTTGGGTTATTGCATGTACTGACTAAGATGCTGGACTGAGAAGGAAATGTCAAGACGAGTAATTGTCAGATATATTAGTTTCCCCATAAACCTTTGATAGGCAGATAAAACTGTGTCAGTTGATTCAGGAACAAACAACTTATCATATTCAAGAGTTGTGAGCTTTAAATTTTGTTCAAGAGGTGCTTCAACTCCTTTGGCTGCAAAGAGTCCAGTATCTGCAACCAAATTCATAGCATACTTCCTTTGATTCAAGACAATTCCTTTGTTAGATCTCATAACCTCTAAACCAAGGAAAAACTTCAAACTTTCAGCAATCCCAGTGAGAATAATATCATCCACATAAACGAGAAGGACAAAAATATTACCCTTAGAACGTTCGATAAGCATGGAATAATCCAAATGGCTTTGCAAGAAACCTGCCTGAATTAACACTTGAGAAAGTTTAAGATTCCATTGCCTCAAAGCCTGCTTTAATCCATACAATGAACGTTGAAGTCGACACACTTTAGACTCCCCTGTCGACGAAATTCAGGTGGAATTTGCATATAGACCTCCTTATAAAGATCCCCATTGAGAAAGGCATTATTAATGTCTAGATGAAACAATGGTCAGGAATGAAAGGCAGCAGTTGTAAGAAGACATCTAATGGTGGTCAACTTAGCAACAGAAGAAAATGTCTCCTTGTAATCAACACCCTCTAATTGAGTAAAGCCTTTAACCACCAACCTAGCCTTATATCATTCGACCTGATCAGAAGAATTCAATTTCACTTTATAAACCCATTTGCACCCTATGGCCTTTTTACCAGATGGTAAATAAACAATCTCCCAAGTGTTATTGGACTCAAGAGAATCCATCTCTAATTTTATGGCTTGAATCCAATCAGGATGTTTAGCAGCCTCATAGTAAGAAGAAGGTTCAACAACAACATTCAAAGAGACCAGAAAAGCTTGATATCGAGCTGGCAGATGGTCATATGAAACAACATTAGAGATAGGATATCGAGGAGAAACTAAAGAAAAAGAATGAGTGACATAATCGTGAAGCCAGTTAGGAGGTTTGACAACCCGACGAGGCCGGGAAGTAGCACCAAAAGAAGGCTCAATCGGCAGTTCTGAAATAAGAAGAGAAGGAGGAACAATAGGAATAGGAGGACTAGAAGAAGAAGTATCAGGACTAGTAGGAGAATTTGAAGAAGATACATGGACAGAAGCAAAAAGATCAAGAATGACAGGCTTAGAAATGACAGCAGTAGGAGAAGACAAAGAAGTACGTGAATCAAGGAAAGGAAAAACTGTTTCCTGAAATTGAACATCCCTGCAACAAACAATTTTGTGAGAAGAGAGATCCAGAAGCCTATAACCTTTCTGTGTAGCAGAATAGCCAAGAAATACTGCATGAGAAGCTCGAGGAGAAAATTTATCTGAAACTGGTAAAAGACTGTAGTAGCAAAGACAGCCAAAGACTCTTAAATGAGTGAGATCTAGAGAGGAGCCAAAGAAAACTTGATATGGACTTTTCTTAGCAAGTACTGATAAAGGTAATCTGTTGATCAGATATGCTACAGTAAGGACACAATCACCCCAAAACTCAATTGGAACATTACTATGAAATTTTAGTGCCCCGGCAACCTCTAAAATATGTTGATGTTTATGTTCAACCACCCCATTTTGTTGTGGGGTATAGTTGCATGAAGTCTGATGAGTGATACCCTTGGATGCAAAAAAATTATGACAATCATGGTTAACAAATTCTGAGCCATTATCAGACCTAATGATTTTGATATGTTTTCGAAACTGATTCTCAACAATAGCAACAAACTGCTTTATGCATATGATAGCCTCATTCTTAAACTTCAAAAGATATATCCAAGTCATGCGAGAAAAGTCATCCACAATAGTAAGAAAAAAATGAAATCCATCATGAGTTTGATGTTGATATGGCCCCCATACATCCATATGAATCAAATCAAAACAACTTTTAGAAGTAGAATGAGTGTAAAATGGCAATCGAGTCTATATGGACAAATGATAGACTTTACAATCAGTGTGAATACCGTCAGAAGACAAAGATTTTACAACTATTAGTTTTGGAAAAGGTACATGACCCAAACGGCAATGCCAAAGCATAACACTATCTACTTCTGCAGCAGCAACATCAGCTAGATTATCCCCTTTGCTCATCAAGGAAGGAGACTTAGGAACTTGATCAGCAACAATCCCTTGAACCAAAAAATACAAGCCATTCACTCGTTTACCAATCCCTTCACCAATCCACTGCAAAGGTCTTGAAATATGCAGAAATCAGGATAAAATTTGAGTGCACAACAAATCTTTGGTGAGCTTGGAGATGGATAATAGGTTATAATGAAATTCTAGTGTATACAGAACATCTTGTAAACTTTCTGTTGAATTTACTTGGCAACTACCAATATGAGTTATCTGTGCAACATTGCCATTTGGCAATTTCACTTGTCGAGCTGATGGTAAGAGCTGAACATTATGTAAACAATGTAAATCTAATACCATATGATCTGAAGCTCCTTAATCAATAATCCAATTTACAGAGGACAAGGTAAGATTAAAGAATCCATTACTTTCCATATTAGCAAAAGTATCAGTAGGATTGTGTTTGTTTAGAATTCTTAATATTTGTTGATACTGTTCAGAAGTGATTTCAGAATTAGTATCCTGATTAGAAGAGGAGCATCCAGATTGCAAAACTTTGGAGGCTGATCCTTGTGTAAATTTAGTAGAAGAAGTTTGGTCAGAAAGTTGTACTGCATTGACATTTGTTGGATTTCTGGGCCTGTTGAACTTGAAGCCTGGTGGATAACCAATTATTCTATAGCATTGAGTCTTGATATGACCAACCTTATGATAGTGATCACATATAACGTTTCTATTCTTTCTGTTCTTTTGTCCAGAAATCTGATAAGAAGAATTGACTTCTGATAAGGCTACAGGAATCAAACTAGAATTAAGAGCTGGCTGATTTGTGGAGTATAAAGTGTTTTTTCTTTTCTGTTCTTCCTCTAAAAGTATGTCATAAACTTCATTTTCAGAAGGAAGTGGCTTCATTAAGATGATCTGGGATCTAATAGTAGCATAGGCATTTAGTCCCATAAGCAACTGAAAAACTTTTAATTGCTGAATGTACAACACATTTGCTGGTTCTGAAATGCTCAAAGAAGGAATAATACTATACAGATCTTCCCAATATAATCTGAGTTTAGTGTGATATTCTATCATTCCTAACAAATCCTGTGTAAACATTGTGATTTCCTTATGCATCTAATACATCTTGGAAGTGTTAATCCCATCAAATCATTCCTTTAAATCCTTCCATACAACATAGGCTTCTGAAATATATGCATTACTTCCTAAAAGACCATGTGATACAGTTGAAAGAATCCAAGAAATCACAAGTGCATTACATTTTTGCCATTAAAAATGCAAAGATTGATCTGCATATTAGCATTTGTATGTTTTATGTTCGATTAAGATTTATGCTCTATTGATAATCATATTTAGAACTAGAATGTTCATTATTACCCATGTTTAGCTCATGAATGGTTTACTCATTTTCTATACGAGAACATGTCTATTAGCCTTAATGATTTATATGCAAGTTATATATGATTCATGTTTATGATGTTTGCCTAATAAATTGTTAGTCATATATGATTAGTGTAAAATTATAAAGTTGCTATTATTAATGCCTGGATGAATGTACATTGTAAGGATGTCTATATGTATGTGTAAAAATGATGAAAATTGGATAAAACAGGGGAAACCCTGTCTAACTGTTCGGGCACGGCCGTGACGAAGCGTGGCACAACCGTGACGAGTTGTTTTATGAAGGTGAACAAAAATCATCGTTCTGTCACGGCCGTGACCTTGGGATCGCACGGCTGTGACCATGCATTCGCACGGCCGTGATGCCCAAGATGTTTATGCCTTAGAAATATTTTCAGAATGGTCGAAAATGACCCTTCTGTCATGGTCGTGAAGTTCGTGATGCACGGCCGTGCAGGATAGTGACGGGAAAATGCCTAAGTGTTCGGCTGTGCCGAACCTTGGCACACCCGTGCCCAAGTAAGGGTACGGTCGTGACCAGCTCAGATTCTATGTAATATTTGTATTGTCCACACTTAGAATGATTTGAAGTATGCACGACCTTAAATAAGATTAAAAGATACAACATATATTGAATGATTGTATGTATTGATGAACATGATTAAAAGACGGATTGATGGAGTGGCAATTTTATGACTCGGGACAAATCGGTACCTAACCTAAGACCCCACCGACGGGTGGGGAAAGACTTTATTGACGAATGAGGATAAAGACCTCACCTTTGGGGAGGATAAAGGCATTGTCTTCAGGGAAGGATAAAGACCTCACATTCGGGAAGGATAAAGACCTTGTCTTCGGAAAAGGATAAAGACCTCACCTACGGGGAGGATAAAGACCTCATCTATGGATGAGGATAAAGATCTCATCTACGGTGAGTATTATGATTTGAGCCACCACTCTTCTCAATCGACAAGATAAGAAAGTATCTAAGTAAAAATGAAAGATGAAAAGATGCAAAGATGAATGATGAATGACTTGAGACATAAAGACAAAGATGATAAAGATGAAGAAGGTACCTATGAGGATGCATTATGAATGTTCACTTGTCACATCATATGATGTCATGAACAAAGATGACAAAGTAAAGTAAGACAAGATCATGATATGTATTAGCATAATGATAAGATAAAGATGACAAGTAAAGTAAGACAAGATCATGATATGCATTAGCATAATGATAAGTATAAGTTATGATGTGTATGATCTAAAGATTATGATGTTACATGTTATCTTATCTTGCCATGATGATATGCTCACATGCCATATAGTATGCATAAGTAGCTCATAGCATGCATATGATTTATGTTTCATGATGATGAAATGCATATGCCATGACATGTAGAAATCATGTTATAAGATTATAGCATGCATGGACCTCAATATACTCTAATGGGAGAAATTTCCTGCACCTCATGGATCCGTGCAGGTATGGAGGAGGCTTAGGTTCGGCAACGTGAGCCTCGTGATAACGACATTGCACATGGGTCTATCGGGCTACGGCCCAAGTTGTTATCTCTTTTTATGTCATGATGATAAACCCTTATAAGGGTGAAGTATGTATGGCTTATGGGCCTTTTATTGAGTCTTGTACTCTACTTGAACTCAT
The DNA here is from genome assembly GCA_030549335.1 of Pontederia crassipes. Taxonomy (NCBI): domain Eukaryota; kingdom Viridiplantae; phylum Streptophyta; class Magnoliopsida; order Commelinales; family Pontederiaceae; genus Pontederia; species Pontederia crassipes. The sequence continues at coordinate 44,427,780 of CM060197.1, read as the reverse complement.
TTATGTATGATGAACCTTCTATTGAGTATACGTTAGTCCATGGACCAGTTTATGTATCTTAAAATTTTATCTACTTATGAAGTCTTCCACTGTTATGATATTGATGTTTTATGTTTATATAGGATTATGTTTCCGCTGCAAAAGTTTTTATGAAATTAGGTCATGGTCACGTCAATGTGACGTCACCTAGGGTTCGGCAAAAAATTTAAATTGGAGCTTAATTTTGAGGGCGTTATAGAACAGTTCCAAAGAGCCATGTCTCTGATAGATCGAGGTACCTCAGTCGCTAAAATGAACCGATGAATCTTGGGAATGGAGCTTCATTGAAGTTAATCCAACTGAGATCCAAATAAGTCAGATGTCGCAGGACGAGCAAGCATGGATTGATCTCATTTCAAGATACCATGTATCCAGGATCAGTAGTACTCCTGAAGTATTCAGGATCTGGATTGTACATTTTTATGACGTGCCCAGTGTGGTTGCTGCACACCACTCCCCGCCAGCTGCAACAATCGTGGCCAACCCAAGATGACAGAAGACCATGGGTGTCGTTGAGGCCTACTTTGAACTGGAAGAGGGCTTTCCGCTCATCCTCCCTGCAACTGATCATGGTGGGTGCTCCATGGCAACGACGGAGCTGCTCGCTCTGCAAGCATGAGAGAATCAACAAAGAAAGGAAAGCACCATATTGGATGATGCCCATGGAATGTCTCCTAGACGAGCGTCAATTGGCTGTATGTCCAGATGATGGTCACTAAATTTTACAAGATTTATTGTTCAATTAGGAATTTGAGTGCAATCTTTTTTCCATGTACAACATCCATGATTTCCATCTTCAACAAACCTTTCTGTTAAGAATATAAAATAATAGATGTTGATAGGTTTGTGATTTATCCTGCATAAGAAAAACCCATGTGGCTCGAGTGTGATCGTCAACTATTGTAAAAAAATATCTAGCTCCAGATAATGAAGCAGTACTATATGGTCCCCATATGTCGCAATGAATCAAATCAAAAGGTTCTTTCGCATTATTCAACGAAGAAATATAATGGCCACGTGTTTGTTTAGCACGCATACAAACATCACAAATAGAAGACAAATGCTCAGTACTTTGGAAACTAAACAAATGACTAAGTGCTTCTTTAGTTGGATGCCCAAGTCGTCGATGCCAAATCTCATAATTTTCTGGAGTCATAGCCTTGTATGCAGATATGTGTGTCATCGGTCCCAGTGGTAAACCCCACCGCGCATCTCACCCACTCCAATCGGCATCTTCGAGATGAGATCCTGTATGATACAATAATGAGGAAAAGTTATTAAGATGCAATTTAAGTCAGAAGGTAATTTTCCAATAGATATTAAATTGCAATGAAGTCCAGGAATATAAAGCACATATTTAAGAAAAATATCATTTGTGAGCTGAATATCCCCAACAACATTAGCTTGAATGCTTCTCCCATCTGGCAACTGTATAGGATATGCATACTCGAGCTGCTTGATATTAAGAAGATGATGCTTGCTGCCTGTCATATGAAAAGAAGCACCTATATCGATGATCCAATCAACAGAGGGTTGTGCAAGCTTGTTACCTGTCATATGTAGCTCATTAGGACCTTTGATGGCATTAAGGAGGGTGATCAGTTGCTGGTATTGATCACTGGTAATAATAGGAGTTTTTCTAGGGTCTGAGGTCACACTAGAATCATGGCAAAGAGTTATTGCTGCTTGTGGTTTGGAGATCACATTAGATGTGGGTGTGCTGACTTCTCTATTTTTCTTCACCTTGTTGCCTCGTCGTGCTTCTATATGTGGTGGGTATCCCACCAACTCCCAACAATGCTCCTTGTCATGTCCCAGTTTGTGACAATGCTGGCAGCATGTCCTATGTTCCATTTTGGCATTTGATCCTCTGCTCACATGAAATACTGACATTTCTGGTTTACTATCTTTGTAGTTTGTGATCATTCGATGACGTTCTTCTTGAATAATCATTGCATATGCTTTGCCAAGAGAGGGTAGTGGTTTAATGTTCAAGATTTGGGATCTTACCGTACTGTATATTTCATCTAATCCCATGAGGAAATTGTGTAGCTTTTCAATCTCCTTCTTCGGCGCATATGCCTTTGCTGCCTCACACTTGCAATTACAAATGCATGTTGGCATGGAGTAATATTCATCCAACTCATCCCATAAACCCTTCAGTTTTGTGAAGTAGTTTGTGACAGAGGAACCCCCTTGCCGTAGGAGACTGATGTACACGATGTGCACGAGGTGCATTTCCTTGTGAGTAATGCTCCTTCAGATCATCCGACATCGCTTTTGCTGTGTGTGCATATGCGATACTGCTCTGTAGTGTCTTCTCGAGGGAGTTGAGAATCCAGGCTTTCACCATAGAATCACATACTTCCCAAGCCATAAGATCTGACGAGTCTTTGCCTGGATTGATTTGTGAACCATCAACAAAGCAAAATTTGTTCTTCGCCATTAAAGCATTCTGCATCGCCCTTGCCCACATGGAGTAATTGTCTCCATTTAGTAGGCAAGTAACAAGAGGCAAGCCAGGATTGTCGAAGGAACTTAGGTGATAAGGTGACATCAACCCATCCCGCTCGATCTTCCCTTCGCTTGAGGTTGCCATGTTGTTAAACTTACAGAAATTATGTACGAAGAAAAAAAAATCACTTTGGTTAACGGCTATGATATCATGAAAAATATTAAACTAGAAAACAAAAGAATTAGGAAGAACAATATCTATTATTTTATATTCTTAACACTTTCCAACTTCCAAGTCTTCGACGTGTTCAATCGCTTCCGGTACTTTACAATTAGCAAGCGTAATGTTCGGCCATAATCTAATTTTAATCACAAATTGTTTTCCTAATCCATTGATTCTTTTCCTTTTTCTTTTCTAACTATATTTTTATTTACTTTCAAACTCTTATTATTTTTATTATTTTATTTCTTTGCACATTCTAATTATCTTTATTATAATTGTTTTCAAGAAATTAGAGGAGGCAATGTGCGTAGCTTCCAATTACTCAAAACTCTTATCATCTTTATTGATTATTTCATTTCTTTATTATGATTGTTGTCACAGAAATTATAGGAGGCAATGAGGAGGTCTCATGCGCATGTTGACTGGTCGTTTGATGTGCGTAGCTTCCATTTACTCCTAATTAACACCAATGGAAACCCCAATTATACACAATCGTTGACCCAAGTCCACTCTTGGCACGGTTTTCTTATTCTTATTTTTTTTAAAAAAAAAGAGAGTTGCATTTATTATTTATATACTATTATAAAAATGGAGCTGTTGACCTTATTCAACCATGAGTTCCATAATTATTCTTTTCTCTTTTTATCAATTTATTTATATTCTATTCTATTTGTACATCGGGGAAGAGGCAGAACAAAAAAAAAACAGATTTCTTTTACCGGAAATAAGAGAAAGATATTTTACTTTCATTTGATGCGGTATGCTACGTTTTTTTGTCGACCGCGCTCATTGGTTAATCCGATAGAAGTGGAGTGTTAACAAACAATTCATAGTTCAACTTATTTATCTATGGGCTCAAAACCGTTCATTATATTAACATAACATATTTTAAAATAAGAGATGCCACTACTGCGGTGTGAGCGCTACGACCCATCGAATGCCACTACTGCCATAAGAGATGCCCTATGACTTATGCCCGTTTCAGACTAAATCTCAATTATACCATCATCATAATACGTATGTTATGATATAGAGGCCTCCGTTACGATTTGACCATAATATATTGTGCAAATGCTATAATGTCTCAAAAATTTACCCTCCTACCTCATGACAATTTGACTGCTTTTAGATTGACATTACCTACAAATACTTTTTCTTTGGTTTTGATGAGTCCACTTAACCATATCAAATGATAGATAATAAAAAAGTTAACAAACTTTCAAATAACTATTACATCAAATAATAATAATAAAGAGTCTTATTGAGTTGATCTCATATGCAACTATATCATCATGCACATTGTCACTTTTACCTCCATCCTTGTTGAATTCAATTACCTATGAAATTCAAGCATAGTGACATAGAATATACAAGATTAATGATGCTCATCACGTAAAGTTATTAAGTCTTCCATTATATTTTGTTATTATCATTATGTAAGAGTGTCCTTACCCAAGGTTCCTCAGTAGTACCAAACTTTAGGGTGCTAGAGTATGGTTGGGAATCAATAAAGGAAAACAAGGTAATGGAGAAAAATGTAAACTAGGAGAAGAACACGAAAAAGAATTAAAGGCAAATAATTAACATTATTTAAATGGCACCATTGACTAAAAGGGGAATTGAGGAAAGATTAAATAATAATTTAATTTTGACAAATATATATTTTTTAAGGTGTGTTATTTATGTTACTTTGGTAAGGTCAAAGAAGAAATGAACAAAGTTTGATTATTATTTCCCCTTTATTTTTATAGGTGCTCTTTCCCTAGTATGATTTGGAACTATAGAGGGGCATATAGAAGTAAGGTCAAGGACCGCCTCTCTAATTTGATCCGAAACAGCAACCCTGAAGTCATAATGCTGGTGGAGTCCTGCACGGACACTGTGAAGTCCGCTCATGTCATCCGTCGTCTTGGCCCCTCTTGGCAGGGGCACTTCCAGTCGGGGACAGGTGTGGCGGAAGGAATCATTGTGGCTTGGCATGCGAATCTTGTTCAGGTGACATCTTACACCTTGTGACATTGTGACATCGATCTGCAAGTCCCCTCAAGTCTTACATCTTGCTCTCTCGATCTCTAATTTTTCATTTTTGCTTTCATGTGTCTACGCAAGTGTTTTTCCGTCTTTACGCAATTCTCTTTGGTCAGAGCTTAAGGACATTCAGTTAGCATGGGACATCCCCTTGATGATAGATGATTGAAAGTGATTTTAACTCCCTCTTAGCACATGTAGATAAGAGGGGATGTCGTACCTTTCCGCTTACCCCCTCCATCCTATCCTTTGTATAGATAAGAGAGAAAATATGCACCGTAAAAAAATTTGAGAAATTTAAGGTGACACAAAATTTTATTAGATGAAAGAAACAGAAGAAAATTACAAGATAGATTTCTTTTTATTTCGATCCCTAGAAAATTTATATAGATACTCTCTTCTTCAAATGATAGGACACCTACTCGTGATAATAAATCAAATTTGAATCACATACAGAATACTCCATAAAATTTTTAAAGTGTGAGGGCACCTTCTACTTCAGAGTATCTTAGAATTAGACAGTTTTCAATTGCGATATGATTCAAGACATTATTAACGGTGTTACCTACAAATACTTTTGACAAATATATATATTTTTATAGGTGTGTTAGATATTTTACTTTGATAAGGTGATAGAAGAAATGAATGAAGTTCTATTATTCTTTTTCCTCTATTACAAAATCAACCAAACAAATATAAACTACTATCCCTCGATCCCTTCTAAGTTTCATTTCCTCTATATTTTTATCGGCGATAGCATCTCAGTTTCCATAATTTCATGCCATTCCTATTCACAGTCTGACAATACCATTTTATTTTCACATTGCTAATGGGGATACGTCAATGTCAGTCTTGTGACATCGATAAATGCCATTGCTAATCAACACTTTTATTATAGTACTACTTCGTTTTCTTGCATTTTGATTTTTTCTTTACTCTTGCTCATAAAATATTAAATAATAGTACCACTTAATTTTCCTAGTGCATATAACATTATTATTTATCATCTACCTAGCTAATTAATATTATTATTTTATTTCATTCGTATTCTATTAGTTTATTTCTAAATTAGTAAGAAAATAAATATTAAATAATAGTACCACTTAATTTTCCTAGTGCATATAACATTATTATTTATCATCAACCTAGCTAATTAATAATATTATTTTATTTGATTTTTATTCTATTAGTTTATTTCTAAATTAGTAAGAAAATAAGAAATGAGAATTCTACGAATTACACCTTGACAAGAAAATATGAGTTTACTTCTTTCTTCATTTATAATCAAAAGTAATGGAAGAGTAACAGACAAAACAAAATATATACTTCTTCATTTATAAATGATATGATTTGGACTCCTGATTGTTCTAAATATTATGGTACAAGAATCATATACCTCTAATCTTTGCAAGATTAACTGCGGCAAATACATAAAGCTTATCATAAGACTTGTCTATGTATTGAAAGTATACAGCCCTCCACTTCTTTTTGAGCAACAAGGCACCAACAAGTGTCCAAACTCCAGTGACAAATCCTAAAATTTCACTTACATAAAGCCATGCCTCTTCATTCTCTTCTTCTTCGCCAATGCTAGTATAATGAGACGGTTGATAAATAGGACCTCCGCAAGTGGAACTCAATGGAAAGCCACAAAGATGCTCATTACCCATATAGATGGATGGATCTGGGTGATTATCAAATTGTCCACCTGTCGGGATCCTTCCTGATAAGTCATTGAAAGAGAAGTTCATAATACCCAAAAAGTTTAGAGCAGCGATGGTAGGTGGAATCTCTCCTGTAAGGCCATTAAATGACAAATCAAGGGATTCTAAAGATCGTAGTCCCTTAATGCTCCATGGAATTGTTCCTCTCAGCTGATTTCTAGACAAGTTCAAGTTTTGCAAACCAATTATAGTTGTGAGAGCTTCAGGAATTCCTTCAGAAAGATTGTTGCTTGACAGATCTATGCTTGTGGGCGTTGTCTCCATACTCAAATATTCTAGGTCCATTCCTTTCGTGATTACATGTACCACACGTATATCACTTAAAACTGTTCGATTGTGAGAATGCATCTTCAGTGGATTGAAGTTGGCAAAGCTTTTCGGTATGGGTCCAAATAACATGTTATCTGAGAGATCAATGACCCCGAGGGAGGAGAGGTTACCAAGCTCTGAAGGAATTTCGCCGTAGAACATATTAGAATGAAGACGTAATATGATCAAGCTGCTTAAAAATTTTCCTAACCACTTGGGTATGCTCCCGTCGAGCATATTATTGCCAAGATCAAGAACCTCCAAATTAGTACAATTCTGTAGGGCTAAAGGGAGGCCTCCTGATAGAGTATTGCTCTCCAAATTCAATGAATAAAGACCGGATCCGGAGCAAAGTGAGGCAGGAATATAACCAGATAAGCCATTATTGCTTAAATCGATATGAAACAGAGTGTTGTTATCCCAGCAGTCCGGTATCTCTCCTGATAGTTGATTGCTGGAGAGATCAATACTTGCAAGCTCCTTCAGTTTGCATATCGATGAGGGTATACTCCCATTTAATTTGTTTTTAGAGACATCTAACTCTAAGTCTGTGGTAGCCACCATCTCATTTATATTTTGAGGAATTGGCCCTGATATTGAATTGTTTGATAGATCTAAATATAATTGAGGAATCGGCCCTGAGAATTGCGGAAATGGGCCCTCCAACTGGTTATTGCTCAGATCAAGATACCAAAGATGTTTTAGGTGACGGAGTGAAACAGGGAGCTTGCCTTTTATCTTGTTGTTTGATAGAATGATGATGGACATGTTAAGAGATAAGTTCCAAAACCAATCTGGTATCACATCTGATATCTCAACTTTAGGCATACTTATTGTTGAAATATTCTCCATTCCTCGAAGCCATGAAGGAAACGCTGGTCCAACTTTGCATCCGTTCAGGTTTAACTCAGTTAACTTCCAAGGGGGACTCCATTCATGTCTGATGTCAATGGTCAGCAGGTTGCCAGCCAAGTCTAGTGTCCGAAGGCTACTGAGATTTCTGAAATGCGCCTCGGTGAGAACACCATCAAAAGAATTTCCACTTAAATCCAGCTCAACCAGCCTGTTAAGCTGTCCAAGACTTTCTGGTAGCATTCCATTCAATTGGTTGTATGAAAGGTCGAGGCCTTCAAGAGATGTCAAGTTTAAATCGGGGAAATGCCCAATGAAATTATTCCCAGAGAGGCCAAGGTACTTTAAGCTACCAATTTCGAACAACGATCGGGGTAATGTGGTGTTGAATTCATTATCAGAAATATCAAGGACGTGTAATGAAGTGAAGTTAAAAAGAACACCAGGAATAAAAGTTATAGCATCTGCCAAGTGCAACTCTGTGAGCAAGGGGAGCGTACCAAGCCATCGCAGATCAGACGATTCCGTCTTAATTATCACCTGGCTCAAGTCGAGATACTGCAGAGAAGGAAGATTGGATAGCCAGGAGTCATCTTCGATCCTCAGTCCACGCATAGGATAAAAAGCGGACATGTTGTAATTCTGGGAGAGATCAAGATGACGCAAGCTAGAGAGGTTGCCCAACTCTGTAGGAACTATTCCAACTAGTCCTGCATTTGATAGATCGAGATACCTCAGACTCTGAAATGAACCGATGAATCTTGGGATGGGTACTTCCCTGAATACGATCCAGCTGAGATCCAAGTAAGTCAGATGTCGCAGGACGAGCAAGCATGGATTGATCTCATTTCCATATACCATGTCTCCATGGATCACATGATCAGAAATCCTGATGTATTCAGGATCTGGATTGTACATTTTTATGACGTGCCCGGTGTGGTTGCTGCACACCACTCCCCGCCAGCTGCAACAATCGTGGCCAACCCAGGATGACAGAAGACCATGGGGGTCCATGAGGCCAGCTTTGAACTGGAGGAGGGCCTTTCGCTCATCTTCCCTGCAACTGATCATGGTGGGTGCTCCATGGCAACGACGGAGCTGCTCGCTCTGCAAGCACGAGAGAATCAGCAAAGAAAGGAAAGCACCATATTGAATGATACCCATGGGACATATACCGATGCACTCCTTTATTTTTCAAAAAAAAAAAGGAAAGCTTGGGGCGACTTAATCGGTTGCCAACCCACGTTGAATGGTACACTCTTAATCATAAAAGACACGTTGAAGTTACAATTCTTAAATTATAGTGAGCAGAGCAATAATACTCCCACTCCATTGGCAAATCCATGTTTAATGGACAAGTGTCAGTTTGATTCAGATTTTAATTCCATGTACATTCTCGGTCAAGTATCGATCTTGGATTATTTACCCTATTTTGAGTGAATTTGATGCCTTGTATGTAACGACCTCAAACTTCCAACGTCCAACTCTTGCCACGTTTTCGATTCAGATGACTTTGAAATGTTCCAAGTCTTGCAAGTTCCAATCCCAATCAAGTCTTGAAGGAATTTAGTGACATATATTTTTTTTTATGATATAAGTGAAAATAAGTGTTAGGAGCAACCAAATCGTATGGTTGGTAAGTTTGCTAAATATATAAGCTACAATCATATCAAATTCTCTCGTATTGTTATAATAATATTATGAAAACGGAAAATTGTCATTTTCTTTTCAGATTAAATTTCAAAACTGAAAAAAATAAACTACCAAAACAAATGAGGTTATTAAGTTCAAAATGGAAGAACAAAGAAAAATGAAGTAAAAGAAAAAATAGCGGGCAGCAAAAGGAGAGGAGAGAAAAATAATATTGGAAAGAATCATATCTTCGTGGCAACGGCTGAGCTGCTCGCCCTGCAAGCATGAGAGGGAAAGCACCATATTGTATGATACCCAGGGAATATCTTCTAGACGAGCATTAATCTGCAGTATCTCCAGATGTTGGTCACCAAATTTTAGAAGATGGTTATCTATTTGAGTACAAGTTGAATTAGGAATTTGAGTACAAGTTGATGGTTATCTATTTTCCATGTACAACGTCCATGACTTCCGAGTCCTCAAATGTTCAACAAACCTTCCAACATCCAAAGTTTTCGACGTGTTCGGACGCTTCCAATACTTTAGACACTACTAGAAAAACGCGGATTATCGACGGTCCGGACCGTCAGTAATCAGCCCGAAAACCGTCGGTAATGCAATTATCGACGGTTTTTCAATCAGAATCGATCCGTCGAAAAAACGCTCGTCGCAAACGGATTTACGACGATTGAAAAAATCCGTCGAAAATATCAACGGTTCTGGCCGTCGGAAAAGTCCCCGGCGGTTCGACCCGTCGAAATTTTCCGACGGTTGCAACCGCCAGAAAAGTCCCCGACAGTTCGAACCGTCGATATTTCCGACGGTTGCAACCGCCGGAAAAGGCTGGCGGTCCGAACCATCGAAATTTCTGACGGTTGCAACCGCCGGAAAAGGCCGACAGTTCGAGCTCTCGCAACTTTTCGACGGTCGCAACTGTCGAAACTTTGGACGGACGTCACAACCGTCGATCTTTAGACGGTCGCAACCGTAGCAAATAATTTTTTAAATATAAAAAAAATTAGCGGCCGGATCTGGCCGCCAGGCGGGCCGGTTCCGGCCTCCTGGCGGCCGATCCGGCCGCCAGGCGGGCCGGTTCCGGCCTCCTGGCGGCCGATCCGGCCGCCTGGAGGCAGGCAGCCGGATCCGAACGGCCACGACCGGATCCGGCCTCCAGCCAGCCGACAGCAGAGAGAGAGAGACGCCGGCGCGGAGCGGGAGAGAGAGAGATACGCCGGCGCGGGAGAGGGTCGCCGGTGCGGGAGAGGGTCGCCGACGTCCGGCGTGGGAGGGTCGCCGGCGTCCGACGCGCGGGAGAGGGTGCTCGCGGCCGGGAGAGAGAGAGAGGAGAGGAGGGAGAGAGAGAGGAGTAGAGGGAGGAGGGAGAGAGAAAAGAGGGAGGAGGAATATATATAAAGGGAAAAAGTGGAAAGAAAGCGGGAAAAGAGAAAAAAAAGCGGGATAACGAAATTTTAATTACCGACGGTTTCGGTCGTCGAAAACGTAAATATTAAATATTTTTATAATTACCGACTGTTGTGATCGTCAAAAATATATTTAGTTATATATAATATTTATTTTTTATTTTACCGACGGTTCAAACCGTCGGTAATCGTTACCGACGGTCAAAACCATCGGTAATTACGACGGTTTGGACCGCCGCTAGTTATATTAATAAAATACTCTTTATATGATATTATTATACATTTACCGACGGTTACGACCTTCGAAAATTGCGACGGATTTTGCGATGGATGGATATCCGTCGGAAATATCGACGGTCCTAATCGTCAAAAAATTAAATAATAATATAATAAATTATATAATTAATTTTTTTATTTTCGACGGTCGTGACCGTCAGAAAATCCGTCGAAAAAAATTAATAATAATATAAAAAATACATAATTTAAATTTTTATTTTCGACAGTCATAACCGTCGGAAAAGTCGTCGAAAATTGCGACAGATGGATATCCGTCGAAAATATCGACGTTCCTAATCGTCGAAAAATTAAATAATAATATAAATTATTTTCGACGGTCATAACCGTCGAAAAATCCGTCGAAAACGGAACCGTCGAAAAGTCCGTCGCAAATTGCGACGGATTTAGAACCGTCGGAAATTATCCGTCGAAAAATCACGATTTTCTTGTAGTGAGAGTTAGGATGCGCATTGTGGGCCTTAATCTAATTTTAATCACAATTTGTTTTCATAATCTATTAATCCTTTCTACTTTTTGTTTTCTAACTATATTTTTATTTCCTTTCAAACTCTTATTATCCTTATTATTTTATTTCTTTTCACACTAATTATCTTCATTATGGGTCCAAAGTTGTTGCTACCAAAATAAGAGGAGGCAATGAGGAAATCTCATACGTAATCTTATGGTGCTACCACAAGCTTTGTAAACCATGATGATCCATGGAGTTGACCGATGATCCACGGTTCGCCTAGGCGGAGAATGACCCTCAAAATCGACTATCCCTTGACGATCCCCTCAAATTGATTAGGCAGAGAAAGCCATTCGCAGGCGACAATCCTCTCAAATCTTCTCCCTCGCAGGCGACGATCCTCGCAGTCCACATCTCCTTCTCTCTCATCGGTAACATTTCTTTCCTCAACAACCATCGTTGCTGCATAGACTAAATCCTGATAGGTTCCTACTCCAACTAGATCTCTAATTAGATCACTTCGAGGGGTTCAAACTTTCAATAAACCACTTCGAAGGGATCAAGCCTCCAAGATACTTGTTCTAAGTAATTATTTAAGAAGATTATATTTTCATATATAATTAAAAAGAGTTTCAAGGGTCCTATTTATAGGGTAAACCCAAATAACTCCTAATAGAATTAAAAATAAAAGAAAAAGAGTGCTAATCAAATTAGGAAATAAATAGCTAATCCTAAATAAAGAAAAATTAATTATTCCTATTAATATTAGGAACTAGGTTCTTATCATTGCCTCTCTCTTTAAAATAGCTTTGTCCTCAAGGCTATGTAAAAAAATGTGAAAATTTTTCTTTTTGATGTTTGATTAGATGAAGTTTCTTGATAACTTGAATAAAATAAAGATCCTTCTTGAGTACGTAGCTTTGGCTATGCAATGGTAACATTGGAACAAGCTTGTATTGGTCAAAGAAAGAGAATTTGAAATTGATCAAATTCTTTCTGCATAAATAAAATTGACCTTGAGCCTTTTGAGCTCAAATTTTCTTGAGGTTGAGTTAACTGTCATAAGCATGAATAAGTCCTTATTAATATATGATTCTTCAATACGCGATGATTGCATGATAATAATGCATTTTGTAGTAGATTCTTCAGAAGATGTTTGCTCATGTGACGATAGAATTATAGATGTTTCATCTTTAAAAGATGTCTCAACAGATGAATCTAAAAGTTGAATTTCAACTGAATTATCTTCAATATCCTTCGCTTCTTGTTGAGATAAAGTTCCACTAAAGATTTGAGAAGAAATGGGAATATTAGACTCTTCCACTTTTGATGAAGATATTATTGCACTTGTGCTTCTGAATAATTTTTTCAAGTGTTGACTTGATTTATGTTTCTCTACATTTAAATGTTCTTCTTCCCATCGGACAAAAGAAATAGTAACAATTATAATAATGGGTCATCGAGTTTTCACTTCCCATCGAAGATTGGGGAGAAGTCCTTCAACAAAAGTTTTTCTCCAATTTTTAATATAACTCAATAATAATTCAAAACGAGTTTAATACTCCTCAACTATACTAATTATTAAATATTTGCTAGTTCTTCTTCTATATGACGTTCTTTTTTTACTTATGATCTTTATTTTCATCATTGAGTGAGTACTTTTAAAATTTGATGAAATCGTTCTTCAATTCGAGTGAGTCTATTAAAATCTCTGAAGTTGATAAATCATGTGACAACATAAATTTTTTCTGTGGATTTGAAATGTTAGATTATGGATATAAACTATTAATAAGTTATGATAGAGGTCGATTGATAGTAGTCAGTAGTGATGATGGTGATGTAGTGGTAGCGGTGGATGTGATAGATGGCAGCAGAAGATGAAAATAAGTAGGTTATTGGTCTAATAAAAAATCTGAGATATCGCAGCTATTCGATAAATATCGAACTGCTCTGATACCAATTGATAAGTTCCTAATTCAAGTAGGATTCTAATTAGATCACTTCGAGAGGATTAAGCCTCCAATAGATCACTTGGAAGGGGGTCAAGCCTCCAAGATACTTGTTCTAAGAAATTATCAAAGAAGATGCATGAAAAAGAATTTCAAGGGTTCCTATTTATAGGGTAAACCCAAATAAGTCATAATAGAACTAGAAATAAAAGAAAAAGAGTGCTAATCAAATTAAATAGCTAATCCTAATAAAAGAAAAATTAATTATTTCTATTAAGATTAGAAAATAGGTTCTTATCAAATCCCCCATCGTCTTTGTAACAAAGGTATGAAATCTGGGGTTTTCTCATGATTTATTTCTCCCTTGAATAGATATGTAGTTCCGATGTTTGATATGATGTTTTTGGGCTGGCAACGTCTCTTTTTTTTTTAAAAAAAAAGAAAGAGGATCATGTTATAAATGAGAATTAGGAGACTATTCATACAAAATAAGAAGAAGACCACAAGGGGGGCTTTCTTCCCAAAAATTGTCGCTTTGCGATTGCCGAGCATAGCTCGCCAAAAAATGAGCCGCAGAATTATTCTCTCGATAGATATGTTTGCATGAGAATTCTGTAAAAAATGGAGTCATTGCCCATATGTCCTGAATGATGGCATGGATCCTCTAGTGTATGCTTTGCTTTTTGTTAATCATAGCAACTAGTGTCTCATAATCGAATTCGGCTTGGACACATCATCTAACTCCCTCCTTCAAGCCACACACCTCAGCCTCCAGCGCTGATGAGAAGAGCCTAGAAATGGATCCAATAAAACAAAAAGATATATTAACAGACTGAAGTAAATAGCTTGCACCCCCATGCTGCCATGGCTCACAAAGGAGCCATGAGAGTTTAATCTCAACTGGCAGCTTGGGAGGCTCCCATGGAGTCTCAGGTCGGATCGATAAGGGAGTTTCCTCATAGGTGTGGTTTGGATGTAACTCATGGTAGTTAGCCAACACCTTTTCCCAAAGGACCGTTGCGGTTGTTTGGCGCGAACCAGATGTTCCATAGGTACAAGACAATCAGGGATAGCACTTTAGAGCGAGAACTGGCATCCAAACTTTCACCTTCATGAATCCAGTTCCCTTGGGGCCAGGAGGGCATGTGAGTAAAGGTAAGATGTGTTTTGGGCCGCCAAAGGTTCCAGACTTGAGTAGAAAAAGTACATTAAAAAAGGTGAGAAGTTGACTCAGGGGAAACATTGAAGAGAGTACAAGAAGGATTAATAGATGAGTTGAAATGAGCAAACATTTCACGAGTGGATAACTTGTGGTGGGAGTGCTTCTAGAGAAAGTTTAATATTTTAGGAAGATCCTTAATGTGCAATAAGTTCTTCCAATTAGACCATCCAGCTAACTGTCCATGGCAGGGGAGCCTACTTATAAAGTTATAAACTGATTTAGCCGTAGGAGTCCCAATGGAATCAGGGGCCCAAATCGGGAAGAATATGTTAGAGTCAAAGTATAGAGATAATATGTGGGAGTCTCAACCTGCATTGGAGACAGCAACAGTAAGTGATTGATCTAAATTTTCCATGTTAATGTAAGTGGGTTTGTAACATAAGGGAATGTTGAATATCCACGGATCATAAAACACTTTGGTATCACAACCATTTCCAATGAATTTCCTTAGGACTAGCCTTGTCTCCATTAAACATTGTAGTAATAATTTCCAAGTCCCAGCCACGTTCTTGTAAGAAGCAGTTTGTATAGACCAAGGGTGGGGGGGTCCCATATTTGATAGAAACCAATTTAACAAAAGGGTGATCCTTGCAATTCAGAATAGATAAAAGTCTTTTTCCTATCAATGCAGTTCTAAGGTAATAAAGACTCTTTATTCCTAATCCACCTAGATGTTTTGGTAGCTGAATTGCTTGCCAATTTATTAAGTGTATCCCTTTTCTGCCCCCATTCGGGGACCAAAGAAAACCTCTTGAAAGTTTCTCATGTGAATCAAGGAATCCGAATGAAAATGTTGATAGAGCTCATAGAGTAGTTTGGGATAGTGCTCAAAGTGGAGTAGATGAGAACATTCTTACTAGCCTGAGATAAGATCTTCATTTTCCATCTGGCAATTCTACTTGAGAACTTATCAGATATGGGATAATTTGGACTTGTTCAGAACTTTATAATATATGGGGACTCCAAGATATTTAAAGGGAAAAGCTCTTTCTTGTATGTTCAGAATCCTTTTCAGATTTACCTTTGGAGGGAGATAGAGAGCAGACTGAGATCCATTCTCTGATTTGTGATATCCAAAATAAGGGTAATCAATTAATAGTCTACTTTTTTCTGATATCCAAAATAGCATTGTGTTGAAGCAATTGGTGATTTGCACTTAGTTAATTTACTTGATATTCTATTAATAAAAAGCAACTTATACAAGCTCCTTTTTGGATTCCAACAAAAACTTTTCCTCTGCCACCATTAATTCTTAGATTTTCTTTTCTCCAGCCCCTCTGTACAGAGTATATATATTATCCATTCAATCGATAAAAATAAACTTGGTGGGAACATGATTCATTATTATCATGTTTTCCATGGTCAATTGTTTGACAATAATGATTTCTTTATTCTTATATGTTATTTTGAATTGTTGGATTAGTTTAAAATTTAAACCATAATATGATTGTGTGTATCCATAATTTTGGGGAACATATTTCCTCATTTTTTTAGAATCATGGTTATTCTCTTCCAACATTGATCCTTCCTTCTAATAGTAAATTACTCTTATTTCTTTCAATCTCAGTGGATTCTCAGCTCGACTTTATCCAGGATTCACCACAGAAATCTCGTTTCAACGATAGGCTACTGCACTGATGGCAACTGTCTGGCACTTGTATATGAGTTTATGTCTCAAGGAACACTGCAAGAGCATCTAAGAGGTTCAAACTGAATAAAACCTAGCACATGATATTCATGAAATTTACCTGATGTGTGATTGCATTTTGTCTTTTCAAAATATTACATGGATTTTGTTAGTAATCAAGGACATATTTGTTTGCAGAATAAGATAAAATAAAGCATTGTGCTATTTTATTCTATCAAATAAAGTCTTAATCTGCAGGGCAAACTTAGTGACAGAATTTTTTAACCTAATGAATAGGTGATCATTCTTATTCTACTTCAGTCCTTCATTCCAGTTTCCAACCAAACACCAAAAAAATGTTTGTAACTATTTAAAGTTCATTATAGACATGGGATTTACTAAATTTTATGCAATCTTATTTCTGTTCTCCTTCTGTTTGGTTTTGAGGCCTCTTTGCACAAAATATTGAAATACGACAGTTCTCGCTCTTTGAATACCTTACCCTGTTGATATTTAGTGATGTCTAATTATGCTCATCTCATGTGTCGTAAGGATCCTGGAGGCCATCTTTGAACTGGAGGAGGGCCTTCCGCTCATTTTCTCTGCAGATGAAGGTAGGAGTAGGAGCTCCGTGGCAGTGATGGAGTCGCCCGGTCTGCAGAATGAATGAGACCAGAAGAGCTAGGAGAGTGGCGTAGTGCAAATTAGTTGCCATCGATTTCACATTCTCACATTCTCACGAGATCAGAAGTTTCCCGCTGGAGAATTACGTCCGATCAGCTCACCCCTTTGACTTTTGTCCATATGAACATGCATTGAGCTGACCTTTGAAGTTCCAAAAAAAGGTTCACGCGTAATGTTTTCCAGTGTTTTAAAATTGGGATTGGAAATTGGATCGGCACGCCAATGAAGGCAAAGTTCAACAGCATTTTAATTGATTGAATGAGATTTTAATTATATGAAAGTAATATAATATATGTATATACACTACAAAGATAATTAGAACTAAAGGTAATTTAATAATTATTATTTGTTATCAAATGTTAGTTCAAATAACAATTTTATTTTTTGAATATATTTTACGAATATAATAGTCTAAATTTATCTTCAACCTAAAATCGTAAGTATACACTATTATTCTCTTAATAATATTTTCATTTCCTCCTACAAACATCTTTTCTCTTATTTTCTTATTTTAAATTCTTTCACGGTTTTTTTCTTCCTTCATCTTTAGACACTCACTTTAAACCTCATTTTCATTATAAAATCATCTTGGTAATAACTTTAAATCTTCGTACCCGTAATAAAAATAATTTGATATTACTTATTTTTAAAAGAAACAAATTTATATAATATGACTTGCTATGTTTAGAGTTATCAACATTTGATTAATCTAATATTTGAACGCGAGTAAATTTTTATCAATTTCTCAACTTCAAGAATTGAACCTAAAATTACAATCTTTTGTCCGTTTAAATTATATATAAAAAATACTTGTTTATAATTGATAGCTTTTGTATTCATATATTTTGTCGTAATATCTTTGTAAGTCATTTTTTATATACTTTTTCCTTGGTTTAAAAGGATTTTGCGTTTTTTTCAGACAGGGCCTTGGTTTATTCAGGTGATGTTATAACATTTTAGTAGTAAATGTACGTTATAAAAGATTACAGAAAATTTGAACCCCAAAGAAAAAAATATCATCCAATATTTTTTTATAATAAATATTATACAGGTGACGTTCTGTTTCATGCATTTAAATGGCGAAGCAATCTTTTTGAAAAGCTTGTTTTGTTTTTTTTTAAATGGACCTCAATGACAAAATGTGCTGTGAGATCAAAGTCAACAAAAGCAACTCCATTCGTCAAAAATCAAACAAAAAGTCCTTTGACACTATAAGTCGACAAAACTACAATTGAGTGGCATATACCACTTGAAAATGAAATTAGAGCAATTTACATAATTTGCAAACCTAGTTTCACTACTAAAAAACGAGGATTACCGACGGTCAGGACCGTCGGTAATCAGCCCGAAAACCGTCGGTAACGTAATTACCGACGATTTTTCAGTCAGAATCGATCCGTCGGAAAAACGCTCGTCGCAAATGGATTTGCGACGGCTCAAAAAAATCCGTCGCAAATATCGACGGTTCTGGAAAAGTCCCCGGCGGTTCGACCCGTTGAAATTTTCCGATGGTTGCAACCGCCGAAAAAGTGCCCGGCGGTTCGAACCGTCGATATTTCCGACAGTTGCAACCGCCGGAAAAGGCCGGCGGTTCGAACCGTCGATATTTTCGACGGTTGCAACCGCCGGAAAAGGCCGGTGGTTCGAGCTGTCGCAACTTTTTGACGGTCGCAACTGTCGAAACTTTGGACGGACGTCGCAACCGTCGATCTTTAGACGGTCGCAAATAATTTTTTAAATATAAAAAAATTAGCGGCCGGATCCAAACGGCCACGGCCGGATTCGGCCTCCGGTCGGCCGACAGCAGAGAGATAGAGAGAGAGAGACGCCGGCGCAGAGCGGGAGAGAGAGATACGCCGGCGCGGGAGAGGGTCGCCGGCGTCCGGCGTGGGAGGGTCGCCGACGTCCGGCGTGGGATGGTCGCCGGCGTTCGACGGGCGGGAGGGGTGCTCACGGCCGGGAGAGAGAGAGAGGAGAGGAGGGAGAGAGAGAGGAGTGGAGGGAGAAGGGAGAGAGAGAAGATGGAAGATGGAAGAGGGAGAGAGAGAAGATGGATGAGGAATATATATAAAGGGAAAAAGTGATAAGAAAGCGGGAAAAGAAAAAAAAACGGGATAACGAAATTTTAATTACCGACGATTGTGGCTGTCAAAAATGTAAATATTAAATATTTTTATAATTATCGACGGTTGTGACCGTCGCAAATATATTTAGTTATATATAATATTTATTTTTTATTTTACCGACGGTTTTGACCGTCGGTAATTGCGACGGATTTTGCAACGGTTGGATATCCGTCGGAAATATCAACGGTCCTAATCGTCGAAAAATTAAATAATAATATAATTAATTATATAATTAATTTTTTTATTTCAGACGGTCTTGACCGTCGGAAAATCCGTCGAAAACATTTAATAATAATATAAAAAATACATAATTTAATTTTTTTATTTCCGACGGTCATAACCGTCGGAAAAGTCGTCGGAAATTGCGACAGATGGATATCCGTCGAAAATATCGACATTCCTAATCGTCGAAAAATTAAATAATAATATAATAAATTATATAATTAATTTTTTTGTTTTTGACGGTCTTGACCGTCGGAAAATCCGTCGAAAACATTTAATAATAATATAAAAAATACATAATTTAATTTTTTTATTTCAAAAGTCATCGGAAATTGCGACGGATGGATATCTGTCGAAAATATCGACGTTCCTAATCGTCAAAAAATTAAATAATAATATAAATTATTTCCGACGGTCATAACCGTCGAAAAATCCGTCGAAAACGGAACCGTCGAAAAATTCATCGCAAATTGCGACGGATTTATAACCGTCGGAAATTATCCGTCGGAAAATCACGATTTTCTTGTAGTGTTTGGATCGCCCGTACATAATTGGTATGTGTTATTAATTAATTTGGATCATGCTAAATTAGTAAATCATATTATATTTAGGTAATGACGTGCTAACTAACTACAAATCAGAATTTTTATTATATTGTCATGACATGATTATTGTTAAATGTGATTCGATTTAATTTGTATTGCTTAACGATGATGCATCTCTCTCTCTCCTAATGATCATTTAGTGTTTAAACTCCTTCCAGCTATTAACTCATTGATAAAGTTTGATTGAATTCAAAAACAGATTGAAATTCAACGAGGTGACTAACTAATTTCAAAACATGTTTACTATCAGGATTAGTAGGAAAAAATATTTAGCTTTAATTATTCATTTCAAACAATAATTTAAAAAATGTCTTCTAACTCATATTACAGCAAAGTGATAATGTAAATAGGGTTCAGAAAATTTAAATACGTAGGGTATCTTTCTACCACTTCAAATCAACCCAACAAGTCCGATAAGCATCCAACTCGTGCTCTTCTACATCTGCAAAGTTTCTCAGGTTCTGCAGCTCGTTCATGCTCTCCCGGTCAAAGGGATCCCATCCATATAACCTTTCATCTTCTCCTTCTTCATCTGAAGAGGTCGCCTTCACCAACATGCAGTTTGTGGGGCAAAAGAACACCTCCCTCCCTCCTTCCTGTGCTCTCCAGTTCAATCCACTGCCCTTTCGATTCGTCAAACTCGTATAGATAAATGCTCCTTCTTCTTTCACGGGTGTTGTCGATATGAGTGTAAACCAAGAAAACCTTATCATCCATCTCAACAAAGTTATAGTGATCAGGACCAAAGGCCTAGATCGGTGTTGTCAGGGTCGGACTGATCGGACCTTAAAATTGGGGTGACCCTGGACTGGATTGAATCGTTCAAAAAAATTGAATCAAACCGTACGATTCATGAAAAAAAACAAAACTGAAAACTCCAAAACAACTTAATGGCCCGAATTTGCTATTCACTTTCCCAACTCCGAACCCTAAAATCAGAACTGTTGACGGCTTGATGCGAACACTGAACAACCAATTATTGACGAAGCGAGTGACTCTGGCGGTGGCGACTGTGGGTGGTGAAGGTGACCATCGACGATCTCCTGGTCGTTTTCATGACTTCATTGACGATCGCCGATGATGGAGAGACCCGCGCACAATGGCAGCATTAATACAATGAGATCTTGTGTTGGCACGATTGGCAGTGAGGCGGGAGCTCTCTGCGCCAGCACTGCTGCCAGCTCTCGCGCGCGAGCAACAGCGAAGGACTGCAGGAGTTCATTGCGCTGCGCTCGTGGTGGCGTCACTGAGTCCCTCCTGCGTCCTAGTAGCAGCCGCTCGTTGTTGTGGCCGTTGAGACCATCCCATGTAAAGGTGTCCTGATTACTTCTCGAAGAAGAAGGTGAAGAAGATGACAAGTACCAATGGCTCCTTGTTCATCATGTGCCGATTACTGCACGTTAGAGTAACTTTAAGGTTTTAATTGGATTTATTATTACTATTTTGTCATTTAAGCACTCTTTCCTGAAATGTAATTATAGATTTTCTTTTGCTAACTTTGTTTTTGTACACATTTATTATGTAAATAATTTGATAAATTGATGTATCATATTAAATTATAATATTTTATTACGAACCAGTCCGACTGACCGATCCGACCGGTCCGATTCAAAATAGAACCTTTCTAGCTTGTCGTTCATTTCGGTCTTAACAATGATTTTATTGTCACACCTAACTCTGGGAATATCCTAATCATAAGGGAAAAAGGATTGTGTGGAGAAAAAAGTGACCCATATATATGGGTCATTATTGGATCGTGATATGATAATTCACAAATATACACTTATTTGTATACATCATATTGGCACTTATTTATGAACCGTCAAATCACGATCCAACATTGACCCATATATGTGGGTCATTTTTTTCCACATAGTCCTTATCCTCTAATCATAATTATAGCAACTCTTAAACAAATTCAACAAAATCTCATCCCTTATTTAACTCGATGTTACTTAATAATACAAATATTAAATACAATTATATTCAACAAACTTTAATAGGAAGATATAAACCATAACATTCAAATAATGTTATAATTTTTATTTCACATGCCACCCAACATATATCCCTCCAAATATTGAGTGTCTTATCACACCACAAATGATTTTTTTATTGTCATCTATTTCAACACCTATCCTTATATAATACATGATAGGTGGTTGTACATTGATAGGTGGATATGGTTATATGGTTAATTGGATATGATAAGTGGTTGTACGTTGGGGTTTGAGTAGTATGCTATTAGTTTCGATGCACACTAAAAGCCCGTAGTGTTAATCATTTATGAAATTAGTTATACATGTGCTATAAGGCATTACTTATGAACTTAGGTAAAAGATTTATAAATTATAACTCTAGGTACCAAGATGTCGTAAAAAGGATTATTATGAAGTGATTAATGAACTAAAAGATAAATGATACCTAGAAGTTATAAATGTTTTAAATGATAAAGTTATGTTCCTAAATAAAGTTTAAATGGATGTAATAGTTATTTCTCTCCTTTGAGCGGATTCAGATGGAAGGTGATTGGGATTTGAGCAATCCAAGGTGAGGGAACTTACCTCAAATGATATAAATTACTTAACTCTTCGGAGTGGTGACATTGTCCCATTCGACGTGGGACTGATTTTCGAGATCATTTTCTTCACGCATAATCATACTAATTTGTGTGATTCATATGTGTGTCATCATATGAACTGTGAAGTTTTATTATGAATTTTGGAAGCCTATCGATTTTAATAAAAGTTTCCCTTGATCACCTGAAGAAAAGATTTATTTTTGAAATGAAATGTTTTAGTATGTTGATTTCAAGCTCTAAACTTTCACTTTGAATTCGCATTCATGTATCACATGCATTACATAAAAAAACCTGCATAAATTGGAGTATTTTCACCTCGAAAGATTAGTCAAATCCGAGTAGACCGATTGAGATTCGATATGCTCTGTGTCAATGGGATACGAAGAATAGGTTCCACACCCTGTGTCAATATAGTGATACGAGAGGTGGAATTAGAACAATCATCTTGTGTCTATGAGATACGAGGGATGGAAAGAAAAGATAACAAGTCCTTTGTCAATAGGATACGAAGGGCAGTTCAACGTCTTGTACCAATGGGATATGAAGGACAGAATTAGAACGATTACCATGTTTCAATAGGATACGAGGGGTGAGATTGATTTTTCCATTGAGGAGATTGGATACCCATAATTAATGATGATTCCCCAACATATATTATATATATAATTCCACCATGCATGTGCACACATGACATTCATTTTGTATGATCATTATATGAATGGGTTCTTTTTGAAGAAGAGAGGATTTTGAATATTTTTTAAAAATAAAGATGTTGATTTCCGCAACGGTTTAATGTTTACAGGAAAGGAATACATATATCGCATGTTTGATTGGAAATGGATATTCATTTAAAAAAAAGATAGTGTGTGAGATTCCGTGAGGAACGTATCTGGCTCAATGTTCTTCTTTTGATATTTATCATTTTTTAAAAAAACATTGATTATTATGATTTTATTTATCTCGACACCGCATGATTTTGGATTGTGACCCATGATTTATTGTGGTTATAAATTGATTGATAGGAGTTGAGGCTCCATGATTTATGGATGAGATGAAATAGACGAGTCCCTATCATGGAATTGGATAAGGGCTTGAAATCTTAATGGATTTTGACAGACATTCGATAAATTTTGTTTGTGTAATAGATTGGAGGCGAAACTCGTATGTTCATATAATACAAAATTTTTGGGCTCGAGTCCCATATTATTTAATAATTATAAACTGTCAGTTATGTACATTAAAATTGTATAAATTACTTGTGAAGTGAAGAATATGGATAAATATTGTATTTGACGCTTGAACAAATTTAGGCATACATCACGCCAAAAATTTTTGAAATTTTCAAAGTTAGTTGATTTTTAGAATGTTGATTTCCATTGCATATTTGAATTTGAAATTAAATGTTTAGTTTTACGGTTTCACCCCTTTGTGGCGACTAATTAATGAGGAGTTGGGCATCACAAGCTAGCTCCAAAACTTCCACTCAGTCAAGCCTCCTTCTCCTAGTGCTTCTCGGCCTGGGAAGATATTCCGGTCACTAAGATATCCGCCCCAAGTCCCATACGTACTGGGAGTGACTCTGACCATACTCCTACTCGAAATAGGACCTCTTCTGACCTTGCACTGCACATCCAACTTCTAGGTCCTCCTACTCTCGATAGGAGTCCCATTTCTTCATCTAGAGTAGCCGCCTCGCAAACTCTACTGTCCGGCCATCCCCATACCCAGTTCGAGTTGGAGTTGGAATGTGCCTGCCTGCTCGTGTGCGTGTCCGGGACGGCAACGCCCATGCCAGGCATGTCCCTTCTGGTCAGGGGTGACACTCGGGCCAATGACATCCTGTTGGATGGCATGGTTGGAAAACGATTGGCACATTCAGGTTCCCCTAACATACAAAATTTTCTATGGAAAGTTTCTCATTCTTGTCTGCCAACCTATGACATGCTGGCTGGATTCAATCCCACAATAATTACTTTGTGTATTCTATGTTGGTCCACCCATGAAACTACTAAACATCTATTCTTTGAATGTTCCATTTCTGCTCAAGCCAAATCTGATTTTTCTTTTTCATATATGTGCTCTTTGGCGAGTGGGGATTGGATTCTTGTGGGAGAGGGTCTGGAGGCTTCATCTTGAGATAAACTCTTAACACTTCTAACCCTATGTTTTGGGGGAATCTAGAAAGTCAAGAATGATGCTCATTGTAGATCTAACTAGGCAATCACGATTGCCGTTTGGAAACGGGTTATGGCAAGCTATCATGAAATATATGATGACCACACTCCTTAGGGGACTTCCTCGTCGAATCATCTTTTGATCCTATGGGAGCCTCCATGTTGCCCCTGGTTCAAGTTGAACATGGAATATGGGTGGTGCAGGCTTCATACTCAGGTCTGTTGATTCCACTTTTCCTTTTGCATGATTAAAAGATGGCGGAATCCATCGCAATGCTGGAGGGGATTCGAAGGTGTATTGCTAAGGGCTTTCTAACAGTGGTGTTGTATCTCACTCAACTGAGCTAATTTCGTTCATCAACAGTGTAACACCCTGACTTTTTTCAAATTAAAAATTAATTTTCATAATTAAATAAATTCAAATTTTAGGATTTATTAAAGAAAGATAAAGTTTGAAAAGAAATAGAAATATTTTTAGATGATGGATAAAAGAAGAAGATAAGATAAGAAAAGTTTGAAGGAGAATAGAAGTCTTATTAGATAAGAGGTAGGAAAAGATGATTCTTAATTATATTAGGAGTTGAAGTTATAATGAGATTAGGGATTCAAAATTTAATTTGGATCTAACTAGAAGTTTAGGATATAAAAGGAGTCCTAATGAGAGTTAAGATAAGAGTTTTATGTTCAAAAATATTTAGAAGATAAAAATAATATTATTTTATTATTTTTTGAAATTAAAAGGAAAATATAATAATTATTTATTTAACTCCAAAATTTAGGAATAAATATATCTATGAGAGATGAAATAAGGAAAATCTAGTTAGAAGTAGATCAGGGATAAAATTTGTTGAAGGATTGAATTAGGACTCCTAATGAGGTTTAAATTAGGAGTTTTAAGGATAAAATAATTCAGGAAATAAAATAATATTAACTATTATTTTAATTCCTAAAATCAAGAAATAGTATTATTAATTAATTATTTAATTTCGAAAATTTGTGGAAAATAAAAGATGAATTATAGATAAGAAGTATGGGTAAAAATTCTAATTAGATTAGCACTTGGAAGACTCTACTCTATAAATAGGACCTCAAAGAGTCTCCTCCAACATATCTTTCTCTCTTCTATACTTGAGTTTTTCTTCCACCTTTGGGCTACATTTTCTTCTTGCTCGGTGTGCATGAGTGGGAGTTCGGACCAAATATCGGATCTACCCTCTTCCAAGGACGCCGGCCTTGCGGTTAGTTGTCGTCGGATCTCGCTGAAAAATGCATCCCAAGTCTCGAGTTTCAGGTAGTGTGAAACAATTAAGGTATGTAAGATTTTGGATTCACTTTTAGATACAATTTTCTAATGAAATAGATAAGATGATGAATAAGTTAGGATCGATTTATGTTCTCCTATAGTACAAGAATAATTTTGTAGAGTTTTGTGCCGAAAGGAATTATGTACAGAAAGTTATACCATGTTAAAGTTCGGTAAAATAGTGCTAGAGTTTCACGTAAAGAAGAACTCAACCCGAGTTCTTTAATGAAATTTGAAACCCGACAGGGCTTGCTCCGAACCTGATCTGGATTCGGAGTCAACCGGCCCGAGCTCTTGGCAAATCGGCCCGGGCTCTGCCACTATTTGTCTCGGGTAAACGGATTCCTTTTTTACCCAGCCCGAGTGGTACTCATACCCGACCTGAGCAGTATTACGTCTCGACCCAAGGGATGATGTCAGCAAACCCGGCCTGAGCTACCCACGGACCCGGCCCGGGTTCTGCCAACAGAGAAGTAAAATCTCCATTGTCGAACTCGGCCCGAGCTCAATTGAGCACGGCCCAGACTCAGTCCCAAAACCCAACCCGAGTTTACATGTACCGGCCCGGATTCTATTGAACAAATTAGAGATTTTCTTTTTATTATTGTTTGGTTAATAAATTATGATATGATTATTATTTCTTCATGATGATTATGCTAAACAGAGAACAGTGAGGATATGAATTAGGTCAACAGGTAAAAGAGATAAAATGGGGCTTTATGTGCACTAGTTGTAAATGGAATGGAAATATAATGGAAATAGGGGAAATGGGTATTAATAGCCCCCATCAACCTTCAGCTCAAAGTAAATTATTTCTCTTTTCATTAAGCCCATAATTGCCCACTTTTACTCCTAGTTTGATCCACCTTGACCCACATGAAAGTACCTTAAATACCCATAATAAAAAAAAGTCGAACTCGCATTAGGACAAAATCTCATAGGAATGTGTTAAAATAAAAGATGTAGAAAAGGAACATAATCAGAAGAATGGAATGGAATAGAAAAGAGAATGAATAGGAAGGAAAGAATAAAATTGTTTTCTCATATTGAAAGCTTGCCTATTTTTTTTTTATTAAATCTTCTTATCTATTTGTATTATCTTATGTACTGAGTATTTTATACTTATGAAAATTCTATTTTCCTGTCTTGAAATCTCATAGATAATTGAACCGACAAGGATGAAGACGTGCGCTACTAGAGATGTTCGTGGTGATGCAGTTGCGTATGAGATAGATATTTAGTTTATGTTATTTATTTCTATTATAGTTGTTACTTTGATATAATAGAATAGATGGGAGGACCACTTGGGAACGATTGATAAGTTGGCTTCCGCACTTTTATATGTTTGATTAATGATAGTTAATTATTTTTTATTAGTTATGTCTTTATGGATTCTGTGAAAGCCCAATAGATAGATAGAGATGAATAGTAGGTAACGCCGACTCAAATAAGCCTAAATACTACGTGATAAGAAGGTGAAATTTTGGGGCATTACAAACAAACCCATTGTACTCATTGGAGAATTCGAGCCATTGTGGAAGACATCTGGGTTGTGTTTGGATCAGAATTTTTCATCAGAACTTTGCTTAATTCCACCAAACAACTATTGAAATTCCGGTGGACCCCACAAGAACAGAAGTCAAAATTCTCGATAAAAAGTTCTTGCTTTGCGCAAGAATTTAAAAGTTCTCACCGCGCACGCCGAACTAGCATTTATTTATTATCCCTATTTTTTACATTCTTTCTCTTCACTTATTACTTAAGTTTTACCTGGTAACATAACAATCACCTTTGCCAATTTTCCTCACCTCGCCCATTTTCCTCTCTCTAGTATATTAGTGAGCAAATTTTGTTTATTACTATTAGCACATAATTTTTTAACCATAGAAATAATTTATTAGTTGATCTAAGTTATTAGTATTAATATGTTATTAAATACATTTTTCTTTAACATTTTTTATGAAATTATTATTATTAATGAAACTTAAACTAATATGTTGTTTAAGTTAATGAAATGCTAATTTGTTTTTCTTTATGCTTTTAATTATTTTTAATATATATAATTATTTATTTCCCCATACATCATTATTCTGCCTATAAAGTAAATTATTTAATTCAAATTTATTATTTATTAGTTTTTATTATACTTTGATTAGTATTATAGTACAATAAAATATTATTAATTAATATTTATTGTAAATATTATTTATTAAATTATTTTACACATTATATTAAATAATAATAAATTATAAGATAAATGAAAATAACATTTTTCATATCAATAAAAATAAATTTATCTTTTTAATTCTTACTTTTTATCCAAACACCTATTAAAACTTATTTATCAAATTAACTTTTTAAATCTTCATCATTACATTTTTCACCCAAACATCAAACCTAAACTTTTCCATCTAATCAATTTGTTCTCGAGAACTTACGAGAACTTTAATTCTCATATCCAAACTAGAGTACTTTAATTCTTTTTTCTATTTTTTCATTAAAATTGAACTTGTAGGTTGTAAATATAACACTAATACAAAATCAGCACCATCATAATGTTCAAATAGTTATAGCATGTTGCAGTAATCCCATGGGCAAATAAAGAAGGGAAAATATGATCCCATGGACAAATAAAGAAGGGAAAAACTGTGAAGCAGGATGGTAGGACAATAATAGCAAATGATCAATGAAGGGCGACCATGTTATTAGATTATGATCATGATTTGTACTAAATAAAAAAGTGTTAAAGATCGATTTTAAAACCTCAAACTCCTAGACGCCCCTAGAAGCAGCAGTAATATGCAATTTGCGTAAAATGGCAAAGAGGCGAGGAGATAGAAGATCAAATCATAGATTTGCTTAGATCCTTGACCAAGATTGCTGGATGCAAGATATACCTGATGCTGTTGGAGATTGGAATTTATCTAATTATTTTTTCTAAACTTTGATGTAACAAAGTTTAATGTTAACATTTAATATGATCTTTTTTTCCTATACTAATTTTTACTTCATGTATCAAATATTATTATACAATATGAGTTGCTGTGTCTAGAATTATTAACACCTCATCATTCAAATATTTGCATGCGAGTAAATATCGATCAATGTCACCTTCAAGAATTAAAACTGATTATTTTGAATTAACTAAAGATATTTGTTTATCATTCATAGTATTTGTATTGAGATATTTAATTTGCCGTAATATTAAAGTTGGTTTATTATACATTGTAAGTCACTTTTTTTTTAATATACTTTGCCTTAGTTTAAAAAGATTTTGCATTTAGTTCGAACCAATCATTTCGATTTTTTTAGTTCGGTCAAATAACGTAACAAATGACAAAAAAATGAGATGGAACAAAAAGTAGAATTAAATCTATCAAGTTACATTTTTTTTCTCATTTTATCGATTTTCATCCTTACATTTAATTCCATTCAAATGGGCTTAAAATTAACTTAACAATTTAATTATTCAACTCAAAAAATTACTATTTGACTTGTCAATGGAAATTATTTTTAGCAAACTCCTAAAAAGTGATGCCAACGATTCAATCCTTATGACGCTATTAAGCACAATAATTCACATGTTGAAGATCAATTCAGTATTGAACCAAGCTAATTTAGTTAGGACGTTATGAATCATGCATAGGGGCTGCTCGTCGGAACCCCGTCAGCGCGTCTACGATGTGACATTTTTTGTTTATTTAATTATTTTTTTAGTTTCTTAATATTTTTACATCATTGCCATGTCAATAAGAGGAGAGAGTCTGCACCACTTCAGCTCCGTGACTGAGAGACCGTCGATCGTAGGTATGGAGGGCATCGGGTGCAATGAGTTAAAAAATAGAGAGTATTCGTATTACAAAATGAAGTTGGAGGGTATCACTGAGCAAATGTCAAAGTTGAAGTGCATTTAGTGTATTTTTTCCATTTCTTAAGACACTTCAAGCTTGAGGGGTAGTCTCCCTAAGAATTGAGTAAATTACACAAATGACTATTTGTCGTCAAATATTAATATAAATTTATTTGGATTTTCCTTGTTCCTTATAAATCTTTTCGTCTTTGCGTCAAATGTTGCACTTTTATTAATCTATATCTCTTTTTATTTCCATGACAAAGAGTGGGTTAAGGACACGGGTGACTCTCATTAATAGAATTCGTACTCGAGATTTGCTAATCTACAAATCAAGCACTGCACCATTACATCATGCCCCTCGTTCCCATTATTAGTTAATATATTTTTATTATTAAAGCAATCTCAATGGTAGCTAAACCCATAACGTAATAAATGAAGAGAAACAAATTTTAAATGATCCTTCTTTTTGTCTGCCTAATCCAAGCTAGATTTACCACTATAAACACAAATGCCTCACTATGTGCATGATCTATGAATTCATAGCATGCAAACCTCTACCTCCTTTTGAGCAGCAAAGCACCAACAAGTACCCAAAATCCAGTGATAAATCCTAGAGCTGCACTTACATCAAGCCATAATAGTTCGTCTTCTTCTTTGTTAGTATTCTGGATTAGGGGACTTGTAGCATTGCCTCCACAGGTGGAATTTAGTGGAAACCCACAAAGATGATCATTGCCCATGTAGATTGTTGGATCCGGATGATTGTCGAATTGCCCGCCAGTCGGAATCCTTCCCGAGAAATCATTGTAAGAAAAATTCATGACATTCAAAAAATTCAAAGCAGTCATGGTGAGAGGAATCTCTCCTGTCAGGATATTAAATGACAAGTCGAGTGATTCAAGATATTGAAGTCTCATGATACTTCTCGGAATTGTTCCTCTGAGATGATTTCTGGATAGGTTTAAGTTCTGCAATCCATCTAATGTGGTGAGAGCTTCTGAAATTCCTCCTGAAATATTATTGCCGGATAGGTCTAAGCTTATAGGTAAATTAAATGGAGATAATTCATATTCATCTTCTCTTCCTTTCATGTGAATATTTTTAGTACCGCCATACTCATATGATTCATAAAGCTCAGAGGATAGCTTCATTGCACTTAGATTGGCAAAGCTTTGTGGTACGGGCCCTAATAACCTGTTGTTTGATATATCAAGGACTCTAAGAGAGAAGAGGTAGCCAATCTCTGCAGGAATTTTTCCAGAAAACATATTATCTGAAAGGCTCAACACAATCAATGTTGTCAAGTTTCTTCCTAACCTGGTTGGAATGCTTCCACTGAATTTATTACTCCCCAAATCAAGAAACTTTAATGCATTGCAATTTTGTAAGGCCAAAGGTAGGCCTCCTGACAAATTATTGCTATGTATAATCAATTTTTCAAGACTGGGCACAGAGCAAATAGAAGAAGGAAAGGTACCAGACAATCCATTGTTGCTTAACTCGATTTCACGCAAACTATTATGGCTGTCCCAACAGTTTGGAATTTCTCCTGATAGTTGGTTGTGAGAAAGAATTAGACTATCAAGCTCCTTCAATTCACATATCCAAGAGGGAATGCTGCCATTTAATTTGTTTGCAGAAAAATCCAAGTACATCATCTTAGGCATCATCTCGTCGATAGTTGAAGGAATTGGCCCTGATATTGAGTTATTTGATAGGCGCAAATCTATGATCTGTTTTGGAAATTGTGGCAACAGAACCTCCAACAGGTTGTTGCTCAGATCAAGAGCCATGAGATCATTCAGGTGAGCTAACGAAGCAGGGAGCTTACCTTTGATATCGTTGCTCGACAGAATGATAGCAGATATGCCCAAAGAGAAGTTCCAAGGCCAATCCGGCAGTGCATCTGATATTCCCGCGTTGGACATTCTTATGATAGAAACATTCTCCATCTTTCGAAGCCACGCGGGGAAGGCAGGTCCAACTCTGCATCCGTCCAATCTTATGTCAGTTAACAGCGGGGGTGGAGTCCACTCAGGTTGAATGTCGATTATCACCGGGTTGCCGCACAGGTCTAACTGCCGAAGCCTCGTGAGATTTCCCAAATGAGCTTCTGTGAGAACACCATCAATGGAATTTCCACGCAAGTGCAACTCAACTAGCCTGCTAAGTTGTCCGAGGCTTGCTTCCCAAAATAGCCTGGTTGTATGAAAGGTCAAGGATCTTCAGGTTCTGTAGGTTGCCAAGCCACAGAGGTAGTTGACCTTTAAGATTAATAACAGCCAATTCAAGTGTTGTTAAATTTGAGAGTTTGGATACTGAGCTGGTTAATGAGTCTCCTTCAAGATAGTTATTACCGGACAAACGCTGGACTTCGAGGGATGTCAATTTCTCCATTGAATTCGGAACTTGGCCAACCAAATTATTCGTCAGGACAAGTATCTTTAACCCACCAATTTCAAATAGCCACGACGGTATTGTGGTTAAGGAATTCGAAGACAGATCAATGGTATGCAAGGATGAGAAGTTGGCATCAGGAGGAAGAGCATCAGGAACAGCAAAGAGGAGACACACGAAATTTACCCAGGTTCACCCTTGAGATTAGGGCTACGTCCTGCAAAGAGGTTCCACTATATCGTTTAGGTTTACAGCCGCCACACAAAATTACATCAGAAATTAGGCTATTAATAGCCTCTCCGAACCGGGTTTAAAACCCAAACAAACAGAGAAAAAACCTAATCCGAACCACACGGGCCGGCTAAACAAAAGCCCAAAACCCGTCTAGGTTTCGGGGGGCGGGGCCCCCCGAACCCCCCCTTTCGTTCGTACGTCAGCAATACTGTTAATTGGGTAATACTCAGATTCCCCTAAGCTCACGTGGGCGAACCCGGTGTGAGAAACAAGGGGCCCTGAAGTATTCACCAACTCTAACATTCTCCCACTTGGTGGATACTTCACACCAATGAGAGCCTTGCCAGCAACATTCTTCTTCAATCCGACAGCAGTAGAGCACCACTCAAACTTTACACCTGTAACTGCTTTAGTCAGAAAATCAGAACTATTCTCTGTTGTATCAACCTTTTCAAGCTGAACCTCTTTCTTTTCCACCTTTTCCCGAATAAAGTGGTATTGGATGTCAATATGCTTTCGTGCGTGAGTGAAATGCGAGATTCTTAGCTAACTGAATAGCACCTTGATTATCACATCTCACCTCTATAGCACCTTGCTCAAATCCGAGCTCCAAGCACAATCGCCGTAGCCATATGGCCTCTTTTGCAGCATGAGTAAGAGCCATATATTCTGCTTCTGTAGAAGAAAGTGCTATCACGCTTTGTCTCTTGCTCATCCAACTTAGTGCAGCCCCAAATAATGTAAAAACATATCCGCTAGTGGACCGTCTACTATCAATGTCTCCACCCCAATCAGCATCTACATGACCCACAATATCAAGCATCTTTCCTTTTCCCGCACCTTCAAAGCACAAAGCAAAATCTGAAGTTCCACGAAGGTACCTGAAAACTCTCTTGATAGCATTCCAATGTTCCCTGCCTGGGTTAGACATATACCGACTCAAGACTCCCACTGCTTGGGCTATATCTGGACGCGTGCAAACCATGGCGTACATCAAGCTGCCCACTGCACTTGCATATGGCACACGGTCCATCTCTTCGGCTTTTTCATCCGTCTTCGGGCATTGCTCTGCAGAAAGTTTGGTTCCTAGAGACATAGGAGTACCCACTGGCTTGCAGTTCGACATGTTAAATTTCTTCAACACTTCTTTTATGTACTTCTCCTGTCCTAGCCATAACTTTCGCTTCTGACGATCCCTTCTAATCTGCATACCCAAAATAAAATTCGCTGGCCCTATGTCTTTCATCTCAAACTTCTTGGCCAACAAACCCTTCACTGAATTCACCATCTTCATACTGTTTCCAATCAGCAACATGTCATCCACATATAATGTAAGAATGACAAACTGATCTCCAACTCTCTTCACATAAACACAATGATCTGAATCTGAACGTACAAACTTGAGTTCGAGCATGTACGTATCAAACTTCTGGTACCACATCCTTGGCGACTGCTTCAATCCATACAAAGACTTCTTCAATTGCACACCAGCTTTTCTTTACCTTGAACTTCAAAGCCTTCTGGTTGCCTCATATATATCTCTTCCTCCAAGTCCCCATGAAGGAATGCCGTCTTCACGTCCATCTGCTCCACCTCAAGATTATATGCTGCTGCCAGAGATAGAACAAATCTGATTGAAGTCATTTTCGCCACGGGAGAAAAAATCTCATCATAGTCGACTCCCTCAACCTGAGAGTACCCTTTAGCTACCAGCCTCGTCTTGTACTTCTCTACAGACTCATCCGGTTTCAGCTTTCGCTTGAACACCCATTTGCAACCAATTGCCTTTCTATCCTTAGGTAATTTACACAAACTCCATGTTTCATTCTTATCCAGTGACTGCATCTCATCTGCCATAGCAAGCTCTCACTGATTCGCATCATCCATAGACCTTGCATCTTTTACAGAACTAGGTTCTTCTCCGATGATGCTCAAAGCATGAAACGAACTCAGAGCATTAAGAGAGTATCTCAAAGGTGCTCTTCTTTCTCGTGTCGATCTCCTGAGAACTGGTATGGTAGTACCAATATCTGGGTCTTCATCTGAATCTGCATCTTCAAATTCATTAACCGAGTCATCTTGATCTGGTTCTATAACAGACTCAACTGAAGTATCTTGTGCATCCACCTCTGAAGTTTCAGAATCAGAATCTTCTTCAAGCACTACTACTTTCTTAGGTTCATCACCTTTTTGAACTTCAACTTGGGAACGTGATTCACGAAAAACAACATCTCTGCTGTAAACAATAGTCCTTGACTTTGGATTCCACAGTTTGTAGCCCTTGATCCCTTCCTTGTATCCGACAAATATGTTCTTTTCAGATTTACTATCAAGCTTACCCCGCTTTTCCTTGGGTATATGAACATATGCGTCACATCCGAACACCCGAACATGAGACAAATTTGGCTTCTTCCCAAACATTGCCTCATAAGGTGTCTGATCCTTCACTGATGAGGTCGGTGAGCGGTTCTTCAGGTAGTTTGTTGTGGCTACAGCTTCTGCCCAGAATTCTTGCCCCAATTCAGCCCAACTCAGCATACATCTGGCCTTCTCTATGAGTGACCGATTTAATCTTTCAGCTACTCCATTCTGCTCAGGTGTATATGGAGTTGTCTTCTGCCTAGCAATACCATTGTCCACGCAGAAATGCTCAAACTTATCTGAACAAAATTCACCTCCATTATCTGTACGAAGGACCTTGATCTTGCAGCTCAATTGATTTTCCATCAAAACTTTAAATTCTCGAAACTTATCGAATACATCTGATTTATTCTTGATAAAATAAATCCAATTGTATCTCGAAAAATCATCTATAAAAAAAACATAGTACCTGGACCCTCCAATAGATGGAGTCGGAGTTGGTCCAAAGACATCACTATGAATTAGTTCGAGAATCTTCGTTGCTCTTGAACCTGTGTGTTGAAAACTGACTCAGTTCTGTTTTCCATAATGTTCACAGAACCCGAAGCCCACAGAACAATCCGGAACTCCTTCTACCATCTGACTTGATGCTATAGTGGAGAGTCCTTTTTCACTGATATGGCCTAATCTCCGATGCCACAACATAGATTTGTTGTCTTCATCTTTTTTGGCCTCTTCAGAAATAAATCCGCAGCCCACAGATATTGTCTCTCCGAGCAACTTGTACAACGTGCCATAGCGAACCCCTCGTGCAATTACAATCGACCCTCTGATCATCTTGCACGAATCCTTATCGCGACTGAATATAACACCCGAGTCAGCCATTGTACCAACAGATAATAAACTCCTGCTCATAAGTGGTATATGCATCACATCTGGTAGAGTCTTCACCGTGCCATCATTCATCCTCAACTTCACCCTGCCACGTCCAACAATCTGAACCGCAGTGTCATCTCCGAGCATGACATCCTCACCATTATACTCCTCATATTCACAGAACCAGTGTTTATGAGGCGTCATGTGGTACGAAGCACCAGTGTCGATAAGCCAGACATCTTTATCTGACTGTGCCGTACATGCTGAAGCCACATACATATCTCCTGCCTCAGCCTCCTTTTTGTCCGAGGTTGACTCAGCTTCTTTCTTATGAACCGGCTTATTTTTGCAATCTCGCTTTAGATGGCCCCACTCTTGACATCTCCAGCATTGCACCTTCTTATCCTTACTCTTCGAACGCCCACGAGATTTGGATCTCCCTCTCTGATTTTGATTCCTTTTTGGTTGCCTTCCTCTGGCCGCCAACGCCTCTTTACCAGAACTTGCTGATCCCTTTCTCCGTATTTCCTCTGATAACAATGCAGCACATACACTTTCATACGAAAGTTCTTTATCCCCGTCACCAATCACAACAATCAAATTGTCCCATGAATCCGGCAGCGAACAGAGCAATGTTATTGCATTATCATCATCTTGAAACTTAACACCGATTGATACAAGTTGACTGATCACCGTGTTAAAGTTATAAAGATGAGTAGAAAATGAGTCACCCTCCTGCATCCGAAGATTGTACAATTTCTTTCTCAGAAATAACTTGTTAACCAACGACTTACTTTGATATAGGGATTCCAACTTCCTCCACAGATCTCTGGCAGTAGGTTCGCCCATCACATTCGTAAGAATTGAATCCGCGAGACACAGCCGAATCAAACCCTTCGCCTTTCTATCAATCCGATCCCACTCTTCGATCGCCTTTGGATCTGCCTGACTAGAAGAGGCCTCGTCCGCGACCTTCGCCGCCTCCATGCCTGGTCTCTCCTTCTCGATTGCCGTCCAAAGATCTCGATCACAAAGGAGATCCTCCATCTTCATCTTCCAGAGATCAAACCGTGTTCCATCAAATTTTTCTATCTCGATTCGCGATCCTCCTGACATCTCGAATAAACCCTAATTCCTCGAACAACCTGTGCTCTGATACCAATTGATGGGAAAATCCGAGAACAAGTAGAGAAGATCACAGAGAGATTGCAGAAAAATAGAGGAGACACACGAAATTTACCCAGGTTCACCCTTGAGATTAGGGCTACGTCCTGCAAAGAGGTTCCACTATATCGTTTAGGTTTACAGCCGCCACACAAAATTACATCAGAAATTAGGCTATTAATAGCCTCTCCGAACCGGGTTTAAAACCCAAACAAACAGAGAAAAAACCTAATCCGAACCACACGGGCCGGCTAAACAAAAGCCCACACGGGCCCCCCGAACCCCCCCTTTCGTTCGTACGCCAGCAATACTGTTAATTGGGTAATACTCAGATTCTCCTAAGCTCACGTGGGCGAACTCGGTGTGAGAAACAAGGGGCCCTGAAGTATTCACCAACTTTAACATTCTATAAGGCTTTTCAGGTACAACTCAGAGAGCAAGGGGAGCGTACCAAGGGATTGCAGAGCCCGAGTGGCGTTCTTAACATCCACGAAACTCAAGTCGAGCTAACGGAGAGATGAAAGACGAGAGAGCCAAGCAGCATCTTCAATCTCGACTCCGCGGTTCAAGGATTGATCGTAAATGAAGGACAAATCAAGAAAGCGCAACGCTGATAGGTTGCCAAGTTCTGGAGGAATACTTCCGACAAGATTCGTTCTCGACAAATCGAGGTGTATCAGTCGCTTGAATGAACCGATGAACTTTGGTATTTGGGCTCCCTGGAAGTCGTTTCTGCCGAGGTCGAGGTAATTCAATCCTTGCAGAGAGCGCAGTCATGGATTGATCCCGTCCGCTATGAATTTTGAGTCATCACTACCCGGAAGGCGGAGCTGCATCACACGGCCGGTGCTGTTGCTGCATGCCACACCCCGCCAGCTGCAGCAATCCCGGCCAACCCAGGACGATAGCCGGCCGGAGGGGTCTTCGAGGCGATCTTTGAATTGAAGGAGGGCCATCCACTCATCTTCTCTGCAGATGTAGGTAGGAGCTCCGTGGCAATGGTGGTGTCGCTCGGTCTGCAGGTAGAGTAAGACCAGAAGAAGAAGAGTGACGTGGTGCAAATTAGTTGCCATTGATTCTCACTAGTATCAAGTATCAACTTATGTGCATATATATCAATATATATATATATCGATGTGAACCAATTTGACGCCATGGATGTTATATCAATTTGTACGCGGTTTTTCCCTCGGGAGAATGAAGTTTACGGTTCATTTTGCACTATGATACGAACATGAACCAAACTGAGAATGACTTTGTGTTCAACGCATCAAGTTTTCCAGTCAGCACTCTAATTTATCTTTGTTTGGTTAAATCAGTAGAATATGTTATTATTTTATTTTCATCTTGTCTCTCTCAAGGAAAAAAAAATTATTCCAGGCGTTGTTTGGAATGCAGTGAATAAAATGAAAAATATGTCATTTTAGTGGATATTTTGCCCACACCTACAGGCTACAACCACAAGTGAAAAGAATAAAATAATGTTTATATCGAAGTTCTATTTTTTATACTCATTTTGTACCATCCTGAGAATGCATTTCTGGGCTCCAGTCTCTATTAATTTTTTATATTTTAATTAATCTTGGGTTTGGTTTCTAATTACTTAAATTTCATAATATTTGGAAGACGAAACTAATTGTTAGGATTTTTATTTCAGATTGAGGACATTTTGTTTTCACTTAATTGCTACTAAAATAAAGCCAATTGATAACCACCTCGAGTGCAACTACTACAAAACTGGCACATAGACCTATCAGTACATGGTTGCTCAACATCAATCAAAGTATACTAATTTTGTTCAAAATATTATACTCGTTTAGTAAAAAAAAGGATGTTGAAATAGTTATTTTGAGTAAAAAATTCTTAATAATTTTAATGAGCTACGCCTACCCAGGGGTGTAAGAAAATACCTATCCATCCGAAAAACCTAACCAAACCGAAAAAATCGATCCGAAAACACTACAAACTCAGACTCAGATTAATAATTAGGTTGATTTTTTAGAATAATTAAAACCACACGTTTAGATTAGAGCTCCTAACATAAAAAAATTGAAGGATACGACCCGAATCAAATATATATTTTATAAAATATTATAATTAAAATATCTCTACGTTCAAATAATATTTCAAAGTTTTACATTTTTTACCCATATATATTATGTTAATTATATTGTTGACTTATTATGTTATAGTTAAACTTGAATATCATCAAGTTATTAATCTATTTTAATAAAATTTGTATAAAATTGACTATAATATTTTAAATTATAATGTGACAATATGATAATTTAATTTTTTTATGAAGTTAGAGTTAAATATTAATTTTTGTAAACATAGTTTGCGATATATTTAATGTCTACTAATTTTTTTAAAAAAATATTATTTTAAGTAGGTCCCAGATCCGAAAAATTGAGACTGCCTAGGTTAGTTTTTTTTTCTTCGAAAAAAAATTTTAAGGTGATCTTTCGCTCTAAAAAATCACACGAAATTTAAAGGTCAGTTTTTTTGACATAAAAACCACCCGATCCGAACCACTTTCACCAATGTTATTAAAACTCAACCGGTTTAAAGGTGATCTGCCCTTTTAATAATAAAGACAAGATTAACCAATGTTATTAAAACTCAACCAGTTCAATCGCAAATCAACTGCTAATCTGGACCGATTGAATGTCAAAATTTCTTTTAGCGTTGAAATGAGAAAAAGCTACTTGAACTGGCAAAACTGGTGAACCGATTTAATCTGCTTAGGTTTAAATTTTAAAAAAATCATAAAATAGGAAATCTAAAAGATGATAATTAAAGTATTCAAAGGGAAACTCGAAGAGGATGGAAAAAATGAGAAGTAAAAAATTAAATAGAAACAAAAATAAAAATGATAAGTATTAAAATCTGAATAATATTGAAAAGGAAGTTATTAAAGTGCATAAAAATGGAAATATAATAAGGAAAATGTATAAAAATAAAAATAAATAAAAGTAATTTAATATAAAATATATTAATGCAATTTATCATTATGAAAAATCATTATTAAAATTTTAAATAAAAAATTATATTGTATTAATATTTATTAATAATAATTTATTGGTACAATATTTATATTATACATCTTTAGAATTATTATAAATAATTTTATTTTGAAATAAGATTGATCATAAGTCGAACTTGATCGGATCCTTCCAATCGCAACTCGATAGTAAGATCGTCGGACCTCTCATCTCGAGAAGCACCAATTTGGATTTCATTATTTTCATCCTAGTCCAATATGTAATTGGGCCAAGGTTGGAGTTCCATCTTGACGGTTGGGACTGGATCATAACTAGGTTTGAAATATAAACCTTGGAGATCCATCTTGACGGTTGGGACTGTATCATAACTAGGTTTGAAATATAAAAGCCTGGACCATATCCCAACCTCGTTGTATTCTTACATTTCCTAGGGGTTGTTTGATTTGGAAATAAGTATCGAAATATTCTAATATTTCGGAGAATATAGTCAAACACAACATAAAATAAAAATAAATTGGTCAAACTTAATTTTTCATAAAATCATCTAAAAAATCGTGAAACCACTACATATAATCTCATTTGAATAATATATCTATTCATCTAAAACAATAGAATAGAGATATTCTACTTCTTTTTTTATTTTTCTAATCATTTTTTATTTTTCATTATTTAACTATATAGTATTATATTATAATTCTTAGAAGAAGAAGAAGAAGAAGAAGAAGAAGAAGAAGAAGAAGAAGAAGAAGAAGAAGAAGAAGAAGAAGAAGAAGAAGAAGAAGAAGAAGAAGAAGAAGAAGAAGAAGAAGAAGAAGAAGAAGAAGAAGGAAGAATAATAATAATAATAATAATAATAATAATAATAATAATATGTAAATAATTTATAATAAAATAATTTAATTATAAAATATAAAATTTATTCTTGTTCAACCAAACAACATGCGGAATAAGAATAAAATTAGAATAATACATTTTCTAAAATAAAATTTGTTATTCTTTAAAAGACCAACCAAATAGCCCCCTAAAGATTTTATTTTTATGTTTATATAATTACTTTTTCATTTTATTAAACATGCACTATATTATATTATTATTGTAACTTAATTGGTCATTAATTATTAATTTATTTCATATTATCATATTTTTTATCTATTATAATATATTGCATGTTTAATATATTGACACGGTATACACGATTTTATCATAAAATCATTATGTAATAGTTTTTATTGAAAACATTTTATAATTATTTATAATTAATTCTTTTAGAATGATTATAAAATGTATTTGTATCAATTAAGCTATTAATTAGTATACTATTGTTGTGTTGAGATATTTAAAATTGTATAAAAATGTACTTTTTATAATTGGCAATATTTTATTTAAATGCATTGTCGTACTTTTTCTATTGGATTGTAATATATTCTTAGTTATGATTTTTTACTATTCTAATATCCAAAACTACCTATAATTCACCATTGAATCACAATTCAACGTAAGTATAAGCTCTGAATAATTATGATTTTTGACATACTTCTAAGTTAAGTTCAACAGTTTTTTCTTCTTTTAACATAGTGTATCCGCTCCCCTATTGTTTTGAAGAAAACATAATTCTTAATGAATTTCGATTATC
Source organism: Pontederia crassipes (assembly GCA_030549335.1). Taxonomy (NCBI): domain Eukaryota; kingdom Viridiplantae; phylum Streptophyta; class Magnoliopsida; order Commelinales; family Pontederiaceae; genus Pontederia; species Pontederia crassipes. The sequence continues at coordinate 44,386,337 of CM060197.1, read as the reverse complement.
GAGTAAGAAGTGGAAAAATAAGTCATAGCCGGTCAATCAATTCCTTTCCCTTAGCAAATTTTTTCAAACATGCTAATGAGAAGTGTTCTCACATAAATAAAATTTGTTATCTTATTACCTTTCTTTATTGTCACTTTGCGGAGCTTTTATTTTTCTTAAAGTCCTAAGCATTAAACCAATACAATGAGCTGGGCATGGAGTACAAAATATTTTTCTTTTTTTGCATTAATATCTCACAAATGAGCTTGTAAGCAGTAGCATTATCCGTTACAATTTTGTACAACGTATTCCTCTCCAACTTGCTCCACTATGTCATCTACCATCTCAAATACTTTATCTTCAGTTTTGGACATGTCAAATGCGCCCTTAATTCTATTCACGAGCAAATTGCATATGCTTCTTTTTTTATTTATCCAACCATCAAACATGGTAAAACAATCTAATTTTTTCCATTCAACTTCAGAGACATGTCATAGTATTATTAGCTTCTTTCTTCAAATATCATTCATTTATCCCATGGTAGGATGTGATTTTAACTCAACATCATATTTTTCCAGCTTTTGGAATTCAAGATTCCTTACACAATTAAATGGAATTACACTTGCATAGAAGAAGTGAGTATACACACTTCCTCTTACATTTCTTTCCTTAACATTATCATTAGAAGTTTACTTAGATTCTTCCGTTCCATTTTTTTCTTCGGGCTTGTTTGGTTGGGGATCTTGGTGAAACCATGGTTCGCCTAGTTCCCTAAAGAGAGACATGCGGCTTGGTTTCCAAGGTGTATTTAATGTCTTGAAATTAGGGTCACGTGACTTTAATTGTAAAGCTTCGATTTCAACTTTCTTTTACCCCACGACATCCTTATTTTCTAATTTTGTTTTTCTTTTTTTCTTTTTTATTTTCTTATTTTCTATCTCACACACATTTCTCTTATAAAATAATTTATCTATTAAATATAAATATTTATAATAAAAGATTAATATAATATTATTTGTTACTTATCATTTTATTAAAAAAATATTATATTAAATATAATTTATTTTATAAATGATTTTTTTTACTTAAGTAATATATTTTTTAACAAAAAAATCCATAAATAAAATTTTGTTTCTACTTTTATTTTTTAATTAATAAAATTATATTTTACATTTATATTAACTATTTTTAATTCAAACATTTACTGAAAATTAATCCATCCCATTACTTTTTCAACTTCCTCGTTGTTACGTTTTATTCTATCCAAATACTTCTGAACTAATTTATCGATTCAAATATTCATGAACGACTTGAAAGGAACTACAATTTCGTTTCCAAACTCAACCTTAAACAACTTAGACATCTCTCTACCCACTTCTTTTCCTTTTCTTTTTCCGCCTAATTTTGTCCTTGCATCATCCACATCAACGTGAGCATAATTTTTTAACCCAAAATTAGTGCTTCGTGTTTCTTGCTTGAAACTTCTTCTAAGATTGATAAAATAATTCGCATTTGTGTCTTAATATCTTCAGGAATAACAGAACAAGGTGAAACATTAATCTTCGTAAAAGCTAGGTGATATTTAATTTATATGCTCCCCGACACAGTATTTGCATTAATTTTTTTTTCTATCTCTTCGAACTTGATAAATATGAGACCACTACACATCAGTTCTACTTCCTAAAGCATTTTTACGAACTGTCCTCCCATTGTTGCTCTCATAAGCACTTCCACTACCACTAGTTTTATTAAGACCAATATCACTACAACTTCTACACGCCATATCTAATCAATTATTATGACTTAAAACTTGATATTCTCAAAAGAACAATACAAATATACAAAATTACCTCTTTCGAAATGAATAGTACCAATTTACAATGTCATCAAATGACCAAATTTCTTTCCTCAAGGAATAAAAATGTATGACTAATTCCTAAAGCTACTGAGTCCATAGAAGAACAAGTACTTAAATAAGAAACTAATAATTCATATGCGTGCTGCTACTATAAGTTGTGCCTGACAACAAAAAACTACTGGTGTTCTATAGTTAACATTTAGAAGGAAAAAGAGAAAAAAGAATTTAAGTGATTTTTTTATTTTTTCATTAAAATTTATTGACTATTATATAATGATTTCGTCACTTTCCACGTATAGAAACAAATAGACTATAAATGGCATCTCTTATGTCAATGACACCAAAAGAATATTAAATTAATGGAATTGAGATATAAATGGAATATAATGAAATAGACCCACTTTGAAGTTCCTATGAAATGAGGTATAGCACAGAGCCACTACGAAGAAGTATAGATGCTAATTAGTTGCTAATATTAATATTTTCAATTTTATAACAACACTATATAGAATAATTTCTGTTTCTTTTTCGTCACCACATGTTTGAATATAATAATTGCATCCTAATAAAGTTAACACCAACATTTGTAATTCAATTTTTTTTTTTACTTTTTCCATGTCACCCATTTATTTATCTTTATGTTAATGCTGCTATTTATCTAATTATTTTTCCGAAACTTTGATGTAAAAAACTTTAATGATAATATTTAATATGATCCTTTTTTTCCATTCTAATTTGTTACTTCATGTATCAAATATTATTATATAACATGAGTTGCTATGTCTATAATTATCAACATCTCATTATTCAAATATTTGAATGTGCGTAAATATTGATCAATGTCCCCTTCAAGAATTAAAACTGATTATTTTGAATTATTTAAAGATATTCGTTTATCATTGATAGTATTGTATTCAGATATTTAATTTGCTGTAATATTAATGTTGGTATATTATACATTGTAAGTCATTTTTTAAAATATACTTTGCCTTAGCTTAAAAAGATTTTGCATTTAGTTGAACCAATCATGTCGTCTTTGTTGGTTCTGTCAAATAACGTAACAAATGACAAGAAAAATGAGATGGAACCAAAAAAGTTGAATTAAATTTATCAAATTAAATTTTTATCCTTTTTTAATTAATTTTCACCATTACATTTAATTTCATCCAAGTGTCCTTAAAATTAATTTAACAATTTATTTATTCAACTCAGAAGAATTACTATTTGACTTGTCAAAAGACATTAAAAAGACCACAAGAATACGCCCCAACTGTTAAATCAAGTTGAGTGGCAACATGTACCACTCGAAAACGATTTCAGGACTTGAGCCAAAGAATTCTTTGATGTTGTGCAACTAAAAAAGATCATTTCCTTCTTCTTTGGGAGCACGTCCAATTTTATAGGATCCAAAAAAAAGCAAGAAAAGAGAAGGATTTCTGTCTTATTATTGAAACAATGCTTTGGTCAGGGTGGACTTGATTTTATCAAAATAATATTATTTATAATATAATAACTTTAAAAGGCACGGCACAACTAATGTTACAATGGTTAAAAAATTAATAATAAACTACTAGTAATGAAATATTAATGTGGAGATATTATTTATTTATTTTAGAATGTTAATATTCATGAAACATAAATCTCTAATTTGTTAATATTGATTGGTTATTCTTAATAATTTAATATTTGATGCAATTGATGATGGATTATGTTATGTTATTTTATTTTAAATCATTTTTTTTACTTTTACTTCTTGTATTTGGTACCGACTTGGGTCTACCAAAGGTGTCCGATTAATCTGGAGCCGAGAAGACAGAAAAAATAATTTATTTTCTAACAATGTGATGATTCAAGACTCAAATTTGAGATTATTAATACCTAAGGTGTATTTGAGACTGATCCTGCTAACATAGGCTGATTATTATTTTTTTTTGTTAACACTTTTCAAGAAAAAGAAAACTCAAGATGAGCATTGTGACAACGTGGCCAACTAGATTCTACTCACAGTAATTCTATAGATATAGCAGAACTAATATTTCATAATGTATAAAAATTAGCAATAATGAATTAATATGAAGATATTATTTATTTATTTATTTTAGGATGTTAGTATTGATAAAATTCATTCTCAACTTGTTATTGATGGAACATCAATAATATTTCATTTATTATTTTATACAATCGATGATATATTAATTTAATTATTCCCACACCTGTTTTTATTCTAGTGGTAATTGTATTCCTATTAATAAAAGTTTGTAAAATTGTTGGAGCTGGTTGTAGTCCATAAATTAACGGCTGAATTGAATATTGAGATGATAAATTTAGTAAAGCTTTTTTTAAAAGTACAATAAAATCCAGTGTAAGGCGTCGCTTTAATATGAAGATATTATTTATTTATTTCCTGCGATAAGAATATCAACACCATGTCACTATTGAGAGAGACAAATTTTATATATTATGTGGATCAAAACATGGAAGAAAGATTCGAATTTTGACTTGAAGAAATGTGTGAATGCGTGAATTAATGGCATTGACTCGTCAGAGGTCATTAACGTGTGACCTCCATTGAAGCCCAATATAATATCTAGAGCTAAATATTTAGAAATATGATGCAACACATATTTATAATTTATTATATTTGTTTCTAGAATCTGATTGCAATATTTATTTCAGAATTTGGGGTGTCTGGACAAAATAAATGGAGAGGGGAACTTTAAGAATTTACCTATTAATTCACTGATGGATTGGGAAAAAACATACTGATAGGGTCGTCTTGATAATAGTATATGTTTTCGGCAGCAATTAAAAGAACTATAAATGCATTTTTGGAATGTAAAATGATTTTTTTCGGAATTAATAATTAATAAATGAGATAATATTAGAAAATCTGGAAAATAAGTCATCAATAACAAAAAAAATGGATAATAACATTTGGAATAATTATAATGACATTTATTAATGATATATATAATTATATAATTATATTGTATATGTACATGAGAGCTTTGGGTGCATATTTTTTTTTATATTTATTGGTAATGTCTTAAATACTAATCGCACTATATACTCATTTGACTCGCAAACAATTGGGACATCTTATTACACGCCAACCAAACTAAAGCCTGTTTGATTGGAGATGAAAGGAAGATAAGGAGTGGAAAGGAAAAGTAGGAAAAAATTATTTGGTTGAGTTTAAGTTGGAGGAAAAAAAAGGAGAAGTCTCCTCCTTTCCTTTCCTATTTTTCCTTCTTTTTTAAAATCGGGGTGGAAAGGAGAGGAAAATCATATTAGATATATGTTTTCAATTTTGATCAAATAAATTAAACACACAAATATATATATGTAAAGAATAAAATCATCTAAATAAATTAATTATTTAACATTCATTCTCTTCATTTCCCTTTAATTATTCATCTTCATTTCTCTACATTCTCTTCTCTTCCGATCATTTTCTTTTTCACTCTTTACATTTACTTCCCCTTAATGAATTTTAAATCATACAGACCTAAAGGCCATCTGAGCCCAATAGCCCTCAAAATTCCTATTTATTTTAAGTCTCAAATGTAAAAGTCTAACTAACATCTCAAAATTTCTCCCCCAATTAATCTTTCTTTTCAAGCCACCAAAAGTCGAAAATATTTAAGGAGGGCAAATGTTAAGAGGAAGAAGATTCGCCTTAACCTTTTTTTAAAAGGAAAATGATTATCTATTTAGAAAAAATAGGAAATTATTTTGATACATAATACATCGGAGATCTGAAGGTGGGTCCGCCTCCTAAAAAATGTCTGAGCCCAATTTTCGACCAAAAGATGCTAAGTAGTTAGTTGACTGGTTTGCCTCTCTATAAAAACATGATACAATTGAATTCTTGCAAAAAAGAAATATAGTGCCATGTGTTTCTCGATGTTCAAAATTCTCTAGGAGCAATTAGCAGTTTTGGTGATGATTTGGCACAGTGAATACGATGATATGCAAGTTGGATGCACTTTTGTAGTCCTTTTATCAATCCCCAAAGCCTCCACCTCTAGAGCCAATTGCTCACAATAATGGAGAGCTCAGGCAAAAAGAAGACTGTTGTTAGATGACCAGATAATATAGCACCCCCATCTTGCCTGAATTCACAGAAGGATCCATTTGAGTTGAGATAAATCAACCCAGAGGGGGTGGCTCCCAGGTCGGGTCACGGGAAAGAAGAGTCACTTCAGATGAGTGTGTCTAACATATTCTGCTAGAGCACTCTCCCACACTACCAAGATGGCATCAAATTTAGATTGAAACTGAGCCTCATTCCTGATGATCCATATATTCCATAAAGAGAAAGCAATAAGAGATCTCAAGACTGAGAGCGAAGTTCCAAGTCCAAACCTTCCTTGATCCTATTTCGGAGATGCCAAGGATCGTGATACATGAAGACGTATTGCACATGAACATAAACCAATTTCCAAAAGGCATTCGTCACAGGGCAATCAAAAAATAGATGTACAACAGTTTCCATTGAAGAGCCATATAAAATGCAGGAAGAGTTAATAGAATTATTAAATCGCGATAAGAAGTCCAAAGTAGGAAATCAATTATGTTTGGAAAGAAAAAAATTTAATCTAGGAACAATGAGGGTCCAAGTTTCAATCCAAGATGGCTCCCTATACAACGGCAGCAGAGTTGCTCGGCTGCACAAGTAGTTATAGACTGATTTGGTGGAGGCACAGCCATGGGGTGTTAGAGTTGGTGAATACTTCAGGACCCCTTGTTTCTCACACCGGGTTCATCCACGTGAGCTTAGGGGAATCTGAGTATTACTCAATTAACAGTATTGCTGGCGTACGAACGAAAGGGGAGGTTCGAGGGGCCCCGCCCCCCGACGGCGGTCCCGAAACCTAGACGGGTTTTGGGCTTTTGTTTAGCCGCCCCGTGTGGTTCGGATTAGGTTTTTTCTCTGTTTTGTTCGGATTTTGAACCCGTTTGGAGAGGCTATTTATAGCTTATTTTCAGATGTAATCTGTGCGGCGGCTGAAAACCTAAACGATATAGTGGAACTTCTTTGCAGGACGTAGCCCTAATCTCAAGGGTGAACCTGGATAAATTCGTGTGTCTCCTCTATTTTTTCTTACAATCTCTCTGCGATCTTCTCTCCCTATTCTCGAATTTTCCCATCATGGGGGTCCATGGTCCAGCCACTTGTCATTATGAGCTGAAACAAGCAAGCAAACGGGGTGATAGCCAAATCCAGTGAGGGGCCAAAGTATTCGGATAGTAGATTCTAGGTATGATGGAGAATTAGATTGGCAACTAGAAGAGATGATAAAGGTACATTTACGTATGTTGACATTAGATTTAACGGACATAGAAATAACCAAGGATCATTTATATTTTCTGGGGATATATTTATAAGAGTTGGGCACTCCTAGATACATAAAAGGAAAGGATCATGTTCTACCATTTAATTCTCTGCATATTGCCTACCTACGCCTAGTATGCATCCGAGGAGAAAGATAAATATTTGATCTTTTTGGATTTATGACTTGATTCCTTAAGGCATAATAGGACTTCATATTTTTGATGATATGTTTGTAGTTTTTGACGTTTTCAACAGCACAAATAATAAGGTCATCAAGTGACTGCAAGAAAAGGAATTTATCTTAAAAGGTTGCATATATCCATCATTAATGCTCTCATTTAACATAGAATCTGTGCAACCAAAACAAACAGGTATGAATACAGGGGGATGGATGCCCTTATAGCTGGTGAAAGGCATAAACTTGTTTCCATTTATTTTGCAGTGAAAAATTGGAGACGTAACACACGACATAATCTAGTTAATAAGAGTAGTGGGATAGTTCACAATGATCAGAACTTTGTGAATGGCATCCCATGAAATCCTATCAAATGCCTTGGACATATCTACTTTTAATATCATATGTTTCCTATGTCTAGTGCCCAGAGAGCTCTATAACAAATCTGCCAATTTGTAACGCACGCACGTCGTCGCTAAGGTGACGCTAAAGCATGGCTAAAATAAATAGCCACATATTAGCGTCTGACATGGCGTTGCACAATGGAGCTATTAGCATCACAATGGCGCGAGGACAGATGTGACGCTATTAACACCATAGGTTGATGCTATTGTGACGTTATCGTGACACTAAAAGTGTCCTTCTGAGTTTATGGGCATCGCTAACCCAATGCTAATGATGTTATTTCGACGATAAGGTGGCATTAAAGATGTGATTGTTGTGACGCTACTTAGACGCTAAGGCAATGCTAATGTGATGTCATGTTGCGTTTCTGTTGCAACGGTAATGTGATGCCAAATCGTGCGATGCCAAAAGGGCACTAACGTGATGCCAATTGTGATATATTTCAAATAGAATACAATCACATTGCGTCTCTAATGCGGCGCTAACGAGATGCTAAATCTTGATAATTTTACCCCATTCCAACCGTTTTGTTCCCTTCCTACACCATACAAATTATACAATGCATATAGAACACATTCTTCACATTGATGACAATAATAATAAAGAAAAATACTTAGAACCATCACAAAAGTGATAATAAGATAATAAAATGATATCACATATCATAACAAAATATATCAAAAATACATAATATAAAAGTTTATATCCTAAATTATTATCGGCGTCATTGTCATTCATAACATTTTATGCCAATGTACTCGGTCTTTGGCCTCGTGAGGATTGAGTCTGTGGCTGAAGCACGGTCTGAATTGCTTGCAAAATGGGAGCCAAATGCTGAGGAACCTGCTGAGGTAGCTGCTCCGAGATGAGCCCCTCATACTTTCCACGTGAGCTCAGGTGCGATGGATGAACTCGGAGTAGATGAGCCGTCTACGACATCTGCATATCCTCTGCTCCTCCTAACACTTAAGCGGTTGTGTCTACGCCGCGCATGTATCCTCCTAGTGTCGTGCCAATCACCTCCTCGCAAATAGCAGCATCCTCATAAATTAGAAAAATCATATATAACATTATAAATCATATAAATTATATAACATAAAAATACATATAACATTATAAATCATATAAATTATATTTTCGAGATACTACCTGATGGCTGAGTACGAGGACCACCTCCATATTTCCGGCCTTCTTCTAGTTATATGCATCCTAAAAAATTTAAACATTGCATATTTGAAAAATCATTTACGCTAATGTGAACAACCAAGAGAACATGTGACGATATTTACGAGAACTTTACGAGCAGTGAGCGTGACCAATTCATTGATCTTCCTGCTCTTATGTGTTGCCTCGTAGACAATGCGAAAGTCTACAATACCATCTTATTTTTTATCCTTCAATAAATTTTCAAATTTTATAAAATAAGTATAAGATAAAAGTTCGATTATTCCATTTAATATCAACATTACAATGCATCTTCGATGTTCATCATATCGAATCGAGCCACCTGTGTAGAGTAGGCCTCGGGCTTCGAAAGACTATTATCTTTTGCCCCTACAAACTTTCTTTTGCCGTTCTTCATCCATCCAATATCAATATCAAATACTTAGACTTTGTAAAATTATAAATTTAATAAAAATAATTCAAATGTAAACTTACCATTTCTTATATATCATGAGCATTTGTATGCCTTGCTCCAAACTTAGGCTATATAGCTTATTTATGAGGCATTTCACAGCCACATCCTCAAAAGCTCTCTGGATTGCCCCTAAATTTAGATCTGGATGAAACTACTTTACTTCCTAAAAAATATTATAGATATTAGTAATTTAAAAATAATATAAAATAAAATATCGAATGCAAAAAATATATCATACAATGAACGTCAGAAAGATGTCATCACGCAATTGAATTGAGACATCTTTCCTCTATCCTGCTCTGTTCGACAAATGGGAAAGGACAAGAGCACTAACATCCCGCACAGAGAAGCGAGTATGAAAGTGGTCCTGCAGTTTACAAAAAAGAATTAATTTTGTGTTTATAAGCGAAACTATAAAGAAATTTATAGAACATATTTAACTTACAACAAGCAACGTTGTTGATGGTGACCACTCCATTATCGTGGAATCCCTATTCTTCCGCCGAAGTGAAATTATCATTCGCTACAACTGGAGTAGGCTGAGAGGGTCCGACATGATCGATATGCCCTGGTATGGAACACATCATTAGTGTAATACAAAATTAAACTAATGATACTTCATATATCAACAGTAAAGTTTGCACCCCTGCGATATCTAACGTTGATATGTGGCAGCCCACTCATCAGAATGTGCCGATCCAACTAATGGCATTTCCACTGACACCACTAAAATAAGAAATGATTAATATAATTACATGACAATTATAAATTAAATACTAATATATTTATCACCTAGCATGATATGTTGGATGTCATTGCATGGCCATGTGGAATGGACGTTGGAATGTGGAGAAGCGACCATCGGTCTCGGGCGTAGAAACTAGCATCATAAAAAAATAGCTAAAACATTTGTATGTACTTAAATTTATTAAATACAGAAGTATAACCTGGGGTGACATGTCTATCGAGACAGATGGTTTTTCCATGTTCAAACAAACCCATCTTTTCCATCTACCAAGTTCAACGTTAGCCAGATTAGTCAACATTTATATGTTTTGATGCAACAACAAGATGTTATTTATAACAAGTAGTTTTGTTGGTTGGTTAATTGGTCACATTTTCTTCATGAAATGGGTTGATTGGTATTATTATGGATATGGAAAAATCATTCTATTCGATCTAATAAGTACCTTGTGTCAGAATTACCGGGAACAACATCCATTAAAAGAAAAAGCGAAGCGATGTGCCGGGCCGGGCTTGCCTCTAACCATCAAATTAAATGTGAATAACCCATCCTCCTCTCTTTGAAACAAACAAGGGGCGCATCCACCAATTGATTGCTTACGATGCGACGATGCGACGATCCGACTATGTGTCCTGTCAGCGGTGGAACAATTGTCACCATAAAAAATAGTTAAAACATTTGTATATATTTAAATTTATTAAATACACAATAAATAACCCATGGTGACATGTCGATCGTCATCATGCAATCGAGACGATCCATCGGGCAGCCTATTATGTGACAGCTATGTGCCCTGTCGACGATGGAGCAACTGTCATCATAAAAAAAATGTTACTAATTATTACCAATTAGCCGAATATAAATAAGCTACACAATAAATATATCACCTAGTGGTCACCTAGAAGTGAGCGCTTGGAAGAGCGGGATGCACCAGTAACGTCCCAAAATTTCAGCCTCCTCCCACGTGGCATTTGGACTTATTTTGTATCGCGTTACCTACAATTCATTCTTCTTGGACCTTTCTTATAATGCAGAAGTGAAATAACTATTCATCTTTTCTTTAACAGAGTTCGGAAGCGATTTTTTCTTTCTAATTATTCTTTCATAATAGTCGTAACTTAACTTTACATCATATAACTACAGAAGCTCTAATTGACTCAACTTCCATGTGCAAATTTACATCATCATGAACGCTGCTGCCGCCCACGCCTCCATCCTTACTTTTTGATTCAACTATATGTGAGATTTAAACAAACGAAAATAGAATTTTCATGAGTATAAAATACACAGTACATAAGATAATATAAATGCATAATAAAACTTAATAAAAATATATAAGCTTTCAGTATGAGAAAACACTTTTATTCTTTCCTTCCCGTTCTTTCTCTTTTTCGTTCTGTTCTTTCAATTCTCTTCTTTACTGCCATTTCAATTCTATTCTTTTCATTACATCTTTTATTCTAACACATTCCTAAGGCATCTATATGTGTTGTTAATGCGAGCTCGACTTTTTTTATTATAAGCATTTATGGCACTTCATGTGGGATCAAGGTGGATCAAATCAGGACTAAAAGTAGGGCGACGAGCCTAATAAAGAGTGAGATCCGTTAATTTAAATATCAGGGGTGATGGAGCTATTAATACCCATCTTCAATTTTTCTATTTCATTAGGGTGGTGGGGTTGTTCATTTTTCCATTTCATTCGATTGACAATTAGTGCACATAAAGCCTCATTTTACATCTTTTATTTGTTGATCTATTTAACATCCTTACTGTTATGTATTTAATATAATCATCATGAAGAAATAATAATCAGATCATAATTTAATAACCAAATAACAAAACAAAACTCTGATATGTCCAATAGAGTCCAGGCCGAGTACTTGTAAACTTGGGCCAGGTTTTGCCTGAGCTTGCAGCGTTGTCGTTTAAACTCCATTGAGATCGGGATGAGTTCGGAGCATGGTGATTTACTACTCTATTGGCAGAACCCGGGCCAGGTCTGAGGGTAGGTCAAGTTGGGTTTGTTGACATCATCATTTTGGTCGTGATATAATATTGTCCGTGTGGGCCATGAGCACAGCTTGGGCCGGGATGTCGGAAAAGACAATTCGAACACTCAAAAGCAGTCATGGCAGAACCCGAGTGGGGTTGCCCGGAGCCCGGGCTGGGTTTATCCGAATCTGGGTCAAATTTGGAGAAGCAATGCGCCAATTATGAACTTTACAAATGAACCTGGGCCGGGTTCATCTCTACGTAGGCCGGGTTCCGCCTGCCGAAACTCTGGTGGTATTTTTTTGAGACTTTAAGATGTAATAACTTTCGGTACATTATTCCTTCCGGCATAAAAATAATCTAGAACTATTCATGCATTATAGGAGATCATAATCCAAACCTAATGCATCCACCTTCTTATCTATTCCATTAAGAAATCGTATACAAAAGTAAATTTGAAATCTTACGTACCTTGACTATTTAAGACTACCCAAAACCTAAGACTTTCGATGTAATGTCCGGCGAGATTGGCGATGACTATTGCGAGGTCTGCGTCCTTTGACAAAGTGTAGATCCAAGATTGGACTGCCGGTCGGAACTTGTGCTCACGTACACCGAGGGAGAAGAAAATGTAGTCCAAAGATAGAGGAAAAACTCAAGTAGAGGAGAGAAAAATGTGTTGGAGGAGACCCTTTGAAGTTCTATTTACAGGGAAAAGTTTTCCAAGTGCTAATCTAGTTAGGAATCCCATTCATAATTCGTCTTTTATTTTTCATGAAATTTTGAATTTAAATAATTAATTAATAATATCATATCTAGCTTTTTGGAATTAAAATAATATTTTATTACTATTTTATTTCCTGAATACTTTTTTCCTTAAAACTTCTAATTTCAACCTCATTAGGAATTCTAATTAATCCTTCAACAAAATTTATCCCTAATCCTCTACTATCTTTTCTTCGTTTTATCTCTCAAAATATAATTAATCCCAAAATCTGGAATTAAATAAATAATTATTATTCTTATCTTTTAATTTTTGAAATAAAATAATATTATTTTATCTTCTAGATATTTTTGAATATAAACTCTTATCTTAACTCTCATTAGGAGTCTTTTATACCATAAACTTATAATCAGAATCAAATTCAATTTTGAATCCCTAATCTCATTATAATTCCAACTCCTAATCTAATTAAGAATCATCTTTTCCTATCTCTTATCTAATAACACTTTTATTCTAATTCAAAATTTTCTTATCTTATATATTTCTCTTCTCTTATCCTTCCTATGACTATACTTTCATTTTTTTTTCAAACATTAGTTCTCTTTAACAAATCCTAAATTTTGGATTTATCTGAATTATAAAAATAATTTTTAATTTGAAAATTTTGTGGGTGTTACATTATTACCCCCTAAAAAATTTCATCCTTGAATTTTACTCCATGTATGAATTTACCAAATCATTTTGCTTATTTTCTATACACTAATTTCTTTACTCATCATATCCCATAATATACACTTTACTTTATTATCCTTCTATTAACCTAATACTAAATGAGAAAGTTATGTGCAGTACCCTAAGTACCACTCATACCAAAAGAGCTTCTTCTTTCCTATCCCAAATATGTCATATTTCTCTTTTTAACCTTGTAAACCCATCAATCTAAAAAGTCAATCCCGCTATGTTGGGATAATTTGTACTTAAGGAACTTATCAATAGAAATCTCATTATGAGATCCTTTGTAATTATCATACTCTTAATTGACTATTATTATGCTACTTTTTTTGCAGTAAATCAATTTACCAATTATTATCAGTATTACCCCCTTGAGTCATGTCTACCTATCTTTGTGAATCATCTTGATCATGTACAATGTCAATGCATTTTTTGAAAATGATAAAATAGATATCAAATCAAAACTTACTTAACTTATTTGAGATGGTATGGATGCTTTGCGCATGAACCTTCAACTTACTTTGACTTAAGGAAGACCTAGGACTTTGGCTCTGTAACGTTCCGAAATTTCACACTCCTACCACGTGGCATTTGGGCTTATTTTAAGTCGTGTTACCTACAATTCATTCTTATTGGACCTTTCTTCAATATAATGCGAAAGAGAAATAACTATTCATTAGCAGAGTGCGAAAGCGACTTTTCTTTCTAACTACCCTTTCCTAATATTCCGCCAAACGTAACTTAACTTTGCATCGATCTTTCAGTATGAGAAAACACTTCTGTTCTTTCTCTTTTCCCTTATATTCTTTCCGTTCTTTTCTTTTCTGTTCTTTCAATTTTCTTCTTTCCTGTCATTTCAATTATGTTGTTTTCAAAATGTATTTTAGTCTAACACATTCCTAGGACATCTATACATGTTTTATGTATTGTCCTATTGTGAGCTCGGCTTCTTTTATTGTGTGCATTTATGGCACTTCATGTAGGGTCAAGACGGATCAAACTAGGACTAAAATTAAGGTAATGATGGGCCCAATAAAGAATGAGATCCATTTATTTAAATCTCAGGGGAGATGGGGCTATTAATATCCATCTTCAATTTTTCTATTCCATTAGGGTGGTGGGCTATTAATACTCGCCTTCAATTGTTCCATTTCATTCCATTGACAATCAGTGCACATAAAGCCCCATTTTACATATTTTATCTCTTGACCTATTTAACATCCTTATTGTTCTCTGTTTAGCATGATCATCATGAAAAAATAATAATAAGGTCATAATTTAATAACCAAACAACGAAAGAAAACTCTAATCTATTCAATATACTCGGGGCTAAATACTTGTAAACTCGGGCCGGGTTTTTCGTGAGCTCGGACCGTGCTCGATTGAGCTCGGGCCAAGTTCAGCATGGAGATTTGCTACTCTATTGGTAGAACCCGTGCAAGATCCAAGGGTGGCTCAGGCCGGGTTCGTTGACATCATCATTTCAATCGTGATATAATACTGTCCAGACTGGGTATGAGTACAACCTAGGCTAGGTTGTCAAAAAAGAGAATCCGAACACTCAAAAGCAGTCATGGCAAAACCAGGGTTGGGATGCCTAGAGCTCGGACCGAATTTATTCGAATCTGGGTCAGATTTGGAGAAGCAATGCGCAACTTTATAGATGAATCCGAGCCGGGTTCATCTCTACATGGGCCAAGTTCCGACTTTCGAAACTTTGATGACATTTTTTTGAGACTTTAACATGTAATAACTTTTGGTACACTATTCCTTTTGGCACAAAAATGATCTAGAACTTATGCATTATAGGAGAACATAATCCAATCCTAATTCATCAATTATCTTAGCTATTCCATTAAGAAATTGTACTCAAAAGTGAATCCGAAATCTTACGTGCATTGACTGTTGGAGACTAACTAAAACCTGAGACTGTGGACGTGATTTCGACGAGATTCGACGATGACTAACTATGAGCTCAACGTCATTGGACAGGGTGAAGATAAGAGATTGGATGGCCAATTGGAACTCCTACTCATGCACACTAAGGGAGAAGAAAACATCGTCCAAAGAAGGAGGAAAAACTCAAGTAGAGGAGAGAAAGATGTGTTGAAGTCCTATTTATTGGGAAAAGTCTCTCGAGTGCTAATGTAGTTAGGAATCCTATTCATGCTTCCTATCAATAATTCATCTTTTATTTTCTACAAGTTTTTGTATTTAAATAAGAAAGTAATAATATCATCTCTTGATTTTTGGAATTAAAACAATATTTTATTCTTATTTTATTTTCTGAATATTTTTATCCTTAAAACTCCTAATTTCAACTTCATTAGGAGTCCTAATTCAATTCTTCAACAAACTTTATCCTTAATCCACTTCTAATTATCTTTCTTCATTTTATCTCTCCTAAATATAATAATCCCCAAAATTTGGAATTAAATAAAAAATTATTATTCTTATCCTTTAAATTTCAAAATAAAATAGTAAAAAAATATTATTTTATCTTATAGATAATTTTGAATTTTAGATTCATTAATTTATTCATTATAATTCTAAATTTTGAATCCTTAATTTAATTATAATTCCAATTCCTAATCTAATTAGAAATCATCTTTTCCTACCTCTTATCTAATTACACTTTTATTCTATTTCAAAATTTTCTTATCTTATCTTTTCCTCTTCTCTTATCTCTAACTATACTTTCATTTCTTTTCAAACTTTATTTTCCTTTAACAAATCCTAAATTTTGGATTTATTCAGATTATGAAAATTAATTTTTAATTTGAAATATTCTGGGGTCTTACACATGAAGCTCGACCTTGTGTAACCATGCTTGAAAAAAATTATCAACCTTGTGTTATTATTAATATTTATAAATTTATATACTTAATGTAATTCATCATGTTTAGCTAGATTTAGTTACTTTAAATTTGTTAAAATAACTACGTGATTCAATCGCTTGTCTCGTATTTTGATTCATCGTCAATAAAATTGTCAACATTCGCTTCTAAAAGGGCATTTGAAGCGAACTCTTCCATTAGCTCAGTGTCATCGCCTAATTGAATATTCTGAACTTCATCAACTATATCATTAATCTCGTTCATGTGATCTTCTTGATAGTATCATCTGTGTACACATCATTATAAATGGATAATGTTTCATAATAATTTACCATTATTTCTGCTAAAATAGTCTACTTCTTACTTTGCATGTCACCCACCATTCGTCCTTGGTTTTTTTCGATGGCTACTTAGTGTGGTACATTTGTTGCGCTTGTTCATCCAATACAAGCAGATCATATGATTGTAGTCTTGATCGAGACTTAATATCCATAAATTTAAACTTTTGATCGACTCTAACTCCCTTTTCTGGATCGAACATTTTAGTACTACAACTTTGTTAAATTTTCGCAAATATGACAATTCTATGATTTCTTCTATAATGCCATAATAATCTAACTCGTTATCCCTCTACATGCTTCCCATAACAAATATACCACTATTAATAGTAGAACATTGTCGATTATATTTTTCTTTATGAAATCTATATCCATTAACTATCACGTCATAGTAATTACAAACTTGTTTCTGCCATCCGTAACGGACTTCTCGAATTCTCAAATTGGTCACTGAGCCATTGATAGCCTATGTTTGAAAAGAATAATTAGAAATTATAAAAACAATAATTCATCGTTTGAAACCAAGAGGAAAAATATTCATCTCTTAGTTTCAACAAATTATCGTTGAAAACTAAATGATTGATTTCTCTTTGTAATTCTTCAAATTTTCTGAATTCGAAGATTGTCAATTAGTAAAATGACATAGCAATAATTAAATTAAATTTTATAACATATTAAATAAATATTCGTGATTGAGATACGGTGTCATCTCGCTACAATTTGCAAAGATATAATTCTCAATTGAAATGAGATCTCTGTCGCTCAACATAACTTTGCGTCCTTTATCAAGAAGACAACATGGATACTTAAGGATTGATAAAATATTTAGGTTGACTTTTTTGTCACTACCTATCATTTCTTGGAACTTGTGTATGTCACAATTGTCTGTGTGGTTCAAAGTACATTGAAGTGAAATTGGATACTTCCTCAATGAAATATGCTTCACATCACATCAAAGAAAGAAGGTAGAAATATCTTCTGAGCCTTTGCACACGATAATCATAATAGAAATTTTTAATCGAGACATGTCTTCTTCACGAATGATGAATGTACAAAGTTCTTTAAAGAACATAGATAACTCTATTTTGGTTTCTTAAATAGCCTTTGGCAAAAATTATTTAAAGGCAATTGGAAGGAACCATTGCATGAAAATATGACAATCATATCATGTATCTTCCCACTTTCCATGCTGAAACAACGAGATATGTTTGATACATATTCGTCTAGAAATTTTAGTTATTTGACCCATTCGAAAACCACTTTCTGTTGGTCATTTTCCAAGACGTATGTAGCTTTCGGCTTCTTGTATTTTCCATTTTGAAGATAAGTAATATTCAGTTCTAGTCTTCTACATATAACTTTCATGTCTTCGCGCTTGTATGCTATCTTTTATTCTTCCTTTAACATCTATAACAGTGTTGAAGATGTTGTCAAATACGTTCTTCTCGACATGTATGATGTTCAAATTATGTCGTACTAAGTTTGAAGACCAATAAGACAATTCCCAGAAAATACTTCTTTTCTCCTAATTATGTTCATTTCCAAACCCAATTTGCTTGTAAGAACTATCCTTCAAACTGAATGAGAATTGATTAAGTTTGTTGACTTGCTCTACCACTTCATGTCCCTTGAAACGAGGAGGAGGCAATGTGTATTCAGTTGCATTCTTTTTAAACGAGTTTTGATCGCGACACAACAAATTTTTCAATGGCAAAAACATTACGTGACAATTAAACTAGCATACCTTTCTACTATTTTTCAAGTAAAATGATTTTGTATCCTTTCTGTAGATGGGACAAGCAAGTTTACCTTTTGTGCTCCAACCACTCAGCATTACATATGTTGAAAAAATCACTTATGGTCCACACTAATACGACTCTCATAATGGTATTTTGCTTCTTAGATTTGTCAAAAGTAAGCACGCCATCCTCCCACAACATGTTGAATTCATCAATCAAATATCTTACGTAAACATCTAAACTTTTATTTGGCGATTGAGGACTTGGGATCATACAAGTGAGAAATATGTTCTCCTATCTCATACCCATGCTTGGAGGCAAATTATAAGGTGTGACTAAAACTAGTCAACATAAATAAGCTGTGCCTGAGGAGCCAAACACCCATAAGTACAAAGTCTCAATCTAACATTACGCAATTCTATTGAAAAAGTCGGATGAAGTGAATCAAATAGTTTCTATGCCTCAGCATTTGAATGATGTGTAAGGGAACTTAAATCATCATGTACCCCCTCTTTTTGCCACCTCAAAAATGATGTAGTTTTCTCAAAAAGAAATAATCGTTGCAATCTTGAAACTATGAGAAAGTATTTGAATACTACATTTGCCACATTCTTCCTCAAAATTTGATAATTCTTTCTCGGTTTGTATTTGGGCTCGCCACAAATAATAACTGAGAAGTGAGTTATTTTCGTTGTAATACAATATGATTGCGACATGCATCAATTTTTTGATATTCCAAATTCAAATCTCTCATCAATATTTTACACTTGTAAAAAATTTTTGGTAACCTCTCTGATGTTGAAAGCATACTCTTGATAATGACAATCATCTGGTCAAAACAACTTTCACTAATAGTAAATTTTGATTTCAAGTTCATTAGTTATGAAAAGTGCACTTTGCTTCACATATCCATTCCATAAAACGTTCGTTAGCTTCTTTGAGAAGGTTATAAAACTTAGAAGTCGAAGGATTCGAATCTTCTTCAATATATGTTTTGCCAATATTTTTCGCTTCCATTGCATCTTCTTCAAATCTTCGAAGGACTCGTCCACTATGTTAGCATTGACTGTAGTCTCATTATATTTTTCTTTGTCATGAAAGAACCAATTTGTGTATTTTAGTAAGAAACCATTGTAGTATAAATCCTTCTCCACATCATATTTTATAAAATTTCCATTTTCGAGATGGGCATAAGATTTCGCCACATGAAGAAGCAACACCTTCATTTTCATATGCCACCTAAAAGAAGTAGCGATGACTTAGTGTTGACACGACGTCGCAATAGTGAGATGTCCAAGCGCATTATTGGCTAAGTGTGGTACACTCAAAAGCTTTTGGCTCCCCCTTATCCAAACTTGCTAAAGAAGCAAATTCACAACACACTCCAAACTCTCTATCCTCTCTGGCTCCTTCGCCCATATCTCCTCCCCTCTCCGCCCTCCGGGGCTAGTTAGGCTTCGCTCCCCTCCCTCGCCCTAGCATTGCAGGTGTACAGTGGTTCCATGGATCACGATCGCTTCTGCAATGACGGCAGCTGCTGAGGACTCCGGCTCGGAGGAGGTAGATGAGGAGATTGTAGTAGAATCTCCACCTATAAGGTCGGACACAAAACACGCTAGGATCTGCCAGCCCCCCTCCGCCCTAACACCCCTGGTGCTATGGCAGAAGGAGAAGAGTCATCAGGCAAAAGGTAAAAAGCTAATACCACATTCAGCTCTAATATTGTTCCTTCGCTGCAGGTTGGGCAGTCCAGATGTTCCGACCTCGATCTCAACTCATTAGATTAGTAAGGTGGAACTGTCACGGTGCTTATCATAGTAAGGTCCAACCAAACTTTTTGGTGCTTTTGGAACACATGTGGTGCCTTCAAGATCATTGCAGGTCATTCAGAAACTCAGATGAGGATGGCAAGGGGTTTTCGAACCCAGCTCAGGCCACTCTGGCGGCATCATCCTCGCTTCACATGGGGAGAATGTTTAAGTAATGATAGTCGACCAAAACCCACAGTTTCTACATGTTATAATAAGCTTTTCCTTACTTGCATCTATATGAGCACGAATCTAGTCTCAGGAATGGTCTCTGGCAGCGACTCTTGGCCTTATGTCTAGATGATATACCTTGGATGGTGGCCGGAGACTTCAACTCCGTCACAACGCAGTCTGAAAATTTTGGTAGTAGGCCATTCATTTATACCAAGTCCATCTGCACATTAACGAAATTCATTTCCACGTAGGGCTATTGGACCTACCAAGCAATGGAAATAATTTACCTGGAGTAATAACAATATCGGCTTAGAAAGAATCAAATGCAAGCTAGATCGAGTGCTCATAAACTCTCAGTGGTTACTTTATTTTTCTAATATGCCGCTTAAAAATTTGACACGATGTTCTTTTGATTACTCAACCCTACTTGCTACAACAAATCAAACTAGGAGGAAAACTAAGAGTTTAAAATTTGAACACTTTTGACTAGAGTATGATGGACCACACCACATCATCGGGCAGGCCTGGACCTTTCAAACACTAGGAACTGACTCCACACAAGTACTCAACGTGGTAAAAAAAAGGATTCACAAGTGGAACAAAGAACAGTTGGGCTCACTCACTCGAATCCAAGCGGCAAGACATTGAACATAGGATTAGTGTTATGGAGGAGTTAGACAATACGCAATGGTTATTGGATAACTATGTACTTACCCTAAGATCCTTGCACCACCATCATGCGGCCCTACTTCATCATATCACCTTGAAATGGTCGAGTAAGTCTCGTATAAGGTGGCTAGAGCATGGGGACAAGAATTCTCGTGACAACAGAACTTGATTACAAAGCTCACCAACACTAATGACCTGAGACCACCACAATCACTGATGAGGCCCTTATCCTGTAATCATTTGACAATCATAATTCTGACCTCTGAAAACTAACCGATACCATATTACACCCCCCCTCTCAATGATTGGCCGAACCTCCCCAAGATCCCAGTAACTTGGCATGGCCCCTTGTCCCCCCTATCACTCCAAAACAAAATCGTCTTCCTTATGGATCCTGGTCCTAGGGAAGGCCTCAGTGCCATATGGATTAATTACAATCGTATTTTATAGGACATATTGGGACACTGTGGGAAAACCATCACTGATGAGATTTTGGCCTTCCTTTCCATGGGGACACTCCCCACTAAATGGTGTAGAACTAAATTAGTATTTATACTAAAGTCTACATAGCCCAAAAAAATAACCGACTACTGTCCCATGGCACTAAGTAATATCATCTACCACCAAACTTTTGGCTTCTAGAATCAAGCTCACTTTGCCACAGGTCATTGACCCCTCTCAAACCACATTTATAGCTTGTAGATCTACACATGACAATATCTCAATGGTGAATTAACTCACTCCACTACAAGAAAATTGTCGAATATCGATGACAATTAGCATCACAAAATCCAGAGATGCTAGGTCGACGCTAATAGCGTCTCTATAGAGATGACATTGCGTCGCCAGAACGCGACACTAGCTGCTTCTCCATAGTTTCAACTTTGCGTCGCCACGGAGATGCTACTTCATTGCTATTATCATGCACAAAAATGAAAAAGTGTGATAGATTGTAGTATTGTATTAGTGTCGATAGGGTGCGACGGTATTTTAGCATCATCTTATATGTGACGCTCTGTCGATGCTAACAATGGAATTGATGTGGGCGCCGGCCTCTTGCGCTGTTTTGGCATCGGCATCATGCGATGCTAATTAGCATCACCATTTTTGTGACACTAAATGGATACTAGGTAGCCTTGCACTCTTTTGGCGTCAACATTGTGCGACGCTAAGTAGGTAATGTTAATTTGTATAACTATATATATTATCTATACTATAGTTAATAAATAAATAGATTAAATACTCCTAATTAAATATATTTGTTACCTACATATGTATTTCTACACTATATTTTACCTCCTCATGTATTCATATACTATATGTTACCTATATTATGTGTTACCTACGTATATATTTGTATAGTATATGTTGGCTACATTATATGTATTCCTATACCATATGTTACATACATGCATTATAGATACATTATTTTATATTCTTAATCATGAAATTATGGACGTTGAACTAAGTGACATATTTTAGCGCCACGGTAGAGACGCAATGGCATCGATGTCACATTCCAATAGCGTCCAAAAGACGCACGATGACTCACATCAGCATCACATTAGAGACGCAAACCATGTCGTTGTTAATTTAGAGCCACAACCATGTCGATTTAGTGTCGCCGTCAACTGACACTACATAGCAAAAAAGAGGAATAGTTTCATACAGTGCACGCTAGAAAAATGACTGCCATTCAGCAAATTTACCCAAACTCCTTGTTTAACCAGTTGAGAGACATTGAGTTCCACGCAGATTTGTGTAATTCATTGAGTTGCATTGGCATGCCAAAGAGAGTCGCGATGCGTCTAACAGATGCCAAGTTCCTTAGTTCAAAAGCAAGTCCTGGGAGTTGTATCCACACTGGTAAGATAGCTAGTTGATCTTCAAGTGGGCAGCTTGTACTGACTGAGTCCAAGAAAGTGCCCATTGAAGCTTTATGGCAGACGAGTAAGTACCTGCATTCTATCTTCAACATTAGAGAAAGTGTCCAGTAGATATGCGTTACCCACCATGTCGTGTTTCTCTGGTGAAGTTACTATGGTGGGGGAGATGGAAGAAGGTGGTTGTGGGTCGGCATTTTGTGAGGGAGCAAGGGGGTTTGCAGAGGAGAGGAGAGGTGGAGGGGGTCAGGAGGCTTCGTCACTCTTGGTGGTTCCGAAAGTCACCAGCGAGACATGGAACTTGAACCTAGCTAGCATAGTTGTCAAGATCTCGATCCGGATTGTAAGATCTTACGATCCTCCGGATAGAAAAAGATCTTGATCCTTCTTAGAGGATCTTAAAATCAGATCTATATCAGGTCTTATTGTTACAAATTTATTTATTTGAATAAAATATTAAAAATAAACTTGAGAAAATTTGATTTAACTATTTTTTTTTATATATATTGTATATGCTAGTCTCACTTTCATGAACTTTGATATCTCCTAATAATTTAATGTTATGTTATGAATCTAATACTATATTATCTTTTATCAAAAATAAATTTTATTATTGCACATTTGCACGTATACTGAAAAATACATATTTAATTTTATTACGAATCTAAGAATTATATTGCATTTTAATAAATATTAAAGTTCATTAATATCAAATATTATATACTATTATTTTAGTGTTTTTTTAAGAATATATCATAGTCTTTCACATGATATAAAAAATATCTATTATATTTGAAAATATTAATAAAATATTAATGGCCAATGTTTAATTAACTTATATAGAAACATTACATTTATGAATAAATATATTACATTAATTATTTTATATTAAAAATATATATTTTTATTCATGGTGTAGGATCTTAGAATCCCACGATCCTCGAAGTCCCTTACATCCTATCTCAGAAAGCGATCTTGATAACCTTGCTAGCTAGCATTAGATTCGCCCTTAAACTTCACATTAATGTGTTCAATGCTAATTGGATTAAGGGTTTAAGAAGCAACATGCCCCCACCCCAGCACAACCATGATCTCGCCAGCAAAGCCCTCAGTGAGCTCGAACATGAACTTGTCGGTAGGGGCGACGCCCCTACGTCGCCTTCTGGACCTCCTCCCCGGAAACCGACTGGCCTGACCATCCCACCCCAACGACGCTCTCTTCCCCTAGTGAGTTCGCCGGCAGCTGTCCCCCAGCTAGCTCGTTCCCGACAGACCCCCTCCCTACGGTCAGTGATGGACCGCGCCTCCTTTGCCCTCCCAAATATCCTCCTTGGTGACCGACCTAGCCCAATCCCCCTCCAACGACCAATGACCGCCCCGACAGGCCCCCTCCAATGACTGACAATTGCCCCGACAAGCCCTCTCCCAGCGTTCAGTGATGGACTCCACCTCAACGTCAGCAAACCCCCAATGAGCTTGACCGCGAGAGGCCCCCCACCCCACCCTGGATGGACATGGAGTTCTGCCCCTCCCTTCAGCTCCGGTGAAGGAGATTTCTTCTCTTTTCTTCGGCCAAACATAGTCTGCACACCAGACCGAGAGAACAATAACTCTTTTCTTCTCTTTTTTTAATATACTTTGTCATGCTCAGCATTTCCTTCTCCCCATAGCCTTGGTCTGTCTCGGTGATGTTATAACATTCAATAGTACATGTATGTTAATATAACAAAAAATTTTAACCCAAAAGAATTTCATACAAGATTTGTTTGTAATAAAGTTCGAGGATGTGGTTTGTTTCATTCTCCATTGTTCATCCTCATCATGTAATCGAGAACATATATCCTCCTTGGATATGGAACTATTAAATCAAATTGACAAAATTGTAGTCGAGTAACATATACCACACGAGAACATATATCTTCCTTGTAATTGTAATGGGAGAGATTGATGAATTAGATATGGAGTTACGAAGATATGATGATGATGCATGCATTTTATAACATCTAATTTAAGCTGCATTTAGGTTTATTTTCATAATTTTTTCATGGCATGCATCAATTTTATTTTATTCATTGCAATTATTTTCTTGAACTCTCCGACTAGGTGTGCATGATTTTGCAAGAAAATCTCTTAATTTGGTGGAAAATATCGAAGAAAATTATCTGAACAGAAAAGGATGAATAAATCAACTTAAGATGGAGAAAATACCATCTTTCACGGACCGGGATGCTAGTATTACAACCAGAAGATCAATTTCATGAGCCGTTAAAGGATTCTCATGGCCCTTACAGAAAGGATACTATACGTGCTTTGATTCATCACAGACATAGGAGCATTCTAACGACCTTACCTATTAAAGACAGGGACCGTAATGGAGAGCTCATAGATTTCACAGAGAGATACTCACACATCATAAATGAGCTTACGAGCCATCATTATGTCTTCACGGCACTCACAGAACCATTGCGTAATGAAGTAAGAACATATGACGGGCCATAATACATTTTTAACAGATATCACAGAATGAAGATCTCAGTCGAAGAGTATATAATGGCTCATCAGCTGGATTTAACGACCTCAGCCGAATTGTATATAATGGGTCGTCATCTAGATTTAACGACCTGTATTAGAGGTTAACATCCTTTATCACCTACCGTAATACATTGTTAGTGGTCCATGCAGAATAGGTTGAGAGTTACATACATCTGAGTTACGGAGCGCATAGGTATCGTCACAACGCACACATAATGTTCATAAGAGCTTGCAAGAGACATTTCGAGCCGTAAATAGATATTAATGACCCATAACATTAGAGGATATGATGGCATTCATGAATTACGCTTGTAAAGAAGCCACCGAAGCTGAATCGAACGCCTTACAGGCCATAAGAGAGTTATAAAGGCTATAACTTATGAGTCATAAGGGAATGATCACGGAGCATACATAAGCTAAATATCAAAGTTACTCGAGTTATGGACCGTTACTTCTTTGTTACGGGCCGAAATATCTATACAAACACTTCGAATCAAAGTTGAAATCAGTTGTGAATACCTTATTACGAGCCATTAAGTATGCTGATTTTTGCTGATCATTGATTTTTCGAACGGATTTTGATCAAATTGAGATGCTCAATTTTCTAGAAGTTAAATTTGATGATAAGAGCTCACAATTGAAGATAAATAATGAGATTTTCAAGTCAAGAAGGAATTTAAACTAGATATTATTATTTGATAACTTTTGAACTCCCAACTTATCAAAACTTATTAGGAACATTTATAATTATAAATAGAAGACTTCAGAGACATGGGAATTCGTGCTTGAGTCCCGGGAAGTCATGCCAAATTACAAAGGAGATTTGAAACTAGAAGGTCACCGAAAGATCGTGGAGCAACTCGTCAATTGCGTTGCGCGATCGTCCTTCATCCTTCTCATCCTTTATATTTGGATGCTCTTTTACCTTATTTTTATAGTTTATTGGTTATCTAATAGAGATTTTATATTTGTTTCAGAAAGATAGATTGTTTGGACTTCGTTCTTAGTTAAGTTAATTAAATGATTCGATCTCTTTTGATTTTATATGTTGAGGTTATTGCTTTTTGGTAAGTAATGTGATTTCTGAGGTTAGATTACAAACTCGTCGAAGGGGTGATTAAATTAAGAACTTATTATTACTTTGATAATTGATCTTTTAATTTCAAGTTGAAGCATATCCGGTAACACGTATCTGGTAAGTCATCGTTTGTGTCGAATATCGTGCAGTTTATTATTCTTACCAGATTTGTGGGTGAATAATAGTGTAGGAGTTATATTCTTGCATTTTAACTTTCTATGAAATTAATAGTTGACTCATTGTTTGTGATTATTGGTCTTATTAGGAGTTAAGGTAGTTTGATTTACTCGTCTAGAGAAATCAATACCTTAAGTTCTCTTAATCCATCTCAAGGATCGAATCCTAGTGTTTCTATCATAATTTCATTAGTCTAGAGGTTTATACATGTTTAACTTTACATTAATTATCTATAATTCCTAAAGATCATCACCACTTTATCTTTAATTACGAGTCATTTATTTTCTGTAACTTTTATAGGTCTTTAGGATAGAATTGATTTAAATAGTTCATCGTGGGATCGACAACTCCACTTTACACTTTATTACATGATATTACTAGTGCACTTGCTAACTATTGTGTTTACATATTTTTCGCATAAGATGATAAATGTTTTTTTATCGTGCATTGTTGGGTCCATGAGATAATTTTAGAATTACATAATTTTGTGTTTGTGTGTGTGATTTCTTATTAGTCTTCCATTGTTTTCATGTTCTTCCATCTACCAATATTGATGGATTACTTGGTACAGGGATTACCCACAACATGTAAAGACGTGCCAATTACAAATCCGAATTTATTATAAAATTTTGCTATTAAATCTCATTTCAAAATTGTGGGGTTTATTGGCAACATAGACCAAAGGGTACACTTTACTTTTTTTTGGTGTTAGTTCAATGCTGAATGGGGAAAACATACCTACAATGATATACTGCATGGATGCATTTAAAGGCAGTGAATGATAAAATTAATAAATGAGGACCATAGGAAAGAAAGAAATGATAAGGCTAATAAAAAGTGTTTCCGCAGAAGTAAAAGCAACTATAATTGAATTTCAATTTAAATACTAGATGAGGAATATAAAATAAGTATTGATAAATCACAAATAACTAATTTGGAAACAAGGAAAATCAAGATACTAAAAGACGATCGCTGAAGGCAACGTCAGAAGATAGAGCTCAGGAAAGTAGGTCTAGCATTCGAATTAATGGATGAAAGGTCAGTTCTTGTGACCATGAACTTGCAACACCTAGATCACTGTATCACAATCATGCTGCCATACTTAGACAAATTAATCTGGACTCTTATTAATCAATATTTTCTTTTCCGATTAGAATGAGGCTCAAAGAAGCGTATGGCACTCATTAATAGACTTTGAACTAGAGATTTACCTCATGCCCATCGTTCCAATTAATTAATATTTTTAGATGATTAAAGCAATTTCAATGGAAAACTCCGCCTATATTTTATAGCCGGTTCCAAGTCCGGATAAAGGAGGAGGGTTGTGTTAGGCCCCGACAGCCAGCATAAAATCCTATCATATCTTATGAACATGGATCAACGAATATATTATGTTAAATATACCGAAAGGTTTGGTTACTAATAGAGCGGAATGGCGTCGTATGATCTATGTAGCCGACCCCACCTAGTGGGATAATGCTTTGTTGTTGTTGTTGTAAAGCAATTTCAATGGAAGCTAAACCCCACAACATATTAAATGAATGGAGGCAGAGGATTTTAAACGATCCTTCTTTTTGTCGGACTAATCCAAGCCAGATTTACTACTACAAACATAAATGCCTTAATATATGCATGATCTATGTATTCATAGTATGTAATCATCCACCTCCTTTTAAGCAACAAAGTACCAACAAGTGCCCAAAAACCAGTGACAAATCCTAAAGTTGCACTTACATAAAGCCATAATAGTTCGTCTTCTTCTTCTTCATCATTAGTAATCTGGATTGGCAAATTTGTAGCATTGCCTCCACAAGTGGAATTTAGTGGAAACCCACAAAGATGGTCATTACCCATGTAGATTGTTGGATCCGGGTGGTTGTCGAATTGTCCACCGGTTGGAATCCTTCCAGAGAAGTCATTGTAAGAAAAATTCATGACATCCAAAAAATTCAAAGCAGTCATGGTGAGAGGAATCTCCCCTGTCAGGATATTAAATGACAAGTCAAGCGATTCAAGATATTGAAGCCTCATTATACTCCTTGGAATTGTTCCTCTGAGATGATTTCTGGATAAGTTTAAGTTCTGCAATCCATCTAACGTGGTGAGAGCTTCTGGAATTCCTTCTGAGATATCATTGCCAGATAGGTCTATGCTTTTAGGTAAAGAAGTTAGAAGTAATTCATATTCATCGCCTCTTCCTTTCATGTCAATATTTATCGTACCAAAATATTCATCTTGTTCCTCGTGGAATTGTTTCATTGCAGTTAGATTGGCAAAGCTTTGTGGTATGGGCCCTGATAACATGTTGTCTGATAGATCAAGTACTCTAAGAGAGGAGAGGTAGCCAATCTCTGCAGGAATTTTTCCAACAAACATATTAGAAGGAAGGCTCAACACAATCAATGTAGTGAAGATTTTTCCTAACCAGGTTGGAATGCTTCCACTGAACTTATTACTCCCCAGATCAAGAAACTTCAATGCACTGCAATTTTGTAAGGCCAAAGGCAGGGCTCCTGACAATTCATTGTTGCTTAAATGGATATTACTCAAACTATTATTGCTGTCCCAACAGTTTGGAATTTCTCTTGATAGTTGGTTGTGAGAAAGAATTAGAGTATCAAGCTCCTTCAATTTACATATGGAAGAGGGAATGCTGTCATTTAGTTTGTTTTCAGACACATCCAAGTACCATACGTTAGGAAGCATTTCGTCGATATTCGAGGGAATTGGCCCTGATATTGAGTTACCTGATAAGTGCAATTTCGTGATTTGTTTCGGAAATTGTGGAAACAAACCCCCCAATAGGTTGTAGCTCAGATCAAGAACCGTGAGATCATTCAGGTGAGCTAACGAAGCAGGGAGCTTACCTTTGATCATGTTGCCTGACAGATAGATTTCAGATATACCCAAAGAGAAGTTCCAAAGCCAATCCGGCAATGCATCTGATATTGCCACGTTGGATATTCTTATGGAAGAGACACTCTCCAACTTTCGAAGCCACGCGGGGAAGGCAGGACCAACTGCGCATCCGTCCAACCGTATGTCAGTTAACTGTGGGGGAGGAGTCCACTCAGGTTGAATGCTGATTATCAGCATGTTGTGGGACAAGTCTAACTTCCGAATCCTCGTGAGATTTCCTAAATGAGCTTCAGTGAGAACACCATCAAAGGAATTTCCACCCAAGTCCAACTCAACTAGCCTGCTAAGTTGTTCAAGGATCTTCAGTTCAACTGGTAGCGTTCCGTTCAACTGGTTGTATGAAAGGTCAAGGATCTTCAGGTTCTCAAGGTTGCCAAGCCACAGTGGTAGTTGACCTTTAAGATTAATACCTGACAAGTCAAGTATTGTTAAATTCGAGAGTTTGGATACTGAACTGGATAATGAATCCCCTTCAAGATCCTCATTACCGGATAAACGCAGGACTTCGAGGGATGTCAAGTTCTCCATTGAATTGGGAATTTGGCCAGCGAAATTATTCATGGATAGGTCAAGCCTCTTTAACCCGCCAATTTCAAATAGCCACGATGGTATTGTGGTACTTAAGTCATTCCAAGAAAGATCAATAGTATGCAAGGATGAGAAGTTGGCATGAGGAGGAAGAGCATCAGGAACAGATGTTATAGAATTGCGCAAGTGCAACTCGGAGAGCAAGGGGAGCGTACCCAGGGATTGCAGAGCACAAGTGGCGTTCTTAATATTCACATAACTCAAGTCGAGGAACCGGAGGGATGAAAGACGAGAGAGCCAAGTGGCATCTTCAACCATAACCTCGGCTCCAATAAAGAATGGATAGGAAACCTCGGACAAATCAAGAAAACGCAAGCCTGATAGGTTGCCAAGTTCTGGAGGAATACTTCCGACAAGATTCGTTCTCGACAGATCGAGGTGCATCAGTCGCTTGAACGAACCAATGAACTTTGGTATTTGGGCTCCGTTGAAGTCGTTGCCGCTGAGGTCGAGGTAATTCAATGCTTGCAGAGAGAGCAGACATGGACTGATCCCGTCCGCTATGAAAAATCGGTCATAGGGACTCGGAAGGCAGAGCTGCGTCACATGGCCGGTCCTGTTGCTGCATGCCACTCCCCGCCAGCTGCAGCAATCCTGGCCAACCCAGGACGATAGCAGGCCGTAAGGGTCTTGAAGGTGATCTTTGAACTGGAGGAGGGCTGTCCGCTCATCTTCTCTGCAGATGAAGGTAGGAGCTCCGTGGCAATGATGGAGTTGCCGGCTCTGCAGGTAGAATAAGACCAGAAGAAAAAGAAGAGTGGCGTACTGCAAATTAGTTGCCATTGATTTCATTGTCTCACTAGTATATCAACAATTTATGTGCATATATATATATATATATATATATCAATTCGTAAGCGGTCAGACTTTTCCCTCCGGACAATGACCTGCAGGTGGCTCAACGCTACAACTTTTCCAGTTAACGGTGTTCATTTGGCACTGTGATGTGAACATGAAACGAACTGAGAATGACTTCGTGTTCAACGCATCAAATTTTCCAATCAGCGCTGTAATTTATCATCACGTTGTTGTTTGGTTAAAGAATAGTTATAGAAAGGATAATGAGTAGAATATGTTATCTCAAATTTTCCAATCAGCGCTGTAATTTATCTCAGGTTGTCAAATTACAGTCGAGGGGCTCATACCACTTGAAAACGATTTTGGTGATTTTAGAAGATATGGTGTTGTGACCCAACAAAGCAGAAGAAAAAGAAAACTCTAGGACCGAATCCCATTTGAGCCTTGTAACAACGTTTCCAACTAGGCTCCATTAAAATAATATTATTGAAAATAAGTAATATAATTCTTTTTAAGGATTTTATGCTTTTAGAAAAACTAATTAGTATATCAATTTTTTTTAAAAAAAAACTGATTAGTACAATCACGTTAAGCTTTTTTAATATATATATGTATATATATATATATATATTGAATGTTAAGAATATAAAATAACTAGTGTCGTCACTCACACGTCGACTTAAATTTTTAACTATCATGACACTGTGGTATGAACATGAACTGAACTG
The DNA here is from genome assembly GCA_030549335.1 of Pontederia crassipes. Lineage (NCBI taxonomy): Eukaryota > Viridiplantae > Streptophyta > Magnoliopsida > Commelinales > Pontederiaceae > Pontederia > Pontederia crassipes. The sequence goes on along the minus strand of CM060197.1, from coordinate 44,354,479 downwards.
AGAATGACTTTGTGCTCAACGCATCAAATTTTCCAATCAGCGCTGTAATTTATTACAGGTTGACAAAATTACAAACGAGTGGCACATACCACTTGAAAACGATTTTAGTGATTCTAGAAAGTATGATGCAAGTGGAGATGGACGTGGACTTGAGCCCCTGCAACCGAAGAATTATTTGGGTGTTGTGAGACTAAAAGATCATTTCCTTTTATAGGACCCAGCGAAGCAACAAAAAGGAAAAGTCGTGGGCGAATTGGATTTGTGTCTTGTTGAAACAATGTTTCGGTCAGAGTCAACTTGATTTTCTAAAAATAATATTATTTACAATAATAACTTTAAAGGCATGACCCAACTATTGTTATAGCGTGCGTATAAAAAGATAGTAATAATCTATTAGTAGTGGAATATTAATATGAAGATATTATTTATTTATTTTAGAATGTTAATATGGATGAAACTCCACTCTCTAATTTGTTAATATTGATAGGTTATTCTTCGTATTCTATTTAGTATTTGATACAATTGATGACGGGTTATTTTATTTTATCTTAAATCATTTGTTTTATTTCTACTTTCTTTGTTGACACTTTCCAAGAAATTTAACACTTTACAATTGATCACAAAATGGAAGAAAGATTCAAAATTTAGAAATATGATGCATCACATATTTCTAATCCATTATATTTCTTTCTGGAGTCTTATTTAAAAATTTTGGGTGTCTCGACAAAATAATTGAATGTGGAACTTCAAAAATAGATGAATCCTAAGACAAATAAACTATAATCAACATGCAATATTCTTAAGACAAATTAGTATTAATGGTGGTCTAAGTCAAGGGTAAATTGAATTAAGGAGGGGGACAAAAATATAAGATCTTTTCACCTAAGTACAATTATGAGGCATAGGAGGAACAATATAACCAATATTGAGGATGCAAATGGTCATATATTAACAACTAGGAAAGAAATCCAGAATTATTTTGTGGGCTAATGATAGATCCACCATGCCACTTGATGATTAGTGGTCTCCTCTGTCCTTGAGACATCCTGACACTTCATACTCACTGCACCGGTTACCTCTAAAAAGATTAAGGATAGTTTTTGTCTCTAGGGCCAGATGAAGTACAAATGAGTTCTTTAAGAATTATTGGAATATAATTGGGAATGACATTACACATGAAATCCTTCTTTTCTTCAACTCAAACTTGTTCCCCCCTATCAGAAAAATTCATCACTTTAATTCCAAAAAAACCAATCCCAAAACTGTTAATGATTATAACTTATATCCTTATGCAATATTACATATAGGGAAATTGCAAAGATTTTGGCTAACAGGATAAAACCTACACTTCAATCATGAGGTGCAATCTCAAGTTGCTTTCATGGCTCAAGAGATTGCCCATTTTATGACGCAGGAGGAAATACTTTCTTAAAATAGATATGAAAAAGCCAATGGCATGGTGTCTATTAAGAGGGTGTTATCTATTATGAACTTTCCAACAGTTTTCATTAATTGGGATTATGCTAGGGGATCCAATATCCCTCTTTTTACATGTAACATTAATGAATCTTTATCCCCATATTTCAAAAGTCACTGGGATTAGGCTAGGGAATCCAATATCCCCTTATCTATTTATCCTAATTTCTCAAACATTCTCTTCTTTAAGTAATATTCATGTGCAGAATGGATCTATTAAACCTTTCAAGGTTGGGAATCTAGCTATTAGTCATTTATCTTATGCAAATGATTTATTGGTTTACCTAGATGCTACTTCCTCTAATTGTAAGGTGATAATGGGAATTTTTGAGAAGTATAAGAATGTGACTAATCAAAAACTAATTGTGAACAAATCTGAATATTTATCTTGCCCCCAAATTCAATCTTAGTAGGAAGAGGAAGTTAAAAAAGATTTTACTGATGTCGTTTTTTCCTTTAATTACTTAGGAGTCCCACTATCTTATAAATCTCTCACAAAAGCTTCTTACAGCATATTATTACCAAGGCACGGGATCAATTGGCCGGGTGGAAAATGAGATCTCTTACTCAAGGGGGTAAAATTACTTTGATTAAGGCCTCTCTTTCTACTATCCTCAATACTCTCTTAGTTCAATGCATATTCCATCTGGACTTATTGTATCGATTGAGAAATTATTTAGATCCTTCCTTATGCATGTCAAATATAACATATTTTAGTCTATTATTGTAATTAAATAATTTGATCATTGCATGCATCATTTTAAGTCTATTTAGTCATAATTTCATATTTATTAATTTTGATTACTAATTCTTTGAAATTCTTTAAGTATGGGTGGATCTACTTCATTATTTTAATTAATTGATAGGAAAAAGGAAAATTGTCAGCTCGGAGTTGAATGGTGGGTGCAATCTTCATATTCATATCCAATTCAAATCCAATTTCGTGATCTAAGTGAACTACGAGTTGATCAGATGAATTATGGGCGTAAATGAATTATCACTTTGAGCTTATATTGCAAGGTGCAACTCATATACTCATGATGACCAGTTCTTAATCGAGATTAATGCAAAGTGCAAGGCACCAAATATTTCGTTGCAGGGCAATTTTTGGAGATAGATTCCATCACTTGAAACTTTATCCAATGAAGTTGTTATGGTCCGAGAATCAAATCCGAGAGAAGTTTATCGAGCGCCAAGTTCTTATCATGTCAATGCCAAAGACTTATCACATATGATGTTGTTATGGTCAATGAGTTTATTGGGCGCCAAAGTGAGGTTATCACCCTTTATCAAAAGGTGATAATCGAATAAAATCTTACCTAATTAGGACGCCAACTTCCTTGGTGGTTAAAGAAATGCAACATGATTTTATCGAGCGTCACATGAAAGATAATTCCATACATGGCCGAATTTTATTGGTCAAAGATCGGATGTATGACATATGATTTTGGTTGAGATTAGAAGAATTTTATCTGGAAGAATTTACTTTCAACCATATGATATTAAGGCCTGTGATTAACGCAAAACACCTTTCGCACTTATAAATACGTGAAGAGATTATCATCTCAAGGTGTGCCTTGGAATTTGGTTTTCTTCCATAGTGAATCAATTGTCTGCAGGCTTCGACCAAGAGAGAGAAAATTGATTGGACGGATGATACAGACTCTCCGACGACCATCCGAGGATCTTAATTTCTTCTTGGTGTACTTCTTCCAATTATTATTTGTATTTTGCTATTATTTCTCAACATTTCTAGGATGATGAACTCCATGTTTTCAGTTATTCATTTAGGATATTATTATTTGAAGGGAAATATTGTGAACCCTTATTCTATTATTAATTTTTTTGATCAATTTTTAATTGTGTTTAATACTTTTGATTTAATTATTTGAATTTCTGGGTTGAGTAATTATCAGTTTGTAGATTATTTGATTTCAGCATTAATTAAATTCAATGATTTATTGTGAAATGAAAAATTGACATAGATTAAATATGGTATGTTAATCTATACCAATTCATGGAGTGATTAATAATATAAAATTTTCATTTTAATGCATATTAATCTTAATCTTATCATATTTCATTAATTGAATACAGTTCGTGGGACTTCAGTTTTGTTTAAATTTAAGATAATTTAATTTGCTTGATTAAATAATTGAATTACTAGTTTGTGTACTCTATGATTTAGTCTTGTCAAATTAATAACTTAGAAAATTATAATCTATATTAGGCAATTTAATTTATCTTTTTTGATTCACATACTTATCATCAATTTGTTATCATCCTAAGACTTAACTTCAACACCATTATTTTATCTTATTTTTAGTATTTTATTTTATAATCTTTAAAATCTATGTTTTCCTCTCTTATTAATTTATAATTAAATTAATAATATTTTTCGTAGGTTCGACACTCGTTATTTTTTTATTATATTACTTGCGAGGCTAATGTATTTTCTAGCGGACTTATTTTGTGAGATCATTTTACGCATCACTTCCTCTAGTCTTCTTCTGGAGATAAGCATAGTGTATATCTAATTAATTGGAACATTGTACAATTAGCTAGGAAGAAGGGGGTTATGGTATTCGAGATCTTACTTTATTGCAACAGGCTTTACTTGCTAAAAGAATTCTGGCCATTTTAAATAACTCCAATGATCTGCCTACTAAGCTTGCAATTGAAAAATATGCATGGTAGTCATCATCCTTGGCATGACATTGCTTCTGTGGCTGGGGGCACTTAGACCGGCTAGATGTTGGATGCTTTTATACATGTTCTTGATATTATTAAGGGTTATAAACCTCCTCTAAATTATCTCAATTTTTCGCATCTAACTCCAAACTACGAACTTATTTTTTTGTATCCTTAAACTATTCCATTTTTTCACTTTAATCCTTCCGTCTACTTCTGTTATATTTTCTATTATTTTTATTTTTTTATTTATAAAAAGACTAATTTACCCCTCCCTCCATAACATATCAAATAATAAATATAAAAAAGAAAAAAAGAAAAAAAATTAGGGGGAAGGTAATTTAGTCTTTTTCATACATGACAATTTTTTTTGTTTACCACTTTAATCCACCCAATAATTTTTTTATTTTTTATATTTGTTATTTCATATTTTTCCAGAGGGAGGGGTAATGTAGTCTTTTCATAAATGAAAAAAGTATACGAAATACATAATAGAAGCGACGGGAGGACTAAAGTGAAAAAGTTGCGATAGTTTAAAGATCCAAAAAAATAAGTTCGTACTTTGGGATTGGATGTGAAAAATCGTTATAGTTTAGAGGATGTTTATGAAAATAACCTTATTATTAAATTGGACTTTCGAAAATTGATTGGAAATGGTCTTTCTTCTCATGCTTTCAATAATCCTTGGTTGTTTAATGTTTCTCTTTGCTTTATGCCTGCTTATGTGAATGTGAATTTTCTGCTAACTTCTTTTTGTGGTGTGTGATATGATTTTGAGTTCAAAATGCAACTTTGAATTATTGATGGAATGTTTTTCTCTATGTTTAGTGGATTCAATTCTCTCGATTAGATTGCATACTTCTCCCTATGAGGATAAATGGATCTGGACCCAGACTATTTGGGTGCCCCAGCTGCAAAGTTTGTGTATAACTTTATTAGTAACATTTTGTGCCACCTAGATTTGCAGGATAGATTGGTTGGAAGGAAATTTGGAGCATCAGGTCCCTCCCAAGATACATGTGTTTTTGTGGAAACGAGCATATAATCACCTCCTTACTAATCATGGCTAAATTCAATTCTAGTATTGTTCCTTCTTGTTTTGGGCAGCTCCACAGAAACAAATGGTCACCTATTTTTCGACTCCTTATCTTCTAGGGCTATTTGGAATAGGTTTCAAAATTAGACTGATTTTTCTTTCTGCTTTATGGATTCCGTGGCGCATTAAGAGTTGCATTCTTGATATCTGGGTTACATGTGCCATGTTAACTAATTTTATTTGTAAGCATGCAAGTAGAAATGTTGATTTGGAGGCCGATATATTAGCTTCTTTTGGTTGTCGTCTTTTTTGGGAGGATTCTTCACGTTCAGGGCTCCGTCATAATTTGTACGTGAACATTATTCCTTTTGCTTCCTCATGCAATTCTAGTATTTTTCTTAAAAAATAATAAAAAGATTTACCTCGTATTAGTTCACTGATGAATGGGAAAAAATGCATATGGCAGGTCGTATTGTCATAGATATACATGAAGATGGTGAATGATACAATTAATAACAAGGAATATATTAAAGAAAGACAGTAAAGACTAATAACATATGTTTTCCGCAGAAATTAAAAGAACTATAATTGCATTTTTGGAATATAAAATGTTTTTCGGGGGAATTAATTAATAGTTAATAAATGAGATAATATTAGAAAATCTGGAGAATAACATATAGCTCAGTTTAATGATATTTTGAATGGCTTAGTCTCATTGGGTGAGTCAAGAACTAACCCCCAAAAAGTAGAAAAGATTCTCAGGTCTCTCTTCAAGAGAACCGTGATCGAAGAAAAAAATCTAAACAAATTGGATGATAATCTAATTGGTTCACTTCTAACCTATAACATCTCAATCCAAGAAGATCAAGAAAAAAAAGTTCCCAAGAAGAAAACATTGGCACTAAAAGCAAATCCAAAAGAAGAAGAATCAAATGAAGAAGAAGTGGACGAAAGAAGACTAGTCAACTATACAAGAAAAGTAGATAAGTATCTCAAGCCGGTGAAAAAGAAAGAAAAAAATGAGAAACCTATCTGAAGATCATACAAAAATCACAAAGAAAAAACTTCTCAAAAAGGTAAAAAGAAAAAAATGTGAAGAGTCTAGTGAAACAAGTGATTCGTCAAGCTCTTCTAGTGACAAACGACGATGAGATAATTTTTAATCCTTCAAATTCAAATTATGACTCATCGAACTCATCCGAAGAAAATAATTTTTAGATGTGAATAAAGAACTCTCTTCCCTTATAAAAAAATATTTCTCAATTAAAGAAGAAAGTAAAAAATTAATACATGAGATTGAAAAATTAAAAGAAGAAAAAAATACATATCTTATAGAAAATGAAAAACTAAGAAATGAAATTGATACTTTGAAAATTACACATGCTTGCGAAATTGTAAAACTAGCATGTTTTTTTAGAAAAAGTAAAGGAAAATAATCTTTTGAAAAATTTACAAAATAAGACTACTTCTCATGTGAAAAAAAATTTTATTAGGAAATACTTTAAAAATGAAAACTCTTATTAGAAATCCAATCATCCCTTTAACAGAAAATCACAATTCAAATGTTTTACATGTGATTTTTATGGTCATTATGCATATCAATACAAAATAAGAAAATCAACACAACATGGCATGATTTGGGTTCCAAAAAGAATTGTGACTAACAAAATTGGACCCAAAAAAGTTTAGGTACCAAAGTTTAAATGATTGTTTTTCAAGTGTGCTTCACATGTAAAGCAAAGGACAAATTGGAAATTTAAAGGCACAAAGGTTATGGTAAAAGTATCATCTATCTTTAATTTCACTTAAAAATTCAAAATTACTATTTTTTTTAAAAGAGAGAACATATAAAATTGGTAATAGTGATAGGGGGAGCATACTAAAATTTATTTTGACATATCATGAATATCTTGTATCAAAGTTTTATGCCATATTTTGATTATTAATATATTTTTTTGTCTTCATCAAATTATTTTCATTTCGCCATTATAAAATAGTCATAAATTTATGGGGAGTTATTTCTTCATATACAAATTATTCTTTTTTATGAAACAAAAGGAAAAGAAATATAGGAGAAATATGATCTGAATATCACTTTATATGAAAGTTAAGTGTTATGGTGGAGTAAAATTGATTTTACAACTTATTTTACAACTTTTTTGCAACTTATACATTTTTCATATTTCTCGATTTGTCTTTATAAAAAAGGGGATTGTTGGATCTAAATTTTAATGACATATAAAATTATATTTTGATTATACAAACATCGAAAGATTAAAATTAAAATGCTCAAAAAGTTTAAAGAAAAAAGGAATAACTTTATGCACTATACTTTGTTTAAAAATCATCTCATTTGGATAACTGTGCAAAAAGTTATGCTTAAAATAGTGCAGGACGGTCGACATGCCGGCTACACAGGTCGATCGGTCCAGAACACAGGTCAACTGGTCAGTGCAGAAAATGTCCAATTTCAACAAGCAGAATATCAAGACTGTACCGATCGATGTACCGGTCGATCGGTCCAGAACACAAGTCGACGGACATTGTAGAATTCGCCAACGGTCATATTTTTCATAAAAGAAAGTGTACCGATCGACCGTCTATATGTACGGTCGATCGGCCTCTAAGTCAAATGAACAATAATGATCAAATTTGAAGGAAAAAAATGTGGAATGATTTTTGGACGGCTTTCTCACTTGTTGAAGCCTATAAAAGAAGTGTCAAAGCCAGAAGGAAAGGTATCCATCCAAGCCTTGAAGAAAAACTTCAAGTTATCAAAAGAAAATTATTCCTTGAAATTTTCATTTTAAGTTTTTTCTTCTTTCTCTCTTCTTCTCTTGTGAGCTTAGTATTGTAAAAGAAAGAAGCATTTTATTTAGAAAATATTGAGAGAGCTCCTGTGTAAAAGAGATTCAAAATCTTACCTCTTCAGCGAGAGAAATAGATTAGCTTCATTGAAGGAGAGATGTGCCTTATCTCTCGAAGCGGAGAAAAGATGGTGGTGTAAAGAGCTTTTCTTTCTTACCCCATTTGGAATAAAGAAAGAGATTCTACTATAATCTCCGGCGATCTCGAAGTTGGAGCGGGGATGTGGGTCGCCGAACCTCGTCAAAACTACCGCGTGTAATTGAATTTTCTCTCTTTCTCCCTCTTATATTATTTGATGTGATCTGATTTGTCTTAATTGTTGAATTAGTTTTAAGTTTCCAGAACGTGTTCTTATGAAATTGATATTTTTTTAAAACACTAATTCATCCCTTTTTTATGTCCTTTGAAATCCTACAGCCTGTTTGGCGATGACATCTAAGTTGCCACTATATCCTGCCATTCCTATTTATTCTCTCACACCCCAATTTTATTTTCAAGTTGCTAAATTTCACACATCAGTCACTCTCATGGCATCGATAAATGACATTGCAATTGAACACTTTTCTTGTAGTACTACTTTGTTTTCTTGCATTTCGATTTTTAATTCACTTTTTCTCCTAAACTATTAAATAACATACCACTTAATTTTTCTGGTGTATATAACAATATTATTTATCATTAACTTAATTATTATTAATATTTTTATTTAATTTGTATTGTATTAGTTGATTTCTAAATAAGGAATCTAAAAATTACACCTCCACAACAAATGTGGGTTTACTTCTTTCTTCTTAATGGAGGAGTAATAGACAAAACATAATATAGAGCATAGAAAATAAATGAAAAAGATTTGGAAACCGGATTGTTCTAACTATTACTGCACAAGAGTCATGCACCTCTAATCTTTGCCAAATTAACTGTGGCAAATACATAAATCTTATCATAAGACTCGTCTATGTATCGAAAGTATACAACCCTCCACTTTTTTTTAGCAACAAAGCACCAACAAGTGTCCAAACTCCAGTGACAAATCCTAAAATTGCACTTACAAAAAACCATACCCCTTCATTATCTTCTTCTTCATTAACATTTGCATATGGTTGATATATTGGGCCACTGCAAGTGGAATTTAATGGAAAGCCACAAAGATGATCATTGCCCAAATAGATGGATGGATCTCGGTTATCGAATTGTCCACCTGTGGGGATCCTTCCGGAGAAGTCAATGAAAGAGAAGTTCATAATAGCCAAAAAATTTAAAGCTGACATGGTCGAAGGAATCTCTCCAGTAAGGTCATTAAATGACAAGTCAAGAGATTCTAAAGATCGCAGTCCCTTAATGCTCCATGGAATCGTTCTTGTTAGTTGATTTCTAGACAAGTTCAAATTTTGCAAACCAATTAGAGTTGTGAGGGCTTCAGGAATCTCTTTAGAAAGATTATTGCTAGATAGATCGATGATTGTAGGCATTCTTGTCGTAACCATGTACTTTTCGTCTCTTCTTTTTATGATTACATTAACTGCACCTTGAAGTTGTATACCAGCACTTTGGTACTGTTTCATTGGATTGAAGTTGGCAAAGGTCTTCGGTATCGGTCCGGATAACATGTTGTCTGATAGATCTATGACTTCGAGGGAAGAGAGGTTACCAAGCTCTGAAGGAATTTCTCCGTGGAACATATTTGAATGAAGGCGTAATATTGTCAAACTAATTAAAAATCTTCCTAACCACTTGGGTATGCTCCTGTTGAGCATATTATTGCCGAGGTCAAGAGCCAACAAATTAGTACAGTTCTGTAGTGCTAAAGGGAGGCCTCCTGATAAAGTATTACTCTCCAAACTCAATGATTCAAAACCAGGACTGGAGCAACCTGAGGCAGGAACATAACCAGACAAGTCATTATTGCTTAAATCGATATCGTGTTGTTATCCCAGCAGTCTGGTATCTCTCCTGATAGTTGATTGCTGGAGAGATCAATCATTTCAAGCTCCTTCAGTTTGCATATCGATAAGGGTATACTCCTATTTAATTTGTTTTTAGAGACCTGTAAGTGTCTGGTAGTCATCATCTCATTTATGTTTTGAGGAATTGGCCCTGTTATTGAATTGTTTGATAGAAATAATTCTTGAAGTCCCGATGAGAATCCTGGAAATGGGCCCTTGAACTGGTTATTCTGCAGATCAAGAGACTCAAGATGTTTTAGGTGACGGAGTGAAACAAGGAGCTTGCCGTTTATCTTGTTGTTTGACAGATCGATTGCGGACATGTTAAGAGATAAGTTCCAAAACATATCTGGCATCACATCTGATATCTCAATATTCTCCATTCCTCGAAGCCATCTAGGAAACGCTGGTCCAACTTTGCATCCGTCCAGTTTTAACTCAGTTAACTTCCAAGGGGGGCTCCATTCATGTCTGATGTCAATTGTCAGCAGGTTACCGGCCAAGTCCAGTTTCTCAAGGCTTGTGAGATTTCTGATATGCGCCTCGGTGAGAACACCATCAAAAGAATTTCCACTTAAATCCAGCTCAAGTAGCCTGCTAAGCTGTCCAAGACTTTCTGGTAGCACTCCATTCAATTGGTTGTATGAAAGATCGAGGACTTCAGGGCCTTGTTTAGTTGCGGAACCGGATGGGAACCGCGGCCTTTTTGTTCCGCCCGGTTCCATCCACTATTAGAAAAACGCGGATTACCGACGGTCCGAACCGTCGGTAATCAGCCCGAAAACCGTCGGTAACGCAGTTACCGACGGTTTTTCAGACGGAATCGATCGGAAAAATGCTCGTCGCAAACGGATTTGCGACGGTTGAAAAAAATTCGTCGAAAATATCGACGGTTCTAGCCGTCGGAACAGTCCCCGGCGGTTCGACCCGTCGAAATTTTCCGACGGTTGCAACCGCCGGAAAAGTCCCCGGCGATTCGAACCGTCGATATTTTCGACGGTTGCAACCGCCGGAAAAGGCCGGCAGTCCGAACTGTCGATATTTCCGACGGTTGCAACCGCCGGAAAAGGCCGGCAGTCCGAGCCGTCGAAATTTCCGACGGTTGCAACCGCCGGAAAAGACCGGCGGTCCGAGTCGTCGCAACTTTTCGACGGTCCCAACTGTCGAAACTTTAGACGGGCGTCGCAATCGTCGATCTTTTGACGGTCACAACCGTCGCAAATAATTTTTTAAATATAAAAAAAATTAGCGACCGGATCCGGCCGCCTGCCGCCGCCAGGCGGCCGGATCCGCCACAAGGAGGCCGGATCGGGCGCCAGGCGGCCGGATCCACCGCAAGGAGGCCGGATCGGGCGCAAGGAGGCCGGATCGGGCGCAAGGAGGCCGGATCGGACGCCGGCGACCCTCCCACGCCGGACGCCGGCGACCCTCTCCCGCGCCGGCGATCCTCTCCCACGCCGGCATCTCTCTCTCTGGTGTCGACTGCATCTGGCCTCCAGGCTGCCGGATCCGCCGCCAGGAGGCCGGATCCGGCCCGCCTAGCGGCCGGATCCGCCACCAGGAGGCCGGATCCGGCCCGCCTAGCGGCCGGATCCGGGCGCTGGACGCTGGAACCGGCCCGCCTGGCAGCCGATCCGGTCGCTGGAGGCCGGAATCGGCCGCTGGAGGCCGGAACCGGCCGCCTGGCGGCCGATCCGACCGCCTGGCGGCGATCCGGCCGCAGGAGGCCGATCCGGTCGCCTGGAGGCCGGATCCGGCCGACAGCAGAGAGAGATGCCGGCGCGGGAGAGGGTCGCCGGTGCGGGAGAGGGTCGCCGGCGTCTGACGCGCGGGAGAGGCCGATCCGGTGCTCGCGGCCGGGAGAGGGAGAGAAGAGAGGAGGGAGAGAGAGAGAGGAGTGGAGGGAGGAGGGAGAGAGAAGAGGGAGGAGGGAAAATATATAAAGGAAAAAAGTGGAAAGAAAGCGGGAAAAGGGAAAAAAAAGCGAGATAATAAAATTTTAATTATCGACGGTTTCGGCCATCGAAAATGTAAATAATAAATATTTTTATTTTATTTAGTTATATAAAATATTTATTTTTTATTTTACCGACGGTTACGACTTTTAGAAATTGCGACGAATTTTGCGACGGATGGATATCCGTCGAAAATATCGACATTCTTAATCGTTGAAAAATTAAATAATAATATAATAAATTATATAATTATTTTTTTTATTTTCGACGGTCACAACCGTCGGAAAATCCATCGAAAAAATTTAATAATAATATTAAAAATATATAATTTAATTTTTTTATTTCCGACGGTCCTAACCGTCGAAAAAGTCGTCGGAAATTGCGACGGATGGATATCCGTCGAAAATATCGACGTTCCTAATCGTCGAAAAATTAAATAATGATATAATAAATTATATAATTAATTTTTTAATTTCCGACGATCGTGACCATCGGAAAATCGATCAAAAAAATTTAATAGTAATATTAAAAAATATATAATTTAATTTTTTTATTTCCGACGGTCGTAACCGTCGGAAAAGTCGTCGGAAATTACGACGGATGGATATCCGTCAAAAATATCGACATTCCTAATCGTCGAAAAATTAAATAATAATATAAATTATTTCCGACGGTCATAAGTCGAAAAATCCGTCGGAAACGGAACCGTCGAAAAATCCATCGCAAATTACGACGGATTTAGAACCGTCGGAAACTCACGATTTTTCTTGTAGTGGTTAAACGGGAGGTGGAACCATAGTTCGTAGCCGAGAACCAAAGCACGGAGCAAGAGCATCACATGACTATATTCGTCCGCTTTTGTTCCATCAAAACACATGGAACCGTGGTCGCCACATCAGCCCGCGTTGGTATTTTTTCCTTTCGCTTGCCCTTCGCACTGTAGACAATATTATCTGACGAAACCCTCTCAACTTCGCCCCTTTTTCCTCTTCCTCATCGCATTTTTCGTTGATCGCCCGCGTCCGCGCTGTCGTCGGAGTTCCTTTCAGCCTCATCGGATTCGTCGTCCTCGTCGACAAAACCCCCAGGCCTTCGCCTTCCCACTGCCGCCTTCGCATTCCCACTGCCGCCTTCGCCTTCTCGACAGATCCGAGCGCCAACTCACATCGGCCGAACCTCAGGTGCATCAAATTCATTATCATCGATTCATGCTTCTACAAAGTCTTCTCGTCGATGTCCAAACACTAGGCATGGATCTGATTTAGTCCTTCATATTAGTTTTCCCATTTCTGCTATCCGACGAAACCCTCTCAACTTCGCCCCTTTTTCCTCTTCGTCATCGCGTTTTCCTTCGGTCGCCCGCGTCCGCCCTGTCGTCGGAGTTCCTTTCGGCCTCATTGGATTCGTCGTCCCCGTCGACAAAACCCCCCAGGCCTTCGCCTTCCCACTACCGCCTTCGCCTTCCCACTGCCGCTTTCGTCTTCGACAGATCCGAGCGCCAACTCACATCGGCCAAATCTCAGGTGCGTCAAATTCATTCTCATCGATTCATGCTATGATAAAATCTTCTCGTCGATGTCCAAACACCAAGCATGGATCTGATTTAGTCCTTCATATTAGTTTTCCCCCTACTGCTAAAACCTAATTTGCGCTTCAAGGGCGTCGTGCATCTTGCGTGGTGCTTTCGGGTAGTGTCAGGTAACTTATTCCGAACTTACACGTTTCATTCGTCCCATTACATTTTAGTTTATAACTGGAGTCGCGTCCTCAGGGTTCAGGTCATCGATTTTACTTTTACTTTCGTGGACACAGTAGGACTTCTGAATTGAGCTGCCAACATCGATATTAGGTACTAATTGAAATCGGCTTCGACTAGTAAATGCAGAAATGTTATCCTTCTCGTAATCCCCAATTGAGCTTAGATTTTTTCACTACCGATCTGCTTCCCTAAGACTGGTCAAATACACAGAACTTTGTCCAATTTATGACGATAATTTTAGTTCTTAAATGATGTACATTGCATTCCTTTTTATGTGGCGTGCATAATTTCCGAGGATATCTAAAGCAGGGAACACTACTTGTCGAATTACATGGAAAGGGGGAAGGGGAAAGCAGTCGCGAAGTCGTCGGGCCGCAGAAAAAGATGTGCAGAACGTTTGCCTAGATCTGACATATGGAGTACCCCAATGTCAACCGCCTTAGTTGGACTACTCATGCAAGAATATGTCAACGGACACATGCTAAGTGGGTCATTCCGTCCTGAAATGTGGTTAAGGATTAGGTCTAATTTTAACAAGATGACAGGGAAGGAGATGGAAGTGACACATTTAAAGAACCATGTCAAAGTCCTAAGAAGGTACTACAACTTAATCTGACAATTGACGAACAAGAGTGGGTGGGGTTGGGATAGTGTGAAGAGTATTCCTACGCCACCTGAGAATTCTATGTGGGATGAGGTTATCACGGTGAGTTGTGTCTACTACCAACACTGATTCGAAATTAGTTTTAGCAACTCCAGTCTTAAATCACTCACCTTATGCCATATTTGTATGAACAGGTGAATCCAAATTTTGCGAAAATCAGGAACAAGACTTTTCATACTATGAGACATTCGATATCTTGTATAGGGACACTCTTGCAACGGGAAAGAATGCATGCCACTCAGGGAATCCATTACAGGAGGGATCAAGAAGTTCGCATGATGACATAGTGGACATGACGACTGGGGAACACAGGAAAGAGGAAGTTCCCCATGTTCCACTGAACGAGGGCTTCGAAAACATTGATCTTGATGAAGGTAGCCAAAGCCCCCCTACAAACAATGGAACCAATGAAAGTCGTCGAACTATGTCAACCGGCAAGAGGACTCATTCAAATTCAACACCAAAAAGTGGTAGGTCCAAGAAGGAGAGGATGCAAGACTTCTTAGAAGACTTCATAGTCACCGCGAAGGAGAGGCTGTAGCTTATGAAAAGTAAAGTGGAGCGGAAAGAAACAAAAGACCGAGAGAACATTACCGAGGCTGCCTCCTACATGGCGAAGATAAACGAACGAGTTCCAAACATAGTGGGGGAAGCACGATTGGCATGCGCAACCTGCAATCCTCAATCCCATCAATCAGGACCTTTTTACTCAATGTCAAGATGATGTCTCCTTGCGTGCTTGGATGGTAGGTCAATTGTAGAATATAGTGGCAACGCTTGCGGATCTGGTCCCTCCGTTAGTGCCTTCAATTATGCATCCCCGGGCAGCACTTCAGGATTGCCCACTCTGACCCTCCCTCCTTATAACAGCTCAGCAATGTTCGGGGGTGCATTCGAAGGGTTCGGAGCTTCGCAATACCCCCCTCACGCACCACCGAATAGTAGCTACCCTATAGCGATGGGTTCATATGTCCCCCAGCGTCCACGACCAAGGAGCCCTCGAGGTGGCTAATCGTCCGAACGTGTCCCCAACTTTATCATAGTTTTCCTATTTCAGCTATCTAGTGTATCCAACTTTGTCAGCATGTTTGAAATTGATTGGCACTTTGTCTTCCTTTATATGTCTTTGTCGAGGAACTTCTGTGGCAATGTTATGATGTCTCAATTTCGAATTGTTGAACTTCAATATTCATGATTTGCAGTAATGTTGTGTGATGTGCTTATTCATGTTATCAATGTCTCCATGCTTATAAATGTGACTCGAGTGTTGTTTGTAACCAAATTTGAATACTTCAACGTGCTAGATTATTGAATACATTTTTTCAAGTTATTTTCGCCGAAGGCATGTCTTCTACTAGTGGCAACACATCCCTTGAGCTAGAGGATGATGTATTAGAAGAGGAGGTTATGACGGCATTACTTGTTGCACACCATAATGAATCGAGTGACGAATCAGAGACATTACCCATGCCGAGGAGGAGGTGTAGGACTCGACCCTACTCCGGCCATGAAGCCATCCATGAGATGTTGGCAGGCCACCCGACACGGGGTTACGAGAATTTTCGTGTTAACAATAATATTTTCTTCAAATTAGAAGAGTTGTTATCCAGTAGAGGACTCCTCACTTCATCGCGGCACGTTTCTGTGCGTGAGCAACTAGCCATATTCCTAAGTGCAATTGGATGCGTGAATAGTAATAGGGATCTTCAAGAGGCATTCCAACATTCCGGAGAGACGATTTCGCGCTATTTCAATAGTGCTCTAGAAGCAATATGCTCCCTGAGCGAAGAATTCATCCAACAACCAAGTTCCACCGTTGGTGTCCACCCCCGAGTGCGCGGGAATCGTCGTTTCTATCCTTACTTCGCGGTCAGTTTATACTACTCCACCACTACATGCTTTTTTCTCATAATGATGTCAATGCAAATAACTTGCCCTCTTATTTTGTAGAATGCACTTGGGGCTATCGATGGCACTCACATACCTGCACACATTAAGAAGTCCAAGCAAATTCCTTTCCACAATCGTAAAGCCTTCTTATCACATAATGTAATGGCTACTATTTCCTTTGACAACTCCTTCTTGTATGTGTGCACCGGGTGGGAGGGTTCAGCGGGTGACATGAAGGTCTTGAAATGGTGCATAGAAGAGGGGGATTTCATCGTGCCGGATGGTGAGTATATCGTAGTACTCTTATACATCTGAAGACCTTGCCCATCACAATATATTTCTAACTTTTGTCTGGTCCATAAATTGTGTAGGGAAGTTCTACCTTGTTGACTCAGGCTATGCAAATACCGATAAGTTTTTGGCACCATACAGGGGGTAGATACCACTTGGGAGCTTTCCACAATGAAGCGGCTACATCGTACACTAACGCACGGGAGAAGTACAATCATCGCCATGCACAACTACGTAACTATGTGGAGAAAACTTTCGAGATTCTCAAACAGCGTTTCCGAATCCTCCAACTGCCAATTCGTCATCCTTTTAAGATGCAATGTCGAATTGTCATGGCATGTTGTGTGATACACAATTTTGTAGGATGTTATCAGGGTGAGGACATATATTTCAACATGAGACTGGAATGAGAACCTCCAGAGCTTCGGCCGGATGATAGGGTTCCATGCATCGATGCTGGATGAGATGAAAGGATTCGAGGAGAACAACTACGCGACCTAATATGTGGGATGATTGCAGGCAGTCGTTGAGGTAAGTTCTTTATTTTGACGATGTGTCCTCGGCCTAAGTTCTATATTTTGAGGTGCATATTAATTTCTTCACAAATGCAGGTCATTTACTTTGAAGTGCTAGTAACTTTCTTCATCCCAACATTTTTCAGGTTACCGCGTTGCTGAACTTCCATGCTGTGAAGATCACAGTACATTCTCAGTTTTTTAACATCTTGAATCGTTCAAATTCAATCCAGTTTGATTTGTTTCTACAATTTTATCACAGATGACGAAGCTGATGACCCAGTGCTCCAATTATAAATGTCTCTACAATGATAGATTATAAATGTGACTCGAGTGTTGTTTGTAATCAAATTTCTTTTAAATTTGGCTGAACTTAGTTGTCACCTATTGTGTAAAATGCGACTACATTCCCTTGTGAACTACAATGTAAAATGTGATTCGACTTGGTTGTTCGAATGTTGGATTGTTTCATGATACTTGAAGGTTGTTCAATTGCAAACTTTGGATTGGTTCATGATACTTGAAGATTGTTTCATGATACTTGAATGTTGGATTGTTTCATGTCACTCCACTGGGTTGTTCAATTATTCATTTGTTTCACGATACATGATAGTTGTTCAAGCTTAAGTCATACTTGAATGATAAGATTTTGATACCTGTCCCAACGTCTCTGTAGTATTCTTAGCAAGATTTCAGCAGCTATTTCTTATAATTTCATCTCTCGGACGGCATATAGTTCAATCACATAAAATGATTTAGGTTATACAATACAAAGCTAGACGAGCATGCCTTTTTACAAACAAAGCACAATTCCCTCAAATCTAAGAACAAAGGAACCAAGATATACATCTCCTAAAACCATAGCCAGCTTTATTATTAAGATCAAGGGATAGAAGAAAATGGCCCTTGACAAATTCTAGGCATTGGTCACCTTCAGGGCATCACCCTTCTCTTGAAGGCTGACAAGCAAACTGTCGAAGCGCTTCTTGAAGGAATCCACACCCTCGCCCTCATGTCGTATTCTGAAATCTTGCAGTTTTATGTATATATATATATATATATTGCTTCATACAAAAGATATGATTAATTTAATGATGAATGGCAACGGCAATTCACATGGATGCAAGATGCCATGACAAATTTCTAACAAATAATGTGTAACTCACGACAAAGCAATAGGTCATCCATATAGTCAAACCTCTTATACAAATAACATGAAGAACTTAAAACTTGTTCCGCACATTCTGTCCACGTGTCGTATACACCCCTCTTGCAACCTTCATAAACCACGTAGAATCTGCAAGGACCCATCTCCTGCCTATGTGCTATGAGGTTCCTCTTGCAAGTGGAAAGAAACATATAAGTTGCAATTTATTTCAGTATAATGAAAGTTGAAGGTTATGCATAATATGAATGACACAATTCATGCTCTTACATTGACAGTTTGTTTATTACGACCCAATTGCAACTTTTAACACAAATATAATATTGCACCAAGTATGTCGTTGTCAACCTACTTTGCCTTCATGAGCGACATACATGAGCGAAACATTCGTATCTTGTGAACTAAATATAAGGCTTAATTTCGTAGTTTGTTGGTGGCAAATCAATATTTTTGCAGAAACTTAGGTCTTCATATCAATAGTTTCTTTTCGTGGAAGACTGAATTGAAGGCTCGTACTACCCTATTCGACACTTCCTCCCATCACGAATTTACATTCTGAGAGATAATAGATATGACTTCAAATTAGGGCTGAAATTTATTGTGACAGTAGTAACGAAATATGACCACAAAATCGCAACATAACATAGTACACAGCAATATGCGACGGATCATCAAACAAGAAAAAAATAGGAACGAACTCAAATGTTGCTTCATGGAGAAGGGGGAATCGCCTCAACCGGCTCCCGAGGGGTGTGAATGCGAGAGCGAGGGAGGGAGCAAGGGAAGGTTGGAGGAAGAAAGGACCTGGTCGGATTGCAGACTTGCCGGGCGACAATGCTTGCCTCCACCAAACAAGAGCTGGAGATCCTCACGAGAATGGTTGCCTCCACCGCCAACCTCCGACAGCGGACGTCGTATTTCACTCGCACCAAAGATGATTGCCGCCGGCTCGAGCGCAGATTCCGACTGGGCGATGAGTCATCCGTCGCGTGCCCTAGCCGACAATCGTCGACGATTAAAGAGAGGGGTAAATGGCTCACAAATGATTTAATAAGGAGAGGGGTAAGGTAGTCATTTTGCACAAGGGTTCCCATTTGGTTCTCCAAACATCATGGAACTGTGATGTCAAATCGAATTTTAGTTCCGTCTACTACTATCTAAACACACTCCGAACTAATCTGTCAATTCAACTATGCACGGGGAATTTAAGAAGAACCGTGATTCCGTTTCCAAACGAGGCCTAAGAGACGTCAAGTTTAGATCGGGAAAATGCCCACTGAAACTATTCTCAGAGAGGTCAAGGTGCTTTAAGCTACCAATTTCGAACAACCATCGGGGTAATGTGGTGTTTAAGAAATTAACAGAAAGATCAAGGACTTGTAATGAAGTGAAGTCAACACCAAGGAGAAAAATACCACGAATATATGATAAAGCCTCTACCAAGTGCAATTCTGAGAGCAAAGGGAGCATACCAAGCCATTGCAAAGCAGAAGATCCGTTCTTAATTAACACCTGACTGAGGTCGAGATACTGCAGAGAAGAAAGATGGGACAGCCAGGAGTCATCTTCGATCCTCAGATCACTCATGCCAGAGTCGTTGGTCTTCCCGAGGAGATCAAAGTAACGCAAGCTAGAGAGTTTGCCCAACTCTGTAGGAACAGTTCCAACGAGCCCTGCTTCTGATAGATCGAGGTGCCTCAGTCTCTGAAATGAATCGATGAATCTTGGGATGGGAGCTCCCTTGAATCTGATCCAGCTGAGATCCTAGTAAGTCAGATGTCGCAGGACGAGCAAGCATGGATTGATCTCATTTCCTCATTCGACGTAACAATCAGGACATGGAGTGTGCAGTTTTATGACGTGCCCGGTGTGGTTGCTGCACATCACTCCCCGCCAACTGCAACAATCGTGGCCAACCCAGGAAGATAGATGATCAACGTTGAGGCCAGCTTTGAACTGGAGGAGGGCCTTCCGCTCATCCTCTCTGCAGCTGATGGTGGGAGCTCCATGGCAATGACGGAGCTGCCCATTCTGCAAGCACGAGAACGCCAGCAAAGAAAGGAAAGCAGCATACTGAGCAGTGCTGATACCCATGGAATACCTACTACCGTAATCTCTTAGATGAACCAGTTATTCGCTCTGTCCAGTTATTAGCATGTAATGTCGGGCACGAAGATGCATTTGCTGTGAAGAGATGTTAAGAAGATTTAAAATTGAATCAGAAATTTGAGTCCAATTTGACGCCTTATCTGCCTTCCATGTCCACATCGATGACTTCCAACCTCTCAAAGTGTTCAACGATCGCTTTCAACTTCCACATCTTTCATGTGTTCATACGCCTAAAAATTAAAATGCAAGAATGAGAACGCCATGAGATTAAAAAAAAAAGGTAATTTAACATGAGATAGTTCGATCCATACACCATGGAGGGCTTGAGATGAATTATATTGTTAGCTTTTCTTGACCATGAAATTAAATTTGACAATGTGAATTAGACTTGGACGTGCATAAGAAACTGTTAGCCTATTCAAACTGGAGGCAACATTCAAGGGTGGCTACTGAAAATCAGTTTTAAAATATATTCGAAATTTTTTAAAATTTTAGTAGTTAAATAAAAAAATTTAGAATAAGACCACAAACACTTAGAAAAAAGAAACAAGAATTCGTTGGAAAGATATAAGATTAGAAAAAAAATATATAAATGATGAAATGAAGGAATCATAAATGCAAACATGACATCTTTAAAAGTTTTCATCTTTCGCTGTTTTAATATTTTTGGTTGAGTTTGAATCAACCATGGTATTGACAATGATGTATGCGTTTCGAGATCCGTTCGTGACACGTAACGTGGAGTGAATTTCGGGAACGTTACAATTGAGGCGAGCTTTGATTCTTTGAACTGGAGGAGGGCCTTCCGCTCATCCTTCCTGAAACCGATGGTGGGTGCTCCATGGCCATGGAGCCGTGCGCTCTCCAAGCATGAGAGTGTCAGCAGAGAAAGGAACGCAGCATATTGAATGTTGAAAAAAAATTATGAAAGAAAAAAAATGAGAATACATGAGGAGCTCATTATGAAAGAGAAAGCTACTATTATATATTATGATAGTTAAAGTGTACTACATCTTACAAAAAATCAAATACATTATGAAAGGACAAAGATGTGAGATGATATTGTGAAAAAGCAAGAAGTTAAGATTAACACCTACGATAATCCAGCAAATATGATGACAAAGAGCTTACCTATGACTAAGTTCGAATATTGTTCAGACTTGACAGACATTCTGCAAAAATCAAGCTAGGACCACGTGAGCCATTGGGCAAAGAAGAGCATGTTGAGTATTTATTTTTTGAGAGTTTTATAAAATTTAAATCAAGGTGAAGATTTATTGATGTGACTTGAATTATGTACCATGTACCCAAAATTATTAACTTATTCTTTCTCTCCCAAGGTTCAACTCATTTATGTATTGAGACTCAAAAATGTTCATTATATTAACATATTTTAAAATACTTGGAACCAAATTAAAAATGTTGGGCCCAATATGCGAATTTCGACTGGATGCGGAGGGTGAAGCTGATTCTCGTGGGGGGTGCGGGGGTCGAAGCCTCCCGCAGTATGAACCTTTATATATGAGGGTTAGAATTTTATCATAAAGTACTCTCTTTTTCTCATAATAAAATTTTTCTGACGACGGTCTCCTTTGTCTGTGGATGTTTCTCTCTTATTTACATTGATCAAAAGAGTTTTACTACGTTAAATCTTTGTGTTCAACTTCTCTTTCTTTCATTGTCTTGATTGTTCATCGATTCTCGGCATTTTACCCCCAACATTGAATGATACCCATGGAATGTCTTCTAGACGAGCATCAATTGGCTCTATATCCAGATGATGGTCACTAAATTTTAGAAGATTTATAGTTGAATTAGGAATCTGCATTATCTGTTTTCATGTACACATCCATGACTTCCAAGTCCTCAATGTTCAACAAAACTTTCCAACTTCCAAGTCTTGGACGTGTTCAGGGGCTTCCAATACTTTACAATTAGCAAGCGCAATGTCGGCCTTGATCTAATTCTAATCACAAATTGTTTTCCTAATCTATTGATTCTTTTCCTTTTTCTTTTCTAACTATATTTTTATTTGCTTTCAAACTCTTATTATTTTTATTATTTTATTTCTTTGCACACTCTAATTAGTAAAAAGTAATCCTCTTTATTACAATTGTTGTCAGAGAAATTAGAGGAGGCAATGTGCGTAGCTTTAGAGGAGAAATTAGAGGAGGTCCATTACTCAAACTCTTATTATCTTTATTAATTATTTCATTTCTTTATTATGATTGTTGTCAAAGAAATTAGAGGAGGAAATGAGGAAAGTTTCATGGGCAAGTTGACTGGTCGTTTGATGTGCGTAGCTTCCAATTACTCAAAAGACTAATCAAAACCCCACCACCATTATTTGTCGCCGCCCCCTCTATGTCGACGACACTGGGAAAGGGCGGGCGGGGTCGCTGGCCCCTGTCTACATCGAAGACGGATGCAGAGGAGGGCCGGCAACACCCCCCTCCCCCCCCCCCCCCCCCCCACCACTTGCGTCGACGACTGATGCAAAGGGGGGCCGGTGATTCCCCCCTTCTCTTTCGATGCGCACGGACCGCAACCCCCCCCCCCCCCCTTTCGCTCTTTCCATGCGCACGCCGGCACAGGGAAAGAGAGGAGGGCGGGGGTCGCCGCACCCCTCTGCATCGATGACTGACGCAGAGGAGGGCGGGCGACTCCCCCCTACCCTTTCGCTCTTTCCCTGTATACACCGGTGCAGGGACTGCGTCGACAACGGACTGGAGGCCGGCGACACCCCCTCCCCCTTCGGTGACACGTTCCAACAATATTAACTTATTCTTTCTCTCCCAAGGTTCAACTCATTTATCTATTGGGACTCAAAAACATTCATTATATTAATATATTTTAAAATACTTGGAACCAAATTAAAAATGTTGGGCCCAATATGCGAATTTCGGCTGGATTTATTGGGCCCCACATCTGAACAAATCAACTAAAAATTGGTGTTAATATCAAAATATCCAGCATGCATGGAAATTTCCATCCAAATTCGCTTGATTCGTCGCATTGAATAATATTATTAATTAAATAAATAATATTCAAAGTGGATATTTGAATATTATTATTTATTTATGTAGAGCACAGAAAATAAATAAAAAATATTTGAACATGGGATTGTTCTAAATATTACAGTGCAAAAGAATCATATACCTTCACTTGCATAAAACCATACATCTTCGTTTTTTTCTTCTTTGTCAGTAATTGTATCGTGAGATGGTTGATAAATTTGGCCTCCACAAGTTGAGTTTAATGGAAAGCCACAAAGATGGCCATTTCCCAAATAGATGGATGGATCTCGGTTATCAAATTGTCCACCTGTGGGGATTCTTCCAGAGAAGTCATTGAAAGAGAAATTCATAATAGCCAAGAAGCTTAAACCTGACATAGTCGGAGGAATCTCTCCGGTAAGACCATTAAATGATAAGTCAAGAGATTCTAAAGATCGTAGTCCCTTAATGCTCCATGGAATTATTCCTGTCAGCTGATTTCTAGACAAATTTAAGTTTTGCAAACCAATTAGAGTTGTGAGAGCTTCAGGAATCCCATCAGAAAGATTATTGTTTGATAAGTCGATACTTGTAGGCATTATTGCAGAACCCCAATAATTTTGGTCTCTCCCTTTCATGGTTACATCTATCCCGCTATCAGGTTCTACATAGTAAATAGTTTGGTTTTGTTTCATTGGATTGAAGTTGGCAAAGGTCTTTGGTATAGGTCCGGATAACATGTTGTCTGATAGATCGATGACTTGGAGGGAGGAGAGGTTACCAAGCTCTGTAGGAATTTTTCCACGGAACATATTTGAATGAAGGCGTAATGTCGTCAATCTTCTTGAGATATTTCCTAACCATGTTGGTACGCTGCCACTGAGCATATTATTCCCAAGATCAAGGGACTCCAAAGAAGTACAATTCTCTAAAGCTAAAGGGAGGCCTCCTGATAACTTATTGCCCTCCAAACTCAATGAAAAAAGAGTAGATCCCGAGTTTGTGAAAAGTGAGGAAGGAACATAACCAGATAAGTCATTATGGCTTAAATCGATATAAAAAAATCTAGTGTTGCTATCCCAGCAGTCTGGTATCTCTCCTGATAGTTGATTGCTGGATAGATCAATATCTCCAAGCATATAAGTCTGTGGTAGATCAATATCTCCAAGCATATAAGTTTGCATATCGATGAGGGTATACTCCCATTTAATTTGTTTTTTGAGACATATAAGTCTGTGGTAGTCACCAGCTCATTTATATTTTCGGGAATCGGTCCTGATAGAATTGTTTGTTAGATCCAATTTTAGAAGTCCCGCTGAGAATTGTGGAAATGGGCCTTCGAACTGGTTATTGCGCAGATCAAGATATTCAAAATGTTTTAGGTGACGGAGTGAAACAGGGAGCTTGCCTTTTATCTTGTTGTGTGACAGATCGATGAAGGACATGTTAAGAGATAAGTTCCAGAACCAATTTGGCATCACATCTGATATCTCAGCACGAAACATACGTATTTCTGAAATATTCTCCATTCCTCGAAGCCATGAGGGAAACGCTGGTCCAACTTTTGCATTCGCTCAGGGATAACTCAGTTAACTTCCAAGGGGGACTCCATTCATCTCTGATGTCAATTGTCAGCCGGTTGTAAGACAAGTCTAGTATCTCAAGGCTACTGAGATTTCTGAAATGTGCCTCGGTGACAACACCATCAAAAGAATTTCCAAACAAATCCAGCTCAACCAGCCTGTTAAGCTGTCCAAGACTTTCTGGTAGCACTCCATTCATATGGTTGTCTTTAAGCCGGAGGACTTCAAGAGACGTCAAGTTTAAATCGGGTAAATGCCCAGTGAAACTATTATCAGAGAAATCAAGGTACTTTAAGCTACCAATTTCGAACAACCATCGAGGTAATGAGGTGTTGAATACATTGGCAGAAATATCAAGGACGTGTAATGAGGTGAAGTTAACACTAAATAGAACAACACCAGGAAGAAAAGCACTTGCCAAGTGCAACTCTGAGAGCAAAGGGAGCATACCAAGCCACTGCAACGCAGAAGATCCGTTCTTAATTATCACCTGGCTCAGGTCGAGATACCGCAGAGAAGAAAGATGGGACAGCCAGGAGTCATCTTCGATCCTCAGATCGTGACCATACCCCACATTAATGGAGAGATCGAGATAACGCATGCTAGAGAGGTTGCCCAACTCTGTAGGAACAGTTCCAACGAGCCCTGCTCCTGATAGGTCAAGGTACCTCAGTCTCTGAAAAGAACCGATGAATCTTGGGATGGGTGTTTCCCAAAAGCTGATCCAGCTGAGATCCAAGTAAGTCAGATGCCGCAGGACGAGCAAGCATGGATTGATCTCATTTCCTAATATCTTGTATTCAGGATCTGGAGTGTGCAGTTCAATGACGTGCCCGGTGTGGTTGCTGCACACCACTCCCCGCCAGCTGCAACAGTCGTGGATAACTGTTATATACATAGGAGATAATAGAGCAAATATAAGAGGAATCATGCATAACAATGAGAGGCATTGTAGTTTGGAATTGACATAAGACATGTAACAACTTTAGTTTTAGTTAGTTGCTTTGTAACAGAAAATTATAAATAAAAATTAGGCTGAGAAGAGAAGTATCTCTAAAAATTATTTTACAGTTGAACATTCTTGTGTTCTTGAAGCTTGAGGTGCTCGAAACCCTCTTATGATCTCTAAGCCATTTTTACA
This sequence comes from Pontederia crassipes, assembly GCA_030549335.1. Lineage (NCBI taxonomy): Eukaryota > Viridiplantae > Streptophyta > Magnoliopsida > Commelinales > Pontederiaceae > Pontederia > Pontederia crassipes. The sequence continues at coordinate 44,328,397 of CM060197.1, read as the reverse complement.
AATAATGTTTTCTTGGAGCTGAAGGGTGCTCGAAATCCCATTGTCCTTCCTGCACTGTTTTCCCTTTTCTTTCTCTCTTGTACATGCTGTCCACCTTCATTGCTCTTCTTGGTGGTTGAAATCTGCACATCACGAAGGGTTAAAAGTCATCAAGAAGAGAGAGAGTTAGAGAGGGCTGTGGCAGACTCATCTTGTCTCACGAAGTGCTGGAAGAGAGAAGACAAACTTTTGGCTGCTGCGGGGAGAGATCTTCGTGCACTTGGACTGCTGGATTGAAGAGAACCAAGCTGCTGGCAGTTGCTAAGGAGAGGAGATCACACACATGGAGATTGGAAGATCTTGGAGATCTATAACCAGCAATAACAGATCTCATTCACCAGGAAGAAGAAAACCTAAGACTCACTTAGGAGGAAAAGAAGAACTCGGCTAACCCTAGCTTTGAAGAAGAAGGACTCACGGCTGGAAAATGAGAAAGGTGGGAGCTACAGTGCCAACCCCTGCTTTTATACTTTCTATGCTGGATTATAAGTGGGCTTAGTGGGTTGGGCTATCAGAAGCTTTAACATTGGTGCTCTTGTTGCTGTTCTTGTTGATTTCTGAAATATCTGACATCACTTTTGGCATTCTTGAAGAGGATTCCTACATATTCTTGAGGCTTTCTGCAGTTTTCTTGAGGGACTTCTACAGAGCGAGCTAAACTTAATACAAGCTTTTTCTGCAATCTAATTCAGTACACCAGTCCTTTGAGGAATTCAATAGTTCTTGATCCATCCAATACTTTCAGAAATTTTTTTATGGATCTTAAGATATTAACCTGTAATTCTTCAAGAGTTTCCTACAATCTTGAAGATTGAATTAAAATTCCAAAAAGAGTCTTCCGAATTTTCTGAGAGATTTCAGCAAGTGTTTCAATATTTTTAGAAATGAATACAATGGAAAATGAACTCAGGTGGTCAAGAATGGAAGAATCAATGAATAAATTGCAGCTTCTCATGGAAAAATAGTTTATGTCCATTAATGAAAATTTTCATATTGTTCATGAAAATTTGAATGCATTGAGACTGAAATCTGATGATTTGCACAGTAGATTAAATGTTGGTGGTGATCATAAGGTTGACGATAATATTTCAAACCATCACATGGGAAGCCTAAATTCTGATGCGTGTATTCATAATGCTAAAATGGAGCTCTCGAAATTTGCTGGAGCTAATCATGCAGAATGGATTTTCAAGGCTGAGCAATTTCTGGATTTCTATAATATTTCTGAAGGGTCTAAGATTACAATGGTTTCATCGGCTTTCGAAGGAGAGGCACAACAATGGTTCAGATGGATGCATCAAAATAAGCAATTGGACTCTTGGAATCATTTTATAAAGGCATTGGAAATAAGATTTGGGCTCTCAAAACCTGAACCTAAAACCTTAATGTAAGATTATACATCGGTCATGTTACAAGAGAAGAAGTTGAAGAATGCACAGCCAATTCCTAGTTCAGTTACTTCTGTGAAAGCTCTAAAAATAAAGTTTGACCCATTCAAATATGAAGCTAACATTTTAATGCAAACTCATGAATTGGTCAAGTCACATGAGAAAAAGTTAGAGATTGTACAGCCTATTCCCAATTCAGCTACTTCTGTGGTCCACTTCAATGCATTGTCTACATCTGTTATGCCTGTAAAAGAGTTGTTCCCTACAGACATAATGACCAAAAGTAAGGATGATATATGTTTTCTATCTCATCAAGACCTTAGAAGACACATTAATCTACAAAAATATGGATCCAATTATCAAATGGCTATTAGTCAATCAAACGATATATCTTTTATGGTTGATATCGATTCAGAAGAAGTTACAGATAATTTTTCTTACAGAGATGTTCAACATCATTTTCACTTATTTCTAAACAGCCAACAAAGGATTGTACAACCATATAGATTACATTTTGAAACAATGTATGGTCATAAACCACCAACAATTTCAGACTATATCAGAACCAATTACAGGGCAATGCAAAAGTCTTATTGCTGCAAACCCATATGAGCAGCCACTAGCTCAGGGATCAGTCACCATACATGTAGTTCTCACAAGTTCAATAAAGCTTTGGTCTAGGTCTCGATTGTCCTACTATTTTTTACAAGCTTTATCAGAGAAGTCATCATTCAGTGAGAATATTTTCAAGTTGATAATGCAATTGAGAAAGATTATACTCAAAGTTTAGACCTCAAGGATGAGGTCTGTTTTCGTTCAAGGGAGGAAATTGTTATATACAGAGAAGATAATAGAGCAAATATCAGAGGAATCATGCATAACAATGACAGGCATTGTAGTTTGGAATTGACATAAGACATGTAACAACTTTAGTTTTAGTTAGTTGCTTTGTAACAGAAAACTATAAATAGAAATTAGGCTGAGAAGAGAAGTATCTCTGAAAACCATTTTACAGTTGAACATTCTTGTGTTCTTGGAGCTTGAGGTGCTCGAAACCCTCTTATGATCTCTAAGCCATTTTTACAAATAATGTTTTCTTGGAGCTGAAGGGTGCTCGAAATCCCATTGTCCTTCCTGCACTGTTTTCCCTTTTCTTTCTCTCTTGTACATGCTGTCCAGCTTCATTGCTCTTCTTGGTGGTTGAAATATGCACATCACGAAGGGTTAAAAGTCATCAAGAAGAGAGAGAGTTAGAGAGGGCTGTGGCAGACTCATCTTGTCTCACGAAGTGCTGGAAGAGAGAAGACAAACTTTTGGCTGCTGCTGGGAGAGATCTTCGTGCACTTGGAGTGCTAGATTGAAGAGAACCAAGCTGCTGGCAGTTGCTAAGGAGAGGAGATCACACACATGGAGATTGGAAGATCTTGGAGATCTATAACCAGCAATAGCAGATCTCATTCACCAGGAAGAAGAAAACCTAAGACTCACTTAGGTGGAAAAGAAGAACTCGGTAGCTGTCAAGAAACAAAGGGGTCCTGGCTGCTGTCAAGACTAGAGGCATTTGAACTTGCACAGCACACATCTCAGAGATCAGTAGTTAGAAGAAAGAAGAAAGGATCTGCAAATCAAAAGAAAAGATCAGAAGCTAACCCTAGCTTTGAAGAAGAAGAACTCATGGCTGGAAAATGAGAAAGGTGGGAGCTACAGTGCCAACCCCTGCTTTTATACTTTCTGTGCTGGATTATAAGTGGGCTTAGTGGGCTGGGCTACCAGAAGTTCTAACAATAACCCAGGATGACAGAAGACCATGGGTGTCGTTGAGGCCAGCTTTGAACTGGAGGAGGGCCTTCCGCTCATCCTCCCTGCAACTGATGGTGGGTGCTCCATGGCAACGACAGAGCTGCTCGCTCTGCAAGCATGAGAGAATCAGCAAAGAAAGGAAAGCACCATATTGAACGATACCCATGGGACATATATCTTCTAGACGAGCATTAATTTGCTGTATGTCCAGATGGTGGTCACGAAGATTTATAGTTCAATTAGGAATTTGGGTACAATCTGACGCGTTATCTTTTTTCCATGTACACATCGATGACTTCCAAACGCTCGTGTTGCATTTGGTACGGGAATATTAAGAGAACTTTTGTTCTCGAGAACTAATTGATGTGATAAAAAAGTTTGGGTTGGTGTTTGAATGAAAAAATGTAATGATGGGATTTAAAAAGTTGATGTGATGGATAAATTTTAATGGGTGTTTGAATAAAAAGTAAGAACTAAGAATATAATTTATTATTTTATGAGGTATAAAATTATAGTAAATAAGAATATATTATTAATATTATAATTTACGTAAATCATTATATTATTAATATTATTTTTATTTGTTTTGATTAAATATTATTAATATTATAATTTACGTATATTTTAAGATCCAAATATAATATATTTTTTTAAAAAAATAATTAAATAGTTAATTAATAAAATATTTATTAATTATTAGAACTAATTATTTTATAGTTTTTAATTAATAACATTTAATTAATTATTTTATAATATCCCTAATAATGTATTAATATATTATAAATTATATATATATACATTACAAAATAATTTAAAAAATAGATGAAATTAAAAAAAAGTCAAAGATTGTGGCGCATGTTGAAAAAAAAGTCAATGCTCTTGCCGAAGGCAAGAACATTCTGCGGGAACATTTCGCCAAATGTTCCCGCGGAAGGTCACGTGTTTGTTCCCGTCATGTATGACGTTTGGAATATTTCGCGATGTTCTCGCGAAATGTTCCTATCCAAATGCACCCTCAAAGTTCAATCTTGACGGCGGTTTTCTTATTTGTTTTAAAAAAAAAAAGAGAGTTGCATTTATTATTTATACTATTTGATATTTTTATTGTAGTGAATGTTACCTCATGACCACTTATGTATTTAACAACTCATTACATATGATATAAAGTATTAATTTTGTTATATCGATATAAACGGGTCTACGAGAGATCTCTGGTGTCCAGAGCTATTAGCATCCGACTAATTCGAAACTGAAAAGATAGAACAGTAATAATTGTTAGTACTCAAATCTAAAATTACTCTAAACTCAATTTTAATATCAATTGAGCAACATTAAAATACTAGGCAAATGCTATAAAATCATTCACTATTTTTTTATGTTGACTTCAATTTGTTCTCAAATGTAATCAAACCAATGATCGATATACGAGAACAAGAGTGTATTTATAGGATAGTGAACTGTAAATCAAAATATCTCGAGATCAAATTTTATGAGTAAGAATTAGTGTAACGGATTAAAATTTTCAATTTAAGGAAAAACGTTCAAATTACAATCAAATACAAATTAATAAGAGAATTTAAAGCAAGGAATTTAAATCAATCAAAATTTAATTCGAATTCAAAAAAAAAACAAAAGGAAACATTGATGGAAGAAACAGCCGATGTTATAAAAGGGGTGAGAGGGAACGCCCTCGCCCCCTTTGGACTTCCTCATGTCGAACGCCACTTTTCCCCTCCGTTTTATTGTCCTTCTTGTCGACTCCGGCGGACACGTGAAGCAGAGCAGGCGGCTACGAACGAACAGCAATCGACCCAACCGCTTTCGATGCACGGCGACCTCCCTTGATGTGCGCAAGGACCAGGCGCACCTCCTGCACCGACCAAGGACGACCAGTGATCACCTGAACGACGATAGCAGCCCGACGAACTTCCGACGTCCAAAGTAGAGGTACTTTAGATTTAAATCCCCCTAGACAAAGAAACTTAGATCTATTGTTCTACGTAAAGATATCATCATGATCATGGATGCCATAGAATCATTTTTCATATTGTGAGTTACTCGATTTGATAGTCGAAGGTCGTCGGAAATCTAGAAGATAATCGGTGCGATCCTGCGCATCAAGCACCCGGACCGAGTCAATTACGACCCGGCCCAGGTCTTGCTTAGTCATGTTCCGAGTTCAGACAAACCCGGACCGAGTCACCTCATCGAAGGATCGATGAAGTCATCATTTCAGAACCCCGCCCGAGTCTAAGTAGACCCAGACCAAGCAGCCTCCCCGACGAAGTCGCAGAAGTGCGGCCGAAAACACGACCTCGCCGAAGACAGAGGAGGTGATCGGCGAGTACCCGACCCGAGTTGGATCTCAACTCGGACCGGGTCATACAGAGGAATTCCCCGACAGAGACCCGACCTGAGTCCCAGTCAACCCGGCCCGAGTTAACCTATACTCGGCCCGGGTGGAATGGTGAAAGTGAAATTGAGGGGTTTAGTGATAACTTGCTGATTTTTGGATTAAAAGTCAAATTTTTCAATTTTTGTTTCAACTCCCTAACTCACTCTCTGCTGCAAGTACACAGGTCAATTGTAGGTACCCAAATGTCGTATCCATAGTGATTTGAAGTCCAAGACTCTCTAAACAATCTAGATTAGCCTTATCTAAAGTTAAAAATCCAACAATTTGAAAGAAAGTTAAAATCGATTTCTAAAAAAGGGCTAAAATGATAACTGATTTGGGATTTTTGAAAAGTTATCTAAACTGAATTATAAATGCTAAATTAGAGACTCAAAGGGATTAACTATCAATGAGGAAAGTTCTCCTAGGAGTTAGGATTCATCTAATTTAATTATGTATGAAATGGAACAAGTTATCAATATGTGTCAATTTTAATCCAACTTAAAAATGAGCTGTTATCACTGCAATATAAACCAGAACTAATCATCATATTCTCATATGATTGATTAGCTAAGTTGAATTAGAAAAAAGTCCTCACTGAAATTAAGTCAATATTAAGTTCAAAAGTTTAGTTCATTGCTGAATTTCAGTAATTTAATGAAATCTGAAATGATAACATTCAATTTCACTTTGAAAATGAGGGGAATGCTTAAATCAACTAAACAGGGATGAAATCAATCAAATATTAGTGCAAATGCTTCTTGGTTTATCTCTAAACTACAAGGAAATTTTAAATCAGACTCTCAGTTGCAAATTCAAAAGAAATCCACATTTTCACTAAAGGATTGAATGAAATCAGCACCCAATTACACATGGGAATTCAACAAATTTTCATTGCTCCTTGGTTCATCTCTGAATCTCAAGAAAGGCCATAAGACCACCTCTCAGTGGTAGGTTAAAATAGGGTTTAACAATGAAAATCAGATTTCTCCTAAATTCAGGAAATCAACAACCAAAACAATTCAGAAATCAACAACATTGAAATCAGTGAGTAGCCAATGGAAATCACAAATTTGAACCATAGAAATGTCAAGAATCTTAATCCATTTCTGAACAAGATTGGGACCAATATTCAACCTCTCAGTTGTCAATAAATCAAGTTCCCCAATGACATTCAGATTTAAATGACTCAGAAATCAGAAATCAAGAAGTTCAGGAATTCAGAAATTAGAAAATCAGCAGGAATTACATATTAGAACCCCTAGGAATGTCATTGCATCTTGATCATTTCTGAACTAGAATGGAACCATAAGATAATCTCTCAATTGTCAACACAATTGGGACTCCAAAATGACAAAACAGATTTTAAGAATTCAGAAATCAGAAAGGCATTCAGAATTCATATTTTAGAAAAAAATCAGATTTCAGAAAATAGGAAATCAGAATTCTAATTGGGTTTATATCTAGAACTTGGCATTGATTCTTGATTCATTTCTGAACAAAGATTAGATCAAATTAAACACAAATAGGATCTTACAATGGCAAGCATTCATATCAATATAGATTTCAGAATTTAGAAATTAATTCAGAACTTGATTCAATGTAGGAAATCAGATTTGTTCCTAATCCATCCACAATTAATCTAGACTACTACCCTATCCTAGGTGACATAGAATTTAGCTCCTCATAATTACAAACATAGATACAAAATGGAATGAAGAATAGAAGCTATCCATCCTGGAATCAGGGCTGTTCTGCAGAAATCAGCAAGCCTTCCTCCACACTTCAGCTCCAATCAGCTCTACCCTTTGCACAATCTGCCCCCTGGTTGCAATGGCGGACCCCCCTTTCTTTCTTAGGGTTTTTAGCTTATATCTGACCTTTAATCACCCTTAGATCAGCATCAGGATGTTCCATGGTGATGTGATTGTGCCATGTATCCTGGTCCTGCTTATAGCTGCAAAAGACAGTTTTTCTGGATAGCAAAAGTAATGGCCCCCCCACCTTTTTGCAACATATTTTTTCCCTGCTAGAAGAGATAGAACACTAAGCGTCAAAGTCCTCAAATAGGAAATGAACAAATAAGGATAAGGAAAGCCACTAGGGTCAGCTCAAACATCAAATAAAATTTGATGTTATGAAGGTGTGAAATCGGTAATTAAAATGATAAGTTTGAGAACCCGGAATGATAACTTTGCATAAATTTTGGAAAATGATCAAATATGGATGGTTCAGAGCATTGAAGGTATCAAATGGATTAAGGTGGCAAGTGAGTGAAGTCAGAAATCAAATATGAATAAGATTTCATAAGAATGATAACTTGAGTGCCAAAACGATAACTTAATTGTCTTAAAAATGATAACTTGTCATAACTTTGATTGTGATTATCCAAATATGATCAAATTTGAACAGCAATGAATTAAGATAATGTTATAATGATTGTCTAAGGCTTTTGTGCAGAATTGATAGTTTTACATGTCAAAATGACAGTTTTGTCCTTTAACGATAACTTGGCATTGGAAAAATGATAACTTGTTCAAATGGATTGATAATTTTGCACAAGTTGAAATATGATCATTTAAATATTATTCATTTATGATAGTAATGGATTTAAGGCCAGAAAATCATTGAAAATCAGCTCACTCAAAATAATGATAACTTGACATATGAGAATGATAAATTGTCCTAAAAATGATAACTTGGCATAGAATTGAATTATTTATGGATTTTAGCATTTCAGAACTTCTATGCATATGGAATTAAGTATAAAATGAGGAAGATCAACTAGTTATCACAATACATGCATTCCAAACATAATTGGCCAAAAGTTGGGCAATTTAAGGGCTCGATATGGGTGAAATGCATCTAAAATGGAATAAAAGACTATATTGATCAGTTAGTGATCAAATTGACCAATACACCAAATAGGACCCGACCCGAGTTCCCCTAACTCGGCCCGGGCATTTATACATTTAATACCCGAATAAGACTTGACTCGGCCCGGGTTCAATCCACCCGGCTCGGGTTCAGTCGGACAGAAAGATGTACCCTTTCCGTTAAGCACAATCCTTCGGAAGTGGGCCTTGCCCTAAACAGAATTAGATGAAATCATATTTAGAAGCCTAAATATACAGAGAACAAAACCTTTTGAGAAAGAGGAACCCCTTTCTCTTCAGTTTTCTATGTAATATTAAAGATGATCAAAGACAAGTAAAATAAAGATGAAGATGTGGGATTGTTATCTTCCGCCTCCACTGTATAGAGCAGATATCATGGTATTGTATAGAGAGGGGCAGGTAGTCAACTGAGGAGATAGCAAAACTACTGGTCTTCAATGATCATTGTTCCTGATATTTCAAGTCTTATCCCACCTGTATCTCAAATGAATGGTGATGCTTTGGTCACACTCCTTCCCTCAGAGATTAAAGTATTGAGCCAGAGGGACAGGTAGCTAACTGAGGAGACAGTGAACCTACAGATTTCTTAATTGACCACGATCCTGGAGTGTAGTTTCGCTCCCATCTACATTCCAAATTGGGTGAGGCGTTAACTCTCACCCCTTTTTCCTTTTGGCCTTACTGGCTTCAGAGATTTAGAAAGGCACATCTGACATCTCAATTAATAAAGTCGAGCTCGCATAGGACAACTATAAGGATATCATAGTAATGTAAAAGACGTAGTGCAATTCATAATAAAGCAAATGCAGAGTAAAGTATTGTATAGCATGACAGAGACATGGTACAGTAAAGTATGGATCATAGCATTGTAAAGATAATGCAGAGTATTGTAAAGACAAAGTATCAGTATAGCAAAGAATAGAGTACAAACATTGATAATGCTAAAGTATGATATGGGATTCTTTATAGTCAATGTATGGAACCCAAAGATACAATTGTTCATCATTGATATTTTGTTTCAATGTTCTTCACTGAATCTTATTTCATCGTCTATAATCTATTGTACTGGGCATCTTTACTCATGGGTATTCGATTTTCCTACATTGGAATTTTGCATGTGAGAATGTTAACTGACGAGATGTTGAAGGGCACAAAGCTTGGATGAGGCTGCACATGACTATTCTAGCTTTAAGCTTACTTCGTTTGAATTTAGTGTTAAGAGTTTCATGTTATCTATAAATATTATGCTATTCCACTTACCAGATTCCTTCCGCACATTGAACCTTTCATTCTGACAAACTTGTTAAGTGTGATTGCTCCAGTTGTTATAGTCCGCATTAACTATTGATGTCTTTTGACATTCCACCTTTGAACTTCCGCATTAAAATATTGGTATTATATTTTCTTATTATGTTAATTCCACATATGTCATTTTATTGAATGGTCATGGTCAATAGTATAGTAGGCAGTGTAGCACTCCCGAGGTCAATTTGACTGCCTACGTGGCAGGAGGGGCGATTTTGAGAGTGTTACAATTAGCCTAAATTTGACTATTGGGACCTTCGTAAACCAAATAATGATAAATTTGTAACAAAAAAATATTTTAGCAGTTGATAATGATACAGTCACAGAGGAAAAAGATGATATTAATTTGACCATCGGAGATTAACTCATGATGTCGACCATCAAATCAATTTGTTGTGTATTTGTTTTACCGGAAAAAAACAATGTGTAGTTATTTCACATTTATACCATCTTAAAAGATGAATTAATGTTTGAAATGTTCTTTATATTCTTATGAGTAGAAAAGTTGTCGATGTGCGTGAGAGAGAGAGAGAGAGATGTTAAAACAATTGTGTGCATGTTAATGTAAATGATCCCATGACGTCCCTCGTATCATATATATGTATGACATGTTTATATATTATGCAACATATGTGATTGACTTACATTGACAGTGAATTACGTGGAATAATCATCATAAATAATCAAAGCTGCCCTTGTGCAGTTGTGCTACGGTCGTTGCCGGACTTAATAATTAATTGCCATTTTGTTATTACATGAGTCACCTATTTTTATTTAAGGCAAATTGAAACCCTTCATCTCTAAGCGTTTGAAATGGTATGACTTTACAATATTTTAGTTGTTTATATGTTATGGAATGATTTAAATAAACCCCAAAGAGGCATGCTTTGCGCTTATTAAATATAATATTTTCAGAGTTACTATAATATTTTGTATTACATAAAAATATGTACATAAACCTCATTTATCATAATCAATTTAAATTCTACTAGCATGCTCTATTCTCGGGTTGTTATTATATCTTAGAATTTATTTAACATTCATTCATTAATTATAGAATAGGACATATTGGTTTGATAGTTATAATATGCATAATGCAATATATATATATATATATATATATATATTCAATACACAAGGACTAGTCTCTAAAAGAATCATTTTGTAAAAATAAAATAATAAACATTTATAATATTTGCAAAATAGTACATTGCACGAGGATACGCCAAGGGTGATAAAAAAATAATTATGTATTAGAAAATATCACCATCATTTTAGTATGGATATAATGGCTCTCAGCCCAAGCGTTGTGGTAGGTCTGTCCTGCCATTTTTTTTGTGGCCATTCGATCACGGATCAATGGCCAGAGAAGAGGTGCGGCATTTATTCTCGGCCAAGCAAAGGCGAGACCAGTTCAATTCTCCACTCGGCCAGTGCAGTGTCATTTCGATGCCGGTTCAAATCTCTATTAAGCATGCACTTTTCGATCTACAGCACGAAAGGTGTCCCTCATTCGCATTCGCTGCGTCGTTTAATGTCCTTCTCTGGACGGTGGCGATCTTCCTCTTTGGACGATGATAGTGACAACAAACAACGACGATGTCAAACCAGGTGACATCTATCGATTATGGCCAGTTTGTTTCATTTCTACGCTAGGGCACGAAAGGTGTGACGTTAATATGTGCTATTGGAACACGATGTTGCCGCCATTGCGTCTATACGGTGACGCTAAATCATGTCACTCAATTCAACCCTCATAATTCTATGAATAAGAATATAAAATAATTTATCTATAATACATATATGTAACATATGATATAGGAACATACGTAGGTTACATATAATCACTACTAGAAAAACGCTGATTACCGACGGTAATCAGCCCGAAAATCATCTGTAACGTAATTATCGATGGTTTTTTAGTCGGAATCGATCCCTCGGAAAAATGTTCATCGCAAATCAATTTGTGACGGTCAAAAAAAAGTTCGTCGGAAATATCGACGGTCAGAACCGTCAGAAAAGGCCGACGGTTCGGACCGTTGAAAGTTCCCGACGGTTGCAACCGCCGGAAAAGGCCGGCGGTTCGAACCGTCGAAAGTTTCTGACGGTTGCAATCACCGAAAAACGCCGGCGGTTCAAATCGTCAAAAGTTTTCGACGGTCGCAACTGTCGAAACTTTCTAGGTCGTCGCAACCGTCGATCTTTCGGCGATCGCAACCATCGCAAACAATTTTTTAAATATAAAAAAATTAGCGACCAGCTCCGGCCGCTGCCAAATCTGGCCGCCCGCGGCAGGATGGGCCGAATCCGAACGCCCGCGGGGTGGATCCGGCCGCCAGCGACTGGATCCGGCCGCCAGGAGAGGAGGGAAAGAGAGGAGAGGGAGAGGGAGACGGCCGGGAGAGGGAGAGAGAGAGAGGAGAGGAGGGAGAGAGAGGAGAGGAGAGGATGGTGATATATATATACATATACATATATATATATATATATATATATATATGTGTGTGTGTTTGTGTGTGGAAAAATGGGAGAAAGCGGGAAAACGAAAAGAACGCGGGATAACGAAATTTTAATTACCGACGACTCTGGTCGTCGGAAAAGTAAATATTAATTATTTTTAAAGTTATCGACGGTTGTGACCGTCGAAAAAATATTTAGTTATATATAATATTTTTTTACCGACGATATGAACGGTAATTACGACGGTTTGGACCATCGCTAATTATATTAATAAAATATTCCTCTTATAATATTATTATATATTTACCGACGGTTACGACCGTCGAAAATTATGGCGAATTTTGCGACGGATGGATATCCGTCAAAAATATCAACGTTCCTGATCGTCGAAAAATTAAATAATAATATAAAAAATTACATAATTTAATTTTTTTATTTTCGACGGTTGTAACCGTTAGAAAATCCATCAAACAAATTAAATAATAATATAACAAATTACATAATTTATTTTTTATTTTCGACGGTTCTGACCGTCGAAAAATCCGTCGGAAATGAAACCGTCGAAAAATCCGTCGCAAATTGCGACGGATTTCTGTCCGTCGGAAATTGCCCGTCGAAAAATGACAATTTTCTTGTAGTGAATGTAGCTAATTAACACTTAGTATACAAATATACGTAGCTAACACATGTAATATAGATAACATATAATATAGGAATACATATGTAGGTACGCATATAACATATATATATATATATATTATGATACGAATATATACGTAGCTAACACATATAATATAGCTAACACATGTCATATAGGTAAGTATGGCGCCGATGTAGCGTCTAGTTGCATAGTAGTGAAGCTAAGTAGAGTCGCAACTTTCGGCGCCAAAATAATGCAAAATGCTGACGCCCATATCAACTCCATCGTTAGCGTCCCAAGTGATGTGACACTAATTTAGCGTCGACGTCTATCGATGCTAATATAGAGCTATGATATGTCGTGTATTTACCCTTTTCGTGTGAAATAATATTGGTGAAATAGTATCTCTATGGCACCACATGTAGTGTCAACTTTTGGTAACGTTAAAGCGACACTAATGTGACGCTATTGGAAGGCAATTAGCGCCATTTCTTGTGACTCACTTTCGTCGCTATAGTGACGCTCCTAGCATCAATTTAGCGTGACCATCTTTAATGATGCTAAATTGCATTGCTATTTTCTAGCTTTCTTGTATTGATTATATATATTACTAATTTAGTTTCCGATAGGCCAAGCCTTCGAAATTACCGACGGATTTTCATCCATCGATAATTTTGAAGCCCATACCGGTCAAAAATATTAATAATATGCTTGTATTATATTATATATATACATTATTAATTTAATTTAAAATAGGTCAAGCCTTTGGAATTATTGATGAACTAATTTAACATTAAAGATCCAGCCGCACGTGGCTTAGTTTTTCTATATTCTAAAAAAGTTTACAATGGATGGATCCATCGAAAACTTAGGTTGTTGTTCCGAAGGGCATCACCCGTTGAAAGTTCTGAAGGGCATCACCCATCAGAATTTCCGAAAGACGTCCGACCGTCGGAAGTTCCAAAGGGCAGCGTCCTTTAGAACTTCCGACAGGTGAAGCCCTTCACAACTTCCTTTCACCATCGGAAGTTCCAAAGGGAAATGACCCATGTAAAATTTTGACGACATTACCTGTCAAAACTTTCGATGATTTTCTACATCCATCGGTACCTGCTACAGACAAAAGCTTTTCTAACCACTACCTGTCCGTCGAAAAATTTGTCGACAATAGTTTTCTGATGGATTCTTATGGGGATCTCCCCAATCACATCTAAACTCTGATATGGAGGTTATCAATTCCTAGCCTTCCTTTGAGATCAAAGTGATAGATCCGGTCCCTTAAAACACATGATTCTTTAAAGACCCTTACATAGTGATCGATGCAAAAAGCTTTCCATTCTTTTTCACCTAGTTCCAATGGTAAAAATAACTAAAATTGGGTGCATAAGTTTGCGCACCAATACCACGCAGCTGGAAGAAGTTGGCCAGGACGAGAAATTGAATATGCTCCACCAACAAAACACGTCTTCTGGTGGCCTATATCAAAGGGTTGAAAAAGATGAATATAATTTCATGCATAGTAGTCCTTTGAGAGAGCAACAATGTTGGAGTGTCCGATGATGAGGTCTTCCGGTACGCTCGAAATTTTGATGATGAACTATTCGTCTCCAAGCAAATGGTCGATTAGTTCGCATCACTTGTCGCAGTCCAAGAACCTGAACAAGCACGGATTCTGTACGAGATGCGACACGATCTGGATGCATGCACCTCCAGTGCTTGCACATTCGCGACGACTGAATGTGATTGATCACTAGCTGATTACAATAGGTTTTTATCCCATTTTAGATTCATTTCATCTATATCGAGCCCTTAAATTGCCTAACTTTTGGCCAATTATGTTTGGAATGCAAGGATTGTGATAACTAGTTGATCTTTCTAATTTTATACCTAATTCCATGTGCATAGAGGTTCTAAATTGCTAAAATCCATAAAAATGACTATTATATGCCTAGTTATCATTTTGTAGGGCAAGTTATTACTCCAAGTGCACAAGTTATCATTATTTTGATTGAGCTAATTTCTACTGATTATTCTACTCTAAATCCATTGTCATCATAAATGAATCATATTTGAATGATCATATTTCAACTTGTGCAAAATTATCAATCCATTTGAACAAGTTATCATTTTTCAATGCCAAGTTATCATTTAAGGGCAAAACTATCATTTCGATATGCAAAACTATCAAATATTCACGAAAGCATTAAACAATCACTGAATTACTGTCTTAACTCATTGCCGTTCAAATTTTATCACATTTGGATAATCAAAACAAAAGTTATGACAAATTATCATTTTTATGGCATCAAGTTATCATTTTTGACACCCAAGTTATCATTCTATGAAATCTTATGCACATTTGATTTCTGACTTCATTCACTTGCCACCATAATCCCTTTGATGTCTTCAATGCTTTGAACTACCCATATTTGGACAATTTTCATGAAATATGCAAAGTTATCATTCCGGATTTTAGAAGTTATCAATTTTGATTAAGGACTTCATTCCTGCACAACACCAAATATCATTTGATGTTTGAGCTGATAATTCTTGCTGTCCTAATCCATATCTATTTAAATCTTATTTGAGGACTTTGATACTGGCTGTTTTGGAATTTTTAGCAAGTATAACAAGGCTGCAGAAAGGAGAAAAAGGAGAGGGGGACCACCTACTTTTTGCTGTCCAAAAAGCTATCATATGCAAATATTTTCAGGACCCGAACAGGTGGCTCACATCAGGGGCTAGGGAACATTTTGATGCTGATCAAAGGATGCACAGAAGACATATATAAGCTGAAGAAACCCAAGAATCAAGGGGAGGCCGACCATTGCAGGGTGGGGAGCAAGAAGGAAGCAAGGATTGGAGCTGATTGGAGTGGAAGGAGCTGAAGTGCTGCTGATTTCTGTCGACAGTCCTCAAGTCAGGATGATTTTCTTCTATTCTTCATTTTATTGTGTATCTATGTTTGTAATTATGAGGAGATAAATACTATGCCTCCTAGGATAGGGTAGTAGTCTAGATTAGTTGTGGATGGATATAGACAAGTCTGATTCCTGCACTGATTTCAATTTCTGTTTCCTGAAATCTATTTCATATGAACCTGATTCTTGTCATTGTAAGGTCCTGATTGTATCTACAACTGAGAAGTTGTCATTTGATCTAATCTTGTTCAGAAATGAATCAAAAATTAATGCCAAATTTCTAGGTTCTAATCCAATTAAGAATCTAATTTCCTGAATTCTGAAATCTGTTTTTCCCCCAAATTTGATTTTTGATTTCTGAATTGTTTAAATCTGTTTTCTATTATTGTTGAACCCTGATTCAATTGATAACTGAGAGGTTACTTATGATTTTATTTTTATTCAGAAATGAATCAAGAGGCAATGGTGTTGCCAAGATT
This sequence comes from Pontederia crassipes, assembly GCA_030549335.1. Taxonomy (NCBI): domain Eukaryota; kingdom Viridiplantae; phylum Streptophyta; class Magnoliopsida; order Commelinales; family Pontederiaceae; genus Pontederia; species Pontederia crassipes. Next base: position 44,312,073 of record CM060197.1, on the reverse strand, counting down.
TTAATCCCTGATTTATTGCAAACTTTTGAATGTTGATTTCTGATTTTCAATCCTGAATTCAATTCTGATTTCAAGAAATCTGTAGGATTCTCCTTTGTCATTGTAAACCTCTGATTTTATTCAATCACTGAGAGTGAATTTAAGGTTATCTTGATGTTCAGAGATGAACTAAGATGCAATGATATTTGTTGAATTCCCATGTGTAATTAGGTGCTGATTTCATTCCAATCTTTTAGTGAAAATGTGGATTTCATTTGAATTTGCAGCTGAGAGGCTGATTTAAAATTCTCTTGTAGTTTAGAAATAAACCAAGAAACATTTGCACTAATATTTGATTGATTTCATCCCTGTTTAGTTAATTGAAGCATTTCCCTCATTTTCAAAGTAAAATTGAATGTTATCATTTCAGATTTCACTAAATTACTGAAAATTAGCAAGGAACTAAATTTTGAGCTTAATGTTGACTTGATTTCAGTGAGGACCTTTTCTAATTCAACTTAGCTAATCAATCATATGAGAATATGATAATTAGTTCTAGTTTATATTGCTGTGATAATAGCCCATTTTCAAGTTGAGTTAAAATTGACAATGTATTGATAACTTGTTCCATTCCATCCATAATTAAATTAAATGAACCCCAACTCCTAGGAGAACCTTCCTCATTGATAGATAAATCCTTTTAGCCTCTAGTTTAGCATTTACAATTCAGTTTTGATAACTTTTTAAAAATCCAAAAATAGTTATCATTTTAGCTATTTATAGAAATCATTTTTCAATTTTTTCGAATTTTAACTTTAGTTAAAGCTAATCTAGATTGTTTAGGAAGTCTTAGGCTTCAAATCACTAAGGATACGACATTTGGGTAGACTACAATTGACCTGTATACTTATAGTAGAAAGTGAATTAGGGAGTTAAATCAAAAATTAAAAAATCTTAAATTTGACCCTAAAATCAGCAAGTTATCACTACACCCCTCAATATCACTATCAGTGATCATGCCAATGTGCAGATGGGCTGTGATCAACTCCAAAATGTCTCCCAAAAGAAATCATATCAGTAGCATTAGGGATGAAAATAATACTACCCACACTAGTGAGAACCAAATTCGTGACATCTTTGTTACACACTGCTACAATTTATGGACCCTTGAGTCTTCACCCCCTCCTCCAACCAATGAATGGCATCCTCTTCCCCAACTTGAGGATTCTTGGCATCATTTGCTTTCCTCTCTTATCTCTACTGATGAGATTAGGGATACTTTTTGGCAATCGACTCTTGGCCCTCATGTCTCCAACGAAATCCTCAACTTTTTTTAGGACAACCACTTACCCCTGCTAATACTTCCATTACTTTCATTCCCAAAAAGTCTAATCCAATTACGATTAAGGATTATCCACCAATTTCCCTATGCAACATCTCTTATAGAGCAAGGTCCATGATCTTGGCCAATAGACTTACACATACTCTCCCTAGTCTAATTGATAATTCCCAAGTTGCTATTGTCAAAGAGAGGTCTATTCATGATAACATTTTCCTTGCGCGGAAAATTACCCACTCTATCACTAAGGGTAGAAGAAAATTCTTTATCCTTAAAGGTTGACATGCAAAAAGTCTTTGATCGGGTATCTTGAAATGTTATTGAACAAGGTACTAATTTGATGAACTTACCCTCTGAGTTCATCATTGGATTATGACGTGTATTAAATCTCCATATATTACTTGTAATATAAATGGTACACTCTCTACTTGCTTAGACAGAGGGATCCACTGTCTCTTTATCCTAGTTTTACAAGTATAACCATAGTCCCTTTCTCTATTGGTTCTACTGACATTAGTCATCTGCGGTATGCATATCATCTTTTGGGTTTGTCTAGCTCCTACCTCTTCAAATTATAAGATGCTCATAAAAAATATTGATCAATATAAGACCCTTACAAATTAGAAGATTAACTTCCTCTATTTATTTCCCCCAAAGTTCAATGTCAGGAGGAAGACAATCATAAAAACTACTCGAAACATTTCTTATGGGTCTTATCCGTTTATTTACTAGGGCTTTCCTATTACTTACAGGAGGCTTGCATGCAACTCTATCCACCATATTACAATTAAGTTTGTAGGGTGGAAAATGAAAACTCTTAACCATGTTGACAAATTTGTCCTAATTAATGCTACTTTGAATACCATTCCAAATTACTCACTAGGTGTTGTATATGTGCCTTCTAGTTTTATTTTTTCCCTTGAGAAAATGTCTAGGGGTTTTTGTGTCCTCTTCTAGTGACAAAAAGAGGCTTACATCTCATAAATTGGTCTACTATGCATTAGACAAGAAACTTGGAGGTTTGGGCATTAAAAAATTACAACAGCGTGCTCTTTTAGCTAAAAGAATCATGGCCATCTTAAACAAGTCTAACTTTTTGTTGTCAAATCTTGTCATCAATAAGTTTCGTCTTCCCCACCCTTAACTGTGGACTTCCCCATTTTGTACCAAGCCAGCAGGCCCTAGGAAACTCATCATTCAATCTCTAGATGCCATTAAATTGGGGTTGCGAAAATAAATTAGAAATGATATTGGTACTATAGCTTACTATGACCCTTGGTTATTTAATTTACCTATAAGCTTCTTGCCTACTTTTGAAAACGTCTTCTCCCCTATTTGCTCTTTCATGATTGTGGTTTTCATCTATTATTCTTTTTGAAATGTTGATTTACTAATTGCTTGTTTTGCTCCCAGAGTCCTCTAGTATTCCAACAGCAAAATCTGTTTACAATAATATAAGTAAGCCCATGGTGTTGTCCTAGCTTGTAGGATGGTCAGGTTGGTAGATAATATGGGGACTAAAGGTTCCTCCTAAAATTCAAATGCTTTTGTGGAAGTTTGCTGGCTACTTACAAACCGAAGACTTTCCATGTTTAATCCTACTATTTCTTCTGCCTGTCTTCTGTGTGGTTATATCGAAGAATTCATTATTCACTTTTTTTTTCGGTGCTCTTTTTCCTTGCAAGTTTGGCATAGCTTCAAATCAAAAACTCACTTTACTCTCAACTATTTTAATACTTGGTGGACGGGAGTGGACCGGGGATTGGAGGGCAGCTGCACTGATCCTACCACTTGCTGTGTGGTGGCGGTCTCACAATGATGCCTTATTTAATTCTAATCTTGTGGCCTGGTCCCATGTTTTAACTTGCTATAATGAGTTGCTTCTTTATGATATGTCTAAGCGGACTTGCACCCTTTGAGGAGTTGGGAGCCCTCACCTTGGTCTTGGTTCAAATTGAACACGAATAGCTTCTTCGTGGGGTGTAATGAGGTGGGGTGGGGTTGGGGGGCGGGCAGGCTACTTGGTTAGATCTGCTACGGGCTGCTTCACTGTCGACGCTTGGGCCTTCTCAACCTTATCGTGGAAATGGATTTAAAGATTGTTGTGGATGTCATCAACAATACTCAATCTCCTCCTTGACTCTTGCATAGCATATTTAACCACATCAAAGTCATTTCTCTTTGGTTCGCTAGTCATTTCCTTGGCTGACTTAATTGCTCTTTTTGGTCAGAGGTCTTCCTTGGATGTTTTAGACGGATGTTCCCCCTTCGAAAATTCTTTTGTATCCAAATGATATTACCTTAATGAAGCATTTTTATTTTAAAAAAAAAACTCCAAAATGTCTCCAGATATTTCTGACCACTTGGGCCCTTTTTCTTCTTCTTCTTGGCTGCCTACGAGGACCTGGTGGAAAAACAATAAGAATGCTTGCTCATGTTAATACATGCATACACCCTATGGAAAGTTAAAACTTGAAAATTTTTTATTGATAATGACATTTCACCTGTTCCAGCTGAAACACAGACTGAAGGCTCCACTGCATCTTCGTCTATTGAATCGGTCTCAGGATTCACTCCATCCATCGGCAGATCGACTAAACGAGGCAGACGAGATGGCGACGCCAACGATCCATAGCATTTAGATGATACGGGGCAAGAAGAGATGAGCATGGATATGGGCTCCTGCAACCAAAGAAATCTCTTGTTAGTGTCGTCTTCGCGAGCACGTTTTTATAGGATAAGAAAAAAAAAACTTGATCTCAAACTTGATAAGTGTAAAGCTATAGGGGTGTGAGTGGATCAAGTTAAATATAAGGAATATGAAAATAGAATGGATAATATCAAATAAGTTCTAAAAAAATACATTAGCCTTCACAAATCTGTAAGTGCACAGATTAGTGCTTGGGTTTAGTTTTACTAACTACTCTAAATTAATCTTACATTAAAAATATTAAAAGAACAACTAAGCAAAAGTGGAAAGATAAAGACATAATCAAATTATAATTAACTCTTTTTTATGTTTTAAAGTGATTGATATAGAATAAAAATTAACTACTTAGCTGAACTCTAAAGTGAATTAACAATTAATGATAAATTTTCCTTCCAACGAGGTTGTCTGAGTAGGATTTGTGTCTTGTTCTAACAATGTTTTGGACAGTGTGAAATTGATTTTATCAAGATAATATTACTTAATATTTATAGTAATTTTCAAGATATAGCAAACTTATGTTTTTATTTTTATTTTTATTTTTAACCCTCTTTTTATTTTGGTTTTTGCTCTCTCTCTCCAATAATTCTACAGTGCTAATCTTCGTCAATTTCCTTTTTATTTTATTTTTCATCCCAGTTTCAAATCTTTTCCCTCATTTACGTTTTCTTTTAAATTTTTTTTTGCGTCCTTATTTTACGTTCTTTTTCATTAATTTTTTGTTTTTTTTTTCACTTTTGAACCTAATTGGTTTTTTTTTGGGTTCATCAATTTGTACACAGCTCGTTCAGCTTTTTGAATCTAAAATTATTTTCAAATTTTCATGCTGTGAACGGATTAAACCTCAGCTGCTTGGTCCGAATCTAACATCGTTATCAATTTGCCATGTAAGGAAAAGAAATTTGGAGAGAGCATGGTAATAACTCCTGCGAATATATTATTAGAAAAAAAAAAAGAAAACTCAAGTCCGAATAGGATTTGTGTCTTGTGGTAACAATGTTTTGGTCATAGTGAACTTTGATTTTATCAAGATAATATTACTTATAGTAATTTTAAAGATATAGCGAAACTTATTTTTTTTATTTTCGTTTTACTTTATTTTTTAACACTTTCTCTTTTTATTTTGATTTTTGCTTTCTCTTCAATAATTCCCCAATGCTAATCTTCGTCACTTTTCATTTTATTTTTTTCATCCCAGATTTAAGCATTTCCCTCATTTACGTTCCTTTTAATGTTTTTTTGCGTCATTACTTTACTTTCCTTTTTATTGAAATTTTATTTTATTTTCACTTTTGAACCTAGTGCCCCCTAACTTTTTGCAAGATTACATAGTACTATATATATATATATATAAAGCCCCATCCCATAATTTTGTGAATTTGACCTAATTATATAAGTCATCCTAATTTTTTGAAACATTATATACAGTAATATATATTACTCTATAAATAATGGTAAGCTCCTCCCCTAATTTTGCGATCTTAACATAATTACAATATGTTATTGTATTAATGAGAGAGTATATTTGTATATTTATAAAAGATTTATAGTATAATATGTGTATTTAGGAAAATATAATATATGTACATAATTTTGACTCCTTTATAAAAAATTAAATTAATTAGTCAACTTATAAAAAAAGTTAGTTACATATATGATATATCTTCCTTTAACATGATAAACATAAAAAAGAAAAAACATATAGATGATAAATAAAAAAGTATTTTAATCTAAATAAAATAATAATGATAACTAAAAGTTATTTTTTCATATATGTTGACTCTAAAGTAATATTTTTATTTTATTAATTCAGTTAAAAAGATAATATATATATTATAATATGCATCTTTTTTTTACTCTCTCCTCTCATTTTCATCGTAACTCTAGGTCTCGAGTTTGAGTTCATATGAATATAAAAAATTTCTATTGAGAGTTTCACCTGCGACCGGTAGGTACGCGACACGGGACAAACATACCGAATTAGTTAACCTCGATAATAATTTGATCTTCAATCTGTGACAATGTGCATGTGTATTAAATCGTTGGCACCGCTTCCGAGATCGAAGAGGTTGGCTATCTAAAAAAAAGTTCAAACCTCGCTTATAAGCTATGGTACTCACGTTCGGAAGATTTGTGTTCATGAGAGTACAAGTATGGAAGAGAGGAAGATAAAAGAAATTGAAAGAGCACTAGAATAATGAGGTAAGGAATGAATTATGTGATGCGACAATAGGTACTAATCCATATTGGATTATATATTATATGGCCATAATCAATTGAATATATGTGGTGTAGTATATGTTGTCATGTCACGTAGTGATATAACAAGAATTTATAAAATTTAATTAAAGTACTAAAGTATGATTAATAATCATATTATGATAAATCATATTCTCTTATGTTAAACTATGCATGTGATTTGTTAAGATTGGATTTAAGTCTAGTGAACCAATCAAATGTCGCCAAGTGGCATATGAAAATATATATGCGTGTGTAACAAAAATTAATATATAAATATGTGAATAAATTACATGGATTATATTATACTACTTAATATCAATTAGCGATGAAATTAATGATTTTAAATGTTAAATTTTAATTGGATAAGAATTTCAACTCTTGACATGCAAGCTACCTAGCAAGCTAGCAGCTTGTCACCTCATGCTTAGACTATTTTTCCAACCGACCTATTCAAGTGATAAAAAATTGAAAAACTTCGTATGATCTTATCCTTATCTCTAGATAACACATAAAAAATTTCAGACCACGACTCTTTTCATGGACGTTGAAGGAAATTCGAGAAGGAAGATCATTAAAGGTAAAGATTCTAACCCTAGACTGATGGTGTTCTTCCTAAGATTTTCTTTCATATCAATTCATCCTTAAAAATTATGAAGTTTAACATATAAAATAATCTCCGAGTCTAGTTTACATGAGATTTGGAATCATGTTAATAGGAGTTATGAAACGAAAGTTATGACATTAAGATTAAAGTACTATCACTCTATCCGTCAAAATTACTACCCGAATTTATAAATTATGTATTAAATTCAATATGTCATGAAATTATTTGATAATTTAGGATGTTATAGATATTGATGTTAGGTCTCATTGACAATTGGAATCACTAGAAAATGATATGTGTAGCGAAAGTTATAAATATTTTATCGAGTCTTACTCAGTTTGTCAAGATGGAGCTTATTGGTTAAATTTATTGTGCTCAATACAAATAGATATAAATTCAAATAATTTTATGAGTTGTACCTTAGGATGCTACTATTTGGGAAAATTAAAAGTACCAGAATAGGAAATGTTTATTATTTTATATAAATCATAAAAGTAATGTTACTCAGCCTGTCAGAACATAGAAAAAATATAAAAGTTAGGCTGAATGTTGATTTTCATGAGAGCAAATCATAATGAAATAAGATATGAAACTAGATTAATATCTATGTAATATAAAAGTAAAGAAAATTGAAATGATGTCATTTGATTATGTATACGAGAAGATATGAATTTTTCTTTACTATGTGAATAATCTGTCATAATATTAGGTCAATCCTTATGTTTAATAGTTAAAAGAATAAATGTTTAAGGTTCATATACCATTTCAATTAATTGTGTTTCATGTGTGATAGACTTCTGTTCAAAGCATAGAAGTGATGTGTTTCTTATTATTATTGTATAGGAGTAGAAGAGTAAAGTAGTGAAAAATGAAAGGAAAAAATCCTAGAAGATATGCTTCGTACATGTGTTTTGAACTTTGGGGGGAATTGGGATGATCATATAGCTCTTGCTGAATTCGCTTATAACAATGACGCCAAATGAGGCATTATTTGAAAAAAGTTGCATGTCTCTTTTTTGCTGCTAAGGTATTGAGAAGTCATATGCCCACCGCGCGTGTTAGATAGAAAACTTGTAGCTCTCATATTCCTCTATTGGGATATGAAGAGAGTTTGATATGTGCTATGTATGAAAAGTAATTTTGTATCTTGTAAAATGTAAATCTTTTATGATGATATGGTGATGTAAATCCTATGGTTGTTCATGCTCTGAATAATCAATATAAATTGTGTTGTTTGCTTATATGTGTTATCATTTTCTTGTATTATCTAAAGAAGTTATGCACAATTTTTTTCTAAAAAAGAAAATTATTTGGTCGTCTGTAATCAGTCGCGAGCTCTAATTTAAATCACCGTTTAAATCGATGTCGTGACAGTTATGATTTAAATGTATATTTTTTAGGATCTCGATTTATTGTTTCGGCTCGTACATAAATGATTGTACATATAACTCATTTTCAATGCATTTTTGTGGACATTACCAAAATTATTAGTAATTTCTCTTATACACATTATCATGAGGCATTTGAAGATATCTGTCTCCTTCCATTATACAAATATTGCGAATTTGCGACAGATATTTTCGTCGCAAAATCTTCGAAATTCGTCACAAATAAGATAGATATTTCGACAGATAGATTTTTAAGAGGTAAAAAAGGATAACTACTATTTTTTATAGTCTTTTAATAGATTTTATTACTACTTTTATTAGGCTATATTTGGCATAAAAATGCTTTTTTGAAATGATATTTATTTATTTGTAAATTAAAGTTGGGTTAAGGATTACATGTTGAGCTATTTTTTTTAAAAGCTAGTTGAAGTAACTTCTAAGCCTTTAAAAAGCAGTGGATGAATGTTACATTATAATTCCCTTTTTAAATGATCAACGATTGGGATAAACTGTTAATACAATAAAAATATATTGTTCTCCAATAACAGAAATTTCATTCACAAAATTTTCATTAAATGGTTTTAATAAAATTTTAAATCAATGTTATTAAGAAATAATATATAAATTAATAGATTATGTTATATCGTGTCATTTTATCTTCATCAATTGATCGTTAAATTCATCAAACTAATCTATAACAAAAAAATATATAAACGTTTTTTAATATTATCACAACTATAAAATTACTAAAATTTAATATTCTGAAAACAAACTATTAAAACAACTGATATATATTTTGTGTCCGAAAAACCATCTAAGTTTTTTTTTTTTTCGCGTGATGCGACGAAGGATGACAGGCCGGCCGGGTCGTCATCGAACCGAACAGACCAGCTGGGTCGGTCTTCTTGGTAACGCTTTGATATTCTTTGGTCACGTTTAATAAATACTATGAAGAAAGATTAAAATAAATTGTAACGTTTCATATAAATATTTTGTCTTGTATGTAACGTTTCACATTAGTTGCGTCGTAACGTTAAAACGTGATAAAGTTAAAACGTTTATCAATAACGACGTCGACAAGAAACGTCACTGACAGCCTGAATCCCCATCTCGACTCACTCTCGACTTCCCCGTCGCCGTCACCGCCGCCGCCGCCGCCGCCGTCATCTTTCGCCTCTCTCCGCTTCAATTTCTCCATCGTCGCCTGTGAGCATCTGCAATCCGCCGTAGTGTCCTCGGTCTGGATCTGTGACCCGACAGTGATCGACGTCTCGACGATTTCTCCGCCGGTTAGATCTGTAACCCCTCCCATTGATCTGCTACTCAACGCTGTCCCGCCGCCCAGATATACTACGGTGACACAACACCGACGACATCTGTTCATCTTGCAATCAGGTTTTGTAATTCTTTTGGGGTTTTAGATTCTCACTTAATCGTGCTATTAAAAGCTGAATACTTCATTCTATTTATTCCATGAAGCCTTTCTTTTTATTTATAATTGTAGCAATCCGTCGGTTTGATTTATAATTTTACCACCTACTTGTTCAAATCAATCTGAAATGTCTGTCCTGGCATCAATCATACTTTAACAAGTTTCTTATCAGAGTAATATTACTAGTAAAATGTGCTCCTGATTAGAATTTAGAACTTGCACACGTTGGTAGGATTGCATCTCGGCTTGTGACACTGTTATATACAACTCATGTAGGTTATGCTTCTTGTCAAATCACTGCTTCCAAACTTTGATATGATTAAGTTCATGCGAAAATGACATCCTTATCGACTCATCCTTAATGTAATACAAAAAAATCAATATCAGCACATATACAATTTAAGTTGTCTTAATAATAATTGTACTTTCCCTCATCCGTAAGCTCAATTAGAGGACAAGAGAATTGAAGAATTTGTGCAAATTGTGAAAAGTGTAATTGCAGAATCGTAGTCGATTATGATATAGATTCAATATTATCAACATATGCATATTCTAAAACAGTTTCTTAGGAAAATGTGAAAAGTATGTTCCAATGACTACGTGATAGACATCAAGTATGATAACAATGAAAAGAATGATGTGGTGAAGACATTTGTCTTCTCAAGAAAAGGAAAAAAAATGTGACACACTTGGATAATGAATATTTTTCGAATGCTTATTAATATCTTGTTGTGTTGTATACATTTCATCAAGTAAAAGTCTGTTAAATCTTTTGTTTTTGAGCAAGCCATTATTTCATTTTCATTTTTTACAGTTTGCACTTTATGAACTTTTACTCAGGTATTTTGCACTACCTTGCATCTTTTTCAAATATTTTTAAAAATAATATGTTTGTTCTTATTGTAGTATTATAATGATGGAACTTCGAAAGGGGCCACGGCGCAAGAGAGGAAAGGCATTTCAGAATAGTCGAACTGATGTAGTTGGCATATTGTCACAATTACCTGAACATCAAGAAGATTCTGCTTCTCAACAAAATCCCGAGGTCCCACAACCCAAGAGAGGAAAGACAAGTCATAATAATCGATCTGACACAGTTGTCATATCTTCACAACTACCTAATGATCAAGAAGTTTCTGCTTCTCAACAAAATCCAAAGTATTCACAATGCAAGAGAGGAAAGACAAGTCAAAATAATCAACCTGACATAGTTGTCATATCTTCACAACTACCTGATGATCAAGAACTTTCAACTTCTTATCAACAAAATCCTAGGGGCTCGCAACGCAAGAGAGGAAAGGCAATTCAGAGTAATCGATCTGAGACAGTTGTCACATGTTCACGACTACCTGATGATCAAGAAATTTCAGCTTCGTATCAACAAAATCCTAATAGACTACAAAGCGAGAGAGGAAAGACAAATCAGAATAATCGTTCTGACACAGTTGTGGTATCTTCAAGGATACCTGATGATCAAGAAGTTTCTGCATCTTCTCAACAAAACCCCAAGGATGCACAACACAAGAGCCAAAATATAATCCTGACTAATCGATCTGATGTTGTTGACAAATTTTCAGGACTACCTGATGCTCAAGTAGTTTTTACTTCTTCTCAACACAATCCTGAAGGCGTACATGTAGTTGGTGGTGATGCATTGGGTACGACTCTACCTAGTATTGCTCCATAACAATGTTATATCTATATTTTAATCTAGTTTTGAGCATAGCAAACATACTATATTTAATATTGCTCCTTCTGCAACAGCTGTTTCAGTTTCTGTTCGTGCTTCTAAGAGGGGTCCTTATCGGGGTTATTCACTTGTTAAGGATTGCATGCGGCAAGGTGAAAAGATAAAAATTGAGTTCACCGCTGATGGAGGTCGTCCACTCACAACAACTCAATCAGCAAGAATGGCCTCAGAGGTTGGCAAAGCTTGTAGGGATTTACTCCCCTTGTATATTGATGGCGATTGGAGAACCCTTCCTTTAGAAGTGAAGCATCATGTTTGGGAGCGTGTTCAAGTTAGTACCATCGATTCCATTCAACAATTTTACCTTTTAAACATAAGTTTTGTATTATTATTTGAGATTTATAAAGCAAATATCTGTTAGAAAGATTTGATTTCTTTCGAAGGAGAGAAAGATTGGATATTTCCTTGAATAACACGGAGATCTTGAACTTTATTGTGAAGCTTGTGACTCTGTCTACCTTGCAAGTATCATTCATGCCTTAATCCTCCTCACAATCCTAAATAAATGTTGTTGTTTTTTTGGTTTTTAATACATGATTATGTTGTTTAATATGATCAATGCAGTTACAGGTTCTTTTGAGAAGAATTAGATGAAATAATGAGGTTCTATCATAACTGTATGTAATTTTGAGTGCTGCATATTGAAGGGCTCAGCTTAATTTCTGGATTGTTGCCTTAAAGAAAGGTTTCTGTGAAAGAAGACAAAGTTTCTTCTTTTATATTATAGACAAAGTAATTGGTCATGACCAATTATAAGAGCTGCAACATTGGGCAGCGAGAGCTATTTGAATCCGTGGAACACTATCTCCAAATGCAGTAATCCGGTTGGGGTTGGTCTTGAGTTGGTTCGTTGATCAATTTGATGTCAAGATCGAAACCTCTCTAATTGCTTCATTTCCAATTTTGATCGACTTGGGAATGATCCGTGAGTCACATGGCGAACTCCTAGGGCACCCAGCCGGCAAGGCCACCCATCGCCGGGGGCTCCACCATGGTGGTGCCACTGCCAGCACCGGCGACCTCTCTAACGGTGCCAAATTTATATGTTGGTTTTATGTGGGTTTAATAAAAATTTAAATTTCTCTAATATGTTTCTCTTTTATGATAATGCATGTCCTTTTTATATCATAAAAAAATAAGTATTTTAGTACAAGAGCTACTTGAACGTTGCTTTCACAATGACCTTCATAAATGAGTGGCTCAATGTTCATAAGATTCGACAGGATTTTATGCTGGCTGTCGGGGCCTGACACAACCCTCCTCCTTTATCCGGGCTTGGGACCGGCTATAAAATATAGGCGGAGTTAAATGAGTGGCTCAAATATTGTGATTAAAAATTTATTAGCCTCTATAAGGATCTTAGAAAAGTTGACTGATCCATAATGATTCAAATCCATTTCATGCACATGTAAATTAAGTACAGACATCTTTACTGAATTAATCAATAATTTGACGTTAACAGGTACTTGTGTTTTTGTTTTTGAGAGGAACAGGTACTTAACAATGATTTCATTTCATTTGCTACTTCATACATTTAATTTTGGGTATAATATACTTTTTACAGAATCGTCTAAATTTGGATGACATAATGACCAATCCAATCAAGTTCCGTGCTGCGGATCGATGGATGAGCCAGCTGCATAAAAAGCATCGAGCGGATGTAAAAAAGAAGTGGAAAGAAATTGGAGATCTTGCTCGACCTGCTGGTTCCAACGATGATGATTGGAGAAGTATAACTCACAAGTGGCGACAAGAGCTTGACGAAGAGAGGGAAATTTTACTTTCTGAACGGCCAACTGAAAAGGTGATATTTCAATTTCCTTAATGTTTCTAATTTGAGCAGTTAGTTAGATATGATAATATAACTAATTGAAATACAGAGGACAAAAGTTATGAAAGCTAGAGATGCTCGTAAGGCCGTCAAATATCTACATCGGGGTGGCTCCAAATCTTTTCAAAGTCGAAGAAATGAATATGTGAGTTGTCGAATTATATATAGTACAGTATTTTTTTTTCTCTAAATCATCCAAGTCATCCGTTCATTCATTGTGTGTTATAGATTCAGAAATTTAACAAAGTGCCCGATGCCATTTTGTTTTTTAAACAAACACGTTACAGTGATCCTAAGCCAGATGGATCAGGTGGTTGGGTCAGTCAGGATGCTGCAAAAGCTTATGTAAGTTTTCCTCAGAGTGAAAAAAAGCTTACGTAAGTTCTAATTGTACAATGATTTGAGTCAAATGCATATGATTGACATTTATTATATGCATTTTTTCATAGGAGAAAATGGTTGAAATGCGTTTGGAATCACTGTCATCTGACACACCCATATCTTCTAGTGATATTGTTGACAAAATTATGGGTGCTGCTTCAAGGTCAGATTATCATCCTGGACAAGGATATGGGCCGCCATCTGTTGGGAAATCATCACGAAAACCATCACGACGAAGAATCATGGAAAGTGAATTTGAACAAAAACTGATAGATACTAGAGCTGCCTATGAATCAGAGATTGTCGCACTAAAACAAATAAATATAGAGCAACAAGACCACATAGATGAGGTTTGTATTTTTATAATTCAAATAAACATAATTTACTACAAAATATAAATAATTCATTGTTGTAATTTAGAATTTTATATGGACAATTATATATGTTTTTTAACTTGTTAGCTTGTGCGGACCGTGGAAAAACTCATAAAGAACTTCCCTAGCACTTCAAGGGAGGTACCAAGGAGAAAAGTGTGTGTTCCTCCCTCAGTTTCGCTGCACATCGATGAAGATGAAACAAATTCAGAAACAGATTGCCGTGAGCCCTTATTTTGCTGATTATGTAGATTATGAAATACATGAAATTAATTCAGATTCAAGTTAACATCTGGTTTTCATATCTAAAGTACTGAAGTGTTTAATGTACTTTTTGAACTTTATTTCATTACAATGTTGTCTATGGTAGTAGTTCACATTATTGTTGCATCTTGTTGGAACAATCTCTTCATGCTTCTCAATTGTTATTTATGCGTTCATTTGTTATTGTCAGCACTCATAATTTCTTCCACTTTTGCAATATATTTGTTCTAATTGCTTGTTAGAAATTGCGCTTGAGGAAGGAACCCTGGAGTTTTTTTTTTGGAAGAAAAAAGATGATTGCCAGGAAGCGCAATCATCCATGTTTGTTAAAATGCGGCAAGATTGCATGGTACATAAGGTTGTCATAGTCGATCAAACAGACAATCAACTCCCTCCCACTGTTAGCCAACTTTGGTGTGAAGGATACAATATCCATAATATAGCATTTCTCCCCTCTAAAAAAATACATCATTTCATTCTGCTCCAATGGACCATAAGAATGCAATAGGTACTATCGGCATGGTCTAGAAACATATGTCTGAATAGTTTGATTTTGGGCCCCAAGTCTGAGTGGCATCCAGAAATCTAGTGAGGAGCTCACATCTAACAATTGACAGCCAGTCACCTGCCAAACCCACTCGAGTCATTGAACATTCGAAAGGTAGATGGTCCAACTCATTTGATGAATCACATGAAACAAAAGATACCTCTGCCTCTGGTGCCCAACATGATCTATATGCATTTTAGTAGGTTATCATTGTAGCAGTCAACTCCGCCTATGTTTTATAGCCGGTCCCAAGCCCGGATAAAGGAGGAGGGTTGTGTTAGGCCCCGACAGCCAGCGTAAAATCCTGTCGAATCTCATGAACATGGATCAACGAATGAGCGGAATGACGTCGTATGATCCATGTAGCTGACCTCACCTAGTGGGATAAGGCTTTGTCGTTGTTGTTGTATCATTGTAGCAGTCAATCCGTAGCTCCACGTCATCCATCTGATTATTACTCTCCATAAGCTGATATATTCTTCGAACAGAGAATTGTCCGTTTGCAGATATCTAGGAACCCTAGCGAGACATGCCAGGAAAAATTCTGTCTAGTCTCTTTAGAAGAAGAAGAAAATCCTCTACTTTCTTTTCTGAAAGTGCAGATGTGAAGAGAGGTGTTCATACTCAAGTCCTACCAACAATCCCAACCATACTCAAGTCCATCAGAGATATGACCATTATAAGCAGTTATAGCCAAGGACCATAGGGAGGCCTCCTGAGGCATCCTCGGGGCTAGACGGCTTCTTGATTTTCTTTTACTGGGAGTTTTGGCCCGTGGTACGTGATGATGTGATGACAATCATCATAGGAGTTTACTAGTGAGAATCGGGGCTTTGAACGCCTCAACCGATTCCTACTTTTTATGCTACCCAAATGCAGTCCGGCGAAGCAGATTGAGAACTATAAGGCGATTGCCATATCTAGCGCCATCTACCTCTTGTGTCACGGGGCACTGGCTACAGGCTTTGGGAGCCTGATCTGGTTCATCCAGCATGGTCAGTCTTCATTCAAGATGAGGCCATTGCCTAAGATGAGGCCATCACCTGTAGCTACAACATAGCCTCTGAGATTTTAGCATGATGGAGGATTGATGGTTGCGCTTTCCTATGCAAGGTTGATTTTTCAAAGGCATATGATACGCTCTCATAGTCATTTCTTTGGCACTCATTGCAAGCTAGAGGCTTCCTTGAGACCTGGATTGGTTGGATGAAGCGCTTCATTCTCGGCCTTGATCAATGGGGCGATGGCAGTTGATTGGATTGGGTGCAATCTTAGAGGGGTGTTCAATAGGGATGCCCACTTATCTCTATGATCTTTGTACTGGCGGTTGACGCCCTTACCAGATTTGCTCAGACATCTTTTGAGATTGACCTCTTCAGTGGCTTTGTCGAGTTTCTAGTTCCTCTCCTACAGTATGCAAATGACATAGTTTTCTTTGTCGAGGGCACCAATATGAAGGCTAGATGGGTGGCCATATTGGTGGAGCTCTTTGATGCAGGATCCGATCTCCAGATCAACTATGCCAAGTCTTTGTGCATCTCTTTTGGCATGGCCCCAGGTGATGCATTGTGGAGCTTTGGACTCCGATCAGTACCCTCACCTTTCTGAGCCTTTCCCTCTTTGATCGCCACATTGGTTCAAGGGGGTGGACCCCTATCATTGAGCGATCAGAGCGCAGACTGCAGGTCGAGGTTATTATCACAGGGTGGTAGGCTCATACTTCTCAGATCTGTTCTTGCTTCCGATTTCCTATATGTCCGTTCTTCGGATGCCTACCCAGGTGCTGAGGCGTTTGGATTCTCTTAGGAACAGATTCTTTTGGCAGGGTTATAGTAGTGGCAGGCGAGGCATGCACCTTGTATAAGCTACTTCATCTATGAGTTATATGATTAGTATGATCATGATTCATGCCATCAAATTAATTGGTTGGCAAAAATGACTGCTTTATCTCAGAAAAATACTGCTCTTTTTTGAGGAGAAAAAGGATGACCATCAAAGTTTGTGATTGTCATCCATATATATATATATAAACTATGAAGTGGAACTCATGTACAAGTGTGAGCTCTCAAAAGAGAGCAAACAAAGGATGGAAAAGTGTAGCAGCTAACCCAAAAACCACTCCCGAAGAAGAAATGAGATGTAGTGTACAATGCGCTCAGCCTGACATCTCTCCCCACAAAAAATAATCCGGTTACGCTGAAGCCAAATGGCCCAGGAACCAGCCAAAAAGGATGCAAAAGGTGCTCTCCATCTCTGCCTCTGTCGAACCAAAACTCGGAAGGACTGCCATAAAGCCTCAGGGTCTGAGGGGATGAGGCTCCCGACTGTCGTGCGCTGCCAAATGTCCCGTGATGTCGGACATGCAAAAAATAGGTGGGTGATGTCCTCCTCCGCCTCACCACAAAGTACACATGAGGTGTCTGCCAGCGGCGCCCATCTAGCCCTATACCTCCTCGTAAGTAGCCGGTCCCACCGCATAAGCCAAGCAAAAATCTTGACTTTCAGCGGCACCCGAGATCGGCAGACGAGCTTGTAGTCTGTCCTGAAATCCTCCGTCAGCACCGTGTCAGGAAGAACCGAGTGTAGTGGTGGCGCGCCGACCAGGAGTCCGACAGCCAGACCCATCCATCAGCCCTAGATGGCTCAGGACGGAAGGGGACTATCCCCTGATGCAACACCAAGAGCTCGGAGAATCGCTGATCAAAAAGTGCTGATCTAAAGAGGGGTCCAGGAACCGGAGCCCGGAGTCCCCGACCACGTCTCCTCCACCGTTGCCCCAGGGTGTGTCGCCAGGGCAAAAAGGCGAGGATAGGCCTCCGCCAGTGGGCCCCCGAAGGACCAGTCATGCCGCCAAAAGGAGAAGTCCGTCCCAGACCCGAGGGTAGGGGTCATGAATGGGCGCACACGAGGGATCAATGCCGCCACCCCACGCCAGAAAGAAGATGCCCCACGGAGCAGAATAGTCCTCGACTCCCAGGATAGATCTCGCCCATGGCAGGTGAAGAAAACCGACTGCCACATACTGTCCTCAGGTCCCATGATCCGCCGAATCCACCGAGCTAAGAGAGCCCAGTTAGTATAGCGGAGATCCCGAACCCCCAGCCCACCCTAGCCAGTGGGACGACAGACACTGCTCCATGCGACGAGATGAACACCTCTGCGGTCTGGGCCACACCCCTGCCAAAAGAATCTGCTCCGCAAGGAGTCTAACTGCCCAAGGACCTGAGCTGGCATCCGGAAGACCGTCATGAAGTATGTCGGAGAGGAGGATGAGGCGCCCCCCCGGATAAAAGGCGTGAACTCCAACCCTGAAGTCTCTGCTCCATGCGCTCAATAACAGGGGTCCACCCACGGGAGCCAATATGGTGATCTAAGAGAGGGAGGCCCAAATATGTGATCGGCAATGAGCTAATGGGTGTGCGTAGCTCGACAGCACACCGGGCAGCCTCATCAGGAACCATGTCAAAGTGGATGAATGAGGACTTGGCATGGTTGATCTGAAGGCCGGACATCGCGCCGAAGAGCTCAATAAGAATGGCCACCCGACGAGCCTCCTGCTCGGAACCCTCTATAAAGAAAACCGTGTCATCCGCGTACTGCAGGAGGGGGACCAGGCCCCCCGCAAAGCCGCTGAATAGGCCCATCTCGTAGGACTCCTGAGTACACCTGGCGAGAGCATCAACCGCCAGGACAAAGAGCATAGGAGCCAATCGACAGCCCTGGCGAACCCCTCGCTGTGGCTGCACCCAGTTTCCGGACCTCGCCCCATTAACTAGGACCGAGAAAGAAGCGGTAGTGATGCACCGCTTCATCCAGGAGATCCAGTCCTCTGGGAACCCTCTAACCTGCAGACAATGCCAAAGGAAAGACCATGAGAGCGTATCATAAGCCTTGGAGAAGTCGACCTTCCATAGGAAGGCGTGGCAGGCGGTCCTCCTCCAATGAGCGATGATCTCTGAGGCAATGGTATGGCTGTCGGTGATAGCCCGGCCCTAGATGAAAGCTGACTGCGTCGGGTGGATGAGGTGCGGGAGGACCTCCCGAAGCCGGTTCGCCAGTACCCGAGCCACCAAAAGATAGATGGCATTGGATATGGCGATCGGCCGAAAGTCCACTCTCTTTGCCGGGGTGCGCTTCGGGAGTAAGAACAGTAGGGACCGATTGAGGCGATCAAAGCCTCGATTCCCACTGATGAACTCCCGAACAACCGCCATGATGTCCTCGCGCACCACCGGCCAAAACTCCCGATAGAAGAAGATCGAAAATCCGTCCGGGCCCGAGGCGGCGTCTCCATTGAGGTCCCGAAGTGCCTCGGTAACCTCATCCGCAGTAATGGCCTGCAATAACATGGAAGAGTGAGCGTCAGTAAGCCGAGGAATATCCCCCGAGGCCCATCGCCAGGGGCTCGGGGTCTGCCTGCGTGTCGATGCATGGTAGAAGGCTGTGATGGCCACCCCGATACTATGGTGTCCAGTAAACCGCTGGCCCTGCACCTCAATGTGGTCAATCCTGTTTGCCCTCCTACGAGAGCTCGCATATAAGTGAAAGAATCTAGTGTTGGCATCGCCCTCCCGAAGCTAGGTCTATCGAGATCGTTGCCTCCACTGAATCTCCACTATCCGATCCTGCAGCTGAATGGTCTCCTGTGCCTGTCTGCGGTCATCAATCTCTGCCTCCGTGAGGTGACGGGAATCCTCCAAGTGGTCCATCCGAGAAATCATCTCCAAGGCATCCGTCCTGCGCCTGGCCCGGTCCTCCCGGATCTGTCGTCGGTGTTGAGGAAAGATCGCAGACTATCATGTCGAGACGCAAGAGTCCTGGCTGCAAAAGCTGAAGCCGCCACACCCTGCCAATGCTCTGTAACCAACTGTCGAAAACCATCCTCCAACAGCCAGGATCGCTCAAAACGAAAAATCGAACGCTGCGTTTGACCGTCATTGGACCTCCACATGAGGGGAGTGTGGTCCGAAAACGGTCGGGTTAGAGCCTGAACATCTGCCAACTGGTGAGCCTCCGCTAACTCCAATGATTCCAGAAAGCGGTCAATCCTTGATCTGGAAGTCGGTGCGGCTGTGCTCCTCCATGTGAATCTGCAGTTGGTAGCCGGGAAGTCGACTAACGACTGCGAATCTATGAAATCTCTAAATCCCTCGGCTCCGGTATCTCTCCCACTTCGCCTGACAGGGCGATCCTCCATGTCCAAAGTGACATTAAAGTCACCCCCAATCAGCCATCTGCCATCCGGGAGATGGGAACGCGCACTGCGTAGCTCCTCCCATAGTGAATCACACAAAGCTGCCGAGCAAGGACTGTATACACATGAAATGAGATAGTCGTCACCATCCACCTGGCCCCGCAAGTGAGCAGTCAATGTAAACCTATCCGTCCAAGAGCCCACCAGAGAGAAGAGGTCTGTCCGCCAGCCGATAATACAACCCCCTGACTGGCCAACTGCATGGAGAGAGAGATGCTCTGTCATGCATGAACCACCAATCTGTGTCCAGACCCCCATGCCACAATCAGCCAATTTGGTCTCCTGCAGAAGGACCACGTCTGCCTCCCATTCCTTGAGGTAACGGCCTAGGATCCGACGCCTCCCCGGATCCCCCAAACCTCGCACATTCCAAGTGAGGACCTTCATAAGGAAACTATATCACTTCCCTGGCGACCTCTGACTAACCTCGAGGTCCTCCCAAATCTTGATCGTGGGTGTGCAAGGCGCTGGAGTGGCCGGTGGAGAAGCAGCCGTGCCCTTGGACGTCGACGTGTGTGGCGAAGCCTTGCACTCGGCGCCACGAAGGCGACCTCGTCATCGTCGTGCCCCTCCAGGAGCGGGACGGCCCGATCCCCCTGCTCCCCTACAGAGGCATCCTCCGGCGCAGCTGTCAAAAGTGCCTGCTGCCGATCTCCGGTGGCCAGCTGGGACGCGTCGCCCGGAGTGGCATGAAACTCCTCCATATCCTGGCAGTTTGTCTCCAGAGGTGGCGGCGCAGACTGCTGTGGGGGAGGGGGGGGGGGGGGGGGGGGGCGGTCAACGTGAAGGTTTGGGCGGCTCTGCGTCTCTGGTACTGGCGGATATGGGCTCCTTGTCCACCTCCGACGGGTGACCCCTCCAGGTGGTCGCCCATGTGGTGAGGGCACGCCTGTGCAGGGGGCCTTTCCAGGGTTGGGATGTGGAATGTTGGGGTTTGGGCGATTAGGGGATGCTGTGATGGAGGCGGCGTCGATGTGGCAGTGGAGCTGGTGGTGAGCCGCCGGGGATGGCAGAGGTGGGGTCTGGCTCGGCAGTGAAGAAGGAGGTGGTTGGGTTTGGGTTCGAGTGTGTCCGGGCTCGTCTTGGTGGTCGATGGCGCAGGGTGAGCCCTGACCGGGCAAGGGGTTTGGCTGTGTTGGGTGCAATATGAGTTTGATTTGAGACCACCTGTGAGAGGCAGTCCGGGTCAGGCGTTAGCTTTGTGGTTTGGTTCACGGGTTCGGAGGGAGGTTGGGCTTGGGTAGCGGTTTGGTTCAGGTCTGCTGGTGGAGTGGGGGTTTGAAATCTGGTACGGTCATCACGTGCGTCCGTCCTCAGCATCTGACGACCAGCCTGGCTGGCAGCTGGCGGTCGGACGCCTGACGAGGAAGATGACCGTGGCTGATGGCCGGCGACCACATCCGCCCATGAGGCGGTGCCATCCGCGAACTGCAGTCTGAGGGTAAAGCAGTTGGCACCAGCACGGAGAGTCATCGTCGGTGGGAGAAGGACGTCCGGGCGGAGCTCGACATCGACAGTCGTGACAGAGAGATCCGGCGACCCGATAGCTGGGAGTGCAGCAGAGATGGGGTTCCCAACCTGACTGGCCACCGCCATCGTCACCTCCGGCCGATGGAGGTGGAGCGGAAGGTCGAGGATGTTGATTAATCTGCGATCTCCAGGCGGTGACTGCGCAGCGCCGTCCCCTGTTTTCCATGGCCGCCAAGCAACCCGGAGTTGCGGTGACACGCAGGTCGGCGCGGCCAGGAGGGAGGCATGCTGCTGCGCCGAGTAACCACAGAGACGGGGAGATGCGACTGAGGTGAAACGGCGGCGAGGGTCCTATTCCGGCGATGATTGCAGAGCGGAGGATCGCCGTCTCCATAGGGAGATCACTGAGTTCACCAACGACGCAGTCACGCAAGATGTCGACACCACGCTGAATCTCCTGCGTCCACGGGATGGTGAGAGAAGGGACCGTCAAGGTTATCCCATTGACGGGCGGCGGCGTCTTCTCTCCCATTGACGGCGGGGGGTGGGGCATCATCTGAGCATGGGGGCATGAGGATCGTTGATGTTCCAAACCCCTACAGCGGATGCAGCGCAGGGGACCAATGCAATGTCATGCGAAGTGGCCATCCTGGAGGCATCGAAAGCAGTGCGTTGCCGGACGAGGAGTTGCGCGGGGTTCAGGGATGCGAGCCATGGTGGTCCAACCATCGTTGAGGCGGATCTCCCGGCGGCGCATGAGGTCGAGATGTTTGCAGGAAGGATGGCGCCGCCGGCGGGGAGGCACCGGAGGCGGAGATGGCGCCGCCGACGGGGAACGCTGGAGACGGGGTGGCGCCCACGGCAGGGACTACCGGGGACGGGAGAAGGAAGTCATGGAGCGGTCCAAGAGCATGGTGCTGTAGACATCCACATATGCGTGTGTATATATATTTTAAAGAAACTAGTTTAGTAATATGTCATGAAGTGTGTAATTAAACATATGGTATTTGCAAATTAGTTATCACGATCACAAGTTATGCATGACAATGAACATGTGCAGGTTGTCTTCATTTCATGCATCGAGGCTTGATTGCCCACTACACCAAAGTGATAATTCATATTATTAGTTTTGGAGGAGGGAAGATAGAAGCTATACATGTAATGGATGAATGAACTAGAAAGACAACTGGAATTTGAATAACACTCTTGTTGTAAATTGCTTCTTGTTGTAAATTACTTGGGAATAAAAACATGACCTGCTGAATGTCTTCCATATTATTTGGTTGGTTTCCTAAACTAGTGGTGAAAATGATCTTTAAACTAATTTCTTCATTATTACTTGTTTATACTTGATTAGACGAGGAATGGTCATGTCTTACAACAATTTGGTTCGAAAGAATTTATAAATGATATAGGTGCTAGAAAAGTACCCAATAAAGTTAAAGGGAAATTCTATCGTACTGTTATAAGACCGGCAGTGTTATATGATAGTGAATGTTGGGCTATGAAGGGACAATATGAACGTAAAGTGGGGGTAGCCGAAATGAGGATGTTGAGATGAATGTGTGGTCATACAAGATTAGATAAGATTAGGAATGACCATATACGTGAACGAGTCCGAATGGCTCTTATTAGTGAGAAAATGATAGAGAATCGTTTGAGATGGTTTGGTCATGTTCAGAGAAGACCATTAGATGCGCCAGTAAGAAGAGTAAATCAAATAATCTGAGTCCGATTAAAAGAGGGAGAGGGAGGCCAGGGCGGACACTTGACGAACTAGTAGAGCAAGATCTATTGGTGAATAATATACCGAAAGGTTTGGTTACTAATAGAGCGGAATGGCGTCGTATGATCCATGTAGCCGACCCCACCTAGTGGGATAAGGCTTTGTTGTTGTTGTTGTTGTTGTATAGGTGCTATGAAGCACAAATATCTAGAGGAGCCATGTAGCTCTTTTTTGAAGGACAAAGGATGGCTATGGAAATGGGGTAGACAAATGATTGCCATAAGTTGTCACTGTGCAATAGTTGAAAGAAGATTTGGTGCTCTTATTGTATAATTGAAGGGATATTTGAATGGTCTGAATGACATTCTTTTGGCTTAGCTTCTGAGGAATATTTCTTCATATTTCAAACTGTTTGCCCTTATTTGTACTTTTGTTTATCCCATATGCTTTTATATGCATGACATGTGTAATCATATTTTCCTCATTCCATCTTTTTTCTTGTGAGGATGTCTATTATTCATGTGCATTTTTTGGGATGTTTGATCATTTCTTTCTGGAAATAATGTAGTTTGCCTTTTAATATAAAGATCTGGTAAGTTTCTAATTGAGTTTTACTTATATAGGATGAAATCATGGAATGCAGTTCTGTATATATTCTGAAATGCATTTGTTAATTTCCTTACATATTGAAGCTTCAAAATTTGGTGATGGTGTTCACACATCAATTGAAGTTATTGATTCTCTACTGCATTGCATCAAAACCATTTTTTATCAGATGGTTGTATCATTTGTTTTTTCATAAAATTTATTCTCTTATCCAAATCTTTGTTATTCTCGATTTTTTTTGGATAAGACGTTTTTATTCCATTGCTAGATGCTATCTACCTGAAACTTTTTAGACTCGATTAGGACGCCCAATCATCAGTTGAAACTATTTATCTATGTTTGAGGTGAAGAAACTGTCTTTTAATAACTTGCAGATGCATAATTAGACTGATTGGATTGATTGTTTTACTTCGCTTATCTCATTAGATTGATTGTTCCTTTACAACTTTGCAATAGGAAATGAATGAAAATTCAGAGGATGCCACAAGCCAGTCAATCTTGTCCGATGAGCATGTCCTTCAAGTTTCAAATAGTAGAAGATATTTGTTCATATCCCGTCTGAGGAGGTTGAAAGTATATTGAAGATGTGTGAAGGTTTTCATTATACTTGCAAGATCTCTTAATGTACTATTGATCCTAACCATTTACTATACTAATGATTTTCCAATTGGTATTTGAAGTCAACAAATCAAATACCTGGAGCTGATGATACAAAGAAGACTTGGGAATCATAGTGACGCAATCATCCTATAATGCTCGAACTTTCAAAAGCTATTCTCCAAATTGTTGGAGGATCTGAGCCTCTAAAAGAAATTTCTACATATTTTTATATTCTTTTCATGTAATGTTTGTACTTGTCATATATTAAGCATGCAATATGGACGTAGATAGAGCTCAGGGGCAGGCACACATCAACATTGTGGTGTGCCAATGCAAAAATTAGTTACAAATGGGGCGTCTGGGATTCTATTATTATGGAACTCCCTCCTTAGACGAGCACAGGTACTTGTTATATGTTTGGTAGGAATAATAGTTTTTTGTTTGAAAACATATAATATTGATTTCGTCTAATATTTTTTCATTGAATCAAAATTTGAATGGAAATCTGTAGGCACTAAAACTCAAAGTGAGATTGGGATTTGTTTTCTGGAGTCTACATTTGATCTGGTTAAGAATTTATCGTCTTTTAGGTTGAAGAATGTTCAGAGTAAAAACAACAGGATTAATCTAATTAATTCTAATGGAAGGATGAATATATTAATGGAGGAGAAAAAACAAGATTTCGATGGAACAACAAATTCCTGATAAGAAAATGGCGGATTTTGATGTGTTTGCGTGGGTGTGTCTGTTTCATGTCACCTTCAAGTAAATTAACATTATGGAAGGAGAGAATGGTAATTAAGATAATAGATGCACTGAGAGATCACATTGAAATATATATATTTTTTTCAGAAAAATCTGAAAATATTAGGAACTTTAATTATGATTTTAAATAAATTCTATTTTTTTAAAAAAAATAATTTACTCGTCAAAACTCTTCTTAGAATTCTGAAAAGATCAAGGTGATTTAGGTTTCTAAGGTGGCAAAGACAAAGTGGCAATTCACCTTCAAAATTCATAGAAGATGAGGACAAATTTATTACCTTATGGGTGTGTTTGGTTTGCGAAATATTCTCAAACACACTTACGTGGCGTGAGTTTGACGAAAATATTTTGACAAATGTTCTCGTCAAATATTTTTGCCTTCGGCCGAAGGCAAGAACATTTCTTTTTTTTTCAATTGTACCGTCGCAATTTTTTTCATCTATTTTTTTAATTATTTTACAATGTATGTATATATAATTTATAATATATTAATACATTATTAGGGATATTATAAAATAATTTATTAAATGTTATTAATTAAAAACTATAAAATAATTAGTTCTAATAAATAAATATTTTATTAATTAAACTATTCAATTATTTTTAAAACAAATATATTATATTTGAATATTAAAATATACATAAATTGTAATATTTAAAATATTTAATCAAAATAAATAAAATAATATTAATAATATAACGATTTATGTAAATTATAATATTAATAAATATTCTTATTCACTATAATTTTATACTTCATAAAATAATAAATTATATTCTTAGTTCTTATTTTTTATCCAAACACCCACTATAACTTATCCATCACATCAACTTTTTAAATCGCATCGTTACATTTTTTTCATTCAAACACCAACCCAAACTTTTCTATCACATCAATTAGTTCTCGAGAACAAAAGTTCTCTCAATGTTCCCGTACCAAACGCAACCTATGGGAACATTTCGCAAGAACATCGCGAAATGTTCCCAAACGTCATATGTGTACGTGACCTTCCGTGGGAACATTTGGCGAAATGTTCCCACGGAAAGTTCTTGCCTTCGGCAAGAACATTTGCTTTTTTTTCAACTCCAACCATAATATTTGACTTTTTTTTAATTTCATCTATTTTTTAATTATTTTATAATAGATGTATATATAATTTATAATATATTAATACATTACTAGGGATATTATAAAATAATTTATTAAATATTATTAATTAAAAACTATAAAATAATTAGTTCTAATAATTAATAAATATTTTACTAATTAAACTATTCAATTATTTTTTAAAAAAGATATATTATATTTGGATCTTAAAATGTACGTAAAATATTAATAATATTTAAAATGTTTAATCAAAATAAATAAAAATAATATTAATAATATAATGATTTACGTAAATTATAATATTAATAATATATTCTTATTTACTATAATTTTATACCTCATAAAATAATAAATTATATTCTTAGTTCTTACTTTTTATCCAAACACCGACTAAAACTTATCCATCACATCAATTTTTTAAATCCCCATCATTACACTTTTTCATCCAAACACCAATCCAAACTTTTCTATCACATCAATTAGTTCTTGAGAACAAGTGTTCTCTCAATATCCCGTACCAAATGCAGCCTATAGAGTGTAGACACTACATTATGCAATGAAACTCCTTGGAAAAGCTCATTATAAGAGAAATCTAGGAGTGTTCCGATCCGGTGAACTCGAAAATCCAATCCGACCCGACCATGACCCGACCAAGGAAATATTTGCACATTCTTTTGCACATTCAGAAAATAAAAGGAAATATTTGCACATTCTTTTATCCTCCTTTTATATCATCCTCTAATTAGGTTAAACAAAATTCAAAAAGTAACCCTCCTACTCAATCGTTAGAGTTATATTATGTGTGTTACAAC
This sequence comes from Pontederia crassipes, assembly GCA_030549335.1. Classification (NCBI taxonomy): domain Eukaryota; kingdom Viridiplantae; phylum Streptophyta; class Magnoliopsida; order Commelinales; family Pontederiaceae; genus Pontederia; species Pontederia crassipes. The sequence continues at coordinate 44,284,895 of CM060197.1, read as the reverse complement.
CACGATAAAGGCACTGTAGTCACTTGGATAGAGTCGTAATGACTAATGAAGTATGTGAATCTCTGCTACAGCCCAAAGGCTTGGCCTGGAGGATTGATTGGATCGTACTGTTTGTGTGAGCAATACGACCGATCGAATTCCACTAGAGCCGTAGGAGATGCACTACAACTTAATGATGCCTGTTACAAAATTAATCTCAACTATGCCACAATCATAATATGCTTTGCTGCGATCATTACAGTTTGGCCATAATATGTTGTGCGAATGCTATAATTCCCTGAAAATCTACCCTCCTGCTACTCATAATTGGGCTCCTTTTATATTGGCGTTACCTATTAATACTTCTTCTTTGGATTTGGCCAGTTCACTTAACCATATCAAATAACAAATAATGAATTTTCTTACATAGAGTTGAAAGTGATTTAACTTTCTAACTTCTTTTCCAACGTGTCATAAAAAAGCCAACCAACTTTCAAATAAATATTACATAATAATAAAGTGTCTTATGATCCCATGTGCAACTAACCAATGCATATGACTCCATCCTTATATAGAAGGACATAGAATACACATGAACATGCGCGATAGATTGTAGCGCTATATTGGCCCAAAATGCGACGCTAGATTAGCATCACCCTTAGCGATGCTAAGTCGACTCTAAAACAAGAGGCAATATTAGCGCTGACGTCTTGAGCTATGTTGGCATCAACATATATGATGCTAATTAGCGTCACTTGTCTTGCGACAGTAAATATACACGATATTAAGAGGCAACATTGGCGTCAGCGCCTTGTGCTCTTTTAGTGTCGACCGCTAATTTAGCGTCACATGATCGCTTCGTTGTAGACGCTAAGTTAAGAGGCAATATTAGCACCGACATTTTGCATTGTATTGGCGTTGACACGTTTCGACGATAAGTTAGTGTCACCGTATTTTCGATACTAAATATGCACTATCATGGGGAAATTACTTAGAAGTACATTTTGTGCAACAACTCTTTCTATCCGATAGAAAAGGATCCCATGATCCGAAATCGATCTTACCTGGATCGCAAATCCCAAGCTTGTCTATGAAGAGCTGATCTAATTGTATAACTAGTTTCTATAATTGATTTCTTTTTTGTAATATTTTATAACTTTAATTAACTTAATTTGTCTTTCAATATTTTATAGGTTATTAATGGCTCACTCACATATTTAAAAATTTGAGATTTAGATCATGGATCATAGAAACAAATTTTTAGCAACTATGGCATTATAATTAATGGATACGGATTCCATATAATAGAATATAGTCGACAGTGTTCAACTATTAATAGTGGCATATGTGTTCTAGAAAGTATGTGCGGGGATAATGAGTTGGATTACTACGTAGATCTATGCTTGTGATTATTACTCGCGACTCCAAATATTTTTGTTCCATTCCTTTCGTGATTACATGTACCCCAATATTAAGACCTAGATTTGGTCCATTATAAGAAGGCTTCATTGGAGTGAAGTTGGCAAAGCTTTCCGGTATGGGTCCAGATAACATGTTATCTGAGAGGTCAATGACCGCGAGGGAGGAGAGATTACCAAGCTCGGTAGGAATTACTCCATGCAACATATTTGAGTGAAGGCGTAATATTGTCAAGCTCCTTGAGATATTTCCTAACCATGTTGGTATGCCCCCACTGAGCATATTATTCCCGAGATCAAGGATCACCAAATTAGCACAATTCAATGGTGCCAAAAGGAGGCCTCCTGATAAAGCATTGCTCTCCAAAATCAATGATGCAAGAACAGATCCGGAGAAAACTGAGGCAGGAACATAACCAGATAAATCATTATTGCTTAAATCGATTTCAAACAATTCATTGTTGCTATCCCAACAGTCTGGTATCTCTCCTGATAATTGATTGCTCGAGAGATCAATAAATGCAAGCTCATTCAGTTTGCATATCGATGAGGGTATACTCCCATTTAATTTGTTTTCAGAGACATATAATTCTCTGATAATCATCATTTCATTTATATTTTGAGGAATCGGCCCTGATATTTTATTGTTTGATAGCGATAATCCTGGAAGTCCCACTGAGAACTGTGGAAATGGGCCCTCGAACTGGTTATTCTGCAGATAAAGAAATGCAAGATGTTTTAGGTGACGGAGTGAAACAGGGAGCTTGCCTTTTATCTTGTTGTTTGACAGACGGATTGAGTACATGTTAAGAGATAAGTTCCAAAACCAATCTGGCATCACATCTGATGTCTCAACTTGAGGCATACTTATAGTTGAAATATTCTCCATTCCTCGAAGCCATGAAGGAAACGCTGGTCCAACTTTGCATCCGTCCAGTTTTAACTCAACTTAATTTCCAAGAGGGACTCCATTCATGTCTGATGTCAATTGTCAGCAGGTTGCCAGCCAAGTCCAGTTTCTCAAGGCTTGTAAGATTTCTGGAATGCGCCTTGGTGAGAATGCCATCGAAAGAATTATCTCTTAAATGCAGCTCAACCAGCTTGTTAAGCTGTCCAAGACTTTCTGGTAGCATTCCATTCAATTTGTTGTATGAAAGCTGGAGGACTTCAAGAGACGTCAAGTTTAGATCGGGCAAATGCCCAATGAAACCATTCCCATAGAGGTCAAGGTACTTCAGGCTATGAATTTCGAACAAAGATCGAGGTAATGTGGTGTTGAATTCACGACCAGAGATATCAAGGACGTGTAATGAAGTGAAGTTAACCAAGAAGAAAATCACCAGGAATATAAGTTAAAGTATCTTCCAAGTACAACTCTGAGAGCAAAGAGAGCTATTAATAATGTCTTGAATCTGAATCCAATTGGTCCCCCTACATAGTCAGGCGCTTCAGTAGACGCCCCCCTACATAGTCAGACGCTTCAGCAGAATTCTTCCTACGGGTGTCCTATTTTCAGGGGATTTATTTAGAGTTCCAGTCCGTATGTAATTCCTATCATCTGTCAAAGGAAGTGCCTATATAAACTCCCTAGGGTCTAAACAGAGACCTATCCTTGTAATCATCGTTATTCCATAACAAAAAGCCGCCGCTATTTTTCCTCTTCGTGTTCCTCTGTGTTTCTGCGATCCCTCTCTCCCTCTTTTCGTAACAAACTGGTATCAGAGCCTAAGGGTTTGTCAGCGATTCTCGATCAGCAGAGAGATGACGTCCCACAACGTGAAAATTTAACGGTAGGAACAGTTTCGGGTTGTGGCAAATGAAGATGTGGGCACTTCTAAAGCAACAAGGAGTCTGGGCGTTGCTCTCAAGCGTGTCGAAGAACAAACCAAAGGAGGATGACTCGAAGGGCAAAGAAAAGGAGATCGACCTCGCAACTTTGGCAGCACAGGAGGAGAATGCGCACTCGATGATTCTGTTGTGTCTGGCGGATGAGGTGATAATCGAGGTTGCAGATGAAGAAAAGACGGTCGGTCTGTGGTTGAGACTCGAGAGTCTGTATATGACGAAGTCTCTCACCAACAAGTTGCTGTTGAAGCAACATCTGTTCTCTCTCCGCATGCAAGAAGGTACCCCTCTGAAGGAACATCTTGATCAGTTAAATTCTTTGTTGATGGAACTCAGAAATATCGATGTTAAGATCGAGGATGAAGATGCTGCCATAATTCTGTTAGTTTCACTTCCTCCATCATATGAGAATTTCGTTCAGTCTATGATTATTGGGAAAGAAACTATAAGTCTGGAAGAAGTAAGATCGAGTCTCCATACTCGTGAACTTCGGCATAGGGTATCTGAAAATTCTACAGAGACTCAGGCCGTGGGTTTGATATCAACCGTGGAAAAGGGACAGTCCTCGAATTCAAAGAAATCCAACTCCAAGAAGAAGAAAATCACTGCGAAGGACTTCTGTAATTATTGCAAGGAACCAGGTCATTGGAAGAAAGATTGTCCGAAGAAGAAGAAGGCCCCCGTCGCTGCGATGGCTCATGAAACAGGGAATTCCGAAGATGATTTGGTTCTGGCTACTTCTGATCAAGGATGTCTGGAGGATAGTTAGATTCTGCATTCGGAGTGTTCCTATCATATGACTCCGAATAAAGAGTGGTTCTCAACTTATCAGAAGATTGATGGTGGAAATGTCATCATGGGCAACGATGCAGCCTGTCAGATAGTTGGGATCGGTTCTGTGCAGATCAGGACTCATGACAATCTTGTGAGGACGCTGACAGATGTCCGCCATGTTCCGTAACTGAAAAAGAATTTGATATCACTTGGAGTCCTCGACTCTAAAGGGTGTCAGATCAATGCTGCTGGAGGCATCCTCACGATCATGAAAGGTGATGTTACGATTCTGAAGGGAGTCAGACAGAAGTCCTTGTATGTATTACAAGACAAGACAGTCACTGACGTTGCTGCAGTGGCTAGTTCATCCGAATCAGATAGGTCCAGACTGTGGCACATGCGGCTTGGGCATATGAGTCGGAACGGGATGAATATCCTCAGCAAACGAGGTCTTCTAGGAGAGAAGAAGATATCTGAAATCAACTTCTGTGAGCACTGCGTATTCGGCAAACAACGATGGTCTCAGTTTGGCAAGGCAGTGCACAGGACGAAGGCGACACTTGACTACATCCACGCTGATTTTTGAGGTCCCTCTCGTGTTCCATCATTAGGAGGTGTGGGATACTTTCTATCTGTGATTGATGACTACTCGAGGATGACTTGGGTATTCATGATGAAACACAAGAGTGAGTCCTTCAAGGCCTTCAAGCAGTGGAAGGTTCTGGTGAAAAATCAGACGTCAAAGAAAGTGAAGCGTTTTCGCATTGACAATGGTTTGAAGTTCTGTTCTGCTGAATTCTACCAGTTCTGCAAAGATGAAGGCATTGTCTGACATCGCACAGTCAGATATACTCCACAGCAGAATAGAGTTGTAGAACGAATGAACATGACACTTCTGGAGAGGGCAAGGTGCATGCTCTCTAACGCTGGCCTGAATAGGACATTCTGGGCTGAAGCTGTTAACACAGCTTGCTACTTGGTGAATTGAAGTCCGGCGACTACGATTGATCTCAAGACTCCAACTGAGGTATGGTCAGAAAATTCTGCTGATTATACTTGTCTGAAAGTTTTTTGTTGTCCAGCATATTATCACGTCAGTGAAGGAAAGTTGGAGCCAAGGGCCAAAGAAGGGGTATTCATGGGATATGGTGCAGGAGTGAAGGGCTACAGAATCTGGTCTTCTTCAGAACACAAAGTTATCCACAGTAGAAGCTTAACCTTTGATGAAGCATCAATGCTTCAGTTGAAAGTGGAGGTTGAAGAGAGTGTCAGTAAACATGTGGATGTTGAAATCACTCCAACCGAGGATGATGCTGAAGGATCACATCAAGAAGCAGAACCAGAAGGTGAAGAATCTGATGAGCAACCTGAAGAGAAGTCAATTACTGCTAGACGTTCTCGCAGAAAAATGGGTCCTCCTAAACGATATAATTTTGAGGACATGATTGCTTATGCACTACAAGTAGCTGAAGAGATGGAGTCCCTGGAGCCGTCCTCTTATAGGGATGCCATCACATGTGCCGAATCTGAACAGTGGATCGCTACTATGGGTGAGGAGATGGAATCTCTTCGCAAAAATCATACGTGGGAGCTGGTCAAGCTGCCTAAAGGCAGAAAGATTGTTGGCTGTAAGTGGATCTTCAAGAAAAAATCTGGAATTCTAGGAGTTGAAGGCACAAGATACAAAGCACGGCTGGTTGCTAAAGGTTATAGTCAGAAAGAAGGTGTGGACTACAATAAGATATTCTCACCTATTGTGAGACATACTTCCATTAGAGTGCTACTTGCTCTTATAGCACATCAGAATTTAGAGCTCGAGCAACTAGATGTGAAGACTGCTTTTCTCCATGGAGAACTTGAAGAAGACATTCTTATGAGCCAACCAGAGGGATTCTTCATTCCAGAAAAGGAGAATCAAGTTTGCAGTCTAAAAAAATCTTTGTATGGCTTGAAGTAGTCTCCCAAACAATGTATAAGAGGTTCGATAGCTTCATGATCAGTAAGGGATTCAGTCAAAGTCCCTATGATTGCTGTGTATATCACAAGAAGGTGAAGGACGGCTCCACCATCTATCTGCTCTTGTATGTTGATGATATGCTTATTGCTGTCAGAGACATGGCAGACATTCAGAATTTGAAGAAGCTCCTCAGTGCAGAATTCGACATGAAGGATCTTGGTGCAGCACAGAAGATTTTGGGGATGAAAATTCTAAGGGATCGCACACAGGGTAAACTCTTCTTATCTCAGAAAAGTTATATTGAGAAGATTTTATCCAGGTTTGGAATGTCTGGAGCGAAGTCTTTGAATACTCCATCAGTTATAAATGTTCATCTTTCTGTTGTCTTCGCACCAAAATCAGAAGCAGAGAAGGAGTACATGTCTCGAGTTCCATATGCTAGTGCAGTTGGAAGTCTGATGTATGTTATGGTTTGCACAAGACCGGACATAGCTCATGCAGTCAGTGTTATCAGCAAGTTCATGAGCAATGCAGGAAAAGAGCACTGGCAAGCATTAAAGTGAATCTTTCGGTATCTAAGAGGAACATTTGATATTGGCATCATCTACAGAAGTGATAAAGAGTATTTGATTGCAGGGTACTCAGATTCAGACTATGCTGGAGATGTTGATGAAAGACGATCTATGACAGGCTATGTCTTCACTTTGGGCAGTTCAGTTATTAGTTGGAAGGCTACACTTCAGCTATCAGTTACATTGTCCACCACAGAGGCTGAATACATGGTACTGACAGAAGCTGCCAATGAAGGCATCTGGTTAAAAAACTTTGTTGGAGATCTCAGATTACATCAGGAGCAGGCTATAGTGCACTGTGACAGTCTGAGTGCAATATGTTTAGCCAATGATCAAATACATCATGAAAGAATCAAACACATTGATGTCAGATATCACTTCATTAGCATTGAGAAGAAGATTAAGGTGAAGAAGATTGGCACTGAAGATAATCCAGCTGATATGTTCACCAAATTTGTTCCTCATGACAAATTCCAACATTGCTTGAACTTGCTTACCATTAACACTTGGTAATAGCTCCAATGTGGGATTAGCGGCGACGTGGTACTTTGTGCTCTGAAGATGATTCAAGTCAAGGTGAAGATTTATTAATAATGCCTTGAATCTGAACTCAATTGGTCCCCCTACATAGTCAGGAGCTTCAGCAAAATTCTCCTACGGGGGTCTCACTGTCAACGAGCCTGTGGGGAATTAAGGGGGGATCCAGGAGGATCCCCTTACGGGGGTTGCAAGGGGGCGGAGCCCCTGAGCGAAAATTTTTAGGTATATTCTGTATGTGATTCGGATTTGATTTATTTCTTTATTACGATATAGGTGTCCTATTTTCAGGAGATTTATTTAGAGTTTCAGTCCGTATGTAATTCCTAACATCTGTCAAAGGGAGTGTCTATATAAACTCCCTAGGGGTCTAAACAAAGACCTATCCTTGTAATCATCGTTATTTCATAACAAAGAGTCGCCGTTGTTTTTCCTCTTCGTGTTCTTCTGTGTTTCATGCGATCCCTCTCCCCCTCTTTTCGTAACACATACCAAGCCGTTGCAAAGCAGAAGATTCGTTCTTAATTATCACCTGGCTCAGGTCGAGATACTGCAGAGAAGAAAGGTGGGACAGCCAGGAGTCATCTTCGATCCTCAGTCTAGAAGTGACGACGTTCCTAGAGAGATCAAGATAACACAAGCTAGAGAGGTTGCCCAACTCTGTAGGAACAGTTCCAACTAGCCATGCATTTGATAGATCGTGAATCTTGGTATGGGTGCGTCATTGAATAGGATCCAGTTGAGATCCAAGTAATTCAGATGTCGCAGGACGAGCAAGCATGGATTGACCTCATTTCCTCCGTCGACGTAACCACGACCTGGGCTGTGCAGTTCTATGACGTGCCCGGTGTGGTTGCTGCACACCACTCCCCGCCAGCTGCAACAATCGCGGCCAACCCAGGAGGATAACATATCAAAGTTGTCATTGGGGCCATGGGTGTCGTTGAGGTCAGCTTTGAACTGGAGGAGGGCCTTCCGCTCATCCTCCCTGCAACTGATGGTGGGCGCTCCATGGCAACGACGGAGCTGCTCGCTCTGCAAGCATGAGAGAATCAGCAAAGAAAGGAAAGCAGCGTATTGAATGATACCCATGGAATATCTTCTAGACGAGCATTGATTTGCTGTATCTCCAGATGATGGTCACTGTATTCGAGAAGATTTATAGTTGAATTAGGAATCTGAGTGCAATATTTTTTTCCATGTACAACATCGATGACTTCCAAGTTGACGCACGGCTAAATTTTAGAAGATTTAAAATTGAATTCGGAATTTGAGTACAAGTTTACGCGTTCTCTTTTTTTTTTTTTTTTGAGATTTTAAATTTGAGTACAACATCGATGACTTCCAAGTCCTCGAATGCCGACAAGTACACCCCCCTTCCAATTAACTTCCAAGTCTTCGACGTGTTCACACGCTTCCAATACTTCACAATTAGCATGCGCATTGTAGACCTTAATCTAATTTTAATCACAAATTGTTTTCCTAATCTATTGATTCTTTTCCCTTTTCTTTTATTTTCTTCCAAACTCTTATTATCTTTATTATTTTATTTCTTTGCACACTTTAATTATCTTTATTATAAGTCAGTCAAAATAATTCATAAACAATTTAAAATTTTTCTCATTGTTTGGTAATTAAAAAAAGGGCTGATGAACACTTATTTTATCTATTTATAAGTAAAAAAAATTAGCTAGAGGACCTAATTTATTTTGTATGAAAAAAAATGATCACTTTAAATAATAAATATATTATTTTGATCTTAAAATATACATAACTTTTATTCATATATTTTTTCTATTATAATATTAAGAACTTTTTAATCATTTTATTAAAATAATAATTTAAAAGTTTTTTTATTATCAAATACTAACTTCTTATTTTTCAAAAATCAACTTCGATCATTAAACTACTTATCAATACTTCAACTTATTAATTATTTTATATTAACTAAGCCAAACGAACCCTAATTAACACTAATTGAAACCTCTCCATTATTTGTCGTATAATTATATATATACGTGTTTGTACTATCTCTTTTAAAAAAAATAACATTATAAATAAATAAATAATTAATTAATTAATTTTTTTATTCACCATCCATCCTCATGCATCCGATGATGAGGCGTTACTTCTTAAAATAAGATAGTATAATCATTTTTCTTTCCAATTATACACACATCTACTTACACATTGACCCAAGTTAAGTCCACTCCGGGCGATGGTTTTCTTATTCTTATTTTTTTCCTTAAAAGAAAAGAGAGTTGCATTTATTATTTATAATATTATATAAATGGAGCTGTTGACCTTATTCAACCACGAGTTCCATAATTATTTGTTTATCTCTTTTATCAATTTATTTATAATCTATTCTATTTGTACATCGGGGAGGAGGCGGAACTAAAAAAAAAGAACAAATTTCTTTTACGGGACATAAGACAAATGGATATCACTACAAGAAAATGACATTTTTTCGATGAAATTTTTTCGATGGACGAAAATCTTTCGTAATTTATCAAGAATTTTACGACGGATTATTTTCTGTCAAAATTTTCGACGGTTCAAATCGTGAAAAATATTTTTCACAACTTCAATCATTGGAAGACGTTTCCCGCGACCTAAATTATCGAAATGTCAAAGATCCCGTCAAACTCTTCCGCCTATTTTTTTCTTTTTCCGCTTCTCCCTCTGTCATTATTTCTCGCTTCTCACTCTCTTTTTCTTCACCTTCTCCCTCTCTCCTCTCGACCGGCGCAACGACCTCCGTCCCTCTCTCTCGCAGGTGACACGTGTGGCCTCCCTCCTTCCCTCTCTCTCGCCGAATCCCACTCACACGCACGGCCAGATCCGGCCATGTGTCATGCACGGCTAGTTCCCAGCCGCGCACGGCCATATCCCGCCACACGCAGCCAGTTGCGGCCAATTTTTTTTATATTTTAAAAAACTTTTCAGATGGCCTTGACCGAAGGAAACGACACCGTGGGAAGTTTTCGTGGCTCAGGAGATTAGAAACTTTTCCCACTGCTTCATCTAATTTTAATCACAATTTGTTTTCCTAATCTATTGATTCTTTTCCTTTTTTTCTAACTATATTTTTATTTGCTTTCAAAGTCTTATTATCTTTATTAATTATTTTATTTATTTTCACGCTTTACTTATCTTTATTATGATTGTTGTCACAGAAGTTAGAGGAGGCAACGAGGAAGTCTCATGCGCAAGTTGACTAGTCATTTGATGTGCGTAGCTTCCATTTACTCAAAAGATTCTTAGGGATAGCCAAGTATCGAGCTTGTGTTCTTCAGACGCCATGGAAATTTGAACACTTCCAGACGATGCTAATCAAAGTGGACAAAAACTCACTTTCCATCCAAGTTCGCTTGATTCGTGATTGGCTGATAATAGGAACCGGTATGATCGAAAATTTCATCTAGTGATTCGGTGTAACCCAAATTCATCGAATAATAGTATATTTAAATCTTTATTCGACCATTTTAAATATTGTGATAATAATAAGAAAAGACAATAGGATATTTGAAAAATATTATTATTCAAACTATAGGGATACATATGATGAATGGATATTTGACTTTCACAATTAATTAAATAAAGTTGTATTTGGCTATTTGATGTTGAGCAAAATTCCATTGGCCAAATAATGTGAAAACGTTCAACAGATGATGCACTCTTTTATATAAAAAGAATGCTTGGGGCGACGACTATATACTACGCGCATAATAAGTTATTAACACAAGTAATTTAAATTTTGGTTATTAACAAATGTTGAAGCTACAATATTTCCCACTAATTTAGACAAGTTATAGTGAGCAATAATAATTAATCCGAAGATGAAATTTCAAACATGTAATTGATATATAGATGATAAAATGAAAAGACTTTTAAGTACATCTTTAAAAGATGGATTAATAATCACACATGCACATATAATATTGACTACGTTGACATGTCACAAACACATATATAGAGCTTAAAATATGCGTGATCTATGTATCCATAGAAGTGAATCATTCACTCTCTTTTTAGCAACAAAGAACTAACGAGTACCCAAAATCCAGTGATAAATCAGAGGGTTGCGCTCGCAATGATATTATTACGAGATGACCGATTTGTGGTAATGCTTGGGCAAGCGACTTTCAATGGCAAACCACAAAGATCAGCCTTGCCATGTAATCTTCAATGTAGAATCATTTTCTTAAGTAAAGCATAACATTGCATTCACGAGAATTACTAGTGTTCATATACAGATTATTGAGAATCCTTGAAGGTGGAATATCTTCTTAAAAATGATCGGATTCTGATCGTCTAACAAAAGATGCTAACATGTCGATTTTAGTATTAATGTTACTATTAATATGTTTACAAATAAAATTTGATATGTTGTCCAAATATTACTTATGCTACTCTATTAAGAATATAAAATTATAAATGTTGCTCTTCCTAACGACTTAAACTTTTGAAAAAAATTGGTTAGGACATCAAATTTACGTACTCCATTAGTACAAGGGGATGCAAGGTTGGTGACAGCAACCATAGTAGCTGAATCAGTCTTCAAAATGAAGACTTTCAATTCCCAGCCCAGGAATCCCCGGAGGATGGCTCAGACTTCGAAATCCAAAGCAGAATTGAAGCTCTCGTTTAGCACATCTAAATGTAGAATCGTAATCCTCATCGGAGTTGTTCACAATTGTTGGAGAGGTCCAAGTTCTGCAACCCATTTTGTATGCGGACGGTTCTGATCATTTTACTAATAGATAACTTTAAACTTTTTTTCAAAAAAAAAAAAGGAAAAAACAAAGAACCGTCCACATAATTTTTTTATTGTCACCTTAGTGTTCAGAAAGTGACGCTAAGAGTTATACATACTGATCATGAGTTTTGAATCTTGATCCATCATCGAGTTCGACTATTTTGCTATCGTCTCCGCCCAAGTAAAATTAGCACATGAGAATCAAGAAATAAAGAAAGAAAATAAATTTAGAAAATATAAAATCTCACAAGCAATTACAAATATACTAAATCAAATCTAACTATATATGTACACAAGATCAAATTTGAGTTGTTGTGAAGAAAAAATGATAATATTTGTCGTTATTACGAAGTTAAAGTGGTGCGACAGCACACTTATCTCGCAAATTAGCTCTTCAAACCAACAGCCTCAAATTACAAAAATGAGAGTGCAATTTTTTGATTTATAGTGATAGACGCATGCAGTTCAGAGTCTCGTTTAGCATCCACAAACTAAATCTAAAAGGCGCTTAAAGTTCTTGAGCGAGCTCCCACCGGCGGCCACCGCACGGTCTGCCACCGCCTTCAGCTCCCTGGCCTTGGCCCTCATGACCTCCCCCTCCTCTCCGTTCAAGACAATGTCCAAATGGTTTACCAGCTCCTCCTTCGTCACCCTGCCGTCGAAGCCGACTCCCATCCCCCAAGCAGCCGTCACCGATCTTGCGTCCATCCGTTGGTCACCGAACATCGGACGGCACACCATCGGTACGCCGGAGATGATGGCCTCCAGGACCGAGTTCCATCCGCAGTGCGACAAGAACGCTCCGACAGCACGGTGCCGCAGCACGTCCAGCTGCGGCGCCCAGCTCACCACGAGGCCCCTGTCCTTCGTCCGGTGTAAGAAGCCAGGGGGAAGGTGCCCCAGATCGTTCTCCTTCAGGGACCAAAGGAACGACAAGCCGCTGGCTTCTAGCCCTTCTGCGATCTGGCAGAGTTCGTCCTCTGACGGAGTCATGACGTTGCCGAAGCTTACGAAGGTCACGCTCTCGGCCTTCTTGCGGCCGTCGAGCCACGAGAGGCAGCGGTTGGGGTCCGGCGTGCTCTCAGTCTGTTACTGGAGGAGATGGAAAGGCGCCATGGCAAGGGGTTTGGAGAGAACGGTCTCGAAGTAGGTGAATAACCCTACATATCAGATGTCTTGATGGAATTAAAGGAGAGCTTGGTATTAGGGACTTCTTGCCATGAGGTATTGAGGTGGCAGTTCTCTCTGCAAACCGCATAAACAGCTTGACAGAAGTTAATAGTGCCTTGGATTTACAACATTTTATTAAATACAGATAGAAACATTGATGTGGGACAAATGATAAAAAAATTAAAATATTTATGTGATAATTATTGGAAAGTTAGGGATACAGAGTTATTTTGTTTTCGCGTAATAAATTAATTATTTATTGTTTGATATAAATAAGTTGATCGATCAAAACTCAAGAAGAAGCATGCGTAGATAAATTGGCTCAAAAAAAGTTCAATTATCATGTAACATGAGTGTAAACTTTTGAAACGTTACATTAATTAACATAAGGCTATAAGTGAAATTATACTTCATCCTAATATGATCCACAATTTATGATCACGAATGACATCTGAAAATTTTAAATCAAATGATTAAAATAAATCTGCACATAGACCACATTGCAGTGGCTGGCCAGGAGAAAAGAGGCCACAATTTTGAATGGTGCCAGGGCGTAGAGAGGATCTGTCCAAATCTTCCAACATCCAAATAATTATTGAGCGTTGTCATTATGAAGTTGATGGTGTTGGAAGATATAAAAATCCTCCAAGGAGATGAGAGGGATCAGGGACGGACGACACATAACAATAATTGAAGGCTCTCGCGTACAGTGGCATGCATTTTGACAACGCAATTCGAGTTAATGAATAGTGGGGTTGACGCACCGTAAATTTTGAGTTCTTCTTCTTAGCATGCAGTAAATATCTACCTATTTAACTAGGAACCAAAAGTATCCCTTATAATCGAGGACAATATCGTCGACCATGGGCATTTATGCTCACAATAGAGGATGCATTGCGGGCACACTACAATAAAATTGCGATTTTGCGACGGATTTATCCGTCGCAAAATCTTTGAAATCCATCGCAAATATACCTTTGCGACGGATTTTTCGACGGATAAGGACTAGTTGAAAATCTTGTCGTTGGAAAAAATTAGCGATCCTCAAACATCCCTTCGGAGATTTGACGGACGTTTGCGACAGAAAAATAGCCTTCGAAATTTTTGAAGGCTAAAATTCGTCAGAAGTTCCCATGGAAAGATCACCTTCGGAACTTCTGACGGATTTGATCGTCGGAAGCTCCTGATCCGATTGCCAAATCCGGCCGGTGCCGGAGGAAGAAGTGTTGGCTCCTTCACAAATTTTCACGGATTTCGATAGTTTCCCGTCGATAGTTCCGACTGGAGGACACCCGTCGAAACATTCGGCGGGCGATGCCCGTCGAAGCCTTCGACCGGAGTACTCCCGTCGAAGCCTTCGACGGGCGTCACCCGTCAAAGCTACGACGGGAGTACTTCCTTCAAAGCCTTCGATGAGCATTGTTCGTCTTAGGTACTGGCAAAATGCGACGGATTTGTCCGTCAAAACTTTTTAAAAATACAAAAAAATTAGGCCGCCCGCTGTCGGATCGACGTTCCCGATCCGGCATCAGGCGGCCGGTATCGAGATAGAGAGAGGGGGAGAGGAATGGGGATGGGGAGGATGCCACGGACGCGATCGCCCATGCGCTGAACCGATGGCACGCTAGCAGCCGTCTGCGACCGGATCCAAATGCCAGCGGCCGCCTACGATCGGATCCGAACGCCAGCGACCGCCTGCCACCAACACTATTAGAAAAACGTTGATTACCGACGGTCCGGACCATCGGTAATCAGCCCGAAAACTGTCGGTAATGCAATTACTGACGGTTTTTCAATCGGAATTGATCCGTCGGAAAAACGCTCGTCGCAAACAAATTTACGACAGTTGAAAAAAATTCGTCGAAAATATCGACGGTTCCGACCGTCGGAACAGTCCCCGGTAGTTCGAACCGTCGAAATTTTTCGACGGTTGCAACCGCCGGAAAAGTCTCCGACTATTCGAGCCGTCGAAATTTCCGACGGTTGCAACCGGCGGTCCGAACCGTCAAAATTTCCGACGATTGCAACCGCCGGAAAAGGCCGGCGGTTCAGGCCGAATCCACCGCCAGGCAGCCGGATCCGAACGCCCGGCGGCCGATACGACCGCTGGAGGCCGGATCCGAACGCCCGACGGCCGATCCGACCGCTGGAGGTCGGATCCGGCAGCCCGACGGCCGGATCCGGCTGCCTGACGGCCGATCCGGCCGCTGGAGGTCGGATCCGGCAGCCTGGAGGCCGGATCCGGCCGCTGGGGCCGGATCCGGCCGACAGCGGCCTTTGGCTGGAGAGAGAGAGCGACGCGGGCTCGGAGCGGGAGAGAGAAAGAGAGAGAGACGCCGGCGCGGGAGAGGGTCACCGGTGCGAAAGAGGGTCGCCGGCGCGGGAGAGGGTCGCCGGTGCGAGAGAGGGTCGCCGGCGTCCGGCGCGGGAGAGGGTGCTCGCGGCTGGGAGAGAGAGAGGAGAGGAGGGAGAGAGAGAGGAGTGGAGGGAGGAGGGAGAGAGAGAAGAGGGAGGATGAGGAATAATATAAGAGGAAAAAGTGGAAAGAAAGCGGGAAAAGGAAAAAAATGCGGGATAACAAAATTTTAATTACCGACGGTTTCGGCCGTCAAAAATATAAATATTAAATATTTTTATAATTACCAACGGTTGCTAGCGTCGAAAATATATTTAGTTATATATAATGTTTATTTTTTATTTTACCGACGGTTTGAACCATCGGTAATCGTTACCGACGATCAAAACCGTCGGTAATTGCGACGGTTGGGACCGTCGCTAGTTATATTAATAAAATACTCTTTATATGATATTATTATACATTTACCGACGGTTACGACCTTCGGAAATTGCGGCGGATTATGCGACGGATGATATCCGTCGGAAATATCGACGTTCCTAATCGTCGAAAAATTAAATAATAATAATATAATAAATTATATAATTAATTTTTTTATTTCCGATGGTCGTGACCGTCGGAAAATTTGTCAAAAAAATTTAATAATAATATAAAAAATACATAATTTAATTTTTTATTTCCGACGGTCGTAACCGTCGAAAAAGTCATCGGAAATTGAGACAGATGGATATTTGTCGGAAATATTGACGTTCCTAATCGTCGAAAAATTAAATAATAATATAAATTATTTTCGACGGTCATAACCGTCGAAAAATCCGTGAGAAATGGAACCGTCAAAAAATTTGTCGCAAATTGCGATGGATTTAGAACCGTCGGAAAATCACGATTTTCTTGTAGTGTGGTCGGCCTCCTGCGACCAGACGGCCGCTTGCGATCGGATCCAGCGGAAGGCGGAAGGATCCGGCCGCCTACGGCCGTCGACCGCACGCAGGCCGGATCCGGACGCCCCGTGCGAATCCGGCTGCCCGCGCACGAATCCGACTGATATGGCACACGGGTGCCAGATCCGATCAGGCTCACAGGTGGCAGGATCCGGCCGTTGATTGCGTGCGGGCCGGATCCGGACGCGCGGTGCGGATCCGGCTACCTGTGCGCGGATCCGACTGATCTAGCGCATGAGCGCCAGATCCGACTCGGCGACGGATCTGATCCGGCGATCCGGCCGCCTGCGATCGGATCTGGACATAGGCGCCAGATTCAGTGCACAGGCGGCCGGGTGGATGACCGGATCCGGCTGCCCGACCGCCTGTGCGCCGTTCCGGGCGCAGGCGAGGGATCCGGGCACCTGTGCGGCCTTAGTCAAGAGAGAGGGAGAGGGAGAGGAGGAGGGCAGCCGGTGTCGGGATCGCCGGAGTCGTGGATGGTCGCCGGAGCCGTGGAGTCGCCGCCGCCGTCGTAGGGGAGAGAGATATAGGGGAAGAGAGAGCAGTGAGAGAGGGGGAATGAGTGAGGGTTAGTAAGGGAGGGATATAGGGGGAGAGAGATATAGGGGAAGAGAGGTTGGGCGAGAACGAATGGGGGGAGGGAGGGAAAATATTGGGCGGGAAAAAAATTAGAATTAGTGACGGATGAATCCTTCGGTAATATCGATGAAAATATATCCATCGGTAATAGTGAAGGTTAAATTCATTGGTAAATATAATATTAACATATTAATCATATATTTTATATTAAATTATATATATAATATTAAAATTCCTTCAAAATTATCGATGGCCCAAAATATCCTTTGCTACTATAGACGGAAAGTATCCTTCGCTACTATAGACAGATAAATCCTTTGAAATTACCGACGGATAAATATCCCTCGATAATTTTGAAGACTATGCCAGTCAATAATTTTAGTAATAAAATATTAAACATATACTTATATCTCTCTTCCATTTTTATAAAATATTTATAATATAACATAATATTTAATAATGATTATAATCATATATATATTAATACATATAATTAATATCAATATATATACCATTATGAATGATTAATAATAGCATTATATATATATATTGATAATAAATAATATTATTGTAATTACCAACGGGTATTTCCTTCGAAATTATGGACGCAAATCCTTCAGTAATTACCGACGGGTAATGTCCTTCATAATTACTGACGGGTAATATCCTTCATAATTACCGACGGGTAGTGTCATCCGAATCCTTCGGTAATTTCGAAGGCACTATCCTTCGGTAAATGAAATAGTATATTATTAATGTTTATAATATAACACATCTCTTTATAATATAACATAATATTACTAATGATTGTAATTATATATATATTAATAATATATAATTAGTATCAATACATCTACTATTATTAATGTTTAATAATATTATTACTATATATATTATCAAAGGATAATGCCTTCGAAATTATCGATGGATGCAAAGCCTTCGATAATTTCGAAGGCATTTTCCTTCGGTAATTACCGACGAGTAATGTCTTTCGAAAGCATCGACGAATACTAAATCCTTCGGTAATTATGAAGGCACCATTCTTCGATAAATAAAACAGTATATTATTAATGTTTATAATATAACACATCTCTTTATTCCATTTTCATAAAATATTTATAATATAACATAATATTTAGAAGGATATATATAATTAATATTAATATATATACTATTATTAATGTTTAATAATAATATTATTATTATATATATTACCGAAGAATAATGCCTTCAAAATTATCAATGGATGAAAATCCTTCGGTAATTTCGAAGACATTTTCCTTCATTAATTACCGACGGATAAGTCCTTCGAAATTACCGACGGATTTGAAATCCTTCGATAATTTCGAAGGCACTATCCTTCGGTAAATAAAATAATAATGTGATAATAAAATATTGAATATATAATTATATTATATTACATATATATTGTTATAAATATAATTACTGACGGATATTTCCTTCGATATTACTGACGGATGTAAATCCGTCGGTAATTCCGAACGCCATACACGTCGAAAATTTATCGACGAGGGTTTTTCATTATTACATCCGTCGGTAATTTCGAAGGAAATACCCGTCGAAAATTTATCGACGAGGGTTTTCCGTCTATAATAACGAAGGAAGTTTTGCCCTTCAATAATTCGGAAGGAGTTTCATATCCGTCGCAATTGTCGTCAATAAATGAGAATGATTCATTTCCTTCGAAAAATGTTCATTGCAAATTTACCATTTTCTTGTAGTGGCAGCTCATGTTCAAGTTTTCCGGTAACAATGCCTAACTGCAAATTGTCCAAAGGAGCTGACGAATTTTTATATGTCACATACAGCACTTGAGCAACTGTCCAAGGGCATTTAGCTTTCATCAGGAGGAATGAAGCATAACGAATCTGATTCAGTGATAACGAATGTTTGGAGTCACGTGCTGTTCATTTATTCTCTCTCCTCTCGTCATATTTACTAATAGATGCAGCATCGCCAGGCAAAGATTACTTCATCTCCAGTAGCTTCGTTCATCCACCACCAGAAGCCTCCAATTGCAAAGCAATGAGCAGGCTGCACGTCCTCGCCTTGCCCTTTCCTGCGCAGGGCCATGTCATCCCCTTACTGGCGTTCTCTTACTGTCTCGTCGAGCATGGCTTCAAGGTCACCTTCGTCAACACCGAGTTCAATCACCGCCGGATCATGTCGGCGCTGGCCGCCAAGGACGGCGGGGAGTTCATCGGGATCGACATGGCCTGGATCCCCGACGGCTTGGTCCCCGGCGAGGACAGGAACAATCTCGGAAAGCTCATGGATGGTTTCCTGAGGGTCATGCCCGGGCATCTGGAGGAAGTGATAAGGGAGAGGAACGAGAGGGGAGACAAGGTGACATGGATCGTTGCCGACGAGAACATGAGCTGGGCGTTCTCCGTGGCCGAGAGGATGGGACTCCGGTGCGCCGCCTTCTGGCCGGCGGCTGCAGTGTGCCTGGCGCACATGTTCAGGATTCCCAGGTTAATACAGGATGGAATTCTTCATGCCAATGGTATGTAGATAGTCTAGTTCATTACAAAATCTTTGCGTTGCATGTACAACATCTGGTTACTACACAACAGCTAAAAATTGAAACTATCTGCTATTCATACAAACGTAGCTAAAAATTGAAATTCTATATCGCCTAATAGTTTGAGATTAAATTATGAAAATTTTAATTTGGCACTAAGATATAGGTGTTATATGCATAAATATAATGTTAATAAAAGATTGGCCCCTCTCAAATGGAGTAATATATGACTACATGAAATAATAATAATAATAATAATAATAATAATAATAATAATAATAATAATAATAATAATAATAATAATAATAATAATAATAATAATTTATTATTATTATTAATCATTATTATTATATTTTTTTCCTGTTCTTTCCCTTCCTATTTTTTTATTATATTTTCTTCCTCCTTCAATTCCTCTTTCATTGTTTTTCTTATAGTTTTCAAATTCTGTTTTTGTATAATTTTCATTTTCGCACGTAATATAATCAGTTCTCCTCTTTTTTAATTGTTTACTAAAAAATTTAAAATTAAAAGATTCCTAGTTTAATACAGTTTGTTTCGTTTTGTTTTCATATCAGTCTTTATCAAAAATTGTTTTATATGTCAATTTAGACCGGGCCAACGGCCTAGTCGAACCAGTCTATCCGGTTCCAAGACGTTGTAAAAATAGCTTTTTATTTTTGTTGATGTCTAAATTATCGCGCAGGATGGCCAACAGAAAACGAGCGGACGTTGGAATTGTTCCCCGGCGCACCGCCACTGAAGGCGGACCTCCTATCTTGGAACAACGCCGGCGACCCCGAAGGTCAGAGCACCATCTTCCTCCTCGTGTGCAGCAACAACCGTGCGGTCGAGCTCGCTGAGTTCGTCATTACCAACTCGTCCTATGCGGTCGAGCAGGCGACCTTCGATCACTTCCCCAACATGGTGCCCGTCGGGCCGCTGCTGACGACTGTGAGGACCGAGAAGCCGGTGGGCCACTTCTGGAGCGAGGACGTAGCGTGCTTGAGGTGGCTGGACGGGCAGGAAGAGGGCACGGTCGTCTACGTCGCCTTCGGAAGCTACACGGTGTTCGGGCAGCAGCAGTTCCAGGAGCTCGCGCAGGGGCTGGAGCTCTGCGGCAGGCCGTTCCTGTGGGTCGTGCGACCGGACTTGACGCAGGACGGCAAGAACGCGTGTCTCGACGGCTTCTGCAGCAGAGTCGCAGGCAGGGGGATGGTGGTGGAATGGTGCCCTCAGCAGCAGGTGCTCGCGCACCCTTCCGTCGCCTGCTTCGTGTCGCACTGCGGATGGAACTCTACCATTGAAGGACTATGGAGCGGGCTCCGGTTCCTGTGCTGGCCTTACTTCGGCGACCAGTTCATCAACCAAAGTTACATAGACAACGTGTGGAAAGTACGCCTGAGCTTGGAAGCCGGCAAGGGAGGGATCGTCACGAAGGAAGAGTTTCAGGACAAGTTGGAGGTGCTGCTCGGCGACGAAGGCATAAAAGCGAGGGCCGGCACGCTGAAGGAAGCTGTTAGCCGGAGCTTGGCCAAAGGCGGCTCTTCGTACCTAAACCTCCAGAAGATTGTTAGAACCATGAAAGAATGAACCTTAGAATAAATAGTGCACTATACAATACCTTAAAAATCTTATGGGACTATCAGCCAATAGTGCACTATACAATAAGTTAATAATGGGAGTGTTTGGATATGAGAACTTAGGAGAACTGATTGATTAGATGAAAAAGTTTAAATTTAATATTTGAATGAAAAATATAATGATGAGAATTTAAAAAATTGATTTATTAAATAATTTTGGTGAATGTTTGGATAAAATATAAGAGTTAAAAGAATATTTTATTAATTTATAAGATAAAAAATTTATATTAGATAAGAAGTATATTATTACTGTATTATTTAGATTGGTGAGTTTGAAATATAATATTTTATTAATTTATAAGATAAAAAATTTATAATAGATAAGAAGTATATTATTACTGTATTATTTAGATTGGTGAGTTTGAAATATAAGGATGGCAGGCTAAGGGTTTCATATTGTTGGGTCCCAATTTCATTAGCTTCTCATATTGCCATGAAAGGCAAGATAGCCGTGAGATGAAAGTCGGAATCCAAACTTTCAACAGGACAACATATGAATGAAATCCACCTTGAAACTTTAAATAATCCATCAATCTTATCTCTGGCATTCAAACCAATCGGTTGCCCCAAGCTTGGATTACAAGTTGATGCTAACCAACTCGGCAATGACACAACGAATCAATAATAATATTATGATTCACAAACTATATAAAACTTTAATTGTGGGACTAAACTTCATGTCATTTTTTTTAAATTTATTTTCTTTATTATGATATGCACCAATTTAATATTTTATTTTAAGCTAAACCGTCACGACCTTTTGCTTTTGCCTAGCACGTTTTGTCATTTTTCTAACTTTTTTAATATTTCTTATGTGGCTTATTTTAATATATAAAAAATATTAAACCTGAAGTATGATTTTAGATGGGCTTTGAAAGGCCCATCTCAAAGATTACTTTTTCGTCTGATTTTAATTAAGACGATAATAAAGTCGAAAGATGACCTTCTCTTGTTCTATATTCATTATTACCATGTGCCAACATGATCGTATCAAGTGGCCAAGCCAGAAAAGTTTGTCAGGTTTACCAAATAAAAATAAATAATATATAACTTTTTATATGAAAATCAATAAAAATCTTTTACTAATTTTAATATTATTTATAATAATATTATAATATATATATTATATTCATATATATTATATTCATATATATATATATATGAATATCTTTTGTGAATAAATATTACCAAGGACAATATATTTCAATTAAAATATTAAATAGTTGTTATTTAATATATAAAATAATAAAATGGTTGCTCTAACTATTTTAAAATGTGACATTATTAAAAATAAAATAATATTCGACGTTATATTTAGAAAAAAAAATTCATCTCAGTTTTTAAAACGTTATTTTCTTTATTACTATTTTCTTTTATCTTGAAACGTCAATTTAATAGTTTCTTCGTAATGTGACAGTGATGCCTAATTATGCTTTTCTTATGTACAATAGCAAGAAAATTCCCTAAAGATAACGTGTGGTGATTACTGTGTGTAGATTTCTAGTATTCTTTCATATGAACGTAACTAAATCATTGCTGAAATATGTAACAAGAGACTCAAAGCTAACACACCTTTAACTTGGACTTGGAGAGAGCGACTTCAAATTGCACTGGGATGTGCCCAAACGTTTGGCTGTGACATATAGTTTACCTTTTGTTTCTGTGCACATATGTGTTGAGATTATGAGAACGTTATAGGTTGTATATATCTGTAGTTAGTAGTTTATATCATTTCATTTTTTACTGTAACATTTTTGTTACGTTATATAGAATAGGTATAAAATCAGATGGGTAGCGACAGTTGTATTTGGGATTCATCTTTGAATGAAATTTCTGCTCTGCGCGCTTCCTCCATTCTGCTTTCCTTCCTTCAGATCTGAAACCTATGGTGCAAGTGTGATGAGAAATCCTCAAATTTGGCAAAGTTGACATGGTATCAGAGCCTACTTCATAGATCAAATCTGGTCAGTATCACTCTTGTTGCTGCTGAGTGTTGTTTTCTTTCGATCTGAGTTTATTCGATCGATTTTATTTTTGGATCTTGAAGTCTGAATTTTTGGGGAGTTATTCTTGAGGTTTTCTCTGATCTCCGATCATGTCATCAAGTTCTGGCACGAGTTCTTTGAATCTGATTGATCCCTCGAGTCCTCTATATTTGAATGCCTTTGATTCACCAGGACA
Organism: Pontederia crassipes; assembly: GCA_030549335.1. Taxonomy (NCBI): domain Eukaryota; kingdom Viridiplantae; phylum Streptophyta; class Magnoliopsida; order Commelinales; family Pontederiaceae; genus Pontederia; species Pontederia crassipes. Next base: position 44,261,636 of record CM060197.1, on the reverse strand, counting down.
GATCTTAATATCTCATCAATTAACAAGTTCAGAAAACTATGCTATGTGGAAATCGTTTATGTACAATGCACTTCTGGCAAAAAATAAACATGTGTTTGTGAATGGATCATTTACTTTGGATCAAGTAGATACATCTTTACGTTTTTAGTGGCAAAGGTGTAATGCATTGGTTATTTCTTGGATTTCGAGTACTGTGGCTAAAGATTTAATAAGTAATGTTGCATGTGATCTATCTACGAGTGATCTTTGGCTTGATTTGAAGGAAAGGTTTGAGAAAATAAATGGTATGAAGGTCTATTCGATTCAAAGTGAGATTAACTTTTGTGTTCAAGGCTCTCTGCCTATTTCAGATTATTACACTAAACTCAAGAATCTATGGACTGAATTAGACATTATCATGTCAAAGTTGCGATCTGAACAAACCATACTTGGAATCTATCAACCAACAAAAGTTGTATAAGTTTCTGATGGGCTTAGAAGATAATTATGTCCATACTAGAAGTCAGATTCTGCTTATGAATCCTTCACCATCTATAAATCAGGCTTATGCTCTTTTGATAGAAGAAGAGCAAAGATAGAAAAAAACTAACAGCACTAATCCAGAACAGTCATTATCATTTGCTGGTGCAAGGACATCGAATTACCATGTCAAACCCAAAAGAGATTACAATGTTATCTGTGAATATTGTAAGAAGCCAGGGCATAAAAAATCTCAGTGTTATAAAATCATTGGTTATCCTCCAAATTTCAAGTATAATAAAGGAAGAAGTCAGCCAAGTGCTAATGTTTCAGCAAATCAAGTTCCAGAAGTTAGTGCAGAGAAGTCTGTTGAACCAATTTCTACAGTCAAGGCTAATGGATTTACAGAGGATCAATTTCAACGAATTCTTCAGCTAATTGATAAGGATCCTGGTGCTGTTAATATAGATCCAGTTGTGAATATGGCAGGTAATATCTCTATGACAAATTCCAAGCATGTTTGGATAATAGACACAAGAGCAACCCATCATATGACATCTCAATTAGACTGGCTTTCAGATGTAAAGTTATAAAACAGTAATAATTCTGTTACTTTGCCAAATGGAAATACTTCCTTGATAACACATTCTGGTTCATATCATTTGAAGTCTGGACAGAAACTCATTAATGTGCTTTTTGTACCTGATTTTCAATTCAATTTGATATCGGTGGCACAATTGACAGTGGAATTGAATTGTGTTGTAATGTTTACTCCTAGTTTTTGCCTACTCCAGGATCGATGCACTGGCAAGGTGAACCAGATTGGTAGAAGGAAGTCTGGGCTTTACTACTTGGAAGAGGAGAAGAGAGGATTTGAGAAGTTTGAAGCCTGCTTAATCACTGCTGATAAAGTGTCTGAATTAGAAGTTTGGCATAGAAGACTAGGTCATATTCCTTTTAATAGGTTACAGTACATTCATGATTGTAAGAATTGTAATTCTGAACAAGTTGTACATTGTGATATCTGTCCTTTGGCAAGACAGACTCAACTTCCATATAATTCCAGTTTGACTATGAGTAGTAAACCTTTTGAATTGGTTCATATAGATACCTGGGGTCCTTACAAATTTCAGACACATGATGGGTACAACTACTTTATGATTGTAGTTGATGATTTCAGCAGAATGTCTTGGATCTTCTTGATTAAATCTAAATCAGATTGTAGTAGAATGTTGCTACATTTTATTGCCTTTGCAGAAAATCAATTTGATGCAAAAATAAAAACTATAAGAACAGACAATGGTTCTGAATATGTAAACAATTTTTGCAAGGATTTGTTCAGCTCAAAGGGTATTGTACATCGGTTGAGTTGTTCTTATTCTCCTCAACAGAATGGAGTGGTTGAGAGAAAACACAAACATATACTTGAAGTTGCCAGGTCCTTGTTATTTCAGTCAAAGCTGCCTATTGTCTTTTGGGGTGAAGGAATTAAAGCTGCAATTCACATTATTAATAGGACTCCTCTTAAAGTCCTTAATAATGTGTCACCATATGAAAAGTTATATGGAAGATTGCCTGACCTTAAACACCTCAAAGTGTTTGGTTGCTTATGCTATGTTACTGATAAGCAGATTCTTAATAAGTTTGACAAAAGAGCATTACCTTGTGTTTTCATTGGCTACTCTCTTAATAAAAAAAGGTTATAAGTTGTTCTGTTTAGACACTAAAAAAATCATTGTGGCTAGAGATGTGATATTCTGGGAACATTTTTTTCCTTTTAGTCTAAAAGAACAAAAAACAGAAAAATCTTTTGAGCAGCAGTTTCAAGGACAGAATTTACAATGTTATGATGAAAACTTGATCTCTATTGAAATTCCTACTGCTGTAGAATCAACAGATCCTCCTGTTTCAACTAGTTATGAACAAAATCAGGTAACAGAATTACCAATTCAGCCTGAATTGGTTCCACTTTCAGATGTCAGGAGTTCAGAAATAGTACCTGTGGACAGAAGTAAACGAATTAGAAAACCTCCTGCCTGGTTAAATGAATATGTTACAAATAATGTTATTCTGAATATACTTGTTATTCTGCATGTTCCAAGTCTTCTATGAATTTTTTGTCTACATTGTCAGCAGTATTTGAACCTTGTTCATATAGACAGGCTGTTCAAGATGATAAATGGATTGTGGCTATGAATGAAGAATTGCAAGCATTGGAGAACAATAAAACTTGGGAAATTGTGGATCTTCCTTTAGGAAAAAAACCCATTGGTTGTAAATAAGTTTATAAGGTTAAATTCACAGCAGCAGGAGAAATAGAAAGATACAAAGCTAGACTTATTGCTAAAGGGCTTAGCCAAAAAGAGGGGATAGATTATAAGGAGACTTTTTCTCCTGTTGCAAAATCAGTTACTATTAGAGCTCTCTTGATTGTTGCTGCACAAAATAATTGGCCATTGTATCATATTGATGTGAATAATGCTTTTCTCAATGGGGAGTTATTTGAAGAAGTGTACATGTCATTACCAGATGGTTTAGATACAGGTGGCATTTATAAAGGCAAAGTTTGCAGATTACTCAAATCTTTATATGGTCTTAAGTAGGCTTCTAGGCAATGGAACATTAAACTTACTCAAATTTTAGTTCAAGCTGGTTTTGTGCAAAGTTCTAATGATTATACACTGTTTACTAAATCTCGAGATTCTTCCTTTGTGGTCTTTCTGATTTATGTGAATGATATTCTTGTCACGGGAAATGATAGTACAATGATTCAAGAGGCCAAATCTGCTATTGCAAGTCAAGTGAAAATCAAAGATTTGGGTGAACTGAGATATTTTCTAGGCATGGAAAATCTCCGTTCTGTTAAAGGTATCTTTCTCACCCAAAGGAAATATGCATTAAGTTTGCTGGATGATATTGGTTTCTTAGCTGCTAAGCCAGCTGGTAGTCCTCTTGAACAAAATAAAAAACTCACCACTATTGAGTTTGACAAATCTCTGGCAGATTCTGGTATTCTCTTGTCTGTTGATCCAGTTTTGCAGGATCCTCAAGATTTTCAGCGACTCATTGGCAGACTCATCTACTTGACCAACACACGACCAGATATTACTTTTGCCGTTAGACACTTGAGTCAATTCATGCATTGTCCCAAACAGTCTCACTGGGTTGCTGCTCTGCGAATTGTTCGATATCTTAAAAAATCTCCAGAAACAGGGTTGCTATTTTCTGCTATTTTTGATACTTCTGTCTCAGCCTTTTGTGATGCTGATTGGGCAGCTTGTCCATTTACTCGTCGTTCTATATCTGCCTTCTGTACCAAGATTGGTCCATCCTTGGTTTCTTGGCATTCAAAAAAACAAAATACTGTTTCGCGTTCGTCTGCTGAGGCTGAATATAGAAGTATGGCTCTTGCAGCTTCTGAACTTGTCTGGTTGCAGCGATTGTTTCTGGAACTCCGGTTGCCTCTCCAATTACCTCTTAATCTCTTTTGTGATAATAAAGCTGCCATTCAAATCGCCGAAAATCCTGTTTTTCATGAGCGCACTAAACACATAGGTGTGGATTGCCATTTTGTTCGTGACCTTGTTTTGCTCAAGGTTATTCGATTCTTTCATGTTTGCACGGATGAGCAGCTTGCAGACCTTCTTACTAAAGCACTATGTCAACAGCAACATGACTTTCTAATTGCCAAATTCGGCTTGTTTGATCTCTTCCAACCACCAACTTGAAGGGGGGTGTTGAGATTATGAGAATGTTATAGGTTTTATATATCTGTAGTTAGTAGTTTATATCATTTCGTTTTTTACTGTAACATTTCTGTTACGTTATATAGAATAGGTATAAAATCAGATGGGTAGCGACAATTGTATTTGGGATTCATATTTGAATGAAATTTTTGCTCTGCGCGCTTCCTCCATTTTGCTTTCCTTCCTTCAGATCTGAAACCTATGGTGCAAGTGTGATGAGAAATCCTCTAATCTGGCAAAGTTGACAATATACGTTCATCCCATTTGGACGATACGTAGGACTGGAACACTTGCACAAGGGTGGGTTGGGTTTTGCAACCATTCTTCTTACTGAAAACTGCAAAGCTTGATGCAAAGATTGCAGATTTTGGCCTTTCCAAGGATTTTCACAAAGATGTCAAGTCTCAGCTATCCACTGCCGTGGTGGGTACCCCAGGATATCTTGACCAAGAGTAGGTCACGGATCTGGTCATTTAACACTTAATAATAATGTGCCGATACAGCTGCATAAAATCAACGAATGATTCAAAATTGATAACATACCAATGGTTTCTACTTCAGGTATTATAACAGTTATCTAATAAGTGAGAAGAGTCATATTTATATCTTTGGAGTGGCCCTTTCCATTTGTATGTCACATGCAACAATTGTAACATTCGTAACTTGTAACTTTCCTCTTAATAATTAGTTCTAAGAATGTCGAATCTGATTAAGAGATAAGGTGGTCCAGACTGCATGTAATTTGGAGTCCAGGTCCCCATGCGTCTAGGTCAAGTATCGATCTTGCTCTCGTCTAAAAGATCATGCAACAAGAAGATTCCCAAGCAAGGAAAGATCAAAACAAAACATGGAGATCAAAAAAGGAAAGAAATTCGAATCCAAATTCAAATAAAAAAAGGAGGAAAAGGAAACGAAGAACATGGAAATCGGGGGAGAGATTTCCTCCCCCGATTCGTTCCCGATTCTCCTCCTCCGATTGCTCCTCGAATTCGGCCGGCATGAAGCTATAAGAGGGGCACAAGGAGAAGCCCTCGCGCCCCCCTTGGACCTCCTCTGATCAGTCGTCGACTCCTCCGTTGTTCTTCTTCTCCATCTGTTCCGGCGAACCGCACGTGCACGTAGGGACGATGGAAGTCGGTGCACAACAACCCTTCTTCGACGCGCTCGTGAAGGCCAGCCATCCCCCCCGTCAGCCAGGAACGACCGGAGTCCGAGGAGATGACGACAGCGCCACCGGCGAATGAAAAATGATCGGAAAAGGTACTCTAGACGTTAAATCCACTTAGGTTATGAATCGTTAATCATATGATGCGTGTGATGATTCCATATTGATCTAGAGATCATGAACTACATTGGTCGTATTGTGATCGTCGCGATCCAACGGCCGAAGGATGGCCGAAAAGAAGAAAGAAGATGGGCGCATGTTTTGGCCGCGACGGCGGCACGGGCGTGCTCGATGGTGAATAACGGTTGCCGCCTCAGCCCGGTTGTCAAGTCACGGGTGTGCTAGAGAGTGGCACTGTAACACTCCAAAATTACAACCCCAAATGTCTGGGCAATCAGGTCATTTCGGCAGTGCTAGCCCGTTCAACATGACATCATTAAAATAAAATAATCCCTATAGTAGCAGCGGAAACTAATATTCATTTAAAATAAGATAACATTATCCTTCGTTTAGCGGAATACTTCAATTTAAAACATCAATGAAACTAATGCCATAGAACATAAATAAGCCATTATTCAATTTCATATCTAGAACAGACTCTAGTGTCTCATGACTTCATTTATTCTTATGCCATGGCAATCTTGCTGTCATGAGTTGAATCAGTCATCCATCCAAGCATATCAGTTATCTGTACGGATCCAAAGTGCAGGATTGTCCAGTTAGAGTATGTAAAGGCCAATACAGTAAAAATGCATCCTAAGCAGGATACTACATGACATATATGTGACAGTTTCATAAATAAAAGAAATATGCATACCATGTCATGTTCATAATATGTACCTGTTCTTTATCGATTTCATAAAACCATCAGTATCAGTAACATAAACGTTCATCATGTGACAGTCTGTCAGTATCAGTAAGCATACCAAGTGAATAACACTCGACATGCCTCCACTTCTGATCAGCGAACTTCTTCATCTTGTGCACCGCTTTGTCCAAGATAGCCCTCGACGCCTCGAGGTTGTCCTACCAACCACGCGCTACGCCACCGGACACTTCCCCGTGTACCTAGCCGCTAGCCCTACAGGTGTCACTGGCTGCCTCCTAGTGACGATCTCGAACACGCTTTGTTGCATCGCCTCTCTCTTCTGCATGTTGTAGAAAACTATGCAACGTCCAAGAGCTTGGCCCAATCCTCCTGATTGGCCGAGACAAAGTGCCTCAGGTAGATCTCCAGAAGATGGTTGTCCCACTTCGTTTGGCCATCCGTCTGGGGGTGGAAAGCTGTCGAGAAGCGCAGCTCCGTCCCTAGGAGCCGGAAGAGCTCCCTCCAGAAGTGCCTCGTGAACCTCGGATCATGGTCACTGACGATGATCTCAGGTACGCCCCAGTATTTTACTACATGTTTGACAAACAAGCGGGCGACCTCTTCCACCGAGCAATGCTTTGGAGCCGGGATGAAGGTTCCATACTTTGAAAACTTGTCGATCACCAACATTATCGATCCCGCTCCTCCAGATTTAGGCAAGACTGAGATGAAGTCTATAGTCACCATTTGCCATGGATGCTCCGGTACGGGCAAGGGTTCCAGCAACCCTGCCGGCTTCTTCTGCTCAAGTTTGTCCTGTTGACACTTGAGACATGTCCGCACATATGCCTTGACATCCTCTGTTATCTGAGGCTAGAAGTAGGAGTCCTCAACCAACGCCAAGGTAAGAGCCGCTCCCGGGTGGCCCGCCCACTTCGAGTCATGACAGTCCTTTAGGATTAACCGTCGAAGACCCTCCCATCGTGGAACAAATAACCGACCTCCCACTGTGAACAACAGTCCATCTTCCTTTGAGAATCGTCGTGACTTGCACTCCTCGACAAGTCGAAGCATCTCCAGAGCTTTAGGATCCTACTTCAATCCCTCCCGGATATGATCCTTGAAGTCCACGAGGATGGCGCTTATCGTCGCAAGCTACGCCTTGCGACTTAGGGCGTTGGCCACCACATTGGTCCGCCTCGTCTTGTATTCCAAGACGTAATCGAACTCCGCCAAGAAGTCCTGCCATCGTGCCTGCTTCGGGCTCAGCTTCTTCTGATTATGAAAATAAGATGTCACTACGTTGTCCATCTTCACAACGAACGCGCTCCCAAGAAGATAATGCCTCCACGTGCGCAAGCAGTGCACCACCGCGGTCATCTCCTTATCATGGACTGGATATGGTTGCTCGAACTCGTTGAGCTTTCGGCTCTCGAAGGCCACTGGGTGTCCCTCCTGCATGAGGACCCCACCCAATGCGAAGTCGGAAGCATCCGTTTGCACCTTAAACGGTCTTCTATAGTCGGGTAGACGTAAGCACGGCTCCTCCGCCACTACGTTCTTCAGGTTCTCAAATTTCTCCAAGCATTTTTCTGACCATACCCACTTCGCGTTCTTCTTCAGAAGTTGGTGAGGGGCATAGTCCGTCGCGAGCATCCCTCGATGAATCTTTTATAGTAGTTGGCAAGTCCCAAGAACGATCGCATCTCCGGAACGTTCGTTGGTGGCTCCCAGCCGAGAATAGCCTGAACCTTCCTCTTGTCCATGCTGACCTTCCCGGCTTTGATGTGGTGCCCAAAGAACATCCCTTCCGATTGGGCAAACGAGCATTTCTCCGTCTTTACAAATAGCTCATTCTCTCGCAGCAACCTAAACACCTCCCCGATATGCTCCACGTGCTCTACGAGCGTCTCCAAGTATACCACTGTCATCCAAGTACACCACCACGCACTTGTCCAATAGTGGGTGAAAGATCTTGTTCATCATCGTACAAAAGGTCGCCGGTGCATTCGTGAGGCCGAAGGGCATCACCAAGAACCCGTATGATCCGTACCTCATCACACACGTAGTTTTGGCCTCGTCCCCTTCCACAATCCTCACCTGCCAGTACCCCGATCTCAAGTCCAACTTGAAGAAGAACCTCGCTTTTCCGAGTCAGTCGAAGAGATCCCCGATCAGCGGGATCGAATACTTGTTCCGCACGGTGAACTTGTTGAGTGCCCTGCAATCGATGCACATCCGCATCGACCCATCCTGCTTCCTCTGAAATAGGACCGGTGCCCCATAGGGTGCCTTCGAGTGCCTGATGAACCCAGCTTTCAGCAACTCGCTCAACTATTTTCGAAGCTCCTCCAGCGATACGGACTCATAGCCGGAGGCTTCGCACCTGGCACCAGGTCGATGGCGTAATTGATATCTCGGCGAGGAGGAAGTCTGCTTGGCAGCTCTGGCGGCATTACATCCTTGTACTGCTCCAGAAGCCTTTCCACTTCCTCTGGGATGCCTTGAACCTTGAGCTCGGTCTCGTTGAGCTTCAAGGCAGCCAAGTAGGTGACCTCCTTCCGACGCATGCCCTTATCCAGTTGCATCGCCGAAAGCATCTTGGATTTCACGCTGGCTCTCGTCACGACAACTTCATGCAATGCTTCCTGAGATAAAAAACGAATCCCCTCCTGGGAAAGTCTCACCTCACCGAACGCATCCAGGAACTTCATGCCCAGGACGAACCGATAGTCGTCCATGTTGACGATTGTCATGGTGAGTGCTCCTTCCCACTCCCCCACCTTCGCATGGATGTCCTTGGCCATACCAAGGATAGGAGGCTGCGTTCACGGTCTTGATCAGGCCTGGCTCCTTGACATACCCTATGCCAAATTGTGCCGCTTCACAGAGCAGTCGAAGTGTGACCATTCACTGCAACCTCCATGAACATCAGGCCCTTCGCGATCTTCTTCACTTCTTTCATCGGCTTGCGGCAGCAGTCGTCAAGGCCATTATAGACCCCATGTGTGCAGTGCCTTGCTCAGTGTCCGCGGTAGATGCCATTGGTCGAGAGCCCCTTCTTCGTGTCGCACTCCCTCGCGTAGTGCGACCCTCCACAGAGGAAGCATATGACCATCTTCTTGGCATCTCCCTTCGATATCGTCGCCTTCTTATCCTGCTTATCGTTCTTCTTACCACCTGGTGGGCTCCATCCTTCCTGGACTTGCCCTGATCCTTAGCACTCGCGCTTGGATCTCGGTTTGCTAAAAACTCCACCAAAGCTTCAACAGCGACCAATGCTCCGTTCATGGTCGTTATCTTCTGACGTCTCAACTCCTGAGCCGCCCATGGTTTCAACCCCCACAGGAAGAACAACCATGTCGACTCCTCCTTGCTCCCGGGCATCTCCAACATAAGCGATTGGAACTTTTCGATATATTCCTTCATGGAACCCATTTGCTTGAGAGATGTCAGCTTGTTCATAGCCACTTCTTTCAATGAGGTTTTTCTAGAGAAGGGCTTGCATGCCTAGTAGGATTAGGTCCATACTTAGACTAGGAGTTGTTTCTCTTAGGTACTATAAAAGGACATGTAATCAAGGCTTGTAAGACCATCCTGGACAATCTGAAATTGCTCAATAATGTTCTCTAATTTTCCTCTAAACTCTTAGCGTCCCTCTCTTCTTCTTGGGCGGGTGTTTCGTTGTGCATCCGAGGCGTGTACGGCCGGGGTCCAAGGAACGTCTAAAAGGGGGCTGATCGGTGACCGAGCAGGATTTGACTGAGCAGGGTTTGGCCGAGCCGCACATCTTGTGTTTCATACCTGAAGCATAAGGGCGTAACACGAGGCTCCGTCAGCTAAATGTGAATGGGAATGTACATATCGTTGCCGATAAGATACAGTTATTCCACCAGGAAATGCTTGTTCCAAAGTGCATTGCACAGTAATTTCCCGAGGGAAATTCTAACACAATGGAGCAAGGTTTAATATTTCTTGTCATCAGTTTGAGGGACGACAAATAACAGTATTCTTCAATTGGGTTCATTATTATCACAATAAATAAATAATTTACGTCGCTCAGTCTTCATATTTTAAGTTAGTTACGATTGTCCATGCATTTCGTATATCTAGATTCATATACAATCATCAAACATCAGTACGTAGTATAAATATTTTGTAAATAAGTTTAAAATATTATGATCAATCTACGAGGATAATATGGCCATGTCGTATTTTTGCCTTCCAGCCCATATTAGAGTCCTCCAGGTCGTATTAGGCTCGCACATGAAAATACTGTCGGGTCGTATTTTTACCCTCCAGGTCGTATTAACTCTTTGTAGGTCGTATTAGGCTCGCACATGAAAATACAGTCAGCCGGTATTTTTGTCCTCCAGGTCATATTGACAGCCTATAGGTTGTATTAGGCTCGGAGCAAAAAATACGGTCTGCTTGTATTTTTGCCCTGTTGCCCGTATTACACGCGCGTCATGCACGTTTTTTTCATTAAATTTTGAGAAAATACAATACGAAGTATGCTAAAGGGTCTAGGTCTGATCTATACATCAATGACCATCAAAAGCACATGAAAAATACAACACATTTTTTTCATGAAATTTTGAGAAAATACAATACGAAGTATGCTAAAGGGTCTAGGTCTGATCTATACATCAATGGCCATCAAAAGCACATGAAAAATCATGCAAAAACATCAAATTCTTAGATCTAGGGTCCATGCCCAAATCATGAACTATAAGAGATGGTATGAACCCTAACTATTGAATCCCTTCATAAAATCTATATATATCATAGGTCAGACCTTGGGAAATCTATACATGCATGGATCTAATGATTTACATGAATAAAATCCCTCAATCACAACCCAATAAGAGAACACGTTGTCCTCTTGCTCTCAATCCATTACAGAAAAATATTGAGAGAGGAGAGAGGGGTTGGATCCCCTTTATATACCTTGATTCCTCTAGTTAATTCTCCTCTTCTTCCTTCCTCTTCTTCCTCTTCCTCCTCCTTGTTCCTCAAGACCTCCTTCCTCAAGCCCTAGCCATCAAGAGTCCAGATGGAGAAAAGAGGCAAACCATGGATTCTTAGGTCTTTGTATAGGGAGGTTAAGGATTTTGGCCAAAAGACACAATTACGCCCGATAAAAATATGAGGTGTTACAAGCACGGCCGTGACGATGGCACGAGCGTGCCAAAGAGAGACACAGTCGTGACAACGGCACGTGCGTGCCAGAGTGTGGCACGACCGTGACGACGGCACAGACGTGCCAGAGAGAGAACGGCTGAACTATGATGGCACAGGCGTTTCGGAAGGTGGCACGACCGTGACATTAGAGTTTCCGACCGACTTCAATGCACAAGCGTTGATTCGGCCCGAGTCGAATCCCGACTCAGCCCAAGCCATGCGTAGTGACCATCGATAGAGACTCAGCCGGAGTTTCCCTTACCTGGCCCGGATTCTATTACAAAAGACATAACTACTCTTTTTGTTTAGGCCCGATCTTTCATAGTTGGGCATCGCTTTCGACAGGCCCACTAGAGGCCATGTCCGCCATTGTAAAAAGCTAATAGGCCCTTTCCACCCTGAAGGATGGGTCAGTATTGGGCATAAAGAACAAACAATAAACCATAATTTTATTGCCTAGAGAAAAGGGATCTGACTCTAACCTTTCTCTGATATATGATTTCTCAACTCCACAAATAATAAACAAGCTAAGTAAAGAAAAGATGAAATTACGGGATTGCCATGTGCCGTCCAAAGTGAAGATTAAAGATCATAATTATAGTAAAAAGGAGGGGTAGGTAACTGAACTGAGGAGATAGTGAAGTTATAGGTCCTTAAGGACCACTGCTCTTGGGGTACAAGTCCTCTCCCACTTGTATTCTGAAAAGGATTATGCATTGGCATCTCTCCTTCCCCAAAGAGAGCATTATATTGATTATATGTTTATAGCGCCAAAGGGATATGTAGCTGAGCTGAAGAGATAGTGAACCTATAAGTCTTTAATGACCACTGTTCCTGAGGTACATGTCATCTCCCACCTATATTCTGAAAAGAGTATGCATTGGTATTACACCTTCCCCGAAGTAAGCATTCCTGGCTTGACAAGATGTATATATAGAGGCACCTTTACAAGATGCATAGGGCAACAAACTTCAAGAATTGTATAGTTAATGTAAAAGATGTAGTACAACTCATGGTAAAGAAAACATAGTAAAATATGGCATGGTAAAGTAAAGCATAGTAAAGTATGACATGGTAAAGTATAGAGCATGGTATAGTAAAGATAAAGTATTGTCACAGTAAATAACATAACATGAATATGGTAAAGAACAAAGTATAGACATGATAAAGTATGATTCATTGCTAATTGCAACCAAAGTATTGATTATGACAAGAAAGGAAGAGATCACCTACTAAAACATGTTATCTTATTGCTTATACATCAAGCATGATCTGATTATTATAATATATCATATGATTCTATTGTACTGGGCATTTTCGTTCACGGGTATTTTATGCCCCTGCATTTAGAATTTTGCAGATGAGACTCTTGCCTAGAGAGGAGTGATGGAGGACGCAGAACTCGGAGATCGCTGCACATGACTTATTGAACTCTATAACATCCATTTCTCTTTACTTGCATTAGTTGAACAATTCGTCTTTGCATTAGATGGATATTTGGTCTTTTCGTGTGAACCAAGACATGTGATCAATTGCTTAAATCTATTGGATATTGTTGGCATTTCCTTTTCCACGTACGGATTGCATTAGATGTGGGTGTCTTTTGACATTCCGACGTTTTCTTCATTCGCAATAAAGTTCTTATTTATTTTATTATAATATTCATTGCTATGTATTGCATTTGTTGAATGGTCAAAGTCATAGTATAATTAAAAGCATAGCACGCAGTGTAGCGTCCCCGGGGTCAACCTGACTTTCTACGTGGTAGGACTGATTTTGGGGGCGGAGTCATATAATATTGTCGTTGTAAGCCTTACCTATTCTGCCATCTGGGGTGATACGGATTAATCAGATGATAGTGAATTTGAATATTTATTTGACCACTTCAAATACTATAGTGGCAACCATAAAAAATCTATCTATTTAATTAAGTAGGAACCAAAAGTATTGAGGACAATATCGTTAATGCCAATAGAGCATGCCGGCCGCTCATGTTTTTTGGTAACAATTGCCTTACTACAGATTGTCCAAAGCAGCTGATGATCTTTCAAATGTGATCAGAAGCAACACTTGCAACTTTCCATGGGCATTGAGTTTAGCTTTCTTCTGAATAATTAGTACTAAGCATGTCTAATCTAGTTCAGTGATAACGTGGTCTAGTTTGATCAGCCTGCATGTTTGGAGTCCAAGTCCCCACGTCTGTCTACCTCAAGCATCGATCTTGCCCTCGTCTAAGAGATCATGCAACAAGAAGATTCCCATGAGTCATCCGAATTGAAGGAGATGTCAATTGCTCTCCCATCCCCATCCATCTGTTTCAATGAAAGAGCAGTCCGAACCGACTTTGTAACGTATCACATTTTTTTCTAAAAAATGTAATAACAATAAACAAAAATAAAATAAAATTATTGTATTCAAGCGCCATTACACCCAATTAACACCTAGGATTTGTAAACCCTTTTTTCCTCCATGAAATATGAGATTTCAAAAGTTGAAACCCTCATAAATTTATGGTGATAATAATCATTTGTCCCCTCCCACTTTCCCTGGTTTTCTTTCTCATTCCGCTCTCTATCATTTCGTGTATCCCTCCCGTGGACTCGGCCAGTGGACATTGAGGCAAATCTCCTGTAATGAAATCTCCTGTATATATTATGATTATGATATTATATTAAATGAATGTCCAATCCTCTTTTGGACGATCATCAATGAATTTTTAAACAAATGACCGTTCGACCTTTCAAATGTCCGAATTGTGGACGAAGAACATTATGACCTTAATAAAGTCCTATGATTTTAATTTAAGTCCTGTCCAAAGGGCACCAAGAGGGGGGGTGAATTGGTGTTCAATTCGAAAATGTCGATTTCACAAAAACCGTCGCGAAAGCTTAAAATCGATTCTTAAATTCTTTACAATTCATATCATAAATTCAATATTAAAAGGAGAGAGAAAATTAAATGCAAACACACGGTGGTTGTTGAGGAGGTTCCACCACACCTTGGCCTACGTCCACGCTCCGACTTCTCGACCTCGAGACCGCCGGAGATTTCACTAATCCCTTCCTTTGTTTCAAATGGGGTAAGAAAGAAAGTCCTCTACATCAACCACATTTTCTCTACTTCGAGAGGTAAGGCAATCTCTCCTTTTAGAAAGCTAATATTTTTCTCTCGCTCAAGAGGTAAAATTTAAAACCTCTTTTACACATGAACTCTCTCTAATTTTTCTGAACAAAAATGTTTCTCTCTTTTACAATTCTATGCTCACAAGAGTGGAAGAGAAAAAGAAAGAAAACTCTAAATAATAACTTCAAGAAAAATGATCTTCTTTTGATTTCTTGAAGTTTAGCTTCAATACTTGGATGGGTGCACTTCCTTCTGGCTTTGACACTCCATTTATAGGCTTCTGCAAGTGAGAAAGTCATCCAAAAATCATTCCATAATTTTTTTCTTCAAATGTGACCATTACTGTTCATTTGACTGAGAGGCTAGTCGACCACACATATGGACCGGTCGACCGGTACACTTTCTTTTATGACAAATGTGTCTGTTGGCGAATTCTGCACTGTCCGATCGACCTGTGTTTTGGACCGATCGGTACAGTCTTGATATTCTGCTGGTTGAAATTAGGCATTTTCTGCACTAACTGATCGACCTGTGTTCTGGACCCGTCGACCGATATTCTGGACCGGTAGACCTATGTTCCTGACCGGTCGACTTATTTTTCAGCTGGCAGCTCGACCGCCCTGCACTATTTTAAGCATAACATTTTTCATAGTTATCCAAATGAGATGATTTTTAATTCTATGGAAAGCTAACAGAATTCTCTAAAACTTTGATATTTATGATTAATAAAAAATCTAATAGTATCATAGTTAATTATTTAATCAAAGTGAAATGCATAAAGTTATCCATTTTTCTTTAAACTTTTTCAGCATTTTAACTTTAATCTTTTGATAGTTATATCATCAAAATATAATTTTATATATCACTAAAACTTAAATCCAACATCCACTTGATTAATGGCTATTTTATGAAACCAAAAAGATGAATCAGAGTTGCCCTTGCTCCCTATGGCCTTGATTGATGCGAGTGATCAAAAGATAGGTCCATGGCTTATAAGATAATGGAAGGTTACCATTTGCCTATCTACATGGGAGTTTCTCTCCTATAAATATTTCTGCTTTACGCGAGGTCATGTTGCCCGACGGGGCACTCGTCGTGGCACTGATCCCCAGTAGCCCACCATAGTTTAGATAGTTCTACACTTGTATGTCTGCAATGGTATTTCCTTAATCATGGAGACCTCTTTCAAATATGGATAAGACGAAAGAATATGAATTGTTAAAGATGAATGAAGGGACTTTGTCCTCAAGAACATGAACAATGGATACGAACAAAGAATATGAACATGAAAAGGAAATGAAATGAAAATGGCATGAACTATGCTCATGATCTTCTTATTGATTTCCCATTTTGATTCTTTCTTATATCTAATTTAAAATGGTTACCTCATGTTTATTTTAATGGAATTACTCTATGACTTATACGAATTCACACTTAGTTTTATGCTAACCGTTGAGCTTGCTCCCTTTGTGTGAGCCCCATAAGTACTTGACGATAATTGCAGTCGTCGATGTGTGTGTGGCGACTACAACTTGGTGATGTTGCACATGATTATTGTAGGGTCTAGATGGAGTCTTTACCTTTCAGCATATCGAGTTGTATTTTTATTTGGATGGGACCTATTAAACTGTACTTATGACATGGACTTTTATATTT
This sequence comes from Pontederia crassipes, assembly GCA_030549335.1. Taxonomy (NCBI): domain Eukaryota; kingdom Viridiplantae; phylum Streptophyta; class Magnoliopsida; order Commelinales; family Pontederiaceae; genus Pontederia; species Pontederia crassipes. The sequence goes on along the minus strand of CM060197.1, from coordinate 44,245,495 downwards.
CTTAAGTTGAGACATTTAGATGTATTTTTATCTATTTAGCTTTCGTGTTTCTTTTCATTTGTTGTAATATTTTATTTATTAAGTCTTCCATTTACATATCACTTTTCCTAATCATTCGGATCAATGAAAGAATCAAAGAAAGACTAAAAAAATTACGACCAAAAGAAGATTTCGCCACATGACAGAGTCAAATTTTGGAACGTTACATACTTCAATCCAAGACAAAGGATGAGATCATCAGACTTTAACTGAAACCTGTCAAATCAATCTCCTAATCCATATGAACGGTCCCTGCGTCCAATTAAAGTGAACATATTCCTCCTCAACGTCCAGATGTCCTAGAGATAAAAAGAAAATAAAGACATGAGTTTTTTTATTAAGAGGCCTTTATCCAAGTGAATCAACTATTTAAATGTCTTAAATTTAATTCCTTTTAGACATTAATTTATTTTTAATACATATTGCATAGCATTTTGAAATCGTAAATGATAATTTAATGTTCATTGCAATAGAATAATAAATAATCTATATCCATATTTATATAATCTATATTATATTATATACAATGAGATTATTATCATGTTATGTGACATTCTCTCATAATTTAAAGAAGAATATGCATAGATAACCCTTTTTTAAATTAACAAGAATGCTATTTTTGTATTAAAAAAGATAGATTGAGATATATACATGAAGAAAATAATGAGAAAACAAAGAATTTATGTGATAGAAAAAATAGATGTCACCACGTTTGGGCATTTCTCCACCGCCGCTACCCCTGCTGCTACTTTCTCCTCACTGACTCCTCCTACGGACAGGATTATATACGAATCATCGCACGAAATCAGCCACAACACCGACATGCATGCACAAGGTGAATGCATTTTTTTCTTCTGCTCCCACCACGTTTGGCTCATTCCTCAACGGCTCCACTGCCGCTGCCCTTGCTATTGCTCCTCCTCCTCCTCATAGCCGCTGCCGCCGTCGATTCCTCATGTGAGGTCGGCAGGATGGGAAGCAAGTGAAGAACCTCTGCCCCACCGTCGCCCTCCTATACGAATCATCGCACGAAATCGACCCTTCCATGGTCAAAATGAATGTCCTCCTGCAGTCTCGAGTCCTTCAAGCTCGCAACCAAATTTTTCTACGGCATAGTGGTGGATATCACTGCGGCTAACATATCTGGCCTGAGTTGTGCGGCATGGTACTTGGAGATGATGAAGGACCTGGAGGAAGGAAACTTAATATTCAAGACCGAAGCTTTCCTCAGCTACGTCGTCCTGTCCTCATGCTGGGACTCCATCACCGTGCTTAAGAGCTGCAAGATCCTCTTGCTGTGGGCGGAGAATCTCAAGCAGTGCAAGGAATCCATCCCCTGGAAGGCCTATGTTAGCAACGAGACCATCCTCTTGCGACGAGCCCGAACAAGAGCTTGCAAGCCCCCAGGCTGGTGGCAATACCATGGTCGGTGATGGAAGCAAGAAGATTCCGACCGTCATAGTCAATGATGGCAGTACCCAAGAGGAAGTAAAGAAAAGAGTAGCAGAAATACGAAATCTTAACTTTTATCAAATACTCAAGACGGTGTTACTGTTATCCGGGTAAAGAAGATACTATCTCAAATATCACTTGTGTCTACTGGGAATAAGTTGTTTTTTATCATCTACCCTAATTTGCAGTGATTTTCTTTATATGCATTGAAGTTTTAATTGCACAATATTTTCCATATCATATCATTTCCTTTTTCTACAATGATTTCAAGTTTTATTTTTTTTCTTCATGAATATATATGATTCTCTGATTCTCTCTCTCTCACACACACATACAAACACTGTGTAATCTCCATTCATGTTTATAGCTTTTTATTCATTTGCATTTTTGAATTCATTATGGTCTCTATATAGGACTAAGCCATGAACTAAACCACTAAACTCACTATTGGTCATTTAACCATTGAAATAATAGAAAGAGCATTACAACCTATATTATACTTGGAGTAATTCTAATTTCACTTCACCGTCCCTTTTATTGATCACAAAGGAGACATCCATATTAATTATACAACCTATATCATACCATTTCTTTAGGAGCAATAAGAAGACATCCACAAAGGAAGGAGTCACGTGGACATGGAAGTATCAAAATATTATATTAATATTCTTTTGCAAGTAAACATTTTCACTCGCTTTTGTCGTGTTTCTTTATTACTTCTTGACCAATGCTCATCTGTTGAATTTTAATGTATTCTTGCTTTCTATAGACATACATGGGCAGCTATGATGATCATGAAACAAGGCATCGCTTGTGACAGAAGGACCGGCAGGGCAAAAAGCTCTTGCAGGATAAGGTTGGGGCTCCAATTCTCGCTTTGGTGACAACGTGATATCCAAAGTTGCATATAGTTTTGCACCATTTATCAAATGGAGAAAATTGAAAATAAGGTTTAAATATTTAGAACTTTCCAAATATTTTTTACCCAAGTTTTTATCTACCACATATATTAAACCATATGATATGTTATTTTTTAAAGATAGTTATAACTTGCCAATTTTCTTTGATTATGACTTGCTGATTTACGTGCATCAAAAGATTGTTGGAATATTTTGAAGACTCGGTTGGATTGATTAATTAACTATTTATTTATGCCTCTTTTATGCATGAAATCTTAATTGCTACTGGTAGTAGGCATATTGGGGTGGAAAAGGACAATTGATATTTCTTAGACTTTTCTATGTAATTCTAAGTTTCGAATGTAGTTATTGCTTACTTTCAAATTCTTCCATTATTTATTCCCATGAATTACATAGTGTGCTTTTGAGATATCTTACAAAATATAATTTTTACATTAGAAGTGTTTTTTATATATAATGATAAATTTAAGTCTTTAGTTTTTCTATACATGCCTTTTAAGTAAGATCCCATGTAACATTAGAATCTTACTTTACTAGAAGTTTGATGATTTTAATTCCACTAAGAATACTCAGAGATATATGATACTAACTTATTTCAATAATGAATTCACTAAATTGGATATTCTTAGGGAGCTTCGTATTATAAAATTTATTAACTCTATAGAAAACGAAATTAATGTCTTGCATTCTTATTTAATATTCTCAAAATGCCTCTTTTTTGTAGAAATGTTTTTGAGTTTATTTATATATTGTAAAATAAATGGGTAATTTTATTGTGAAAAACTCTCCCACTCATAAAGCTATGCCTTAGAATGATGCAATTAGTTGAAGATGAATAGAACTTTAGAAATCTCTATTCTTAGTTAAACACCCAACCATAATTTATCAATTTGGATAAGACAACAAATTTATTCTATTAATTTAATGACTTTTATTTTATCTTGGCTAAGAATATTATTTAATTTTTTTTTTAAAAATTAAAGTTGAGGCATTGTGGTAGTTTAGTAATTAGCAATTAGATTGTTCATAACCTTTTTAAGAGGTACTTTAAAAATCATTTCAATACTTTTATATATTATGGAGATTTAGTAAAAGATATACTTTTATTAGTGAGCTTCATAATATGTTTTCTCCTTTTGCAATATTTATTTGTCTTTTACATTTTTATTCATCTTTTCTCTCTTATCTTTTTGTTGATTACATCTCATTTAGATGTTTTATTATCCCATGTATGCAATTTCAACCCCTCTTTCATTAATTGACTTAGTTATGTTAAACACTATGACTTATGTGTGACTTATGTAATTATTCATTATTAAATAAATAAAAAGTTTAACTATTTTATTTAATCCATTTGTTAATTCCTATTTATTTATTTCCCTCCTTTTTCCAAAATATTGTTAAATAGAAAATTATTATTACATTCAATCCCTTTAAATTAATCTATATCATTATATCAGTGATGGACTCATGTGTAATTGGTGACTGGGTGGGCCCAATTTTTTTATCCTTAGCACATATTAATTATGTATGAATATTTCAAATTAAGTAAAAGGTTCCCCACCTAAATTAAGTTAAATTATTGCATAAGATAATTGAGATGGATGTGTGGTCATACAAGATTAGATAAGATTAGGAATGACCATATACGTGAACGAGTCGGAGTGGCTCCTATTAGTGAGAAAATGGTAGAGAATCGTTTGAGATGGTTTGATCATGTTCAGAGAAGACCATTAGATGCGCCAATAAGAAGAGTAGATCAAATAATTTGGAGTCCAATTAAAAGAGGGAGAGGAAGGCCAAGGCGGACACTTGGCGAACTAATAGAGCAAGATCTATTGGTGAATAATATACCGAAAGGCTTGGTTACTAATAGAGCGGAATGGCGTCGTATGATCCATGTAGCCGACCCCACCTAGTGGGATAAGACTTTGTTGTTGTTGTTGTTGTATTGCATAAGATAATTATTAGAGACATTTTTATATGTGTAAATATTTTTTTTTATTTTTATAATATAAGGTTGGCCTACTCCAAAAAAAACTTGTATATGTTGTTGGGTTACATCCTATGTAACTCTAATTTTCTAAACTATTTAAATAGCATATGAGAATTCACATACACTTTATATTTTTATTTAAATGTTATATAGCCACTAAAGTTTTTTCTAATAAAATACTCATTAGTAAGTTTTTAATATAAGGGTTAATAGTTTTGCATTTAACTAAAAAATATTAATATATCTATTAAGATCTCATCCTTGAAAGGTAAAATATTTGTAAGGTAAAAAGTCAGTGTTTTTACTATAATTTCACAAATAGGATAATACTATTTCCAATTACTATGATTAAGCCAAGATCACCTACATACATAGTTTTAAATAAATAATTGTTAGTTTAATTATTATTGCATGAGATTTTGTTCCCTCACTGTGTATGACATCTTATTTCAGAAGAAAATGCTATGTAAATTATATTTTACACCACTATTAAATCATTACACAATTTTACTAATAGCATACGTTAATATTTAAAATTATAGTTGATGTAAAAAAGATGCATTATCTATTGCACAATTTACAAAATGGCCCATAAATGAATAACAAAATTTACAAATTATTTTAAAGCAAAATTATTTTTAGAATAATATATTAATAAAAGATTTTATGTTATATATATATGTTATAAACTAGATTCCTTATTGATTTTTATAAACTATTTAGAATTGAATGTAAGGCATTGAAATTTTTAATATACATTGCACATATTCATATTTAATCTTAATTGCACTTAACTGAAATATATATACACAAACATATGAATATTAAGATATAAAAATAAGAAATTTTTTTTAATAAAATGGTAAAAACATTTCAAAGAACAAAATAATTTAGTATTCTTGTAGTAAAAGATTTATAAATTAATTTAATATTAAATATTTATAAATTAATAAAAATTGAGTGAAGCACGAGGACATTCCCTACTTAACTATATATATCACGTGTAGTTGGAGTAATAAGCCCATATATGCAAGAGTCAAGAACCGCATCTTAATGTTTCTGGCGTATCCATGAACTATTGATCTTAGTCTTCTATATTAAAAGGAGGATAAATGTGATGTTGATTATGTTGGAATGCAGAAAAAATCTTATTGGAACTTCATTTGTCAAGTACGTGATGCATATGACCTAACTAGATTAGTTGGCCTCAACAGATTAACGTGAATAATCACTACAAGAAAATTATCATTTTCCGACGGGCAATTTCTGACGGATAGAAATCCGTCGTAATTTGCGACGAATTTTTCGACGGTTTCATTTCCGACGAATTTTTCGACGGCTACGACCGTCGGAAATTAAAATAATAAATTATGTAATTTATTATATTATTATTTTATTTTTTGGCGATTAGGAACGTCGATATTTCCGACGGATATCGATCCGTCGCAATTTTCGATGGATTTTCCGATGGTCGCGATCGTCGGAAATAAAAAAATAAATTATGTAATTTATTATATTATTATTTAATTTTTTTTACAGATTTTCCGACGGTTACGACCGTGAGAAATGAAAAATTAAATTATGTAATTTTTTATATTATTATTTAATTTTTCGACGATTAGGAACGTCGATATTTCCAACGGATATCCATCCGTCGCAAACGCTGCGATTTCCGACGGTCGTAACCATCGGTAAATATATAATAATATCATACGAGGGTTATTTTATTAATATAATTAGCGACGGTCCAATTATCGACGGTTTTGACTGTCGGTAATAATTACTGACGGTCGTAACCGTCGGTAAAATAAAAAATATTATATATAACTAAATATTTGTTCGACGGTCACAACTATCAATAACTTTAAAAATAATTAATATTTACTTTTCCGACGGCCAGAGCCGTCGGTAATTAAAATTTTGTTATCCCGCTTTTTTTTCATTTTTCCGCTTTCTCCCATTTTTTCACATATATATATATAAAATACCCTCCTCTCGTCTCTCTCCCTCTCCCTCTCCCGGTCGGCGAGCCTTTGGTCGGACGTGAAGCGTCGACCGCCGGCGACCCTCTCCCGCCGACGTCTCTCTCTCTTCGTCAGCGCCTCTCTCTCTTTCTCTCTCTCTTTCTCTTTCTCTATCTTTCTCTCCGGCCGCCTGGCGGCCGGATCTGGCCGCTATTTTTTTATTTTTAATAAATTCTTTGCGACGGTTGTGACCGCCGAAAGATCGACGGTTGCAACAACCGTCGAAAGTTTCGACAGTTGCGACCGTCGAAAACTTTTGACGGTTGGAACCGACGGCCTTTTTCGGTGGTTGCAACCATTGGAAACTTTCGACGATTGGAACCGCCGGGACTTTTCCGATGGTTTTGAACCGTCGATATTTTCGACGAATTTTTTTCGACCGTCGTAAATCGATTTACGACGAGCGTTTTTTCGACGGACTATCGGTAATTACATTACTGACGGTTTTTGGGCTGATTACCGACGATTTTGACCATCGATAATCAGCATTTTTTTAGTAGTGAATGTTCTCTTTAACATCGCATGAGTTGGGCTGTCAATACTGCTTTCCAAACATCGGAAGCTTATATATATATATATATATGCAAGAGCCAAGAATCTGCATCTTGATGTATCTAGCGTATCCTCCAATAAACGAAAGGAACTATTGATCTTGAGAAAGGAACCATTGATATTGGTCTTCTATATTAAAAGGAGGATAAATGTGATGTTGATTGTGTTAGAAATATTAATACATGTTTGCATTTGTTTGTCAAGAACTAAAACTGAGCATAGATGAATATTTGCTCGGAGCTGCGTAAGAAACTTTTACATTTATTTAGTTTATCAACCTTAATGGAGGAGTTGGCAACCAGACATGCCAAGATGGTTCCACGCCAAATGTTTTCCATAGTTTTTTTTAAATTTCTACTTTTTATATTTTTCTACTTGTTTGTTTTTTACTTTTCTATTTCCTACTTTTGTATATTTTCTATTATTTATCGTTACATTAATAAAAGAATATAACGACTAAAACATAATTAATTTTTCCTTCACATGTTGATTTATGAATGTATGTATGAACTCCTATTTATTGAAACAGTATGAAGTCAAATTTCGTTTGTGGAATTTTAAATTTACCATTGTGATTCATGATAACAATGAACCAACTATATAAAGAATCATAATTTATATATGCACAGTTGTGATCATGAGTGACATCTGAAAATTTTAAGTCAAATGATTAAACTAAATCTGCAGATAGACCACATTGCAGTGGCTGGCCGGGAGAAAAGAGGCCACAATTTTGAATGGTGCTAGGGCAAAGAGAGAAATTGTCCAAATCTTTCAACATCCAAATATCCTTAATGCCACTCCTCTAACACTTAGCCATTGTTTGGTTAAATAATAATTATTCAAGGCATAAATATAGTTATTCTAGTGGATTAATGATTTCTTAAAAGTTGAGCCAAGAATAACTGTAACACCCTACAGTTTCAAAAAAAAAGGGGAGGTGAAATGAAGAGGCAAACCATGTGATCTCTCCTCTCTTCCCCTCTTCATTACATTCTCTTCCCCTTCCTCTCCCCCTCTTAATTACACTTTTCCTCTTCCTCTCCTCTCTTCAATTCATTGGTTATGACTTTTCCTCTCCCTCTCTTCATTGCACAACATCATGGAAGGCAAAGGGTCAATGTTGTCACTATAAAACCCCATCATCATCTCCTCTCCCATGTTTTTGGCCCCATCTTAATTTCCTCTCATCAATTGCTTCATTCCTTCATGTGGGACGCTGCTGGTCACGATCAGAGGTCGGAGGAGCGACGCCGCAAGTTCTTCCGGCGTGGACAGGGCAGGAAGATGAGGGGGGGAACCTGAGGACGAATTCTGCACGACAAATCGAAAGCGTAGGCATTAAGGTGTGAATTCGGGATCTATCGCATAGATTGAGTTTTCTGGACGATATGCATGCTTAAGGACCGAGCTAATAGATAGAATCATGACTAAGAAGGATAGGAAACTTGCTATGTGCTATTCGGATAACTGCAACTCTGTCCAAGTGTTAGATTTCGTCGTCACGAACACGTTTTCTTTAGAGCATAAATTCGATTGTTGCCTAGACCTTTGCATGTGTAGACTTCTGCTTTATAGTTTAGATTATGATGCTTTAGTTATGTTCACACACCAATTATGTTGATGCATCATCACTTGGATTATTGAAAAGAGCGAGACGATTGAAAACTGTAAAGTAACACAATTTTCTGCGAACAAAGAACCCGGACCGGGTTGTCCATAACTCGGCCCGGATCAAGCCAACCCGGACCGAGTCCTTCCCAACTCGGCTCGGATCTGCCATTGACGATCGACCCGAGCTCGGCTCGCACCAGTAACCCGGCCTGGGCTCTGCCTGATCCGACCCGGGTATCGACCGGGGAAGACGATCGGGTGGATCGACTTTTCAAACCGATTGCATTTCCAACTCGGCCCGGGTGTGATCCTGACCCGGCCCAAGTTCTAACTCGGATTTTTCGAGAATGATTCTGCCACTGACTCGGCCCGAGCTCTGCTTGACTCGACCCGAGCTTCGACCGGACGATCGGGCGGATCGACTATTTTGACCCGATCGCACATCCAACTCGGCCCGGGTACGACCCTGACTTAGCCCGGGTTCCCACTCGAAATTTTCGAGCTTGATTCGGTCAGGAGCTCGGCCCGAGTTCCTCTGTACTCAGCCCGGGTCCTGACCAACATATTGATAATCTTATGAGTTACGGACTCCTATTACGTATATGATATCTGATCTATCCACGAAGTAAATTATGCCCAATAGAATTATGTTATCCTTTCTTACGATCAAACGGAACAAATAGAATATGACGCCAACTCGATATGATTCTCCATGAACGATGAATGATGATGACTCTCATGAACCACATGAAGAACAATGATGAACCATTAGGAGTCACTAGGAAACGACAAACGGTTGTCCGCTCCCTCTTCGGACGACCACTAAGAAGGTCTAAAGATGGACGACCGCCTGACTTCCAAGTGTCCGGTATGTGGACAGAAGGAACTCAACTCTAATCGAACCCTCTGATTTATTAAGCCTCTATCCACTTGATTTATTATAGAATGCATTGAGCAATAGAACGAATAGGGAGAAGGAAGTTGATGCATTAGGTTGTTATAATGAAATGCATGTTCAGTTATTGGAATGATGATAAGGAGAAGTTAGCTGATGTTACTAAGATGTGATTGCTTATATGTTGTTAAATGAGGCACTGATTAGATGATTTATAAGTTGGATAAATTGCTTCCATATGATTGCTTAATCCTTCGTATTAAAAGTTCTTCCCATATGATTATACATGTTTAAGGTTGTAGAAGTCAGATTATGGTTTGGTACTTTGATGACATGAAAATGGACTAAAGTATGATATGGAAATGAACTATGGTGGGTTATGGAAATGGACAAAGCTATGAATAAAGCAACGATGATATGATGCACGAAATGAATATGAACTTTGTTTGAATGCTCTCTGGTTGATAGTTAATCTTAGATGAAGGTTGGAAGTAGTTGTAGAATGTAGTGTTTCGAAAAGCAATTGAAACATAAGGACTTCCGCAAACGACCTGTGGTCCTGCCTAGTAGAAACGGTCGACCAATCTTGGATCGAACGTCTTTTATCGAACGGTAGAACATAGTGGACTGTGGACTAATCAAAACTCCCCACCGAATGTCTTAGGACGTTCGCATATTATTAACGAACGTTCGAACCTCTTTCGAATGACCGACGATGAATCTCAAACGGACAACTACTAACTTTTCGATCCTCCGAATTATGAACAGAGGGAATATGACCTTAAATTAAACCTCATAATTTGACAAGCATCTATCCACTTGATTGGTACTGAATGACATAATTGTAAGGATGATTTGGAGCCACTCTTGCTCCCTACTAGCTTGATTGATCTAAGTGATTGAAAGAATGTGATCTATGAAATTGAACAAAGAATGAATATAGAATGGTCGACCACTTCCTTTTCGGTCGACCATAGAATAGTAATAAACAGGCGTCCGCCCTCTTGTTTATCGGATGACCGATGAATGGATCCAAAGCGGATGACCCTCGACTTTTGGGCGTCCGTTATGTGGACGGGAAGAATACAACTTTAATCGACCCTTCTGATTTGATAAGCTTTCGTCCATTTGATTGAAGTTGAACGAGTAGGATCATGAAATGAATAAAGATTGAACATCAAACGGTCGACCACTACCTTTTCAGTCGATCGACAGACTGATGAACGGGCGTCCATTTCCTTCTACCGGACAACTGCTGAATGGACTTATAACGGGCGATCGTTTTACTAATGGTCGACCGTTATGTGGACAGAAGAGAACATGACTCAAATTGAACTCCTATGATTTATAAAACTATTGTCCACCTGATTGTGAAGGAATGAAATGAACTTAAAGAAAAGTCGGAGCTTTGCTCCATACGGCCTTGACCTCTTTGTTTGATAAAAGCTATCAACCATAATGTTGTCACTAGGTAAAGCCTCCTTAATAAGTTGCACCATACTATCAAAACACTTCTCTGACAAATGATTCTCTGCTTTAATGTTTAATAATCGAGCAACCATAGATATTTGAGAATGATTAGTGCAGCTAGGGTACAACTCAGAATCTGCTGATGCAAGCATATCATAGAAATGTTGAGACTCAGAATTAGGTAGCTCCTCCACCATAGGTTCAAAAGAGTATGATGGTCCTACATTATTATTATTAAAACCAAATGATGGCCCGACTTCTTCTATGTTAGTGGTCTGGTCGTGGTTTCCATGTGGACTGATTGCATCTAAAATCATTTGACGATATGGATTTGAAGTTTCATTTTCGATTTGTGCATTTCCATAAAAAGAATGATGTTGAACATTGTTTCTTCTTCCCCATGGCAATTCCAAACATAATATTTCTTTACGAATCCCTTACTTACCAAGTGAAAACGAATGTCATCCGGCATAAGATATCTACGATTTTGACATCTTTGACATGGACAACGAATTTTTTCTCCATCCTTGAATCGGGTTTGGGAACATGCAAAACTTATAAAAGTTTCTAAGACATCAATAAATTCGTTACTAATCAACCCTCGTGAATTGCGCCTGGAATACATCCATGCCCTATCTGATCTATTCATTTTCCTACAAGTCAAGTAAAATAGGAAACCAGAAATTAAGACTTTATTATCATCATTCCAAAGTCCTTCAGAAAAATATGATTCCATCATATTGAACTGGTACACAGTCAAACATAAAACAATGCAAAGATATTAACATATTAAATCATTTCATCATTTGTTACACCCTAAAACAAATTCCCATGGGAGCTAAAGAAAGCATGGATGCATCCTTATTGATATATATGTATAAAATGTTGAATATATGATTAATGTACAAGTTCTAACATTACCAAAGATAAGCAGAAAGCATAGTTCAAAGCTAAAATTATCTTAAGAGAAAATATTTAAACTAGTGCATTTCTTTCCTACATGTGATAGTATGCCCATTTAAAAAGGAAGGAAAGAAAAATAAAATAAAAATTGAGCTCATACCTGATTTTGAAGATGGAAAAGGCTATGAATTTTACTTTGTTACCTGTTCAGAACAACAGAAGTATATGCACAACATTAAGGTAGGGTAGTTGATGAACAGATTTTGTGGCATAAGGTATATTATAAAACCCATGTAGTTGTGGATTACTTCTCACTTATACAAGTTCACATTGAATAAATATTTAAGCTGCAAGTTTTGGACGTTGCAAAACAATTCAAACCAAAGCATTCTTTCCCAGTATGTCCATTTGATAAGGAAGAAGACAAAAATAAAATATAATAAATGAGCATTAACATGAGCTCAGGCTGTGAAGTTTATGTAGAATGCACATTAAAAAATCCAATTCATGCAAAGCGAAAGAGTAAGAGTTCAATGTGTGTGTGCATCCACATTAAAAATTCAAATCATAGACCCTTAAAAAGATCCAATCGGTATGTGGGAAAAGACAATGGTCCACTAGAGATGCCATATGTCTAGTGTTCAGCCAAAAAAATTACATATGGAAGGATTGCAAAAAAAGAAAAAACATATGGAGGGATTGCACGACAGCAAAGACCCAACAAAGTGCCACATGTCTAGAAGCCAAACCACATTTTTCTGCTTGTTCCCTCTCTCTCTTGCACAAGATGATAAAGAAAGGTACAAAATAACAAATAAACTAAAGAAGGAGATGAGAGCAATGGTTACCTTTACGTCCTTGTCCTGTTGGGCAAAAAAAAATGGAGGGATTAGCATGCGATATCTTTGTCCTGTTGCCTGTGTTGAAGCAGATGCCGGCTGTGGTGAAAGAGGAAAAGGATTAGGGCACTATCGGCCAGTTGAGGGCAGTAATAAAAGAGATGAAAAAATTATAGCGGGAAGTGTGAAAAATAAAGAGGGTACATAATATGTAAAAAAGTTATTTTTATTTTTTTATTAAAAAATAGTTGCTACCACAACTATTTGTCGCAACCATTTATGTACTTATGATTTTTTTAAAAAAATAGACTATAAATATTTGTGACCTGTATGTAATATTTTTTAAAATGAAAATATTATATTTAACAAATTATTTGTCTAAATATTGCAACCAACAAGGTAATAACGTCGTAAAATGGTCGCAATATTTAAAAATAATTTTTTAAAAGAATAAGAATGATTTTGTGAGACCATGTGGTCGCAAAATCATCGTAATATTGCGACCACAACTTGGTGGTCGCAATTTGTGGTCGCAAATAGCTAATTTTTTTGTAGTGCTTATAACGAGCGATCGTTTTACTAATGGTCGATCGTTATGTGGACAGAAGAGAACATGACTCAAATTGAATTCCTATGATTTATAAAACTATTGTCCACCTGATTGTGAAGGAATGAAATGAACTTAAAGAAGAGTCGGAGCTTTGCTCCATACGGCCTTGACCAATTTACAGATTGGAAGATAGGTCCACATGAAACGGAGCTATGCTCCATACGACCTTGATCGATCTTTGTATTGAAAAAAAGGTCCACTGTGATGGGGGAAGTTGAGCGAGCCCTAAGCAAGGTACTCCCTCGTGGTTACCATTTGATGGGGGAAGTTGAGCGAGCCCTAAGCAAGGTACTTCTTCGTAGTTATTATTTGTCCTATCTAGATGGAAGTTTCTCCCTTATGGATGTTTCCTCATGGCACGAGGTCATCCCAGTCCGACGGGGCTGGCCGTGGCACTGATCACCCACTGGCCCATAATAGTCTCCCTCGTGGTTATTATTTGTCTTATCTAGATGGAAGTTTCTCCCTTACGGATGTTTCCTCATGGCACGAGGTCATCACAGCCCGACGGGGCTGACCGTAGCACTGATCACCCACTGACCCATAATAGTCTACATAGTAGCACTACAAGTGCAGACATTGAATGAATGAATTGAAGGAATGAATGACTGAATGAATGAATTGAATGAATGCATGAATATGAATGAATGACTGAATGAATGTATGAATGATGAGCAAATGCTCATGATGTTTTTATTAATCCTTCATGTTGATACATTCTATTATATGATCTATATGTTTGTCTCATGCAATGAATGAAAGGACCTTGTCCTTAAGGGTATGAACGTTGGATATGAATCAAAGAATAGAAATACGAGCGTGAAAAGAAATGAACTATGAACATGATTTCCTTATTGATTTCCTCATTATGATTTCTCTCATATCTGATTTGAAATGTTTACCTCATGCTTATTCTGATGGAACTAATCTATGATTTATTCGAACTCACACTTAGCTTTATGCTAACGGTTGAGCTTGCTCCCCTGTGTGATCCCCACAGGTACCGGATGATGATTTTTGCGAGCTGTTGATGTGTATGTGGTGACTACAGTTTGGTGGCGGATGCACATGGTTATCTAGAATATAGATGGGACCTATAGAGTTACACTTATGTCATGAACTTTACATGCCTTATGGATAAACCATTACCTATTTAGCTTCTGCATTCCTTTAATGTATTATTTTATTGGTAAGTCTTTCGCTTACGTGTCATTTTCCTTGACCATTAGAGTCAACAAAAGAGTCAATAGATGTAGAATAGGGTAGCGCACGAGAGGAGATCGCGCCATGTGGCGGGTGGAATTTCGGGGCGCTACATTAATGGTATCAAAGCCTAACGATAGGACTCTTTTGACGTCCTAGTTATAGAGTATAGGTTAAGTATGGTATATGTGCACCCACCAGAGCTACCTCCACACTTAACCGCCGCAAAGCAAAGTAAGAATCGTTTTTGTCTTCATTATTATGGTTGTTTTATTGAAAGTTATTGTTGTGTTTTATATACGGCTCCCACGACATGTTCTATGGACTGACACGACAAAGGTCGTGGGCACGAACGTGAGGTGACCGTGTAGCGGCCACTTCGAAAATCTATTACCGATGGACTTGACCTTGCATCTGAGACTCGATTTATTGTTAGATGTTAAACCTTTATTGGGCATGATCGGAAATTGATTATCAGATTAATCGCTTCTAAGGATGTCGTATCAGATATAGGTATGGATGCTCCATAATAATAGATGTGACAATTGTGACACTATGTCAAGGTTAAGGAAAGAGTAAGGACATGATGAAAGGACACCTGCTAGAAAACTTTACTTCGTACAGGATTCGGGGACGAATCCTTTTTCTATGGGTATTATAATGTAACACCCTACAGTTTCAAAAAAAAAGGGGGAGGTGAATGAAGAGGCAAACCATGTGATCTCTCCTCTCTTCCCCTCTTCATTACATTCTCTTCCCCTTCCTCTCCCCCTCTTAATTACACTTTTCCTCTTCCTCTCCTCTCTTCAATTCATTGGTTATGACTTTTCCTCTCCCTCTCTTCATTGCACAACATCATGGAAGGCAAAGGGTCAATGTTGTCACTATAAAACCCCATCATCATCTCCTCTCCCATATTTTTGGCTCATCTTAATTTTCTCTCATCAATTGCTCCATTCCCATGTCTTTCTCTTCATCTACTCTCTCTCTTTCAGATTAGTTCTTTTATTTTTATATAAAAATATAATACTTATTGTAATATGAGATAGAGACATACATATAAATTTAATTAATATGAAAAACTACAATTGCATCAAACATGTAAAGTATTATAAAAATGAAACAAAATGGTCATAAAATAAAAATAAAGTACAATAGGCAAAATTTTTAAAAAGTTTTATAAATGATTGTATCTTTTGATTTTCAATAAGTATTGTTGCCTTGTTTTCATTTTTTTCAGAACTTTTTTATCTTATATTTCCAAAACTAATTTATATATTTATTACAATATTATATTAAATTAATATTATATAACTAGCAAAACTATATATATAGATAGAGAGATTAAGTAGCATGTAACCACATAAATTGGTTACAACCTGTAACCAATTGATCCAAGCCATTTGATCTGCTTCTTAAATGATGAACAACTGAGATTTGTGCGGTGGTGAACCGGTTATTCTTTTAATTCTTGTTCTATTGGTTTTTCTCTCATCCGGTTCGCTCCCTCCCCCCGGTTCGCCTCCCCCAAAAAATCCTTCAACTGCTCCAAAATAATCTCGCTCTCCTCGATGCACCCTCGTCGACGACACCAACGTCCCCCTTCGTTGACAATACTAGCGGCCAGCCTCGTCTGCAACACCAGTGAGCATCCCCCTTGGTCGACAACACCAGCACCCAGTCTCATCTACAGCACCAGCGGGCCTCCGACAGACTCGATATGCGCCTCTCCATGAGATCTGCTCCTGAGATCTCTCGTTACACTCCCTCATCAACAATAGCGAACCAACGAATCCTTGCCTGCTGCGATCAGACAAAGTCCCTTTCCCCTCATCTATTCAGTCTCCCCTTTTTTGTTCATACATTAATTTTTTTTATCCTTTTCTATTGATTTAATCTCAGAAACCTCACACCCTCCTCCCCCTTGCAACCGTAGTGGATTTCGTCTGTGGAACTCAGAATCTTAACATTTTTGGCAATTTTTTTAATGATGATATGTGTATGAATCTTATGTCTTAGAACATTCCACTGATAAGTGTGATAAATCATTTAGTTCTTCATCATGTGTCAAAGCACCAATATATTTGAGCAATTGCATTATGTACAATTTCATGGACTGGGGGATCCAAAGCTTTTTGCAAGAAGTCCATTATTTGATATTCTGCAACCAGTGTTAAGAAACTTGCCCGCAAGAAGGGTTCTCCAATAGGTTTAGATATTTGGTATTCTAGCAAAGATGCTCCACGAACTTTTGAGTATAGATGGTAACAAATTCCTGACTGGCAGTGACCAACACACCCCAAGAAGACTGAAGTGTAGATTCATTGTCATATGGATCATAACTCTTTATTTTCATCCGGCCACTGTTTATGATATACATAACATCGTCTATTGTAACAACAGTTTCTACAATATTAGTCATTAGAATGATTTTGTGGACACCAACAAGGGGCCTTTTGAAAACCTTCATAGCTTTTAATATTAGTTGACAAAATGGTAATCCTATTAGAACAGATAGTCTTATCATATTACATATAAATTTAAAGAAGTCAAGCATTACATATTTCCTTTCGGTGTGTAAGCATTACATATCATTAAGAACATGGATGCTATTATAGTCTTAATGATCTACGTTTTATTTTTGATTTCAATGACAACTTCAAACTTCACTTTTTCATCTTCAAGATCAAGATCAAAGAATTTAATCCACTTCAATAACACATTGATGAGTCTTTTGTACCGACGTCTGGTGGGTGGATCCAACTCTATTTAATCTGAAAAAGAATAACAGAAGATAGGATTAATGACTTGAAATTAAATATGGGTTGTGACAGCATGTAATAAATCATAAAGTTTGCAAATCATCTATGTGGTGACAAAAACAAGCCAAACATTAATCATGTAATAAGTTAAAAGATTCATGAGCAACAGATTTTCTAATAGAAATCATGTATGTGCTTCTCTAAATATTAGATAGAAAATAATTAAAAACTGTGAACACAAATAACGGGAGAGGGACCTTGCAAAGGAGGCCGAGTTGAGGGAAGCTGAGTTGACCACGGTTGCAGAGTGGCCGAGTTGAGGGAGGCTGAGTTGACCGTAGTTGCAAAGGGGGCCGATTCCACGGCGGTTGTAGAGGGAAAGATGGTGTCTGAGAGCAAATCGACAAAAAAATGAATGATAAAAGGAAGAAAAATGAATGAAAAAGTGCTCAGGAGGGAGATCACGAGAAGCAGATTTTCTTCGCTAGAGTGTGGAGGAGGGAGTTCGTGATCAGCGGGAGGGAGTTCACGAGCAGTAGATTCTTTTTGCCAACGTGCGTGCGCATGAGGAAGGTCGCGAGCAGTAGGTGAGTTGTGAACAGCAAGCAATAGCAGATTTTTTTCGCCGTTGTGCATAGGTTGCAGGAGCCGCCGGAGTGCGCAGGAGGGAGGTGTGAGGGTTTAGGGGAGGAAGGATAACAAGGGAGGCAAATCAAATAGGGAATGTGGTGGGGAAACCGGATGAGGGAAAACCCCAAAATAAAACCTAAAAGAATGGTCGGCTCGCCAGCGCCAAATCTGAGTCATTCATCATTTAAGAAGTCCATCAAACGGTTTGGATTGATTGGTTACAAGTTGTAATCACTTTCTTTGGTTACACCTTACTTAATCTCATATATATAATATTAGTATTATTTTTTATCATAAAAAATCTGGGAGAGAGAGTAGAGAAAGGAAAAGTAATTAGAAGATTAATTATTAAAAAAAATGGGATGGAAAGTGGAAACAGAAATGGAAGGGACACGTATAGAGAGAAGAAGAGATCAATTAAAGCAAAAAATAAGAGTAAAATAGATAATATGGAGTGACATTAAGTGGTATATAAAACTCGAAGATGAGAGGGATCACGGATACACACAACATTAATTGAAGGTCCTCGTGCACAGTGGCATGCATTTTGACAACAGTACATAGAAACGTAATGATTCAAGTTAATGAATAGTGGGGTTGACGTACCATAAATTTTGAGTACTTCTTAGCATGCATTAAAGATCACGTAGCAAGAAGATTCCCAAAAATTGCACGTAGGATATATCTTGCTCTCGCATCCTCATCGGCTCCAATGAAAGAGGTACTGGAGTTTGGTTTGAACGAAGGAGATGGCGAGGGCTGCCATCCAAATTGAATTTTCCAGAGGCGAGAGCCTCAAACATATGTATATATACAAGGATGTTCATATCATAATATTATTACGTAACGTCCCTAAAATTGTCCCTTCAGCCATGTAGACAGTCAGATTGATCCTGGGAGTGCTACACTGCCTAATGCACTATTGATCATGACCATTCAATAAATTGTACACGTGACATCAATATTATAATAAAATATAATAAGGGACTTTATTGCGAAAGTTTAAACGGTGGAATATCAAGAGACATTAATAGATAATATGGTCTATAATAAGATGAGAAAAGATAGTAACTTTAATAAGTTTGATAAGCGGAAGATCATGATGTCTTTGAACAGACTAAAACTGTAACGCAATGTAGCAATGAAAGCTTGAATTTAAATATCAGTCATGCGCAGCATTCTCCAAGCTCTGTGTCCTCCAACACCTCATTAGTTAGCGTTCTCACCTGCAAAATCCCATTGCAGGGGAATCGAATACCCGTGAGCAAAAAGCCCAGTACAATAGCAAATAGACGGTGAAATAAGGATAAATGATAATCATAGACACAATATGTCATTGATGAACAATTATATACTTTGACTTCTATACATTGACTATAAAGAATGATACATCATGCTTTAACATTAATCATATCTGTGCTATGATCTTTACTATAACTATAATTTGTCTTTACATTACTCTGCATTATCTTTAAAATGCAATGTTTCATACTTTACTTTACAATGTCTTTGCCATGCCATACAATACTTTACTTTGCCTCTGCTTTACTGTGAGTTGCACTACGTCTTTTACATTACTGTAATATCCTTAAAGTTTGTTGTCCTATGCGAGCTCGACTTTATTAATTAGGATGCCAGAGGTGCCTCTCTGAATCTCTGATGCCAGTAAGCCCAAAAAGGAAAAAAAAGGATGGGTGTTAATACCTCACCCAATTCGAAATGTAGGTGGGAGAGAACCTACACTCAGGAATAGTGGTCAATTAAGAAACTTATAGGTTCACTGTCTCCTCAGTTAATTACATGTCTCTCTGGCATAATACTTTAATCTCTGAGGGAAGGAGTGTGACCAAAGCATCACCCTTCGTATGAGATACAGGTGGGAGAAAACATGAAATTTCAAGAACAATGATCCCTCTCTGTACTTTACTCTGTTCTTTGCTCTATACTTTGGGGGCGGCACATAGCAATTTCATGTCTTTGTCTTTACTTTATTTGTCTTTGGTTATCATGAAATCTATGATTCAGGACCTAACTGGGCATTATTTCCGTACAATAGGACTCAGTCAGCATAGGTGAACTGGTTAGAGTCTCGGTTATGATCTGACGTGGGTCAATCCGATTAGGTCAGACCGATGGGTCGGACTATTAGACCGGTCGACCGTTCCTGATGGACCGGTCAACCGTTTCTCTTTATCGGACCGATCGACTGTTCCTGGTGGACCGATCGACTATTTCTCTAGCGCTGGTCGACCAATCCTCCTGGATCAGTCGACCGTGTTCATGGTTGATCTGTGGATCGGTCGACCGCTCACATAGGCCAGTCGACCGATTCCAAAATCATGCGGATGTGCACTGCGCGTCGGATCGGTCGACTGATCGGGGATCCGGTCGACCGATCATGAAGTCAGATTTGTCCGTTGATAGATAGATCGGTCGACCGCCATAGTAAGGCTGGTCGACCGATCGATACGAACTCTTGTGAGGTCTGGGACTGGTCGACCGTTTAATAATATCGGTCGATCGGTCTTAACGATAAAACAGAGCTGTCGGATTTTTTTTACGATTTTGGCGGCCTTTCGGCCATCAAATTGGTTCGACATGAATACGAAAAATGTAGGTAACAATCTCAGGATCATAATGGACTATTTTTTCATATCAAACAATCACTATTTCTTCTTCTAGGGATTTAAGACGCTAAGGTACCTTTGTTTTTGTTCGAATGAGTTCACCGATGATTTCTCTTGTCGTTCGTTGATCGCCGGTCGCTTCTGGCCGACGAGGATGACTCGCCTGATCCCTGCGCATGTTGAGGAGGGTAACCGTGTGTCGAAGAGTCGTCGAATCATTGTTCCGTGCGCTGCATCTGTTCCACCCGTTCGCTCGATGTGCGTCGATCGTCGGGTCGAAGGAAGAAGAAGAGGAAGACGAGGCGTTGGCCGGGCGAGGGTTTCGAAGGGGACGCAAGGGCGCCCCTTCGTGCCCTCTTTATAGTCTCGGCCAACCAGCCTTGGAGCGACGTGATCAGGGGAGGAGTTTCCTCCCCTGTCGACCGTTTCCTTTTTCCCGCGACCTTTCCCTTTTTTTTTCAAAAGTCGGATACGTTACATTATTACCCCCTTAAAAGAAAATTCATCCTCGAATTTTGATAAGAGTTAGGACTTATCGAATAGTTGAGGAAACTTCTCACGCATTTTTTATTCTACTTTCCAAGTGGCCTCTTTTCCTTGATGATGCTTCAATGCTACTTTGGCTAGCGATACTCTCTTTTTTCCTTATTAGTGTTCTTGATATTCCAATATCTCTATGGGTTATTCTTCATAGGTCAGATCATCCTTGAGGTCTGGTTCCTTAATTTGGATCACGTTGGCATAGTCATGCTTGTTCATCCGGAGTAGAGAGACATGGAAGACGTTGTGTACTCTAGCATATGCTGGAGGTAGGGCCAACCTGCATGCTGAGTCTCCGACCATATCAAAAATTTCAAATGGGCCTACATACCTTGGACTCAATTTCTCACGTTTACTAAAACGCATTACACCTTTGGTGGTGGAGACTTTAAGCAGAACTTGATCTCCTGCCTTGAGCTTATATTCTCGGCGCTTCTTGTCCGCGTAAGCCTTCTGACGATCTTGAGCAGACTTCATTCTTTTCTTTATTAATTCGACCATGTCCGTGTACTCTTGGGTTTGCTTCTGTAATTCAGCACTCAAGATCTTTCTTTCGCCCACTTCGCCCCAACATGCCGGGGAGCGACATGGTCGACCATATAATGCTTCAAAGGGGAACATCTCTATGATAACGTGGAAGTTGTTGTTGTAGGAGAACTTTATAAGAGGAAGATGTTTGTCCCAGTTGCCATGCCAATCCAGTGCGCATGCTCTAAGCATGTCCTCCAGTGTCTGGATCGTTCTCTCCGATTGTCCATCTGTTTGGGGATGAAAGGCTGTGCTGTAGCGAAGCCTAGTCCCAAAAGCATTCTGGAGACTCTTCTAGAATCTCGATGTCAGACACAATGGTTGATGGGATCCCGTGAAGTCTAATAATCTCCTGCACATATAAGTCCATTAAACTTTCAAGAGATTGTTTTACCTTGATGGGTAGGAAGTGAACCGATTTAGTGAGTCGGTCTACTATTATCCAAATGGCATCATGCCCTTTCTCAGTCCGGGGTAAACCTGTGATGAAGTCCATTGATATCTCTTCCCACTTCCACTGTAGGATGCCCAGACTCTTCAAGGTTCCTTGGGGTTTCTGGTGCTCCACCTTGACTTGCTGGCACACTATGCATCTGGAGACATATTCTGCGCCTTCTTCATATCTGGCCACTAGAAACTCCTCTGCACATCCTTGTACATTTTTGTACTCCTTGGGTGAATTGCAAACTCTGATTTGTGGCATTCATCTAGCACTTCCCTGTGGAGTTCTGGGTTATTCGGTATCCATAGACGATCACGGTACCTGATGCCACCATCTGAAGAGACCTTGAAATTAGTAATTTCTAGGCTAGTTTTTATCATCATCGTCTGATATTTTGAATTTTTTACTTGTGCTTCGATGATTCTTTCGATCAGGTTTGGTACTATACGCTGCATCATCATCAATGATCCGTCATGTCTTACCCTTGGTGTCCACTTGAAAAGTTCTTCCATCATCACAAATTGTCGAAGTCGCATGAAGGCAACAGATCCTTTCCACTTTTGACTAAGTGCATCTATCACTGAGTTTGCTTTACCTGGATGGTAGTTAATAGAGAACTCGTAGTCCTTTAAGAATTCCATCCATCGTCTCTGGCGCATATTTAGGTCCTTTTGTGTAAAGACATACTTTAACCTCTTGTGGTCAGTACAGACCACAAATTTTTTTCCATACAAGTAATGGCGCCAAAGCTTAAGGGCAAACACTATTGCTGTCAATTCGATGTCATGAGTTGGATAATTAACCTCATGTTTCTTCAGCTGTCTGGATGCATATGTTGCTACCTTTTTATGTTGCATCAATACGCACCCCAATCCAGTACCACTAGCGTCACTGTAAACTATGTAGTCACCATTGCCCGATGGTAACGTCAGGATTGGCGCTAAAGTTAGCCGCTTCTTTAACTCTTGGAAGCTTTCTTCATATTTGGGCGACCAGATGAACTTTTCTCCCTTCCTTGTAAGCTTGGTCAGCGGCAATGCTATTCTAGACAAATCCTTGATAAAGCGTCTGTAGTAGCCTGCTAAATCAAGGAAACTCCTAATCTTAGAGACATTCTTTGGTTGAGTACAGTTGGACACTGCTTCTTTCTTTGTCGGATCTATTGCAATTCCATCTTTAAAGATGATGTGGCCAAGAAACATCATTTGCTCTAGCCAGAATTCACATTTGGAAAATTTTGCGTACAATTTCTTCGCTCACAAAGTTTCCAGCACTATTCTCAGATGTTCTCTATGTTGTTCTATGCTTGGCGAGAAAATGAGGATGTCGTCAACAAAGACAATTACGAACTTATCCAGGTGTTCGTGAAAAGTTTGATTCATGAGATCCATCAATGCTGTCGGGGCATTTGTTAACCCAAACGGCATTACTAGAAACTCGTAATGTCCATATCTTGACTGAAATACTGTCTTTGGAATGTCTTCTTCTGCTACCCTTAGCTGATGATATCCGCTCCTCAGATCAATCTTAGAGAACACCTTTGCTTTGGACAGCTGATCGAATAAGTTGTCGATGCGAGGTAGCGGGTACTTATTCTTTATTGTGACTTTGTTCAACATCATGTAGTCGATACAAAGTCTTAACGATATGTCCTTCTTTTTGACAAAAAGGGCTGGTGCACCCCATGGCGAGACACTAGACTTGATGAATCCTTTGTCCAACAACTCTTGAATTTGGTTATTCAATTCCTTCATCTCTGTTGGAGCCATGCAGTATGGGGCTTTGGAAATTGGTGTTGTGTCGGGTGCCACCTCGATATGAAACTCTATCTCCCTTCGGAGTGGTAGACCACTCATGTCATCAGGGAATACATCGAAAAATTTTCTCACAACTTCTATGTCTTGAGGAGTCTTCTTTGGCTCATCTATTTTAGTCACACTCGCTAAATAACCTTTGCACCCCTTTTGAAGTAGTTTATGTGCCTTCATGGCAGACACTATGATCTTTGGTTCTTTCTGTGCAATGCCTCTGACTATAATTTTATCTGTACCCTGTGTACCTAAAATTACCTTCTTTTGCTTGCACAAAATAGAAGCATCATGGGAAGTTAGCCAATCCATGCCCAGGAATATATCATAATCTCTCATTGGGATAATGATGAGATTTGCAGGAAGGTTCTTTTTCTCTATATCTATGGGTACATTAGGGAGATATTTTGTAGTAATCAGGGTTCCTTGTGGGGTCAAGATGTTCATCTTATGCTCTAAATTCATTGTAGTTAACCCTAATGTTTTGGCACATTCTTCATATATAAATGAATGAGAGGCACCAGAATCGAACAATACTGTAGTGGGGAGTTCGGCTACGAATAGCGTGCCTCGAATGATCTCAGCGTCATTCCGTGGAGCATCCTCTTCTAGGTTGAAGAGTCTTCCTTGCACTAACTACTATTGTTCACGTCTTGGACAATTTACTGCGATGTGGCCCATTCCACCGCAGTAATAGCATGCTCTAGACTTCATACGGCATTCCCTAGCGTGGGTTCTGCCACAGGTGTTGCATAAAATCCGCACACCTTGGGAGGGTGGTGCTTGAGGGGCTCTGGGAGGCTGTTGCCTCTACTGCTGAGCTGGGCGCCTTGGCGCCTGCTGAGGAGGTTGTTGTTGTTGCTGTTGTTGTTGTGGTTGCTATTGCTGTGGGTGAGGAGCTTGTTGTGGAGGATGGTAGGGTTGTTGTTGTGGACGGTGATTCTATTGAGGCACCGGGTAGGGACGGTACCGATTATCCCGTCGTTGTTGTTGACGATTGTTCCCACGAAAATGTTGTTGCTGATGGAAACTTTGCCCTACATTCTGCTGGGCCCTCTTCTCCTTCATAAGGTCCTAGTGGTCCTTCTCGGTCATGGTTGCTAGACTGACCGCTTCATCCAGTGTTTTGCAATTCCCTGCCCTGGTTTGAGACCTCAGTGTGGGGCTCAGTCCGTCCACAAAATGCTTCGTCAGAGCCAATTCGTCCATAATCAAATTCGAATATTTCTTCAACCGAACGAATTTGGTCACATATTGGTCCACCGTCATGGTCCCTTGCTCTAGGTGCAGAAACTCTTTTTGCTTCAAATCCTTTTGGAAGGTAGGGAAGTAACGCGTTTCGAATGCCTTGCGAAAATCTCCCCATGCAACAATTATGATTTTCGGAAAACTTGTGGCCTTCTTTGCTTTCCATCATTCTTTTACATCTTTTTGGAGAGTCTCTCCAGCTAATAGTACCTTTTTGTTCTCTGGAACATCGAGAATCTCAAACTTCTCCTCCAGAGTCTCTATCCACTGTTCAGCTACTTCTATGCCTCCCTCCCCGTTGAACATCGAAGGTTTTGACCTCCAAAAATTTTGTATGATGCATATGATGGGAGCTTGGCATTCTTGTTGTGCTGATGTTTCAGGTAAGGGAGGGGAAGGCGGAGGCGGTTATGTTAGAGGTGGGGGAATAAAATGGGTCTCCCCCTCGTTATACATTTCGTTCTCATTGGTGGACGCTAATATTCTTCTTTGAGAAGACATCTATAAAAAGATCATGAGGATGTTTGAGATATAGCATAAGCAAAGATCTTTAATCAAGATAATAATCTTAGATCAAAATTGAGACCTTACGGCTCAATATCATATTCACTAAATCAAAGGTCATCTCATAATAGAGTCAGCCAAAACAAAGATTAAACATTCGTCTAAGGCA
The DNA here is from genome assembly GCA_030549335.1 of Pontederia crassipes. Taxonomy (NCBI): domain Eukaryota; kingdom Viridiplantae; phylum Streptophyta; class Magnoliopsida; order Commelinales; family Pontederiaceae; genus Pontederia; species Pontederia crassipes. The sequence goes on along the minus strand of CM060197.1, from coordinate 44,219,720 downwards.
CACTAAGGCCTTCACATAGAAAAAGAAAATTGTTCGGCGCTAATCACTACATCGAGAAGGTCCCCAGGTTCATTCCCGAGATTCTTCTCCTTCTTCGGAGGATTCGGGCACTCATCTTCAAAATGTGCATCTTGATCGCAGAGACTACAGTATGGCTCTGGATCTGTCTGACTTATAGGACTTGGTTCTCTGAACTATAATTCCCTTCATGATTCAGGAGCTTCTTCTTCTCCATCAGAAGACAGGCAGATAGGATTACTGAGGCGTCCTCCTATCGTCTGTAAGTGCCACATTCGATTTATTTCTTCACGTGTCTCATGGATGGGGAGGGTAACTCTGAATCATTACTTCCCACGCTCTCTAGATCTGAATGCTCATGTTCTTCTGGAGACAGCTGTGGTGGAATCATAGGATCTATCGGGCGTGCTCGTGACCCAACTATATGAATGACTCTTCTACCTCTACGTACCACTCTGGTTATCATGCGACGTGGAGGCATCTATAATACAAATTAACTCAGTAACAAAAATATGATTCATATAAGAATGTACTTATTACTTACTTGAGGAGTGGAGTCGCAGATGCTTGAGAAGCTTGCACATGACTTTACTTTGAGCTGTGAAACAATATGATCAATAAATACTATGCATGAACATCTACTCTACTATGATCAATGAGAGAGCCACGAACTTTATTGATCATGATCATTCAACAAATTGCACACGTGGCATCAATATTATAATAAAATATAATAAAGGACTTTATTGCGAAAGTTTAAACGGTGGAATATCAAGAGACATTAATAGATAATATGGTCTATAATAAGATGAGAAAAGATAGTAACTTTAATAAGTTTGATAAGCGGAAGATCATGATGTCTTTGAACAGACTAAAACTGTAACGCAATGTAGCAATGAAAGCTTGAATTTAAATATCAGTCATGCGCAGCATTCTCCAAGCTTTGTGTCCTCCAACACCTCATTAGTTAGCGTTCTCACCTGCAAAATTCCATTGCAGGGGAATCGAATACCCGTGAGCAAAAAGCCCAGTACAATAGCAAATAGACGGTGAAATAAGGATAAATGATAATCATAGACACAATATGTCATTGATGAACAATTATATACTTTGACTTCTATATATTGACTATAAAGAATGATACATCATGCTTTAACATTAACCATATCTGTGCTATGATCTTTATTATAACTATACTTTGTCTTTACATTACTCTGCATTATCTTTAAAATGTCATGTTCCATACTTTACTTTACAATGTCTTTGCCATGCCATACAATACTTTACTGTGAGTTGCACTACGTCATTTACATTACTATAATATCCTTAAAGTTTGTTGTCTAGGGGTGAGTGTTAATACCTTACCCAATTCGGAATGTAGGTGGGAGAGAACCTACACCCTAGGAACAGTGGTCAATTAAGAACTTATAGTGAAAGTTAGCTATTTATCCATCTGGCATAATACTTTAATCTCTGAGGGAAAGAGTGTGACCAAAGCATCACCCTTCGTTCGAGATACATGTTAGAGAAAACCTGAAATTTTAGGAACAGTGATCATTAAAGATCAGTAGCTTCGCTGTCTCCTCAGCTAACTACCTACTCCTCTCTGTACTTTACTCTATTCTTTGCTCTATACTTTGGGGGAGGCACATAGCAATCCAATGTCTTTGTCTTTACTTTATTTATCTTTGGTTATCATGAAGTCTATGATTCAGGACCCAACTGGGCATTATTTTCGTACAATAGGACTCAGTCAGCATAGGTGAACTGGTTAGAGTCTCGGTTATGATCTGACGTGGGTCAATCCGATTAGGTCAGACCGATGGGTCAGACTATCGGACCGGTCGACCGTTCCTGATGGACCGATCGACCGTTTCTCTTTATCGGACCGATCGACTGTTCTGGCGGACCGATCGACCGTTTCTCTGGCACTGGTCGACCAGTCCTCCTGGATCGGTCGACCGTGTTCATGGTTGATATGTGGATCGGTCGACCGCTCACATAGGCCGGTCGACCTGTTGCAAAATCATGCGGACATGCACTATGCGTCGGATCGGTCGACCGGTCGGGTGTCCGGTCGACCGATCATGAAGTCAGATTTGTCCGTTGATGGATAGATCGGTCGACCGCCATGGTGAGGCCGGTCGACCGATCGATACGAACTCTTGTGAGGTCTGTGTGGGGACTGGTCGATCGTTTGATAATATCGGTCGATCGGTCTTAACGATAAAACAGAGCCGTCAGATTTTCTTTACGATTCCGGCAGCCTTCCGGCCATCAAATCGGTTCGACATGAATACGAAAAATGTAGGTAACAATCTCAGGATCATAATGGACTTTCATATCAAACGATCACTATTTCTTCATCTAGGGATTTAAGATGCTAAGGTACCATTGTTTTCATTCGAATGAGTTCGTCGGCGATTTCTCTTGTCGTTCGTTGATCGTCGGTCGCTTCTGGCCGAGGAGGATGACTTGCCTGATCCCTGAGCACGTTGAGGAGGGTCGTCGTGCATTGAAGAGTCGTCGAATCGTTGTTCCGTGCGCTGCCTCTATTCCGCCCATTCGCTCGATGTGCGTTGGTCGTCGGGTCGGAGGAAGAAGAAGAGGAAGACGAGGCGGCGGTCGAGCGAGGGTTCACTACAAGAAAATCGTGATTTTCCGACGGGCAATTTCCGATGGTTCGAAATCCGTCGCAATTTGCGACGGATTTTTCGACGGTTTCATTTCCGACGGATTTTTCAACGGTTATGATCGTCGGAAATAATTTATATTATTATTTAATTTTTCGACGATTAGGAACGTCGATATTTCCGACGGATATCCATCCGTCGCAATTTTCGACGGATTTTCCGACGATCACGACCGTCGGAAATATAAAAAAACAAATTATGTAATTTGTTATATTATTATTTAATTTTTTCGACGGTTATGACTATCGAAAATAAAAAAATTAAATTATGTATTTTTTATATTATTGTTTATTTTTTCGATGATTAAGAGCGTCGATATTTCTGATGGATATCCATCCGTCGCAAAATCTACTGCAATTTTCGACGGTCGTAACCGTCGGTAAATGTATAATAATATCATATGATGAGTATTTTATTAATATAATCAGCGATGGCCCAAACCGTCACAATTACCGACGGTTTTGACCATCGGTAACGATTACTGACGGTTCAATCCGTCGGTAAAATAAAAAATAAATATTATATATAACTAAATATATTTTCGACTGTCACAATCGTCGGTAATTTTAAACATAGTTAATATTTAAGTTTTCGACGGCCGGAGTCATCGGTAATTAAAATTTCGTTAATCCGCTTTTTTTTTCCTTTTTTCCGCTTTCTCTCATCTTTTCCCCTTATATATAATTCCTCCTCCTCTCCTCTCTCTCTCTCTCCCTCCTCTCTTCTCTCTCTCCCTCCTCTCTTCTCTCTCTCCCCCTCTCCCTCTCCCAGCCCGCGCCGGCGACCCTCTGCCGCACCGGACACCGGCGACCCTCCCGCACCGACGATCCTCTCCCGCGCCGGCATCTCTCTCTCTTTCCCTCTCCGACCGGAGGCCGTTGTCGGCCGGATCCGGCCCCTAGCAGTCGGATTCGGCCGTGGGCATTCGTATCCGGCCCCCAGCAGCCGAATCGGCCACCTGGCAGTCGGATCTCGCCGCTGGCGACCGAATTCGGCCGTGGGCATTCGGATCCGGCCGCTTGGCGGTGGATCCGGCCTCTCGCGGCCTGGTGGCCGAATCCGGCCCCAGCGACCGAATTTGGCTACGGCTGGAGCTGGCCGCGGCCTAATCTGGCAGCTAATTTTTTTATATTTAAAAAATTCTTTGCGACGATTGCGACCGTTCAAAGATCGACGATTGTCACGACCGTCAAAAGTTTCGACAGCTATGACCGTCAAAAACTTTCGACGGTTCGAACCGCCGGCCTTTTCCGCGATTGCAACCATCGAAAACTTTCGACGGTTCGAACCGTCGGGACTTTTCCGACGGTTTTGACCGGATCGGCTGCCGGGCATTCGGATCCGGCCTCTCGCGGCCTGGCGGCCGAATCCGGCCCCAGCGGCCGAATTTGGCCGCGGTCCGATCCGGCCGCTAATTTTTTTATATTTAAAAAATTCTTTGCGACGGTTGCGACCGTCTTAAGATCGACAGTTGTCACGGTCGTCGAAAGTTTCGACAGCTGTGACCGTCAAAAACTTTCGACAGTTCGAACTGTCGGCCTTTTCCGACAATTGCAACCGTCGAAAACTTTCGACGGTTCGAACTGCCGAGACTTTTCCGACGGTTTTGACCGATGATATTTCTGACGAATTTTCTCGATCATCGCAAATCAATTTGCGATGAGCGTTTTTCCGACGGATCAATTTCGACTGAAAAACCGTCGATAATTATGTTACCGACGATTTTCGGACTGATTATCGACGGTCGGTAATCAGGATTTTTCTAGTAATGGTTTTGAATGGGACGCGAGGGCGCCCCTTCATGCCCTCTTTATAGTCTCGATCAGGGGAGGAGTTTCCTCCCCTGTCGGCCGTTTCCTTTTTCCCCCGACCTTTCCTTTTTTTTTCAAAAGTCGGATACGTTACATATTATGCTACATCAGTGACGGAGTCAGAAAATATTAGGAGTGAGTGCACAATATTATAGTATAATGTATATATATATATATATATATATTTGAATAATAAGAAATAATATTTGATATGATAAAATAAATATTTTTTATATAACAATTGAAAGTATTTGATGTTTTAGATGATATATATTTAAATTCACGTATAAAAAGTATTGAAAATTCAAAATATAAGTTCAATGGGTATTATTATAATCATGTCATTTTTTTTTTGCATTTATTTCCACTTCATTGTGAAGCTACGATGTATTTTTTCTCATAAAATTTTATCAATTTTTATTAGATAAATAAAAGATAATTTATTGAAGAAATATATAAAGAAATTATATTTGAGTTAATATATTGAAATTAATACATAAAATATTGAAATTAAATAATGCATAAAATAAATTATGCTATAGAATACAATATGAAAATGCATAAAATTTAGTAAAGATGATAAAATTATTACTAACTATTACCTATATGAAATTTCAGTGGGTGCACTTGCACCATGGACACCCATGTGGTTCACCCCCTGTGCCACATGACATTTTCTCATAGTTTTAAGAAAAAAGTTTATATAGATAATTCCTTTTTAATTAAACAAAATTCTTTCTTGTATGAAAAAATAGATCGAGACATATACATGGAACAACCTCAAGAGTTTAAGAACAAAATGTATCCACTCCATGCCCGAAATATATTCAAGAAGTCTCGTTACAAATTAAAGCACGCACCGAGAGCATGGTATGGTAAGATGTTAAAGTTTATGCTTAAACCATTTGCAAAATCGAGCTTATTAATCAAAAGTAAAGAAGGTAAATTGATCACCCCAATATATGTTGTTTTGATTGTAGCTGGTGATGATCAAGAAGAGACACAAAACATAAGGGTCAACTTAGTATTGTGCTTTCAAATGCAAAACTTGCGTAAGCACTTTCTTAGACTTGATCAAGTGGATAAAAAACAAGATGACCTTTTCTTATGTCACCAAAAGTATGCACTATACTCCAATGGGATAATATATTCGATTGAAAACCGGTCTCTACACCAATATAATCAAATACAAAATTATTTACTAAGGGAAGGAAAATTCTAGACGATGTGACTCTCTTACTATGAAACGACTAGATATATCATACGTAGTTGGAGGAGTAGGTAAGCTGAGCCAAGGGACCGGTAATCGAATCTGTAATTGGATCATGATTCCGATAAGATTGAATTAGATTTTTATTAAAATAATATTCTTGTATTACTTCAAAAAATATATGTTATAAATAACATTATTAAAGGTAAAAAATTAAATAAACATATTAATCATCATTTTAAAATAATGAAATGTTGATAAATTATTTTTTACATTTTAAAATATATTATCATTTTCTTATTTAACAATTTCATGAATAATTTCCTTTTTTGTTCGAAACTTTTCTTTTTACTATCTTCTCATATTTTAATTTTAATTTTCAAATTCAAAATATTTTTTCATATTATTTTTTTCTTTTTTTTAATTCATCCTATAAAACCTATAATATATTTCTATTTTTATATCCTGAATATGTATTATTTAAAATTTTATAATTTTGTTATTCAAGTTCAATTTTCTCTTTTGTTTAAATATATGTCTCTTACTACTTATCTCTTTTGTTTCAATTTTCTCTTTTCATACTTTGTTTTGCATTGCATATTCATATAATTAAGCAAATGACAACGGCTGACGCCATTTCTTGTGACCATTTTGCTCCCACAGACCTATAATATGTTTAGTCACTATTCAAGCCTTCATCCAAAACAGAAGTCCTACAACAGAATAACATTAAGAAGTCGATCACTATAAAGGAATCCCAATTTACTATGTTGAAATAAAACTTAAGTTCAAGTGAATTACTATCAATTGAAGTCATCATAAATCCAATGTTCATGTATGAGAGATAAAAGATATTTTATTAGTTGTTATTATTATTTTTATTCTTTTTTATTACTTAGATTATGTCAGTTAGCAATCTTATTATTTTATTTTTTGAGATTCTAAAATACTTTAGATTAAATTGTAAAATGTTTATAAATAGATATGAACACTTTGATGATTGAATCATTATCCAATTATTTTAATAAACTTATATGATTTTCTTTCTCGAATTTCGAATTTATTAAACTATTAATGATAGAACTATAACTCCTCCCGGCTGTACCAAAATGGCACAGAACTGTTAGTTTTCTTTATATGTTAAAACTTAAAAGCCGAAATTTCTCTTGCACACACTGTAGATAACGAACGTAGTCATCAAACAGAGAACTAGACTTTTCTTGTGAGGACAAAGTGATCGTCCGAAATTTAACTGCTCGTGATGTGAATCTCGTAAAACAAAAGATGACTCGGAACATGTTGCCATCATTGGAATTTTGAAGAGGCGACATAATTGAGCAGTACTACTCCATGTCCATTTGAAGAGACATTCAATTCAGCACTACTCCGTGTCCTTTTTTCCTAGTAAGATGAATTAAGAAGTAATGACGATAAAGCTGGAATACTTTTCAGCAGAGAAAAATAACACCGGAGACCATTTATAAAGTATTATTATGTGGAACAATTGGTGCATTGGAGTCACGTGCTGTTCATTTATGCTCGAAATAAAAATAATGGATGCAGCATCACCAGACAAAGATTACTTCACCCCCAGTAGCTGTAGCTTCGTTCATCCACCACCAGAAGCCTCCAATTGCAAAGCAATGAGCAGGCCGCACCTCCTCGCCTTGCCCTTTCCTGCGCAGGGCCATGTCATCCCCTTACTGGCGTTCTCTTACTGTCTCGTCGAGCATGGCTTCAAGGTCACCTTCGTCAACACCGAGTTCAACCACCGCAGGATCATGTCGGCGCTGGCCGCCAAGGACGGCGGGGAGTTCAGCGGGATCGACATGGCCTGGATCCCCGACGGCTTGGCCCCCGGCGAGGACCGGAACAATCTCGGAAAGCTCACGGATGGTTTCCTGCGGTTCATGCCCGGGCATCTGGAGGAAGTGATACGGGAGAGGAACGAGAGGGGAGATAAGGTGACATGGATCGTTGCCGACGAGAACATGAGTTGGACGTTCGCCGTGGCCGAGGATGGGACTCCAGTGCGCCGCCTTCTGGCCGTCAGCCGCAGTGTGCCTGGCGTACATGTTCAGTATTCCCCGGCTAATTCAGGATGGGATTCTTCATCCCAGTGGTATGTAGGTAGATAAGGTCTAGTTCAATTACAAATCTTTGCGTTGCATGCACAACATCTGGTTACTACATAAAAGCTAAAAATTTAAACTATTTGCTATTCATACAAACATAGCTAAAATTTGAAATTCTATATCGCCTAATAGTTTCAGATTAATTTATAAAAATTTTAATTTCACACTAAGATATAGGTGTTAAATTCATAAATCTAATGGTAATAAAAGATTGGCCCCTCTCAAATGGAGTAATATATGGCTACATGAAATAATAATAATAATAATAATAATAATAATAATAATAATTTGTATGTATATAGTATTTATAATTGAGATTACATAAGCTAATGTTTAGTAAATAAGATATACCTCATTTTTATTTTTATAAAATATAGTTGGGGTTCTCATTAAAAGTTTTTGGTTTGGAATCTTGAACAGATGCAATTCCTTGACCTTGTCCTATAGATCAATAGCTAGCTTCTAGGTATTCCTCCAAACAAATACTTATATTTTTGTATGTGATAAGAAATAGTACAATGGTGGCTGGGGGATTCCCCCACACCTCTGTCATATATTACTTAGTAAGAAATAGTACAATGGTGGCTGTGATAAGAAATATGTGATATGCAAGTTATCTTTTGTTTTGCCCCTATTATGATATGATGGGCATTAGGGGACAACCAGTGATGGACGCATGCATAAATGAGACCTTTTTTCTCATTATTATAATATAATCCCTCATTATAATATAATAAAAGTATGTATACTTTTTATACAATTTAAATCCCCCAACCTTCAAATTAAATAGGTTATTTTTTTTATTTTGATATGATTATTTTTATTTAAAATTCGTTTATTAGAGTTTGGCCCTCTCAAACGTATTAATTTTTAATCATAATATCATCATTTGAATCTAAAAGAGTATAAATCTAATATTTTATTAATTATTTGTTTATTAAAATTTGCCATCTTTTGAAAATATTTTCTGGTCAATTCTTGAGACCAACTATGTTCCTGCCATGGGTGGTGGCAGCAATCTTTATTATAGGGATATAATTTTATAGATCATCTAATGGTCATGATTTTCAAATCCATGAGGTGAGGCATCTATTTACATTTAATTATATTTTAAATATATATATTTATTGAGGGTTTAAGTAATATGCAATTAAAAATTGTACAATCAATAATATTAAATTTAGTAGATGTTGAATTTCTATCATATAATCATGATTTAACGATCCTAATTTATTATTGATTATATATTAGTTGTACAAAAATTGATTGCATGCTATCCAATCATATATATACAAAAAGAGATAAATCGATGTACGTATTAGATTTATCAAATGCATCATATTTGCGATTCATCGTTAGTGACCGATGTTTTATATATTCAGATTGTGTACTTACCAAATTTTAAGTTGACCTTGTGATTTACATGCAACTATATATATATAATATCTATATTTCCCTTAAATAATAAGAAAAGATGCTATGTTGTGATTTTTATTTATATTAATACGTCTTTAACTCAATGCAGAAGTTGATCTTTTCTTTTTTAGTTCAAGATTTAACAAAAACCAAGTGCTGTGAAATACGATCCATTTTCGATCAATTAGACTGATCGGATCAGTGCTCGGAACTTAAATGGTTCATGAGTTTATTGAAAACCAACAAAAAGTTTGACCCGCTTTGATTCGATCAAAATTCAAATTCAATCGATCGACAAACGGATTTCACCGACCCGACGAGATTAAATTCTAAACATGAAAGAAATAATTTGAAATATAAGAAAATTACTAAAATATTTAGACATTATATATATATATTTGAAATTTATACTCCAATGTCCTCTTGCCATATATATATATATATATATATTTATATGTATTACTCATAACTAACTCAAGTTTTTTTTATTTAGCAAATATTTGATTGATAAATTAATATATAATTATTTTATTATATCCTTTGATCTGAATTATGCTTTATTATATTATATTATATATTGTTGTTAAATAATAGACTACATATTAGCGATATTATAATAATTTTCTTAAGTTATCATATTTTTTTATTAATTTATATTATTCGATTTGATCATTCAGTTTGACCCATTCCAACTGATCCAATATGACTCGATGTTCAATTCAGGGCGATGGTCGAGCCGAGTTTTATAACATTGTAAAAGAACATTGGTCTTTTGTTTATGTGAATAAACCTTGGTCTTTTAGTAATCAATACCTTAAAAATTGGAACGAAACAGAATCCATGTCATTATTGGATTACAATCGGTTTCAATCGGATTAAACATGTTTTTATATAAAAAATATTTTGAAAATACCTTATGAATAACACATATATGAAAAAATAGATTTATTTTTAACTGTATATTGATTATAGTAACTGTATATTAGATTTATTTATGAATAACACATGTCATCACTCTGAATCTTTATTGATTATAGTAACTGTATATTTATTTTTAAGCTAAAATCATGCTTGATTCTTCCTCAATCTCCTCTTATTATTAAACTTAATAATTATCTTCCTCTTCTATTACTTTTTCCTATTTTTCTATGATATTTTCTTCCTCCTTCGGTTCCTCTTTCATTGTTTTCCTTATAGTTTTCAAATTCTCTTTTTGTGTAATTTTCATTTTCACACGTAATATAATCAGTTCTCCTCTTTTTTTCATTTTTTACTAAAAAAATTTTAAAAAAAGATTCCTGGTTCAAGACAGTTTGGTTCGTTTTGTTTTCATATCAATCTTAATCAAAAATAATTTTATATATCAATTTAGACCGGGCCAACGGCCTGGTCGAACCAGTCTATCCGGTTCCAAGACGTTGTAAAAAAAGCTTTTTTTATTTTTGTTGATGTCTAAATTATCTCGCAGGATGGCCAACAGAAAACGAGCGGACGTTGGAACTGTTCCCCGGCGCGCCGCCACTGAAGGCGGGCCTCCTATCGTGGAACAACGCCGGCGACCCCGAAGGTCAGAGCACCATCTTCCGCCTCGTGTCCGGCAACATCCGTGCGGTCGAGCTCGCTGAGTTCGTCATCACCAACTCGTCCTACGCGGTCGAGCCGACGACCTTCGATCACTTCCCCAACATGGTGCCCGTCGGGCCGCTGCTGACGACTGTGAGACCCGAGAAGCCGGTGGGCCACTTCTGGAGCGAGGACGTAGCGTGCTTGAGGTGGCTGGACGGCCAGAATGAGGGCACGGTCGTCTACGTCGCCTTCGGAAGTTTCACGGTCTTCGGAGAGCTGCAGTTCCAGGAGCTCGCGCAGGGGCTGGAGCTCTGCGGCAGGCCGTTCCTGTGGGTCGTGCGACCGGACTTGACGCAGGACGGCAAGCACGCGTGGTTCGACGGCTTCTGCAGTAGAGTTGCAGGTAGGGGAATGGTGGTGGAATGGTGCCCTCAGCAGCAGGTGCTCGCGCACCCTTCCGTCGCCTGCTTCGTGTCGCACTGCGGATGGAACTCGATCTACAAGGTCATAGTCATGGAAGAACACAGTTAGATCCAATGTCACATTGAATTAGTTAGGGCTCAAATACTAGAGAGAAAGAATAAGAAGAATTGTGATTATCACATAGGACCTCACCTATATATATATTAATATTCATCATGACATTAACTAAAAGAAAAAGAAGGTTGAAACTAGAGAATCCAGTCAATAATAATTAATTGACAGAGATCAGATAAGAAAAAAAAAACAAGGAAACGACTTAGGAAAAGAATGCATCAATTTAATTACATCTCCATCAAATAAACAAATGGCTAAGAAAATGCCCATGATTCCAATGTCTGTAACGTCAAATCGATAGGCATGTCCTCGTACCCAAAAGTATGTGGTGGTGGCTGTGTAGTGTGGAACTGTGAATAAAGAAGATAAATTACGAAGGAAAAAAAAGTTTAATTCATATTCTCCCAACTCAAATTCGGAGCATCCTGCTCCTCAAATTCCGTCCGTCCATTTCTTCAACAAAGGCTGAAATTGCGTCTGATTTTTTCCATTTTTTTTCTAATAACCTTATGCACGACATCTCGATAAGAAAAAAAAAAGATGGAAACAACTTAGGAAAATAATTCATCAATTTAATTACATCTCCATCAAATAAACAAATGGCTAAGAAAATGTCCATGATTCCTACGGGTGTTCACAGGTCGAATTTGATTCGACCGTGAACAAACCCGACTCAACCTGGCCAAGTTTGGTCGGGTCGGATTGGGTCGGGTTTCAATTTTTTTTGGGACATGACCCGACCCAACCCGACTCGGGTTGGGCCAGGTCGGGTAGTTCGGGTCACCTTTTTTTCTTTTTTTTTAAATTTTCTTTTTAATTTTTAATATAAAAAAGTATTTATTATTTTATTTTAAATATAAAATAAAGTATTTTTAGGCATAAAAATATTATTTTAAATATCTACATATTATTCTCTATTTAAAATATATTATTTTATATATTTTTTAATTTTAGATGGTATAAAACACTTAACTTAAATAAAAAATTATTTAAAATTTAAAAATAAAAAATAAAAAACTCGGGTTGACGGGTCTGACCCGACCGGACCCAAAAGGAGATACTCGGGTTCATCCGACCCGGTTGATTCCAATGTCTGTAACGTCAAATGGAAAGTATAACTATTTCAATGGATCTATGTGGCTGTGTAATGTAAACAGAGAAGCTCTTAATATGAAATGGGCCTTCGCATTTGGGCTTCTATAATTTCATGATAAGGCCCAAATTAATAAATAAATAAAAATTAATTAATCATTAATAATTTTATTTCTGCTTTCACACCAATTTGTTGTCCCCGACTTGGGTGACAAGTTGGTACTAATCAACTCGGTAGTAAAGAACCAATTATAATATTATAGTCCATAAATTATATGAAACTTTAAACTTATTATATTATTATCTCGGCAAGGTTCCACATAATATTGTCAGCCATGAGATGAAAGATTGGAATCCAAACATTCACCGGGACAATATATGAATCCGCCTTTTGCATTTTTTGGGCTTCATCCGTTACAATGAAACCCCAACATTATTAAACCATAAAACATTCAAACCAATCAGCCATCGAATTAATTATAATGCTATGATCTATAAACTATAATAAATTCACGATAATTCTGGGACGTTATACTCAGAAATATCTTCGGTCTCAGTTTTTTAAACTTTATTTTCTGATCTACACCAATTTAATATTTTATTTTATTTTATGCTATCATTTTACTATTATCCTTTAATAATAATATTGTTGTCTAAATTGTCCTACCGCGCAGGATGTCCGAGGGGAAAAGTAAAAGACGTCGCTTTTGTTCTTCCTTATGCATCATATATATCTCGTGCAGGGGCCGGAGATATGATGCTTTGGTAATGAAAAAACAATTAAAATTTGCATACAAATAGACAAGAAAAAAAAAGAAGACTATTTTCTACCCAAAAAAAAGACTATTTAAAAAAGGGATCGGTGAGTTTGAGATATAAGATACGAATATGATGCTTTGGCAACAAAGAAAAAAAACCTTTCCAAATAAAAATCATATTGCCATGGCAAGATTGGCATGAAGTTGGAATACAAATTTAGTTTCAAATCGGAATCGCAACAGGACCATATATATATTGGAGACCAAATTAATAAACCATCAACCATCTTATATATAAAACAAAACCAATTCGGAGCCTCCAATTTGAGCTACAATTTTGGTGCTAACGAACTTGTCAAAGACCTAACGAATCAATTATAATATGATGGTCTTATACTAAACTTTATATTAACGTTAAAAGTTTTTTTTTTAAAAAACAGTTTTTAAAACGTTATATATATATATATATTATCCTGAACCGTCAATTTAATAGTTTCTTTGCAATCTTATAGTGATGTCTAATTATGCTTTTCTTATGTACAATAGCAAGAAAATCCCCTAAAGATAACGTGTGCAAACTGTAGATTTCTAGTATTCTTTCATATGAACGTAAGTAAATCATTGCTGAAGTATGTAACGAAGAGACTCAAAGCTTGCAGACCTTTAACTTGGAGAGAGCGACTTCAAATTGCACTGGGATATTGCGCCCAAGGTTTGGCTGCGACATATATTTAGTTGCCTTCTGTTTCTGTGCACATATGCATTCATCTCATTTGGACGATATGTAGGACTGGAATACTTGCACAAGGGTTTGCAATCATTCTTCTTAGTGAAAACTGAAAAGCTTGATGCAAAGATTGCAGGATTTTGGCCTTTCCAAGGATTTTCACAATGATGTCAACTCTCACGTATCCACTGCCGTGGTGGGTACCCCATGATATCTTGACCAAGAGTAAGTCACGGATCTGAATTTAACAATCAATAATAATGTGCGGTTACAGCTGCATAAAATCAACGAATGATTCAAAATGTTGATAACATTTCTAATGGTTTCTACTTCAGGTATTATAACAGCTATCTAATAAGTGAGAAGAGTGATATTTATAGCTTTGGAGTGGTCCTTTCCATATTTGTACGTCACATGCAACAATTGTGACATTTGCAACTTGTAACTTTCCTCTGAATAACTAGTTCCAAGAATGTCGAATCTGATTCAGAGATAAGGTGGTCCAGCCTGCATGTAATTTGGAGTTCAGGTCCCCACCCGTCTAGGTCAAGTATCGATCTTGCTCTTGTTTAAAAGATCACGCAACAAAGAAGATTAAGAAAAGTCGTCCGAGGAGCTTCTACTTCGCATTAAAGATCTATGTAAAGTAATAAAGGTTTTTAGTTCGAAATTTATCATACAATGTTGTCGTTGGGAGCCTCACGTATCACGTATGTCATCCGAGATGATACAGATTAATCGAATTATAGAAGATTTGAATATTTATCTAATCACTTTGAATACTACAGTAACAATGGAAAAAAAAAAGATCTATATATTTAATTAAGTAGGAATCAAAAGTATCGTTGATGCCAATAGAGCATGCCGGCCGCTCATGTTTTCCGGTAACAATTGCCTTACTGCAGATGATCTTTTGAATGTGATCACATGCAACACTTGCAACTTTCCATGGGCATTGAGCTTAGCTTTCTTCTGAATAATTAGTACTAAGCATGTTAAGTCTGGATCGCTGATAACGTGGTCCAGTTTGATCAGCCTGCATGTTTGGAGTCCAAGTCCCCACGTGTGTCTACCTCAAGCATCGATCTTGCACTCGTCTAAGAGATCATGCAACAAGAAGATTCCCATGAGTCGACGGATAGCAAAATCACAATATATCCGTGGAAAAATCGTAATATTCTTGTAGTGTGACCAATTGATCTCCCATCTCCATCCATCGGCTTCAGTGAAAGAGCCGTCCGAACTAAAGTGACTTTAAACCAAGACAAAGGATGAGAGCCTCAGACTTTAACTGAAACCCTGCCAAAAATCAAATCTCCTAATCCATATGAACGGTCCCTGCGTCCAGCTAAAGTCAATATATTCCACCTCAACGTCCAGATGCCCTAGAGACAAAAAGAAAATAAAGACATAAGTTTTTTTTCTTTATTAAGAGGCCTTTTTTTGGGAGGATGATCCACCTCTGAGTATCCTCTCAATATTTTGTATCAACTTTAGTTAATGAAAGCTTGCTGTTTCAAATTAAAATTAAAAAAAAAAGATCCTTTCTTTGTCAAGTCCCCCGCCATTGGCCAAGAGCTCGCATAATCAAAAGTAATTTTTTTAGTTGCTGCTGCAGAATAAACATTAAAAAGAGAGAGAGAAAAAATAATTTTAAACATGAGTACTATTAACTTTAATGATAATCTCAAATTGGTACCTCAATTTAATAAAGTAATAAATTAGTCCGTCAACTATTTAAATGTCTCAAATTTCATCCCTTTAACACATTAATTATTTTTAATACATATTGCATAGCAATTTGAAATCATAAATGATAATTTAATGTTCATTGATATAGAATAATAAATAATTCATATCCATATTTATATAATATATACTATATTACAATGAGGTTATTATCATGTTATGTGACATTCTCTCATATTTTTAAGAAAAAATATACATAGATAATTCTTTTTTTAGTTAAAAAAATGCTTTTTTGTATAAAAAAATTAGATTGAGACATATACATGAAGAAACTTTAAGGTTGCATTTTGAAATGGAACTTTCTCTTAAGTTTTTCGTGAATAGTTGAATTAATAAATTAGTTCGGAGTGTTTAAAAGAGGTGAAACATAACGATGAGGAACTAAGTTGATATGATAGAAAAAAGTAAATGTGATGAATTAATTTTCAGTATATGTTTGTATTAAAAATAGTTATTATAAATATAAAACATAATTTTATTAAATAATAAAATATAAAAGTATAAATTAATTTTTTGGAAAAATGTTTGTTAAAAATATATTATTTAAATATTAAAAATAATTTTATATAAATTACATTTAATGAAATATTATCTTTTTATAAAATAATAAGTAATAAATAATATTATATTAATCTTTTTATTAAATTTTTTTATATTTAATAAATAAATTATTTTATAAAAGAAATGTATGTGAGAGAGAAAATATGAAAAGAAAGTCACGTCAACTAAAAAAGGAGTTCTACTATATTTCACCAAAAAGGTAAAATGAGAGCGTTATTCTGATTTTAGCACATTAAATGCCGCCTAATCCCACCTTGATAACTAGGCTGTTGGTTCTTATTTGGGAAACTAGATTGGAACATGTCCTTATTCCCCAACCAAACGTAGCTCGTATGGAAAGAACGAGTATTAAGGATAAGTCTTTGTTCTCTATGTTTTTACCAAATTAGACATTTTCAAGTTTGTGCACCCCTACCTCATTAATTATGGGAACAAAAAAAAGTAAGGTTAAATTTGCTGACCCAAGAACAACATTGCTCTTGTCATGATCTTGGCATTAGAACATTTGGGAGTTGTTTGGTTCGTGGATAAGTGCTGGAACATTTAGATATTATGAAGAATATAGTCAAACGCGATGTAGAATAGGATTAAGTGGGTCAAACTTTGGTTTTAGGAAAACCGTCTAAGTGAGCATGAAACCACTATGTATAATTCGATTTCATGAATATCTTTATTCTTCGAAAACTATAGAATAGACATATTCTACAATTTCTTTCATTTTTCAACCATTTTTTTAATCTTCATTATTTAACTATGTATTATTATATTATAATTTTTATAATAATAACAATAATAAATGTAAACTATTTATAGTAAAATATTTTACTTTTAAAATATAAAATTCTTTTTTTAATCAAATAATAAGTAGAATAAGAATATAATTAGAATACTATATTCTTTAAAATAAAATTTGTTATTCCTCAAAAGATATTCTATAGCCAAACAAACCTTGACAGTTAAAATTATTTGCTCGCTCGACAAAGTTGAAGTTGCCAAATGAGCATGACACGTCCACATTCATGCACTACTAGAAAAACGCTGATTACCGACGGTCCAGACCGTCGGTAATCGGCCCGAAAATCGTCGGTAATGCAATTACCAACGGTTTTTTAGTCAAAATCGATCCGTCGAAAAAACGCTCGTCGCAAATCGATTTGCGACGGTTAAAAAAAATTCGTCAAAAATATCGACGATCAGAACCGTCGAAAAAGTCCCCGACGGTTCGAACCGTCGAAATATCCGACGGTTGCAACCACCGGAAAAATCCCCGACGGTTCGAACCGTCAAAATTTTCGATGGTTGCAACCGCCGAAAAAGGCCGGCGGTTCGAACCGTCACAATTTTTCGACGGTCGCAACTGTCGAAACTTTCGACGATTGTCGCAACCGTCGATCGATCGGCGATCGCAATAGTCACAAATAATTTTTTAAATATAAAAAAATTAGCGGCCGGATCCGGCCGACAATGGCCTCTGGCCGGAGAGAGAGAGAGAGACGCCGGCGCGGGAGAGGAAGAAGAAGACGCCGGCGCGGGAGAGGGTCGCCGTTGCGGGAGAGGGTCGTCGGCGCGGGAGGGTCGCCGGCGTCCGGTGCGGGAGAGGGAGGCCGGCGCGGGAGGGTCGCTGGCGTCCGGCGCGGGAGAGGGAGAGAGAGAGAGAAGTGGAGGGAGGAGGAATTATATATAAAGGGAAAAAGTGGAAAGAAAGCGGGAAAAAGGAAAAGAAAAGCGGGATAACAAAATTTTAATTACCGACGGCTTGGGTCGTCAAAAACGTAAATATTAACTATTTTTATAATTACCGACGGTTGTGACTTCCGAAAATATATTTAGTTATATATAATGTTTATTTTTTATTTTACCGATGATTTGAACCGTCGGTAATCGTTACCAACGGTCAAAACTGTCGGTAATTGTGACGGTTTGGGCTGTCGCTAGTTATATTAATAAAATACTCTTTACATAATATTATTATACATTTACCGACGGTTACGACCTTCGAAAATTATGGAGGATTTTGTGACGGATGGATATCCGTCGAAAATATTGACGTTCCTAATCGTCAAGAAATTAAATAATAATATAAAAATACATAATTTATTTTTTTTTCATTTTCGACGGTCGTAACCGTCGAAAAATCCATCAAAAAAATTAAATAATAATATAATAAATTACATAATTTATTTTTTCATTTCCGACGGTCGTGATCGTCAAAAACATTAAATAATAATATAAAAAATACATAATTTAATTTTTTCATTTCCGACGATCGTAACCGTCAGAAAATCCATCTGAAAAATTAAATAATAATATAATAAATTACATAATTTATTTTTTCATTTTTCACAGTCATGACCGTCGGAAAATTCGTCGGAAAAATTAAATAATAATATAAAAAAAATACATAATTTAATTTTTTCATTTCCGACGATCGTAACCGTCGAAAAAACCGTCAGAAATTGCGACGGATGGATATCCATCGGAAATATCAACGTTCCTAATCGTCAAAAAATTAAATAATAATATAAATCATTTCTGACGGTCATAACCGTCGGAAACGAAACCGTCGAAAAATCCGTCGCAAATTGCGACGGATTTTGAATCGTCGAAAATTATCCGTCGAAAAATCATGATTTTCTTGTAGTGATGTAGGCAAATAGAAGAAGGGTCTTTACAAACTTAATTGGCATAGTAAGATATTAGGGTTTATGACTTTATGCTTCAGAGTGGTTGTATATCATGTCATTTGCAAACTCGAGCCTATTCATCAGATGGCAAAAAGTTATTATTTATATATATTGATGATTTTATAGCTGGTTATTATTTATATACATTGCACAACGGGAAGATTAGATGTTCGCTTTCAAATGCAAGACTTTGGCAAACTTGAGCATGCACTTTCTCATACTTTAAGCGGATAAAAGGCATGAGGTTGTTATATCTTGTGTCTGCAAAATTATGCACAAGATATACTCCAAATGTATGATATATTGGACTATAAACCTATCTGTGCACCACTGGAGTCAAATACAAAATTATTTGTAGGATGGAAAATGTTATAAGACGATGCGACTCTCCATCTTCAACTAGTTAGAAGTCTGATATAAATTACTAAGAATCAACTATATTTTTTTTTCTTTTACTAGTAATAAGCTCACATATGCAAGAGCCAATGAACTGCATCTTGATGTATTTGGCTTATCCATGAACTATTGATCTTGATCTTCCATATTAAAAGGAGGATAAATGTGATCGTTGATTATATTGGAATGCTGAAAAATTTTATTGAAAATTTCACATGTCACTGTCACGCGAGACTACCTAACTAGATTAGTTAGGCTCTATAGTGGATTGACTTCAACTTATGCTCTTTAGCGCCGCACGAATTAAATTCTCGGCACCTTTTTTCGTTCATCATAATAAAAAAGACTTACCAGACTAGATATATCATGTGTAATTGGAGTAATAAGCCCATATATGAAAGAGCGATGGAAACTGCAACTTGATGTATCTAGTGTATCCTCCAATAAACGAAATGAACTATTGATATTGGGAAAGGAACAATTGATCTTGGTTTTGTATATTAAAAGCAGGATAAATATGATGTTGATTATGTTAGAAATATTAATACATCAACATCTACTAATCTGTTTGAATTTATTTGTCAAGAACTATATAAAACTGTGCATAGATTATTGGCTCCGAAAGAAACTTTTACATTTATGTAGTTTATCAACCTTAATGGATGAGTTGGTAACCAGACATGCCAAGTAGTTCCACCAAGTGTTTTCCATAGTTTTTTTTTAATTTCTACTTTTTATATTTTTATTTTTCTACTTGTTTGTCTTTTCCTTTTCCTTTTCTATTTTCTATTTTTATATATTTTATATTTCTCGTTACATTAATAAAAGATGTAATGACTAATAAATAATTAGTTTTTCTTTCACATGTTCATTTAGGAATGTATGTATGAAATCGTTGTTATTGAAACAATGTCAAGTCAAATTTCAATTGTGGAATTTTAAATTTTGAATTGTGATTCATGATAACAATGATCTATATAAAGAATCATAACATCCACTTGTACATAATCCATATATGCACAGTTATGATCATGAATGACATCTGAAAATTTTAAATCAAATGATTAAAATAAATCTGCAGATCACAGTGCAGTGGCTGACCAGGAGAGAAGAGGCCACAAGATCTGTCCAAATTTTCCAACATCCAAATAATTATTGAGCATTGACAATATGAAGTTGATGGTGTTGGAAGATATAAAACTCCTCCAAGGAAATGAGAGGGATCAGGGATGGACGACACACAACAATAATTGAAGGTCCTCGTGCACAGTGGCATGCATTTTGACAACAGTACATAGAAACCTAATGATTCAAGTTAATGATTAGTGGGGTTGACGCACCATAAATTTTGAGTACTTCTTCTTAGCATGCATTAAAGATCAATCTATTCAATCCATTTAAGTGGCGTTTAGTCGTGGGTTAATTGATAGATTACGTAGACATTTCGTGAATTATGATCAAACATACCATTTATTTCGTAAAAAGTACAAAAGGTAAAAGTTGTCATTTTTCAAAAAGTTAATTTTGTAAATGGTGAAAAAAATGAGTGTTAAGATATTCTTTATATTTAGTGAAATAGAAATAATCTGACGTAGACCTTAAAAATTGACTAATTTACTAAATGATGTGTTAACATGATGCAAATCTAGCTAGCAACCAAACGGTGCCTTAAAGGTCAATCTATTCAATCCATTTAAAGATCTATCCATGGGCGTTTAGCTTTCCTCTCGATGATTCGTACTCTGCATTAATGAATCTGATTTAGGGACAATTGTGTCTGCATGCATCTTTGGAATCCAGGTCCCCCCACGTGTTTATCTCAAGAGTCGAACTTGCCCTGCGTCTAAGAGATCACGTAGCAAGAAGATTCCCATAAGTCGTACGTTTGGATATATCTTGAGAGAGCCTCAGACAATTGTATGCAAGGATGCACAGATGACAATAATATTATCATGCCACATGACTTCTCATGTCGACTAATTGGATCGATCGATTCAATCGAGTTTGATCGTATTGAATTTGATTTTTATTAAAATAATATTCTTTGTATTACTTGAAAATTGGATTATAAATAAAATTATTAAAGGTAAAAATAACTAAGTAAAAGTATATTAATCATCATTTTAAAATAATCAAATATTAATAAGTTATTTTTAACATTTTTTTAAATATGTAATATTTATAGTAATTTAATTTTATTAAAATGTACAATCGTTGTCAATAGGATACTTTTATATTATATAAATTGATAAAAAAAGAAAGAGTGCTTACTTGTGAATGTGATAATTCATCTTCATTTCCTTGGTTACAATGCCCTACTAGTGATGTTATTGTGTCAATTTGAGCTTGCGTAGCTAATATTTGTTGTTGATGATTATTTTTCATTTTCTATATTTTATTTTGAAATTGAGATACCATTTCATCACGTTTATATCACACAATTTCCTCTGCACGAGCTTGCACCAATAGCTCAATATTAACACTTTCAGTACTCATTCTTGCACATCTTTGATATCCTTGTATTTGTCTAGCATTAACACCAAGTCTATATCCTACTACTCGACCATATTGATCATGCCTAATCACTTCATTATATATTTGATCTTCTATATTGGCATGTTCAGTTTCTTGAGAGTTTGTAATTGGTTCTGCCATTAATGTAGTAGCTCTTTCCTATGATGCATGAAAAAAATATTTTAATATATTTAATAAATATATATATATATTTTCAATAAAAAATAACTTATGAGGTTAAAGAGATACATAAAAATATTTATTCAATAGAAAAAATAAATTGAACTCATACCACATTACTTTTTCTTTCTAACATAAGGAAAAAAGTATAGAATTAAAATGCAAAGTTAAATTGATAGATTAACTTATTCATACCACAAGCAGAAACTTGGTTCACGAATCCTCCATCTTTGTGCTTGGGATTTATAGAATACCGCTCCACATGAGTAGGGCCTCTATTATGCTTCTTTTTCTATGAAAAAAATCATATGAGAGCAATCAATTATGGAAATTCATATTATTCAAATTTATTTATGTAAAAATAAAAATACACACAAATAACCGCTTTTTTCAAGCAAAACTTTGGGATCCTATTGTGGGAGGAGCAATTTGATGTGCATGTGCTCTTTTACCTATGGTAGAAATATTCTAACAAAAAATAAAAAATCAACATCATAAGCATCATATTTACTTAAATATTAGATGAATATGAAATTGTTACATATTAGATAAATATGAAATTATTACCTTTCCTTTTTCAAAGAACCAATAATGGAATAGGTCAATCCACTATTGAAAATGAGCTTTTTCATAGCTTCCCTAGCTACATCTAGTTCTAACCTCTCATCGAGCATATGTTTTGTTTTGAGATCTGACTTATAGCTTCTCCATTTCTTACTAGTTGAATTTATAATCAATTTATCAACATCAATATCAAGAGGAAGGATAATTTTTTCTTATAACAAATAAATGAATTTTCATATATGTGAAACACGTAAAAATAATAATAGTTAAGCAAACACAAATAATATCTTTTACCCGAGCTAAATCAATCACTCTTTTTTTAAAGGATTAGGCATCCGCATCCAACTTAGATAGTTTAAAAGATACAAATTTAGTCTTTGAGCAACTGTACCTATCCACCCACCCAAAACCCTTCCAGATCTATTATTGGGTTGGTGAAACTCATTACATTCGACAATGATACGATCATCATCACGAAGATTCCACACATTTTTTTCCTCAAAAAAATCCTCTTTTTTAGTCGTGTGCTCCTATCATTACCTAAATGGGTGTATATTTACATATTAATCAAAGTGTTAATAGAAAAATTAAAAGAATATAAATAAAATATATTATGTACTTACTTTGTATTATGTGTTCTTGACTTTTGTATCCAAGTTTTGTCCATGAGTCCATATATATATATATATATATATATATATATATATATATATAAGATTATATGAAACATTAAACCAAAATATACCAAATCAATACACATTTTTCACATGCTATATTAAAAAAGCTATCATTTTTAACATGTCATGTTAAAAAAACTAAATTTAAAATGTCATAGTAAAAAGTATTAATTTAAAAAATAATACATGATAAAAATAAAAAAATATTGACAAATTGAAGCCGAGAGGCCCCGCGGTAGAGGCGGTGCATGCCCCTCTCTTCACCACAAATGCAAGATGCTCCTGCACTTGAGAGGGGACATCAGAGGGACGCGCAAGACTTGCGCCAGAGCAGGGGTGCACGGACCCTCTTTGCTCATCAATCTGCTCGAGGAGCAGGGGCACGCGGCGCGCACCTCTGGCGAGCAGAGAGAGGGGTGATTGGCGGAGCCTCTGACGAGGGGAAAGAGATGTGCGCTGCGCGCTCCCTCGGGGAGCAGGGGCAATGCGCGGCGCCCCTGCTCAAGAGGTCTGATCACAGAGGGGGCGTCATGCGCCCCTCTCAGGTGAGGGCTTGGCGCCCCTGTGTTTGACATGGGTGCATGTGGTGCACCCTCTCCCCAGAGGCCAGCAGAGCGGAGGTGCCAAAGAGCCCCATGCAAAGAGGGGCATGCGGTGCCCCTGCCCCCTGCCCCGAGCAGAGTGCGTGGCGCACCCCTCTCTTATTGCTATGTTTGAGAAAAAAAATACTCAAAGAAGAAAGAAAAACTTATCAAAGAAGTTGGTGTTGGAAGATAGGATCACAGTTAAGGAAGAAGAAGAAGTGCTCAAAATTTGTCAGCAAAATAAATTGTGAATATAGTCAAGCCTAATCATTATTTAATTTGTTATCAAGTGTTGGTTATATTTAAGTGTAAAATAAGATAAGTTAACAAAAATATATATCTTTGAATTATAACATTATTATTAGAATATATAATTATAAATTTCTAAATTTTTTAAATAAATATTAATGTTTTTATTGTTGGTTAAAGTAGATAAAAATAAGCTTTTAATTATTATATAATTTCTCATTAAGTGTTAGAAATATAAGACACAAATAAGATAAGGTAGCAATATATGGATGTTTTAATTAATAACATTAGTTCTAAATATATAATTATAAATTTCGAAATTACTTAAATATATATTAAGTTTTTACTCTTGCTTAAATTATATAAAAAAATAATATGTAAATGACATAATTATATTACCTAACAATATATATATATTACATAAATTATTTGTAAATTCTTTTTATGAAATTTAAACCCCATAAAACTTGGTGTCAACTAAAAATTTAAAACTTAATCACATAAGTTTTAATTAGGTTTTGAAGTTATAAGTAATATTACTAAGCCAATAAAATTAAGCTACCATTAGAACCTCAAATAAAAATGGTCTACTAAAGATATGATATTTTTAAATAAAAAAATTTAAATTGAAAATTATATGGAATTCAATCAAACACCTAACTGAAGTTTCAATATTTTAATATGACATCATATTTAAAATCTAATTTAAAAAATACTATTGAATGAATTTCAAATTATTTATGATCTTAAATGAATATTTGATCATCTTCAATCATTAATTATATCAAAGAGCTTCAAATCATTAATAAGCTAGACATTGTTCAAAGTCTAAATTTGGTTGATTTGAGTTCTTGGTTAAGGTAGATTCTATCAAAATTAAATAATAAACGAGTCTAGTACAAAGTATTTCAAAAACTAAATTAATCGATTTATATTTTAAGTTTATTTAGTTTTAAAATTAAAATACGTAAAATATTTTATATGATATCTGAAAATTATTTTAATTAGATGACCAAAAGATAAAATAATGCATTAAAATTAAATGTGTGATTTATGAAAAGGAATGTGAAAGCAAGAATTGAGATCGGTCACATTTAACTTGACCTAGTGAGTTTCAAGTTCAATCGGTTTAATTTGTTAGTTCCT
The DNA here is from genome assembly GCA_030549335.1 of Pontederia crassipes. NCBI lineage: Eukaryota > Viridiplantae > Streptophyta > Magnoliopsida > Commelinales > Pontederiaceae > Pontederia > Pontederia crassipes. Next base: position 44,194,453 of record CM060197.1, on the reverse strand, counting down.
GCAGAACAAAAAAAATCATGTACACAACTTTGTCAAAGAAAGGAAGCCTCCTAATTATTTTTTAATAATAAATAGAATATATACTAACTAGATACCTATTATAAATATTTTTACTTTTTTACCAAATTTTAAAAAAGTTAACTTAGTTAATATTACAATTGTAAGGACATAAATAGCAATGTCCTTATATTCTTAATTTATGTAGAAGCACATAATAATTAACGTCCCCATTATCAAATATTTTAGTGACACATAATATATAGTATCCCTATTATTGAATATTTTCGGGACGCATAATAAAGTGCATTTTTATTATCAAATATTTTAAGGATACATAGTAAAGTAGTGTCCCTAATATAAAATAATATGGGGACACATAATAAGTGATGTCCCTATTATTGAATATTATTGGGACACACAATAAAAGATATCCTTGTTATTGAATATTATTGAGACACATAATAAGTCGTCTTTATTATTGAATAGTTTTAGGACACATAATAAGCGGTCTCCCTGTTGTCGAATATTATTGAGATGCATAAAAAGTGACATTCCTATTTATTGGGACATGTTACAAGCGGTGTCCTTATTATCTAATATTATTACAATGCATAAAAATTGACGTCCCTATTTATTGGAATGCATAATAAGTAGTGTCTCCATTATCTAGTATTATTGAGATGTATAATAAGTGACATTTTTATTTATTGGGATGCATAATAAGCGACATCCTTATTATTAAGCATTATTGGAACGTATAATAAACGATGTCTCTATTATCGAATATTATTGGATTCATAATAAACGATGTCACTATTATTGAATATTATTGAGACACATAATAAAAGATATCTTTGTTATCAGATATTGTTGAGACACATAATAAATGGTGTCTTCATTATTGAATATTTTTAGAATGCATAATAAGCGATGTCCCTATTATGTAATATTATTAGGACGTATGATAAGCAATGTCCCTATTATCGTATATTATTGGGACACATAATAAGTGACATTTTTATTATTGAATATTACTGGGATGCATAATAAAAAGCGTCCCTATTATCAAATATTATTGTGATGCAATTGAATTTGTATCACTAGTTTATTCGAATTATGATATTTAAAATAATACTATATTTATATTCTAAATTAAAATAGGGATACCAAATTAATGTGTGTTTAAATTTTAAAAAATAGGATGCTAAATATATTTGCTTCCTTATTATTTTATAAAAATAACAATATATGCTAGCTATAAAAAGTGTCCTTATAAATGAAAACTTTGTGTAAAATAAAGACCCTTCAATTTGTGTCTTTAATTATGTATTCTTAAATAACTATTTTGTTGTAGTGACATCTTGACCTATGTCCCTATTCGTACTTTCGACCTCGAGATCACCTTTCCTTAGATTCAAATGGACGAGGAAGAAATCCTTTACAACTCTTGTCTTACTTTCACTTCAAGAAATAAGACACACTTCCCCCACTCGGGCGTCTTTTTTTCGCTCAAGAGGGAAGACAACCTATTTTCACTCAGAAGCTATACAACTATTATAATATATTAATATCACATGAACACACCACAATATCTCTTTTATAATTTAGAACATCACACAAGAGTAAGAGAGAAAGAAATAAAAAATTTGCAACTTGAAACTCAAATGCACTTCACAAATGTTATTCATATTTTTCCTTGGAAGTATTCTTCATTCCTTCACCTTTGGGACCATTTTTATAGTCTTCCTAACTCCATTTACTCGTTGGGACTTATTTCTCACTTTTCGGATCAAAATATGATCGTTATAATGCATTATGCGCATTGACCCCGACCGCTCCACATAGTCATTGAAAAAATATAGCCTGCATTGTGACCGGTTGAGTAATCGGTTGAACTACCTGTCGACCACCACTTCATCCAACATCACCTGATCGATCATCCAGTCTATCCAATTGATCAGACTTCAAATATTGGTCAATTTCTGTGTTTTTCTTGATGATCGGTGACCGGTTTCATCATACCGATAAACCGACCATTCTGCATTATTTTGAACATAACATTTTGCACAATTTTGAAAATGAGATTATTTTTTATTCTATGAAAATCTAGAGAATTTTCTACAATTTGTCATTCATTCAAAATGAAATAAGATCTCAAATATTAATTTAAAGTTCAATACATAAAGTTATCCATTTCAAATTAGACGTTTTAAATATTCACTCTTTTATACATAACTTTTTATACAAGTATTCAAATGAGATGATATTTGATTCTATGAAAAGATAACAACATTATTTATAATTATATATTAATCTCTTTATCTAAATCGCATGATAGAATACTCAAATATTCAGTACAAATTTAGCATACAAAAATATCACCTTCAAATTAAATTTTTCGAGCTTCATTTGTTATGGTTGTTCAAATGAGATGAATTAATTAGAAAGATAAAATAATTATGTATAACTTATATATATATATATATATATATATATATTCTTAATGTAAATCTTATGGAAACATAGATAAATTTTAATGAAACATATAGTGCATTAAGTAATTCATTCTTGTTTAGATTTTTTCAATATTTTAAATATAACTCTAAATCTTTCGACATTTATATATTATAAAAACTTTGTTCCAACGTGTATAGATCTTAAATTGATCGATTGGTCTTGCTACCCAACAATGGAAGAATGCAAAAAAAAAAAAAAAAAAAAAAACCAATGGAGGTCGCATAGGCATACTTTGTTTTGCATTGCATATGCAGATAAGCAAATGATAATGGTTGACGCCATTTCTTGTGACCATTTTGCTCCCACAGCCCTATAATATGTTTTGTCACTATTCAAGCTTTCATCCAAACAGTAGTCCTACACACAAAATAACATTAAGAAGTCACTATAAAAGGAATCCCAATTTACCGGCCTATTAGGTTGAATGGAAAATGACAATAAAAGATGTCCAAGTAAATTACTATCAATTGAAGTCATCCTAAATCCAACGTTCATGTATGAGAGATAAAATATATTTTATTATTTTTATTCTTTTTTATTACTAAGATTATGTCAGCCAGCATTCTTATTTATTGTTATTTTATTTTTTTAGATTCTAAATTAGCTTAGATAATATTGTAAAATGTTTGTAAATAGGTATGAACTCTTTGACATTCAATTATTTTAATAAACTTATGTGATTTTCTTTCTTGAATTTTGAATTTATTAAACTATTCATGATACTTTAAACTGTCAACATCTTTAGAAATTCATCCGGAAATTGTAACTCCTCCCCGCTGTGTCAAAAGTGGCACAGAACTGTTAGTTTTTTTTCATATATCAAAAGCCGAAATTTCTCTTGCACACACTGTAGATAACGAACGTACTGTTCGAGAGGCTTCCTATGTTCATACGCCAGACGGTGCGAGCATGAACCATCCGTCCATTTCAGCAGAACGTAAAGCAACCATCAGATTTTTTACAACAAACAGAGAACTAGACTTTTCTTGTGAGGACAAAGTGATCGTCCAAGATTTAACAGCTACTGATTTGAATCTCGTAAAAAAAAAAAAAAGATGACTCGTTCCAATTTTGTAGCACGTTGCCATCATTTGATTTTTTTTCCACCTCGATATCTCAAAGACGTTAAAAAATACATTGAACAAAATAAGAACTCAAAATCTTACTTAAATAGTGAAAAACTGCTATTCACTCCACCTAAACTCAATCATTACATCATTTGAATTTTAAAAAATGACATAATTGAGCACTATCCTGTGTCTTAAGATGAATTAAGAAGTAATGATGATAATGTTGGAATACTTTTCAGCAGAGAAAAGTAACACCGGAAACCATTTATAAATTATTATTATATGGAATAATATGTGCATTGGAGTCACGTGCTGTTCATTTATGCTCGAAATAAAAATAACAGATGCAGCATCACCAGGCAAAGATTACTTCACCCCCAGTAGCTGTAGCTTCGTTCATCCACCACCAGAAGCCTCCAATTGCAAAGCAATGAGCAGGCCGCACGTCCTCGCCTTGCCCTTTCCTGCGCAGGGCCATGTCATCCCCTTACTGGCGTTCTCTTACTGTCTCGTCGAGCATGGCTTCAAGGTCACCTTCGTCAACACCGAGTTCAACCACCGCCGGATCATGTCGGCGCTGGCCGCCAAGGACGGCGGGGAGTTCAGCGGGATCGACATGGCCTGGATCCCCGACGGCTTGGCCCCCGGCGAGGACAGGAACAATCTCGGAAAGCTCACGGATGGTTTCCTGCGGGTCATGCCCGGGCATCTGGAGGAAGTGATACGGGAGAGGAACGAGAGGGGAGACAAGGTGACATGGATCGTTGCTGACGAGAACATGAGCTGGGCGTTCGCCGTGGCCGAGAGGATGGGACTCCGGTGCGCCGCCTTCTGGACGGCGTCCGCAGTGTGCCTGGCGTACATGTTCAGGATTCCCAGACTAATCCAGGATGGGATTCTTCATCCCAGCGGTATGTAGATAATATCCAGTCTTTAGTTCATTACAAATCTTTGGGTTGGATGCACAAATAATATCCACATCTGGTTACTATACAACATCTAAAAATTGAAACTATCTATTATAATAATAATAATAATAATAATAATAATAATAATAATAATAATAATAATAATAATAATAATAATAATAATAATAATAATAATAATAATAATAATATCTGCTAATAATATCCGCTCAAATGAAGTTATATATGGCTACATGAAGTAATATATAATAATGTTTACCTATATTTATATTTACGATAAATAAGCTAATGTTTAGTAAATTAGATATACCTCACTTTTATTTTGTTTTTTTAATATAAAGTTGGGGTTCTCAATAAAAGTTTTTGGTTTGGCTATTAATCTTGAACAGATGCAATTCCTTGACCTTGTCCTAGAGAACTCCTCTTATATAATATTACTTATATAAAAGTTTTTAGTAAATGTTTTACCCCTATTTTGATGGGCATGGCCCCCCTAACTTTTTACAATATTACTTATATAATATTATATATTATTATATACATATATAAAATATATGATAAGCCCCCCCTAGTTTTGTGAACTTGACACAATTAAACTCCTCTTAACTTTTTTAAACATTATATACAATAATATATATTATTTATATAGAAAATATATGGTAAGGTCCCCTAATTTTGTGCCCTTGTCATAATTATAATATGTCATTATATTAATGAGAGAAATATGTATATTTATAAAATATTATAGTATAATATGTGTATCTATAAAAATATAATATATGTACTAATAATTTTGATTCCTTCATATATAAAAAATAAAAGTAATTAGTTGTCATAAAAAAAAGTTACTTCCATATATCTTTCTTTAACATGATAAATGTAAAAAGGAAAAATGCAAGATGAATAAAAAATATTATAATCTAAATAAAATAATAATTTTAATTATAAAATATTATTATTATTTATTAATTTAATTTAAAAATAATATATAAATATATGTATTGTATATTATCTACCTTTTGACCCCACCCCCCTAAAATTTCATGTTGACTCCTGGGGACAACCAGGGATGGACGCATGCATAAATGAGACCTTTTTTTCTCATTATTATAATATAACCCCTCATTATTATATAATAAAAATATGTATACTTTTAATACAATTTAAAGCCCCCAACCTTCAAATTAAATAGGTTATTTTTTAATTTTGATATGATTGTTTTTATTTAAAATTTGTTTATTAGATTTGGCCCTCTCAAATGTTTTAATTTTTAATCTTAATATCATTACTTGAATTTAAAAGAGTATAAATCTATTGTTTTATTTATTATTAGCTTATTAAAATTTGTCATCTTTAAAAATATTTTTTTGGTGAGTTCCTAGGACCAACTATGTCCCTGTCATCGTGGTGGCAACAATCTTTATTGTAAGGATATAATTTTATAGATCACCTAATGGTCATGATTTCAAGTCCATGAGGTGAGGCATCTATTTACATTTAATTATATTTTAGACATATGTATGATACACCACAATGTAAAGTAGCAATTGTTAATATCGAGAAAAAATTACACCTAGTTATATGAATATTAATGTATAATCCAATGATGAGAATAATTATAAAATACTATTCCTAGACAAAAGGAGACCCGTGACAATATGGTAGAAGGACAAAAAATTATTTCCTTGCCATGTGAAACAACTAGTCACAACTCATGGATGACCCTTTAAATAAAATATAATAAAATTTGCTTGGCTTGTATGGATAAGAAATATTTATTTTCCAGAAAATAGGTACACCTTGTTATAAATTGGTGGACATTACTAATCAAGAATATGATTTCTAGAGTTTCAAATTGATAAAAAAAGGGTATCTGATGTTTTTTTATTAAAAATATCGTCGAAATACATATTGGACTATCTTATTAAAAAAGGAGATATATATATCAAATTTATCAAATGCATCGTATTTGTCATTTTATCGTTCGTGACTGATGCTTTATTCGGATTATATACTAATCAAATTTTAATTTGAGCTTGTGAATTACATAAACGACAACAAATATATATATATCATTAAATAATAAGATTTAATGCTATGTTGTGATATTTATATTAATACTTTTTTAACTCAATGCAGAAGTTGATATGTTTTTTCACTTCAAGATTCAACAAAAAAATCTTGATAGTTTTTGTTGATGCCCAAATTATCACGCAGGATGGCCAACAGAAAACGAGCGGACGTTCGAATTGTTCCCCGGCGCGCCGCCACTGAAGGCGGGCCTCCTACCGTGGAACAACGCCGGAGACCCCGAGGGTCAGAGCACCATCTTCCACCTCGTGACCGGCAACAACCATGCGGTCGAGCTCGCTGAGTTCGTTATCATCAACTCGTCCTACGCGGTCGAGCCGGCGACCTTCGATCACTTCCCCGACATGGTGCCCGTCGGGCCGCTGCTGACGACTGTGAGGACGGAGAAGCCGGTGGGCCACTTCTGGAGCGAGGACGTAGCGTGCTTGAAGTGGCTGGACGGCCAGGAAGAGGGCACGGTCGTCTATGTCGCCTTTGGAAGCTTCACGGTGTTCGGGCAGCAGCAGTTCCAGGAGCTCGCACAGGGGCTGGAGCTCTGCGGCAGGCCGTTCCTGTGGGTCGTGCGACCGGACTTGACGCAGGAGGGCAAGAACGCGTGGCTCGACGGCTTCTGCAGCAGAGTCGCAGGCAGGGGGATGGTAGTGGAATGGTGCCCTCAGCAGAAGGTGCTCGCGCACCCGTCCCTCGCCTGCTTCGTTTCGCACTGCGGATGGAACTCGACCATTGAAGGACTTTGGAACGGGCTCCGGTTCCTGTGCTGGCCTTACTTCACCGACCAGTTCATCAACCACAGCTACATAGACAACGTCTGGAAAATAGGCCTGAGCTTGGAAGCCGGCAAGGGAGGGATCGTCACGAAGGAAGAGTTTAAGGACAAGTTGGAGGCGCTGCTCGGCGACGAAGGTATAAAGGCCAGGGCCGGGGCGCTGAAGGATGGTGTTCGCCGGAGCTTGGCGAAAGGCGGCTCTTCGTATCTGAACATCGAGAAGATTGTTAGAACCATGAAAGAATGAACCTTGCTAAAAATATTATCGCATTACAGTCATGTTGCTTCAGGAGTCGTAGAACAATAGAATCGTATTAATATATGTATGGCGTGCTCCTTATTGCAGGTATTGGTTAACCTCTTCTTTACAGACTCGATCTACAAGGGCATATAAATGGAAGAACACAGTTGGATCCAATGTCACATTGAATTACTTAGGGCACAAATTATACATCAACGATCAACAAAAGATGATGTTGAAAGCTGTACAGGAATCCAGGCAGTGTCAGAAAGAAAATACTAGAGAGAAAAAGTAAGAATTGTGATTATCACATAGGACCTCACCTAGACATATATTAATATTCATCATGCCTTTACGTAAAAGAAAGAAGAAGGTTGTAACTAGAGAATTCACTCAATAATAGTGGGTTGACAGAGATCAGATATTATAAGAAGGAAACAACTTAGGAAAAGAATGCATCAATTTAATTACATCTCCATCAAATAATAAACAAATGGCTGAGAAAATGTCCAAGATTCCAAAGTATGTAACGTCAAATCGATAGGGATGTCCTCGTACGCTCGCAACATTCCAAATAAAACCTTCTTTTACTGTAGTTGACAAGGGAACAACGACCAATCACAATGGATCAGCAGAAGTATTAGGTTTCAGTGTGGTGGCTGTGTAGTGTAAACAAACAAGAGAAATTATGAATAAAAAAAATAAACATGTCATTCAAAAGTTAATATTTTAAAGGGAAAAGCAAATCAGAAATGGAATTTATCAACCTATGTAGATGGTATTAAGAATAATACTTGTAGTTGCACTCTATTAGAATTTTGAGCTCCATTATATCCATGATATCATTAAATATCGGTCGTCACTCATCGTTACAGACCTCATGTTTAGTTGTTATGGTCGTTATCTAGGCGGGCCACTTCTGAAGCGAGCAACGGCGTGCATATTGCGGTGGCTGGACGGCCAGGACGAGGACTCGGTCTACGTCGCCTTCGGAAGCTATCACGGCGTTCGGGCAGAAGAAAAAGCAATATTATTAAAGCCGGACCGATCATCCAACTGGACGATTAATTGGGTCGTGATTTAACCGATTTGATCGAATTTAATCGGGTTCAATCGAATTGTATTTAAAATAATTATATATAATTAATATTATATAATACTTATAATTCATAAGAAAATATAATAAAAAAATATTTAATTAAATATTAATATTCATAAAAGGGTTTGAATTTTATTATTAATATAGTATATTAATTCTTTTATTTTATTCTTCAGTACTATTTTAGGGTGATAATATATTAATTAATTTTGACATATATCACTCTCATGTTTATTTTTTTCTTTACTTTCATTTTAATATTTTTATTTTTCTATTTCCATTAATTTCTCTCTCCCCATTAATTCCCATTTTATTTATTTTGTATAATAAAAAGATATTAAAATTTTCAATATTCATAAAAAACTTTAAGTTATTATTATTGATATACTATATTAATTATTTTATACTATTTTGTTATGATAATAAATTAATTTAATTTTCCATACATCACACTTACTTCCTTTAATTTTCTTCTTTATTTTCATTTTAATACTTTCCTTTTTTATTTCCATTAACTCCTCTCCCATATTGATCTACCACATTTATTTCCTTTTTAATTTTTACCAATTCGTAATTCAAATACTTTCTCATTTTTACCTTCCTTTCTAACTTTTTATTTCCTATTTTTACTTTTATTTTTTATTTTTTGCACTTCAAATGTTGAACCGGGTTTTTTCAATTTAGTGGTTGAACCGGATTTTACCGGCAACTTCAATTCCATTTTTCAAGTTAATTCGGATTGGACCAGCAGTTAGTTTGTGATTGAAACGGTTGAATCGATCGGTCCGGTCCGATTTTAATAATCATGAGAAAAAGCCTATTTTGGAAAAAAAAAAGATTGGTGAGTTTGAGATATAGGTTTACACCGACAGACCGGTAAGGTTTCATATCGTTGGGTCCAAATGTCACTGGCCTACTATTCGTCCCAACACGTATGGCAAGATGGCCTTGAGATTATTATAATAATATAATATTTAGTCCGAATTTATTTTCATGTCGGATTGAACACAGCCCACGATACGAATCGTTCTTCGCATTAGGGCCTTTATTATAACATACGGCCCAAATTACTAAACCATCAAAATCATCTTATCTCTGCATCCAAATCAATCCGTTTGCCCTCAGCTTGGGTTACAAGTTGGTGCTAACCAACTCGGCAATGACTCAACCCAATCAGTTATGATATTATGATCTATAAGTTATATAAAACTTTGATTGTGGGACTAAAGTTAGTTTAATTGTGGATATAAATCTTCATCTCAGTTTTTTTAAAAACTTTATTTTCTTTATTATGAAGTGGACCAATTTAATATTTTTATTCTATCTCGAACCGTCGCAACCTTTTGCTTTTGCCCGCGCGTTTTGTCATTTTTTCATATTCTTAATATTTCTTATGACGCTTATTTTTAATATTTCGGGTCTGTTTGGTTGGAGGTAAAATGAAGGTAAAAAGTGAAAAAGAAAAGTAGGAGAATCCGTTCCCCTCGTTTGATTGAATTTAAGTTAAAGGGGAAAGAAGGAGAAAGTCTTCTTCTTTTTCTTCCATTCTCTTTCAATATTTCATTTTTCTTTCCCCTCCAAATCGAGGTGGAAAGAAGGGGAAAGACATATTAAGAATGTGTTTCCAATTTTGATCAAATAAATTAAACATACAATTATATATGTAAAGAATAAAATCGTCTAAATAAATTAATCACTTAACATTCATTTCATTCCCTTCACTTCCCTTTAATTATATCAAACAAATATGAGTAACTATTCACCTTCATTCTTCTATATTCCCTTTCCGTCATTTTCCTTTCCACTTTTTATCTTTCCTTTCTCCTAATGAATTTAGAACCAAACAGCTATTAAAGGGATATGAATGTGCAAGTCAATGTTAAAGCTCTATCTTATTTGATCCATTGGATTTAAATGAACGATCTTTATCTCTTTACTCTCTCTCCATCTTTTTTTCTGTCTTTTTTTCCCATCGTCACCATTTTTTTTCTGTCTTTTTCTCCTGTCGTCTCAGCATCCATTATGAAGAGGTCGACCCACTTGAAAAAAAATGGTGAAAATTTTAGTGAATTAGTTGTGAAACACCTAAAAAAAAATGTAAGAACATCTCATCTGCTGAGGTTACTACTGCTTAGTTCCCTCTATCCACTCTCCTCGTCGCTCCCTCTATCCACTCTCTCCCATCCGTCCCCTCTCTCTCTCTCTAACTCATTCCAGTCTCATCTTACAACTTTAAGCTCCATCTTTCCTCCCTCTATTTCTACTTGATTTTAGTATGATTAGACTCTTTTATTTTTTAGTCCCTAGACTGTGTTTGGATTGAGGATTTTAAGTTTTTGTAAGTTCTCGAGAACTAATCGATTTGATAGAAAAGTTTGGATTGATGTTTGGATGAAAAAGTGTAATGATGAAGATTTAAAAGTTAATTTGATAGATAAATTTTAATAGGTGTTTAAATAAAAAGTAAGAACTAAGAATATAATTTATTATTTTATGAGATATAAAATTATAGTAAATAAAAATATGTTATTAATATTATAATGTACATAAATCATTATTATATTACTATTATTATTTATTTGATTAAATATTTTAAATATTATTAATATTATAATTTACGTACATCTTAAGATTCAAATATAATATAATTTTTTAAAAAACTAATTGAATAGCTTAACTAATAAAATATTTATAATTAACAAATTAGATAGAAGAAAAAATTTAAGATAAGCTAATTAATAACTAAAACATGAAATATACAAGATAATTTAACATCATATTTATATAAAATAATTATATAATTATAACTTATTTTGAATACTATACTTAATAATTATACTAATATCATACTAGTTAATTTTATTATGATACATTATAAGTAAAATAAATAAAAATATTTATGTCAACATTTAAACAAGAAAATATATATTTTCATAATAAATAATAATGGAAATTTTTATTTTACTATAACACAAAGTAAATTGTAATGAATAATAAATGTACTTTTTGTTACTATACATAAACAAATTATAAATTTATGATAAGGTATAAATAATAAATAAATATAATATATATAATATAATATATATAATGATATTATTAAAATAATAAGTTATAGGTTTAAAAATAGCTCCACCTATTTTTGGAGCTACTTTTAGACCTGTGAAAAAAAAAAGAAGTAAAACGTAAAAAAAGGAGTTCTCAAATTGATCACGTATCAAAGTTCTGATCACATAGGGTGTTTGACAGAATTTGAGCAAGTTCTGTCCAAGTTCTACCATCCAAAACAACCTATGAACATATTTCTCCATAACTAGCGGTGCAGATATTTCCTTGAAAGTTGAAACACTTATTTTTTTCTCATCGCCAAAGCATCATATCTATCTATCAGGTGATGTAAGGCCAACACAGGAACGGGAGCTCGATCCAAACCAAGCACAACTTGCAACTCTGCTAGCTGAAGAAAGCCGTCCAAAAGCCTACACAAAACACTTTGAATCATCAATCCTCTTCCGCATCCATACCCATTGGTTGCCCCTTGATTGGGTCACAAATTGGTGCTATCAACTAGGCTTTGTACAAAACTTTAATTGCGGGACTAAACTTTATATTCAGAAAAATCTTGACTTAAGTTTTTTGAACTTTACATGTAACGCCCCCAAATTGACTCTCGCCACGTGGCGAAGATCAACCTGGAGACGCTACGGTATGCTATAATTTTGACCATAATATTGACCATATCTCAGTCAAGAATCGAGATACGTCAGCGGAAGAAAATAAAGATAAAAGATAACTTTAAATATGCGGAAGTCTAAAAGTGGCTATATCATTGCGAAGAAAATAAAATAGGTTCTACATCATGAATCTAAAATGCGGAAGGTAAATGAAAACTAAATAACACTCTAAAATCTCTATGGTTCATATGTTGTTTTATCGCCAGAGCTTCATCATCACATGCCTACTTCACCACGTCACTAACTTGGTCCTGTGGAAATCAGACACAGGAGAGGAGTTCCTCCCATAAGCATTACAGCCTAGTGGGGAACCACATGATATACAGTGCATGGCATAAATATAATAATCAGTGATAAATAATCATGCTTAACTTGAACGTAAAAGATAACATATCAGTATCATGGATCAAAATAAGAATAAGATCATTGATATCATGAATCAGGAGAGTAACATGATGAGTAATAAATATGAACTTATAACATACTTGTAATTCATGATAGTAACTTGACTTGACTTGAACATGCTTCTTGATCTTGGTTATTAATTAACAATCAAGGTGACTTTGAGTGCCTTTAATTCTTGGGGTATGTCCAGCAAACGATACGGCCTTGTGCGGGTTAATGAGTGATCAAACCTTGACCAAGGGAGCGACCCTTATCTTGATGCACTTGGCTTGGACTGGCAACCCATCATTAATCTTTCATCTGAACTTATTAATCACTTTTAATAACTTGTGGCTCTTTGTTCTTGATTTCATGGATACGATAAGATCAATGCGAAATAAATCAATAAGAAAGTAAATCATGTAAATCAGTGATGGATCTCTGTGGGGTCAGACAATAGGATCAATCATATATATATAAATAGTATCTGGATAAAAAGGAAAATAATTAATAAGTATAATGAAAGATTTTCTGGGAAATCGGTCGACCGGTTCGGAGGAACGATCGACCGGTTGTCTACGGGTCGATCGACCGGTTCGGAGGAACGATCGACCGGTTGTCTACGGGTCGATCGACCGGTCTGTTAAGATCGGTCGACCGATAGATCAAATCGGATATTAAATAAGTCGGTCAATCCGTTCAGTGGAACGGTCGACCCGATGAGGAAGGATCGGTCGACCGGTGACAAGAATCGGTCGACCGGTCGACATGTGTAGAAATATAGCGATAGGCAGGTTATTGGTCGACCGGTTGCCACAATACCTGCGGACCTGTCGACCGGTCGACGCCCAAAAAGTTACGAAACTTTCGAATTTCATCATTTTTCCAATGCAATCTCATCCTAACCTAGTTCCTATCTCCTAGCAAATCAATCACACAGCAACAGAATAATAAGAAGTGAATTATGCATGCAATTCAATCAATCAATCAAAGAATAGAAGGAATCAATCAATTAAAACGATAACTTGAACCCTAGCTTTGATCTTTTCCTTTCATAACGATTAGGGTATGAATTTGGGATAATTCAGAGGTAGTGCAAGGTGATTTCGATTCACCCACCTATTCGCGATTAATCCGTTCCTAAGTTCGTCGAAAAATTGATTAATAGCGCCCTCCCCTGCCTCTCCCCTTTTCTCCCTGTTCCTCGCTGTCACCTTCTGCCGAAATTCCAGCAAGGCATGAGAAGTACAAAATCGAAGGTGATATGAGAAAGAGGAGATCTCACCCTACTTGCAATCGAGAAGGAAAAACAAAAAGAACGCTTCTGCTCTGGCCTTGCGCAGGACGACAGCAAGGGGAAAAAAAGGGAAAAACAATCTCGTGGGTTTGCAGAATTATGTTCCTATCTTATATATATCTCTTCTTCTAATCATATCTGATAAGATCAGATATTAAACTCCTTTCTTTTACCAACTTTGAATGGCATTTGGCTTTTATGTTGGCTGTCCGTGTTGAACTCAATTTTTTTTTTTATCTTTTCCTTGGTTGTTATATTACATCCCTTATATTTAGTTCATATAGAGTTCTTATTGATGCACCAATTTAATATTAACCTTAATATAGACCTGCTCGATTCTTCCTTACGCATCCTCTTATGGTACAACGCGGGCGGCCTCGAAGGGGCAGAGCGCCATCTTCCACCTCCAATTCGATAACAACCGTGCCGTCGATCTCGCTGAGTTCGTGATCTTAAAGCCGCCGACCCCAACATGGTGCCCGTCCCGCCGCTGCTGTTGACTGGTTCTGGGAGGACCGAGAAGCCGGCGGGCACTTCTGGAAGGAGGACGCGGTGGGCATATTGCTGTGGCTGGACGGCCAGGACGAGCAGATTTCCTTCGATCGGAAGCTTTACGGTGCCCGGGCAGAAGCTGGAGCTCTGCGGCAGGCCGCTCGTCTGGCCTCATGAGATCTGCCTTGTCTTGTCGCAGGACAGACAGCCAGAACGCGTGGCTCGACGGCTTCGGCAGCAGAGTTGCAGACAGAGGGACTCGGCCATTGGAGGACTTTGGAACGAGCTGCCGTTCCTGTGCTCTCCTTACGCCACCTGGCAGATAGATTATAGATATGATGATGCTTTGGCAACGAAAAAAACAACCGATTCAAATAAAAATCTGCACATAAATAGATAAGAAACTAAAACAAACAATTTTAAAAAAAGATTGGTGAGTGTGCGGTATATAAAACTTCTTATATTGCCATGAAATCTTACGGCAAGATAGCCGTGAGATGAAGTTGGAATCCAAACATTCAACAGGACAATATATGAATCCGCTTTCATATTTTTTGGGGTTCATCCATTACAATGAAGGCCCAAGTTATTAATCCATTAAATATCTCTCAGCATCCAAATCAATCCGCTGTCTCGGCTTGGATTACAAATTGGTGCTAACGAACTCGGGAGCTATCGAATCAATTATAATATTATGATCCATAAGCTATATAAAATTTTAATTGTGAGACTAAGCATACTCTAATTAATGTATTAAACTTCATTTTCCTTTTTATGATATGCACCAATTTAATATTTTATTTTATTCTAAACCGTTACGACCTTTTTCTTTTCCCTGCACGTTTTGTCATTTTCTAATATTTCGTATGTAGCTTATTTTCCCTGCACACAAACAAATAAGAAAAAAAAACAATTTATAAAACGGATTGGTGAGTTTGAGATATAAGGATGGCGGGCTAAGGGATTCATATTGTTGGGTCCCAATTTTACTGGCTTCATATTGTCATGAAATTGTATGGCAAGATAGCCGCGAGATAAAAGTCAGAATACAAACTTTCAATAGGACAACATATGAAATTCACCTCTTTAAACTTTTAATAATCCATCAATCTTATCTCTGCATTCAAACCAATCGGTTGCCCCCGGCTTGGGTTACAAGTTGATGCTAACCAACTCGACAATGACCCAACGAATCAATGATAATATTATGATCCATAAACTATATAAAACTTTAATTGTTGGACTAAATTTCTTCCTCAGTTTTTTAAAGTTTATTTTTCTTATTATGATATGCACCAAGTTAATATTTTATTTTATCCTAAACCTTCACACCTTTTGCTTTTGCCTGCACGTGTAGTCATTTTTTTAAATATTTTAAATATTTCTTATGTGGCTTATTTTTAATATTTAAAAAATATTGAAATTGAAGTATGATTTTAGATGGGCATGTAAGGCCCATATATAATATTACTTTTTCCTCTGATTTTAATTAAGACTGATAATAAAGTCTAAGCATGATTTCAAGATGACCTTCTGGTGTTCTATATGTGCCAACATTCTCTTTGTCAGGTTCACCAAGAAATAATAAATAATATAAAATATATATAATTTTATTTTTATATGAAAATCAATAAAATTCTTTTACTAATTTTTAATATTATTTATAATAATATTATATTATATATATATTGATATCTTTTTGTGAATGAATATTAGCAAGGAATATATATTTCAATTAAAATAACAAATATTTATAATTTAATATATAAAATAATAAAATGGTTTAAATTTTTGTTTGAGATTGTCACTTTTTTACTTCCATATTAAAAAGTGTAAATAGAAGGTAAATAAAAAAATGTAAAGATCACATATTTAAATAATGAGCTTTGGAGGGGTCCTGAGCGATGGATCATTGAACAGCAGATCAACGATTCACATAAATCACATATTTAAAAGATGAATTTTTATCATTTGTCATATAAATCGTTATCAGTTGATCAACGATTCAAGTACTCCTTCCAAAAGCAGGGGTGCTCAAGAGGTGAATTAAACTTATATTAAAATATTTGATATAATTATTTTTAAAATCTTTTTGAGGTTTTCGTATTTTTGCTTCCATATTAAAAAAGTAAATAGAAGTTTAATAAAAAGTTTATGTAAAGATATTATAAAAACTATTAGAATGTTTGAGGCAATTATTCTAAAAAATAAATATATGTTAAACAAGTAAAGTTAAAAGTAAACAAATTTTAAAAATTAGATAGAAAATATTTTAGTGCCTGTGTATACCCATAGACAAACACCTGTCTCCGCCTTTGCTCTACCTTATATATTTTTTTAGAAAATTGACGTAGGATATTATTAGATTTAAATAACTATATTTATGAATCTGCCATTTTTTTACATATGCTTTCCACGCAATTAGATTGATGTTCAGGAGTCACAGAATCGCAACAGAAATTGTGTGCGAGGAAACTTTAACAATAAAAATTTTCATATGTTTCTTATATAGTAGTCCATCTAAGCATACAGCAAACTTAAATTTGACACAAGAAAGAAATAACAAAATGCAATAGCAGGCTAATTTTGAGTGTGTCATTCATTACAAGAAACATACGTCAGTGAGTCGACGCTAATTCGACACAAATAACCACAGAATAGCAATGCTATAAGGTCGACAGTAGCTCGATACCAGTTGCATGGAATTAGCGTCGTCGTTGTGTTACGAAAACTTGACGCCAAATTTGATGCCTTTTTGCAAGGTGTGCGGGAAAAATGCACAATAAAATAGTGCTACCTTGATGTGAACATGCGGCGACACTAATATAGAGCTGTGTGTCACGTCCTAAGTCTTTGCTCTAGAACACAGAGCGTGCGGCCTGGCCAATCCCTACTCAAATGCCAATCAGCCTCTACTTGGTCGTCCCACAAATTACGTAGAATGGCCTTGCAGTGCACAATGAAATACTCACTCAGAAAGATAGGAGAAACTCCCAGTTTGAGGGGGAAAACTTTCAAATATATTAGAGCAAACTTCGATGGCTTTACAAGTCCTACACGACCTCGACAACACCCTCTCTCAAATCCTACACAACTTGGATCTCTGTCCCTCTCTTTCTCATGTCCTACGCAATTGAGATCAAGGAACTCTAGATGTTCACAAGTCCTGCACGACTTGGATCTCTCTCCCTCTCTTTCTCAAATCCTACACGACTGAGATCAAAGAAATCTAGATGTTCACAAGTCATGCACGAGTTGGATGAATTGCAAAGCTGGAATACATGAGTTTATGTATGGGAGAAGTCCTCCTACTACTCCTCTAATTAGACTCCCAGTAGACCCTAAAGATCACACATGATCTTATCTAAAAAGGAAAACACCCTATGACTATTATGACAAGGAAATCCACCCTGACAAGGAAATATTTCCTAGTGTTGCACGGCCTGAAGACTGGTGCTCCAAGAGTCCTACTCTCAATGAGACTCTGCCGTGCCCATCCATCGCACTGCATCCGCCATGCCCTTCCGTCGCACCGCATCCGCCACCTGCCACGTCTGTCCACTGCACTCCTGCTTGGACTCCTACTCGGACTAGGAGTACGCCATGCAGCTCGCCTTCAACCTTCTGCACGACCAGGTACTCCTACTTGCACTAGGAGTCTCTGCCATCTTGTGGATCCACCGGCTCGTCTCTCCACGTCCATGCTGTAGTCCGACTCCTACTCGGACTAGGAGTACGCCTCACATGCACGCCAACTGCACGCCCGCCATGCTTGTCCCAAGTTCGACTCCTACTAGGAATAGGAGTCCTACTGATAATCATGTAATTATTCAATTATTTTAATATAATTATCATCAAGATTGATGTGTTTTATATTATTTTATATTTAATCTTCAAAGATTTCAGAATCTATATTATTGTTTGATTTGTTTCAGGAACCGTGAAAATCTGACAAAAGTTTGGCAAAAACACATGTATAAAGACTCAATACGGGCAGCCAGTATTATTATTATTTCACCTCTTTCTGACCGTTTAGATATCATTTAGAATCATATCATTCTAATACTTGAACTCTTTTCTGTGGGACGATATTTTATATACTACGACATTGACTCCGTGTACTTACTGGAGATTTGTCACCTACTCACACTTGGATGATGCGAGAATTGATAATAATTAAATGTTAGCAAGTGCACTAGTCACTCAAGTAATAAAGTGTAAAAGTAGATTGCCAAACCAACGAGAAATTAACTTAATTAAACTAATTTCATAGGCTAATAGGAGACGACATAAAATTTGGGTAAAAAGAAATTGTAGAAAAGTAAAATATAAAACTAATGATGTAGGTCCTTAGGATGATCTATAATGATAGGAACAATCTGTACATCAATCATAAAAACTAAACTAATTATTTCATTAATTAGAAATAAAAATTATTCATACAGTAAAACTTTTGCAAGTAAAATTAAATAATAAAATGAAAACTAATAATCTTGGTGTAAGATAGACAGATTAAATATGAAAATTTAAAATATCATCCTAACAATATGTAGAACAAAGAGTTCTCTTTAGAAGCAACGATGAAACGGCTACGCAATCCTAGCATGAGCCTACCGCGCAGAAGTCTTTTCTTTTACCCTTTAGAAATTCTCCTTTATTCTTGACTTGAAAGCTTCGGTTGCTGGCCCTAGCATGCTCTCTTCTAGCTATAAAAGGCATCTATTTATAGGGGTTCAGATTTCCATGTAATCGAAAAAGAAACGAAAATTTTTTCTATATGAAATAAGGAAAATTCGGATCTGAATTAGTTTTGAAATTTTGACCTTGTCAAATTCGAAATTTGAACCATAATATGTTTTCAAATCATCCTAAGATCATAGAATATGAGTAGGAGTCATTGTGCAATTGAAATTTTTCTAAAAATCCATCCAAATCTTGAATCTGCACTTTGTCACAGCCTGAACTATGGTTTTAACAACTTAAATAGTGTCCGGATCAACTTAAGAATGAATTTTCATGGCCCGTGAGATAGTTTTCACTGCCCTTATAGTGTTAAAATAATGGATTTCACTGCCTGTGAAGACTTGGTCACGGTCGTGACTTGGGCAACTCTAAAGTGCATTTTAACGGTCTGTCAAAGTGTTGCAGGCCATTTTCACTGCCCGTTAAAAAGCTTTCACGGCTCGTTAATGTGTCATTTTAGCCTACTTCACTATTTCCCACTTTTTGACTCCATTTTAACTTTGATTTGAGCACGGTCTTCTCCGTTGGCTTTGTAATTCAGTTTTCTTGCTTCTTAGATAATAAAATATAACATTTGGGTATATTTTTAATTTTGTAAAATTAATGTAAATAAGCCCATAAAATGACGTATGCTATTAGAAAATAATTCGAAATGAGATTAAATGCATGGCTAAATATATGTTATATTTTGAATGCATCATTGGACTAGGAGTCCCACTCCTACTTGGAATAGGAGTGAGACGCTGCTTGCTCGATGCGTCACCTACTCGCTCACTGAGTGGGATGGCTGCCGTGTCCCATTACCAAACCGAGCAGAATTCGTTCCGCTGCCAAACCGAGCATGTAGCGTTCCATTGCCAAACTAGGCAGGCAGCATCCTGCTGCCAAAGTGAGCAGCATCCTGTCCCGTGGACATGTGCCATATCCCGAATCCACCCTGAGGCTCCTGCTTAGCCTCGTCACTCCTTGTGACGTCACCTTCATCCCAAAGCTTCCTGCTTTTGTACCACATGCCTTTGGTCACCTCCTTGCATCCCAGCGTTGCATGTTGTCCCTACACGTCCAACCCACATTAGGTGCATCCCAGCCCCTCCTGGGACATGGCAAAGAGTGGGGCATGACATCCTCCCCCACCCAAGCCATTGCTGTCCCCGCAATGCCTCGTCTCACTGCCACCTAATCCACCCAAGAAAGTCTGGAACTCGCTCCTTGGTTGTGTCCGTCCGGAAGGCCTCCTCATCCTCTGATCTTGGCCCACACCTCCGGTCATGTCCTCGGCCACATGCTAGCGTCTCGGTGTCGTCTTGTCATCCGAAGGCGCCACCCTGCCTTAATCTCCCCTCCACTGAGGACTTTAGGACGTAGCTACCCCGTGATGTCCTCGGATGTGACCTGCATGCCACATCACAAAGTAGGGCCTCTCCGCCTACTAGTGCGACCTTGTTGTCCGACGGCGCACTCTGTCATGGTTTTCTCTTCGTTGAAGACTCTAGGATGCAACCTCCTCAATCTCATCCTAGGACATGACTTGCACGCCATGTCTCGACCTCCGACTTTGGTGTGCACCTGCCTCGTCGCACGAAGCTTGAGGGATGGTGGACTAACCCCACCAACCAGGATGTCTCTCCTGCAACACCCTGTCGCCAACTTTCGTCGATGGCCCTTTCGTGCGCAACTTCGGCCGTCTTGCTTCGGCCGCTTCGACCGTCTTGCCCCCTGCTGTGACTTCAGGAGGGATGACCTGGCGTCGGGTTAGCCCAAGAACCACTCCTTGTCCTGCACATCTCCTCGTCCACAAAATATCCCGCGACTCTAGAATCAAGTAACCCGTTCTGGTTGTCTGGACAGATCCATCATCAATGTGGCCCACCACATCTGATGCGCTCATCCTTCTTAAGCTTGTGCTTCCTTGCTCCTCCATCTTGTGCCTTGGCCTTCGAACACCATGAGGCCACAAAACTTGATGAGCTTGTTCCCTCATCAAATCCGTCGTCATGCACCCCTTGTCTCAAGATGCACTTCTCGATGGATGAACGCAGTAGTGCCATCTCTGCTTCCATGAGCACTAGTCCTTCATGGAACCGCTTCTCTACCTGCACCACCTCGTTTGCTAGTGCCACCTTCAACTTCCTCTCCAAGGAATGCACCTCCGTGCTAAGACCTTGTTGCCTCAGCACACGAGCCTCCAACTCTTCAAGGGTCTTACGGAATCGTCGAGAGACCTCCTTTTCTACCATGTCTTGCGCTGAGTCCTCTGCTCGACCCGCCACCGCAACCATGGCCGAGATCATTCTAGGATGGATGCTCTCCCTCTTCACAAGCACATCATGCTCCCATCTGAGATAACAAGTGCAATCCTCATTTGTTCATCCTTATGTCTAGGAACATATCTGATGCGAAAATTGATAAGAGTAAAGCTAGCAAGCGCACTAGTCGCTCAAGTAATAAAATGTAAGATTAGAGTGTCGAATCCACGAGGAACTAATTTACTTATCTATTAAATCTCAAAGGCTATTAGGAGACGTCTGAATAAAAGATGTGCAGAAAGTAAAATAATAAAAAAGAAAAATCTAAAATTAACGATGCGTAGGTCCTTAGGACGATCTATACTGATAAGAATAATCCGTAATTTTTGTAAAATCATGTATAAGTGTGAAGCTTAGATTTAGTTTTTAGACGGATTAAGGACACTAAAGATATTATCTCCCCCATGGGTAAATCAACTATCTTAATACAATAATAATATGAAAGTATTTCACACGGATATGCCCTCAGTTACATTGAATTTATGATGCAATGCCCTATAACCCCTAAACTACACAATCGCCCACATGGATCAATTTATACATGCTGCACAATCTAAGATGTTATGTTCTGTAATCCCTAAACTACACAATCGTCCGCATGGGTTAATATATACAGACTGCACAATCTAATATTCCGCACGGATTCTATTATATTACAACCTATATTGCTTCAACATAAGTGTTAAGAATCAATTCAAATAGAAAATTATGAATTAAGGATCGATTACACTACACAGTCAATAATCATCCTGAAGAAAAGCTTTACGCATAGCAACCATGCTCATAAAAACTAAACTAATTATTTGATTAACCAGAAAATAGAAATTGTTCGTACAGTAAAACTTTTGCAACTAAAATAGAAAGGTAAAATAATAACTAATAATCCAAAGAGCTACAGTAGATAGATAAAATGTAAAAATCTAAATTATCATCCCAACATTATGTAGCACAAGAAGTACTCTGCAGAAACGATGATAAACCGCTACGCAATCCTCGCACGAGTCTACTACGCAAAAATCTTCTCCTTCGTTCTTCAGAAGCTCTTCATCGTCCTTGGCTTGAAAGCTTCGGTTTCAGACCCTAGCATGATCATCTCTGGGTACCAGATGTCTCTTTTTATAAGGTCTCGAGTTTCCAAGGGGTTTGGGAACAAACGAAAAATATTTTCCATGTGGAATAAGGAAAATTTGGAGTCCCATTGATTCTGAGAGTTTTGCCTTGTGAAACTCCAAATTTTCTAGTTTATTAGTTTTCAATTGATCCCGAGAACATACGGTAGAAGTTGAAGTCCTTGTGCATCGAGAATTCTTCCGAAAATATATCTTTGTGTCAAATTTGGTGTATGTCACCCCCTTAGCAAATTTAACGGATCAATTAGAGTTGGATTTGCAATTTTTGCTTGTCTTCACAAGGCATGAGAGTAGCTTCACCGTCGTGATTCGGGCGGTTTCCTCTCTGATCGCACGACTTATGTGCTTCCATGGCCCATATTAAACTGTTAAAGGCCCGTGAAACTAGAACCTAAAATGCTTGATCATTTTGTGACATTTGTGAAGGAGTTGTAACGTCTCGTTAAAGATTTGTCTTGAAGTGTATTCAACGTGTAATGACCCATTAAACATTGATCACGGTCCGTTAGTTGATGACTGTTGATTACAAACCTTTTGTGATGTTCGTGAGAACAATGTAACGGTCGGTGATGATACTTGCTGAGGAGCGTAATGACCCGTGATAATACTTCCAAATCCGATTCGTTATAGGGGCTGTGAGACTTTTGCGATCCGTAAAAATCTTGATAAAATGATCATGAAAAAGTCATCACGGCCTGTAAGTTGTCTTCACACGAACTAGGAGCCGCTCGGTCCGTGAAACTAGATGATCGGTGTGAGATTTGGTCTTCACGGATATGAGAAATATCTAACGTCCGATGAGATGTGATTTCTTCATTCAAATGCTCCTATTGTAGGATCCCAAAACACCAAGAAGGGGGCGGGGTGAATTGATGCTAAAATTCAAAAATATCAATTTCAAATATGTCGCGAAAACTTAAAATCGATTCGTTAAACTCTAAATTAACGTAAATCAAATCACAAGCATAATAAAATGAGAGGGAGAGGGAAAAAGAAATAAAAAAAAGAACACGATGGTTATTGACAACGTTCAGCCACACCATGACCTACATCCCTGCTCTAACTTTTCGAGAGCATCGGAGATTCCACTAGATCTTCCTTCATTCCAAATGGGGCAAGGAAGAACCTTTTGCATCAACCACATTTTCTCCACTTAGAGAGGTAAGGCACACCTCTCCTCCTAAGAAGCTTATCTTTTTTCTCGCTCAAGAGGTGAGATATTATACCTTTTTTTACCCAGGAGCTCACTCACTTTTTTAAACAATGGTTTATCTCTTTTACACTCTCATGCTCACAAGAAGAGAAGAGAGAAATAAAAGAAACTAGAACAATAGCTTCAAGAGAATGATATTCTTTATATAACTTGAAGTTTTTCATTAATACTTGGATGGATGTCATTGTTTCTTGCTTTGACACTTCTTTTATATGTGTGAAAATTTTGTCCAAATTTTTTTTCACATTTTTCTACTTGAAAAATAGCTGTTACTATTCATCTTAGTCAGGAACTGATCGACCGCACTAATGGATTGGTCGATCGGTCTATATGACCGTTACGTGATTTCGTCAGTGTTATCGCTTGATCGATCGATCGGACTATTGACCGATATAATCTCAACATTTTGATTTTCGCCCGTTGAACTGATCGGTCGGCCGGTGCATCCACCGATCTGTTAACTAGTGTAGTCTCAATGTTGATCTAGGCAACTCATGCATTGACCGATCGATCGATTGTCTGATTAGTTGACCAGTGCCTTGATCGGCTTTCATTATTTCGATCGGCAAGCCCTGCACTATTTTGATCATAACTTTTTACATAGTTATCCAAATTAGATAATCTTATGAAAAAGTAACAAAATTTTATACAACTTTGATATTCATCATTTATTCAAAATCTAATGATATTGTAGTCAATTATTCAACCAATGTTTAGTGCATAAAGTTTGTCTATTTCTATTTAATCTTTTTCATATAACTTTAGTTTTTTGAGTTTTATATCATCAAAATATAATTTTATAGGGCATAAAACTTTACTCCAACAATCTTCCCCTTTTTCATGAAGATAAATCGAGAAATATGAAAAATATATAAGTTGCGAAAAATGCAAAAAAAATTGTAAAATCATACTCTCCTTAAAGCTAAGTTTTCCTTACAATGATAGATATACAGATAAGTACTAATTGTAAGGTACTTTTCATGTAAAGTTATTTTCATATCATATTTCTCCCCATTTTATTTCATAAAAAAGTAATTTGCATATGAAACACATAAGAAACAATATGTAACTTCCTCTTGATCTTGTCATTTTTGAAAAATTTTATTCTCCCCTGTTGTCATATATGAATCATGTAAAGTATTACATCATAAAGAGTTGTAAAACATGCAATAGGCAAAAAATAACTCCCCATGATTATATGGCTATTTTATAATGGAAACAAAATCAACATTGATTTAGAGGTTATGAAAATGACATAAAAGATTTTATTAAGAATTAAAATATTGCATAAAACTTTGATACAATAATCATATGTCAAAATTGAGTATTGTAGAATAAGGATAACAAAATCATATTCAATGTGGGTGGATGGGATAATTTTTATAACATGAATATTTTGAAATTAAAAACCTTAAGAATGATAATAAGGCAATATATATATATATATATTTGTAAATGATATTTTTACCACGACCTTCATACCTTCACATTTTCAAATCCACTTGCCCTTGTTTTACATGTGAGTCACACCTGAAAAATAATCATTTAGCTTTCGGTACCCAAACTTTTTTGCGTCCAATTTTATTAGTCAAGGTTCCTTTTGTAACCCATATCATCCCATATTGAAATTATTTTCTTACTTTGCATTTATATGCATAATGACCATGAAATCCACATGCAAAATAATTAATATTTCATTTTTTAAGCATTTGTCACAAGAATGATTAGATTTCAAATAAGAATTTTTATGTCCAAAGTATTTCTTAGAATTACTTTTCTTTGCATAAGAAACAACCTTATCATTATTTTATGATTTTTTCAAAAAAAATATTTTCCTTCTTTACTTTTTCTAAAGAACATGCAAGTTTTATAATTTCACATGAATGTGTAATTTCTAAAGAATCAATTTCATTTTTCAAATTTTCATTTTCCACAAAATATGTATCATTTTCTTCTTTTAATTTCTCAAACTCATGTAGTAATTTCTTATTTTCCTCTTTAAGTGCAAGATACATTTTTATAAGAGAGGAAAATTATTTATGCACATCAAAAGAAAGATCTTCTTCGGAAGAGCTTGATGAGTCATAATTTGAATTTGAAAGGTTAGAAATTACCTCATCGTTATGTAAGCATAGGTATGCATCATCACTAGAAGAGCTTGAAGAGTCACTTGCATCACTTGACTCTTCATACTTTTTTTTCTTTCCTTTATGAGATATCTCTTCTTTGTCATTCTTTGTGAGACTCGAGTTTCTTCCTTCATGATGTTTATATAATCTTCTCCTTGACTTCTCATTCTTTTCTTTATTTTTTATCAATTTGAGATATTTATCTAGCTTTCTTAAGTAACGCGCGAGTCTCTTTTCGTCCACTTCTTCTTCACTTGAGTCTTCATCTTTTTTGTTTTCTTTCAATGTTAATATTTTCTTCTTGTGGGTTAATTCTTTTTCTTCCTCATGGATTTCGATCTTATAGGCTAAGAGTGAACCAATTAGATCATCAATACTCAGCTTGTTCAAGGCTTTTTCTTTAAGCACGATCCCCTTTGGATGCCATTTGGGGGAGAAAGACTTGAGGAACTTTTTTACATTTTGGGGTTAGTTCTTGGCTTGCCCAAGGAGGCTAAGCCATTCACAATATCATTAAACTGTACAATGAATTTATTTTCATGCATCTTGAAAGAATCATATTGGTGATTTACAATATTTAATCTAGATTCTTTAACTTTATCCATTCCTTCATAAGTAGTAATGAGTTTTTTCAAATCTCATTTGCACTTTCACAATTGGAAATCCGATTAAGCTACGTTGCATCCAAAGCACAATAAAAAAATATTTTTAGTTTTCCAATCAAATTTAATAAAAAAATTTCTCTTTTGGTATATTCTAAAGGTAATTTTTCATGTAAATAATAACCTTTTTTAATAATGTCCACATGTCAATATCAATAGAACATATGTATGTTTGTATCTTTATTTTCCAATATGCAAAATTTAATGTATTAAAAAGCGGAGGATGACTAATTGATTGTCCTTCAGAAAAACTAAATCCACTTAATATCATTGCTCTAATGATTAGATCTTAAAAATAAGAGCAACTTTGCACTGATACCAATTGTAGGATTCCAAGGTACCAAGAGGGGGGTGAATTGATATTAAAACTCGAAAGTATCGATTTAACAAAATACGTCGCGAAAACTTAAAAGATTCGTTAAACTCTAAATTAATGCAAATCAAATCACAAGCATAATAAGATGAGAGGGAGAGGCAGAAAGAAATAAAACATAAAGAATATGATAGTTGTTGACGAGGTTTAGCCACACCTTGATCTACGTCCCTGCTCCGACTTCTCGACCTCGAGACCGTCGAAGATTCTACTAAACACGTCTTTCGTTCCAAATGGGGCAAGGAAGAACCCTTTACATCAAACCACATTTTCTCCACTTCGAGAGGTAAGGCACACCTCTCCTCCTACGAAGCATATCTTTTCTCTCACTCAAGAGGTAAAATATGGAACCTCTTTTATACAAGAGCTCACTCCATTTTCTAAACAATAGTTTCTCTCTTTTACAATATCATACTCACAAGAAGAGAAGAGAGAAAGAAGATAAATTAGAATAGTAACTTCAAGAGAATGATATTCTTTTGATAACTTGAAGTTTTTCTTGAATGCTTAGATGGATGTCTTTGCTTCATGTTTTGGCACTCATTTTATAGGCTTCTACATGTAAAACTTTCGTCAAAAAATTTTTCAACAATTTTCTCCTTGAAAATAGTCGTTACTATTCATCTCAGCCGGGGACCAGTCGATCACATTGATGGACCGGTCAACTAGTCTATATGACTATTGCATGATTTTCTCAGTGACCGCAACTGGTCGATCGACCGAACTATCTCGTTATTTTAGATTTCGTCCGTTGAGTTGATCGGTCGGTCGGTGCATCGACCGATCCATCAATCGAAATAGTCTCAACATTGAACTGGATAACTTGTGTATTGACCGGCCGATCGGTATGTCTGATCGGTCGACTAGTGCCTCGACTGACAAGCCTCTCCTCCTAAGAAGCATATCTTTTCTCTTGCTTAAGAGGTAAAATATGGAACCTCTTTTACACAAGAGCTCACACAATTTTCTAAACAATAGTTTCTCTTTTACAATATCATGCTCACAAGAAGAGAAGAGAGAAAGAAGAAAAATTAGAATAATAATTTCAAGAGAATGATATTCTTTTGATAACTTAAAATTTTTCTTGAATGCTTGGATAGATGCTTTTGTTTCACGCTTTGGTACTCATTTTATAGGCTTATACATGTGAAAATTTTATCTAGAATTTTTTCTCATTTTTTTCTTTGAAAAATAATCGTTACTGTTCATCTCAGTCCGGGACCGGTCGTCCGCATTGATGGATCAGTCGACTTGTCTATATGATCATTGCATGATTTCCTCAGTGATTGCAGCTGGTCGGTCGACCGGACTATCCACCGATCTGTCGATCGATATAGTCTCGTCATTTTGATTTTCGTTCGTTGAGTTGATCGGTCAGCCGGTGCATCGATTAATTTGTCGATCGGTATAGTCTCGACATTGAACTGAGAAACTTGTGTATTGACCGGTCGACCGGTATGTTTGATCTTCATTGTTTCGACCGGCAAGTTGACGGTCATGCACTATTTTGAACATAACTTTCTGTATGATTATTCAAATTAGATAATTTTAAATTTTATGAATAGCTAACAGAATTTTCTATAACTTTGATATTCATCGTTCATTCAAAATGTAACGATATTATAATCAATTTATTCAATCAAAATTTAGTACATAAAGTTATCTATTTCTTTTTAATTGTTTTTATATAACTTTAATTTTTTAAAGTTTATATGATCAAAATATAATTTTATAGGATATTAAAATTTTACTCTAATAAAAAAAATTTGATCTAGAGGAGAAGAGGAAGAAGAGAAAGAGGAACCAGGTGAGGGGGTTCCGCAGGGGAAACGTCAGCCACCACACTGAAATCTAATAGAAGGTTTTATTTGGACATCCCTACCGATTTGACGTTACAGTCTGTGGAATCTTGGACATGTTTTCAGCCATTTGTTTATTATTGACTGAATTTTCTAGTTATAACATTATTGTTCTTTTAGGTCACGTAATGATGAATATTAATATATATATATATATATATATATAGGTGAGGTCCTATGTGATAATCACAATTCTTCTTATTCTTTCTCTCTAGTATTTTCTTTCTGACACTGCCTTCATTCCTCTACAACTTTTAATATCATCTTAGATTGATCGTTTGACGTATAATTTGTGCCCTAAGTAATTCAACGTGGCATTGGATCTAACTTGTGTTCTTCCATTAATAAACCCTTGTAGATCGAATCTATATAAAATATGTATAAAATAAATTAAGCAATGCCTGCAATAAGGAGGACGCCAAACATTCCAAGTATATTAATACAATTCTATTGTTCTATGACTCCTGAAACAACATGACTACAATGAGATAAGATTTCGCTAAAAGAAGTATACACAGTTGTAACTTGTCGCACTCGACCATCCATTTATTATAAAGATGAAATTTTGTTATATGAATTTATTGTATAGTGCGCTGGTAGCCCGTTCACTCTTTCATGGTTCTAACAATCTTCTCGAGGTACAGATACGAAGAGCCGCCTTTCGCCAAGCTCCGGCGAACAGCTTCTTTCAGCGCCCCGGCCCTCGCCTTTATGCCTTCGTCGCGGAGCAGCGCCTCCAACTTGTCCTTAAACTCTTCCCTCGTGACGATCCCTCCCTTGCCGGCTTCCAAGCTCAGGCCTACTTTCCAGACGTTGTCTATGTAGCTGTGGTTGATGAACTGGTCGGTGAAGCAAGGCCAGCACAGGAACCGGAGCCCGTTCCAAAGTCCTTCAATGGTCGAGTTCCATCCGCAGTGCGACACGAAGCAGGCGAGGGAAGGGTGCGCGAGCACCTGCTGCTGAGGGCACCATTCCACCACCATCTCCCTGCCTGCGACTCTGCTGCAGAAGCCGTCGAGCCACGCGTTCTTGCCCTCCTGCGTCAAGTCCGGTCGCACGACCCACAGGAACGGCCTGCCGCAGAGCTCCAGCCCCTCCGCAAGCTCCTGGAACTGCTGCTGCCCGAACACCGTGAAGCTTCCGAAGGCGACGTAGACGACCGTGCCCTCTTCCTGGCCGTCCAGCCACCTCAAGCACGCTACGTCCTCGCTCCAGAAGTGGCCCACCGGCTTCTCGGTCCTCACAGTCGTCAGCAGCGGCCCGACGGGCACCATGTTGGGGAATTGATCGAAGGTCGCCGGCTCGACCGCGTAGGACGAGTTGGCGATAACGAACTCAGCGAGCTCGACAGCATGGTTGTTGCCGGTCACGAGGTGGAAGATGGTGCTCTGACCCTCGGGGTCGCCGGCGTTGTTCCACGGTAGGAGGCCCGCCTTCAGTGGCGGCGCGCCGGGGAACAATTCCAACGTCCGCTCGTTTTCTGTTGGCCATCCTGCGTGATAATTTGGGCATCAACAAAACTATTGTTACATGTAGCCAAAAAAAACTATTTTTACAACGTTTTTTTTTGAAAAATAAAAAAAACAAAAGACCAAGGTTTTTTTGTTGAATCTTGAAGTGAAAAACAAAAGATGAACCTATGCATCGAGTTAAAAACGTATTAATATAAATATCACAACATAACATGAAATCTTATTATTTAAGGGATATATATATATATATATATATATATATATATGTATGGGTGCACTGAATGTACAGCTCATGAGCTAAAATTGCAGCCCTCGTCTCTCTGTTGTCAGATTAAAATGGATGACGATAGCATTTAAGAAAAAAGTATGAGTCTTTAAAGACCAAAATGGGGCTATCGTTGGAGAGAGAAAAAAACGTCAAATCTGCTTCGACTTCTGATGTGAGCAGAGGGGTTTATCTCCCTATGTCCTATGTTTTTTCAGCTTTAGAATTTGATCCTAGTGGATATTTTGCTTGTGTTAGGAAGAAGCAATTCTCAGAATCAATTTTATATCCGTCAAACGACGAAAGTGGTTTTTCTTTTTGTGTAGGAAGGTCATAAACAAAAATGAGAGAAGGAAATACTCACAATCGTTTTCCAGAATTGAAAATTTATCAAATCGTTCTGTTAGTAATGAGAAAAAAAGGCTCATTTATGCATGCATCCATCACTGGTTGTCCTCTTATGCCCCATGATGATAACCGGTAAAAGCCACCACTTTACTATTTCTTAGCACATATATACAGGATCTAATTCAGATGAAGATGGAAGAAAACTCTTTCTGCAACAATATCTGAGTTCTCTAGGACAAGGTCAAGGAATTGCATCTGTTCAAGATTAATAGCCAAACCAAAAACTTTTATTGAGAACCCCAACTTTATATTTAAAAATTAAAAAAATGAAGTAAAAGTGAGGTATATCTAATTTACTAAACATTAACTTATTTAATTTTAAATATAAATACTGTATACATATAAATAAACATTATTATTATTTCATGTAGGCATACATAACTTCATTTGAGAGGATATTATTAGCACATATATTATTATTATTATTATTATTATTATTATTATTATTATTATTATTATTATTATTAACAGATAGTTTCAATTTTTACATGTTGTATAGTAACCAGATGTGGATATTATTTGTGCATGCAACGCAAAGTTTTGTAATGAACTAAAGACTAGATATTATCTACATACCACTGGCATGAAGAATCCCATCCTGGATTAACCTGGGAATCCTGAACATGTGCGCCAGACACACTGCGGCCGCCGGCCAGAAGGCGGCACACCGGAGTCCCATCCTCTCGGCCGCGGCGAACGCCCAGCTCATGTTCTCGTCAGCAACGATCCATGTCACCTTGTCTACCCTCTCGTTCCTCTCCCGTATCACTTCCTCCAGATGCCCGGGCATGACCCGCAGGAAACCATCCGTGAGCTTTCCGAGATTGTTCCTGTCCTCGCCGGGGGCCAAGCCATCGGGGATCCAGGCCATGTCGATCCCGCTGAACTCCCCGCCGTCCTTGGCGGCCAGCGCCGACATGATCCGGCGGTGGTTGAACTCGGTGTTGACGAAGGTGACCTTGAAGCCATGCTCGACGAGACAGTAAGAGAACGCCAGTAAGGGGATGACATGGCCCTGCGCAGGAAAGGGCAAGGCGAGGACGTGCGACCTGCTCATTGCTTTGCAATTGGAGGCTTCTGGTGGTGGATGAACGAAGCTACAGCTACTGGGGGTGAAGTAATCTTTGCCTGTTGACGCTGCATCTATTGTTTTTATTTCGAGCATAAATGAACAGCACCTGACTCCAATGAACCTATTGTTCCGTATAATAATAATTTATAAATGATCTCCGGTGTTATTTTTCTCCGCCGAAAAGTATTCCAACTTTTATCATCATTACTTCTTAGTTCACTCTTACTAGGAAAAAAGACACAGAGTAGTGCTGAATTAAATGTCTCTCTTCAAATGATCAATGGTGTACTGCTGGTCAATTATGTCGCTCTTCAAAATGGCAACATCTTCCAAGTTCACATCACGTGCAGTGAAATTTTTGATGATCACTTTGTCCTCACAAGAAAAGTCTAGTTCTCTGTTTGTTGTCAAAACTCTGATTGCGTTACGTACTGCGGAAATGGACGGATGGGTCATGCTCGTGTTTCGAGGGCTTTTTATGTGTGATGATAATTTTTTAATATGCATTAGAAAATTGCACCTCTGTCCTTCACATCACAAATTACAAAATTATTTTTTAAAATGATGACACATTAGGAGAGTCTCGTTGGTGCTTCTAGAAATTCTAAGTAATAATTTTTTTGCTGGTGCTTCTCGAAACTCTATTTAATAGTTTTATTTATTCAATAAAAATTTGAAATTTTTTTAAAATTTAGCATTGTGTCTCAAGCGTGGTGTGGCAATCCACAAATCATCACAAGAGATCGAGCGTTTCGCCTAGACGCTCGTTTATTCACAAACGCCTCCGCTGAAGCTTCCGCTCAAAACCAATCGTCCCAAAAATTATGGCGTTAAAAAAAGTGACATAAAAAGCTTCCGTAAAGCGCTACAAAAGAATTTATCTAGATGGTGGATACGTCTAGACGCCGCAGGAGTTGGTCAAGCGAAAAACTACCTCATGACAAGTGGTATCAAAGCCACTTTCATGAGACGTTAAATTTAACATTTGACGATCAAGGAGGAATGACGTCGAACTCGGAGATGACCCAAAAGCTCGTCGCACCGGAGAAGGACCGTCTAGAGCGAGGGCGTGCCTGCTCGAAGGACATCATGACTGTCTTTGAGCAATGCCTCGGCTAGTTCCAACTGAACGTTGGCGAGATGCAAGACCAATTCGCAACGCATGAGCAGAAGTTGGAAAAGACAGTGGACATCACAATGGTGCAGGACGTAGTCACGCCGTTGTATATGCGGCTCGAGTCCATGGAGGTGACAATTATGGACATGCGAGAGTCTTTGGACAATGAACTCTCAAGCATAAGGTTCGAGATGGAACAAGAGCTCAAGACCATACGGGAAGAGCTCAAGTGACGCTATGGAGATGAATGACATCTCGAGACGTCCGCCCCACGTGAAGCAAGAATTGATGTACCAAAGTTGATGTCATACAAGGGCGAGAGGTTGGCAAAAGAAATCAATGACTTCTTCTGGAACGTTCGATAGTACATGGAGGCTTTGGAGGTGACTTCAGAAGCGAGGATGGTGAGGACCACATCATTCTATTTGCAAGATGCAGCGAATTTATGGTGGTGATGCCATTGCGACGATGTGAAACGTGGCAACGTCAATCCCATTGAGAAGTGTGATGACTTCAAAAGGCAGCTTACTAAATACTTCTACCCTGCAAGTTGGGATTGGAAGTCAAAATTGTGTTGTTCAACATTTGCTAGAAATGCACGTTGAAGGAGTACGTGAAAGAATTCATCGAGATCCGCCTATAGAATCCTAGGTGGACGAAGGCACATTGCTGACGATCTTCGTCAAGGGTCAGAAGCCTTGGGCTAAGATGGAGTTGGAGCACGAGATTGCTCCAACCTTCACTCGCTAATCATCGCTACCGAATCGCTCGTGGAGTATGCAAAAATGACCGCCCCACAATCAAAGCCCTCAGGTAAAATCAATGGTGGAGGAGAAAAGCAAAAGTCACAAAAAGACAAGTCTTACTATCAAGACAGAAGGTCTAACAAGACAAGGGGAAGGTTCAAGAGGAATGAAAAATCGCCAAAGCCTTGCTACATTTGCAAAGGTTCACATTGGACAAGCGATTGCCCGTAGAAGGCAAATGTCATCTATTGCCTCGACGAGAAGAAGGAAGAGACATATCTCAATTCGATGCGCATCCTCAGCGCCATCAACGCCTTGAAGGATTCCTCATTGGCTGTTCGACTTTATGCGGACATCGAGTTGAACGAGCAAGTGTTCAACACCCTCATCGACACGAGATCATCGGAGATGTTCGTGTCAGAAGTGGCTGCGAAAAAGCTGAAGTTGCCACTAAAGAAGACTTCCGTCACGTTCAAGATGGTGAATGTGAAGTCTATCTCGACCACCGAAATCTCTTCTAGAGTGA
This sequence comes from Pontederia crassipes, assembly GCA_030549335.1. NCBI lineage: Eukaryota > Viridiplantae > Streptophyta > Magnoliopsida > Commelinales > Pontederiaceae > Pontederia > Pontederia crassipes. Next base: position 44,159,815 of record CM060197.1, on the reverse strand, counting down.
AGGTACGCATCGGCAAGTGATCGTGAAGCTTCGACATGACAGTGGCACCAGTACATGACTACGAAGTGGTGACGGACATCTCTTTTCTGCGACACATTGTTGCATGTGTCATCCTGGTCACTAATTCGATGGTCATCTTCGACCCCAAGAGACCTTACAACGTTCCCGTGAGGTTAGACGGAGATCTAAAGTAGAAGACCCTCTCTGCCATGCAAGTGTCGAAGGGGTTGCGAAAATAGGAGCACACCTTCCTAGCGATTGCCGTGTTGAAAGATTCGAGATCCTCCACTCCAACACCTCCCAAAGTTCTTGAGACCCTTGAGAACTTTGCAGACGTCATGCCTCCAGAACTCTCAAAGCGGTTGCCTCCAAAGCATGAAGTGGACCATGTCATCGACTTGGTCCTCGGATCGAAGCCCCCATATGGAGTCCCTTATCGGCTAATCTCTTTGGAACTTGCAAAACTCCATAAGCAACTTACCGAACTACTAGATGCAGGATATGCTCGGCCCTCGAAATCTCCATATGGTGCCCTGATTCTCTTTCAAAGGAAGCACGATGGATCTCTCCGGATGTGCATCGACTACCGAATGGTCAACAAGCTTAAGATGAAGAACAAGTACCCCAGCCCTTGGTGGCGGACTTGTTTAACCAACATAGCGGTGCAAGATGGTTTACTAAGTTGGATATTCATTTGGACTATTGATAATTTTGGATCGTCGAAGAAGATGTGTAGAAGACAACGTGTGTTACAAAATATGGCTCCTTCGAGTTCCTCGCGATGCCTTTTAACCTCACTAATGCTCGACAACTTTTTGTACCCTCATGAATAAGGTATTGTAACACTTCCTTGATAGGTTCATAGTTGTCTACCTTGACGATATCATGATCTATAGCCATACCTTGGAGGAGCAAATCGAGCACATTCGGCAGGTGTTCGAAGTGTTGTGGCAGAAATAACTCTACGTCAAGCGGGAGAAGTGTGCCTTCGCACAATCAGAAGTGCACTTCTTGGAACATGTCATCGGAAGTGACAAGATGAAGATGGATGGTGCAAAAATTCGAGCCATTATGGAGTGGGAGCCGCCCATAATGACAAGATGAAGATATACGTTCGTTCCTTGGTTTGACGAACTACTACGGACGGTACATCAAGAGATATTCACATGTGATGACTCCTTTGGCAAACCTTCTTCGGAAGAATGTAAAGTCGGAGTGGACGCCTACATGCCAAGAAGTGTTCAAAACACTCAAGAGGGCTATGACGAAGAAATTGGTACTCGTCCTGCCAATCACACCAAGCCTTATGACAGATGTTTCTGACTATGTCATCGGATGAGTTCTTATGCAGGAGGGGCATCCCGTGGCATTCGAGAGTCGCAGACTCAACGACATAGAACAACAATACACCGTTCAGGAGAAGGAGATGACCACGGTGATCCACTGCCTTAGGACATGACAGCAATACTTCTCGGATCACGATTTCATATCAAGACACAATGTCTCAACAAGCTACTTTGAGACGCAGAAGAAACTCTCACCAAAGTAGGTAATGTGGCAAGATTTTATGGCGGAGTTTGACTATGTCTTGGAGTACAAGCTCGACAAGACAAATGTCGTTGCCGACGCCCTCAGCCGACACATGGAATTGGCGGCCATGAGCTCCTCTCTGGTCGACCTGATCGAGAGGATCAAGAAGGGATTGGAGTCGGATCCCACATGTTTTAGCCCACTTTTGTAACTTAGTCTTATTTTCAAGTGTGATGATAATTTTGTAATATGCACTCCAAAAAAGTGCATCCCCTAGCTTGTCTTCCATATCACACGTCGCAAAGCTACCTCTCAAAATTGTGGTATATTAGGGGAGACCCGCTAGTGCTCTCCCGAAACTCTTAGTAATTATTCTATTTACTCAACAAAAATTTCAAAGCTTTCCTAAACTTAGCATTGTGCCTCAAGTGTGGTGTGGAAACTCATCGTCCCAAGTGATCGATCATTCTGCCTAGGCACCCATTTTTTCACAAATGCCTTCGTCGAAGCGTCCGCTCGGGACCAAGCATGTCAAAAATTGTGGCATTAAAAAAGTGGCATAAGAAAGCTTTCGCGAATCACTCCAATAGATATTGTCTAGACGGTGGACACGTCTAGACGTCGCACGGGTCGGTCGAGCGAAAAATGACCCGTGACACTCGCACCATCTGGCGTATGAACTCCGGAAGATCTTTAGCGTGTGCAAGGCAAATTTCGGCTTTAAGTATATATAAAAAAACAAAACCTTTCTGTGTCAATTTGTCACGATGAGGAAGGAGTCGGATGAACGATTCAAAGCATCATCAATAGTTTGATAAATTTAAAATTTACCAATAAGACTTATAATCCACTGAGAAAGAAAATCACACATATTTATTAAAATAATCGAATAATGATTGAACTATCAAATGACAAAAGAGTTCATATCCATTTATAGACATTTTACAATTAAAATATAAACAAATTTAAAAAGATAAACTATCAATAAAAAATACTAACCGACAAAATCTAAGTAATATAAGAGGATAAAGATAATAATAACAACTCCTACATCACACTTCAAGGAAATATGAATATTAGACTTAAGATGACTTCAACTTGGACATCTTTATTGTCATTTTCCAATCAACCTAATAGATTGGTAAACTGGGATTCCTTTTATAGTGACTTCTTAATGTCATTCTGTTGTAGGGCTACTGTTTTGGATGAAGGCTTGAATAGTGACAAAACATATTATAGAGCTATGGGAGCAAAATGGTCACAAGAAATGGTGTCAGCCATTGTCATTTGCTTAATTATATGAATATTCAATGCAAAATAAAGTATGCCTGTGCCACTTCCAATGGTTTTTTTTTTTCGTTCTTCCGTCGTTGGGCAGTAACACCAATTGATCAATTTAAGAGTTATACGCACTTAAAGCTGCATATCTAATTATATTCCTAACATAGATATTATCATTTTTTTAATTTCTTCTAATCCTTTTTTACTTTCATTAACTTTTATGTAAGGCTAAAGAAAATGATAAATTTTAAAGGGTGGAAAAATGTGTCATTGTCTCTTGTATTATGAAGTTGTATGCATAATATTAAGTAAGAACTCCAGTGTATGTTGTTCAGGAATCAGGAGTGAGACCACAACAGACTTATGAATCGTTCTGATAGAACAAAAGAGTCGCCTGCTCTTGACCTTTATGGTGCTTGAATTAGATGCTTCGGCGGTAACAAGAGCTGTAGTCAAGCAATTGATGACTTAATTTTTGGACTATTGCTAATCAATATAAGGATTCATTTGGTCATGGAAGGAAAGTTGTTCCGAGTTTTACGTAGATAATTGAATTCATAAATTCGTTTACGTATATTTATATGAAGTAGAACATAATAATAAAATTGAAGAAATTGATGTTGTAAATTAATTTTAGTTGGTGCTTGAATAACATATAAGAATCGTGGATGTAAAATATAGTTATGTATTGTAATACCTGGTCTAAAAAAAAATATATATATAATAAATAAAATAAATAAAAATAGTAAAACTAAGTTGTAAAAGATCAACTACCTTAGCCCAATTAAGGAGCCCATTAGCATGCTTAGCCCATGACCTAGACTATAAAAGCAATTACACCCTAAAACTTGTTCTTATCCACTCATTTCTTCTCCATCACTTCTCTCTCTTCCTTCCTAAGGCAATCCATCCAGCAAAGAGAAATGAGTGTTCCAGCAAGGTTTTCATTAAGGTTCATCTCCATTTCCGCATCCTTTGATTTCTATGTCCATCTCTCATTTCTTATCCCCATTGGAATGCTTCCTAGGTGGAGAACAATAAGGGGAAGTGATTATCGGTAATCGGAAAAGTTCAAGCTAGGATCAATAACGGAAGAATGTGGGTGATACCAAAATCCCTCTGCATAACTTGATTAGCAATTGATTAGAATTAGGGTTCTTATTACGGATTGTGTTCTTGATTGATGAGAATGAATGGAAATGGAATGATTGATTGTGTTTCTTGTGTTTGATGCATATTTTGTGATTCATATGACTATAGATGTGTTCTGTATTAGTCCTCCATGCTTAGATAATTGATTGTATGCCTTGATTGCATTTCTGAATTGAAAATCACTATTATTTTGATTCTGTTTGATTCTGTTTTCATGAGGATCAGTCGACCGACTCTATATATCGGTCGACCGGTGATGAGAATATCGGTCGACCAATCCTTGGAGACCGATCGACCGATCATTCCTTCGGAGCCTCGCGTAGGTTGGCCGACCGAAGCTCATTTTGATTAAGTATTATCGGTCGACCGATCCAGAGATATCGGTCGACCGATGTAGCAGGACTTACTGTATTGCATTAAGACCAACCGGTCGACCGGTGTAGCAGGACTAGGTCGACCGGTGCTCGAAAATCGATCGATCGACCAGTGAGGACCGGTCGACCGATTCTTGACCAGAATGCATATTGGTTGCTGATTTGATTGAGATTCTTTCTATGTTTGTGTTGTGCTACTCCTTATTGATTGAAATGTTATGTGACTGAATCCTTGATCTTGTTTCGATCTGTCCTACGATCCAATCTTATCATGGTATGCAAGAATGATAAAGTGTTAATGTAATTGAGTATGAAAGATGAAAATGTTTATGGGAGTGGTGGCCAGAGCTTATGCTAAGTGCTTATCGGAAGAGTTGCTCCCTTAGTCATGATTTGATCCCCCATTAGTTGCACGAGGCTGTATCGGTCGCTCGGCGTAAATCCCCCAAGTTAAAGGCACCCAAAGGCACCTAATGCTAAGTGAAAGTAAGAGCGCAAAGAGTATGGACAAGTAACATGAACATGATGAATAAAGTATGATTATTGATTCAGCATGATCTCTGAAATCTTTTATGATTATAAGATTGACTCATGATCTCTATCTTTTTTATCCATCGATATTTCAATCGAATGATCTTATGCACTCAAATCTGGTCTTATTACAAGTGATTACTAATTTTGTCTATTGCTATTTATTGTTATGCATTGTGTACTTTATGGATCCCTACTAGGCTGTATAGCTTACGGGAGGACCACCTCCCCTATGTTTAATTTTTACAGGATCAGGTCAGTGATGGTGTTGAGGTAGTGTGCCGCGACTAGTTCAAGCGATGCCAAAGCATATGAACCGACAGAGGGCCTAGTTATCTTTATCTTTATTTTTCGCATTATGAGCTTTGATGTAATTCAGATATTATGACTATCATGGACTTTGTAATACTTTGAGACTTCCGCTTTTGTGATATTTCTATCTTTCCTTCTTTATTCCTATTATTGGCATGTTATCGCTTTTATTGAGATTTGGTCAAGTTCTAGTCAAATTTTATGGTATTTTCGTAGCGCCTTCGGAGAGATCCTCGTCATGTGGCGTTTGTTGATTTGGGGGCGTTACATTTATTGGTATCAGAGCCACTGTTCAGACCCTTTTGATGTCTTATTGTATAGTATGGTATAAGAGTGGTTCATGTGCTATCGCTCTAGAAGTGTTCAACTAAGTCGGATCGGGTCAGACTCGACCCGACCCGATGAGGGTTCGGGTCGGGTACGAGTTGGGAAACTCCAACCCGAGTCGACTCGACCCGACCCGACGACCCGACTTTTATTATTATTATTTATTTTTTTTTACTTTTTTACTTATTTTTAATCCTATAGTTAATTTAAAATAGAAAATATTAAAATAAAATATTTTAATTACGAAAATAATGCTCAAATATTCAAAAAAGCTTATTTTATATTTTATAATAATTATTAATTATTTTTTATATTAAAATAAATATAAAAAAGTAAGAAAAAAAATTAAAAAAAAAGAAAAAAGGTGATCGGGTCCGACCCGACCCAACCCGACCCGAACCGTTGGGTTGGATTTTCTGCCCCCAAGGGGCTTGACCCGACCCGACCAATCGGATTTGTTCACGGGTCGGGTCCGACCCGACCCGACCAATCGGATTTGTTCACGGGTCGGGTCCAACCCGACCCGTGAACACCCCTAGTCGCCGCACTCTCCGCCAAAAGAGGATTGTAAGTTAAATTTATGTTCATGATATGGTATTGATTCTAATGTATTGTTCTTTCATGATGAAATGATGTCTAGACGCTCAGAGAGGATCCAGGAGCGGGGGGCCGCATCGGCCTATAATGCTCTTGAGGTGCCAGAAGGCCCATAGGGCCCAATTACTGAGTTCCAGACTTTAGCCCAGCAGGGTCGGGGACGAGGCCGCACTCCCAGCCGCGGGCCGTAGTGCGAGAGCACAGTCGCAGGACGAACTCATTGATGAGACTGACTCATTGGAGGGCAGTCAAATCGGAGGCGGCCAGCCCGCGATCCGACGTCGCACGCGGGGACCTCGACAAGAAATTTCTGAGGATACTTTGGAGGCATTTCTGAGGCTAAATCTGTCTCAGTTTGAGGGCAAGCCAGATTTCTTCAAAGCTGAACAGTGGATAGAGGCCCTAGACCAAATCTTTAAATTGATGAGGTGTGCCAAAGGATGAAAGGTGCTATACGCTGCCCATCTGATCACCGACACTGTCATTGATTGGTGGAAGATTGCTAGAGCCACCAGGTTCAGGGGGCTGGAGGAAGAAAAGATATCATGGGAGGAGCTTAAGTTGCCCTTTGCAGAACGATATACTCCTGCTCATGATCGGGAAAGCAAGCATGAGGAATTTTTAAAACTCGTACAGGGGACCATGACAGTGAGGTAATACCACGCATAGTTTGTCAAGCTGGAGCAATATTGCCCTATGCCTTTTGCAGGGCGCATAAGGGCAAACAAGTTCATCAATGGTCTACGACCGGATCTGAAGACCGAAGTCCTTACTGGGGACAGTGATACCTTAGAAAAGCCGGTGAGACTGGCCACACGCATGGAGAAGGACCAAGCTGAACGCAAGGGCAGAGCACCAGCCAAGCCAGCTGAGCCACAACGATTTTGAACCGAAGATCGTCGACCATTCAGGAGGGACGATCGTCGTGATCGCCGTTATAGGCCCTATTATCAGGGAGATGCCCCTCGCTATGCTCCACCTCCTCTTCGCCCAGCACCAGCACAACATCAGGTATAAAAATTTCAAAATATTAACTAAGAATATGTTAAGCGTGACAATTAACTCACGTTTCATGTAATAGCCTCTGAGACAGCTACCACCTCCTCCACGTCAGCCTCAGCCACCAGCGCCAGTAGTTCCATAGAGGCCTCTCTGTCCTCATTGCGAGCGATATCATGATGATGAATGCCGCTTGAGAACTGGTGCGTGCGTCCAGTGCGGACAGTTCGAGCATTTTGCCCGAAACTGCCCCCAGCTTGCTAGAAGAGGTCATGATAATCGGGGCGCAGGAGGCACAAACCCCGTAGTCCAGGACAGGGTGCATCACATGGAGGTAAATGCTGATCAGAATGATAATGATGTTATCAGATGTACTCTTCCTATTACTGGTGTGTCTGCCATTATCTTGTTTGACTCAAGGCCACACACTCGTTTATTTCGGAGATGTGCGCACAAGCTCTTGGCTTGTCTTTGCAGCAGATGCTTCATGCCATGAGGGTGAGCACCCCCATGGGAGACCTTCACACGGCCAGGTATATCCCAAATTTACCTATCACCGTGGAGAAGAAGAATTTTTCTACAAATCTCATTGTCATTTCGATGATAGACTACGCTGTCATTCTAGGGATGGATTGACTTTCTTACCATGATGCAGCTCTACACTGCAAACAGAAGAATATCATAATAGATGCACAGGACAAGCCAAAGACAGTCATCAGCGGTACTCCATCGGAGAGCAAGAAGGTGATTGTCTCGGCTACGAGGGCTCAACGGATGATCCAGAAGGGATGCTATGCCTACTTGGTAAGTGTGGTGAAGACCGATGCACCAGTCACCGCACTGCAACAGATAGATGTAGTGCACGAGTTTTCAGATATTTTCCCTGAAGATACTTTAGGATTACCATCGAGGCGTGAGATAGACTTCAAGATCGAACTTCTACCTTACACCGCGCCCATCTTCAAGGCACCGTACCGCATGGCACCTGCCGAGATGCAAGAATTGAAGAAGCAGATCCAGGAATTGTTAGACAAAGACTTCATTCGGCCGAGTGTCTCGTCGTGGGGAGCACCTGTACTGTTTGTGAAGAGGAAAGATGATTCAATGCGGCTTTGAATTGATTACATGATGCTTAACAAGGTGACGATGAAGAACAAGTACCCACTACCCTGCATTGATGATCTCTTCGATCAATTGTTGAATGCATCCGTATTCTCCAAGATCGATCTGCGGAGTGACTATCATCAGTTGAGGGTTGCTGAGGAGGACATACCGAAGACAATCTTTCGGTCTAGGTATGGTCACTATGAGTTTTTAGTAATGCCATTTGGACTGACGAACGCTCCTATAGCGTTTATGGATCTGATGAACATGACCTTCAGGCCCTACCTGGATCAGTTCGTCATAGTGTTTGTGGACGACATCTTGATCTACTCGTCCAGCCCAGAGCAGCATCGGGAGCATCTCAAGATAATGTTGGAGACTCTATGCCAACACAAGCTGTACGGCAAACTTTCGAAGTGTGAGTTTTGACTGAAGGAGATCATGTTTCTTGGACATATAGTTTCCAAGAAAGGCATTTCAGTGAACCTTGCAAAAGTAGAAGCAATGACTAATTGGACAAGGCCGAAGATTGCATCCGAGATCCACAGTTTTTTAGGATTGGCAGGTTATTACAAGAGGTTCATCAGAGACTTCTCCAAAATTGCAGCACCATTCACGAACCTCTCGAAGAAAGCTGAGAGGTTTTTCTGGTCTGATAAGTGTGAGCAGAACTTTCAGACATTGAAGGATCGCCTGTCATCAGCACTTGTCCTTACCATCCCGACAGGCAGCGGGGGATATGTAGTTTACAGTGATGCGTGCGATACAGGCTTAGGTGTGTGTACTCATGCAGCATGGTAAAGTAGTGATCTATGCTTCGCGACAGTTGAAGAAGCACGAGGTTAACTATCCCACTCGTGACCTGGAGTTAGCTGCTATAGTTTTTGCTTTCAAGATCTAGAGACACTATTTGTATGGAGAGACTTTTGAGATCTTCACAGATTATAAGAGTCTCAAATATATTTTTTATCAGAGAGACCTTAACATGAGGCAGCACCGTTGGTTGGAGCTCTTGAAGGATTATGAATTTGCTATTAATTATCATCCTGGTAAAGCAAATTCAGTGACAGATGCATTGAGCAAGAAATTGGAAGGTTCATTGGCTTACATCAGAATAAGGGAGTATGAGATGTTGTAGGAGTTAGACCAGTGATGCCCCAGACTTGACAATAATGGAGCGATATGGATGATGCATCAGATGAGGCATAACATAATTGACAGGATCATAGCCGCCCAGAAAGAGGATCCAGAGTATCAGAAGGTGTTGAAGAGATGCCAGCAGGAATCGAAGGACTTCCAAGTATCTGCAGATGGGGAATTCAGTATAGGGACAGATTATGGGTTCCCACAGATGCCACCATCAGACGAAAAGTAATGGACGAGTGCCATAAGTCCGAGTTTGCTATCCATCCTAGAAGCACGAAGTTGTACAAAGATGTGCAGTGCAGCTATTGGTGGCCTGACATGAAGAGGGAGATAGCTGAGTATGTGTCCAAATGTCTAGTGTGCCAGCAGGTGAAGATTGAGCACCAGAGGCCCTACGAGAAGTTGAAGCTTTTAGATATCCTACAGTGAAAGTGGGATAATATCACCATGGATTTTGTATCCAATTTGCCCAGGTCCAAGAAGGGTCATGATGCTGTATGGGTGATAGTAGACAGATTCACGAAGGCGGCACACTTCATTCCTATCCGATGAAAGCAGTCGGTAGAGAGTTTATTGGACTTGTATGTTAGGGAGGTGATCAGACTACATGACATTCCAGCATCGATTGTTTCAGACCGAGATTCCAGATTCACTGCCAGATTTTGGAAGAGCATGCAAGAGGCATTTGGCATAAGGCTGAATTTCAGCACTGCTTTCCACCTTCAGACCGATGGACAGTCTGAGAGAACTATTCAGATATTAGAGAACATGTTGCGAGCTTGCGCACTAGATTGGTAGGGCAGCTAGGATGAGTATATTCATCTGATCGAGTTTGCTTATAATAACAGCTACCATTCCCGTATCGGCATGACGCCCTTTGAGGCTTTATATGGCTGACCTTGTCGTTCACTCACTCATTGGGGTGAAGTAGGTGAAGAGAAGATCATGAGCAAGGAAGAGTTGAAGGAGACAGTAGAGTATGCTGAGAAAGTGGAGCTGATCAAGTAAAGAATGAAGACAGTTCAGGGCAGGCAGAAGAGTTATGCTGATAAGGACAGACGTGAGCAGATCTTTCAGGCTGGTGATCAGGTTCTGCTGAAGGTGTCTCATATGAAGAGAGTTATGATGTTCAGTAAGCGAGGGAAGCTCACCCCTCGGTATGTGGGACCATTTGAAGTACTTGAGTTAGTAGGTGAAGCAGCATGCATGCTAGCATTGTCATCTTCCTATGGGCGTGTGCATAATGTGTTCCACGTCTCCATGCTCAAGAAGTACAAGCATGATGTTGTTAATGTCTTACAGATCGAAGACCAAAACTAGCGGCGGATTTTACCTTCGCGGAGTATCCGACGCATATAGTGGAACGGAAGGTACAACGCCAGAAGAATAGAGATGTGCCTATGGTCAGAGTAGCCTGGCGTTTTCATCACGGCGATGAAGCCACATGGGAACTCGAGTAAGAGATGCGCCAGGAATTTCCGCATTTATTCGGTAAGATCCCTACTTAGTGCAAAATTCGAGGACAAATTTTTTTTAAGGGGATAATGATGTAATACCCGGTCTAAAAAAATAATAAATAAAATAAATAAATAAATAAAAAATAGTAAAACTAAGTTGTAAAAGACCAACTACCTTAGCCCAATTAAGGAGCCCATTAGCATGCTAAGTGAAAGTAAGAGCACAAAGAGTATGGACAAGTAACATGAACATGATGAATAAAGTATGATTATTGATTCAACATGATCTTTGAAATCTTTTATGATTATAAGATTGACTCATGATCTATATCTCTTTTATCCATCGATATCTTAATCGAATGATCTTATGCTCTCAAATTTGGTCTTATTACAAGTGATTATTAATTCTGTCTATTGCTATTTATTGTTATGCATTGTGTACTTTATGGATTTCCACTAGACTGTATAGCTTACGGGAGGACCACCTTTCCTATGTTTGATTTTTACAGGGCCAGGTCAGTGATGGTGTTGAGGTAGTGTGCGATGACTAGTTCGAGCGATGCCAAAGCACATGAACCGACAGAGGGCCTAGTTATATTTATCTTTATTTTTTCGCATTATGAGTTTTGATGTAATTCAGATATTATGACTATCATGGACTTTGTAATACTTTGAGACTTCTGCTTTTATGATATTTCTATCTTTCATTCTTTATTCCTATTATTGGCATGTTATCGCTTTTATTGAGATTTGGTCAAGTTCTAGTCAAACTTTATGGTATTCTCGTAGCGTATTCGGAGAGATCCTCGCCACGTGGCGTTGATCGATTTGGGGGCGTTACATGTTTAATTAATCAATATTTGTATAAATTAAAATTTTATATTATTTTTTAAAAAAATAATATATGATTTAAATATAATAAATTATATTTATATTTTTAAAATATGCAAACCAATTTTAAGAAAAGATCGGTGAGTTGTGAAAAGTCAACTTATCAGTTAACTTTGATTTTTTCTATTTGTGAAAAGTCCATTATACCCTTGCGCCCTTCTAAGTGTTAGTCTATTTTGGTTTAAAATATATAATAATAAATATAAAATAATAATTAAAAAAAGGACAAGGGAGGACTCAAGGTGATCGGGCGATCGATACTGAGCATCTGTCGCGACCAGGTCCATGCCGTCGACGGACACGATGGAGGCGACCCGGGATCCGGCAGCAGACGCGGCCAGCACCACAAGCTGGAGCTCGAGGTGTTCCAGAGGCGCGTGGCCGACCTCTTCGTGGATCTCGCCGCGGGCGATGCCGCCTCCGACGTCCTCTCCCTCGCCTGGATCCGCCAGTTGCTTGACTCGTTCATCATCTGCCGTGAGGACTTCTAGTCCGTGCTATTCGGCTGCGACGGTCCGACACGGCGTCCTCGCTTTCGACCCACACTGGAGCACCTCGTGTCCTTTTTTTAATTATTTTTTATATTTATTATTATATATTATTTTAAATCAGAAGAGACTAACACTTAAGGAAGGGTATAATGGACTTTTCATAAAGAGAAAAAAAAAATCAAAGTTAACCGAGAAGTTGACGGAAGACGTTCGTAATTTGGGATTAGTTGTGAAAAATCGTGATAATTTAGGGATGATTAGAGGAAATAACCTTTTCAAAAATAATATTGTTGTCTAAATAATGTGTGAGTAAGGCGGAAAGACGTTGCAAAAAAAAAAAAAAACTGATTCAAATAGATAAGAAATAAAAAAAGGATTGGTAAGTTTGAGATATAAGAGATCAGGTTTACCGATTGACCGCCAAAGTTCCATATCTTTGGGTCCAAATGTCACTGCACACCACGTACGGCAAGATGGCTTTGAGATAATATGTTTTATCCGAATATATTTTGACGTCGAATTCAACAGGCCCAAATGATATGAATCGGCCTTCGCATTAGGGCCTTTATTATATTATATGGCCCAAATAATTACTAAACCATCAAAATCATCTCATCCCTGCATCATTCAAACCAATCCGTTGCCCCCGGCTTGGGTTACAAGTTGGTGCTAACCAACTCGGCAATTACATTGTTGAATCAGTTATGATATTATGATGTATAAATCACATGAAACTTTTATTGTGGGACTAAACTAACTTTACTTGTGGGGTGTTATATTCATATAAATCTTCATCTCAGTTTTTTTTTTAAACTTTAGTTACCTTATTATGAAGTGCACCAATTAAATATTTTACTCTATCTTGAACCGTGGCAAGCTTTTGCTTTTGCCTGCACGTTTTGTCAATTTTTTTCAATTTTTTAATATTTCTTTATGAGGCTTATTTTTAATATTTAAAAAAGGAGGCTACGATTGCAAGTTGTATCTTATTTGATCCATTGAATTTAAATGAAAGGTCTGTATCTCTTTACTCTCTCTCCATCTTTTTTTCTGTCTTTTTTCCCATCGGTCACCATTTTTTTCTATCTTTTCTCCTGTCGTCTCAGCATCCATTTTGAAGAGATCGACTCATTTGAAAAAAAATGGTGAAAATTTTAGTGAACTACTTGTGACACGCCTAAAAGAAATGGAAGAACATCTCATCTGTTGAGGCTGAGTCCACTCTCATCTTTGAGCTCTATCTTTCCTCCCTCTATTTCTTCCATCTTTTTTCACTGGTCCCTGGCACCCCCGTCCTTCACTATTCTCTTTATTTGTTAATAATATCTCTAATTCTATCTTTAAATCAATACATATCAATAGACAATATAATTTTATGACTGATTTTTTTACGAAGAATTGATATTTTTTTATTTCCGGTTTTTTGTGAATTAGAGATTCACCACCAAATCTCGCCCAACTAATGTAACAGTCTTAATGATTTAACTTAATGAAAATTGCACTTCGATTAAAAAAAGGATTTCATATATTGGATTGGGTCACCAAAAAGGAGTGGACCATATATGTAGTAGCCTTCGCATTTAATCTTTTATTATATCAAAACTTGATTAGTCGAGTGCTAATAGTCTCGGACATCGGAGACCTTCCGTAGATTCGGACCGACAAAAAAAAAAAAAGCTCAAGTTAATAAACCATCATTCTTTTTCCAAACCAACTTGACGCTCCCCCTTTGGCGTGCTAACCAACTCGGCGATAGAACGATGCACTAAGTAGCATGCTGTGATTTATAAATTGTGTGCTTTTGTTTTTTAAGTTTTTGCTGAAGTAGCATATTATGAAGCAATTGTTTTAAGGGACTTCAGACTTGTCTTTTTGGCCTTCGTCTGCCAAAGTCGAGGATACGTTTTTTCTGTCATTTTTTATTATTTCTTATGTGGCTTATTACATGATAACTAACGAGGTGGTATGAATAATTATTTCAGGGAAAATATTGAAGTTGAAGTTTGCTTTTTTATATGGGTTTGTAAGGCTTCAAGATTTCATTTTAAGATAAACTCTTTTCATCCTATATTTGTTATTGCGTGTTTAAAGTTTAGAAATTGGCGTCGGACATAGATAATTAATTAACTACAAAAACACACAAAAGACAATCAATGGCATTACGAATTTGCCTTATGCTAAAACCAAGGTGATCCATATTTTTTCTCAGTTGCTACCCATGCAATTGGATTGATGTTCAGGAACCACAGGAACACAACAGAAATTGTGGGACATCAAACTTTAATAATAATAATAACTTCCATACGCTTCTTATAGTAGTCCATTAGAGATGCCCGTCCCAAACATTCAAGACAGGATCATCCAACCAAACAGCAAACTTACATCTGACACAACCAAGCAATAGCAAATTGCAATAGTAGGTTAACTTTGAGTGTGTTATATCTTATTTGCACACGCCCGGTATTAGATTACAGTACTAGAAAACAATGCAGATTCTTGGTAGGAGCATGTGCCCAAAGATTGCTCAAAATCCGTGTATCTTGATGTGCTCCTTCTTCACTATCCCAGCCTGATCAACAGAGAAACACAAACAGGCGAAGAGATTAGTAGAAAGCTGCAAAAGATGAAATGTGATTACAAAGAATTGGGGTCCTAGGCAAACCTGGATTAGGAAGTTGGAGACGTTCTTCCGCTGATCGCCCTGCAGTTGAATTACCTGCGCAAGAGAAGTATCTCCAGAATCATCAAACTGCTTCAGAATTACCAATATTTAAGGATCGGCCTGTGAGCTTAACAGTGTACCTGGCCGAGTTCAGGATCCTGGACGACAGTACCATTGCAGCAGAATTCCTTCTTGAGATCCTTCAGAATCTTGGTATAGCTGAATTCTTTCTTCAGCCCCTGCACAGTTGTCAGACTCTTTCTTCCGTTCCTTTGCTGTGTGCGCACATGCACATACTCCTTCGATCCAGCACCAGAATCATCAGCATTTGCCTCAGCGAATGGATCTGTTAGTATTTACACAAAGAACAGATTGTTTAGAAAGATAACAACAACCCTGCTTTCTAGTGAACTTAACAAAAACTAGGAAAAGATCAGATACTCTTGGAGTTGGAGAAGAATTAACATATGTTTTTTTAGGAGAAAAATAAGCCTAAATAACCCCAACAATTTGTCCTACTTCGTATTAACCGGCAATGGCCCAAAAAGAAGTTTGACCACAGCTCTGATTACCACCCCCTAGACCAGGAACATCCACTTAGCACGTCATAAAGATCAAAGAGCATGTGATTCCTTTTTCCAACTCACCAGACTGCTGTGGCCTAAATCCGGAAGAACATATTAATTTAATACTAGCTCAGGTGCAAATATAATTAGTATCCCAAAACACAGGATACAATCGCAACACAGCACAGCTTCTTGAACTGTTATGGGCATAAATATCATCACAATGGCATGCAAACCTTCTAAAAACAATTTGTTTTATCCATCCGAATCAAATAAAGAGGCCAAGTTCGACTTTTGACGAGCTCACATGACAAAGAATATGTAATAAAAAAATCGAGAAGTTGAATACTTTAACCAAATTATACACATACCAAAGGCAGTGGGAATCTGGACGTCAAGATCAGACATGAACTTTGGCTGTTGAAACTGGATGCTGCGAACTGACTTTAATTTGTTTGTTCTATTTGGATGTACCACTTCTGCAAAACGAAAAAGGCAGATAGATTTAACACATGTCCTGTTGTAAAAAAAAGTATACAAGGACATTGATTAAAACAAAGTAGAAATGTCTAATCCGTAGGCACAATCCAGTAATTGCTTAATAATAGGATAAAATTATCTTTGGAACACTAGATTCACAATTAGTCAAAGCAGAACGTAAATTCCAAAATAGGGAACACTTAAACTAAACCCAAAAAATGACTACTATCTGCAGAAACTCCATCATTACCATAAATATGGATAAACAAGGTTCACATCTAGGACAGCAAAGGAACAACCATATATTTGAACATCATGCCTCACCCTACGCAACATATATGAAAAATACTTCTTCAAGAAGAAATTTATACATAACAATTTTTCCTCCCCTAGCATGGATAACTTGGTTTCAAAACAGTCACCATGAAATCTGAAATGATTACTGATTTCAGCATGCCAGCAGTGAATAACAAATTGTCAAAATAAAAAGGAACAACTTTTCAAGATCATGTACATGTACATATAAAAATCAACGATCCAACTGAGTACGTTTGAAAATAATATTTAATTGTTCCCTAACCCGATATTGAAGACGATGATGATGCAAAAGATGCAAATTTCTCATAAAGGAACCCCAAACGAATCCAATTCTTCAACTGATCGACCCTCCTAAAAAAAAATACAACATAATCCTGAAATCCCCAAATTTCCCAAAGCTAAACGAAATCTACCTAATAAGATCAACCGACGGAACAAAAATCATCAGAAATCGAACCCACAAAGAGGAAGGCACAATTTTTCTCATACATCAAACATCCGAATACATCCTGAAGACATGAACATAAGAAAAGTACTGATCTTTCTTACAAATCAGTCACATAAAAATATACCAAAAAAATCGGAGAAAACTAAATCCGCCACCACACCAAAACCAAAATTAATCATCAACAGATTCAAAGGGACGATTTTACCTTTTTTTCTCTCCGAAGATTTCAATCCCAAATTCTTATCGATCGACGCTGTTGTACCGCTACCTCCTCAACTTTGCCCTCTTTTTGTTCTCCCTTTGTTCATTTATAGCGAAATTATAGGCGGAGAGGGCGCATCCGCCGCTCAAGGGCCACACGCTTTGTTCCTCGCAAATGGCCGTTGGATTAAAATCGGACGGTTAGATGAGGAGATGAGTTGTTTCCATGGCTGTGGAAATCCATCGGACGGTTCTGATTCTTTGAATCCACTGTTTTTTTAAAAAAAACGTGTTAGAAAAATCTTCGTCAACATATTTTTTATTGTTCAAAAATTATATAGGAAAAATGTTGAGCTCTCACAGTTTATATTTCTTCTTACACAATCATGCAAGAAATCAATTTATCTTTTTACAAGATATTTTGCTGATATTATTTGTATCACGTCAATTAATTTTCGTACACATTCTTAATTCGAGTTCCTTCTTCCGAGAATATAAAAATTGCTTATCTTCGAAAATCCTGATTTTTGAAACTTGTGATAGATTCAGTAATTATCCTAAGACAAAAAAAAAAAACAAATGTGCAGACAAAATTTGCCCATTTTTTCTATATTATTTGGACACAAATAATTAATACATATTTATTACAAATAGGGTCTCACCCAACTCGGAAAAATCTCAAACCGACCTGATCCTACGATATGGACATTTATTATTTATTATCTTTTCATTTTATTTTTCAGTTAATTTAATGTTTACATTCCATTTAAACTATAAAAACTATTAAAGTAAAACATCTTAAATATTAAGATATTTAACTATTAAAAAATAAATATTAAATATTTTTTATATTAAACACTGCAAAATGATAAAAAAAATATGGTCAAGTACGATAGGTGGGTTCAAGGTCGGAAGTCTATTTTTGAATTAACTCGATTCTATTAAAATTAGTTGAGTTGAATCAGATTTCAGGTCGGCATGAACACCCTTATTTGCAAATTATACAATCATATAGATTGATTTGTATCCTGTCATAAAATAACAAACTGTATATCTGGACGGACTTCAGCATAAGCTATTTCATGTATTTCGAGGGATGTAAAAGTCTTATTTGATTGAGGGGGCCGGGGTAGACGTGTATAAAAAGAAAAAAAAGAAAGAAAACGAGAAACCGGAAACGGGTATCCACATTTTTCATTTAACTCAGTCAAGTGCGTTATCGTATCTAGTTAAACAGTGATTTCTTTACTTGTTAATTAGCTTTATTATTCTAATGCTCCATTTTTCTCCTCTTGTAGCCAAGAAAGTGGAGTGATTGGAACAAATTGAGGGGAGTGGTTTTGCCCGAGTTGCAGAAGTTTGAAGAACTTTTTTTCCTTTTCTTGTTGCTGCCTTGTGAAGAATAATAATTGGCAACTTACAAAGAGAAGAAAGACATGGCTCCACTTTATTCTTGTACACATCGACATCATATCAGTAGCACATCCCTGCTTGTCTCACTGAAGTGCAGATTTGGTTCGTGTCTATTGGCCTCTCTAATCGAGTTGTTCTTGCTTTGACCTACTACTGACAACATAAGAATGATGCAGGACAGCAGATAAGGAAGAATATCATATTTCAGAGAAACTTGAAAGAAGTGATCGTTCCTGACATTAGGGATGCCATTTCAGCATCCAAACCTTCCAATTATAATTAGAGATTAAAAGTACTTCAAAGTTATATAATCTATTAACAAACATCCCTGAAATGGGCCAATGCAAGAAGCAAGCAATCAGACTATTGGATAATTCCACCATTATTGAAGTAGTCATGCAACAGAAAGAAAATAAAATGGTTGGTTTCAGTCCGAAATTTCTGCATTCTCTATCGGAAAAGAAGTGGAAATCTGCTAAGCGCATAAAAAGAATGACCTGTAGAATTTGCTGAGTAGAACAAAAGCTTGCCAAAGGCTTGCTGCTGCTTCAAGCTGTCTGCCACTACGCAAAAAGTAATGGCAAAGACATTTTGAACAAGAGAGAGAAAGGACAGAAGTGTCACGGAAGTGGGGCAGACGATGGATGGCATCTAAAATTTGATGCTCCTCAACTAACCACCAGTAGGTCAAAGGCAGGTAAAATTCAGCAGGAGCAAATTAAAGGATTAAAACTATACTTCTAGATAAGAAAGTTAAAAAGGATTAAAAGAACTCTGCAAACATTAAGAAATTTGATGCGAAAGGCATCAAAGTTTACGACAAAGATGCAAGAAATATGCTTTTTTCAGAAATTTGAAGATGGTGTATGGACATAAACTAGGAAGAATCAAGGAAAGATCATGTGCCCCACTAGGAATAGTATATTAATTGTCACTTGCAAGGCATATATATGTTCACTTGTAAGGCATATGTATAAATATATGTTCATCACAAGGTGACAAAATGGTCAAACTTCTTATCCGAAAGAAAAAAGAATGGCCCAAACTTCAGAAAAAAGAACAAAGGCATTCAGACCCTTATTCAGAATATGTGACAATAAATAACACATTTCAATGAACGAGACTGTTCAACTACTTAGTAATTTGTTTGAAACCTCTTTTGGAACTCAAAGATCTTTGTTGGATGGGGTTAAGTTAAAAGAACAACGCATGTAACAAGATTTGAATACTCCACCTCTTCACTATTTTAAAATACTATAACAAATATGACAAACTATTTTGCTTAAGCAAAAAAGTTTTCTTTTGCATATGATTTAGAACCATTTGGGAGATAATTTTATTTGGTTAACGTTGCAGTGAATCACATGTTCTTTTTTTTTTCGTTTGAATCATGAATGCTCTGCTTGCACAAGTTTCGTGGGAATTGTGCCAAAGAAAAATTTGATGATATAACAGCACCTTCATAGAGTCATTGAGATAACATGAATTGAGTCCATTCCTTGTTATATGTTGAACAGGGAGAATCTTGAGTGAACATCCAAAAGATATGATGTTTTTAATTGGTGGCTGATTTATGTGGTTAACTTTAACAGAACAAGAAGAAAATGTTTCTTGGCATGATTTTAACAGGACAAGAAGAAAATTTCTAGCTTGGAACTTTGTTTAGGGCTTATGCATCTAAATGGTAAATATTTCGCATGGAGGAATTGGTCCCTTCCTTTTTGCTATGAGATCTTACTGACAAGATAAATATTTAAGTTCTTGATGAGGCTATAATATTATGATAATTAATAATTTTTTTGCTATGAGATCTTACCGACAGATATTTTTTTTGCTATTTCTCCACATTGCCTCTGCTGTTGCAGACAACAGCATTCCACAGTCTCACAGTCTTTAAGTTTTTGTAGAACTAGCTATCTACAAAAGCATTACTAAACGCAACCAAAGATTGCTCTGCAAATTTGCTTAAATTTTTAGAATTGTCGGTAGCTCATATCTAATTTCATATGCTATTAAAGTACCATTGTGGGGTTTAGAATTCAAAACTTAATGAAGTTTTGTAAGAACATTTTTCTATTAGTTGTCTAGCTGAAGGCACTAAATGCTCTTTTATACAGATTTGAACTTTTAGAAAAAATTGAAGGCCGATCTAAACTTTAATTTAATTGAATAACTTGAGTACTTGACCAAACGAAATACCAATAAACCTAAAGATGAAAATCATTACTAATTGATTATGATCATTCTTCTTTTTAATTAGTAATTTCTTTTAAAGATCACATCATTACTTGTTTTGTCCTCAATTAGTCAAGACATGGAAACATCATTTAGGACAATCCACTTTTTCTTTAAATAACGAGTCTCTGTTCATATAATTTGGAGCTTGATCATAATTAAGTATGATTTCGGTTATTCTTCTAATGATTATCTTCCTTTATCGCATCTTCAAATTAGACGAGTACACCAACAATCTTGAATAAGAGAATCTTGAGTGTTCCAATCAACAAATATGAGTTTTTTATTTGAAGAAATATTTATTAGTAGGTGTAGGCAAAGGTGAAAGGAGGTGTCTGCCCACACGCATGTGCACTACATTTTATTAATATAATAACTAAAAAGGTTAATGAGTATGTAGAGTACCCCAAGGTCTAAAGCGATTTATTTTTTATTATTTAATTAATTTAATAATTATAATTCATAATTAAATTAGTCATAAACTTTTTAGATGAAATAATATATATATTTATTGGCATAATTTGATAATAAAATATATCATCAAAGACTAAATAAATTTTAGCTATTGAATTAATCATATTTGTTAAAATAATTTGATCATCATCATTGAATAATCCGATAATTTTAATTTTAATCATATTTATTATTTAGCATATGCTTTATATTATTACATATAGTAATACGAGTGCTCTACACCTGTTCTACGTCAAATGCTCTACATATACATTTTTCTCATAATTAAAATGAGTACTCTTTACCATTTTTACGTCAAATGCTTTACATATATATTTTTCTCTAATATATTTGTGTCAACACTTGGAACAATCAACTTTGTGTTGTTGGTTGGTGGTGTTTAGGAGCTATGAACCTATTATGGGTTCAAATATCTGTAGCCATTTTTTCTATGAACAATTAAATAAATGTTCATTTAATGAAATAAAAGCCCAATTTGAAATCTTAACTAATAACGCCCTTTTTCCAATCATATTTATTATGTTTAAAATTTTGCTATCAATTTTCTTTATTTCTTCCTTTTTTTTAATTTGTTACATTTGCAAATTTTTATCTCCATTTTATAGTTTTGAACATATAATTGCATTATTTTTCTTATTTGAACATACTATATATATAATCTTATAACACAATATCTTATTTGCATTGCCTTTTATTCCTCGTGCTTGATATCATTTTCCTTCTTTTATTACATTTCAGATTTCTTTAAATCTGTTTTGTTAAATTTTAGTTTAACATGAGAATTTCATTAACATCATTCCATAAAATTGACATTTAGTTCAATTTTATACATATAGATAATTTTGATTATATATTCTCGTTAATCTTTCCATTTTGCTAAAATAAAAATGAATTTAGATACATAGAATAATATTTTCAAGGACATAAAAAATTTTAAAATATTTTATTATCTATTAATTAGTGAACCCACTTCGCCCTACATCCGCCATTGTGCAGCAAATCTATGAACATTTTGATAGGTCCAAGTACACGTTTATATACGTGGTTACAAGATCGGGCATGCGTATAGGTTTTGAAAACAATAAGAAATTTACTCATGCCGTATAGATCGAGTATATATATAGGGTGGCTCTATTGTCACTCCAAAAACATTAACCACTCTTTTTTATTAGTATAGACACTTTTATCTCTATCTAACAAAATCGAATGGTCATTTTTTTTAAAGTGAGAATAGAGACACCATATATATATATATTATATATATATTATATATATATCCCTGAAATCGACATAAACCCTAAAATCGTCTTCGTCCAACCTCGACAGCACTTCGTTTCCAAGCTTGGCGTCGATCAAAGCAAAAGGGCTGAAGGCTGCACTAGGGATTCAAAAGTCATCGAGGGGATTCAATAGGCGACACCCGATCTCCACCGTTTACACGATCAAGATCATTCCACACCCTCAGGACGAAGCGGAGTCGTCGATCTCGGCATGGACGACCGGCAATCGCGATGCAGGATGCATCGCGGAGGGTCCAACATAGGGGCATTATATCATATATATATATATTATATATATATATATTATATATATTATATATATATATCCCTGAAATCGACATAAACCCTAAAATCGTCTTCGTCCAACCTCGACAGCACTTCGTTTCCAAGCTTGGCGTCGATCAAAGCAAAAGGGCTGAAGGCTGCACTAGGGATTCAAAAGTCATCGAGGGGATTCAATAGGCGACACCCGATCTCCACCGTTTACACGATCAAGATCATTCCACACCCTCAGGACGAAGCGGAGTCGTCGATCTCGGCATGGACGACCGGCAATCGCAATGCAGGATGCATCGCGGAGGGTCCAACATAGGGGCATTATATCATATGTATATTATATTATATTATATATTATATATATTATGCAGTAGTCTTCAACTTTAATCATCGAATCATTTATCAACTTCAAGTAACATGATTTCAGCGTGACAAGCTTTCCTCATTTCGCTCAAAACTTCTTCAGGATCCACTGTTCCAATCACCGTAATCTCCTTGCCTTTCTCGTCCACCGATATGAAATTAATTCCTACAATTGTTTTTTCACATCAAGAAAACACAAAGAAAAAGTGATATTAAGCTAGATGATATTGAAATTGGGTTGAAATTGTTAAACCTGTACTATTCATTTATATTATTTATCATTTCACTTTCAGCTTTAGTAATGTTTAAGTGAAGACCAATTTTATTTTTTTATTTATTCCGTCATGTTATTTATCTCAGGCTTTGTTTTTATTGAGGTTTTAATAGATATGAGTTAAATTTACTTACGGTGAGATGGATTTGGAAATCATTTTTAAAAATTTAAATGGTTAGGTTAATGATTATAAGTCCGTCACATAATTTAAAATTAAACTCATCAAATTAGTATTTGCCCTCTGTTTTCTTCTCAATCAAATTAGAATAAAATAAAATATATTTAAGAACAATAAAAACATTTACCTAATTTAAACTTTGTTAATCCATAATTTCTATCCAATCAAAGTACAAGTTAAATTAATTCAACTGATCTCATAAATTAGTATCCAAATATCTTCAACATCACAAATCTTTATGTCATCCCCCTAACCCATCCCTCCATCACTAAAAATACAAACAAAGTTTAAGGTTTTTCACTTTAAATTTTGAAGTACGAGTTTAAACTTTAAGAGCATATATAAGTTACAATATTTTGTTTCTGTTTCCACATATTTATCTTAACTGTTGTACATGAACTTGGTGGCTAACAAAATTAAGATTAATTAAGAGCAGCGGAGATAGTACCACCTTTAGCGTCGCAGGCAGCCTTCATAGCGTTTCTGTGGTCTCAATCATCAGGCAAATCCAGTCTCAGTACTACCTGGATTCAGATCGATGATTAAGCAAAGAAGAAAGAAAGAATGATTTCATCCAACATTAGATGTACTTTTGCAAGAGTTTAAAATTTGAACCCTAGCTAATTATGCTAACACAAAGGGAAACTATCATGTTCTCAAATTTACACAAACAAAGAGTTAAGAAAGCAAAGCTAAGAAGTCCTGTTGCATTTCACCTTCATCTTTCAACAGCAGCGATAAGAAAGATGAAGGAAGCGGAAGGAGGAGATCTGGTGGTCAAAGAGGGCTGGAGCAGCTGTGAAGGATTGGATGAAAGTAATGGTGGGTGGGTGGGTTTAGGGTCACTTGGTTTTGTCACCTGTATGAATCGTTGACATAAAGGAATACTCAAAACTTTGCGGCAATTTTTTTTTGTATTTATATTATATTAAAAGCAAGGAAGTTTGGAAGGAGAGCTTGACATTTGGCAAAAGTAGAAAGTGACAAGTGTCTTTAAGAATTAGATATATGATTATTATATTAATGATGGCATCACAAAAAAGTCTAAATATATAACTATTATATCATAATAATTAAAATATTAATTAATTATCATTATATTTTGAGTAGTTGATTAATTAATAACGTCGTCTTTATTTCATGTATAATGTCACCTACTCTATCTATTAGCAACTTCTTTTTCTTTTTATTAGCGATCGTGTCCATCTTATCAACCATTTTCACTTATTGGAAAACATCTCCATGTAACGTACAATGAAAAATAAATGGGGTAAAATATGTATATCTAATTGCGATATATATATATATAGCGATTAGCATATAACTATATAAGAGCAGTTATCAAATATGTAGCAACTGCTTTCATTGTATTTATCGTGTCATCCTATAAATATCTGCAACGAGAAAACACATTTCAATTGTAATGCTTTCTATACGTTTGTAATTATTGCATTTTACTATTTAGCTTCTCTGAATGAAATTATTGCATTGCTTTATTTTTACGTTGCTAATAAATTTCAGATGAAGAGTTACTTAGGATCAAATGATGTATTCAAATGTTATCCTAATTTAAGTGGTAATCAATTCTTTACTTACTTTTATTTAAGATTTATATTTTTTTTAAATATTTTTTTCATGATAAATGCATTGTTAAATGCTTTAGGCAATATGTTTCTCTCATGGAATAATTATGCGAATAAGATTTTTTTGTCATTTCCTTTCCTATATTTTTTCAGTTTTGTGAAACACATTATTACTTCACTATTGAATGTTATTAATGATGTCAATAAATCTAAGATACAATGAAATATTTATTAATTAAGATGTGTGTGTGAGACATCTGTCACATTGTTATGATGACGTTAATCCTTTGAGATTTACAACTAATTAATATATTATATGTTCTATTATAAAATTTTGAGAGTTTATGGTCAGTTAGAAATTTAATCAGTTAACCACTAATCGCTCTATTTCTTATGGATTTATGACTAATTAAAATCTTTTGTCATCTATTATATTTTTAGTTCATAGTTAATGCGTAATGTGAATGGTGCACGGTTAATTAGTAACCGCTCCCTTTCTTATTTATTTCACTTTATAAATAACAGGAAGAAGTCAAGCCCTTCGCATTTCTTCTCTATTTTTTCATGTCATTTTATCTTTTTTTTTAAGAGTTAGTTATGTTGTAGGGTTAGTTTTATTTTTTTAAAAATTTACATAAAAACAATTTGAATTTAAATTATATTATTTAGATGGAAAACTATGTTATATTTGATTTACGGATCTATATTATTTGAATTTAAATTGATTTGATTATGTTGTTGGTTATATTATTGTACATTGGGTTATGCCTTCCCATATTCTTCCTCAAATTATGTTATGGCTGGATAAGAGGATGCAATTTAAATTATTTAATAAATAAACATTTAAAAATAATATTAAATTTGTAGACTCTGTATTATTGTAAAATTAATCTTCATTATAGATTTGATTGAAAATGAAAATTTAAGATTCTATAAAGTCCATTTCGTCTAAAATGTATTTAATGTAAATAGCATTATTTTTTTAAAAATAAACTATTCCTGTTTTGTTTTACATTATTTAAAATAAAATTAATATTATTTAAATAACTAATGAGTAATATCAGTAGTTATAGAATTATATAATTTTATTAATAAAATATCAATCAAAATAAATTACATAATTATATATTCCACTCAAAAAGATGTTACCATATGTTTAAATTAATTAACTCCATAAACTGTTAGAGGGTGATTTTTATTTTTTAAAATAATTTTATGGTGGTTTTTTTAAATTTAAAAAACTTACTCAAAAAATAGTGGACAAATTTATAAATATTATTATTTAGTTAAATAAAATATAAAATTATAACTAATGATGAGACACGTTTTTTACACTATCTGCACATCGTGCGGGGAGTATACTAGTAACGTCTAATATCTCAAATTGAATGACCGTATAAATCGAACTCAAAATTTTATTACTTCCGTTGATCGTGAGATACATTTCTACAGTGCGAATTAAATATAAATTTTTGAGATCATAATGTTGTAATCATCAAGTCTAAATCACATCTTCCCATTTTGATTTATTTGCTAACGTTACTTTTTTATTTAAATTATTCGTTCAATAGTTATATCTCAAATTAATCTCACAACTACAAATAGTAAAATGCAGCTAGTGTTGGTTCTTACACATGGAATAGTTGAAAAAGTCTTGTGTAGGATATTTGACTTGTATTTTTTTTTATCCTTTAAGTATTTAGGATTTGGTCTTTTAACTACTTTATAAAAAGGGTCTCATCTTCTTACCATATTTCTATTTCCTCGAGACACATGATGTAGAGGCAAGTCCTTTCCATACCTCGCCACCAGCACAGTGGAAAAGATATGGCCTAATCATCTTCAGCTTATGATTTTAATGTTATTTACGATCTCCACTCTATCATGCAGAGTCCGATCGCAGACTTGGCCACCGAGCATCGAGAAACTGCACACATGACTCGTCAGATGTATGCATATCATCATAGCCAGGCCACTGTGCACCATTTCCACTATGGTCACCTCCAAAAGACTAAGCCTTGATCATTTTTTCTCCTTTATTTTACACTTTCCCACATATGCATTTTCTTTTTCTCTTAGTTGTTCAAGCCTAACACTACATGAGCTCCCTATATAATCAAGCACTTCAGCAAATATCTTTATGAGGGTCTCGCTGCCGTCCGAGGACGTAGTCCGATTTTGAGTGAACCTCGTAAATCTTTGTGTTCTTCTATATTCGTGTGATCTTTCTCTCCCTCTTTACATCACATACCCTCTGGAACTTTGATGTATCTGGATAATTAGACCCGTAGAAGATTCTTGCCTGATGACCAAAGGGCATCTACTTTGGAATTCGTCGGTCGAAAGCCCGTTAGATGGACTACTTTGTGCAATATAGAGGATTACTAAATTCTTACGTAAAAAAATCTTAATACTAAAATGTGTAATAATAATAGTATGAAAATAATCTCTTTATAGACTTATGGACTAATATTGATACCTTTATGAGATGGATAAATATTGTATATAGATATGTAGGAAGGACATGATTGAGGGTTGATAATTTTATAAGGCTGGGCTTGGGTTGAGAAAAGATATCTCGGTGATGGATGTGTAATAGGACAGTAGCAGGAAAGTTTGGATATTGCAATGGAACGAGGGCTTTATCTTTTAAGATTTATTATTACCTAAGCTTGGTTAAATTTATGATAGAGAATGGAAATACGTTGAAGTTTGGTCAAAAAAACCAAGAAAAATGACTCCGAGCATTGTCACGGTCGTGCCCTACTTATTCATGCCCATGACGTATGTAAGCCTTTTGGAAGCTCACTGTCACGACCATATTGTCAACCTTCATGACCATGCCAAGAAGGATGACAAGCAGCATGTTCTGTCACGGTCGTGCGACGAAGAATCACAGTCTTGCTTCTCTATGACGAAAACCAAGTTTTGTCGTAGCTGTGCAACTTGAATGTCACAGCCATGACAGCGGTATATTAGGACATTTTTATCCATGTTTTTTTATAAGATTTCGAGTTGTTGAGCCAATTTATAAGGAAAACTATTTAAGGAGACCCTAAATCAATTGGAAAAACATCTTTGGAGAGTAGAATTCAAATGTTGAAGGCTTGGTGAAGGCAGAGGCTACAATAAAGTTTTGCTGGAAACTTAAGAAAGGATGGCAAAGTCAAGAGTAGTTTCTCTTGTTCTTTATTCTTTTCCTAAAGCATAATTTGGATTGATGTACTTTAATTTTATGTAGTTCTTTAGGATTTTCTTGATTGAATCATGCTCTGTGAAGTTTTTCATATATTTAGTTGATGAATCAATAATATGTTTGATGATTTTTTTTTCATTTTTTTATGCCTGAGATTTGTTCCTTTGAATTTTTTTATTATCTGAAAAGAAGTTTAGAGATTCTCTAGAATTTTTTTGGATCTTTCTCTTGCATGCCACTTTTGGAGAAATCGCAAGAGACTCAATTGCGTTGTTGTTAAGGTGGCTTGAAAAAGTCTTTAATTTTATATTTCAATTGAATACATTTTAATATT
Source organism: Pontederia crassipes (assembly GCA_030549335.1). Lineage (NCBI taxonomy): Eukaryota > Viridiplantae > Streptophyta > Magnoliopsida > Commelinales > Pontederiaceae > Pontederia > Pontederia crassipes. Next base: position 44,131,342 of record CM060197.1, on the reverse strand, counting down.
TAATAAATTAGATTAAAAGTCGGAAGGATTAATCTTCTTTGTTGATTTCAAAATAGGACTTAAAGCCTGCAATATTGGTTAAGTAAATTTGAGAATTTTACTTTATTAATTCATCATATTTTATCTAAAAAATTATACATGAGTAGTGGTATTAATCAAGAGAAATCCTATTTATCAATTCTATACTTTTAAACCCCATTGATCATAGCTCTATATTTATATTATTTATCCTTATTATTTGCATAAAACACAAAGTTATTATCCTTTCTTGGTTTATAAGTAAGAGAAGTTATTAATTATTTCTTGTTATCATGGAAACGATACTTATACTCATCATTTTATTACTTGAACGATTAGTACGCTTGCCAATGTTTCTAAGTACGCATCAGTCGGTGACACACGAGATGTGCTCGACGAAGACACACGAGGCGGATGTCCCACGCAAGAGGTGGCATCATGCTTGGCAACAAGGGAGATATCGGTGGTAACACACGAGGTGATGGCATTTTCGGTGGTCACGTAGATCGCGACGGTGACCCACGCAAGCGACAGCGTCGTGTTCGACGGCAAGGCTGCAATGGTGCTCGGCGGTGAGCCACGCAAGTGGCGGCGTCTTGCTCGACAGATCTCGGTAGCAAGCTGAAGCAGTGTTGTGCAAGGCAGACGTCCCATGAGATCGAGGCAGAGGCGGACGTCCATCTCACCTTTTTTTTGGGCGATGGCGAATCAGAGCACCAAATTGCGCACTTGAACGGCCATGGATCTCATTTCAATCGTGCCCCTTCCATCTAGCGCTCCATCCTGGATCCAATGATTGTTGGAGTTGGGTGGACTTTCTCCCCCCACCCCGACTTAAGTAGGAGGACAACCATTAATCTTAAAAATATATTTGAATAGAGTTATAAAGCGACTTTACATAAATTATTTTGAGTGCAACTTAGATAAAGTGACCGAGCATAGATTATCTACCAACAATGGTTGGCTGTTTAATTAGTAGTAAGTTGAGTCTTGACATAACAAATATATGTATCCCTATCGATTCCTGAAGTCATCAGTCTAGGTAGGGTATACCATTCCTCTCACTTCGAATTAATTGACTGCTAATAAATCTAAAAGAAAATCTAATTTCAAAGCTTCATTCTTAAAATTTACTTATTCTTAATGTTTATATATAAAATTAGATTAACTAGTGTGTATTGATCCAACGTTCCTACACACCTTCTTGTTAGTGTGAAATGATCTTGCACACTTCTCCTTTCTTTACTCTCTCTCTTGCTGCTCTGGTAATGCATCCCCGCTCTCCTCCTAGTGCGGCATCATGCAAGGGAGAGCAAGGGCGAGAGACAAACTCAATACTTTTAAAATTGGATCAGTGGTTGACCAAGTCATGTTTGGATTAGATTGAACTAGATTTTTATTAAAATAATAATATTTTTATTACTGAAGAAAATATATTATAAATTAAAGTATAAAAAGTAGTAATAATAAAGTGAAAATGCATAATAATCATCCATTTAAATTAATCAAATAGTAATAGCTTATTTATATTTTTAAAATATTATAATTTTATTTTATTATTTAATATTTTTTGAATAAATATTTTTATTTAAATGTTTCTTTATTACCATCTTCCCACGTTTTATTATATTTCAAAATTTTCTTCATCTTATAAAATTTATTATATTACATATGTTTTAATTTTTAATATAAACTATTTATAAGGATTTAAATTTTATCATCTTATTTAAGTTCATGATAATTCTCTCTTATTTAAATTTCACTTTATTATTTACCTTCTTACTTTTTATTTTCAAATTCAAATTTAATTTCCATATTACTAATATCCTTTTTTACATCCATTCTATAAAATCTAATCCCTTATTTTTCTCCTCTTCCTATTCTTCCACCATTAATACTATAATATAGTTTCCTTTTTTTTCCTATTTGTTGTAGTGATGGAATTATATATTAGAGGATAATTGTGCTTATCATAATTATTAGGATAATTATGCACAATTATTAGTTTCACGAGAAACAAACATCAAATAATCAGACGGACAAATGACCAAATAATCAAATGCAAGTGACAAACCTAGGGCACCATTTTCTACCGAATTGGGACTGATCCTCATGTGGCGCAGCTCGGGTCTCATGGGGTCAAAAAACTGTCTTTTCCAAAATCAATCCGGAATAGGTTGAAAATTTTAACTCTAGTGTTGATTGTCCTAGATTTTGGTCTCCATTTAACCATCTAGAATGATGTGCCATCATCATGAAAACTTAAATGGATTATCTAGGATCATATGACACATTTAGGACTACAAGTAGACTTTGCATATGGACTAATTATTATAAAATGACATCCAAAAGCAAATATAAAATCTTACATGCCTTGGGTTTTGATTTCCAACTTGCATATTCTAACTTTCACCATGATATGAGCCTTGTCCCTTGTCACAAGCACACATCCTTCGTCCCGTAATGGCTGTTGATGTTGGTTGAGTTCACATGCACATTGAGAGAAGAAAGAAAGAAGACCACACATAGAGAAGGTGAGGAGTTCTTTCACGTTAATCAAACTCCGTATCATAACTTTGTAACACTCAAAAAATTCAACCTAAAAGCTGGGACAATTAAGGAAATTCTTGACTATGTTAGCATATTCGCTATAACAGAATCATTTTACCAATACAACGGAAGACTTTAAATAATGAAATATTTTTTTCTTTTTTAGTGAAAGACTTTATAAAAAGCATTTTTAAACATAATGTATAAGATAATATTCATAATTCATAAAGCATCTTTAGAATAACTAGTCTAATAGACTCAATTACTATATCATGACTTTCTTTCATCTTTATGCCATGTGCAACAGGTTTAGATTGTAGAGTCTTCTACTTAGAGTATGTAAAGATCATAAACAAACTACTACATGACTTGTGTACTCAATTTCATAATTCAAAAAAAAGAAATTCATATATATCATGTACTTAACATATGATTTATGTGTCAATCATAGTATAACCTTCATCTTGCATCATTACGAATAGCATGACATTACATGTAAATTATCGTCATCATACTCATAGTATGGAACATATATTATCATTCAATTCCATAAATAGATAATTAAGTGGCTTGCACTTATCATAACATTGCCTCTCAGAGTTGCTTTATAATTCTTTTGATTCCACTTACGTAGGCATCATTATTTAATTCAATAATAGTAACATCTTTGATCTTATAGTAGTTGAAGAATTAAGACATTGCCTTCACAGTAAACTAGCTAAGCCTTTAAGATAATGCTCCTCTTAAAGAAGAGCAACTAGGAATATACATAACATTGCTAGTATGAGAACAATTATTTTTGAAGAAGATACATACGTACAAGGTGTAAAAAATATTTATTTCAGTTGAAGGGCGACAAATAATAATATGCTTCAATCGAGTGCACTATGTTTTGGAATCAACAATAAGTATTGCGTCGCTTAATTTTAAAGTTTTAACTTAATTACAATTGTACATGCATTTCATGTATTTAGGTGTGATATACAATCAATATTTATCCATACATAATATATATACTTGAACATAGATTTTAAAAAGAGCAAGCTGAACTTCAATCCCCCTTACTTTGCCCACTCCGTCACAGTCATGACTAGGCTGATCTCAATTGTGTATAGTTTGGTCATGAGCGTGAAAGAGTCATTTTTTGGCGTCTAATTTTAGTTTAGTCATGATCATTCCTTGACCTAGCATGGTTGTGCCAACGTTTAGGCAACCCGATTGCTATCCCAAAATTTCAAGTTTTTTAGTGAAAAGTATGGGGAAAACATATACATCATGAAAGCTCATCCAAGGCATAAATACATGTTTATAATCTAGTTTTGAACAATATGAATCATAGACATACATATTTTAGGATTTTTCCTAAAATAGTACAAAACTTTATATTTAAGTCATAAACATAATAAAATAATATATCATCAACATATAGATCTCACTAGGTTCATGCAATCCTCAATCACATTCCAATATGATGATAAGATGTCCTCAACTTCTCAATTCATCACATGAAAAATCATTAAGAAATGAGAGAGATTTTAGATCCCCTTTATATATATAGTTCTTCTCTCTTCCTCTTCCTTCCTCCTTCTTTGCTTCCTCGTTCTTCTCTTTCTTCTTCCTCAAACCTTGACCGTTAGATTTAGACGGAGAAAAAAGTTATTAAAATAGGAGATTAGGGCTTTATATAGGGAAGACATAAAAATTTCTGATCCAAAAGATCAATAAGTCCTTATTCTAAAGATTGGATTGTTACAACTGTAACTAAAACTCCCAACTTTATTAGACATTATTTCTCTTTCCTTTTTTTTTTTATAATTTGATCCGGTTATTATATTATTACCTCAGTTTTAAAAAATCATTCTCAAATTTTGCTCAAAGGTTACCAACTAGCTCCGGAACTATTGGTGCTTTTATGATTCTTGCTCATAACTATAACTATAACGTGCGTCTAGCTTTTAACACTCATCAATGGAAATTTCAAAATAATTACTATAACCCCAATCAATTATCAATTATCACGAAATCAATTATCAACCCCAATCAATATGATCTCAGCGGTTTGTTCAAAACCTGTATCGTCCTGATTTTTTCAGCGGCTCCTCGTTTGGGCCAACTGAAATGATGTGAATGTCGCAAGCTTCTTTTCTCACTGCCATCGCAACCTCTGCAGGATCCATTGTTCCAATTACTGTCATCATCTTGTTCGCATTCACCGAAATCTCTTTGATTCCTGTAGTTGTTTTTTGACACGAAGAAAACAAAAAAGAAAATGTTGAGATTTCACTGAAATGTTAGCATTGACTAGAGTATCTAGTTTATCTCTCTACTTTTTAGCTTTATAATTGAAGTCAACATTTAATTTTCATTTATTTTAGAACTGAGAGATTTTCAATTTATTGGTGTAGGAGTTTAAACTTTAGATATTTTCTTTCTTTTCATAATCCTCCCCTAGACTGTCGCAATTTTTTCGCATTTACCATCAAAATACGAACTTATTTTTTTATCCCTAAACTATAGTGACTTTTTCACTTTAATCATTCCATCCACTTTTATTACATTTGTTGTTACATTTACTTTTTTTTTCTATTTATGAAAAGATTTATTGGCGAACTAATAGAGCAAGATTTATTGGTGAATAATATACCGAAATGTTTTGTTACTAATAGAGCGGAATGACGTCGTATGATCCATGTAGCCGACCCCACCTAGTGGGATAAGGCTTTGTTGTTGTTGTTATGAAAAGATGATTAAATTATCCTTTAGTATATAATACATCAAATAATAAATAAAAAAATGTTCAACTACCAGTGAAGAAATGAAGTATTAATATTTGACTGCAGGTAGTTGAAATTTTTTCTTTTTTTATTTTTTATATTTATTATTTGATGTACTATGTGATATGGGATAATTTAATCTTTTTATAAATGAAAGAAGTAAATATATCAAAAAATGTAACAGAATTAAAGTAAAAAAGTCGTGATAGTTTAAGGATAAAAAAATAGGTTGATAGTTTGAGATTAGACGTGAAAATTAAATTTATGAAAATAATCCTATTATTGTTCCACCTAGTGGGATAAGGCTTTGTTGTTGTTATATTATTTCAGCGATTACACATGAAGTTACTGGCAAACAAAATTAGCAATTCTTATGGAAAATAGAGGCTGCTTGGAATAGATAGGGGAAGAACAGAATTTATAAGCATAAGAAAGAATTACCGAGGCAATTAAAGTTAACTTTTCATAAAATAAAAAAAATATATGGTTTTTAAGTATATAATTACCACCTTAGGAGAGCCATAAAATGACGTGGTTCATAAAATAGAACTGCAACACCAACAGAATATTGCACAAAACATTATGTTTACATTTCGAATGTCTTCCGGACATACATCTAAAATTACGATTTATGGTATTAAAGCTATTCTTGTTAACTTATAGAAGATGTATATGTATATTTCAAAAAAAATAGTCATCATCTACAAATTTTCATGCGCAAGAAAATCGATAAAGTTTTTTCATTTTGGGGGAAAAAAATTAACATGAAAATTATGGTGCGAACTTTGACTCAGGCGGAAGTACCTTTTACGTCCAAGGCAGCCTTCAAGGCCGGTCTGTGGTCTCCGTCTTGAGGCAAATCCAGTCTCAATATCACCTGGATCATGATCGATGGTTAACTAAAGGAAGAAATTAGGAAGAATTAATTAATTGTATCAAGAGTTTTTACTTCAAATACTATTCGATTAAACGACAATGCAAAGGGAAACCATCGTGCCCACGTTAAGAAATCACAAGTTAAGAAGTTCGTTTGCACCTCACCTTGACCATCCTTCTTCAGCAGCAGCAGCAGCAGCAGCAGGGAAGAACAAGATGGAGATCAGAAGAGATGTGGTGGTCAAAGAAGAATACTCGGAGAGGGGATTATTTGGACCGGGAATAGTTGAGGGTTGGTGGGTCCTGCAATTTTTTTATTGGAAAATTATTTAAGAAGGAAAAAGTAGAGAGGTGCCGTTTAATTGGCCTCGAGGAGATCAGTAAGCTTCTCTCTAGAGCTACGTTTAACCGAAATAAGTACAAATTATTATTTCAAGAATTATATCACATTTTAATTAAATATTAAATATTATTATTTTACTATTTTTAAGAATATATCATATTGTGTTTCACATAACATTAAAAAATATATTAGATTTGAAATTATGAATATATTAATGGCCAATGTTTAATTAACTTATATATAAACATAATATTTATGAATAAATATATTATTTTATCTATTTTATATTAAAAATATTTTTTTATTCATGGATTAAAATCTTACAATTCCCGATCCGATCCTACATACTTGATCCTCGAAGCCTTTTACGATCCTATCTAAAAAAGTGATGCTCAAGACCTTGTCCATGATTAATGAAACTATAATATAGATGGATAAGAAAATTTAATCAAAATAGATAAGCTTTAAGCATGATCGAACAATAATAACAATTCTATTGTATTCTTCCTTTTTTCCATTCTTTTTATACATTAATTTTTTTTCTTTCATTCTATTTTATTCATTATTTTTCTTTTTCTTTATTGTGTTGCACTATATATATTTTTATTTTAACAAGACCATAAAACTTTTTATATGTTATCTTAGACGAGCTCGAGTTTTTTTATTATAAGCATATCATGGCATCAAAGTGGATCAAAATCAAAAGTTGGTACACATATTAGAGTACAACATATGTGGGGCTATATGTTCACTATTAACTATTTTCGCGAGGTTACCTTTTAACCATTCACTTCTTTTATAATCAATGCACATGATATCTTTATTTTACAACTTTTAATGTTATTACCATCCTTATATTTCATAATTTAACATAATTATTATACAAGTAAAAACATCATTTTACAATAAAAAATTTAAATTATATTAAAACCAAAATTTTGAATACAATTCACACATGGTACTAAAAAGTCGGGCCATGTTTGGATAGAACTTGAATCATGTCTTGAAAATGTGGATCGTGTTCTTCGATTTGATTTTTGTACAACTTTTTTTTGAACTGGGCCGCGTCAGGTGGCTCAGGTCAGGTTTGGTGCTGTCAATTCCTGACTTTATTAATAAGAAAACTTAGGCATAAATCTCTCGCAAGTATTCATAGTATAAAAATATCGTCTCAAAAGGAATAGTTCAAGTATGATCTTAATTGCTATCTAGATGATTATGTGAGGGATGAACACTAAATAAAACTAAAGGAAAAATATAAGAATGAAAAATGATGAAAGAAAGAACAATAATTATTTATGAATAGAAATCAAGATAAAAATTCCAGGATTTTGAATCCACTTAGGGTGTTGAGCATAGGGATTTTGGAAAATGATTAAATCATAAATGCTTTACTCCATCTTTAACTTCATGCATCTCCATTATCCCTATTTCTAAAAAATAATACATTTCTTGTAATTCATTTTAACTAATCTTAATAAAATACTTTCATAACAAAAAAGACCTTAAGCTGCTTAATTAGATGGTCAATCTAATACAAACATATCATGAATGCATGAATAAAAAAAAGCGTCTAAGTGTTTATAAAAGTCACCCCTTTAACCAAACCCTATAAGCGAAGATTTAGCTACTCATAATAGATGAAATCATCATCAAAACATGAGATTGCATTAAAAGAAAATGAGATTAGGTTTAGGAGAAATACACAATTGCTGAAAAAAGTTCCAGATCCGTCCTAGTCGTCTAGGCCTCCCCCAAAATATCACTTGGAACCCCCCAAATTCCCTTTTATAGTGTGTCTCATTAGATTTACAAACATGACTAAAATACCCCAGAAATCACCTAGAATATGGTAGGCACACTACAAGAAAATTGCCATTTTCCGACGATGGTTACAACCTTCAAAAATGAAAATAATAAATTATATAATTTGTTATATTATTATTTTATTTTTCGATGATTAGGAATGTCGATATTTCCGACGGATATCCATCCGTCGCAATTTTTGACGGATTTTCTGACGGTCACAATCGTTGAAAATAAAAATAATAAATTATATAATTTGTTATATTATTATTTTATTTTTTGACGATTAGGAACGTCGATATTTCCGACGGATATCCATCCGTCGTAATTTTCGATGGATTTTCTGATGATTACAACCGTCGAAAATAAAAATAATAAATTATGTAATATATTATATTATTATTTTATTTTTCGACGATTAGGAATGTCGATATTTCCGATGGATATTCATCCGTCGCAATTTTCGACGGTCGTAACCGTCGGTAAATGTATAATAATATAATATGAGAAGTATTATATATATACAATTAGCGACAGTCCAAACCGTCGTAATTTTCGACGATTTCGACCATCGGTAATAATTAGCGACAGTTCAAACTGTCGATTAAAAAATTGTATATAACTAAATATAGTATTTTATTTTTATAATTAAATTATTTTTTATGATCACAACCGTCGGTAACTTTAAAAATAATTAATATTTATTTTTCCGACGGTCGGAGCCGTCGGTAATTAAAATTTTATTATCTCATTTTTTTTATTTTTCCGCTTTCTTATCTTTCCACCTATATATTATATAATATATATATATATATATATATATATATATATATATAATATATATACCCCCTCTCCTCTCTCTCTCCCCCACTATATATATATATATATCTATATATACCCCTCTCCTCTCTCTCTCCCCCACTATTTCTTTATTTCTTCCCCCTCTCCTCTCTCTCTCTCCCTCTCTCGCTCTCCCTCTCCTTGCCAGCGAGCCTCCCGACCGGGCGTCAAGCGTCGACCGCCAATGACCCATCCCGCCGGCGTCCCTCTCCCCTTCTCTCTCTCTCTCTAGCCAGGCGGTCTCGGCCGGCCGCTGGCCTTCTGACTGGCCGCCTGATGGCCGAATCTGGCCGCTGGCCGCTGGCCTTCGGATTGGCCGCCTGATGGCCGAATCTGGTCGCTGGTCGCTGGCCTTCGGATTGGCTGCCTGACGGCCCAATCTGGCTGCCGGCCGACTAATTCTTTTTATATTATAAAAATTTTTTGCGACAGTTTTGACCGCCGAAACTTTGGTGGTCGTGGCGATAACAACTGCCGATATTTGCGGCGGTCGACGAAATTGTCGGGCGGCCTTGCGGTCACGACCGTTGAATTTTCTACGGTTTCATCGACCGCCGCAAATATCGACGATCGTGACCGTCGAAAATCCGTCAAAATTTTCGGCGTTTCTTTCCCAACCGTCGGAAATTGATTTGCAACGACTATTTTTCGGATGAATCGATTTCATCGAAAAAACCGTCGGAAATAAAATCGTCTGTAATTCCCATATTTCTTGTAGTGGCAGTCATCCAGAATGGCCCGATGGTCGTAGCTATGATTCACCAAGATGGTCAGCATGCACTTCGATGTGCTATGGTCTGACCGTAGGGATTGCACAAAACTTATTTTTGTCCTTCCTTCTAGCTACGATTTCCTCTTGAGAAATACAACTTGTGTCGGTCGGCTATGATTTGTTTGTAGTAGCTCCGTAGAACTATGTTTTTCTTCATTGTCATCCGCTACGGTTTGTTCTCCAGCACTATGGCTTGGTTGAAACCATAGGGAAGTGGCAGAACATATATTCAACCTTCCTTTTTCATCCATTTTTTTCACAATTCTTGAAATTCAAATACAAAAGGTTGTAGATATCACGACCCCGATTTAAACCTTAGTTTAACCCGGAGCTCGCGACTCATTACGGACGATCACATAAAATTAGAAAAGATTGCGGAAATGTGATGTAAATTTTTCTTTTACAACATACATAAAATAGAGATATCATAAAATAAACTATACAATTTACGATGATCCTTCAGAGTAAATCAATAATCCTTAAGTTTTACATTTCACAAAATGCATTTGCCTTCTTACAAAATAATACATATGAATTATACATAACTAGACCCCTCGACCTCCTAATAGAAGGATACGAATGACTCAAATCTTTCCATCTTACCACGAATCCTTCAAAAAATATCACCTCGCATGATTCCCAAGAATTATCTAAAAAATATTAGGAACAACAGAGTGAGCTAAAATAGCTCAGTAAGTTGATAACTCATAGCCTATGTGTTACCAACTAATCAATTTGGAGTGACATAGAAAATCAAGCAATAATCATAATAGTAAAATAAGCATTTTCATATATTTAATCATTACATATATAACATATTAATAAGAAACACCACACTCAACTTGCAAACAGTATCATATAAATCATATCAAACATATGTAAGCAAATGCAACACTCTCATATGAATGCACGGATCACCAACTGGTCCGTGGTCGATAGGTGGACTCTAGAGGTGGTTCCCATCGTGATCAGCGATGTAGCACTTAGCTCCATTCTACCTCATCCCTTTCGGGGAACAAATCACATAGCGATAGGTGGACTCTAGAGGTGGTCCCTACGGATTCTAGAGGTGGCTCCCATCGCGACTCCTCACGATGTAGCACTTAGCTCCGCATGACACTTAGCTCCAATCTATCTCACCCCATTTCTGGGGAACAAAATAATGCATTGGATTCTAGAGGTGGCTCCCATCGTAATCAGCGATGTAGCACTTAGTTCCAACCATCATACATGCAATGCAGGAATATGCAAATGCATGATTCATCACATAACGACCATACCTCGAATATTAGAAGATGAATCAAACTCATTCAAATGGAATAGGATTACATCTCATAAGATGGCTCCATAAAATTTCACATATGCTTTACCAATGAACCATCAATTGATCGATCATTCAAAACATAACTTTTATATAAACTTGACGATATATGAATTTAATACATATAACAATTGTATCTCAAATATCAAAAGATGAATCATATCAAATACCATTTCAAACGAAATAAGATTACACTAATCCATTCGTATCATATGCTTCTCAAATGTGCAATCATACAACCATTCATATATACTTTTCATAGTTGCATTTCTTGAAATCAATTCATAACCTATCCAAAATATATTTAATACATATAACAATTGATGTCACACCAAATTCAAAAGAGGTGAAAACATAGAGTAGGAGAAACCAACTTACCTATAGAGTTACCAAAATGTTTTTCCTTTCCTTTTTCACTACTTTACTCTTATACTCCTATACAATAATAACAAGAACACATCACTTCTATGATCCGAACAGAAACCTATAACACATGAAACATAATTGATTGAAGAGGTACATGACTCTTAAATATTTACTCTCATAACTTGAATAACTATTTATCACAAGAGTTGGCCTACTATTAAGACAAATTGTATACATAATAAAAGAAAATTCGTATCTGCTTGAATTGATAACTAAATTTGTTCATTCTAATTTTGCTTACTTCTAATATATTAATCCACTAAAGTTTCGGAGCTTATTTCATTGTGGTTTGTTCACAAGAAAATCAACATTTAGCCTAACTTGTATCTTGTTTCTATGTTTTGACCGACTGAGTGACCTCACTTTCATAATTTATATAAAATAATAACCATTCCCTGTTCTGGTATTTTTAATTTTTCCAAATAATAGCCATTCCCTGTTCTAGGTGCAAATCATAAAATTACTTGAATTTATATCCATCTGTACTGAGCACAATAAATTTAACCAATACTAGCGCAATCTGCCCTAAGTTCCATCCTGACGGACTGAGTAAGACTCGGTATAATATTTATAACTTTCTCTACACATATAATATTAGAGTGATTCTAATTGCAAATGAAACCTAACATCAATATATATAACACCCTAAATTATCAAATAATTCCACGACATATTGGATTTAATACATAATTTATAAATTCGGATAACAATTTCGGCGGACAGAGTGATAGTACCTTAAAGATAAGAGCATAACTTTTTCTACAGAACTCATATTAACTTTATTCCAAATCTAAATGAAAGTAGACTCATTGAGGATCAATCGTACGAAATTTCATAATTTTTGGTTAAGTTATGCAAATCATCGACTAAACTTTTGGGAATGATTTGATCATACCTAAGGTTTACTCTTCTTCCTCATGAAAACTTGAGTTTAACCCCTTAATTAAGAAGGTCAGGGAAGGGGCAAGATAGAGAGATTCAGAGTAACCCTAATTAGAGAATTATGCAATTAAAGTCAATAGAAGAATCAGAAGTATGAACATACCACAAGTAAAAAATCTAATCTCTTCTTCTTTCTCCAATTTCCTCCATAAGAAGTACATGATCCTTGTTTTTGCACTTGAAATTTCGGATAGGATGGTAAAAGGATAGAAATATGTGTTAAAGTATAGAAGGGGTGGGCAGGAGAAACCGCCCTTTTTAAGTCGGCCAACTTGGAGGTATGGAATTGCCTTTGTAGTAAATGGTTTTGACTTTTCATTTATTTATTTATTTACTTAAGACATTATATGTAAATAAGGAACTACCCCCCATTTGGATTCAAATAAAATATTTATAAAAATAAATAATCAAGGAATCAAAATCTAAATTTTTGTCCGAAGAACAAAATCACGATTTCACAGATTTTTCGATTTTGCATCTATGTTTTACCTAACTAAAACACCTCCTAAAAATTGTTAAAAATAACATCTATAATTCTTTGATATATAGGAACAATTATCAGGACTTTAATTTTTTTAATTCTAATATTTTCAAATATCATGTTTTTATGCCTTGGACAAATTTTTACTCAATTTCAGTGATCAAACACTATGAGTTATAACTCATGCTTTAATACATATATAAGTTTTCTTATCGATAACATGATATAATCTTAACCCATGTGATTACATGTGAATTAAATTTGGAATATTACAATAGATTCTGAACTCTGCAAATAAAGTCATAATATTAGATGAAATAAGACAATTATGGCTCAAATGAAAATGCCTGAATATAATCAATTTATATGTGATTATCAGCCAGGCGTAATTAAACTCAGGCCAGATCATCAGAATAATCCCGTTCTCAGAGTGTTGATACCAATAGGTCATTTTGTAATAGTTGTTGTAGGCTTTTCTATTGTACCTATTATTATATTCTTTTCTTTGCACATAATTATTCTTTCATCGTAGGAACCCTAGTCCATATTCAAGATTATATCATAGTCGTACATTGAAATAATAATTAGACCAGCTGAGCAATTTTGCCCTTCGATGTTGGTTGATACTATAGGCAGGTATTTCATCATAGTATCATGATTCAAATCCTTTGTTGGAACCTTTAATATTTTGGCACATTCTTCTGAGATAAAAGAATCTATAACTCTTGGATTAAAAAATAGGTGACTCGTAGTCCAGATATAGGGAGTGTACCTCTAATGACATCAACGTCATTGTGCGATGCCTCTGTTGTAGACTCAACTAGCCAATTTCCGCCTATTGCACCTACCTAGATCTGTCTTTCAGACTAGGTTGTCTTTGGCATAGTTGTCTGACTAACCACATTGAAAGCACATTCTATTCATGAGTGTACACTGGCTTAGATGGATGCAGCCATAGAAGTTCATGGGACCCTTCCTTGAGGGTTTTATTGGGCTTAGGTTGATTGTTTCCTTTGTTGTTGTGGTTGTGGGACCCTCGTTTGTTAGAATTGTTGAGCCCTCTATTAATATTATTATTGAGGCGAATTGTATGCCTATATGTTATTCGATAATTGTCATACCTCTATTCTTTCCCATATTGATGTTGTCTATGTCCTTGTGTATTATTATTGGACTTCGATTATCTTGGATTTTTTTATACTTCTCTCCATTAAAGTGGCCACCTAGCAGCATGATTCAGCGTGCGACGTTATCCACTGGAGTGTGTATTCTCATACTAGGTGACTTGCATAAAGTGTGCATAGAGAATGCCACGTTTAAGGGGGCGTGAACCTCTAAGACATAGGTCTATCATTTGCGTGTTACTCTTGAACACAAAAAAAGATGTCAAATGGAGTTTTAAAATTTATAATCTCTCTACACTATCGAAATGCGATCCACAAGCGTACGGTGCATCATTGTAGTGTTTGAGGTTCAATCCATAGGAAACAGTGTCTGCAAAATTTTTTGAAAAGTTTTTTTGTAATAAACTCAATGAGTAAAAGAATTGCCAAAAATGAACAAAGAAGGATAGCAATGTAAAGTAAAAGAAACTAATTAAATGTTTTTAGGGTATAAAAAGGAATAACACGGAGATGATGGTTGAATCTAGAAGAGTGAGGGACAATCAGAAACGTGTGCTGAAGACTTATGGGAAGTGCTTCTGCTACAGGACTTAAGGTCCTTTAGTTCAAAGTAAAATGGGTAAAACAACCGAATGCCCCTTCATGTGTGTATATAGATAACTGGATGGGTAAGACACTCGACTCCACTACAACACACTCGTGTCTGCGAAAAGCTTGTGTTGCACATGTAAAGGAGTTCATAAGATGGGTACAATCATCTCGCGTACGATACCCCAGGCTACATATCAAACTTCCTTTCTTTTGGACTTGAGTTAAGATTTCGTATATCCACTAAGTACCGAGCATTCAAAAGAAATACACTTAAGGAAACATGGCTACGATCCACTCACGCTCGCCTTAGTAAAATATGGACAATCCTTCCGAACAGAATGCAAGAGACTAGTGTATCACTGAGACTGTTCAGATGATTTGAAAGGGGAGAAAAGATGGATTCGGAAAACACGATTAAGGGTTGTTGAAAGTTCTTCAGAAATAACTCATTTGTCATCCGCTCTACTTGGGACGCCGATAACAAATGAGGATCAGAGATGTTCTCTCTCGAGCAGAACTTCCCAGAACTAGAAAGGAATCGAAAATAACAATGACAAGTGAAGAACACACGAACACCCTTCGAATCTGTCTAGGATGGTCCAGGATGGTCCAAGTGTATAGCTCAATGCGATCGTCTATTGCCGAAACTCGAAATACGCACCACCCTCTCAGGCCTCGGATTGGAAGATGTACGAGGTCTAAACCAAAATATGAAAAGTCATGTGAAATACTTTGGCTGTGTTTGGATGGAGATTTTTGCTCAGAACTTTGTAAAGTTATGGAAAACACACTTTCCAAGTTCTCATCGTCACCTGATGGAGGGCAGAACTTTTTGGGCAAAAGTTTTGCCCAAAAAGTTCTCAGCCGACTCAAGTAGTTCACACGACGCTCGAACTTCCCCACAGACATTTCTCTCTTTCTCTCTTTCTCTCATTCTCTCTGTCCCTCTTCCCTCTCCCTATCAAGTCCCCCCCATAGATCCACCGCTGCCTCCTCCTCCCCTCCTCCTCCCTCATTGGCCTTTGTTGATCGACCACGCCGAATGATTCTAGGGACCACGACTACACCCGAAGACCCTGACGCTAGGGATCAGCTGTTGGAGACCCTGACTCTCGTCTACCTCCCTCAAATTGACGGGAGCCTCATCGAGGTGAAATGGGTTGAAGGTCCCGGCCGAGGGGCCTGCAATCATGCCCCTCCACTGCATCCGACTCTTGGAGGAGGAAGCGAAGGCATTGTACGCAACATGGACCGTGTGCTGGCCGAGGAAGAGAAAAGGGTCTTTGGATCTTTGCTTTATTCTCCTCCTCCCTCCTTTTTTCATGACCACCACATTCCTGTCGTCGCTCCCATCCTTTTTGTTGCCTTCTCTACAACTCTTCATCTCCGTAGAGATGTAAAAATTGATAACAATATAGCTAGCAAGTATACTAGTCGCTCAAGTAATAAAGTGTAGTGAGTAGAGTGTCGAACTCACGAGAAATTATTTTACTTATTTATTAAATTCCAGAGGATAATAGGAGATGGCATACAATTTAGGGTAAAGGGGGTGTAGAAAATAAAATTTTAGAAAGATAAAATATAAAACTAATGATGTGTAGGTCCTTAGGATGATCTATAATGATCACAATAATCTGTAACTTTTGTAAAGTTGATTGTAATAATAAATTCGAATTCTGTCTTTAGATGGATTTGGAACACCAAAGATATGATCTCCTTAACTGGATAAATCAACAATCTTAAGACAATAATAAATTGAAAGTATTCCGCTCGGATCTATCCTCAGTTAAATTAAAATCAAGATGCTATGTGATGTAATTCCTAAACTACTTAATCGCCCACTTGAATCAATTGAGCAGACCACACAATATAATATTCCACATGGTTCTAGACTATGGCATACATTATTTCAACATAAAAGTTAACAATCAATTCAAACAAAAAATTAAGAATTGATTATACTGCCCTGTTAAAAATCAACCTAAAAATCATTTTAACAGAAATTCAAAAATTGTTCTTACACTAAAACTCTTGCAACTAAAATAGAAAGGTAAAATAAAATCTAATAATCCAAAGTTCTAAGATAGATAGAAAGAACATGAAAATCTAAAATATCATCCCAACAATATGTAGAATAAGGAGTAATCTTCAAAAAGAATGATGAATTGCTATACAATTCTCTCCCAATTGTAATGCGTAGAAGTCTTCTCCTTTATTCTTCAGAAGAGCTCCTTCATTCTTGGCTTGAAAGCTTTGGTTCCAGGCCTTAGCATGATTGTTTCTGGCTGCCAGACGTCCTTTTTAAAGAGGCTAAGGTTTTCATGCAATTTGAGAATTAATGGAAACATTTTCCTTGTAAAATAAGATAAATTTGGAGTCCTATTGATTACAAAATTTTTGCCTTGTAAAACTCCAAACTTTCTAGTCTAATTTGTTTCCATTTGATACCTAGGACATATGATAAGATTTTGAGTTCTTGTGCATTGAGAATTCTTCTGAAAATAGGTTTTCATGTCGAAAACTATGTCCGTCATGCCCCCTGACATGGTCGTCACACCTCAATTAGAGTATAAATCAGATTTGTCATCACGGGGCGTGAGAAGTGTTTCACGACCATGAATCAGGCTTTTCTATTTGAAATGTTCGACTTCTAGTAACTTTCGATCCATAACAAACAATTAACATCCCATGAAATTTCATTTAAGCCTAAGTAACCTTTTTGTGAGATTCGTTATTATTGTTTCACTGTCTATTATGAGATATGAACTTCCTCCAACCTTTCTGTCAGATCCGTGCAGGCTTTGTTATGGTATGTTACGTTCTTGTCTTCATACCACTTCATCTCATAATGGCCCGTTCACTCATCTTCACATCCCATGAGAATCATTGGAGGAGCCATGAAGCTTGTGTGATCCGTGAACTTCAACTTTAACGACCGTGACAAAAGCGTCATGACCCGTAAGTTTTTCTCAGTTGAATGCAAAGTCTCCTTAGTCCGTGAAATGCTACGAGGATGCATGAAAATCATCTTTCACGATCGTAAGAGGTATTTAATGGCCCGTGAAAACATTTTCTCTTAGAGGAACGGTTTTGTTACAGCTGTGAATGCCGATGTCGGGGCATGAAACTTAGTATTTTCACGATTGTTGAGAAGTATTTAACAGCCCGTGAAATCATTGTCTCTTCGGTGAGCGGTTCTGCCAAAGCCGTGAAAGCGAATAGTTGGAGAGTTAAATCACCTTTCACGGCATGTGAAGAGAAAGTAATGGCCCGTGAGATTCAAGAATTAATTTTTCAAAAATTGAATTGTCTCTGTTTTATGCGCTTATTCTTTTATTCCTTTCTTCCGTTGTTTAAGATCAATAATTCCTACAAAATACACCAACTAGATGAATACTTCAAAGAATTTAAAAAATAAATGTAAAAATAAATGCATGCTATGAAGAAATTTCACAAAATAAGCATAAATACAAGCTTAATTATATGTTGTAAAATGCATGCATCACACAACACCTCCTCTAAAGCTCTCCTCCTCTTCCCTTTCATCTCCCCGATGTCTGCTCTCCACCTCCGCTGTTCAGCTTCCTCCTTCGCCGCCACCGTCAGAACCTCTCTCCACTGCCGCCACACTCTTTCTTGCCGCTGCTCTGTCGAAGACGCTCTGCTACCGAAGCGCGTGTGGAGCCCTGTCTTGAGGAGTCAGTCGCTTGGCTCACTGCTTTTGTTCGGCGCCGTCGGTGGTCCAAGAGGATTCTCGAGTGCGGTGGATGGTCCACTGGCGGATTGGGAGGAGGGTGGACTTCGCGGCAGGGGGGAGACAAGTTCTTGTTGATGAGGATTTTGATCCAAATGCTCGACAGGACTTATTTATCTTGTCAATAAGTACCGAGAACATTCCTCAATCCAAACACAACCTTTAAGTCACATAGCCAAAGGAGAAAATTGCCAGATTAACGATTGTGGAATGCCAGGCATGACTCGTGACAAAGGCTGCATCCAAAATAGACATCGACTTCAAAAAACCTTCTTTGAAAGAATAAATATAGATATACAGTTCTGGCTTATCGTTGAGTTTACAACTTATCACTTATCACTCACATTATGCCCGTAAAAGTTAACACTATTGATATTTAGATAAGTGTTATCTATATTTCTTCATGTCATTGAAGTCAACAATGTAGACCTTTATAATTTTTGTCATCGTAACATTACATTACATTACTTCAGGGAATTTGAGCTTATGGGAGTTCTATCTATTTTGGTATCATATTATGGACCAACCTTTCTTCCTTGTGAGAAATTTTTTACGTGACCAATTTCTCATAAGAACTTACATGCACCTTATTGTCCTTAGCGACATGCACCTTGCTATTTCTTCATATGGTCAAGATCTTTCTAATAGAATGTGACAAAGGACTTCTTCCTCTTCTTAAGCTTCTTCGGCTTTGGAGACATCAGTTGACTTACTTACAAATCATATGGATAACTTGAGATGATGTAAGAGCAATAGCGTGCAATAATTGAAGTGTGTCAGGTATGTTATATTTTAATTGGTTAAATTCTTAAAATCATTTCATTCTCCTGCTATATATTATCAAATTTCTTCATTTGACAAATATTATATTTGTATAGAAGAAACTGTACATCCATACTCTATCTTGAAGTTATACTTGTCTTTATAATTTTTGTAACGTCCCCAAATTGACCAACGCCACATGACGAGAATCTATATGAAGGCGCTACAAATTACTACAACTTTGACCATTACTTGACCAAAACTCAATTAAAATTAGTGACATATCACTACAAGAGAATTGGCGATTAGCAACCCAAGACTAGAGACGCTAGGGAGGCACTATTACGTCTCCGTGATGAAGAGCGTCTCATTCGCGTCCAACTAGTGCCTAATCTTTGGGACGCTAGAAATTGGTGGCTACTAGCATCGTAATAGAGTCAAACGAAATGAAACGCTACTAGCGCCACGTGTTGACGCTATCTCGACGTTATTAAGACGCGTGGTTTTTAGCTGTGCGTAGAAGAAATGCATCGCTACATCGACGTGCAAGTGGCGCTATTATGAGGCGCTATTCCGACGCCCACGAGTCGCTAATGTAGGCACTATGAAGGCGCTGAAGTGATGCAAATATGATGATATATGCGTCGTCAATGAGACGCGAATATGGCGCTAAGAATGATATATTTAAATTAGCGTCGACTACCTTTGCGACGCGAATGAGACGCTATGAAGTCGCTACTTGCAAATTTTTTTACCCATACGAGCCTCATTTTTTTCCCCTTCCCACACCATACAATTATATAATGCATTGATATTCATCACAGGGAATATAAAAGCATCACAGGCATAATATTTAACATAACAATACGAAAAGTAATAAATCAAACTAATAAACTATATGTATATCTAAATCTATAAGTAACAAAAGCATAGTTTGTATTCATGGTTTGTTTCTATCCTAGGTTTGGGAGTTATTATTATCATTCTGGACGTTCGACCCAGACGTGCTCGGTCCATGACCTCGTGAAGATGGATTCTGAGTCGGGATCAATCCCTGAATCGCCTGCAATAGCGGAGTCAACTGCTATGACAACTGCTCCGACACCTGCCGTGATATCTGCTCTGATAATTACTGCGATAGCTGCTATGATACCTGCGACATATCAGGTGCAGCGGATGAGCTCGCAGCAAATGGACCGCTTGCATATCCTCCGATCCTCATAGGTATCTGAGCGGCTGTGCCGAAGTCACGCAAGTATTCCCTCGTGTCGTGCCGGTCACCTCCTCCCAAACAGCAGGGTCCTCTACGAAATAGAAAAATTATACAATCATATAATATATAAATTATATATCAAGAAACACAAATTAAAAACATGACAAAACTAACGAAGAAACATTACGTGGTGGCTGAGTACTCGGATCATCTCCATACTTTTCAGTCATTTTCGCATTATAATCATCCTATAAAATTTAAACATTGTGTATTTCAAAAATAGTACACTAACGTCAATAACCAAATGACCATGTTATGAGACTTACCAGAAGCCTACGAGCAGTGGGCGTGACTAGGTCGTTTGTCTTCCGGCTCTTATGCGTGACCTCATAGACCACATGAAAGTTTACGGGACCGCCTTCTTTCTCTTTCTATAATAAAGTTTCAAATTTGATAACACAAGTATAAGTCAAAAGTTTGATAAATTGAATTTATATGTGAATTACCATGCGCTGTCAATGCTCGTCAAATTGCATCGACCCCCTGTGTGGATGTGGGCCTCGGGCTTCGAAAGACGGTTAACTCTTGTCTTTTCTGACTTCCTTTGCCATCGTTCATCCATCTTTGTAAAATGCTTACACTTTCAAAAGCTATAATTTTAATAAAAATAATTTAAAAGTAAACTTACTTACCACTTCCTACATAAGGACTCCCAAACCGAGCGCCTAATATGCCTTGGGCATCTTTGTATGCCCTGCTCCAGAGTGAGGCCGGCGACGTGATGACCTTGCGAAACTTGTATAATCATTTTCGAAGGCGTTTCGCAGCGACCTCCTCAAAAGCTCTTCGGATCGTCCATAAACTAAGATCCGAATGAAACTAATATACCTCCTACAAATAGAACGTTAAAACTTAGTAATTTTAAAATAAATATAAATCAAATTATGTAACACAAATAGAAGATCGTACCATAAAGGCTCAAAAGATGTCATCCTGCACTTGAATTGGGACATCTTTCCAAGATCTTGCCCCTTTCGACAAGTAGGAAAGAATGAGACCACTGACCTCCCACACGGTACTAGCGGGTATGAAAGTGGTCCTGCCAATTACAAAGAAGAATTAATTTTCAATGGTAACCAAAATTATAACAAAATTTGTACAACTTATTTAACTTACGATCGAGCAATATTATTAACAGTGACCACCCCATTATCGTGTAACTCCTCTTCATCACTCGAAGAGAAATCATCATTCGGTACAGCTGGGGTAGGCTGTGAAGGTCCGACATCATATACGGGCCTTAATACATAATAAATCATTAGTGTCATACCAAATTAAAGTTATGATAATTCATAGATCTACAATAATGTTCTCACCTCAATTGATGTGTACCGCAACATGATCAGTGACAATCCGCTCGTCTGAATGAATTGAGTCAGGTGCTTGTGCTATCGGCGGCGTAGCAACTGATATTATTAAAAAATAATTAATATAATTAATTGAGAAATATCAATAACAATAAATATATCACCTGGCATAAGATGTCCGCCAACGCTAGAATGTGGTGAAGCGTCGGGTATTCTCATCGGTGGCGGTGGGGTAGCAATTGTCATCATAAGAAAGTAATAAAATTTGGGTCCTATTTAAAATTATGGAATATACAAAAAATAACATGGTGTGACGATCGTCGTCGTGCGATCGAGACGTCCCGACTATGTGTCCCGTCGACGATGGGGCAACTGTCACAAAAGAAAAATATTTAAAAATCTCTATCTCCTACTATGTATCGCCTACAATGTGTCACGTACCTGGAGTAACACGCGGAGCAGACCCACCAATGGATCACCTACTATGTGACGATCCGGCTACGTGCCCCGTCGACAGCAGAGGAACTGATATTATTTAAAATTGAATTTAATTATTATAATAAACTTTAAAAAAGAAATTGATAATAATTATATTACCTGGTGATTGTGATGACTGACTCATCTGTAGTGAAGGCCTGGAAGAGCGAGATGATCCAGATGCTCAACCCCTAGTAACCATGATTGAAAAAAAAGAAAGAAGCTTATCTTATTATCGATAACCATATATAACTTAAAAAAGAAGTAAAAAGCTTATGTCATTAGAATAACTATGAGATTCATTTGCTTTTTTCATATTCTGATTCATTTTCATCATCTTCATCATCGTTGCTATAATCTTGGTTCGAATCATCGTCAACGAAATTATCAAAGTTCACATCCAAGAGGTCATTTGAATTGAACTCTTCCATTAGCTCAACGTCATCGACCAATTGAAAATTCTCAACTCCATCGGCCACATCAATCGTCTCATTCATTCTATCTTCTTGATAGTAATCATCCATGGGCACATCATTGTGTACGGATGATGTTTCATTGTCATCTACCATTATTTCTGCCAAGAATAGTCTACTCCTCACCTTTCATGACGCCCACCATTCATCCTTGGTTCTTTTCGATGGATACTTAGTGTAGTATGTGCTTGTTCCAGCAATACGAATGGATCGTATGACTGAAGTCTCGACCGGGGGTTAATATTCACCAATTTAAACTTTTGATCGATCCAAACTCCTTTCTCTGGATCGAACCAACGACATTTTAGCACAACGACTTTGTTAGATTTTCCCAAATAAGACAATTCTAGGATGTCTTCTATAATACTGTAGTAATCAAAGTCGTTGTCCCCGTACATGCTTCCTAGAACACATATGCCGCTATTAATAGTTGAACGTTGTCGACTATATTCTTCTGTATGGAACCGATATCCATTAACTATGACGCCGCAGTAGCTAAGAACTTGTTTCTTCGGGCCATGACGGAGATCTTGTATTTTGTTCTCTATGACTGAGCCATTAATAACCTAAAAGAAAATTAACTAAAAACTTTATTAAAAGTTACGAACTTATAACAATTAAGAACAAGCGGAAACATTTCTCACTTCACATCTCAACCAATCGGCGAATCATAATCTCATTTTTTTTATCACCAAGAAAGTCGAAGTACATCCTTAATAAAATTTATGAGAACATGATCAAAAAGAGGTTCTAGAATTATGAAAAAAAATTCATCAAAAAGAGGTTCTAGTATTTAAGTTAACATGCATTAGTAACTAACTTAATAGCAATAGTTTCAACTAATTAAGTAGTATTTAACTTAACATGCAATAGTAACTAACTTAACAGCAAAACAATCAAGTAATTAAGTAGTATTTAACTTAACATACATTAGTTACTAACTTAACAACAATAGTTTCAAGTAATTAAGTAGTATTTAACTTACACGCATTAATAATTAACTTAACATTGTGGCAGGCTCGTACCTTCTTAACCGGAGAGGGATGGCGGCGGGCGGCAGGCAGCGGTGGAGGAAGGCGGTGGGCGACGGCCGATAGAGGAGCACAGTCAGCGGGCGGACGAAGCGGAGGAAGGAGGAGGCAGCGGTGGAGGCGGAGGTCGGCGCGGTGGAGGAGGCGGAGGGCAGCGAAGGAGGAGGAGGGCAGCGGCGGCGGAGGAGGAGGAGGCGAAATAGGCGGTGGAAGGCCGATGGAGGAGTAGGGGCGGAGGGCAGTGGAGGAGGCGGAGGCGGCGGTGGAGGGCGGCTGAGGGGAGCGGTGGAGGGCGACTGAGGGGCGCAGTGGAGGAGGCGGAGGGCGCGGTGGAGGAGGAGGCAAATGAGGCGGTGGAAGGCCGGCGGAGGAGGCAGAGGGCGGTGGAAGAGGCTGAGGCGGAAGTGGAGGGCGGCGGAGCGGCGCGGTGGAAGAGGCGGAGGGGCGCGATGGAGGAGGAGGCAGTGGAAGGCCGACATATATATGTAATCATGTAGTACATATATATAATATGGGTAATCATGTAGGAATACATATATATGTTGATAATACTAATATAATATTTAATTTATTTATTGATTAACATATAGTATATATAATATATAGGGTTTAGGGTTTAAATATAAAATAAATTGAGATATAAATATATATAACCTATATATAATTGCCAAGTAATCACATTGGCGTCTATATAGAACCGTTTAAACATGTGATGCCAGATAGCGTCTCTTTAGAGCCACAATGTGTGCGACGCGAGGTTGGCGTCGAGAGATGTTGATGCGAGAACGGCGCTTGGTTCTCCCGCGCATTTTAGCGTCTATTTCATGAATAGCTAAAAATACACTAATGAGACGCTATCGAGAGGCAAATAGCGTCTCATTATTGGGATGCAAAGTGCATGCCATCAAGGTGCTAGTGACGTCTATGTAGTGTCACCACTAGATGCGACACTACTTCGCGTCGCTAATCGTCAATTTTCTTGTAGTGCATCAGCAATGAAAGTGAAGAGGAAAAATAGAAATGTCATAATAGCGGAAGTCTAAAAGTAATACAAAGTCTCCGTAATAAATATGACATCTGAATTACATCAAGGTTCATAAGTGCGGATAGGAAAGAAAATAATAACTATGCCCCTTTTTGGTTCATGTGCTTTATTATCGTCTAAGCTTGGTCGCGGCACACAATCTCAATACCATCACTAAAACTAGCCCTGTGAAAATCAACACAGGGGAGGAGGTCCTACCATAAGCTATACAGCATAGCAGGAAATCAATATAATTATTCAATGCATAACAGATAAATAGGATTAGTCAAAATTAATAAGCACTTTATCAAGATCAGGTAGTGAGCATAACATCATTTGAGAGTAGATATCAATGAATAAAAGAGGGCAGAAATCTCATGATAACACATAATAATCTTAGAATCATGAAAGGATTCAGTTATCATACTGAATTAATAATCATACTTCATTTGCCACCATACTCATATCATTTGTACATTCTCCTTTTCCTTGAACTTTTCCTTAGCCTAAGTGACTTTAGGTGCCTTTAACTTTTGGGATTTTACGCTGAGCAAAATAATACAGCCTTGTGCAGCCATTGATTGATCAAGCCATGATTAAGGGAGCGACCCTTCAGTATAAGCATTTGGCATGGGCTGACCACCAACCATTTATCTTTTCATCTTTCTTTATTAATCACTTTACCAATTTGTCGTTCTTTCATTCTAAAGGAAGGATTGGATCACTGGAAGAGTAGATCAGTAAAAGTCTTTGAATTCAGTCATACAATTAACTAATCAGAAGGGAAAACAATTAATAATCATGTAAAAGTCTAGATTTAATAATAAGAAAAAGTAAAGTCAGACTCAAGGTTCGATCGACCGGTTTCTCCTGTTCGGTCGACCGATTAATTTATATCGGTCAATCGATATCTCTTGATTGATCAACCGATAATACTGGGTTCGTTCAATGGATTTTGGTCGGTCGGTCGACCGAGCTGTATACATGGACGAACTACGGCGTATCGGTCGATCGATCCCCTGTGATCGGTTGACCGGATGTCGTGTATCAGATTTCGAACAGGGCATCTAAACTTTGGGGGATTTCAATCCTAAATGAATCACCACTTCTAAGCAATCATCAACACAAGGAATTATTAACAAGGAACACATTCATATCAGAAACAAAAAAAGATCTAAAATCAAAGGCAAACAATCTGTTCTTTCTCTTTTCTTCATTCGATCAGGGGTCATATCACAGGATTTTCACAGCCATGATTCTGACTTAATTTTTTGTGTCTGATCCTGTCTTATTCAACAATTTTACCCACTTTGTTCTGCCACAAGACCACCTCTTCTGAACTGTTCATCACCTACCGAGGAAATCCGATCGACCACAGGGTGTGAGGGGACAATAGAGGGATCCAGAAATGAATGAGAGGAGGGGGCGAGCCATGCTATGGTAATTCTTACAACTTGTTTTACAACGCTGATTACCTTCCCCCAATGCGTTCGTGAGGTAAGATGTGAATACCAATGTCAAAGAGGAACAAAAGAGAGGATTGACTATTCTATTGGTGTGGAAGGTGAGAGAGAATCTTTAGTATTGATACCCCTATTAACTTTCCAGATTTGCCATTTAAATGCCTTAGTTGGCCGAATCCCCTTTTAACTCTATGTTGCTGGAGTTTTTGTCTCTTCACAACACAGCTGGCTATTGCTGTTAGGTTTTAAATTTTAAATCTTTTTTTCGGATGTTACATATTACCCCCTTAAAAAAAATTTGTCCTCGAATTTTATACTAAGTAGAGGGCTTACCGAACAGATGTGGGAATTCTTTGCGCATCTCTAACTCGAGCTCCCACATTGCTTCATTACCGTGATGGAAACGCCATGCTATTCTGACCATAGACACAACTTTATTCTTCTAATGTTGTACTTTATGTTCCATAATACATGTCGGGTACTCGGTGAAAGTCAAATCAGCAGCTAGATTTGGCTCCTCGATCTGTAAAACATTGGCGGCATCATACTTGTACTTCTTAAGCATGGATACATGAAATACATTATGCACTCTCCCATAGGAAGGGGTAGAGCCAATTTGCATGCTGCTTCGCCTACTAACTCTAGTACCTCGAAGGGTCCCACGTACCGAGGGCTAAGCTTTCCTCGTTTACTGAACCTCATGACTCCCTTCATGGGAGATACCTTTAGCAGAACTTGACCACTAGCCTGAAAAATTTGCTCCCGTCTTCCCTTATCAGCATATCTTTTCTGTTTGCCCTGTGCTATCTTCATTTTCTATTTGATCAGCTCCACTTTCTCAGCATATTCCACTGCCTCCTTCACTTTCTCTTTACTCATGATTTTTTCTTCCCCTACTTCACCCCAGTGAGCGGGTGAATGATAAGGTCTGCCATATAAAGCCTCGAAGGGCGCCATACCAATACTAGAATGGTAGCTGTTATTATAAGCAAATTCGATTAGATGAATATGCTCCTCCCAGTTACCTTGCCAATCTAGTGCGCATGCTCGCAGCATATCCTCTAATGTCTGAATAGTCCTCTCAGACTGCAACTCCTTATATGACAATCCTTCTTCTGAAATAAAGGCTTCAATCTTGTTATATGACAATCCTCCTTGATATGGAATGAGACGTGGCGAACTGTTTCAGGGATGTCCTGATGCAATTCCTCACTGGTCAACAACAAGTATTCATCCCTAGCAACATCTTTTGCTAAATCATGAACAAGATCATGCATGATAAATATCTCCTTTCTGGTATTTGCATGCTGCAAAAGAGATATTTGTACTAATTCATTAAAATAATCATTGCCAATGTCTTCAAGCATCCGGCTTCCACTTGACTGTAAGAAACCATGTGACATCCATTGTTTCACTATTGTTGCCTTGTGCAGCTGAGAATCTTTGGGGAACAATGACAAATACATAAAACACGGTCTCAATTCTATAGTCATACGATCATAGCTCAATTTCAAAGGAGGCAAAATACCATATTGGCTCTCATCTTGTTCCAATATCTCACTTTGTAATATTTCAATCCATGTTTCATCATCTTCAACTCTAAGAAGACTTGCAAGCACTCTCACAGCCAGTGGTATTCCTTTGCACTTCTTTACTATCTCCTTTGCAGTAGGAAACAAATTATTATGGGAATTTTGATAGCCTTCAAAGGCAATCTCTTCAAACAATGGTCAACAATCGTCAAATGGCAAACAACTTAGATAAATGGGTTCAGTTGTTTACTTAATTTTTATAATTATTTTGTAGGCAAGCCGAATTAAGGGATGGATTAATTCAGTCACGGCGTAGTTGAGATAAGGAGTAAAATCACAAGTGGATGACATTTGGTGGCCTTATCTGTTTTGGGCATAAAAGATAAATTGGAAAAATTGTTACTTATGTAATTATCAGCCGAAACCCACATCACAAAAACATTTTGGGTAAAACGGAATTATCTTTACCCCCAAGATCCCATCATATTGGCCGAGATGTTGTTATCACCTTCATTAGATAAAATTTACGCCTGACTTTGTTGGGGGTAAAAGAAATGTAGCTTGATTTATATGGGCGTAATCCATACATGGCCGAAACTTATTGGTCAACAATTGGAGTAATGACGTAAAGATAAGAAGATATCATCATTTTGAGCTTAATGAATTATCATTTTGGCCGAGATTTGAAGAAAGGAGTAAAGATAAGAGTTTATCATTTTGGGAGTAATGATTAGAAGAAGTTATCATTTTGGCCGAGATTTGAAGAGATCGTGATCAACTTTTATCCGGCAAATTTAATTCCAGCCGTATGATTTATGCCCATAATTAACATGAAGACTCGTTCGCACCGATAAATAAAGGACGAAACCATCAATCCAATTTGTGCCTTGAAGTTTGGTTTTCGTCCATGGCGTGTCTGAGCTCTGCAGGATTCGACCAAGAGAGAGAGATTTGATCGGATGGCTGATCCAGACGCTCCGACGACATCCGAGGATCCTGATTTTATTCTAGGTGTAATTCTTCCAATTATCAATTGTATTTTATTATTATCTCACTGAAATTCTAGGATGAACTCCATATTTTAATTATTTTTTAGGAGATTATTATTGAAGGGAAATTCTGTGAACCCTTGTTTTATTATTATTGAATTTCTTTTGATCAATTTCTAATTGTGTTTAGTGTTCTTGATTTAATTATTTAAATTTTTGAGTTAAGTAATTACCAATTTGTGGACTACTTAATTTCATATTTTATTTAGTTAAATTAAATAATTTATTGTGAAATTAAAAATTGATATATGTCTAATAACTAGTGTGTGGAGAATTAGATTTGTGTGGTCTGTTAATCTATACCAGTTTGTGGAGTGATTAATAGTCTAGAATTTTCATATTAATGCATCTTAAATTAATCTCATCTGCATGAATACCAGTTTGTAGGACTTCAGTTTTGATTAAATTTGAGATAGTTTGATTTGCCAGATTAAAAAGTAGAATTACCAATTTGTGTACTCTGTGATTTTAATTTTATAAATTAATAATTTGAAAAAATTCGTAATCCATCTTAAGAATTTTAATTTATCTTTTCTGGTTCACATTTTTATCCTTAATGCATTATTATCCTAAGACCAACTTCAGCACCATTATCTCATCTTATTATCCTATTTTCCTTATTTTATTTTATAATTACAAAACCCATTTTCAGAAATCCATGTTTTTTCTCTCTTATTAATTTATAAATTCATATATTGAATTAATAGAAATTATGGGAAAAAGTGATTGAGCATAGATTGAGAATGGAGACTAGTATTTCTGAGAGACAATTTGGGTTCATGCCAGGAAGATCCACTACAGAGGCGATTTATTTACTAAGGGGGATGATGGAGAAGTATCGAAGTAGGAGAAGAGACTTACATATGGCTTTTATTGACTTAGAGAAGGCGTATGATCGGGTACCAAGGGATGTACTTTGGAAAGCCTTGCAAAAGAAGAGGGTGAATGTTGCCTACATTAAGGTAATACAAGATATGTACGATGGTGCATTGACTAGGGTTAGGACACCCGGAGGTGAGACAAATGAATTTCCTATAGGAATTGGCCTACATCAAGGATCAGCTTTAAGCCCGTATCTATTTAACTTAGTTATCGATGCTATAACCGAGAGTATCACAGAGGAGGTACCTAAGTGCATGATATTTGCGGATGATATAGTACTTTTAGCGGATTCAAGAGAAGAGATTAATACAAAATTGGAAATATGGAGAAATACGTTGGAGTCAAAGGGTTTTTGTTTAAGTAGGAATAAAACAAAATATATGCATAGCAATTTCACAAATAAACAACTTAGAGACGATTTGAAAGTTAGGTTAGGGGAGGATATAATTCCTCAAGTGACAAAGTTTAAATATTTAGGATCAATTGTAAGACAAGATGGTGAGATTGATGACGATGTTAATCATAGAATTCAAGCTGGTTGGTGTAAGTGGAGGAAAGCCACTGGAGTTCTTTGTGATAGAAAAGTACCCAATAAAGTTAAAGGAAAATTCTATCGTACTGCTATAAGGCCAGCAGTGTTATATGGTAGTAAATGTTGGGCTATGAAGGGACAACATGAACGTAAAGTGGGGGTAGCCGAAATGAGGATGTTGAGATGGATGTGTGGTCATACAAGATTAGATAAGATTAGCAATGACCATATACGTGAACGAGTTGGAGTGGCTCCTATTAGTGAGAAAATGGTAGAGAATCGTTTGAGATGGTTTGGTCATGTTCAGAGAAGACCATTAGATGCGCCAGTAAGAAGAGTAGATCAAATAATCTGGAGTCCGATTAAAAGAGGGAGAGGGAGGCCAAGGCGGACACTTGGCGAACTAATAGAGCAAGATCTATTGGTGAATAATATATCGAAAGGTTTGGTTACTAATAGAGCGGAATGGCGTCGTATGATCCATGTAGCCGACCCCACCTAGTGGGATAAGGCTTTGTTGTTGTTGTTGTATATTGAATTAATAATATTCATTGTGGGTTCGACACTCTTACTCCTATTCTCTATATTACTTGAGTGACTAGTGCACTTGCTAGCGATTTTATTTTGCTACATCATTTTACGCATCAAGTTTTTGGCGCCGTTGCCTGGGAATATTTTATTAATTAAATTTTTTTTTATGAATTATTAGGAGGCATAAATAAATTGATAAATAATTTTCTATAATTTCTTCTTTTCTATAAATACGCATTATCGTAGTCTTTATTTTAATTATTTGTGTAAACAATCTAATATTTTTCTTTTGAAGATAAAGGTCACAAAATTTTAAATTTAAATTTGTTGACTTTCAGCTTTTCTGACGCCGATTGGATTTTTCGGATTACACCGTCGACTTATGGTTTTATGACCTCGATTTATTTTGTCGGCTTTACTGGTTTTACGGCCTCGCAATGTATCAATTCTGAGTTCTAAACTTTCAATCGTGCGGCCGCTATTTTCAACTTTTGTTCTGCGCTTAACGATCATCATATTTGATTCTAAATTTGGTTGATTTAATTAGCGGCCGTGAAGTAGTTTTTATTTTGTGGCCAAAAATTTTAATCTTCTGAATGTTTGATTTGAATTTTGGCCAATTTATTTGTGGTTTGTTCTTTATGCCTTATTTGGATCATGTTTCATTGGTTAATGTTCGATTTACGCCCGATATGAATTTTATTCTTTCTAGGCCATAATGATAGATTCGTCGACTTCTGTTATACATACTGATATATTTCTTTTCGGCCGTAATGTTCATTTGTCGCCTTAACAGTTGGATTCGTATTAATCGACTTTCAATTTGCTGATACAATTTTTGTTTGGCCGAGACGTGGATAGCTTTTTGTTTGGCGGTCAATAAAACAAATTGTCAACATCATTTTGGTTCTTGCGCCGAGGGTTTGTTTATAGGGATTTAATTAATTTTTACGCCCAGCAGTCAATATAATTTTCTTTCGGCCGAGATGATTAATTGTTAATATTTTTTTGCCGTGCTTACGCCTTATCAGATTTTGGGGATTATCTGATAGTATAAATTTATATAATTATTTTCGGATACGGTTTGAGGACTCTATCTTTGGAAATTTTACATCTCTTGCAATTAGTTTTCTTTAAACATTTTCGGTGTTATTTTTTATTCGTGAAATTTATTGAACTTATCTCATTTTGTCGAATTTCGGATAATTTATTATGAAAATTTCTCTTTATTCTGATCTGCATGGAATTTAATTTGAGTCAATCAATTCATATTGAAATTTTTTTCTTATTTTTGACTCATTTGTATATCACGAAAATAGTCAATGCCAACAAGTAAATCTTTATTGATTAATTGTGACTCTTTATCTGCATGTATTATATTTGTGTATATATATCTATTTTTTTCTATTATTATTTTTCTGACAATTAGTTGTTGTAGGTACTATTGAAGATCTAATCACAACTAATCCTAAAATCTTTTGATAGTTCCAGACATCGCATTAGGAGTTCAAATCCGCTTTTAGAATTTCATCGTGAAATTGAAAGAACTGCTCGCCGATTAAAAAGAAATATCAGAAGAATGGCTGAACAAGTACGCAATAATTAGAGACTAGAGCAACAAAATGAACTAGTTCCGCCACAAAATAATCGGTAGGAAGATGAAGAGGAACTCTCTATGAGAGAATTTGTCTCAGCCAGATATAGTGACCGGGAATCATGCATAGTACTGCCAGATATTAATGCAAATAATTTTGAGATTAATCCGGTAATTGTGAGGATGATACAAGCATCCCAATTTGGAGGACGATTTCATGAAGACTCTCACGATCACCTTGACAAATTTCTTACTACTCTGAGCACTTTTAGAAATAATAATGTTTCTAGTGAAATTATTCGTTTATTATTATCTCTACAATCCTTACGTGACAAAGCTTCTACGTGGTTTAAAACTTTGCCTGTAGGATCGATTCATTCATGGTTGGAGCTGGTAGAAAAGTTTGTTAAAAAATATTGCCCGCCACAAAAATAGGCAAATATCGAAGAGAGTTAAGGGCATTTGTTCAAGATGATAACGAGACATTATATGAAGCTTGGGAATGATATAAGGAGCTGTTAGCCAGAGTTCCTGATAATAGGATTCCAAAGTGGCAAGTGATGGAAGATTTCTACCATGGATTGCGAGCTGCAGATCAAGATAAGCTTGACCAATCAGCAAGAGGGATAGTGCTAGGATCTAAATGCCCATGTGAGATACAGGATATTATTGAAGCTGTAGCCCTCAAGTCAAGTCAAGAAAGGAGACCATCTCGCCGAACTCATGATGTACATGCTGCACAAGGAATACAATCTTCGGAAATAGTGGCTCAGCTGGAGTCACTTAATAAAAAATTCAAGCAAATGATGTCACTAATGGGAAATTCAAGCAATTATTTTCCTAAAGGTAACACTTCAGATTCAAATCAAATTGAAAATGCTAACTTTATTGTCAACCCATTTTTCAGGAACAACGATTATGGTTGGAGACACAATCCAAAGTTTGCCTATCATCAAAATCAAGGCCAACCTTATGATCCAACAAAAGATTATATACTGAAAAGGCAACCTGATGCTCCCCAATATCAATCATCAAAACACATGTAGAAGATGATGGCATAGATAATTGATACCATGCAATCGTTGCAAAAGGATATGGAGTCTAGAGCCACTAGTCAGGATGCATCAATTCAGAATTTGAAAAGACAATTAGGCCAGATGGCAACACAACTAACTGAATGTACACTGGGCTCTCTCCCAAGCAACACAAAGAAAAATTCAAGGGGAGAAGAGCAAAATAGGCCTTGATCTTCATCAGGACTAAGTCAAGTTGACGACTATAAATCAGAACTAATTTTTTTCTCTTTAGATTAGTCTTTTAATTAGGTGTTGATTAATAATTTAATTAGATAGAATTAGTTTGGGTGATATTTTTAATTTTATTTTTTATGGAGTCATCTGATTAATGTTTTATTTTGCGGAGAGAACTTCGGATAACTATTATTCATGACACATTATGACATTGGTGCTTTACGCATCAGAGTAGGCGACAACACGATGACATGCAAGGGCGTAAAATCCAACACTCGCTCATGATCACACATAGGGCAACAAAAGTTTACTACTTTCACTGTTGGGCGCCAAACTCATGTCGGGCATGACATGACAAGGCGACCTAGTTACCACCACTATTACGCCTTTCCTCCTTACGGCCGAGCACCACCTGGCACAGACATGAAATGACTCGTCAAGGCAACTATTATGCCCTGCCACCCTCGTAAATGACACCTATTCTTTTTACGGCCGAGCTGCCACACAAACACCATGCATGAGCTCGGACATGACAAGGCGAAACAGACAAATCACCTTGGAAATCGGCCGATCACTGCGCGCCCCAAATTCAATTGACTTGACCCTTCACTACGCGCCATCACACCGGAACAGGTATTACCCTCGAACTTTCATCTATAAAATCTTAACCCTTCTCGTGTTTTGCAGATAGAAGCACCGCCGCCCTCTTATGCCCGGACGAGAGCCGAAGTCTCACTACCTCTATTCATTATGCCCTCTTTGCATCGTGATGCCCCCCTGTTCCTTACGACCGCCAACACTATGGTCATCTCCTCAAGGGCAATATTCCACCACCATAGACCGGCCAAAGTTCTTCATCGACCTTTTTCTTACGACCAAGACTTCAGCCACCAATTTCATCGACGACAGCACTGCAGGTCACTCCCTCTCTTTGCCTTACGGCCGAGTCAACTCATACTTGAGCTCTTCATCGAATCACAGCGGACTCACTCATTGTTCTTCCTTACGGCCCAGATCCTCTCTTTGCCTTATAGCCAACTCACCTCCGACTTTGAGCTCTTCATCAAATACTACGGCCGAAACCTCAGCCGCCAAGCCCACCGAGCCGGCACCTTTCTTTGTTGATTTCTGTCCGAATCAAAATGAGGCGATTTGCTAATATATGGAGGGGACGCCGGGAATGATGACATCCAAATGCTCAGCCAGTCCCACAACCCTCACAACTAATCTCCTATCCCGGAGACTACTATTGGACTAAGTCGGAGTATCAAGCTCGATATGAACGGATGTCTGAGATGTGAATTCATGTCACCAGATTTTCGGATACCGAATTGCTCATGGAGTATAATTTACTCGCAGATATTCATCTATTATTTTCTCAAATTGGACTCTCTGACTTTGTGCATTCCTGGTGGCCAACTTATGAAGTACTAATTATGGAATTTCTCTCATCCTTGGAGGTCTTTAATTTAGATGGCAGAAATTATGATCAGCCCTGCATTTCATTCCAATTTTATGGGAGACCCTTTACCCTCACTCTAGGAGAGATTGATAATATTTATGGATTCCCTAACCATGGATCTCGTTTTGTACCTAATGATTTTGATGCCGAAACTTTTTGGAAATAGATAACAGATGAAGATCGATTGGTTTGGAACACTGCTAAAGATAGCTCAATTCAAAATCCTGTTCTGTGCTTCGTTCATCGCATGCTAAGCAACAGCTTAAGTGGGCACAGTGATAATGATGGTGCCATCTCAGAGGGAGAGTTATACCTCTCATCCACAGCATGCTCTACAGAACTCTTGTTAATGTGGGTGCCTTCATCATTCGTCGATTCCAGTGCCGCACTACTCATCGTGGCGGTAGTATTAATATGGGCGCCCTTCTCACACTTATTGCTCATCACTTACAACTTGACTTGGATGATCTCGAAGCTGTGCCAGGAAACACCCACCTCACTCGTAGGACCATTCATGCTATGGGTCTCATGAAGACCAACAACTCATGGATCCAAGTTTTTACTTTTAAAGTTTACAATCAGGAGGTGCCTTGATCAGATCAAGATGCTTTTACGTCAATGAATCCAAACAATTGGCTACTTTTTAAGCAGGTTGCGACTCCATTAATCTCACCTCTAGGACCATCTATCCCAGTTGCGACTCCATTGATCAGCCACACCAGGATGAAGCCTTCTCCTGTTTTGATTCTACCGATTATGCGGTAGCCCAACAGTACTTTCAACAGCCACAAGTCTTCCAAGCTGTATCACCGACAGCTTCCCGACATGAGGCATTTGCCCGTTCACCCTATATGTCGGTGCCTTCTCCGATTCCATCACCAGCACAAGAGAGCTCTTCAGATTCCTCGTTCATACCGGCCACTCCTTATGAGGAACGAGATCCAATGGAACTGTCTGCCCCTCTGCAAGAACCTGAGCCCACTTATTTGTCTCCACATGAGCAGACATATTACACACCTCCTCCTTAGTCCCAACCATCACAACCTGTGCTGAATCACTTTCTAGCACTAGAGCCCACTTTTACTTCATCCCCGGAGCAGCCTTACTATCCACCTCCGCCATCTCAACCTAACTATGCTTCCGTGCAAAATCTATGTGAATCTATGTATGATGAGCAGCTTCGTCAAGCAGGGGAGATACACGCTTTTATAGAAGAGCAACACCGACAGGCCCAAGAATTGACCACCCTTCGAGCAGACTTCACAGATATGCAGGAGCGTCAGGGCTGCTTTGAATCCCTCCGGAGTCAGCATGTTCGCATGACAAGGCACATCCACGACTATCATATGAGCCATGGACATCTCGGCTACCACCCACCTTCGCCGCCACACAGACAGTAAATCCGGTTGTATCTTTTTCCTTTTCTTTATTTTTTAATTATTTCCTTTTCCTTTTTATTGAGTCTGTATCTCTTTCCCTTGTTGGCCTAACACTGGGACAGTGTCTTGTTCAAGTTTGGGGGAGTTTGCATTTCATGCATTGCATTCTTGTTTATTTTTCTTTTCCTCTGTATGCATTTATCCAAAAAAATTGATAAATTGAAAAAATTCCCAAGAATACCATTGCATGCATTTATTTTTGCAACCATCTTACTAGCTTTCATATTATTGTTTTAATTATCTTTTAGTAAAAGTTCAAAGACTTGTTGTTAACTGATGAAATTTGAATGCTTTTCTTTCTTATTGGTTCTATTTCAGTATTAAACTTATGGACTATGTGCCTATGCTAAGTAGAATTATGAATGACTAGATGACAAAATCATCTTCATGCCTTTTTATTTTTCTGTCAAGTCTTGATAGTAAGTAGCCTTTTTATTGACCGTATTAAGTACTCCTTGAGCTTTTTTTAAAAAAAAGTGAAAATGGTGAAAAAAAATAAATAAAGTTATGTGTAGGTACAAAAGTGTTATCCAGAACCAAGGCGTTCGGGTAATTAGATCCGTAGGGGTTCATGCCTGATGACCTAAGGGCAACTACTCTAGGATCCGTCGATCAAAAATCCATTACAATGACCATCTTGTGAAATATGGAGAGCACAAGAGTACTGAATCATGGCTAAGTTCGAACTCTTCATTCAGAACCTTTGTTGTTCAGGCAGTAAACTCGAGGGGTGCCTTATCACCTGTTGCCCTAAGACCATCTGGTATGGGAGTTATCAGTCCAAAGTCCGTTACATGGACTTCCTTGTGCAATTCTCCTACTTGAAGATTAGAACTTTTAAAATGATTGAAAATCAAAGTGAAAAAAAAGAAAAAGAAACAAAAAGAGTATTAAGCTCAATTAGTACTTATGTGTTCAATATTAATGACATTATTTGACAGATAATTTGTTTTTCTACAAGGCTGAATTTAAGATTGTTTAAATTTGTGTAGCATTCAGAACCTCTATAAAGCTAAGTGCATGAAAAATAATGAGATGCTGAGTAGTAAGTGTATAGAAGAATTGTGTGAGAAAATTAGTCTGTTGATAATATGAGACTATGATGGAACTTTCTTGAGCTTTGCTTTGAATTTTTGCTTGAGGACAAGCAAGACTTTAAGCTTGGGGAAGTTTGATACATGCAAAATATAACATATTTTATATTATTATTTTTGTTAATTTTTCTATAATTTAATCATGGCATGCATAATTTTAGATCACTTTTAGTCGTAATTCTGGATTTACCGATTTTAATTATGAATTCTTTGAATATTTAAATTAAGAGGGAATTTACTTAATTTTTATAATTATTTTGTAGGCAAGACGAATTAAGGGATGGATTAATTCAGTCACGGCGTAGTTGAGATAAGGAGTAAAATCACAAGTGGATGACATTTGGTGGCCTTATCTATTTTGGGCGTAAAAGATAAATTGGAAAAATTGTTACTTATGGAATTATCGGCCGAAACTCACATCACAAAAACATTTTGGGCAAAACGGAATTATCTTTACCCCAAGATCTCATCATATTGGCCGAGATGTTGTTATCACCTTCATTAGATAAATTTTACATCTTACTTTGTTGGGGGTAAAATAAATGCAGCTTGATTTATATGGGCGTAATCCATACATGGCCGAGATTTGAAGAAAGGACTAAAGATAAGAGTTTATCATTTTAGGAGTAATGATTAGAAGAAGTTATTGTTTTGGCCGAGATTTGAAGAGACCGTGATCAACTTTTATACAGTGAATTTAATTCCAACCGTATGATTTACGCCCGTAATCAACATGAAGACTCGTTCGCACCTAAATAAAGGACAAAACTATCAATCCAATTCGTGCCTTGAAGTTTGGTTTTCATCCATGGCGTGTCTCAGCTCTGCATGCTTCGACCAAGAGAGAAAGATTTGATCGGACGGCTGATCCAAACGCTCCGACGACATCCGAGGATCCTAATTTTATTCTGTGTGTAATTCTTCCAATTATCAATTGTATTTTATTATTATCTCTCCGCATTTCTATGATGAACTTCATGTTTTAATTATTTTATATTTTTTATGAGATTATTATTGAAGGGAAATTCTATGAACCCTTGTTTTATTATTATTGAATTTCTTTTGATCAATGTTTAATTGTGTTTAGTGCTTTTGATTTTATTATTTAAATTATTGAGTTAAGTAATTAGCAATTTGTGGACTACTTAATTTTATATTTTATTTAGTTAAATTAAATGATTAATTGTGAAATTAAAAATTGACATAGGTCTAATAACTAGTGTGTGGAGAATTAGATCTGTGTGGTCTATTAATCTATACTAGTTTGTGGAGTGATTAATAGTCTAGGATTTTCATATTAATGCATCTTAAATTAATCTCATATGCATGAAAACCAGTTTGTAGGACTTCAATTTTGATTAAATTTGAGATAGTTTGATTTGCCAGATTAAAAAGCAAAATTACCATTTTGTGTACTCTGTGATTTTAATTTTGTAAATTAATAATTTGAAAAAATTCGTAATCTATCTTAAGAATTTTAATTTATCTTTTTTGGTTCACATTTTTAGCCTTAATGCACTACAAGAAAAACACTGATTATAGACGGCCCAAAATCGTCGGTAATATACTTTTCGATGGTTTTTTGGACGGAATCGATCCATCGGAAAAATGATCACCGCAAATTGGAAAAAAATCATCGAAAATATCGACGGTTCTAACCGTTCAAAAAGTCCCGGTCGACGGTTCTAACCATCCAAAAAGTCCCGGCGGTTCCAACTGTCAAAAGTTTTCGACGATTGAAACCATCCGAAAAGTCCGGCGGTTCGAACCGTCGAAAGTTTTTGATGGACGTGCAACCGTTGAAACTTTTGGCGATCAAAACCGCTGAAACTTTCGACGGTCGTCACAACCTGCTGAAACTTTCGGCAGTCACAAACCGTTGAAACTTTCGGCGATCGTTGCAATCGTCGATCTTTTGGCGGTCGTAACTGTCGCAAAGAATTTTTTAAAAATAAAAAAATTAGCAGCCGGATCGGGCCACGGCCAGATCCAGCCTCCCACGGCCAAATTCGGCCGCCCACGACCAAATCCGGCCGCTGGCTGCCAGATCCGGCAAGCAGCGGCCAGATCCGGCCGACAGCGGCCAGATTCTGGCTGGAGACAGAGAGAGAGAGGGGGGAGAGGTCGCCGGCGGGTCGTCGTCCGATAGGGAGAGGGTCGCCGGTCGAGAGAGGTCGCTGGCGAGTCGGGCCGGCAAAATAGGAGATGGAGAGAGAGGGGAGAGAGGGAAAGAAGTGGAGAATGGAGAGTGGGAAAGTAAAAATGCATACATATAGGTTAAAATGTTGGGAAGCGGGAAAACGAAAAAGGAGCAGAGGGAGAGTATTTTTAATTACAACCGGCCATGACCGTCAAAAAATTATTAAAGATATATATGAATGTAATATTTAATTATTTTTAAAGTTACCGAAGGTCGAAACCATCGAAAAGTATTTAATTATAATAATAAAATATTACTTACATATATATAATGTTTATTTTTTAGTTTAAAGATGGTCCGAACTGTCGGTAATATATTATATTATTATTTTTACTTATACTATATTATTTTTAAAGTTATCGATGGTCGAAACTATAAAAAATTAAATAAAATACTTATATAATATTTATTTTTTATTTTACCGATGGTTTGAACTGTCGCTAATTATTACTGACGGTCGGAATCGTCGCTAATTATATTAATAAAATACTCCTCATATTATATTATTATACCTTTACTCACGGTTACGACTATTGAAAATATTGACGTTCCTAATCGTCAAAAAATAAAATAATAATATAATAAATAAAATAATTTATTATTTTTATTTTCGACGGTTGTAACCGTCGGAAATTTTGTCGAAATTTTTTACGGATGGATATCCCTCGAAAATATCGACGTTCCTAATCATCGAAAAATAAAATAATAATATAACAAATTACATAATTTATTATTTTTATTTCCGACGATTGTAACCGTCAGAAATTCCGTCGGAATTTGCGAAGGATGGATATCCGCCAGAATTTGCGAAGGATGGATATTCATCGGAAATATCAACGTTCCTAATCATCGAAATATAAAATAATAATATAACAAATAAATTAATTTATTATTTTTATTTTTGACGAATGTAACCGTCAAAAATTCTATCGAAATTTGCGACGAATGGATATCCGTCGGAAATATCGACGTTCCTAATTGTCAAAAAGTAAAATAATAATATAAAAAATAAAATAATTTATTATTTTCATTTCCGACGATTACAATCATCGGAAATTTCGTCAAAATTTGCGACGGATGGATATTCGTTGAAAATATCGACGTTCCTAATCGTCAAAAAATAAAATAATAATATAATAAATAAAATAATTTATTATTTTCATTTCCGACAGTTGTAACCGTCGAAAATTCCATCGGAAACATTTCCGTCGCAAATTGCGACGAATTTCTATCCGTCAGAAATTGCCCGTTGAAAAATGGCAATTTTCTTGTAGTGATGCATTATTATCCTAAGACCAACTTCAACACCATTATCTTATCTTATTATCCTATTTTCCTTATTTTATTTTATAATTACAAAACCTATTTTAAGAAATCCATGTTTTTTGCTCTCTTATTAATTTATAAATTTAGATATTAAATAAATAATATTCCTCTTGGGTTCGACACTCTTACTCCTATTCTCTATATTACTTGAGCGACTAGTGCACTTTTTAGCGATTTTATTTTGCTACATCATTTTACGCATCAAATATCTAGAGGCTTCAATTTACCATATGGTCTCTGGTGCTCAATCTTCACCTGCTGACACACCAGACATCTTGACACATACTCAGCTATCTCCCTCTTCATGTCGGGCTACCAATAGCTGCGGTGTACATCTTTGTACATCTTGGTGCTTCCGGGGTGGATGACAAACTCAAACTTATGGCACTTGTGGCACTCATCCATTACTTCTCGTCGAATGATTGCATTTATGGGAACCCATAATTTGTCCCTATATCGGATTCCTTCGTCTGTTGATATCTGGTACTCAAGGTCTTATTTTTTAGCAACTATGATCCTATTTATCAGACCGGGCTTCATTTGATGCATCATCCATAGAGCCCCGCTATTGCCAAGTCTAGGGCACCATCTATCTCCTGTAGCATTTCGTAATCATGGTGTAAGCTAGTGAACCTTCCCTTTTCCTTCTCAGCGCCTCTACAACTGAATTTGCTTTACTAGGGTGGTAATTAATAGCAAATTTGTAATCCTTCAAGAGTTCTAACCAGCGGCGCTGCCTCATATTAAGGTCCTTCTGGTCAAAAATATATTTGAGACTCTTATGATCTGTGAAGATCTCGAAAGTCTCCCCGTACAGATAGTGCCTCCAAATCTTCAAAACAAAAACTACTACAGCTAACTCGAGGTCATGCGCGGAGTAGTTAACCTCATGCTTCTTCAATTATCGCGAAGCATAGGCCACTACTTTACCATGTTGCATTAGTACACATCCTAAGTCTGTTCCACATGCATCACTATAAACTACATATCCTCCGCTGCCCGCCGGTATGGCGAGGATAGGTACCGATGTCAGACGGTCCTTCGATGTTTGGAAGCTCTGTTCACATTTATCTGACCAAATAAACTTGTCAGCTTTCTTTGTAAGATTTGTGAGCGGTGCCGCAATTTTGGAGAAATCTCTGATGAACCTCCTGTATTAGCCTGCTAATCCAAGAAAACTGCGGATCTCGGATGCATTCTTCGGCCTTGCCCAGTTAGTCACTGGTTCTACTTTTGTAGGGTCCACTAAAATATCCTTTTTGGATACTATGTGTCCAAGAAACATGATCTCCTTTAACAAAAATTCGTACTTCGAGAGTTTGCCGTAAAGCTTGTGCTGTCATAGAGTCTCTAATTATTCTGAGATGGTCTCGGTGCTGCTCTGGGCTGGACGAATAGATGAGGATGTCATTCACAAACATGATGACGAACTGATCCAGGTGGGGCTGAAAAACCTTGTTCATCAGGTCCATAAACATTGCAGGAGCGTTTGTCAGTCCAAATGGCATCACTAAAAACTCATAATGATCATACATTGACCGGAACGCCGTATTCGGTACGTCTTCTCAGCAACCCTCAACTGATGGTAGCCACTCCCTAGGTCGATCTTGGAGAATAATGATGCCTTAGACAATTTGTCGAAGAGGTCGTCGATGCGGAGCAGAGGGTACTTGTTTTTCACTGTCACCTTGTTAAGCATCCTGTAATCAATGCAAAGCTGCATTAAGCCATCCTTCTTTTTGACAAACAATATCGGTGCTCCCCACGGTGAAACACTCGGTCGAATGAAGCCTTTATCTAGCAATTCTTGTATCTGCTTCTTCAGCTCTTGCATCTCGGCGGGTGCCATGCGATGCCTTGGAGATAGGTGGTGTTCTAGGTAGAAGCTCGATCTTGAAATCTATCTCGCGCCTCGGTGGTAGTCCTGAGGTATCTTCAGGAAAGACATCTAGGAACACACGCATCACATCTATCTGTTGTTGTTCGGTGACTGGTGCATCGATCTTGACCACACTTGCCAAATATCCACAACATCCCTTCTGGAGCAGCTTTTGTGCCTTCATTGCTGAGATAATAACCTTCTTGCTTTCTGATGGAGTACCTCTGATAATTGCCTTGGGCTTGTCCTGTGCGCCTATCGTGACCTTCTTCTGCTTACATTGTAGAGCTGCATCTTGATAAAAAAGCCAATCCATCCCAAGTATGACGTTTAGTCCGTGATAGTGAAATTTAGGTGTTGAGTGATAACTTGCTGATTTTTAAGTCAAAAGTCAATTTTTCCAATTTTTGTTTCAACTCCCTAACTCACTCTCTACCGCAGTGCACAGGTCAATTGTAGTAACCCTAAATGTCGTATCCACAGTGATTTGAAGTTCTAGACTATTTAAAAACAATTTAGACTAATCCTGTTTAAAGTGGCAAAAATAGATTTTTAAAGGAATGAAAACAAATTTTTCTATGAAATGCAGAACGATAACTTCTTTTGGGGTTTTGCGAATTTATCAAAACTGAATTATAAATGCTAATCTATAGACTAAAAAGGTTTAACTATCAATGAGGAAGGTTCTCCTAGGAGTTGGAGTTCATCTAAATTAATTATGGATGGATTGGATCAAGTTATCATTAGAAATTCAATTTTGATTTAACCGTTAATATAGCTGCTCTCACAGCTCAATTGGTCTTTAACTAAGCAACATATTATCATATAATTGTTAGTTAGGTTGAATCAGAAGAGGATCCTCA
The DNA here is from genome assembly GCA_030549335.1 of Pontederia crassipes. Classification (NCBI taxonomy): domain Eukaryota; kingdom Viridiplantae; phylum Streptophyta; class Magnoliopsida; order Commelinales; family Pontederiaceae; genus Pontederia; species Pontederia crassipes. The sequence continues at coordinate 44,087,281 of CM060197.1, read as the reverse complement.
CTGAAAATCAAGTTATCATTGGGCTCAAAAGAAAGTTCAATGTTGATTTTTTACAATTCAAGAAAATCTGCAGTGATAACTTGATGGATGCAACCACAAATTAATAAAATCACTTCAATTAGCTAAACAAGAATGAAATCTATCCAATATTAGTGCTTATGCTCCTTGGTTCATCTCTGAATTTCAAGGGGATTGGAATTCAACCTCTCGACTGCAAATTAAGAATGTAATCCACACAAAAACCAATTAATTGGAATTAAAAGGCATCAAATCTTTAATGGGAAATTCAGTGATTATCCAATGCTCCTTGGGCCATCTCTGACTCTCAAGAATGGCCTTAAAACTACCTCTCAGTAGTGGATTAAAATGAGGCTTAACAATGGAAATCAGAATTTAATTAAAATAAGAAAACAGAAATCAGCATTTCAGGAAAATCAGCAATATAGATTGATGGAATTCAGGCTTGCCAAATGCCTCTTGACCCATCTCTGGACTGCAAGAGATTTCTAGAGTACACCTCTCAGTGATTTGAATGAAATAGGGATTAACAATTGACAAGTCAGATTCCAAACAAAATCAGAAAATAGATTTCAGAATTAAAACTCAGAAATCAGATTTTGGAAAAGACAGATTTGAATCCTCAATTGTCAAACATCTTGATTCATTTCTGAATAAGATTAGAGAAAATATTAGCCTCTCAGCTATTCAATTAATTCAATCCTTAATGACAATCAGATCCAAAATCCCAGGAAATCAGATTTTGAAATTCAGGAATTTCAGATTCAAAATCAGACTTAAAGTAATGTTGAGAATAGATTTGAATCATGGAATGCCCAAATATTCATAACTTGTTTCTGAACAAGATTAGGATGAAGACCAACCTTTCAATTGCTCAATTAGTCAAGTCCAGAATGACAAGTAGATTCAAACAGTTCAGAAATTAGATAACTAGAAACCCCAGAAATCAGAATTTCAGAAATCAGAATTTTCAATCAATTTGGAATTCAGAACTTGACATTGTTTCCTAATTCATTTCTGAACTAGGGATAGATCAAATGATAACTTCTCAGTTATAGATTACAATAGGATCTACACAATGGCAAGAAATGAGCTGAATTCTGAAAATCAGAAATGATTTCAATGCAGGAAATTAATTCAATCCATATCCATCCATACTTAACCTAGATTACTACCATATCCTAGGAGAAATGGAGTTTAGCTCCTCATATTTACAAGACTTGACATCAAATGGAATGAGAAACAGATACAAATCATTGATGCTTGAAGACTCTCGGCCAGCAGCAGCAAGTCCAGCAGCAGTAGCCTTCAGCAGCAGCTCCTCCCTTCCTTGCTCAAACCCTCAATGTCCAGCCCCCTTTCCTCCTCCAGAAATTCCACATTTTATATGACTCCTCTTCACCCTTGTATAAGCATCAAATTGTTCTTTATCCTTTGATTTGAGCCACCTGTCCAGTCCTGGAAGAATCTGCCTCTGCAGCACCTTTTTGTGCAGCAAAAAGTAGATGGTCCCCCCTACTTTTTTCACTTTTTGGCGACCTTTCTCCCTGCTACAAATCCCCAAACAGCAAGCATCAAAGCCCTTGAATGGTGTTTTGAAAAATAAAGATCAAGATGATGATAGTTGCTAGCTCCGATATCAAATGGTATTAGGTGTTGTGCAGGAATGAAAACTTGTATCAAAATTAATCAATTAAGGGGCCCTGAATGATAACTTGTCATAAATCATGGAAATTATCCAAATGCAAGTGATTCAAAGCATTAGAAGCATCAAATGGACTAGAGTAACAAGTGAGTGCATTCAGAAATCAAATATGAATGAGATTACTAAGAAGTGATAACTTGGGTGCCCAAAAACGATGACTTATATGACTTAAAAACGATAACTTCTGATAACTTGAGTTGTGGTTATCCAAATGTGATGAAATTTGACCAGCAATGAGTTAGAACAATAATAAGATGATTGCTTAAGGTCCCTGTGAATAATTAATGATTTGTATGTCAAAATGACAGAATTGCCCTTTAACGAAAACTTGCCACTTGAAAAATGATAACTTGTTCAAATGGGCTTAAAACTTTGCACAAGTTGAGATGTGACTATCCAAATATGATTAATATATGATAATGATGGATTTAGAGCAAGAAAACCATTGAAAATTAGTTCATTCAAAATAATGATAACTTGACACTTAGGAATGATAACTTGTCCTCAAAATGATAACTTGGCATAGAATTTAAATATTAATGAATTTTGGCATTTCAGAACCTCTATGCACATGGAATTAAGTATGAAATGAGGAATATTAGTTATCACAATGTTTGCATTCCAAGTATAATTGGCCCAAAAATAGGCAAAAGTGGGATTCGATATGTATGAATTAAATCTAAAATGGTTTAGAAACATATAGTGATCAGCAAGTGATCAAACTCCCCCAAGCTTAGCCTTTTGCTTACCCTCAAGCAAAACATTCAGAAATTAAGGATGAATTTTAATTTACCATCCACAAATGTATAGAAAGATCAGCTGAATAAGACCTAAATGAGTTTCCCACTTGGCTAACATTCCATCCCATTCTTTCCAATCCCAAATTCTAGCTGAGGAGTCAGAAAGGTTAATGCAAATTTAAGCCATGATAGAAGTACAAACATTAACTGATTTGGATTGTAAGGATTGTCAACTTTACTAAAATGTTTGAAACATTAATCTCTTCATGAACAGACTTTTAATTTCTTTGCTTAAACATGTTTGAAAATCTGACTTTTATTCATGAGGATGCAATAAATAGGTTTGCACCTGATTTTTATTCATGCTGGTCACAGGATAAAAAAAATCCTGGCTTTATTCAGGAGAGGTTCCTTTTTGAAATTTTCACTCTCTTTATTCATGTATACATGCAATGCAAAATGCAACTTTTCATTTTCCTTTTTTCTTTCTTTTTCATTCTGTTCATGAAGTGAGCAATGGTTCAAACTCAAGTATAGGTTAGATCCTTAAATGCAAATAGTCAAGAATTCCTATTTAAGATGGCAGCAAGATCCTTGACTCATTTCTAGACATCTTCTACTTTCCAATTAATCCATGAATGTAGCTAGTGTTAATCCACAAAAAAGAAAAATTTTAGCTGAAAGTTCATTCAAATGCATCTGAATTCATAATGTCAATTAAAGCAAGAAGGCTAATGTCCAAGTTGGCCACTTGGTATTGGAGTGCACCCACTGTCATAATGAAGTATTCTACCCATTTCAGAGTTAAAATGAATTTAGAATTGAGTTGGGTCCAAAAAATGATAACCGAGTGATAACTAGTGATAACTTATGATAACTTGCAAAAATTTGCTGATAACCTGGTATGAATTATGATATGAACATTAAAATCAATTGAAAACATGGCGTAAAGGTTAGAAAAGCACCAGGTTTCCTCCCCCAAGCTTATTCTCAACACTGTCCCTAGTGTTGAAAATCAAAGGCAAGGGAGAGGGGTGGGTGGGATTGAAATGCATGAAATTGGGCACTTGAATTCTCTTGGCATTTCATCCAGCACCTTTTGGTGATCCAATCTTCATTAGTTGCAATTAATCCTGCAGAGAAACAAAGGATATTAGTGGAATGGCAGATTTGCAACTAATCAGATTTTTGAGTGCAGAATTTCTGAAATTCACTGAAATTGGGCTATAACAGATTGGGACAACGGATAAGAATGGTAATTCAGATAATGATATGATCAATGTAGCATAATGAAAAAGATATTATCAGTTATCATTAAGTTTTCAGTGAAGAAATCAAGATTAAGGGGTATGGGTACTCCCTGAATTTGAAACTTGTGAATTGAACCTGTTCCTCATCACTTATTCCTGCAAAAATAGAAATATTAGGTAGATAATGGCTTGGGTTACCTCCCAAGAAGTGCATTTCTTTAATGTCTTTGGCTAGACATTGTTACAATGAGAAATCAACTAGGTGATGGTGGCAAATCAGCTAGAATCAACTCCTCCTTTGCAGAATCCTTTGCTGTGGGATTGTAAAGCTTCAACCTCTGTCCATTCACCTTGAATACATCATCCTTGTCATTCAAAAGGTCCACAGCACCAAATGGATATACTTTGTGAATTTTGAATGGTCCACTCCACCTTGACTTCAACTTTCTTGGAAAAATCTTTAATCTTGAGTTGAAGAGTAATACAAGGTCTCCAACCTTGAAATCCCTTTTTAGAATCCTTCCATCATGCCATCTTTTAGTCCTTTCCTTGTAGAATTCTGAATTGTGGTAGGCATTTAGCCTAATTTCATCAATTTTCAAGAGCCTCTTTTGCCCACATGCACGCATATCATAATTGAGTGCCTTGACTGTCCAATATGTCTTATGCTTCAACTCAATTGGCAAATGGCAGGTTTTTCCATAAACAAGCTTGTAGGAAAAAGTACCAATTGGAGTCTTGTATGCTGTCCTATATGCTCAAAGAGCTTCATTCAACTTCAAACTCCAATCTTTTCTTGTCAATGAAACTGTTTTCTCCAATATGACCTTTACCTCCCTATTTGATACTTCTGCTCGGCCATTTGTTTGAGGGTGATATGAAGTGGAAACTTTGTGCCTCACTCCATACTTAATTAGGAGGTTCTCAAAACACCTTTCAATAAAGTGGCTACCCCCATCACTTATGACCATTCTAGGAATTCCAAACCTTGGAAAGATAACTTCCTTGAACAACTTGATTACTGCCCCTACAACTTGACATGATGCTTCTTCTCCCTGGTTTGTCCCAAGACTGCCCCTACAGCCTGGTCTGAAGCATCACACATGATTTCAAAAGGAAGAGTCCAAATAGGTGGCTGCACTATAGGGGCTGAGGTGAGAGCTTCCTTCAACTTCTTGAATGCCTTCATATACTCTTCATCAAAATGAAACTCAACATCTTTGGCCAGCAACTTGGTGAGGGGCCTGGTTATCATGGAGAAATCTTTAATAAACCTTCTGTAGAAGCTTGCATGCCCCAAAAAACTCCTAACTGCCTTGACACTTGTGGGTGGTGGTAGCCTTTCAATCACCTCAATTTTTGCCTTGTCCACTTCAATGCCTTTGCTTGAGACCACATGTCCTAAGACAACCCCTTCTTGGACCATAAAATGACACTTCTCCCAATTGAGAATCAAGTTGGATTCCCTACATCTTTGTAGCACCTTTGTCAAATTGTCTAGGCAAGCATCAAATGAGTCTCCATATACTGAAAAGTCATCCATGAAGACCTCCATAATTTCTTCAATGAAGTCTGAAAATATAGACATCATACACCTTTGGAAGGTGGCAGGAGCATTGCATAAGCCAAAGGGCATTCTCCTATAGGCAAAATCCCATATGGACAAGTGAATGTAGTCTTGTGTTGATCTTGAGGGTGAATTTGAATTTGCAGGAAACCTGAGTACCCATCAAGATAACAGAAATGTGAATGCCTAGCCAACCTCTCCAACATCTGATCAATAAATGGCAAAGGAAAATGGTCCTTTCTTGTGGCCTTGTTTAACTTCCTAAAGTCAATGCACATCCTCCAACCTGTAATGGTCCTTGTGGATATCAATTCATCAGAATCTGACTTCACCACTGTGATTCCTCCCTTCTTTGGCACCACCTGCACTGGACTAACCCATTCACTATCTGAAATGGAGTATATGATTCCTGCATTCAGCAACTTCAATACTTCTTTCTTTACCACTTCTTTCATGGTTGGGTTGAGTCTCCTTTGACATTCAATGGAGGGCTTGTAGCTGTCCTCCATAGGGATCCTATGCATGCAAATGGAGGGATTAATACCCTTGATGTCTTCAATTGAGTAGCCCATCACCTCCCTATACAGTTTCAACCTCTTCAGCAGTTCTTCAACCTGGCCCTGGGGTAAATTAGCATTAATGATAATAGAAAAAGTTGAACTCTCCCCCAAGAATTCATACTTCAGAGTGCTAGGGAGAGGCTTGAGTTCCAACTTGGAATTAGCTTGAACTGGATTGCCTTGGCATTCAGCAATGATAACCTGTTGTACCTCACCCTGAATTGCTGGATTTTCTACTAATTTTGTAGATTTCAGCACTGATTTGTATGCCATAGCCTCTGGATCTTCCAATTCCTTCAAATGGTTAAACATTAGACACTTTTGCAATGGATCTTCAATAGGAATTATAGCTGAAACTTGCTCCACCACTTGATCCAATTGCCCATCTTCAAAATCATTTTTTAGAAAACTTGGCCTACTGATAACTTGTGCCAAATTGAATTCAATCTTCTTCTCTCCAATTTGGAAGGTCAATCTCCCTTCCTTAACATTAATTACAGCCCCTGTAGTGGATAGAAAGGGCCTCCCAAGGAGAATGGGGGTGTTCACATCTTCATCCATATCCAATACAACAAAATCAACTGGAATATAGAATTTACCAACTTTGAGGGGTATGTCCTCAATAATCCCATGTGAATATTTGATGAATCTGTATGCCAACTGAAGGGACATATTTGTTGGCTTCAAATCTCCAACTTCAAGTTTCCTGCACAATGATAAGTGTATGACACTCACAGAAGCTCCCATGTCACACATGGCTCTTTGAATTTTCCTATTGCCTATCTCACATGGAATTGGGAAGCTTTCTAGATCCTTGAGCTTAGGAGGCAACTTATTTTGGATAATTGCAGAAGCCTCTTCAGTCAATGCTATAGTCTCGTGCTCCAACACTCCTCTTCTTGGTAAGAATTTCTTTGAGGAACTTTGCATATGATGGCATCTCCTGAATGGCTTCAACAAAAGGAACATTTATGTATAGCCTCTTCAGGATTTCCAAAAAATTTCCATATTGCTGGTCTTGTCTTACCTTGATTAGCTTTTGAGGGAAGGGTACTTTGTCAAAAACCCTTGTATTTGCTTCAATTTGAGGACCTGAATTCCTGATTTCCTTACTTGGCTGTTCACTTGGCTTTTCAACAACTCTTGAGTCTGAATTGGCTTGATTATCATCCACTTTCTTCATTGGTTCCTCTGCCATCTTTCCACACTTGAGCTGGATGGCCTTTGCTTGCTCCTTTGGATTCATCTCTGGCTGTCCAAGAAATAATAAAGGAGGTCTAGCTGAGGTGCTAGGTTGTTGAGCAACTTGGTTCTCAATGGTATCAAGTCTAGAATTCATTTTCAGAATTGCCTCCTCCTGATTGCCTTGCTTCTTCAGAATTTGTTGCAGCATCTCCTCTATTTTTGAAAATTGAGAAGGTTGAGTTGGTGGTGGTTGCTCAAAAGGAGGTCTTTGCACTTGAACACCTTGAGACTGATTTGGATATGGAAATTGTTGGTTTCTGGGCAAAATCCTTGGCTGCCAAGTAGGATTCTGCATGGGAGCTCCTTGATAGTTGTTGCCCTTATAAGGAAAGTATGTATGATTCCTGTTTTCTGGAGTGTAGAATTCAACAGGAGGTTTAATTCCATAATTTTCCACAACATTGATTTGATCCACTGTTTGCTCCACTTGTTGCATAATCAAATTGCAATTTTCTGACACACGGCCTTGATTCCCACATACACAGCACCTTATTTCAGGATTAGAGGCCCTATTGCCATTGGGAGTCAAGTTCAATATCTCCGAAGTCTTGTACAGCACCTCTTCAAATTGGGATGACAATTGGTTCACTGAATTATCCATAGGAGGCCTTCTGGTCCTATCATGTGTGAGGAAGTGATGGTTCCTTGCAATATTTTCTATCAGTTGGTAAGCCTCATCTATATTTTTGGATGCAAAGATACCTCCTGCTGTAGTGTCCAAGGCCACCTTGATAGGGTAGTTCAATCCGTTATGAAAATAGTTGACTAATTGCCACTTTTCAAATCCATGGTGGGGACATGCCCTTAGCAATCCTTGAAGCCTTTGCCAAGCCTCACAAATGTTTTCTTGGTCCAACTGATAGAACCTCACTATTTGATCCCTGAAGTTATCAGTTTTTGAAGGAGGAAAGAATTCTGAAAGGAACAATTGAACAATTGATTCCCAAGTGGCTACCTCTTCAGGATTCAATCCTTTATACCATGTCTTGACCTTGTCCTTGAGTGAGAAGGGAAACAATCTCATATATACTGCATTCATGGGGATATTATTGAAGTTCACAGTGCTGCATATCTCCTTGAAATTGTCCAAATGACATGCTGGATCTTCAGTCCCAAGTCCAGAAAATTGACTTTGCCTAATCATTGAAATCAAGACTGAATTAGCTTCAAAGTTTGTCACAGGTGCTAAGGCTCCTCCCCCTGGTTGATTCCTTGCATTGCTTGGTAAATAACAGTCCCTAAGAGTTCTAGGAGCTGCCATATTCTGATTCACACCTCTTTCCATTTCAGGGTTGTATGCCTCTTCCCCAAAAATCCTTCTTCTAGCCTCTTCTCTTTGGATTCTTCTTCTTCTGTTAAAGGCTCTCTCTGGTTCAGGTTCTGATAGGTATAGATCCTCTTGATGGTCCAAGTCCTACATAAAGAGATTCAGAAGTATCAAACTCAAGAAAGAAATGAAAACTAGACAAAAATGAAAAGTAAGAAATGATAACTTGCAAAAACTGAAAATTGGCCTAACAAATAAACTAAAAACTAATCTAAAACTAATCTAAACTATCTAAGTTAGCCTAATTGACCTCAAATCCCCGGCAACGGCGCCAAAAACTTGATAGTGGAATTTAGGTGTTGAGTGATAACTTGCTGATTTTTAAGTCAAAAGTCAATTTTTCCAATTTTTGTTTCAACTCCCTAACTCACTCTCTACTGCAGTGCACAGGTCAATTGTAGTAACCCTAAATGTCGTATCCACAGTGATTTGAAGTTCTAGACTACCTAAAAACAATTTAGACTAATCCTATTTAAAGTGGCAAAAATAGATTTTTAAAGGAATGAAAACAGATTTTTCTATGAAATGCAGAATGATAACTTCTTTTGGGGTTTTGGGAATTTATCAAAACTGAATTATAAATGCTAATCTATAGACTAAAAAGGTTTAACTATCAATGAGGAAGGTTCTCCTAGGAGTTGGGGTTCATCTAAATTAATTATGGATGGATTGGATCAAGTTATCATTAGAAATTCAATTTTGATTTAACCGTTAATATAGCTGCTCTCACAGCTCAATTGGTCTTTAACTAAGCAACGTATTATCATATAATTGTTAGTTAGGTTGAATCAGAAGAGGATCCTCACTGAAAATCAAGTTATCATTGGGCTCAAAAGAAAGTTCAATGCTGATTTTTTAAAATTCAAGAAAATCTGCAGTGATAACTTGATGGATGCAACCACAAATTAATAAAATCACTCCAATTAGCTATACAAGAAATCTATCCAATATTAGTGCTTATGCTCCTTGGTTCATCTCTGACTCTCAAGAATGGCCTTAAAACTACCTCTCAGTAGTGGATTAAAATGAGGCTTAACATTGGAAATCAGAATTTAATTAAAATAAGAAAATAGAAATCAGCATTTCAGGAAAATCAGCAATGTAGATTGATGGAATTCAGGCTTGCCAAATGCCTCTTGACCCATCTCTGGACTGCAAGAGATTTCTAGAGTACACCTCTCAGTGATTTGAATGAAATAGGGATTAACAATTGACAAGTCAGATTCCAAACAAAATCAGAAAATAGATTTCAGAATTAAAACTCAGAAATCAGATTTTAGAAAAGATAGATTTGAATCCTGAATTGTCAAATATCTTGATTCATTTCTGAATAAGATTAGGGCAAATATTAGCCTCTTAGCTATTCAATTAATCCAATCCTTAATGACAATTAGATCCAAAAGCTCAGGAAATCAGATTCTGAAATTCAGGAATTTCAGATTCAAAATCAGACTTAAAGTAATTTTGAGAATAGATTTGAATCATGGAATGCCCAAATATTCATAACTTGTTTCTGAACAAGATTAGGATGAAGACCAACCTTTCAATTGCTCAATTAGTCAAGTCCAGAATGACAAGTAGATTCAAACAGTTCAGAAATCAGATAACCAGAAAAACCCATAAATCAGAATTTTCAATCAATTTGGAATTCAGAACTTGACATTGTTTCCTAATTCATTTTTGAACTAGGGATAGATCAAATGATAAGTTCTCAGTTATAGATTACAATAGGATCTACACAATGGCAAGAAACAAACTGAATTCTGAAAATAAAAAATGATTTCAATGCAGGGAATTAATTCAATCCATATCCATCCATACTTAACCTAGATTACTACCCTACCCTAGGAGAAATGGGGTTTAGCTCCTCATATTTACAAGACTTGACATCAAATGGAATGAGAAACAGATACAAATCATTGATGCTTGAAGACTCTCGGCCAGTAGCAGCAAGTCCAGCATCAGCAGCCTTCAGCAGCAGCTCCTCCCTTCCTTGCTCCAAACCCTTGCTCAAACCCTCAATGTCCAGCCCCCTTTCCTCCTTCAGAAATTCCACCTTTTATATGACTCCTCTTCACCCTTGGATCAGCATCAAATTGTTCTTTATCCTTTGATTTGAGCCACCTGTCCAGTCCTGGAAGAATCTGCCTCTGCAGCACCTTTTTGTGCAGGATATAAAATTGACCTAATCAATGTCAGAACCCGGGCTGAATTCATCAGTCGTCATCTTCAAAAAATTCAAGTTAAATCCGGGCCAAGTTCGGGTTACACCCGGGCCGGGTCGGGTCGTCATCGAGTTGGGGCGGCTGTCGCGTCCGACTATTCTTGGTACGCAGAACTCGGTCCAGGTCGTCTTCAACCCGGGCCGGGTTCGTTCGGTTGCAAAGCTCGGCGAGAACGGCAATGGCGGATCCGGGCCGAGTTCCTACGAACTCGGTCCGACGAAGGACCTGCCCGGGCCAGGTTCGGTGAACTCTGGCCGGGTTCTTCTTATGTAGAAACTGCGCAGACGCGTAGTTCGCATTTCGTTCATCTTTTTCGGCGATGGCCGACACAATTCAACATCATAGAATGTCATGCATTAATCAGGAACTACCTAGAACATGCTTCAAGTCTAAATTCAGTATTCTATCACGAATCTATCCTAATTTCATACCTTGAAGTTTCTGTCCAAGAAACCGTTACTGCAGTCTTCTTCTTCCTCTTCCTCTTCCTCTGCCGGTCCCTCTTGGTTCAGGTGCACGTTCGTCGGTGTCCACGTCCTCCTGCACATCTCTTGTCGGCAGCGGCGGGTCAGGGACAAACCGCACAAACGATGGAGAAGGAACTAGGGTCGGCTTGCACAGGAAAAAGGGTCTAATTATTTCATTTTGACCCCATATATATAGGAGAGGAAATCTGATCCGAGTTCTGTTGGAAAAATAAATCCAACTATATTTTATTTCCTATTTATCTCCTCCTATTCGATTTTATCTTTCCTTTTATCTTTTTATTTTTCTTTTCTTTTATAATGCAGAATTCTCGAGCGTTACAAAAATACTCAGTATGTAGAGTCTAACCATAACAATAAATCAACAGTGCAAGCTAAATCAATAACAATATGCAACAATAAATAATATAGCACTGGATGAATCAATAGGATGAGAGCACAATGATCAATAAATCAATAGTCATAAGTGAATCTGGAAAGAGGTCAAAAGGTCAATCACTATTAATTAATAATAATCAATTATGCCTGATCAATATGGCACTATCCAATTTAACAATTCAATTCAATTATCAATATCGATGGTCATCGGTCAATAACAATTTTTCTATATCATTCAATGGACAGAGGCAAAGCCAATCATCTGAATGACCATGATTCAATTTAATTCAATTTCTATTTTATTCAATTCAATTTTTGAAGTTATTCAATTCAATAGGGAGTGCTCAATCAATTAAGAGAAACTCCATGTCTCTTTCATGTAGGACAGTGAGAGATCAAACCACGATAAGTCACTCTCCAATAATATGACTTACAATAGCTTTGTGATGGCGGAGGACCATGACCATCACGGACAGCCATAGGTCCCCTAAAGGATGACATCTTAAACCTCTGGTTACGCTATATGCTCCATACAATATTCATATCAATAACAATGTGGCCCAGGGGGCTTAGAGACAATCAGAGAGTATGGATACTCAGCAGTTTTCATCTTTTATCATGTTTACCTAATAGACCTATCTTTAACAATTTCAATTTAGGTTAAACAAGGACTCAATCAGGGGAAAACTGCTGGATCAGTATCGTAATGGATCACACGATCTAATAGAATAACGATGGCAATAGCCTCAATTCAAATCCAATAGATATGATGAGGTCAGATCGGTTAACAATATGATCAGGGATGATCAAGAATAATTTTCCATAATAACTATTCAATTATTCATAGTAAAATATCCAAGAATAGATTTTCTGCCCCCAAAACCTGGCCCGTGTCAGGTAGAACCCGGGCCGTGTTCGGAAATAACCAAAACCTTTCGGCTGAGTCAAACTCAAGCCGAGTTGGGTGTGAACTCGGGCCGGGTTGGCCAGTTCACGCCCATGCTAATAATTCAATCAAACACGGACCATGTTCGAAGAACACGGACCGTGTCATCGAAAAAACTCGGGCTGCGTCATTGCTGACCGATCTGTGTCCAATCCCAATTTCATATGCATCAACGTGGTTCAAGTTCGATTGAACCCGGGCCATGTTTACTAGAACTCGGGCCGTGTCAACCTCAACCCGGGCCGTGTCAGCCGAAACTCGGGTCGGGTTCGGTTGTCAACGAAAAATGTGTTTCGACATGATTTTTCGGTTATCATAACTGTCATACGATGTCCAAACTATGCATATGATATATCAATGGATTCTCGGTACAAAGGAGAAGAGAATAGAAATCCATGTCATGAAAAATTGATGACATAGGGATTCCCCCTACGTACCTAAAGTTGGCTGAAAAACCAACTTCAATTCTTTCTTAGGAAAATAGCACGAGCGCCAAACTTTGGCCGGCGATTACTCTCTCTCTACGTTCCAAAACTCGCGGCCACCACCTGAATGTTCTTCTCCTATATGCTGACTTCGAAACTAGCCATCGTGTACTCTTGGGAGTGTCTCGAATCACGTGCAATTAAAAGGAAAAGAGAGGCTCGTGGGTAGAATTTTGTTTGGCAGAAAGAGGGGTTTTCAACAACCCTTTAATTGCCTATTTATAGATGTAGGCTTGGGATTTCAATTCTATTAGGCCTTGGACTCTTTTAGAATTCATCTTAGCCATCCAACAACAATTTATCACCCCATAATTTCTAAAATTTAATTAAATTCGGAATTAATTATTTTCCTATCATAACAACTCAATTAAATCCAATCCCTTTCAAATTCTCTCTTATCTCTTTAACAATCCTTTCCAATTTTCCTTGAATTTTGGAATTAAATAATCCAGAATATTAACATTGAGATTTTCAGATCCAATAAATGAAAATAAATATCCTTTATTTATTTTCTAAAAATTTGGGTCATTACGTCATAACCTTCTTAAAAATAAATTCGTCCTTGAAATTGCTTAAGGGAAATTACATTAATCTATTTAAACAATTTTGAAAAATCCTTCCTCATTTCATCTTCGTCTCTATGATGTGTCCAAGCCACCTTTACCATTGGTACCATCTTATTCTTCAAATGCCGGGTCTAGTACTCCAATATCTTTATAGGTCATTCTGCGTATGTAAGTCCACCAATATCTTTATAGGTAGTTCTGCATATGTGAAGTCCACGTTCAAGTTTGGTTCTTCCATATTCACTATATTAGCATCATCATGCAGGTACTTGCACAACATTGACACGTGAAAGACGTTATGCACATGTCCATATGATGGTGGTAGCGCGCCAACCTGCAGGCTGCATCTCCAATCAATGCAAGTATCTCAAATGGACCAATATACCTAGGGCTCAGCTTGCCCTTTTTGTTGAATCTCATTACTCCTTTCATTAGAGAAACCTTCAGCATCACTTGATCTCCAACCTTGAAGATCTTCTCTCTTTGTTTCTTGTCAGCATAAATCTTTTGTCTTGTGAATTCTGCTTTCAACCTTTCTCTAACGAGATGAACCTTTTCAGCATCCTCCATGGTTTGCTTTAACACTTCCTCTGACAAGAATTGCCATCCTTCCACCTCACTCCAATAGATGGGGGAGCGACAAGGTCTTCCATACATGGCTGCAAAGGGTACCATACCAATGCTAGAGTGGTGGCTGTTGTTATATATGAATTCAATTAGTGGGAGATGAGTGTCCCAACTATCACTCCAGTCCAATGCAATGCTCGGAGCAAATCTTTTAATGTCTGTATGGTGCGCTCAAACTACTCGTATGTCTGAGAATGGAACGCTGTACTGAAATTTAATTTCGTTCCAAAAGCACTATGGATACTCTGCCAAAATTTTGTCGTAAATCGTGGATCTCTATTCGACACAATAGAGACTGGCACTCCATATAGTTGGAAAACCTCCTTAATATAAATGTCCATCAGACTTTCGATGGACTAGTTCCATTTGATAGGGATAAAGTGGGTCGCTTTGTTGAATCAATTCACCACTACCCATATCGCATCGTGGCCCTGTTGGGTTCTTAGAAGCCTTATAACAAAATCCATCGTTATCTTTTCTCATTTCCTTTAAGGGATTACAAGTTCCTACAGTACTTAATATGGCCTCTGATGCTCGACCTTCACTTGTTGGCATACGATGCACTTTGCAACGTACTCTACTATATCCTTCATATTGTTCCACTAGAAGTCCATTGAAAATACTTGTACATCTTCGTGCTTCCAGGATGAATGACGAATTCTGATTTGTTCACTTGTCTTCGTAATCCTTCATTATTAGGCACCCACAAACATTCCCTTTATCTGATCACTCCATCTGTGACTGAAAAGTCCGTAGGAATCTTTTCGCACAACTTGAGTAGGTGGTTGTACTCATTAACATTTGGTTGTACTTTCTCTCAATCATCAATAACAACTCTGATTGCATGTCTAGATGTGCCATAATTCGTACACCATCACTACTGTCACTGGACTGACTTGTATAATACAGTCAATCATGTTCCAGCAACTCACTCTCAAGCATGCGAGTGATCCTACTCACTTTTCCGCTGAGTGCATCAGCGATCGAGTTTGCCTTTCCCGAGTGGTAGTTGATGGCAAACTCGTAATCCTTTAGAAACTCTATCCATCTCCTCTGACGCATGTTCAGATCATGTTGGGAAAAGATATACTTCAGGCTTTTGTGATATGTGAAAATCTCTAACTCTTCATTGTAGAGGTAGTGTCTCCAAATATTGAGGGCGAAGACTACCGCTGCTAATTCGAGATCTTACATCGGGTAGTTCTTCTCGTGTTTCTTCAAATGCCTTGTTGCGTAGGCGATGACCCTTCCATGTTGCATCAAGACGCACCCCAAGTCGGTGCCACATGTGTCGCTATATATAACATAACCTCCTTGGCCTAAAGGTATGGCAAGAATAGGCGCCGTCGTCAATCTTTTCTTTAGCTCTTGGAAGCTAACTTCACACTTCCATGACCATTCATATTTGGCGCATTTCTTTGTGAGATTTGTCAGTGGCGATGTGATCTTGGAGAAATCATGTATAAATCTCCGGTAATATCCTACTAGCCAGAGGAAGCTCTTGATTTTCAATACATTCTTTGCGTGCTCCCAGTTGGCAATTGCTTCCACTTTGGCAGGATCCATCGATATTCCATCATTGCTGATGATATGCCCGAGAAACATTATCTCTTCCAACAAAAATTCGCAGTTAAAAAATTTGGCATACAAATTGTGCTCTCGTAGGGTCTAGCACAATTCGTAGATGCTGTTCGTGTTCCTCTGGGCTCGATGAATAAATCAGGATGTCATCGACGAAAATAATCATGAACTTGTCCAGATGTGGCCTGAACACTCGGTTCATCAAATTCATAAAGGCTGCTGGAGCATTGGTCAGTCCAAATGGCATCACTAGAAACTCGTAGTGGCCATATCTTGTCCTGAAGGTTGTCTTCGGCACATCTTCGTCAGCTATCCAAAGCTGATTAGCCACTTCTTGAGTCAATTTTTGAAAACACCTTCCTTGAAGACAATTGGTCGAACAAGTCATCGATTTTTTATAGTAGGTACTTATTCTTTGTTGTGACATTGATCAACATCCGATAGTCTATGCATAGTCGCATAGTTCCATCATTTTTCTTCATAAATAGTACCAGAGCGCCCCATGGAGAGATGCTCGGTCGGATGAATCCTTTATTCAATAGCTTTTGGATTTGGGTCTTCAATTCCAGCATCTCCGCCGGAGCCATTCTATATGGTGCCTTCGAGATGGGTGCAGTATCCGGCACCAAGTCAATGCGGAAGTTGATCTCCTCCCGTGGTGGTAGTCTTGAGACATCATTAGAAAAAACGTCCGAAAATTCTTTCACCACCCCAATACTATCTTGGTCTTAATCACACTTGCCAAGAATCTCCGGCATCCTTTTTTTGGTAGCTTATGGGCTTTAATAGCTGACACCAGAACCATGCCCTACTCTAGTGGCATGCCTCTGATGATGGTCTTAGGTTCTTCCGGTGCTCCGATCACGATCTTCTTTGCTCAGCAATGTAGGTAGGCGTAGTGGTAGGACAACCAGTCTATGCCCATCACCACGTTGTAATATTTGATCGGGATACTTCTTGCCTTCCACTTCGACTAACACCTTGGGAATTTATTTCTGGGTGACAATGGCCCCCAGAGGTGTGCCAATGTCGAGTGGGAATCCTATAGCTTGTGGCTTCATACTCAATAGTGGAGCAAATTGCTTCGAAATGAAGGAGTGCGTAGCTCTTGAATCAAATAATATATTTACATGAATGCCATCAATTTTAAGCGTACCTTGGATGGTGTCATTTGCTTTCTGTTCATCAGTAGGTCGCACGTTGTAGACTCGGCCTTGCACCATCTTCGATGGCCCATCATTGCACTTAGGAGGTGGTGCAATGCGCCTTGGCTCTTTGTATTCTTTGGCGAAGTGGCCCACCTTGCCACAGTTCATACATGCACCCATCTTCCGATAGCGCTCACCGAGATGGAATCGATGGCAAAAGTCGCAAGGCTTCTGCTGCTCTCTCCCTCAGGATAGGGTTTGCCCCTATTCCGATCATTGCGGCGACGGTTATCACATCTGCC
The DNA here is from genome assembly GCA_030549335.1 of Pontederia crassipes. NCBI lineage: Eukaryota > Viridiplantae > Streptophyta > Magnoliopsida > Commelinales > Pontederiaceae > Pontederia > Pontederia crassipes. The sequence goes on along the minus strand of CM060197.1, from coordinate 44,070,126 downwards.
TTCCTATCTGCGATCTCTATTGCGATTTTGACGTTGCGGCTGATTGCAGGTGCCTAGTGCTGCTGTTGGGCTCCTGCCTGGTCGCCATCCTCTAGATATATGGTGAACTCTTTCGTAAATTGGAGGGCTTAACTTTATCTCTGAGGCTGGGCTTTATGCCATCAACCCAGCGTCTGTTGCAGGGTTGAGTACTTTTCCATGTTCAGGAACTTGATCAGGTACTGCTTTATAGTCATGTTGCCCTGCTGCAATGTGAGGTTCTCCTTCTGCTTCTTGCCCCTTTCATAAGCAGGGACATACCTATCATTGAAGACATTCTTGAAGTTCTCCCAAGTTATGTGATCTTGACCTGAGAATGTTTTAGAGGCCTTCCACGGCTTCACCATTTAGCTTACGACTAGCGTAGATCAGCTTGCGGTCCTCGCCGCAATCCATCTCGAGGAAGATTTGCTCTACTTCCTTGATCCACCTTTCGGCGTCCTCGAAGTCACTCTTTTCATCGAACTAAGGGAGCTGCAACTTCAGGAACCTTTTTATGGTATCCTTATGATCCTCATCATATCCGTTCATCCGTGGGTCTTGGATTTGCTGCTCACCCGTCTGTGAGCCTTGGGCCTGGAGAGCTCGTTGCGATCCACTTATAGGGGGCCGTGGAATATGATTCGGAAAGGTCATATCAGCTGCTCCAACATAACAATAGTAATGCAATTCAATTAATATGAGCTCCATAATTCGTATATCAATTCAATACTTATTTGACCCTACTTGATGGCTGCAGTAGTTGCTCGTGACAATTGCAAATGGACTCAACTCTATCTATTAGAGATAACTAAGGAGTGCCTCTCCTTAGGCTCTGATACCTTTTGTAATGCTCCGAGATCCACGTGACTTTTACGTGCTCCGAGTCGTCCGGAAAATGTTATACAATTCTATATAAAACAATTTTGGAGAAAATAAACTCTATAAAATGCAAAATTAATAATAACAACATCTAAAAATTCATAATATCAAGAAGCTGAAAATGTCCATAACTCCACCATACTAAATATGCAGAAAATAAAAGCTAATCCAGTAATCTAGTAGGACTTAATCCTACACCAAGTGTAATAACTCTGTCATTGAGCTTGACCACCTGCATCACCATCTTCTACTATCTCACCTACATGAATCTAGATGCAGGGAAAATCCATTTGTATAAAACTACTCAGTATGTAGAGTCTAAGCATAACAATAAATCAATAGTGCTAACTAGATCAATAACAATATGGAATAATAAATAATATAGCACTAGATGAATCAATAGGATGAGAGCTCAATGATCAATAAATCAATACAGTCATAAGTGAAGTAGGAAAGAGGTCAAAAGGCCAATCAGTATCCATTAACAATTAACAATAATCAATTATGTCCGATCATTATGGTACTATCAAATTTAACAATTCAATTCAATTATCAATATTGATTGTCATCGGCCAATAACAATTTTTCTATACCATTCAATTCAATTCAACCATTCTATTCAATTCAATCTTTGAAGTTATTTAGTTTAATAAGGAGTGCTCAGTCAATTAAGAAAAACTCCATGTTTCTTTCATGTAGGCCATTGGGGGATCAAACTATGGCATGGCGCTGTCCAATAATAGCGCTAACAATAGCTTTGTGATGGAGGGGGACCATAGCCATCGCAGGACACCCATAGATTCTCTAAAGGATGATGTCTCAAATCTCTAGGTAAACTATTTGCCCCATACAATATCCATAACAATAAATGTGGCCCAGGGGGCTTAGAGACAATCAGAGAGCATGAAGACTCAACAGTTTTCATATTTTATCTGGTTTTACCCAATAGACCTATGTTTAACAATTTCAATTTAGTAGCGTAAGGGATCACATGATCTGATGGAATAACGATGACAATAATATCAAATCAAATCCAATAGATATGATGAGGTCAGATCGGTTAACAATATGGCAGGGATGATCAAGAATAATTTTTATAATAACTATTCAATTATCCATAGTAAAATATCCGAGAATATGTTTTCTGCCCCTAGAACCCGACCCGCATTGGATACAACCCGAGCCATGTTTGGAAACAACCAAAACCTTTCGGCTGAGTCAAATCCGAGCCGAGTTGGGTCTGAACTTGGGCCGGATTGGCCGGTTCACGACTGTGCCGATAACTTAATCAAACATGGATCGTGTCCGAAGAACACAGACCGTGTTGTCGTAAAAATTGGGCCGCAGACCCGGTCCGCGTTCAAGCCCAATTTCATACGCATCAATGCGGTCCGAGTTCGATTGATCCTGGATCGTGTTTACTAGAACTCGGGCCGTGTCGGCCTCATCCTGGGATGTGTCGGCTGAAACTTGATCCAGCTCGGTTGTCAATGGAAAATGTGTTTCGATATGATTTTCCGGCCATCATAACTATGTCATACGATGTCCAAACTATGCATATGATATATCAATGGATTCTCGGTACGAAGGAGAAGAGAATAGAGTTCCATGTCATGAAAAATAGATGACATAAGGATTTCCCCTATGTACCTAAATTGGTTGAAAAACCAACTGCAATTCCTTCTCTTGAAAATTGCACGAGTGCTGAACTTTGGCCGACGATTTCTCTCTGTCCACATTTCGAAACTCGTGGCCACCACCTAGATGTTCGTCTCCTATATGCCGGCTTCTGCGTACTCTCGATGGTGTCTCAGTTCGCATGCAATCGAGAGGAAAAGAAGGGCTCGTAGACAGAATTCTGTTTGACAGAAAGAGGGGTTTTCAGCTTGGGATTTTAATTGTATTAGGCCTTAGACTCTTTTAGAATCCATTTTAGCCACCCATCAACAATTTATCACCCCATAATTTCTCAGATTTAATTAAAGCTGGGATTAATTATTTTCCTATCATAACAACTCAATTAAATCGAATTCCTTTCAAATTTCCTCTTATATCTTTAACAATCCTTTCCAATTTTTCTTTAATTTCGGAATTAATTAATTCAAAATATTAACATTAGGATTTTCAGATCCAATACATTAAAATAAATATCCTTTATTTATTTTCTAAAAAGTTGGTCATTGTGGAAGTACTCTTGATAGCAACAGATTCCTTATTAGAAAATGAATATCATATACCATTTTTTATTTTAATCTCCCATCTTTAATTTCACTTATCAACATAAATAATTCTTTTTATATTTTAATTTAAAATAATCAACATGAAAATATCATGAATTGATTAATATGAATATTAATGCACAAAGGAATGAATATATATATTCTTAAAATTATTTTTCTTATCACGAGGTTAACATAAAAATATGGCACAGAAGTTGTGATTCAAAGAGAACTTAGTCATAAATTTTTCAAAAAAAATTCGGCATGACCTTTATTGCATACAGAGGATAGTGGCTCAAAATGGCAACATGTACATACAATGTATTAATGTTAAGATAGGAATGTACAACTATATACTTTGGTCTTAATGTTTTGCCGTCATGAAATGGTCTTAATGATTGACACACCCATTCGGAGTCGATCAAGCTCCGATGAAATAAATATCGCTACGAAGCGATTTTTGCATGATGTGCTATGATGTATGAATGCACATGCATTGGAATATAAGCTTAATATAAATTTAAAATTTATATCCAATTAAAACTTCATAAAATTTACATAAAGCTCATAAAATCCGTGGAAACACCATAAAGCCATAAGGTCAATCTTATCCATCAATAATGTAATATGAGTAATTTGCAAGTGAACCACATAGCACACAAACACCCATTTTCATATGATGCAAATTCATTCACATGAATCATAATCTATTTCAGAAAACATGTCTTGCCTCAATGTAAGACTATGAATAGCTACTAGGAGCTTACTTAATGTTATTATGTAAATCCACTCACCTCGAATTATGAGGTCCAAATTATCTCCTCACCATAATTTGAATGCCAACTAAGCATTTCAATCACCTAATCATCCATTTAAAATTTGTAAATGACCATTAGCATTCTAGTCACATACAACTAACATGCAACCTTATTTATAACTATACAATTCCTTTTATCATTAACACTTATGAAATATATATATATGTGTGTATGTGTGCGCGCGCGCGCGCGCGTGTGTGTATTTGTGTATCATCCCACTTATATTCGAAATAAAATTTATGATTCTATCTTCAAGTTTGTATGTATATATAAATTGAAAATAATTAAATGTTAAAATTATCTAAATACAAGTGTGTAAGAATGCTTCCAACTCCACATAAATTATACATTTCATTTATGGTTCACATAGCATGCTTATCTTTCCATTTAACTACTTGCCATGCACTATGCCATATGTCCCTTTTCCTTGTTTACCTTAATAACCCAGTTTAAATATTAAAGCATGTATAGTGATTTGGTTATACCTTACTTCATACATGTATCCTATTATGCTTTAATATAGATGTTAATTTATATGATAAACCGCGATTGCTACATTATATTAAGCTTTAAATATGTTAGTTTAAATATTAAGCTTTAATATAGATCTATATTAATTTATAATTAATATAGATGTGAAAACTAAGTATTCCGCTACAATAATTCCAGCAATTGCTACAGTGCCGTTATGAACTACTTGCATATACTTTTCTTTTTATACCACGAAAGAGAGAACCTTATAATTTTACCTATAACATTTGCCTAATTATTGACATGCTTAATTTTGTCTATTAATCAAACTTTACCCTTTAGCACAATAAAGTTAAATCTCATTTGTCATACATTCATTATAGTGTTTTTATATTTCTTTTTTTTAAGGTTACCATGCATAATCATAATATCAACAAAATATAAACTCAATTTAACTAAATTAAACACATCAGCATCCATAGTTAACCATTCCCTTCTACATTATCAAATGCACTTTAAAATCAAACAAACATTTCATCAAACACCTTACCTCCACACTAGATTAACGTAATCTTATTTATTGTAGCGTTTGTTCCTTCCACCATGAACCCGATAGTGATCATCCCCACCGCAGTTCAGCGTCCGATAATGGATTCCGACGATTTGTATGTGGAGTTCTATGTCGAATGGATTGTATTCGACAATGTCCAAAATGAAACAAAATAATCAACACAAAAGTCTAATAAAAATATAATTACATCTCAGTGATGATTAGCGCACGTGTTAGAGGATTACCAAATTCAGAATGAGGTCACCCTCATAAAAAAACAATTATAAATCCCTTGGAACTCATTTCGGTCATCCAACTTTGGATGACGATTTCTCTCTCCACAGGTCATGAAATGCTGCAAAATCAGTGCCAATCATTTCATCTCATGAATAGCTATGTGATGACATATAATTTGTGGGCCTTCGGAGGTCAGACGATGATGAACAACTAGGAGACAGCGACTGCAGCTTGGAACGACGTCTTCTCCTGCTTGTGTGTGTATAGGACGATAGGAGGGGGAGAAAGAGAGTAGCTGATGTTCTGCTACTGCCCACTTGCTATGGTAATCGGCTGGTTCTTGGAGGGTGTGAGTGTGAGTGAGGTGAGTGGGAGGTTAGGTGAAAGAAAAAGGATTTGGGGCTTAGCTTTTTTGTTAAAGTAGGCTTTTTTTTATACTTTGGGTTTAATATATCATAAATTGAGTCTGTTTTCTCTTCCACTTATTTTCTCTTCCATATCACCAATCGTAAGCAGCCGACTTTTTAAGTTTGTTTTTTATACTTTGGGTTTAATATATCATAAATTGACCTAGGCGAAATTCATAATCTTGTATTTTCTCTTCCATCTTAAATCATAAATTGATTAAACTCTCAACTTTAAAGTAACTACTGAAACAAATCCTCCTCCACCAACTATGATGAGATGATGTGTCGATTCAAGCTTATGATTGAGGATCGGATGACATCCCACTCCAATCGCTCTATCGATAAACTTTTAACCAACATATCATACATGATGTAATCTATGACTAGGTTCAAGTTTTTGATCTCCTTGATCGTGGTTTGATTACTATTGACTGCATATGACTGTATCATTAACTCGGCATACCCCAAGAATTAAAGGCACATAAGTCACCTTGATTTTCTAAGGATGAATTAAGATTAATAAAGCATGGATAAGTAAAGCAAACATGTTTCAAGATTTAAAAGTATTGATAAGTAAAGCAAGCATGTTTCAAGTATGAATAAGTAAAGCAAGTATGAATTCTAAGTCAAGTAAGTATCAGTACTTATGTCATGATTCTCAAGTTATGTCCATGATTCTATCAAGTATTACATGATTTTACTGAATGTTTGTTTATCTTTCATATTATGATTTATGATGATCTCATGCTTCCACTTTTCTGTCAAGATAAGTACTCAACCTTACTTTTGATTTCTCTATTCAAATTATGCATTGTGGTTCTCCAGTAGCCTATAAAGCTTACGGGAGGACCTCCTCCCCTGTGTCTGATTTCCACAAGACAGGTTAGTGGTGGTGTTGAGTTGGTGTGCGATGACGATGCTCGGGCGACTATAAAGCACATGAACAAATAGGGCTTATTTAGTTACTTATTTTTCCTTCAGCGGTTATGAACCTATGATGTAAACCTTATGATATTTATTTAGAGATGATGTAGCCATTTTTCTAGACTTTTGCAACTTATGTTATTTTTCTTTATTTTATTATTCTTTCATTGACGTCTCTCAGTTATTAACTGGGATATGTTCAATAAGATAGTCAAAGTCATAGCATTCGTAGCATCTCTCGGTCTTTTGACATGTGGTGTGGGTCGATTTGGAGGCGTTACAAGGATGGTCCTCTGCCCATCCTTCTCGATGTACCGCTTCTGGCTGCCATTGCACATGCCGCATAGAAGGAAGCACACCTCCCGGTAGTGGAGCAGAAGGGCTTGTTGGCGTCATCGAGGATGAGGGACTAGACATCCTTGAGGGTGCAGAGGGAGAAGGAGGGTGTTGGGGTGGGGGGGGTGGTAGCTGGGAGGCACATCAGTTGAGGATGACAGTGAACATAGAGGAGTTTCGATGGTGGAGCTTGACCTAGAGCGGCCATCGGCGATGTAAGAGGTGAACCGGTATGAATCCTAAGCCGTGCTCCCCTTTAGTGAACCATGCGCCCCTTTAGCGAACCGCGACTTCGTTTCCTTCGTGAACTGTGCAAAAATAAGACGCCTTTCGATTGCGAATCCGATGGTCATGTGGATGAACGGAGGATCATCCACCCCATGCAAGGGGGAGGATATACATTATATCTTTATTAATGTGCCCAACTATGTTTTGCATTCTTTTTTATCAATTAGAATTGAAACCAACCAACAAGTGTTGAGTTGGGCCATTCAAATTCGCCGGACATCAGCTTAGCTAGGGCTCGTCGATGTTCATGCCTCATGTGGAGCCCAATCTGAGGCATTGTGTCCCGATGTGCCATAAGCTTGATGGGCCGGAGAGCATGACGCGGTTGAGAAGCAAAGATAGCTTCGACTATACACCTATTTAGAACATTATTATGTCGACAAATTAATTATATTCAGCACACCCATACATTAGATGCTCCTCACACAAAATCAGAAAAAAAAATATCAAATCATAATTATTATTCATAATAAAAACAATTGTAATTTTGATATACTCGTCTTATATGTTTTCAACAAGGTTAGTATTTCTATTAATTCATACTAAATTAATGTTTCAAATAATAAATTAGGAGTTGCTGCAAAGCTTTCTAATAATATGATTGACTTATTGAAAAAATAAGAAGTAAAAGTAAAATTCAAAACTTAAAATGAATTAATAAGATAAAAAAATATTGTAGAGAGTGAGAGAATAATGTTAACTCAAAATAAAAAAGCACCACATAAAAGAAATTGGGGAGACAAATTAACTTGTCTCATTTAAATAGTAGATCATTTTTAGAAGCGTTCATCGGGTCAAATCGAGTGATCGGGTCGGTTCCGATGGGTTCGGATTGTGAAAATTTCAACCCGACCCATTTTTTTATTTTTTAAAAAATTAAATGATTTTTTCATTAATTTAAGACTTTTATATCATTCAAAAATTTAAAAATTACAAAATAAAGTATTTGAAATTTAGAAAATATATTTAGATATTTAAAATAATATTTTTGGTATTTAAAAATACTTTAATTTGCATTTAAAATAAAATATTAGGTGATTTTTTATATTATAAAATTAAAATTAAAAAAGAAAAAATGATGGTCGGATAACTCGATCACCCAATACGACCCGACCCAAGTTGGGTTGGATCAATTCGATCCAATCCGACACATGAACACCCCTAATCATTTTAGTAATCAAGAGGTTGAAACAGAAGTTAGGTTACTTTAAATTCTTATGGTACTTTCTCTCTCGCTCTTTTAAAAAAGTAAATACTTGATTAAGAGGTGATGTTAACAACGTTAGAGTACAAAAAGGTGGGGGATTCCCTAAGGACGAATATCCTCCCAAAATAGCTCAGCAGATGATCTTCTACCAAAAATTACTAAGGAATCTGCCTTTCAAATTAGTGTGATTGACTAATGTGATAACATAGGAAATTAGAGAGCATGAGAGAGACAATTTTGATGTCACTATAATATTATGAAGATACCAAGGGATGGATGCAGCTCATTTTTAATGTTATCAGCGATCTTCGAGTCCGTCTCCAAAATGATATCAAGGAGTACCAAACGACAACAATGGAAAAGACCATGGTGAATTGCCCAGAACTGGGCTTTCAAATCAAATTTCTCATGTAATGCTCATGCACAGACAAACTTTGTGTTAGTAGATCTAGCATGGTAGCTTTCCCCCTCCCCCAACCTCCGCGTACCCCACAAATTTGTGTTTAGTTTGAATTAAGGCAGAGGTTGGGGTAAGGCTCCCAACACCCCAAAGGTTGAGGTGCTAGGGAAGTTCCCTCTGACATAATAGGATTCAACTCATGATAGCTAGCCAAAACCTGAGACCAAACCACTACGATGTTTGTTGTGATGGAACTAGAATAAGCGTCATTTCGTAGTGCCAGATCCCCATAAAGTTAAGACAAAAAGTTTATGGAACGCAACACAAATGTTTGGGTCAAGAGACAAGTTTCCTTAATGAATCTAGTCCTCAACTAACCAAGAACTGATATAGTTAAAAGTAAAGTTTTTTTCAGATTTAACTAGGTGCCGTAGTTGCAAGGGAAAAAGGCATTCAAAAAATAGATGGGCATAAGTTTCAGCAATAGATTCATAGAGAACACAAAGAAATAATAGCAGGATTGAAACTAGAGAGCATGTAGTTTGTTGGGAGACGATTACGGGCTAGTTTTCACAAAAAAATATTTGAACTTTGGGAGATCTTTATTTTACAGATGATGTTCCAATTAGACCATCCACACAAGGTGGCGGCTCCAGAGGCTTGCTAATGAAGTTATAAACAGATTTTGCAATAGGAATGCTAGAAATTTAGTGCCCAAATCCAATGATCATCATAGGAAATGGCAAACAACTTAATTTAAAGAATCTTATCCATCAGGAAAGGAGCAAAATATTGTTCAATCAAACCAACATTCAAATAGAGTTTATAATGAGATCAACAACCGATGGAGAAAACACCAGAGAAGAGACATTTATATATGTTAGCATGAAACATATGGGAACATTAAAGAACCAGGGATCATTATAAGAATGAGTGCCAAGTCCATTTTCAATCTGCTTTCTTAGTCCATTTTCAATCTGCTTTCTTATAGCATTAAGTTCATGTAATAACAATTGCCATGACCAAGCAGATTTAGTGCAAAGAGAGGGGGTCTTGATCCAAGGGTGGGGGAGACCATATTTACTAATGACGAGAGTAAAGGAGTGGATTGATTTAGTATAGAAATAAGCCTCTTGTCCAGTAATGCATACTGCATAAGGTGTAAATTTCTAATTTCCAGCTCTCATTCTTCTTATCCAATTGAACGATATTCCAATTTATGAGTTGTATACCCCTTTTATAACCTGAGGAAGACCACAAAAAACTCCAAGGAGCTGATGAAATCAGAGGAAACATGAACAAACCCTAAGGAGTAAATAGGAATGAAATTCAAAGTGGCTTTAATTACGACAAATTTGCCTGCATGATTCAACGTGAATTTGGGATCCACGTGAAGCATACTATCGTGATTTTTTTATAAATCACATCTAAACTATCATAATTTTTTGCATCTAACTTCATAATATGAATTTATTTTTTATATCACTAAACTATCGTCACTTTTCCACTTTAATCTTTCCATCTACTTATGTTACATTTTCTGTTACATTTACTTTTTTTCATTTATGAAAAGACTAAATTATCTCTCATTTCATAATACATCAAATAATAAATATAAAAAAGAAAAAAAAGGAAAAAATATTTGACAACCGGTAGTCTAATATTAATAATTGTCTTCTTCGTTGGTAGTCAAACAATTTTCTTTTCTTTTAAATTTATTATTTGATGTATTTTGTGACGAAGGATAATTTAGTCTTTCCAAATAAATGAAAAAAATATAACAGAAGAGGACAGAAGGATTAAAGTGAAAAAAATTATCATAGTTTAAGAGTAAAAAAATAAGTTCATAATTTAGCATTACATGCGAAAAATTATGATAGTTTAGAGAGGTTTATGAAAATAATTCTAAAACAAAAGTAGGTAAGTGGATTCATCAGATACCCTAATTTATCTGTAATTTGTTCCTAGAGATCCACGAGGTTCACATCAGTTGAGCAAGGAATGTTCCTTAACTTGAATGCTCCTTAATCGGATGGAATTAAGTTCTGCCAAAGTGTGTTGAGACGACCTAATCAAAATTTTCAATTAAAATGAGGGCGCACAAAATGAAAAAAAAAACAAATGTAGTTCGTGCTATGACAATTGAGAAAAATAAAGGCCAAACTCTATTGAAAAATAACACTTCAACACTAGCTTTTTGTTAGATGTGGAATCATTACTTCATCCTCATGGCCTCATCCAAATGTGGTATTAAAATTGCTTCTTTTCCATGGAGTTAATATTTTTTGTCAAATTTCATGAGAAGTTATTTATGACATAAATATTTATCTAAAAAACAATAAAAAGAATTTTGAGCTCTAAAAGATGATTTTACTAGAGGAACTTGTAAAGAAGAACCATTTCTACCGACATATATTATTTCAAAAGAGCTCATGCAATTACTACAAGGATAATTTTTCACCACTGATCTTTTACAATACGACACTTTAGATAATTTTCATCGCAAGAGAGCTTCTTGCGAATATGGCACACTTATAATAAATCATACTTTGTTGTTAATTAATTAACTACGATGAAGGGTTGTGGTAGTAGGAATAAAATGACGTGAACGTCTGCAAGAAGGTGAGACTAAAGAGCACCACTGCAATGACCAAAGAGATGGATGCCCAGGGATTGCTGAAGTAGTCTCGTACCAACCTTGCGCCGTTCTCGTGCCAACTAGATCTACATTAATAGTCAACCTCCTTACGCTATGTAATATCATGTATAGAGTCATTGCCAAGTTACTAGCCCGTCGTATCAAACCCACACTTGATAGTCTAATTGATAAATGTCAATCTGCTTTCCTTCCGGGTAGATGAATATAGGATAACATTTTCCTTAGCCATGAGGTAACCCACTCAATGAACAAGGGGAGAGCTAAAACTATGATCATTAAGGCTGACATGAACAAGGCATTTGACAGAGTTAGTTGGGGTGGAATTAAAAATGTGCTCACTGGTATGAAATACCCTACACCTTTCATTAACTGGATTATGGCTTGTGTTGAATCTCCTCTCTTTTCCTATCATATTAATGGTACACTTCCATACTTCAATAGTCATTGTGGGGTGAGGCAAGGGGACCCCCCTTCCCCATATCTCTTTATCACTATTACTCAGGTGCTTACTACTCTAATGCACAATACTCTCAATTCTAGACAACTTATTCCTTTCACTCTCAAAGATTTCTCTTTAAGCCATATGTTATATGCTAATGATTTACTAATCACTGTTATGGCCAATCTCAAAAACTATAAATGTCTTAGGGACATTCTTCAATTATATCATCATCTCACCAATCAATCCATTAACCCTCTTAAGTCTGAAGTTTAACTCCCTAGATCCCTTAATAGCAGAAGGAAACATAAGATTTTACACCTCTTAGGAATTCAACAAGGCAAGCTGTAGGATCCCAAAGGGTACCAAGAGGGGGGGTGAATTGGTGTTTGACCAAAAATATCGATTTCATGAAATTCGTAACGGAAGCACAAAATCGATTCTTGAAACCTTTTAAAATAAAGCTTATAAACACAATATAAACGGGGAGAGAGAGAAAAAATCAAACACAAAGACACGACGATTGTTGACGAGGTTCGACTACACATTGACCTACGTCCCCATTCCGACTTCTCGACCTTGAGACCGTCGGAGATTTCATTAATCCCTTCCTTTGTTCCAAATGGGGCAAGGAAGAAAGTCCTTTACATCAACCATCTTTTCTTCGCTTCGAGAGGCAAGGCAACCTCTCCTCCTAGGAAGCTAATCTATTTCTCTCGCTCAAGATGTAAGATTTTGAACCTCTTTTACACATGAGCTCTCTTAGTTTTTTTTTAAACAAAAGTGTTTCTCTCTTTTACAATTTTGTGCTCATAAGAAGAGAAAAGAGAAACAATAGAAAGCTATAAAATAAAAACTTTAAGAAATGATCTCTCTTTGATAACTTGAAGTTTTCTTCAGTGAGTGAATGACTGCCTTTGCCTCTAGCTTTGGCACTCCTTTTATAGCCTTCATTATATGGAAAATTCATCCACAAATTGTTCCACAAATTTCTCCTTCAAATTTGATCGTTACTGTACATTTGACTCGGAGGCCGGTCGATCGCACTTCTGGACTGGTCGACCGGTCTATGTGACCGTTGAGCATTTTTTTCAGCTTCTGCGCTTGATCGATTGCCCGGTCCGTCGACCGATACATCGACCGGTACAGTCTCATAGTTTTGATTAGTAGCCGTTGAGCTGATCGGTCGACCGGTGTTTCGATCGGACTGTCGACCGGTGTAGTCTCAACGTTGTTCGGAGCAGGCTCAGTAGTTGTCGGTCGACCGGCTTCGTCTATTCGGTCGACCGACATCATCTCGACCGGCCTTCTTCGCGTCGACCGGCAGGTTGACCGACCTGCACTCTTTTGATCATAATTTACTGCACAGTTATCCAAATTAGATGAACTTGGAGTATATGGAAAGCTAACAGAATTCTCTACAATTCTTGATACAAACTCTGTCACACCACACTCTGTGACTAAGTTCTAATCCCATCTATTACCTTTCTTAATTATGTTTAACAATTCTATATATAAAATCAGCAAAACCTCCTCCCTTATTTATTTTATGTCATTTGCCAATACATACAAAAGATGCATATATATATATTCATCAAACTTTGAATAAACAGTTATAAGATATATCATTCACATATTATCATTATAATTTTTTTCCCACTAACCACCTCTCATATAACAACCCACAGGATCAAGTTTTGTACAACCTTACAAAAATCTCTCACAAACTTAATTACAACATCTAGGATTATCTATTACACGCATGTTTCAAAAATAAAAGTGAATGGGAAATAAAAGTGAAAGGAAAATAGCAACGCTCTGGCGGTTTGACCTCTTCTATAGGCATCAAACTAAGCTTCGAGTCATCTTAACTCGAGAACTTAGAATCATCTGAAAAATTCAACAAGGGTAATGTGAGCAACAATCATTTGCTCAATGAGTGGAATAAAAGTACAACATATGAGAACAATACGAGTGCATATAATATTTAAATAATCAGATTTTCCATGTGAGAAAATATTTAAAGCATAACTCATATCACATAAGTTTCCAAATCATATGAACTTTTACATAAATACAAATTATTCAAGATATCATCGTACTCACAGTTAAACTTCACACATGTGCCATTGCACATACTCATCATGGGTCAATACATATCCCTCTATGATCATGTGTCATACAGTTAAGCAGAGCTTCATAATCAAGAGTATTAGATATGAAGAGCAAATCATGGGTCAATACGTATCCCTCTATGATTGTGTGTCACATAGTTAAGCAGAGCTTCACAATCAAAAGTCTCATATACGCAGAGCAAATCATGAGTCAATACGTATCCCAATCATGATTCTCAGATACGCAGAGCAATCATGGGTCAATACGTGCATGCAGAGCAGTCCCCAAAGGGCAAAGACACCCGATATACGCCCCAAAGACTTCATGTATATCAAATGCGATCCCAAAGACCTTTTTCAAACATCATGACTAATGAACACATGAAGTTTAACAATATCAAAATACACATCATAATCAGATATCATGATCAAATAAAACTTATTTTTACTTTACAAGCATACAAGCATTGTTCTCTGAAAACATTTTTGTATAAGATGTTACTCCATCTCATATGAAATCTTTAAAATATATCATAAATATTTTTCATAGCTCAACATCCACCAAACTTATTTGATGGATAAGGCATGCCTTGAATTAGTCCCATATGCATAAGTCACGGGAGAGATGCTTGGTATATATAGGAGCATGACCTTGATTTTGTATGACGCGTTTTGATAAAACCGTACGGACTTAGGCCCAAAGCGGACTGATCACTTGCTGGTCACTATATGATTCTAACCCATTTTAGATGAAATTCATTCATATCGAGTCTCACTTTTGCCTATTTTTGGACCAATTATACTTGGAATGCAAACATTGTGATAACTAGTTGATATTCCACATTTCATACTTAATTCCATGTGCATAGAGGTTCTGAAATGCCAAAATCCATTAATATTTAAATTCTATGCCAAGTTATCATTTTGAGTACAATTTATCATTCCTAAGTGTCAAGTTATCATTATTTTGAATGAACTTATTTTCAATGGTTTTCTTGCCCTAAATCCATCATTATTATGTATAAATCATATTTGGATAGTCACATCTCAACTTGTGCAAAGTTTTAAGTCCATTTGAACAAGTTATCATTTTTCAAGTGCCAAGTTATCGTTAAAGGGCAATTCTATCATTTCGACATGAAAAACCATTAATTCTGCACAAGGACCTTAAGCAATCATCTTATTATTATTCTAACTCATTGCTGGTCAAATTTCATCACATTTGGATAATCAAAACTCAAGTTATGACAAGTTATCGTTTTTAAGTCATATAAGTTATCGTTTTTGGGGCACTCAAGTTATCACTTTTAGGAATCTCATTCATATTTGATTTCTGACCTCACTCACTTGTCACTCTAATCAATTTGATGCCTGAAATGCTTTGAACCACCCATATTAGGACATTTTCCAATATTTTCATAAAGTTATCATTCCGGGACCCTTAATTCATTAATTTTGATACAAGTTTTCATTCCTGCACAACACCTAATACCATTTGATATCTGAGCTAGCAACTATCATTATCCTAATCCTTATTTGTTAAAATACCATTCAAGGGCTTTGATGCTTGCTGTTTGGGGATTTGTAGCAGGGAGAAAGGTGGCCAAAAAGTGGAAAAAGTAGGGGGGGACCATCTACTTTTTCCTGCACCAAAAAGAAATCTGCAGCTGGAATTTCAGAGGGGTGGACAGGTGGCTGCAATCAGGAGGATTAGAACATTTAGATGCTGATCAAAGGGTGGAAAGGAGTGATATATAAGCTGGATTTTTCTGGAGGAGAGGGAAGGCTGGTCATTCAAGGGTTTGAAGGCAAGCAAGGCTGGATTGATTCTGGTGGAGGAGGTGTTGGCCAGGAAGCTTCAAAGAACCATGAATTGTATCTGTTTCTTATCCCATTTGATGTCAAATCTTGTAAATATGAGGAGCTAAACTCCATTTCTTCTAGGATAGGGTAGTAGTTTAGATTAGTTTTGGATGGATATGGACTGTTTTATAATTCCTGCACTGAATCAATTGCTGATTTTTAGATTTCAGAATTTTCTAATGTTAGTTCTTGCCATTGTTGGATCCTATTGTAATCTATAGCTGAGAAGTTATCATTTGATCTATCCCTGTTTAGAAATGGATTAGAAATCAATGTCAAGTTCTTTATTCCAATTTAATTGAAGTGCTGATTTCTGAATTTTAGATTTCTGGTTTCTGTTTTTCTGAATTTCCTGAACCAGAATTCCTGGACCTTTGAATCTGTTTGCCATTGTGGATTTGATTAATAGAGCAACTAGAAGGTTGATATTGTCCCAAATCTTGATCAGAAATGAATCAAGATTGTTTGGCATTCTATATGATTCAAATCTGTTTATTGTTCATAATCTGATTTTTAAAAATTGAATTCTGATTTCCTGATTCCTGAATTTTCTGATTTCTGTGGATATCAGAATCTGTTCTTCATTTCTAACTTGGTTAATTGAGTCCTTGGGATGTTGGTATTGTCCCTATCTTATTCAGAAATGAATCAAGATTGTTTGGGCAATCATTTGACTCAAAACTAGAATTTTCCATTGATTTTTGAATAGAAATCAGAATTCTAATTTTTCTGATTCCTAATTGGAATCTGATTTTATCAATTGAGTCCCCTGAATCATTCTCTTCACTGATAAGTGAACTTTAGAGATGTCTTGTAATCCAAAGATGGGTCAAGAATCAATTGGTAAGTCAGGTTTCCATTGGTTTAAAATTCTGATTTCTAAATTACTGAGTTGCTGATTTTTTTTGGTTTCCTGAATTCCTGAAGTCTGAAAATATAATTTCTTGGGCTTTGGATCTGATTGTCATCAAGGATCTGAGTTCTTGGGATGTTGCTATTGTCCCTATCTTGTTCAGAAATGAATCAAGATTATTTGGACAATCATTTGACTCAAATCAGATTTTTTTTCCACTGATTTCTAATTCTGATTTTCTGGTTATCTGATTTCTGAACTGTTTGAACCTATTTGACATTCTAAACTTAATTAATAAATGAGCAATTGGAAGGTTGGTCTTCATCCTAATCTTGTTCAGAATTGAGTTATGAATATTTGGGCATTCCATGATTCAAATCTATTCTCAACATTACCTTAAGTTTGATTTGGAACCTAAAATTCCTGAATTTCAGAATCTGGTTTTCTGAATTTAAAAATTTGATTTCTTGGGCTTTTGAATCTGATTGTCATCAATGATTGGATAATTGAATAGTTGAGAGGCTAATATATGCCATGATCTTATTCAGAAATGAATCAAGATCATTGACAATTTAGAATTCAAATCTGATTTTTTTTTCCAAAATCTGATTTCTTAGTTTGATTCTAAATTCTATTTTCTGATTGTTTGGAATCTGATTTGCCAATTGTTAATCCTTATTTTATTCAAATCACTGAGAGGTGTACTCTAGGAATCTCTTGTAATCCAGAGATGGGTCAAGGGGCATTTGGCAAATTTGAATTCCATCAATCCACATTGCTGATTTTTTTTCAGAAATGTTGATTTCTGTTTTCTCATTTTTCTAACTTCTGATTTCCATTGTCAACCCTCATATTAATCCACTACTGAGAGGTAGTCTTAAGGGCTTCTTTGAGATCCAGAAATGGGCCAAGGAGCAATGGGAATTATGAACTCATGTGGCCATATGTTTGCATTTCCAATTGAGTGTGTTTGTGTGGATTTCAATTTATTTTGCAACCGAGAGGTTGATTTTGAATCTCCCTTGAATTCAGAGATGAAACATGGAACACAAGCACCATTATTGAGTATATTTTATCTTGTTTTTGTTGATTGGAATGATTCCATCTTTTTATGATTGCAAATGCAAGTTATCATTCCAAACTTCCTAGAATTGCAAAAAATCAGCATTGAATCTTTCTTTTGAGCCCAATGATAACTTGATTTTCAGTGAGGACTCTCTTTTGATTCAACCTAGCTAACAATTATATAATCATATATTGCTTAGTTAGAGGCCAATTGAGCTGTGGGAACAGCCATTTTCAAGTTGAATCAAAAGTTGGACATTTAATGATAACTTGTTTCATTTCATCCTTAATTAATTTAGATGAACCCCAAATCCTAGAAGAACCTTCCTCATAGATAGTTAAACCTTTTTAGAATTCATTCTAGCATTTATAATTCAGTTTTGATAAATTTCCAAAACCCAAAAATCTGTTATCATTTCACTTTCCATAAAAAAAATCTGTTTTCACTTCCCTTTGAAAATCTATTTTTAGCCATTAAAGTAGAACTAATTTAGATTGTTTTAGGGTGCCTTAGACTTCAAATTCTTGTGGATACGACAACCTGAGTCTACTATAACTTACCTGTGCACTTGCAGCTAGTGAGTTGGGAGACCAAAAAAAAATGAAAAATTGACATTTTCTTTAATTTCAGCAAGTTATCACTACTCAATCCCAAATATCACTATCAAGTTTTTTGGCGCCGTTGCCGGGGATTTGAGGTCAATTAGGCTAACTTAGATAGTTTAGATTAGTTTTTAGTTTATTTGTTAGGCTAATTTTCAGTTTTTGCAAGTTATCATTTCTTACTTTTCATTTTTGTCTAGTTTTCATTTCTTTCTTGAATTTGATACTTTTGAATCTCTTTATGCAGGACTTGGACTATCAAGAGGAACATTACCAATCAGATCCTGAACCTGAAAGAAGATTTTTAAGAAGAAGGAGATTGCAAAGGCTTGAGGCAAGGAGAAGGATATTTGAAGAAGAAGAGGAAGAAGCATACAACCCTGAATTTGAAAGAGTTATGAATCAAAATATGGCAGCTCCTAGAACTCTTAAGGACTGCTATTCACCAAGCAATGCAAGGAATCAACAAGGGGGAGGAGCCTTAGCACCTGTGGCAAATTTTGAAGTTAATCCAGCCTTGATTTCTATGATTAGGCAAAGTCAGTTTTCTGGACTTGGGACTGAAGATCCAGTATGTCATTTGGACAATTTCAAGGAGATATGCAACACTGTGAACTTCAATAATATCCCTATGAATGCAGTGTATATGAGATTATTTCCCTTCTCACTCAAGGACAAGGCCAAGATATGGTTTAAAGGATTGAATCCTGAAGAGGTAGCCACTTGGGAATCAATTGTTCAATTGTTCCTTTCAGAATTCTTTCCTCCTTCAAAAGCTGATAACTTCAGGGATCAAATAGTGAGGTTCTATCAGTTGGACCAAGAAAATATTTGTGAGGCATGGCAAAGGCTTCAAGGATTATTAAGGGCATGTCCCCATCATGGTTTTGAGAAGTGACAGCTAGTCAACTATTTTCATAAGGGATTGAACTATCCTAGCAAGGTGGCATTGGATACTGCTGCAGGAGGTATCTTTGCATCTAAAAACATTGATGAAGCTTATCAACTCATTGAAAACATAGCCAAGAATCACCACTTCCTTACCCATGATAGAACCAGGAGGCCACCCATGGACAATTCAGTGAATCAATTGTCAACTCAACTTGAAGAGGTGCTGTACAAGACTTTGGAGAGGTTGAACTTGACTCCCAATGGCAATAGGACTTCCAATTCTGAAACAAGGTGTTGTGTATGTGGGAATCAAGGCCATGTGTCAGAGAATTGCAACTTAATTATGCAGCAAGTGGACCAAAATGTGGATCAAATCAATGCTGTGGGCAATTATGGAATCAAACCTCCTGCTGAATTTTATACTCCAGAAAACAGGAATCATCCATACTTTTCTTACAAGGGCAACAACTATCAAGGAGCACCTATGCAAAATTCAAATTGGCAGCCTAAAATCCTGCCAAGGAATCAGCCACCACCACCTTATGGAAATCAAGGCCAAAGTGCACCAATTCAAAGAAATCTGTATGAGCCACCACCTCAAGTCCAAGCAACACAATTCCAAAACGAAATGAAGGAGATACTTCAACAAATTTTGAAGAAGCAGGGCAGCCAAGGAGAAGAGATATTGAAGATCAATTCTAGATTGGATGCCATGAATGCAAATCAGAAATTGTTGGAAAGCCAAATTGCTCAACAAGCTAGTACATCCACTAGACCTCCCTTATTCTTTCCTGGACAGCCAGAAGTAAATCCAAAGGAGCAAGCAAAGGCCATCCAGCTCAGAAGTGGTAAAATGGTGGAGGAACCAATGAAGAAAGTGGATGATAATCAAGCCAATTCAGACTCAAGGGTTGCTGAAAAGCCAAGTGAACAACCAAGTGAGGAAATCAGGAATTCAAGCCCTCAAATTGAAGCAAATCCAAGGGTTTTTGACAAGGTACCCTTCCCTCAATGGTTAATCAAGGCAAGACAAGACCAGCAATATGGAAGGTTCTTGGAAATTCTGAAGAAGCTATACATAAATGTTCCTTTTGTTGAAGCCATCCAGGAAATGCCATCATATGCCAAGTTTCTAAAGGAAATCCTAACCAAGAAGAGAAGGGTATTGGAGCATGAGACTATAGCATTGACTGAAGAGGCTTCTGCAATTATCCAGAATAAGTTGCCTCCAAAGCTCAAGGATCCAGGAAGCTTCTCAATTCCATGTGAGATAGGCAATAGAAAAATTCAAAGAGCCATGTGTGACTTGGGAGCTTCTGTGATTGTCATATCCTTATCATTGTGTAGGAAACTTGAAGTTGGAGATTTGAAGCCAACAAATATGTCCCTTCAGCTGGCAGACAGATCCATCAAATATCCACATGGGATTATTGAGGACATATCCCTCAAAGTTGGTAAATTCTATATTCCAATTGATTTTGTTGTATTAGATATGGATGAAGATGTGAACACCCCCATTCTCCTTGGGAGGCCCTTTCTAGCCACTGCAGGGGCTGTAATTAATGTTAAGGAAGGGAGATTGACCTTCCAAATTGGAGAGGAGAAGATTGAATTCAATTTGGCCCAAGTTATCAGTAGGCCAAGTTTTCTAGAAAATGATTTTGAAGATGGGCAATTGAATCAGGTGGTGGAGCAAGTTTCAGCTATAATCCCTATTGAAGATCCATTGCAAAGGTGTCTAATTTTTGACCATTTGTGAGAATTGGAAGATCCAGAGGCTATGGCATATAAATCAGTACTGAACTCTTCAATATCAGTGGAAAATGTAGGAATTCAAGGTGAGGTACAACAGGTTATCATTGCTGAATGCCAAGGCAATTCAGTTCAAGCCAATTCCAAGTTGGAACTCAAGCCTCTTCCTAGCAATTTGAAGTATGAATTCTTGGGGGAGAATTTAACTTTTCCTGTTATCATTAATGCTAATTTGCCCCAGGATCAGGTGGAAGAGCTGTTGAAGAGGTTGAAATTGTATAGGGAGGTGATAGGCTACTCAATTGAAGATATCAAGGGTATTAATCCCTCCATTTGCATGCATAGGATCCCTATGGAGGACAACTACAAGCCCTCCATTGAATGTCAAAGGAGACTCAACCCAACCATGAAAGAAGTGGTAAAGAAAAAAGTATTGAAGTTGCTGAATGCAGAAATCATATACTCCATTTCAGATAGTGAATGGGTCAGTCCAGTGCAGGTGGTGCCAAAGAAGGGAGGAATTACAGTGGTGAAGTCAGATTCTGATGAATTGATATCCACAAGAACCATTACAGGTTGGAGGATGTGCATTGACTTCAGGAATAAACAAGGCCACAAGAAAGGACCATTTCCCATTGCCATTCATTGATCAGATGCTGGAAAGGCTGGCTAGGCATTCCCATTTCTGTTATCTTGATGGGTACTCAGGTTTCTTGCAAATTCTAATTCACCCTCAAGATCAACACAAGACTACATTCACTTGTCCATATGGGACTTTTGCCTATAGGAGAATGCCCTTTGGCTTATGCAATGCCCCTGCAACTTTCCAAAGGTGTATGATGTCTATATTTTCAGACTTCATTGAAGAAATTATGGAGGTCTTCATGGATGATTTTTCAGTGTATGGAGACTCATTTGATGCTTGCTTGGAAAATTTAACAAAAGTGCTACAAAGATGTAGGGAATCCAATTTGATACTCAATTGGGAGAAATGCCACTTTATGGTCCAAGAAGGAGTTGTCTTAGGACATGTGGTCTCAAGCAAAGGCATTAAGTGGACAAGGCAAAAATTGAAGTGATTGAGAAACTACCACCACCCACAAGTGTCAAGGCAATTAGGAGTTTTTTGGGGCATGCGGACTTCTATAGGAGGTTTATTAAAGATTTCTCCATGATAACTAGGCCCCTCACCAAGTTGCTGGCCAAGGATGTTGAGTTTCAATTTGATGAAGAGTGTATGAAGGCATTCAAGAAGTTGAAGGAAGCCCTCATCTCAGCCCCTGTAGTGCAGCCACCTGACTGGACTCTCCCTTTTGAGATCATGTGTGATGCTTCTGACCAGGCAGTAGGAGCTGTGCTGGGGCAAACCAAGGAGAAGAAGCACCATGTCATATGCTATGCAAGCAAAACTTTAGATGAAGCACAAATCAATTATGCAACTACTGAGAAAGAACTTCTTGCTGTGGTGTATGCATTTGACAAATTCAGGCCATACCTGGTGGGATCCAAGGTTATTGTTTTCACAGACCACCAAGCTGTGAGGCACTTAATCAACAAGAAAGAATCCAAGCCAAGGCTAATCAGGTGGATCTTATTGCTTCAAGAATTTGATGTAGAAATTAGGGACAAAAGGAGAAGTGAAAATCTAGTAGCTGACCACCTATCAAGAATGGAAGGGATACATGAATCATCTACACTTCCTATCAATGATGCATTTCCTGATGATAGTTTGATGGCTGTGGCAATTAATCAAATTCCCTAGTATGCTGACTTGGTCAATTATCTTGCATGTGGAATTACCCCTCCTGACTACACATATTAGCAAAGAAAGAAATTCTTTCATGACTTGAAAGATTATTATTGGGATGATCCCTTTCTATTCAGAAAATCTCCTGATGGCATGTACAGAAGATGTGTACCCCAATCTGAATTTCAAGAAATCTTGGAGGCATGCCATTCATCCCCTTATGGAGGTCATGGAGCCACACACAAGACTGCTGCCAAAGTCCTCCAATCTGGATTTTATTGGCCAAGTTTATTCAAGGATGCACATATCTTTGTGAAGGATTGTGATCAATGCCAAAGAGCTGGTTCCATTTCAAGAAGGAATGAAATGCCACAACAAGGAATTCTAGAAGTGGAAATATTTGATGTTTGGGGAATTGACTACATGGGGCCTTTCCCTAGTTCGTGTGGTTACAAATTTATTCTTCTAGCTGTGGACTATGTGTCCAAATGGATTGAGGCCATTCCCACCATTGCAGCTGGTTCCAGGGCAGTAATCAAGTTGTTCAAGGAAGTTATCTTTCCAAGGTTTGGAATTCCTAGAGTGGTCATAAGTGATGGGGGTAGCCACTTTATTGAAAGGTGTTTTGAAAACCTCCTAATTAAATATGGAGTGAGGCACAAAGTTTCCACTTCATATCACCCCCAAACAAATGGCCAAGTAGAAGTGTCAAATAAGGAGGTAAAGGCCATATTGGAGAAAACAGTTTCTTTGACAAGAAAAGATTGGAGTTTGAAGTTGAATGAAGCTCTTTGGGCATATAGGACAGCATACAAGTCTCCAATTGGTACTTCTCCCTACAAGCTTGTCTATGGAAAAACCTGCCATTTGCCAATTGAGTTGAAGCATAAGGCATATTGGGCAGTCGAGGCACTCAATTATGATATGCATGCATGTGGGCAAAAGAGGCTTCTCCAAATTGATGAACTTGATGAAATTAGGCTAAATGCCTACCATAATTCAGAATTCTACAAGGAAAGGACTAAAAGATGGCATGATGGAAGGATTCTGAAAAGGGATTTCAAGGTTGGAGACCTTGTATTACTCTTCAACTCAAGATTAAAGATTTTTCCAGGAAAGTTGAAGTCAAGGTGGAGTGGACCATTCAAAATTCATAAAGTATATCCATTTGGTGCTGTTGACCTTCTGAATGACAAAGATGACATATTTAAGGTAAATGGACAGAGGTTAAAGCTTTACAATCCCACAGCCATGGATTCTGCAAAGGAGGAGCTGACTCTAGTTGATTTGCCACTACCACCTAACTGATTTCACCTTGTATCAATGTCTAGCCAAAGACATTAAAGAAAGGCACTTCTTGGGAGGTAACCCAAGCCACTTTACACTTAATCTTTCTGTTTTTGCAGGAATAAGGGATGAGGAACATGTTCAATTCACAAGTCTCAACTTCAGGGAGTACCCTTACCCTTATTTTTTATTTTTCCACTGAAAACTCAATGATAACTGATAATATCTTTTTCATTATGATACATTGATCATATCATCATCTGAATTAACATTCATTTCAGTTATCCAAATCTGTTTTAGATTAATTTCAGTGAACTTCAGAAATTTCCAATGCATTGTTGAAATTGTGCACTCAAAACTCTGATTTCACTATTTCACTGATATCTTTTGGTTCTCTGCAGGATCAATTGCTACTAATGAAGGTTAGACCACCCAAAGTTTCTAGATGAAGTGCCAAGAGAATTCAAATGCCCAATTTAATGCATTTCAATCCCACCCACCCCTCTCCCTTGCCTTTATTTCAACTCTGAGGACAGTGTTGAGAATAAGCTTGGGGGAGGAAACCTGGTGCTTTTCTAACCTTTACACCATGTTTTCAATTGATTTTAATGTTCATATCATAATTCATACCAGGTTATCATTGGTTTTCATAAGTTATCACTAGTTATCATTCGATTATCAATTTTGGACCCAACTCAATTTTGAATTCATTTTAACTCTGAAATGGGTAGAATACTTTATTTTGACAGTGGGTGCACTCCAATACCAAGTGGCCAACTTGGCCATTAGCCTTCTTGCTTTAATTGGCATTATGAATTCAAATGCATTTGAATGAAATTTCTAACTGAAATTTTTTCCTTTTTGTGGGTCACACTAGTTGATACTTATGGATTGAAATAGTAATATCAGATGTCTAGAAGGGAGTCAAGGCTCTTGCTGCCATGCTAAATAGGAAAACTTGACTTTTTGGATAAAGGGATCTAAACTATACTTGAGTTTGAACTATTGCTCACTTCATGAACAGGATAGAAAAATGAAAAAAGGAAAAGTAAAAAGTCATATGCATGCATAGAAAAAAGGAAGAGAGCAAAACTTCCAAAGGAATCTCTCTTCGATGCAAAAAGAAAAAAAATTTTAGGAGAGCAAAACTTCCAAAGAAATCTCTCCTAAAGAAAGCATGAATAAAAATCAGGTGCTAAACCTGTTTATATGCATTTCATGAATAAAAGTCAGGTGTTAAACCTGTTTAATCAATTGAAAACCTGTTCATGAAGAGATTTGTAGTTCAACCCCTTTGTAAAGTTGACAATTCCTACAATTCAAACATGTTATTGCTAGTACTTCTTTCATGGCTTAAATTTGCCTTAGCCTCTGTGATTTCCTAGCTAGAAATTGAGTTTTTTGGAAAGAATGAAGCGTTGGCAAAGTGGGAAACTCATTGGATTCAATTCAGCTAGACTTTACATCATTTGTGGACTTTTAACTCAAGTTTGTCCTTAATTTCTGAATGTTTTTCTTGAGGACAAGCAAAAGGCAAAGCTTGGGGGAGTTTGATCACTTGCTGGTCACTATATGATTCTAACCCATTTTAGATGAAATTCATTCATATCGAGTCTCACTTTTGCCTATTTTTGGGCCAATTATACTTGGAATGCAAACATTATGATAACTAGTTGATATTCCTCATTTCATACTTAATTCCATGTGCATAGAGGTTCTGAAATGCCAAAATCCATTAATATTTAAATTCTATGCTAAGTTATCATTTTGAGGACAATTTATCATTCCTAAGTGTCAAGTTATCATTATTTTGAATGAACTTATTTTCAATGGTTTTCTTGCCCTAAATCCATCATTATTATGTATAAATCATATTTGGATAGTCACATCTCAACTTGTGCAAAGTTTTAAGTCCATTTGAACAAGTTATCATTTTTCAAGTGCCAAGTTATCGTTAAAGGGCAATTCTGTCATTTCGACATGAAAAACCATTAATTCTGCACAAGGACCTTAAGCAATCATCTTATTATTGTTCTAACTCATTGCTGGTCAAATTTCATCACATTTGGATAATCAAAACTCAAGTTATGACAAGTTATCATTTTTAAGTCATATAAGTTATCGTTTTTGGGGCACTCAAGTTATCACTTTTAGGAATCTCATTCATATTTGATTTCTGACCTCACTCACTTGTCACTCTAATCAATTTGATGCCTGAAATGCTTTGAACCACCCATATTAGGACATTTTCCAATATTTTCATAAAGTTATCATTCCGGGACCCTTAATTCATTAATTTTGATACAAGTTTTCATTCCTGCACAACACCTAATACCATTTAATATCTGAGCTAGCAACTATCATTATCCTAATCCTTATTTGTTAAAATACCATTCAAGGGCTTTGATGCTTGCTGTTTGGGGATTTGTAGCAGGGAGAAAGGTGGCCAAAAAGTGGAAAAAGTAGGGGGGGACCATCTACTTTTTCCTGCACCAAAAAGAAATCTGCAGCTGGAATTTCAGAGGGGTGGACAGGTGGCTGCAATCAGGAGGATTAGAACATTTAGATGCTGATCAAAGGGTGGAAAGGAGTGATATATAAGCTGGATTTTTCTGGAGGAGAGGGAAGGCTGGTCATTCAAGGGTTTGAAGGCAAGCAAGGCTGGATTGATTCTGGTGGAGGAGGTGTTGGCCAGGAAGCTTCAAAGAACCATGAATTGTATCTGTTTCTTATCCCATTTGATGTCAAATCTTGTAAATATGAGGAGCTAAACTCCATTTCTTCTAGGATAGGGTAGTAGTTTAGATTAGTTTTGGATGGATATGGACTGTTTTATAATTCCTGCACTGAATCAATTGCTGATTTTTAGATTTCAGAATTTTCTAATGTTAGTTCTTGCCATTGTTGGATCCTATTGTAATCTATAGCTGAGAAGTTATCATTTGATCTATCCCTGTTTAGAAATGGATTAGAAATCAATGTCAAGTTCTTTATTCCAATTTAATTGAAGTGCTGATTTCTGAATTTTAGATTTCTGGTTTCTGTTTTTCTGAATTTCCTGAACCAGAATTCCTGGACCTTTGAATCTGTTTGCCATTGTGGATTTGATTAATAGAGCAACTAGAAGGTTGATATTGTCCCAAATCTTGATCAGAAATGAATCAAGATTGTTTGGCATTCTATATGATTCAAATCTGTTTATTGTTCATAATCTGATTTTTAAAAATTGAATTCTGATTTCCTGATTCCTGAATTTTCTGATTTCTGTGGATATCAGAATCTGTTCTTCATTTCTAACTTGGTTAATTGAGTCCTTGGGATGTTGGTATTGTCCCTATCTTATTCAGAAATGAATCAAGATTGTTTGGGCAATCATTTGACTCAAAACTAGAATTTTCCATTGATTTTTGAATAGAAATCAGAATTCTAATTTTTCTGATTCCTAATTGGAATCTGATTTTATCAATTGAGTCCCCTGAATCATTCTCTTCACTGATAAGTGAACTTTAGAGATGTCTTGTAATCCAAAGATGGGTCAAGAATCAATTGGTAAGTCAGGTTTCCATTGGTTTAAAATTCTGATTTCTAAATTACTGAGTTGCTGATTTTTTTTGGTTTCCTGAATTCCTGAAGTCTGAAAATCTGATTTCTTGGGCTTTGGATCTGATTGTCATCAAGGATCTGAGTTCTTGGGATGTTGCTATTGTCCCTATCTTGTTCAGAAATGAATCAAGATTATTTGGACAATCATTTGACTCAAATCAGATTTTTTTTCCACTGATTTCTAATTCTGATTTTCTGGTTATCTGATTTCTGAACTGTTTGAACCTATTTGACATTCTGAACTTGATTAATTGAGCAATTGGAAGGTTGGTCTTCATCCTAATCTTGTTCAGAATTGAGTTATGAATATTTGGGCATTCCATGATTCAAATCTATTCTCAACATTACCTTAAGTTTGATTTGGAACCTAAAATTCCTGAATTTCAGAATCTGGTTTTCTGAATTTAAAAATCTGATTTCTTGGGCTTTTGAATCTGATTGTCATCAAGGATTGGATAATTGAATAGTTGAGAGGCTAATATATGCCATGATCTTATTCAAAAATGAATCAAGATCATTGACAATTCAGAATTCAAATCTGATTTTTTTTTCCAAAATCTGATTTCTTAGTTTGATTCTAAATTCTATTTTCTGATTGTTTGGAATCTGATTTGCCAATTGTTAATCCCTATTTTATTCAAATCACTGAGAGGTGTACTCTAGGAATCTCTTGTAATCCAGAGATGGGTCAAGGGGCATTTGGCAAATTTGAATTCCATCAATCCACATTGCTGATTTTTTTTCAGAAATGTTGATTTCTGTTTTCTCATTTTTCTAACTTCTGATTTCCATTGTCAACCCTCATATTAATCCACTACTGAGAGGTAGTCTTAAGGGCTTCTTTGAGATCCAGAAATGGGCCAAGGAGCAATGGGAATTATGAACTCATGTGGCCATATGTTTGCATTTCCAATTGAGTGTGTTTGTGTGGATTTCAATTTATTTTGCAACCGAGAGGTTGATTTTGAATCTCCCTTGAATTCAGAGATGAAACATGGAACACAAGCACCATTATTGAGTATATTTTATCTTGTTTTTGTTGATTGGAATGATTCCATCTTTTTATGATTGCAAATGCAAGTTATCATTCCAAACTTCCTAGAATTGCAAAAAATCAGCATTGAATCTTTCTTTTGAGCCCAATGATAACTTGATTTTCAGTGAGGACTCTCTTTTGATTCAACCTAGCTAACAATTATATAATCATATATTGCTTAGTTAGAGGCCAATTGAGCTGTGGGAACAGCCATTTTCAAGTTGAATCAAAAGTTGGACATTTAATGATAACTTGTTTCATTTCATCCTTAATTAATTTAGATGAACCCCAAATCCTAGAAGAACCTTCCTCATAGATAGTTAAACCTTTTTAGAATTCATTCTAGCATTTATAATTCAGTTTTGATAAATTTCCAAAACCCAAAAATCTGTTATCATTTCACTTTCCATAAAAAAAATCTGTTTTCACTTCCCTTTGAAAATCTGTTTTTAGCCATTAAAGTAGAACTAATTTAGATTGTTTTAGGGTGTCTTAGACTTCAAATTCTTGTGGATACGATAACCTGAGTCTACTACAACTTATCTGTGCACTTGCAGCTAGTGAGTTGGGAGACCAAAAAAAAATGAAAAATTGACATTTTCTTTAATTTCAGCAAGTTATCACTACTCAATCCCAAATATCACTATCACGGACAATATCCTACGCAAGTGCAATGATGTTACATATGGTATCAGAGCCACTCCGCATGAGTTTCTATGCATGGTGGGGTGCAATCACTTAACAAGAACGTTGAGTCCCCTAAGGGGGGAAGGGTGCATGAGGCATGCCTTGGATTAGTCCCACATGCATAAGTCACGGGAGAGATACTGGGTATATATGGGAGCATGGCCTTAATTTGGTAGGACGCGTTTTGGTAAAATCGTGCGGGTGGAGGCCCAAAGTGGACAATATCTTACGTAAGTTCAAGGATGTTACATATGGTATCAGAGCCACTCCGTATGAGCCTCTGTGCATGGTGGGGTGCGATCACTCAACGAGGACGTTGAGTCCCCTAAGGGGGGAAGGATGGATGAGGCATGCCTTGAATTAGTCCCACATGCATAAGTCACGGGAGAGATGTTGGGTATATATAGGAGTATGGCCTTGATTTGGTATGACGCATTTTGATAAAACCATGCGGACTTAGGCCCAAAGCGGACAATATCCTACGCAAGTGCAAGGAGTCCACATTTCTCCAAAACTAATGAGATCATCAACATTTATTTAATCAGAGTGTAGTGCTAAGTGTAGTGCATAAAGTTATCCATTTTTCTTTAAACTTTTTAGCGTTTCAACTTTAATCTTTCGAGATTTGTTTCATCAAAATATAATTTTATATGTCATTAAAACTTTGACCCAACAATCTTCCCATTTTTTATGAAGACAAACTGAGAAATATGAAAAATATATAAGTTGGCGAAAAAATTGTAAATTTTTTGTAAAAAAAGAATTTTACTCCCCTTAACACTTAACTTTCCTCACAATGAGAGATATTTATATAAAATATATTCAGGTCATATTTCTCCTATACTTCTCCCCCTTTTGTTTCATCAAAAAGAATAATTTATATATGAAGCATATAACAAACCATATGTAACTCCCCCTTAATCAATTTTTCAAAAAATCTATTCTTCCCCCTTTTTTCATATAATAGATATGTAGAGTTGCAACATAATGTTTTGAAAGATAACTCTCCCTAAGTTTATAACTATTTTATAATGAATACCAATTTATGAAAGGCAAAACAAAAATATATTAAGAATCAAAATATGACATAAAACTTTGATTCAACAATAATGCACATGATATGTCAAAATAAAGTTTAATGATGCTCCCCCTATCACTATTACCAATTTTTATTTTTATGTTCCTCTTTTTTAAAAAAATTGTTGTTTTGAATTTTTGAGTGACATAAAAGATAGATGATACTTTTATCATAACCTTTGTGCCTTCACATTTTCAATTCCATACGTCCTTTGCATGTGAGGCACACCTGAAAAGCAATCAAGTAACTTTTGGTACCCAAATTTCTTTGGGTCCTAGTTTGTTAGACAATGTTCCTTTTGGAACTCAAATCATGTTATGTTGTGTTGATTTTCTCATTTTGCATTGATATGCATACTGCGCATAAAATCCACATGTAAAACATTTGAGATGTAATTTTCTACCATATGAATGATTGGATTTCCAATAAGGATTTTCATGTCCAAAATACTTTTTAGGATTATTTTTCTTTGCATGTATGCTAGTTTTATCATCATTTTGTGAATTTTTCAAATAAGTATTTTCTTGTTTTACTTTTTCTAATGAACATGCAAGTTTTACAACTTCACATGCATGCGTGATTTCCAAAGTATCAAATTCGTTTTTTAGTTTTTCATTTTCCAAAAAATATCCATTATTTTCCTCTTTTAATTTTTCAATTTCATGTGTTAATGTTTCATTTTTCTCTTTAATTGAAAAATATCTTTTTATAAGAGAGGAGAGTTCTTTATTCACATCTAAAGAAAGAATTTTTTCGGAAGAATTTGATGAGTCATAATTTGAGTTTGAAGGGTTAGAAATTATCTCATCGTCGTGTGCCATCAAGCATATGTATGCTTCATCACTAGAAGAGCTTGATGAGCTACTTGTTTCACTAGACTCTTCATATTTTTTCTTTTTACCTTTTCGAGATTTTTCTTTTTTGTGGTGTTTGTATGATTTTCTCGTTGGCTTCTCATTTTTGTCTTTCTTTTTAATCAACTTGAGATACTTATCTAATTTTCTTGAGTAGAGTGAGAGTTTCTTTTCATCCACTTCTCATCACTTGAATCTTCTTCTATTGTATTTGTCTTCAACGCCAATGTTTTCTTCTTGGGGGCTTTTTCTTCTTGATCTTCTTGGATTGAGATCTCATAGGTTAAAAGTGAGTCAATAAGATCATCAAAATCCAATTTGTTCAAATCTTTTTCTTCGATCACAGTCCTCTTCGTATGCCATTTGGAGGAGAAAGACCTGAAAATCTTTTTCACTTTTGGGGGGTTAAATTTTGGCTCACCCAAGAAGGCTAAGTAATTCAAAATATCATTAAATCGAGCAACCATATCATTTATAGATTCATTTTCATACATCTTGAAGGAATCATATTGATGATTTAAAATATTCAATCTAGATTCTTTAACTTTATCGGTTCCTTCATAAGTAGTGATTAGTTTATTCCAAATCTCATTTGCACTTTCACAATTTGAAATCCGATTAAAATCCGTTGAATCCAAAGCACAATAAAAAATATTCTTTGCTTTCCAATCTAATTTTGAAAAAAAATTTTGTCTTTCATCATGTTCGGAAGGTAATTTTTCATGTAAATAATAGTCTTTTTCGATAATATCCCACATGTTATATCAATAGAACATATGTAGGCTTGAATCCGAATTTTTCAAGATTGAAAATTTGATGCATTTAAAAGGGGAGGACGACTAATTGATTGCCCATCGGCAAAAATAAATGCACTTGATGCCATAGCTCTTAAGATTGTTAAATCTTAAAAAAAAAAGATTGAATCTTAAAAGTGATTAGATCTAAAATGATTAGATAAAAAAAAAAATGAGATGATTCAAAAGATCAAAACAAGAGCAACCCGCTTTGATACCAATTGTAGGATCCCAAAAGAGCTCATGCAATTGAAGTTCGACCACACCTTGACCTACGTCCCCACTCTGACTTCTCGACCTCGAGACCGCCGAAAATTCCACTAATCCCCGTCTTTGTTCCAAATGGAGCAAGGAAGAAAGCCATTTACATCAACCACATTTTCTCTACTTCGAGAGGCAAGGCAACCTCTCCTCCTAGGAAGCTAATCTATTTCTCTCGCTCAAGAGGTAAGATTTTGAACTTCTTTTACACAAGAGCTCTTTTAGTTTTTTATGAACAAAAGTGTTTCTCCCTTTTACAATTCTATGCTCATAAGAAGAGAAAAGAGAAACAAGAGAAAGCTATAAAATGAAAACTTCAAGAAATGATGTCTCTTTGATAACTTGAAGTTTTTCTTCAATGAGTGAATGAGTGCATTTGCCTTTAGCTTTGACACTCCTTTTTATAGTCTTCATTGTGTGAAAAATTCGTTCAGAAATTATTCCACAAATTCCTCCTTCAAATTTGACCGTTACTGTTCATTTGACTCGGAGATTGGTCGATCGCACTTCTGGACCCGTCGACCGGTCTATGTGACCGTTGAGCATTTTTTTCAACTTCTGCGCTTGATCGGTCGACCGGTCCATCGATCGATACATCAACCGGTACAGTCTCGCAGTTTTGATTAGTAGCCGTTGAGCTGATCGATTAACTGGTGCTTCGATCGGACTGTCGACCGGTGTAGTCTCGACGTCGTCCGGAGCAGGCTCAATAGTTGTCCGTCGACTGACTTCATCTGTTCGATCGACCGGCATCATTTCGACCGACCTTCTTTGCGTCGACCGGCAGGTTGACCGACCTGCACTCTTTTGATTATAATTTTCTGCACAGTTATCCCAATTAGATGATCTTGGAGTCTATGAAAAGCTAACAGAATTCTCTACTTCTCCAAAACTAATGAGATTAGTGACAATTATTTAATCAAAGTGTAGTGCTAAGTGTAGTGCATAAAGTTATCTATTTTTCTTTAAACTTTTTAGTATTTTAACTTTAATCTTTCGAGATTTGTTTCATTAAAATATAATTTTATATGTCATTAAAATTTTGACCCAACACAAACTACCTTTCACATACCTAGGTGCTTTAATTTCAAACAATTATGTCCCCATCTCTCATCAACAAGTGCTTATTGATAAAACTGTAATTCGTATTGATGGTTGGAAGGCCTCCACTTTAAACATGGCTGGTAGAGTGGTCTTAATCAAATCTGTCATTAATACTATTCCTAATTATATGCCTTGGGTTCTGTTTATATTGCTGAGGGTCTCATCGATACTCTTGAGAGGAATGCCAGGAGCTTTTTATGGAAAAATAATCATAATAAAAAAGGTATCCACTTAGTGTTCCGGGCACTGTTCAGAAATCATACAAGGATAGGGGTTTAGGTATTAGAAATTTGTATATGTTAGATATGTCTTGCTTGCCAAAAGAGTCCTGACTCTTTTAAATAATCATCACACACCTTGGGTTCACCTCATCCTTGGTCTTCCACTGTTTCTTCCGGCCATCTTTCCTGGTGTAGGAAATTAATACTTAAAACTCAATTGGAGATTAGATTTGAACTCAAGAAATACATTGGTAATGATTCTTCCACTAGTTTTACTAAGGACCTCTGGATCTTTTGTATGCTTTTGATTCTCATGTCAACTTACATTAATATGGATATGAACTTTGATACAATGCTAGTTAAGAATTTAATTTCTGATAATATGTGGAATATTCCTCTCTTACACTTATGCAAACCTTATTGTTTCTATTTTTCTCTCTCATCCTGCCGATGATGATAGGTGGTACTGTCGAAAAGGTAGTGGTGACAAAAATCCAAGGCAGAGTCAGTGGATAGCTGGTTGGAGAAGTCCGCTACCTCTTTGTTGCTGCTTATCATCTTCCCCAAGATCCCTTTGCACCGGAGCATCTTCACGTCATCGGGCATGTCTATTAGGTAGCCCATGAATGCAGAGTAGCTGGTGATTTCTCGGCCCACGTTAACGCACTGCTCCAGTGCGAGGAAGTTAGCCAAACGTTGAAATCACACTCTCATTGATTGTGATAGAAGGAATTTCCAGCGTTCCGTTGTTGAAATTGACGTCCAAGAAATTTTTTGCTCTCTTCTTTCGAAATCTCACGCCAGCCTCTGCCAGTCTGGTAGCTTATGGGATCGTCAGAACATAAGGCCTGCGAACTGGAGGAGGCCCCGTAGCTGGTGGGGCTATCTGAACTGATACTTCAGGAGGAGCCCCAGTAGTTGATGGGGTTATAGCAACTGGCATTTCCGGAGGAAGATCCGTAGCTGGTGGGACTATCTGAAGTGACACTTCAGGAGGAGCCGCTGTAGCTGATAGGATCATCGCAACTGGTATTTCAGGAGGCCTTGCGACTGTCCCTCGGGAAATGGAGAAAATTATGTGCATGAAACAACTAGATGAGTTCCGCGTTGTGAATATATTATTTGCGGCAGCTGCTCGTTCGATGTAGTAGCAGTAGAATAAGTGAAGCACGTGATGGATGTGACAGAGCTAAAATTTGGTGGGTGAATAATCCTCGAGTGCGCCATGAAGTCCATAGGCTCCAGGAAGCCCATGGCTATCTCCATGAGTGACTTGTCATAGAGAGACTTATTTATGACAGATATGATACCGTACATCTCAAGAGGAACAAAAAAAGGGATCTGGTTCTCCAGCAAAAGCAAATCCTCTGTGATCATGAATAAATTCCAGCTTCCTTCTAGGAAGTTGTTTATTCTGCCCTCGTTCCACTTGATAAATAGCTGGATGATGAAGCAACTATCCAGAAGCAACATCTTGATGAAATCCTGATGATTGAGACGAACCTCGTGGTAGTAGCACGCCCTCACCCTCTCTTCCAAATACATCAGCCGTTCGATGCAGGCCTCTAAAACTCCCGGCGACCGCTCTCTGATCTCGAGGAGGAACTGCCGCTTCACTTTCTCCATCTCTTGCAGCTCTTGTTTACCGCGGTGGTAAGGCCCGACGGAGAGCATGTGAGGGCAGAACAAGTCTTCATGCCCACGGCAAATGTGAGCTGGGACTCGGAAGATGGTGCGCTTGGAATACCTTTCCACATCTTCTCGGACGGATTCACAATTTTCATAGATGGTGCGCATAATATTCTGAACAGATCTTTTAACTCATTTGATGTGACCCAATGATCTCAACAAATATTTTTTTGTTCTAAGATTTGAAAGCCGTATCGAACCATCGACGCGTAGATTAGATATAGTTGACATATATCCATCCTTCGTCAAGACTGACGTAATGACTTTACGTGTTGACCGAGAAGTCGTTCTTCTGCTTAATTTGGTACCTAGTAAATATTACTAAAGAAAGAGTGGCATTGCCACTCCTAAATCCTTATTGCCGCCCCTAGTTATCAATTTTATCCCTAAACGTTTTCTTGCTAAACAAAAGATAATAAACAAGTCGCTCAATAAAATTGAACAAAGTGGGATACAATTGTACAGCCAGCAAATGAGGGAGCTGAAGGTCGCATATTTAATGAGAGAAAGTTCAAAGTAAGGGAAAGAACTTTGAATCTTTCTATAATATTGCAAACCTATTATATTGAATTATTAGAACTGTGAATCTCAAAGTAACGGAAAGAATGTTAAAAAAAATATTTATGTCCTAAGAAATATGGATGATACGACAAGAATTAATACTATCACACCAATTGCTAGCAAACAAATTTGAAAAAGATAATAACGACAATAATGGCATTAAGTAAAATCTTTGTATAAAATTTTGAAAAAAAAACAATATCAAGAATGATTCACATACAATAAAAAGTCCTTTTAAATAAAAATATTAGATACATGCATAAAATGAGCAAGAAAGTCAGGATTAGGCAGGAAAGAATTGAAGGACGAACTGATTACCCACATCATATATGCAAAGTCTACAGATTATCAGTCTCATCATGTATGCAGAGTCTACTATTTTTGTGAGGGTATGATGGTATTAAGCGAAATTTGAAGAGTGGCATTAAGAAACGGTGGCATTAATATGACCACCCATAAATAAAGAAGAAAATTGATAGATAGAAATGTATTACGTCTAGGTACTCTTCTTATTTGCAAATCTCAATCAACTAGAGGCCGAATTCATGAAAGAGCTATCTAATTGATCATATATATTGACTTTAATACTTATCTGATTATTAAAAAAATTAAATAATTTGTGATCTAGTAAAAAAAAACAATATAGAAGAAAACTTAAATCATACCAGTGTGTTATGCGCATTTCTGCACTCTTTTTAATGGTCAAACGGAACTCATAATTAATAAATTGTAACACCTTCAAAACACACTTCGTCCAGTATAGATTCATAGAACTTGGCATCTCTAATGGTAATTCTTTTTTTTTTTGTGAATCCAACTCCAAACCTTTGTAACCTTTGTGTGCCATAGAATATCCAATGGAAACATACAACTCTTCTTATAGTTTTGACTTTTGATTAAAAAAAGTTTACTTCAAAAGCCGAAAAATGAGCAAGAACAGAATTGAAGTTAAAAAAAAATACACCCATCTAAAGGGACCCAAGTGTCCACATGGTTGAGATCAAACTTTTTTAAACTGTTTCAATTCAAAGTTAATTGACAGGGAAAGACAATTAAGAGTGTCTTGCAAGTGGACAGATTCCACAATGAAAAGATCAGTTATCTTTACAAAGTCTGATAGTAGCAATAAGAAACATCCTTTCTATTGGGGCATGACCAAGTCTTTGGTGCCAAATCTCTTGAAGTTGTCTTGCTAGAGGCAGCTGCTAGACAAACTAAAACTATGTACATATGTCTCGACCCATTTTATTACCAATCTGTTTCCCCTTGCCAATGCTCTGACCCTAAATAATACAAGAATCAATAGTAAATGAAACTATGCATCCCAAATCTCTGATAGTTTGAGCCACAAAAATTAGATTGAACTTAAAATTAGGAACACAGGACATTCACTGCTGAGATTGAACTTAAAATTAGGCTGAACTTAAAATTAGATTGAATCTAGCACATATGAGCCTATGTGAGTCACTACTGATATACTACCATTCTGAATAGCTTTTCCAACATAAGTGTGCCATCAACCAATCCATATTTGATTTTAGCTAAAAGAGCATTATAAGAAGCACTACTCCACTCTGAATAGTTTTTTGAATCCACAAGTTGATGGGGAATCAAAATCTGTGGTGGAGAATCTGATGCATTCATAATCAAGGGACTGGAAACATCGATTGGAGAAATTGCAGAAACAAAAGAACTGCTTGCAGATGCCATGATTGCAGGAAATCACGCAGGATCAATCCTCCCAGATTCAGCACAAGAGATTGCAGGAAACCGAAAAAAGAATAACAAACAAATATAGTCGCTGTCCAAATCACGCAGGATCAATCCTCCCAGATTCAGCACAACAGATTCAGCACAAGAGGTTGCAAGAGTAACTGGTAGAGCCTAACCAAATATAGTCGCTGTCCAACAATGCTGAATGCTATGACGTCGCTCTGATACCATGACATGATTCAGAGTTTTCTGAATCTTCTTTTGACCTGCATTAATTCCTGTAGAATGAGGTTGCAGACACAGAACGAATTTGGGGGAGAATGGTAAAATTTCATTCAGATGAAAAAATAATCGTCTCGTCATCCATCTACAAGATTCTCCCTTCTACTTACATGCCGCGTAAGATTATATTAGCAGTAGAACCTTCTCCCCTACTCTATGATTTATGTCTTGGTTTTCAATTGTATGTTCTCAATTGACAGTAGAACCTGCTCCAAAATTGTAGGTTCTCAATTCCTTTCTTGGTTTTCAGAAGAGCTTTTGGTGGTGTAACGTCGAACCATTTAACAGTTTCAAGTCTATCGACACTAAGGTTATTCAAGTCCATCAGATGTCTCACCTTGCATCGCCGACCATCAGCACCCACCGGGTAATATTCTGGTGTTTGAAAGTTTGTTAGCAATCCCACCTCATATTTTAGATAATCTCAATTATATCTATAGAAATGTTGCAGGAATATTAGATTTCCAACACCCAAAGATAACTTGGGGGCTTCAGAGAAGCTATAGATCTTAAAGTTTGAAGATGACAGAGATATTGTATGCTGATTCAGGAATATAATTGTGACTAGAAATATCTAAATATTGTTAGTACTTTGGGCCCCTAATTGAATCTCCCAATAGGAGCCGATGTAGACGGTGGGTTCTAAGACATGTTGAACTATCCAATTACTCAGAAACTGGAAGCCCATCAGAAGAATGCAATATGAGAGTCCGCAAATGCTTTATTTGAAGCCTTCATTTTATCGTGCTTTCAAGATTTGTTGTATTAGATCACTCCTGATTCATGAATACATGACGATTATAACACTGACACTAGAACAAATTGTGCGAAATCATGGAAGAGATCATGCACGAGTACTTTGTCTCTTGACCAATCTGATGAGTATTTTAAAGTGGACCTTTGCAACAGTTCATAGACGTAGTAATTTCCAATATCCTCTTCCATCTTTCTCTTATTTGGTTGAAGGAAGCAATGAGACATTAATTGAGTAACTAAAGCTGATTCTTGGATTGGGGCTAAAATGTTATATGAAAGAAGATATTTCAATATTTTTCAATGATGTTATCTGGATGTACAGAATAAGTGCTTATATAATGCAAGAGTACTTTGTTGAGTATAACATATAGTGTACATCATGGAGCAATGAAGTAGGCACAAGACTTGTGCAGGTGGAGCAAATCCTAAGGAGGCAGTTGAGGCTGTTGAGGAATAGTTCTTGCTGATAAGCCCCCACAAGCCAATGGCGGGCATGCTAAAGGTGGAGTTGATCACATATGAATTGAAAACATGCGCCTGACAGTCTTAGTCAGGACATCAGCGAGTTGATTGTCGCCGGAGATGAAACGAACACAAAGTTGGCGTGCGGAGACTTCATCGCGAACAAAATGGAAGTCCACTTCAACATGTGTGGTCCTTGTTGGAAAATAATTTCATCATTGAGTTTAATATAAAAATAATTATACAATTAATGATTATCAAAATATACTAAGGCCCAAATAAAATGATCAAAATATTTATGTGCATATTTATTAATATGAATGATATGAAATTATATGTGTAGAGACCAAAATATGTATATACCAAAAGGTTAAGGGGTGTATATATATACCAAAAGATATATAAAGTTTAATAGATGTATATATATACCAAAAGGTGTATAAAGTATAAGGATATATATGTGTTCATATACTAAAATATGTATGATGATGAAATGGTATATACATGACAAAAGATACATCAATGTCAAAAGACATATATGAATATCAAATGGTGCATTTAAAGGCTTCATGATTGGTGAAACTTTAAACTCCTTGTGCCTATTATAAATAGATGATCATGGTCCCCAAAACACACAAACAACTTGAAGGAAATCTATTTGGTGAAAAGTTCTTCTTGTGCATTCCCCATCCGTACTAAGAAGAATAGATTTTTATGGTATCATTTTGGAAGTTCATTCCATCAAGTGTTCGTAAAATAAGAAGTCGTGGACAATTTGTTCGTGATCAAAGAGAGCGATGGACGATTATAAGTTTTCGCATTAAGTTTATTAAGTTTCTTAATGATTCGTCATGATTCGATCTAGTTTGTTATTACAGTTCCTTCAATTGGTATCAGAGCCTACATGATTGAATCATTAGGAATGTTCAATTTTTTTATGGACATGTACTTTTGATTTTCTTCCATTTTTTGATACGTTCATGCAAGAACTTCATTTACGCAATCAAAGCATGCATTTTGGGTTATTTAGTTTTATATTAAAAGTGTTATACTATTAATATTAAGTGGATGGATAATGATAAGTAGATCCAAGTTTTTTCATGTACAAGATTAGAATGTTCATTCTTTTCTTTCTTAAAGATGTATTGAATAAATGCTTATATTATCTATTGGTTGATATGGATGAATATTTTTTTTGTTAATATCAACCTACACATTATGCATGAATATAATAATCATTTAAGTATGGATAATTATTAGTTGGAAATTCATTTGTGATTTATCACTATCTTATTGTGATAAAAGGTGAAGAATAAGTGTTGAAAAATTATATATATTTTGAAATAAATATTATTGCACAATATGTTACTAAAGTAGCATCTTTTGTGTAATTTAATTTAGTTCAAAATATAAATAGTGATCTACATATTACTAATTAAATATTGAGCAACCCAAATGATACTTAATATTGGAATTGGTAACGTATAGTAAATTGGTCCAAAGAAAATTTTATTTTTTGATGTGTTGTTTTATTATCAATTTGTTATTATGAGAAAATATCATTTACAAGTTAGTATTTTTGGCCAAAGATTAAATACTAATGTTATGTCAATGTCTTGAGATGGGATTTAGTCCATACTTATATTTTGTTATTGTATCGTGTCAATAATTAGTGATAATTATTTGGTGTTACATGTGAATAATAAATTGGCCCAAAGGAAAATTTATTATTTGATTTGTTATTTTATTATCATATTATTACCATAAGAAGATGTCACTTATAAATTAGTATTTCTGTCCAAAGACTAATACTACTGTTGTGCCGATGTCTTGTGATGAAATTTTTCCATCACTTAAATTTTGTTCTAGCATGATTTTCTATTTATGATGTATTCTCTGTTCAGTTTCTGTATTTGCTAGTAATATCAACATGAGCATCAAGTTCATTCTCATGTATAAGGACACAAATTTTAAGACATGGCAAGATAGTGTTAATATCACTCTCGAAGTCATAGTTTTGGATTATGCTTCGAGGATTGCCAAACCCACAGAATTACTAATAAGAGTATCTTTAATGAAATGAGGGAGATAGAAAAGTGGGAGTAATCTAATAGCATAAGTATCTAAGGACGTCATAATAAAAGTATTTAGGGGTACTATACATTGTGGTTATAGTCAAGATTTTCTTGAAAATTTTGAGATATAACTTATAAGAGTGCTCAGTTCTTTGAAGATGTTAAGTTTGAAAAAGAAGATAATATTAGGAACATTATCTTTAAGGAGGAATCAATTAAGATTCCAACAGATACGATTTATATTCATTAGAAATTTATTTCTAATATTTAAAATGTCAATTATGATTAAGATAATGTTGAAGATCCCTCTAGAAAAATAAACTCTACAACTTCAAAAATATTTTTCATTAAGAAGATCCATTAGAGAAAGGAGAAGTATAGTATCATATAACTACATGATATTATCCAAGAACATCAAGTTGATATTGATATAATGGAGGATGATCCAATCAATCTCCATCAAGTTATGAAAGTTCTAATTCTCAAAAGTGGATGGATGCCATGAATAAATGAATAAAGTTCATAAATAATAATAATGTTTAGCATTTTGTTTCATCGTCTAAAGGAGTTTATTAGGAAAGAAGGCATTGATTTTTAGAGATCTTCTTTCATGTGTCATCTAATGACTTCTTTTGTATTATCAAGGTATTTGATAACACATTTTAATTCTGCACCACATTAGATGGATATTGATATCATTAATTTCATGAAGTTATTATCTCATTTGGTTTTGAGATGAACTTAACACATGATTATATATGTCATAATTCTATGGGAGTGAGCACATTCAAGAAATCAAGAGATTTCTGATAAAGCATTTTGAGATAAAAAAATCTCAATGATATATCTTTTATGTTGCAAATTCAAATATAATGAAATTATGCTTACATGTCAAGAAGTACTCTTGCATATAAAGGAGATAAGTTTAGTTTCCACCGACAATGATTTTAAGAGAATGAAAATGCAGAAGATTTTTTATGCATTAGCAATAAAAAGTCTTATTTATGCTCAAGTTTATATGCATTCGTACATTGCGTATAATATTGAGATATGAAGCAAATATTTAAGTAATTCAAGAATGGATTTATGAAAATTAGTCAAAAAGGTTCTATGATGTTTTACAGATGACAAAGGATAATATGTTGACATATGAGAGGATAGATTACATTGAGATCGTTAGATGTTCAAGATAGCGTGAAATCTACATTGGACTACATTTTTTGTAGTGTGTGTTATATTATTGAGGAGTGTCAAATGATTAATTATTGCACTCTTCAACTGTGAAAGTAGAATTCATTGTGTGCTATGAGACATTTAATTATGTAATTTGGTTGTGAAATTTTGTTATAGGATTATGGATAGTTGATGGTATGAAAAGACCATTAAAATTATTTTTGTGACAATAAGGTGACAGTTATATATATTCCAAGAACAATAGGAGCATAGCAAAATTGAGGCACACTGAAGTCAAGTTTATAGTTGTTAAAGAAAGAGTGAAGAAACGATTAATATCTATTGAGTATATTGGGACAAACTCTATTATTGTGAATCTACTTACTAAGGAATTGTCACCCAAAGGTGTTTCTTGAGTACACCGGTAATATTAGTGTTATTTTAGTTCAGGATATTCAGTTTGAATGAGAGTTTATAATTTTAAATGCTCATGTCCAATTTTTGAAGGTGAGTTAACCTCCCAATCTCGGGAGGCAGCGTATTCATGTCATAGCCATGTATATGCCGTAAGTTAATAAGATTCCCGATGGCCCTAGTTAACTTGACACGAGAGCGAGAATGCCAAAATTTGCTCGAACTCTTAAGGTTAGAATTCAGAGTCTGAAGATGATAAAGGTTGTAAACTGATTGGGGAACATCAGGAATGTCTAAATATCGCAAGTGCTTCAGTTCAGAAATCCAACCTGACAAGTTCATGCTTCTTTCCGTACAAAAGACGAGTGTTCTAAGACATGTTGAATTATGCAACAAATTAAGTACGGCTAATGCATCAACTTCATGTAATATCAGTGTCCTAATGCGTTTCACCTGGCTCTTCTTCTGAAACAAATGTTTTAGTCTTGTCATAATAGAATCCTCCTTGGCATAGTAGAATGAGACGTGGCAAACTGTTTGAGGGTTTTCGTCATGCAATTCCTCACTGGTCATCAACAAGTATTCATCTCTAGCAACATGTTTTGCTAGATCATTAATAAGATCATGCATGCTAAATATCTCATTACTGGAATCATAATGCTGCAAAAGAGATCTTTGCATTAATTCATTAAAATAATCATTGCCGATGTCTTCAAGCATCTCGCTTCCACTTGACTGTAAGAAACCATGTGACATCCATCGTTTCACTATTTTTGGCTTGTGCAGCCGAGAATCTTTGGGGAACAATGAAAAATACATAAAACACGATCTCAACTCTGTGGGCAACTGGGCATACGATCGTAGCTCAATTTCAAAGGAGGCAAAATACCGTCTTGGTCTTGTTCCAATATCCCACTTTTTAATATTTCAATCCATGTTTCATCATCTTCAACCCTAGACTTGCAAGCACCTTCACAGCCAATGGTATTCCTTTATGCTTCCTTACTATTTCCTTAGCAGTAGGAAACAAATTATTACGCGAATTCTGATCACGGCCTTCAAAGGCAATCTCTTCAAACAATGACCAACAGTCGCCAAATGGCAAATAATCTAGACATATGGGTTCAGTTGTTTGCATGATTTC
Source organism: Pontederia crassipes (assembly GCA_030549335.1). NCBI lineage: Eukaryota > Viridiplantae > Streptophyta > Magnoliopsida > Commelinales > Pontederiaceae > Pontederia > Pontederia crassipes. The sequence goes on along the minus strand of CM060197.1, from coordinate 44,026,189 downwards.
AGCTACAGTCTTATTTCTAGTAGCCACTATAATTTTACTAGTTCCATTATCAAATAATGTCATTTTCCATGTATCCCTGAGCATAATTCCAAACATCATCAAGTATGAGTAAGAACTTTTTTCCTTTTAAGTGCTCCTTCATCTTGTCGATAAGATCATCTAAAATCATATTATTATCTATTGCTAATTTAAATGACCTTGATATTTTTTCAATTAGTCTTGAAACATCAAAATCATTAGAAACACACACCCATCCGCTAACATCAAAGCGTCTTTGCACCGTTTGCTCATTATATGCCATCTGAGCAAGCGTTGTTTTGCCTACTCCACCCATACCAAATATAGCAAGAACACAAACTCTATCCTTTTGAGTTTCATTCTCCTGTAACAACCAATCTGTCACCTTCTTCTTGTTATTTTTCCTACCAAAAGTCCTCACCTTATTGAAAAAAGAACTAGTTTCTAGGGCGTTCCACTTTTTTACATGTCTTCTCTCTCCATCCCTCTCATCTAATCTAATTTTCTCCCAAAAACCTGCGATCTCTTCGAATTTTTCCCTTATTTGTTTGATGTTATCAACGTATTCATTTGAAATAGAAATCTTGGGTAGATAAGAGTTCCAGTCAAATACCTCTTCAAGCTTACCAAAATAATTGAAGTTGTATCTCGCCTGTCTTTGACTCCGAGCCTTCGATTTCGCATGCAGCACATCATATTCATATTTATCCATAACATCCTCAACATCATAGGCAGCCTCTTTGAGTTCCTTGAGACGAAGTAGATCGGACTTGTGTTAAGTCATACAAGTTGAGCACGTATAGAGTAATTGTACAAGTAGAAAAGTTTTGTACACATGGCATTATATCTTTTTGTACATATACAAATGACAGTTATAACTGTCGTGCATATAAGCTACAGAATATTACAGAGTTGTTTCATGCTTTTGGAATAAGATTTCTTCTTTCATTTCTGCACACGATTCTCTTCTGGTTATGGTTCATTCTTCTTATCATGGTATTAGAGCAAGAATCACATTGATTCTTTTGACGATTCGTAAGCTGCTGCAACTTTATCGATACGAGTTCCAGATGTCCTGATCGATGCAAGATCCAGGTTCAAGATTTGTGATTAGTATTCTTACTTGTTGAAGCCTGCGAATTGATTAGTCCTACATGACATTGTATTTGAATCCTGATTGCTATTGCTGATGATCCCTGATCTGAATCCTGCTTGTTGATCGTTGGTATTGCTTGATCTGAATCTTGCTCAGTTTTCTTGAATCCCTCGATATCTGCCATTGTTTGGATTGAATTCAACATCCTTTTTCTGAATTATGGCTCAAGAAATAAGGAATATGTCAAATCGAAATCTCATAAGCATTGATCAGATGAACCCATTGTACCTTAGTAATTCTGATGGTCCTTGAACCCCTTTAATCTCCTTCATTGATGGTCTTGATAACTATACTTTGTGGAATCGAGCTATGAAAATTGCTTTGTTGAGCAAAAATAAGTTTTCTTTTGTGGATGGCAGTTTCAATCGTGATTCTATTGATGAATCTCTCCAAGGATCTCGTCATGGATCATGAATGCAGTTTCCAATTACTTGTTAAGTGGAGTAATTTACTCTGATAATGCATCCTCAGCGTGGGTAAATCTGAAAGCAAGGTTTGATAAGCCTCGTGGTATCAGGATCTTTCAAATTCTGAAAGGAATTTATACATTACATTAGGAAAATATGTCAATATCTACATATTTCACAAAAATGAAATATCATTGGGATGAAATGTCATCTATTATAGAAATGCCTTCTTGCATATGTGACAAATCTGTTAAATATGTACAATTTAATCTGGACATGAATCTGTATCAATTTTTTATGGAGTTGAATGACACATATGCTCAAATTAGAAGTCAAATATTACTTATGAATCATTTACCTTCAGTAAATCAGGCATACTCTATGTTACTTCAAGAAGAAAGTCAGAGAGGGATTAATTCTGGTATTGCTCCAATAATACCTTTTGAAAATTCAGCAAACTATGCTTCTAAACCCAAGAGAAATTGGAATTTGATTTGTGAACACTATCACATTAAAGGCCATGACAAGAAATCATATTACAAACTGATTGGTTATCCTCCTGATTACAAATTCAAAAAGAAACCTTTTAGGTAGAATATTTTTGCCAACAATGCTGATGTTATCAGTACAGAAATTTCAGATAATTCAGGGACAAATTCAGGAAGAAAGAATGTACAGAGTTCTACTGCAGAGCAATTCAATCAAATACTTAAGATGCTGAACAAAGAATCCAGTACAGAAGACAAAATTAATGTGGCAAGTCTCTCCATGGCACTAAATGCATCGACAGATACAGGAGGTTGGATTTTGGATACTGGTGCTACAAATCATATGTGTTACTCCATAGATTTGTTGACAAATTTAAAAATCAAAGAACCTGTTCATATAGTTAAAATGCTAGATGGAAATTCCACAAAGGTTACTCATACAGGAAGTTATATGATCCAATCACAGAAAATGAGTAACAATGTTTTATGTGTTCCCACATTTAGAGTGAATATGTTATCAGTTTCACAATTGTGCAGGGATTTAAAATGTTCAGTAACTTTTTTTCCAACTTCATGTGTCTTGCAGGACCTCTCCAATGGGAAGGTGATGGGGATTGGTAAGGAAAAGAATGGACTTTATTACCTGATGAATGGGAGGAATGATGGACATGCTGCTGATAGTCTTCCAGCTGAGCGTAATGTTGATGACAATCGATAACCTTTTGTTTCATTCTCTTCTTGTACTTCCCTTTATAACCTTTGGCATTATAGACTTGGTCATACATCAATTTCCAAATTGATACTAGTGTCTTGTCTTGCAGTTTCAGATGATGATACAAGTGACACATTGAATGGTTCTATTTGTCCACTAGCCAAACAAACTCATTTACCTTTTTCCAAAAGTACCTCTCTTGCCAAAAAAAACCTTTTAATTTGTTACACATGGATGTATGGGACCGTATAATCATCCTACCCATGACAACAAAAATGTTTTTTCTTACCATGGTTGATGATCACACCAGATACACTTGGATTTTCTTAATGCAATTAAAAAATGATACATTTTTTTTGCCTTCAGCAATTTATATCTTATGTTCAAACTCAATTCCAAGGTGTCATTTAGCGAATAAGAACTGATAATGATTCTGAATTTTGCAATTCTCAATCGAATCAATTCTTATCTTCCCTTGGCATCATTCTTGAGACAGCTATGTTTATTCCCCACAGCAAAATGGAATTGTTGAAAGGAAGCATAGACATCTTCTTGACATAGCAAGGGCATTAAAATTCCATTCTAATGTTCCTCTATCTTTTTGGGGTGAATGTGTTCATATATTTGGCAAATAGAATTCCATCTTTTGTTCTGAACAACTTGAGACACCATATGAAAACTTTATCACAAAGCTCCCCAATATTCCAATTTGAGAGTTTTTGGATGTCAAGCCTTTGCCACAAATCTCACTGTTAAGAATAAATTTGACACTTGAGCGATACCTTGCATTTTTATGGGCTATTCTTCCACCCAAAAATGATATAGGGTCTACAATCCAATTCACCACAAGTTCTTTGTTAGTAGAGATGTTATTTTTCATGAAACTATTTTTCCTTTCCATTCTAATATCACATCTCTATCCTTGAATTCTGATAGTCCTTTGTTATTTTTCATGATACTGTTACTCCTATTGCTCCAACATAACAGCAATAATTTATCATCTGAGATGCCTTTACATACTTGTTCAGATCCCACTTCTTCTTTGCCTAGCCCTTCCTCAATTCATGTTCCTTCTTCTTCTGTTTCTTCACCTTCTTCTAGTTCCTCTTCTTCTACTGATCAGATTGTCTCAACAGAAGGGCAGGACAGGAGACCATTAAGGCATACCGGATCACCTATTTGGCATAAAGACTATGCTTTCACACTTGACAATTCTTCACCTTCTCAGGCAAGAGGAAATGTGACAGAAGTTCTTTATCCCATTGCACATTATGTGTCTTACAAGCATCTGTCTTCACAATATTAGTGTTTTTTGGCATCTATCTCAGATAAGGAACCACACACTTATGAACAGGCCAAATCAGATGATAACTGGATTCAAGTTATGAAGGATGAGATTAGAGCACTGGAGTTAAATCAAACCTGGACTTTGGTCAAGTTGTCAATAGGTAAATAGGCAATTGGGTGTAGATGGATTTATAAAATCAAATATTTTGCTAATGGTTCCATTGATAAATACAAAGCCAGATTAGTTGCAAAATGATACAATCAACAATATGGGACTGATTATCATGAAACTTTTTAGGATAGCGCTAGCTTTGGCAGCCATGCATTCCTGGCCTATTTTTCAAATGGATGTTAACAATATCTTCTTACAAGGGGATTTAGAAGAAGAACTTTATATGGAATTGCCCCAAGGTTTTATAACAGAGGAGATCAGCAGTATGCAAATTAAATAAGTCCTTATATGGACTTACACAGGCAAGCAGGCAGTGGAATTGCAAATTAACTTCAGTCTTGATTGCTAATGGATATGTTCAGAGTTTAAATGATTATTCCCTTTTTACCAAAAGGCATAATGATAGAATTGTTCTAATGCTTATATATGTAGATGATATTTTGATAACAAGGAATGATATATTTCTGATCAATGAGCTAAAGGTTGTATTAAAGAACAAGTTCAGAATCAAAGATATGGGAGAAATGAAATATTTCTTAGGCATTGAGATTGCAAGGAATAAGACTGGAATGGTGCTAAATCAGAGAAAGTATGCCTTGGAATTGATATCTGAACATGTTTATCAGCTGCAAAACTAGCATGTGATCCATTAGAAGTGAATCAAAAATTTATTTCTATTGAGTATGACAAATTTCTCAATATTAATACAGAAGACAAGGCTTTGATTGATCCATCTACTTATCAAAGATTGATAGGTCGATTACGATACTTAATCATGACAAGGCCTAACATTGTATATGTTGTACAAACTTTAAGTCAATTTATGCATGCACCTAAAGAATCACATATGGAAGCTGCTAAAAGAGTTGTTAGATATATTAAAGAACAACTAGGGATTGGAATATTATATAAAGTCAATTCTTCTATCAGAATTGAAGCCTATTGTCATTCAGACTAGGCATTTTGTCCTATTTCAAAGAAATCAGTTACAGGATATTGCATCAAGTTAGGAAGTAATTTGATTTCGTGGAAGGCTAAAAAGCAGAAGCAGAATATAGGAGTATGGCAGATACTACTTTAGAGATTATATGGATTGAAGGAATACTTGCAGACATTGGCTTTAATCCTGCAGCTAATTCATCTCAGTCAACTGTGATTTTTTGTGATAATAAGGCAGCCTTACAGATTGCAACTAATCTAGTTTTTCATGAGAAAAAAAACATATTGGGACAGATTGCCATTTCATCCGAGACATAATTAAATCGAAAGTGTTGCAGGCTTGCTACATTTCTTCAAAGGATCAACAGGCTGATGTTATGACCAAGGCATTATGTTCTTCCCAACATGACAAACTCATTCATTGTCTTGGAATGTATAATATACATAACTCGTCTCAACTTGAAGGGGGAGTGTTAAGTCATACAAGTTGAGCACGTATAGAGTAATTGTACAAGTACAAAAGTTTTGTACACGTGGCATTATATCTTTTTGTACATATACAAATGACATTTATAACTATCGTATATATAAGCTACAGAATATTACAAAGTTGTTTCATGCTTTTGTAATTAGATTTCTTCTTTCATTTCTGCACACGATTCTCTTCTTGTTATGGATCATTCTTCTTATCAACTTGTCGCTTACATCCTTCTCCTCGGCTTTATCCAATTTTTCATGGATCATCCTCAGTGTGCTTCCTAGCATCTGAAGCTCTTGCTCAGCCGACGGTGCAGTATCTACTGCTGATGATGACAAAACCCGTGGGATCCAAGAGGACAGCTTGTTCGCCGTCAACTTCAGAACTAGACGGAATGACTAAAGTGAAAAAATCATGATAGTTTAAGAATACAAAAAAATAATTTGGGGTTAGATGCGAAAAAATCGTAATAGTTTAGAAGAGTTTTATAAAAATAAACTTTTTTTTTCATCATCTCCATGACAGGACCTTAAGTATAGTTAGCTAATTGACTTTTCACCATAAAATTTTGTTTGACATTTTTAGTTAGCCAGTTGCAGTTAAAGTTGTGATATTGTTTTCAGTTTCATAATGATCGAATTCAAAACTCGTATTTTACGTCTCTTGATTCCTCTTCAGGTGTATAATAAGTACTTCAACATAGCCCTTTCAATTAGAATTCCAACAAGAAGAAAAAAGTGTGGTGACTTTTTAGGCAACCCCCATATCGACGGTTCAACTCGTAGCGCATATTGTTCACGTATTAAGATCACTCCATATCACGTACTTGACGATGATAAATAAGACTTCAAAAAAAAATTTACATTTAAAAAAAACTTAAACTCAAAACCTTACTTAAATAAAACAAGAGCAATTGGCACTCCCCATCATGTTAACTAATGAAAACTCATTAAACTTCCAAATTAAAAGATTTTAAGATGATAATAAAAATTGCATACACAGCAATTAATAAGGATAAGAACTGTTTTTAATGTATTAAATTTTTGTACGTGCACTTATTGTTTGATGCGGCTCAGCCATGCATGTGATCCATCAAATAAGATATTAAATTTGTGACAAATTACAATGCACATATTCAGAAGTAGCAGGTTCAATAATATTTTCATCAAAATTGGATATAAGAAGATTTTTTTTACTCACTAATTCGAAATCAAAATGAAGAAAAATATGGTATTTCTTTGGTCAACATGATAATTTCGAATTGTCCCATCAATTGATTTTGATACTATCAACATATGCCGAATCACTTAAAACGTAATTGCATTAATCACCATTAGCTAGATTGGATATAAGAAGATGAGACGTGTAACGACTGCAATTCCAAAACTACAAATCAATTCAAAATCAACGAATTCAATGCCATTAATGGAAGAATCCCATTCGAATTCGAATTCAAAATAAAATAGGAAACGTCGAAAGAGGCAACAGCCGACAGGGGAGGGATTCCCTCCCCTGATCGCGCCCCCACGATTGGTCGGCCAGATGGCCGGCTGATGCTATAAAAGGGAGGTAGGGGAGCGCCTTGCGCCCCCCTTCGACACCCTAGCCAGCCGCCGCTGCTTCCTCTTCGTCTTCTACGACTCCGGCGACCGACGCACGTGCAAAGGCCAACGTTGACGATGAACAGTGGCTCACCCGATGACCCTTGACATCTAACGACCTTCCCTCGACGTGCGCGAGGACCAGGCGCCCCTTCCTATCGGTCGAGGATGGTCGGTGATCGAACGGATGACGCGCAATTCGCCGACGAATTTCGAACCGAAAGCTACCTTAGCGTTTTAAATCCCTAGACGAAGAAATATTGATTCTTTGATGCAAAGAGTTATATCATTGTGATCCTGAGGTCTTTACCTTCGTTTTTCCTATTTTTATTGTGATGATTTGACGATCGGAAGACCGCCGGAATCGAATCCGAAGTTCGGTGGCCCTGTTTTATCGCAAGGACTGGTCGACCATTTTTAGAAACGGTCGACCGATCCATATGGGGAACTCGTCGGAGTTCCTATCGATTGGTCGACCGGCCTCACAGGGCAGTCCGATCGACCGACCTACCTATCATCTGATAGGTCTAACCTTGTAATCGGTCGACCGATCTTCCGAGCGGACGATCGATCCTACGCGCGGTGCGCATTTTTATAAACCATGCAACCGGTCGACCGATCACCAAAATGGTCGACCGATCCAGTAGAGTAACCGGTCGACTGACTCACGTGTACGGTCGACCCATCCACTGACACCTGAAGGTTGACCGAGACAAGAGGACCATTCGATCGATAATTTTGAACGGTCGACCGGTCCCACAGTGGATGGTCGACTGATTCAAGTCCACCAGATCGGCTCGACCGAACCAAAAGGAACGGTCGATTGGTCCAAAAATGGTCGACCGATTCGGATAGTAAATCAATGCTAATTTTAAACCATAATTCTGAGACTCTAACTAGTCCACTTATACTGGCTAAGTCTTATTGTACAAAGATTAATGCTCAGTTGAGCCATGATCCATAGATTACATGATAAGTAAATATAAGTAAAGTAAAGATAAAGACACGTGATCGTCATGTGCCGCCCCCAGTGTAGAGAGCAAAGATCAGAGTAAAGTACAGAGAGGGGCATGTAGTTAGCTGAGGAGACAGCGAACCTACAGGTCTTCAATGACCACTGTTCCTGAGATTTCAGGTCTTCTCATACTTGTATCTCGAACGAAGGGTGATGCAATGGTCACACTCCTTCCCCAAAAATTATTGTATTGTGCCAAAGTAATAGGTAGCTAACTGATGAGACAGTGAACCTACAACTTTTTTAATTGACCACTGTTCCTGGGTGTAGGTTCTTTCCCACCTACATTCTGAACTGGGTGAGGCATTAACACCCACCCATTTTCCCTTGTTGGACTTACTGGCTTCAGAGATTCAGAGAGGCATCCCAATTAATAAAGTCGAGCTCGCATAGGACAACTAACATTAAGGACATTATAGTAATGTAAAAGATGTAGTGCAACTCACAGTAAAGCAATGTAAAGCAGAGTATTATAAAGTAAAGCATATAGCATAGTGAAGTAAAGTACGGTATAGTATAGAATATGATACAGTAAAGCATGGAATATCGTATGGTAAAGATAATGTAGAGTAAAGACAAAGTATAGTTATTGTAAAGAACAAAGTACAGACATTGATAATTGTCAAAGAATGATGTATTGATCTGCTATGGTTAATGCATGGAAATCAGAGTACAGTATTGATAATCATTGATATATTGATTACATGATTATCATTGATCCTTATTCCATCGTCTATTCTGCTATTGTATTGGGCTTTTTGCTCACAGGCATTCGATTCCCCTGCAATGAGATTTTGCAAGTGAGAATGCTAACTGAAGAGGTGTTGGAAGGCACAGAGCTTGGAGAGTGCTACACATGACATAATTGTCACTACAAGCCCAATAAAGTTTCATTATGTTTTTAGCATGTTTCTTCCATTAAAAGACATCATGATCTTCCGCTTATCAAACTTCTTGAAGTTACTATCTTTCCTCATCTTGTTATAGACTATATTATCTATCAATGTCTCTTTACATTCTACCATTTGAACTTCTGCATTAAAGTCTTGGTATTATAATTTCTTATTATATTGGTGCCACATATGCTATTTATTGAATGGTCATGGTCAATAGTGCATTAGGCAATGTAGCGCTCCCGGAGTCAACCTGACTGCCTACATGGCAGGAGGGGCAATTTTGGGGGTGTTACAGTTTGGTATCAGAGCCTAAGTTCTTGGCTCCCTCATTGATCATAGTAGAGTAGATGTTCATGCATAGTCATTTATTGTTCATATTGAGTCATAGTTCAAAGTCATGTGCAAGCTTCTCAAGCGTCAGCGACTCCACTCCTCAAGTAAGTGTTAAGTATGTTCTCATATGAATAATACTTATATTATTGAGCTAACTTGTTCCTATAGATGCCTTCGCGCCACATAACGTCCAGAGTGGTGCGTGGCGGAAGCCGAGTGTTTTGGGTAGCTGAAGCCGTCATGCACCCTCCCACTGCACAAGAACAAGAGCAAGAACAAGAACCAGCAGCAGGTCATGGACGCGGTCGTGGACGTGGCCGTGGCCGTGCGATTCCACCGCATCTTGCTCCAGAAGAACAGGAGCATTCATATTTAGAAAGCGTGGGGAGCAATGATCCAGTGATACCTTCCCCACTAGTTGAGACATTAGAAGAAAGGAGGCGAAGAAGGAACCTACAGATGATAGGAGGACGAATCATCAACCCTATCTGTTTATCCTCAGATGAAGAAGAAAAGGATCCAGAACCAAGCAGAGAATTGCAAAGCCGAGAAGCCAGCCCTATAAGTCAGACAGATCCAGAACCATATTACAGTTTTTGCGATCAAGAGGGGCATTTCGAAGATGAATGCCCGAATCCTCCTAAGCATGAGAAGGACCCCGGGAATGAACTTGGGGAACCTTCGCGACGTAGCGATTAGTGTTTAGTGTTTCTTCATGTGAAGGCCTTAATGTGCCTTAGACAGATACTTATGTTTTGCTTTGACTAACCTTACAGTGATATTATTAACTTTTGTTTTAGCAGATATTGAGCCATAAGGTCTCAATTTTTACCTAAGATTTTTATTTCGATTAAAGATCTTTGATTCTATGCTTATTCTCAAATGATGTCATGGTCTTCTTATATATGTCTCCTCAAAGAAGGTCACAAGCGACCACTTGTGAATATGAGAGACCTAATGAAGGGGAAACCTCTTTCATTCCCCCACCTCCATCGTATCCCTCTCCACTTCCATCTTCTCCTCCTCCACCTGAACCATCAGTACAGCAAGGACTCCAGGTTCCTCTTCCCTGCACATTACAAGAGTTCTGGAGGTCAAAACCTCCAATGTTTAATGGAGAAGGGGGCATAGAGGTAGCCGAATAGTGGATAGAGGCAATGGAGGACAAGTTCGACATCCTCGACGTTCCTGAGAATAAGAAGGTACTGTTCGCTGGAGACACCCTCCAGAAGGACGCAAAGGAATGGTGGAAAGCAAAGAAGGTCACCAGCTTTCCGGAAGCAAGAATTGTTGCCTGGGAGGACTTCCGCAAGGCATTTGAAACGCGCTACTTCCCTAAGTTCCAAAGGGATTTGAAACAGAAGGAATTTTTGAACCTAGAGTAAGGGACCATGACAGTGGCCCAATACATGACAAAGTTTGATCGGCTGAGGAAATACTCTAGGCTGATTATGGACGAGCTGGATGTAACGAAGCGCTTCATGAACGGGCCGAACCCCGCCTTGAGGTCCCAGACAAGATCAGGGAATTGCAAAACCCTGGAGGACGCGATCAGCCTAGCTACATTGACTAAAAAGGACCATCAAGACCTTCAGAAAGCCCAGAGGGTCCAATAGAATATAGGGGAGGGTTCCTAGCACCAGCAACAATAATTTAGAAGGAACAACCGTCAGCATCAATGACGGGATAATCGACCTAACCCTTATCCTGCGCCTCAATAGTACAACCGTCCACAGCAACAGCCCTATCGCCCTTCACAATAAATTCCTCCACCACAGCAACAGCAACCACAGCAGCAACAACAGAACCAAAGGCCCCTTCAGCAGACGCAAAGGCGCCCAGCCCAGCAACAGAGGCAACAGCCTCTCAGAGCCCATCAGGCACCATCCGCAAAAGGTGAGTGGGTTTTATGCAATACCTATGGCAGGACACATGCAGGGGAATGCTGCATGAAGTCTGGAGCATGCTACTATTATGGTGGAATGGGCAACAACAATTAGTGTAAGAAAGACTCTTCAATTTATAAGAGGATGCCCCACAGAATGACACTGAGGTCATTCGAGGTACGCTATTCGTAGCTGAACTACCCACTACAGTATTGTTCGATTTCGGTGCCTCCCATTCATTTATATCTGAAGAATGTGCCAATACATTAAGGTTAACTGTAAAGAACTTAGAGCATAAGATCAATATCTTAACCCCACAAGGAACCCTGATTACCACAAAATATCTCCCTAATGTACCCATAGAGATAGAGAAAGTGAACTTTCCTGCAAATCTTATCATTATCCCTATGCGAGATTATGATATAATTTTGGGCATGGATTGACTAACCTCCCATGATGCTTCTATCTTGTGCAAACAAAAGAAAGTGGTTATAGGTACACAGAGTACAGATAAAGTTATTGTCAGAGGCATTGCACAAAAAGAAAAAAAATTATAGTGTCTGCCATGAAGGCACATAAACTACTCCAAAAGGGATATAGAGGTTATCTGGCAAGTATTACTAAGGTAGCAGAACCAACCAAGACCCCTCAAGACATAGAAGTTGTGAGAGAATTTCCTGATGTATTCCCTGATGACGTTAGTGGTCTACCATCCAGAAGAGAGATAGACTTTCATATTGAAGTGGTACCCGGCACAGCACCAATCTCCAAAGCTCCAAACCGCATGGTCCTAGCAGAGATGAAGGAATTGAAGGACCAAATTCAAGAACTACTGGATAAAAGTTTCACCAGACCTAGTGTCTCACCATAGGGTGCACCTGTTCTCTTTGTCAAAAAGAAGGATGGATCGTTAAGACTTTGTATCGACTACAGAATGTTGAACAAAGTCACAATAAAGAACAAGTACACGCTACCACGCATCGATAACTTATTTGATCAGCTATCCAAAGCAAAGGTGTTCTCCAAGATTGATCTGAGGAGCGGATACTATCAGTTAAAGGTAGCAAAAGAAGACATTCCAAATACCGCATTCCGATCAAGATATGAACTTTACGAGTTCCTAGTAATGTTGTTTGGGTTAACAAATGCCCTCGCAGCATTCATGGATCTCATGAATCGAACTTTTCACGAACATCTGGATAAGTTCGTAATTGTCTTCGTCGACGACATCCTCATCTACTCGCCAAGCATAGAGCAGCACAGGAAATATTTGAGGATAGTATTGGAGACTTTGCGAGCAAAGAAGTTGTACGCAAAGTTTTTCAAATGTGAATTCTGGCTAGAACAGATGATGATTCTTGGCCACATCGTCTCCAAAGATGGAATTACAGTGGATCCGGTAAAGGTAGAAGCAGTGTCCAACTAGGCTCAACCAAAGAATGTCTCCGAGATTAGGAGCTTTCTTAGTTTAGTAGGCTACTACAGACGCTTCATCAAGGACTTCTCCAGAATTGCATTGCCACTGACCAAGCTCACAAGGAAAGGGGAAAAGTTTATCTGGTCGCCCAAGTGTGAAGAAAGTTTTTAAGAATTAAAGAAGCGGCTAACTTCAGCACAAATCCTGACGTTACCATCGGGCAGTGGTGGTTACGTGGTTTATAGTGATGCTAGTGGTACAGGATTGAGGTGCGTGTTGATGCAACATAGGAAAGTAGTGGCATACGCATCCAGACAGCCGAAGAAACATGAGGTCAATTATCCAACTCATGATCTCGAATTGGCAGCAGTAGTGTTTACCCTCAAGCTTTGGCGCATTACCTATATGGAGAAGAATTTATGGTCTACACTGACCACAAGAGCTTAAAGTATGTCCTCACACAGAAGGACTTGAATATGCGTCAAAGACGATGGATGGAGTTCTTAAAGGACTATGAGTTCTCTATTAACTACCATCCTGGTAAAGTAAACTCAGTAGCAGACGCACTTAGTCGAAATTGGGAAGGATTTGTTGCCTTCATGCGCCTTCGACAGTTTGAAATGATGGAGGAAATTTTCAAGTGGACACCAGGGGTAAGGCATGATGGATCACTAATGATGATGTAGCGTATAGTACCAGACATGATCGGAAGGATCATTGAAGCACAAGTAGAAGACTCAGAATATCAGACTATGATGATAAAGACTAGTCTTTAAACCACCAATTTCAAGATCTCTTCAGATGGTGGCATCAGGTACCGTGATCGTTTATGGGTACCGAACAACCCTGAACTCCGAAAGGAAGCGCTAGATGAATGCCACAAGTCAGAGTTTGCAATCCACCCAGGGAGTACAAAAATGTACAAGGATGTGTAGAGGAGTTTTTGGTGGCCAGATATGAAGAAGGAGATCGCAGAATACGTTTCCAAATGCATAATGTGCCAACAGGTCAAGGTGGAACACCAGAAATCTCAAGGAACCTTGAAGAGTCCGGGCATCCCATAGTGGAAGTGGGAAGAGATATCCATAGACTTCATCACCGGTTTACTCCGGATTCAGAAGGGACATGATGCCATTTGGGTGATAGTGGACCGACTCGATAAATCGGCTCACTTCCTACCCATCAAGATAAAACAATCTCTTGAAAGTTTAATGGAACTATATGTGTAGGAGATTGTTAGACTTCACGGGATTCCACCAACCATCATGTCTGATAGACATTCTAGGTTCACATCAAGATTCTGGAAGAGCATCCAGAATGCTTTTGAGACGAGATTTCGCTACAGTACAGCCTTCCACCCTCAAACCGACGGTCAATCAAAGAGAACGATTCAGATGCTGAAAGATATGCTTAGAGCATGCGCTTTGGATTGACATGGAAACTGGGATAAACATCTTCCTCTCATAGAGTTCTCCTATAATAATAGCTTCTATTCTAGCATAGAGATGTCCCCTTTTGAAGCATTTTATGGTCGACCATGTCGCTCCCCGGCATGTTGGGGCGAAGTGGGAGAAAGAAAAATCTTAAGTGCTGAATTACAGAAGCAGACCCAGAAGTACACAGACAATGTGGAATTAATAAAGAAAAGGATGAAATCTGCTCAATATTGTCAGAAGGCCTATGCAGACAAGAAACGCCGAGAGCATACCTTCAAAGCAAGAGATGAAGTTCTGCTTAAGGTCTCCCCTACCAAAGGAGTAATGCGTTTTAGTAAATATGGGAAATTGAGTCCAAGGTATGTGGGCCCTTTTGAGATACTAAATATGATTGGAGACTCAGCATGTAGGTTGGCCCTACCTCCGGCGTATTTCAGATTGCACAATATTTTCCATGTCTCCTTGCTCTGGATGTACAAGAATGACTATGCCAACGTGATCCAAATTGAGGAACCAAACCTCAAGGAGGATCTGACATAAGAAGAACAACCATGCAACCGGTCGACCGATCACCAAAACGGTAGACCGATCTAGTAGAGTAATCGGTCGACCGACTCACGTGTACGGTCGACCGATCCACTGACACCCGAAGGTTGACCGAGACAAAAGGACCGTTCGATCGATAATTTAGAATGGTCGACCGGTCCCACACTAGACGATCGACCGGTTCAAGTCCACCAGATCAGCTCAGCCGAACCAAAAGGAACGGTCGATTGGTCCAGAAACGATCGACCGATTCGGATAGTAAATCAATGCTGATTTTAAAACCATAATTCTGAGACTCTAACCAGTCCACTTATACTGTCCAAGTCCTATTGTACAAAGATTAATGCTCAGTTGAGCCCTGATCCATAGATTACATTATAAGTAAAGATAAAGACACGGGATCGTCATGTGTCGCCCCCAGTGTATAGAGCAAAGATCAGAGTAAAGTACAGAGAGGGGCAGGTAGTTAGCTGAGGAGACAGCGGTCTTCAATGACCACTGCTCCTGAGATTTCAGGTCTTCTCCCACCTATATCTCAGACGAAGGGTGATGCAATGGTCACACTCCTTCCCCCAAAAATTATTGTATTGTGTCAAAGGGACAGATAGCTAACTGAGGAGATAGTGAACCTACAGGTTTCTTAATTGACCACTGATCGTGAGGTGTAGGTTCTCTTCCAAATACATTTCGAACTAGGTGAGGCATTAACACCCACCCCTTTTTCCTTTTTGAGCTTATTGGCTTTAGAGATTCAGAGAGGCACCTCTGACATTCCAATTAATAAAGTCGAGCTCGCATAGGACAATTAACATTAAGGACATTATAGTAATGTAAAAGACGTAGTGCAACTTATAGTAAAGCAATGTAAAGTAGAGTACTGTAAAATAAAGCATAGAGCATAGTGAAGTAAAGTATGGTACAGTATAGAATATGGTACAGTAAAGCATGTAATATCGTATGGTAAAGATAATGTAGAGTAAAGACAAAGTATAGTCATTGTAAAGAACAAAGTACAGACATTGATAATTGTCAAAGAATGATGTATTGATCCGCTATAGTTAATGCATGGAAATCAGAGTACAGTATTGATCATCATTGATATATTGATTATATGATTATCATTGATCCTTATTTCATCGTCTATTCTGCTATTGTACTGGGCTTTTTGCTCACGGATATTCGATTCTCCTGCAATGAGATTTTACAGGTGAGAATGCTAACTGAAGAGGTGTTGGAGGGCACAGAGCTTGGAGAGTGCTGCACATGACATAATTGTGAGACTAAGTTGTTCTGACAAATAACATCGTATATTTTATATTTTTATTACTCTTTTTATGCGTAGACTATTGATAATTTTATTCTAGCTCAACTCATCATGATGACAATAAAAGAAAAAAAAATATTTTTAATAAAAGCTTAACGAGAAATGAACTTTTGATCTTTATACCATATTCAAATTTAATATGTTAATTAGTTTTCTTAAAAATCTAAGTAGATAGGAAGAACATGAAGTACTCTTAAAAACATCAGAAATACTCTTGAGTAGCTCCTGCTCAGATGCAGTTTTTGAGTGGCTCCTGCTCAGATACAGTTTTAAACGTCATTTTCGAAATTTTTTCGACAGAATCGATTCATTCGAAAAATGATCGTCACAAATTAATTTCCGACGGTTGAGAAAAATGTCAGAAATTTTGACGAAAGTCCGGCGCTCACGACCGCCGATATTTGCGGCGGTCACGACCGGTGATATTTGCGGCCATCGACGAAACCATCGAAACTTCGGCGGTCGTGATCGCCGATATTTGCGGCAGTCAATGAAACCATTGAAACTTCGGCGGTCCCGATCGCCGAAACTTTTGACGGTCACGACGACCGCTGCAAATTTTGGCGGTAGCAATCGTCGAAACTTTCGTCAGTCATCGGACGACCGTCGAAACTTTCGACGGTCAAAATCGTCGCAAAGAATTTTTATAATATAAAAAAAATAGCGAGCCGCTTGGCGGACAAATTCGGCCGCCAGGCGACCAATTCGAAGGCCAGCGGCCGAGATCCAGCCGCCAGCCGGCCGAGGTCGATCCAGTCGAGAGGGACGCTCGCGGGAGAGGGTCGCCGGCGATCGACGCTTGACATCCGGTCAGGAGGCTCGCCGTCAGGGAGACGGAGAGAGAGAGAGGAAAGGGAGAGAGAAATAAAGGGATTGGGTATATATATATATATATATTATAGGTGGAAAGATGAGAAAACGGGAAAGAAAAGCGGAATAATAAAATTTTAATTACTGATGGCTCTGATCGTCGAAAAAGTATATATTAATTATTTTTAAAGTTATCGACGGTTGTGACCGTCGAAAACTATTTAATTATAAAAATAAAATACTGTATTTAGTTATATATAATATTTAGTTTTTATTTTATCGACGATTTGAACTGTCGTTAATTATTATCGACGGTCGGAATCATCGAAAATTACCGCTAGTTATATTTATAAAATACTCCGTATATCATATTATTATACATTTACCGATAGTTATCGACGTTCCTTATTGACTAAAAATAAAATAATAATATAATAAATTATATAATTTATTATTTTTCATTTTCGACGGTTGTAACCATCGAAAATTCCGTCAAAAATTACGACGGATGGATATCCGTCGGAAATATCGACATCCCTAATCATCGAAAAATAAAATAATAATATAATAAATTACATAATTTATTATTTTCATTTTCGACAATTGTAACCGTCGGAATTTCCGTCGAAAATTACGACGGATGGATATCCATCAGAAATATCGACGTCCCTAATTGTCAAAAAATAAAATAATAATATAACAAATTACATGATTTATTATTTTTTATTTTCGACTGTTGTAATCGTCGAAAATTTCGTCGAAAATTATGACGGATGAATATCCGTCAAAAATATCGACGTTCCTAATCGTAGAAAAATAAAATAATATTATAATAAATTACATAATTTATTATTTTTATTTTCCACGGTTGTAACCGTCGGAAATTCCGTCGGAAATATTTTCGTCGCAAAAATCGTCGCAAATTGTGACGAATTTCTATCCATCGGAAATTGCACGTCGAAAAAAAGTAATTTTCTTTTAGTGAAAATCAAGAATTACTTGGCCCATTTCGAGGATGACTTGGACTCTCCTCCTTCGAAGAGCTCTGATCAGTAAATAGCAGATCTGTGTTGCAAATGTAATTCCACCGAAGATGGAGTTGGGACTAAGGAATGCGTTGGGATTAAAGATATGTGCAGAAAGAAAATTTTAACTAACGAGTAAAAACATTAAATTGAACTGCTTCTCCAAATCGAAGTTTAAAGATTTGATGATAAAACTCTATAAACTATTCTTACTAATTTATATAATATAAAAAAAATTAATTATCTTTTATTCAAAATGGGTTCACATAACTCGGATCTCCCACCTGATTTATAAATGAATTGTAATATATAAACTTTTTTACGATAATCAAATATTCTATTCTCAACAAATATTCAAAATCTAATGCATTTGTCTCAAGCCTGGGATGATAATCCGCACATACCTTTCGTTTAGATGTCCGTTTATCCATAAATGCTTCTGTCAAAGAGTGAAATGTTCACTCGAAAAAAATATTTTACAAATCGTGATATTTGTCAAGTCGCTTTTATTATGCTTAACTAAAAGAGCTTCTCTATCATGTGATAATATCAAATAATACGTGGTAACGTGTAAACATTGCACAAATATGTTGAATGTGAAATAATTATGTGATAAATTGATATCACTTTAGGTTCACACAATCATCAATCCCTATAAGAAAAATAGCAATTTGACATTTCCTATTATTTTTTATTCTACTTTATTTAATATCTGAATAGCATATACAATTTTAATATATGAACTTGTTCCAAGAAAATAAGATAAATATAATATATGAATATCATAAACTGACTAATATGAATCTTAATGCATAAAAGAATAAAAATAATATATATGTCTATTTTTTGTTATTTTATAATATTAGTTCAACTGCAATATTTATCAAATAGTTTTTATTCAATACATAATTAAAATGTTCTCCTCTATCTGTTAATGTCTAATTAGTGTTCATCATTTAAATTATGTGTGAAACGGAGAATTGTGGGAAACGGAGATCAATGCAAATCACATTTAAATTATGTGCTCTTACTGAAATTAACCAAATTCCCCGCCTGAAACTGCCTGGAAGCACAAAATGATTAATATTCAAGGAAGTCAACAACCTCTCATTGCACCCAAAGAAGGATTATAAACTTGTTCCAAGAAAATAAGATAAATATAATATATGAATATCATAAACTGACTAATATGAATATTAATGCATAAAAGAATAAAAATAATATATATGTCTATTTTTTGTTATTTTATTATATTAGTTCAACTGCAATATTTATCAAATAGTTTTTATTCAATACATAATTAAAGTGTTCTCCTCTATCTGTCAATGTCTAATTAGTGTTCATCATTTAAATTATGTGTGAAACGGAGAATTGTGGGAAACGGAGATCAATGCAAATCACATTTAAATTATGTGCTCTTACTGAAATTAACCAAATTCCCCGCCTGAAACTGCCTGGAAGCACAAAATGATTAATATTCAAGGAAGTCAACAACCTCTCATTGCACCCAAAGAAGGATTATAAACTTGTTCAAAGAAAATAAGATAAATATAATATATGAATATCATAAACTGACTAATATGAATATTAATGCATAAAAGAATAAAAATAATATATATGTCTATTTTTTGTTATTTTATTATATTAGTTCAACTGCAATATTTATCAAATAGTTTTTATTCAATACATAATTAAAGTGTACTCCTCTATCTGTCAATGTCTAATTAGTGTTCATCATTTAAATTATGTGTGAAACGGAGAATTGTGGGAAACGGAGATCAATGCAAATCACATTTAAATTATGTGCTCTTACTGAAATTAACAAAATTCCCCGCCTGAAACTGCCTGGAAACACAAAATGATTAATATTCAAGGAAGTCAACAACCTCTCATTGCACCCAAAGAAGGATTATAAACTTGTTCCAAGAAAATAAGATAAATATAATATATGAATATCATAAACTGACTAATATGAATATTAATGCATAAAAGAATAAAAATAATATATATGTCTATTTTTTGTTATTTTATTATATTAGTTCAACTGCAATATTTATCAAATAGTTTTTATTCAATGCATAATTAAAGTGTTCTCCTCTATCTGTTAATGTCTAATTAGTGTTCATCATTTAAATTATGTGTGAAACGGAGAATTGTGGGAAACGGAGATCAATGCAAATCACATTTAAATTATGTGCTCTTACTGAAATTAACCAAATTCCCCGCCTGAAACTGCCTGGAAGCACAAAATGATTAATATTCAAGGAAGTCAACAACCTCTCATTGCACCCAAAGAAGGATTATAAACTTGTTCCAAGAAAATAATATAAATATAATATATGAATATCATAAACTGACTAATATGAATATTAATGCATAAAAGAATAAAAATAATATATATGTCTATTTTTTGTTATTTTATTATATTAGTTCAACTGCAATATTTATCAAAGAGTTTTTATTCAATATATAATTAAAGTGTTCTCCTCTATCTGTTAATGTCTAATTAGTGTTCATCATTTAAATTATGTGTGAAACGGAGAATTGTGGGAAACGGAGATCAATTCAAATCACATTTAAATTATGTGCTCTTACTGAAATTAACCAAATTCCCCGCCTGAACTGGCGTTGGAAGCACAAAATGATTAATATTCAAGGAAGTGATCAACAACCTCTCATTGCACCCAAAGAAGGATTATAAACTTGTTCCAAGAAAATAATATAAATATAATATATGAATATCATAAACTGACTAATATGAATATTAATGCATAAAAGAATAAAAATAATATATATGTCTATTTTTTGTTATTTTATTATATTAGTTCAACTGCAATATTTATCAAAGAGTTTTTATTCAATATATAATTAAAGTGTTCTCCTCTATCTGTTAATGTCTAATTAGTGTTCATCATTTAAATTATGTGTGAAACGGAGAATTGTGGGAAACGGAGATCAATTCAAATCACATTTAAATTATGTGCTCTTACTGAAATTAACCAAATTCCCCGCCTGAAACTGCCTGGAAGCACAAAATGATTAATATTCAAGGAAGTCAACAACCCCTCATTGCACCCAAAGAAGGATTATAAACTTGTTCCAAGAAAATAATATAAATATAATATATGAATATCATAAACTGACTAATATGAATATTAATGCATAAAAGAATAAAAATAATATATATGTCTATTTTTTGTTATTTTATTATATTAGTTCAACTGCAATATTTATCAAAGAGTTTTTATTCAATATATAATTAAAGTGTTCTCCTCTATCTGTTAATGTCTAATTAGTGTTCATCATTTAAATTATGTGTGAAACGGAGAATTGTGGGAAACGGAGATCAATGCAAATCACATTTAAATTATGTGCTCTTACTGAAATTAACCAAATTCCCCGCCTGAAACTGCCTGGAAGCACAAAATGATTAATATTCAAGGAAGTCAACAACCTCTCATTGCACCCAAAGAAGGATTATAAACTTGTTCCAAGAAAATAATATAAATATAATATATGAATATCATAAACTGACTAATATGAATATTAATGCATAAAAGAATAAAAATAATATATATGTCTATTTTTTGTTATTTTATTATATTAGTTCAACTGCAATATTTATCAAAGAGTTTTTATTCAATATATAATTAAAGTGTTCTCCTCTATCTGTTAATGTCTAATTAGTGTTCATCATTTAAATTATGTGTGAAACGGAGAATTGTGGGAAACGGAGATCAATTCAAATCACATTTAAATTATGTGCTCTTACTGAAATTAACCAAATTCCCCGCCTGAAACTGCCTGGAAGCACAAAATGATTAATATTCAAGGAAGTCAACAACCTCTCATTGCACCCAAAGAAGGATTATAAACTTGTTCCAAGAAAATAATATAAATATAATATATGAATATCATAAACTGACTAATATGAATATTAATGCATAAAAGAATAAAAATAATATATATGTCTATTTTTTGTTATTTTATTATATTAGTTCAACTGCAATATTTATCAAAGAGTTTTTATTCAATATATAATTAAAGTGTTCTCCTCTATCTGTTAATGTCTAATTAGTGTTCATCATTTAAATTATGTGTGAAACGGAGAATTGTGGGAAACGGAGATCAATGCAAATCACATTTAAATTATGTGCTCTTACTGAAATTAACCAAATTCCCCGCCTGAAACTGCCTGGAAGCACAAAATGATTAATATTCAAGGAAGTCAACAACCTCTCATTGCACCCAAAGAAGGATTATAAACTTGTTCCAAGAAAATAATATAAATATAATATATGAATATCATAAACTGACTAATATGAATATTAATGCATAAAAGAATAAAAATAATATATATGTCTATTTTTTGTTATTTTATTATATTAGTTCAACTGCAATATTTATCAAAGAGTTTTTATTCAATATATAATTAAAGTGTTCTCCTCTATCTGTTAATGTCTAATTAGTGTTCATCATTTAAATTATGTGTGAAACGGAGAATTGTGGGAAACGGAGATCAATTCAAATCACATTTAAATTATGTGCTCTTACTGAAATTAACCAAATTCCCCGCCTGAACTGGCGTTGGAAGCACAAAATGATTAATATTCAAGGAAGTGATCAACAACCTCTCATTGCACCCAAAGAAGGATTATAAACTTGTTCCAAGATAATAAGACAAATGTGAAGAGAATTATTAAATTTACAAAACTAGACCTTTATTACTCGTTTAATTATCGTGACCAGATGATTGTGGAAAGACCTGTATTTGTTTCCCGATCGAGCAAGAGTGTGAGAAATAGGAGGACATTGTAGCGTACTCATCTTTGGCCACAAATGACGTCTCTCTTGAGCGAATTGTTGCTCATATACAGGTGTTGTCGTTGATCAGATTTACTCCTTGCAGCTCGAGAGAGAGAAAAAAAGAGCAGCCACGCAATTAGAGCGGACCTCGGAAAAACAATAAATGGACTGAGTAAATATTTTTATGTACATGACGTTATTATTATTTGTAATCTGTGATTACAATAAACGTCACCACGTTATATAATTGGTTACGTTTATTTAGGCATAACTCATTGTTTAAATTTTAGTATCATTTATACATTTTGCAAACGTTACTTAAGGCCAACTTTTTTATTGATAAACATCTGCACAAAATATATCCTGGACAAGAAAATACATTCTTAGCAAAAAGAAAAGAGAATGATAAATTGCAAACCAAATTAATTCACAACCTTTTATTGGATTACAAAGAAGAGAAACTGCAAGTGATGGATCTTTATTCCAACGAAGGAAATGAAAAGAGCTTATATATGATGTCTGGCATAAATAAATAAAACTGCACCGAGTCCCTCTTAAAAGGACGTCCCAAATATCTCGTCTCCGCGCCCTTTTAGCTGATCTCGGATGACTCCGTCCAACATCTGAGCCATCTCGTCGGTCAGATGGTGCCTCCAATCTCCCTTTCCTCCCTTCCGGAAGAAGGCGCTGTTGGGTAATGGTAACAAGGCGATGTCCCTCTTTCCGGTCTTGTTCACCTCCAGGTTGCTCAGGTTTTGAAAGCTACACAGCCTTGCTATGTCCTCCGGCGCCCCGCCGTCCTCCTCCGCCACAGTGAACGGGCACTCCATGAACTCCGCTAACCTCCTCACGACCGCCACCGGATCCTGCAGCATCTCCTCGTACCTCAAGAACAGCAGCTCCTCGGGTCGCTGCTGACTCGCCTTCCAGTACTCCAGGACATGTTCCCAGTGGGGCCCGAAGTGGCCGACGCCCTTGCAGTACGCGTCAAAGTTCTTGCTCAAAGGCTCCGAGTCCACCTTGGCGGCCTCGGACATCTTGTTCTTGAAATGCCAGTAGGAGATGAGCACGTCCTTGGGTTCCCGACAGACGTATATGAGCCGGCACTTGAAGTTGCGGACGGACTCCGGAAGCAGGGAGAAAGGCATGTGAGTTTGGAGCAAGCGTGGAGAAGGCATGCTTTCTATGGCCTCGACGACGGTGAGCGATTGTTCCATGAAGGGGACGCAGTCGTGAGGGTTGTGGGCGAGGAGTGGGTGGTCCTCGAAGCGGTGGCGTCCTCGCATCATGGTGGCGAAGGCGAGCGATTTGAGCCATGTGGTTCCCGACTTGGGGAAGCTCGCCAGGATCACGTCGTCCGGACGGGCTTGGAAATGGCGTTGGATCGAAAGGACGGCCGGCAAGAACCCTTGCGGGATCCAAAAGTTTTGGTACTTCCTGAGACGAAATAGAGGCCCGGATGTCGTCTCTAATGGGAGGGTGGAGATGAAGTCCAGGTCAGGATTTGGAGTTGGACATGGCGGCTCCATTTTTTTGTTACAGAACTTGAGGATTTATGTCTCTGCGTATGAAGGAAATGTTTGGAGACGAACGGTGGAATGGCATACACACATATATATAGTTAAAAATATAATTAATATTACGCTAATGTAATGTAATTGAATACAAATGTAACCATATATATGTACGATAATTATTCAATTAGTTCAAGCCATAACCTATGATTGCTTCCACGTCTCATGTGACAGTGTAGAAAAAACCAAAACATCACCTACCTGGGTCGTTACTATTCTTCGAACATTTTAACTCTTTTGCGGACCAAAGCTATCAATAGCAATGCCAGCGAAAGACTCGTATAAATTATTACATCAGTAATTAAAACATAATACGAAAGCTAAACAAATAAAGTTTATTTTAGAGTGAATAGTGTGCAAGCTCAGGATAGGGAATACACCGCATCGTTCCATGTACATCACATATGACATCACAGTCATCTAAAGTCTATACTATAATACAATATAGTATCTCAACAAGGATATAATATAATGACATAAATAATAGACTATATATTGATGTGCACACGTTTTGCGCACTCACATTAATCAATCACCCAGCAGCCTAATTACCTGACATGCTATATTCTTTTAATTTTTAAACTAAAAATCAGCCTAACTTCTCACATTAGCTTTAATGATGATTTTATCAACTTTTAGGAGGAGTTTATTCATGTGAGTATTTGAAGAAAAATTAGGCATGGACAGATGTTTTAGGAGGATTATGAATTTTTCTTTTTTCAATTAGCAAGTGACTAAGTGTGAACATAAGTGTGCACGAGAAAAATTATGCATGGCAAAAAAATTTGAAATTTTTATTTAATAGAAAACATAAAAGAGGATTATAAGACTAATTATTTTCTGTTTGAACTTTTAGAATGTTTATATAGGCAGTACCTTTTATAGACGATAAGAATTACAATTGATCGAGACTCTGAATTAATCTCCAAAAATAAGACACATATCTCATGATAAAAAAATAAATCAATTCTGAATCACATACAGAATATCTCATAGTGTGATGGTCGTTTTTATTTCGGAGTGTCTTAGGTCGAGACGGACTTTTAATTTGGATAGGATTCAATGCATTATTAATAAAATTTTGATTTTGAATTGAATTCTCCAATCAGCTATCTAACACTATGTTGCCGCCAGTCCCAAATTGGAACTCATGTCACCTATTAATATTTAACAAGTCCAAATAATGTTGAAACTTGCTAGTAGGAACCGACTTGTTGAACATGTCTGATGGTTATCTTTTGTGTCAACCTTCTTATCCTCTTCTCAATATAGATGAAGTGATACTAGACATCGATGTGTTTGATTCTTCCATGAAGCACTTGATCTTTGGCTAAGCATATTGCACTTAAGCTGTCATGATACACTATAGCATGATCTTGTTATAGTTCAAAAACTTCGACAAGGCCTTTTAATCGGATGACTTCTTTAGCAACTTCTGTCAATGCCATGTACTATGCCTCTGTGGTAAATAATGTAATTGATGACTATAGTGTGGCTTTCCAACTCGTAACTTAACTATCAATAGTGAAAATATAACCTGTCATTGATCTTCTCTCTTCAACATCTGCAACATAATATGAGTTTGAATAACTTGCAATCAAACACTCTTTACCATTTTTGTAGATGAGACTAATGTCAGATGTTCCTCTTACACATCGAAAGATTTGCTTTACTGCCTACCAATGGTCCTTACCTGAATTGTTCATAAATTTGCTAATGACACTAACGGTATGCACAATATCATGTTTTGTGCATACCATAGCATACATCAAGCTTTCGACTGCACTGACATATGGAACTCGAGACATGTACTCATTTTCTTAAGTTCAGTTGTAGAAATGTGCACACTTGAAACTGATTGAGTACTTATGATCTTCGCTGCAGGCATATCGAATTTGAATAAAATTTTCTGAATGTAACTGTTTTGAGACGAAAATGATTTATCCTTTACGCGATCCCTGTAAATCTCCATCCCTAAATTTTTTTTTGTTACACCGAGGTTCTTCATATCGAATTCTACACTAAGGAGCTTCTTCAAATTCTAAATATCTTACATGCTCCTAGTAGCAATCAACATATCATTCACGTACAAGAGCAGATAGAGTGTGGAATCACTCTCCAACTTTTTGTGATAGATGCAACAATCATGAGGGCTCTTGTTGAATCCCTTAATGATCATAAAGTATCGAATATTTTGTATCATTACCTCGGTGATTGCTTCGAGCCATATAATGACTTCTTAATCCTTTTTATCTGGGATAGAGAAACTCTCTGGCTGACTCATGATGATATTTTCTTCACATTCCCCATGTAGAAAAGTTGTCTTCACGTTTAATTGTTCAAGCTCCAAATTCTAAAGTTCTACAAGGGCAACCCGGATACGTGTGTCTGACAACAGAAGAGAAGATCTCGTTGTAGTATATTTTCTCTTTCTAACTGTAGCTTTTAACAATTAGACGTGCTTTAAATCCGATGCCTTCCTTTCAAATTTTTTCTTGAAAGTTCAATTGCATCCAACGACTTTTCTAGGTAAGCTTCTGTTACATTTAGTTAAATTAAAGAGCTTCTCTAAACGATCCTAACGTGTAAATATTGCACACATATGTCTCATGTGATAAATTGATATCACTTTAAGTTCACACGATTCTTAATCCTTATAAAAAAATAGCAATTTGGCATTTTCCTATTATTTTTTTATTCTACTTTATTTAATATCCGAATAGCATATACCATTGTATATTTAATCTCATATCTTTAGTTTCAATTATCAACATAAATATTTTTTTATATTTTAGTTTAAAATAATCAACATTTTTTTGTATTTGAAAAATAATTCTATCCAAAATAAAATATCATATATATATGTCTATTTTCTGTCATTTTATTTTATTAGTTCAACTGCTCTATTTATCAAATTGTTTATTAAATGCATAACTAAAGTGTTGTCCTCTTTCTGTTAATATCTATCTATTGTTCATCATTTTATTCGCTATTAACATTACAAAAAATATTATATAGGTTTTTGCTTCTTCATTAATGGCAATATATATTTTTTCGCCATCGTTTGCGAGCCAGAGACATTAAAATTTAAAATACAAAAGTTGTTTCCACCATCTTTCGAACATCACCGTAAATCCGTAAGCAAGCATTTTTAACGAATGAAAAATACTGACTTCACATATTTTCTACGGATAGAGGAAGTGCTCCAAGATGAACGGTGGAATGAGATATATATTGTAATGGAGGAAAACGTGTATACATGTAGAGTGTTTGACTTAGAATGAGTGTAGAATACAAATTTTATTTATTAGATTAATAAGATAATTATACATTAATTTGCTTTATTAGTTAAAAATTGAATTTGATCAAATTATGATATCTACTTATTTGATGACGATCATTTTCATAGATAGGATTAATTCAATTATTACAATTTTATTTAGTCTTAAATGATAATTTTTTAGTCTTAAATTACTTTAAGTTTGTTCACATAACTGAAATCAATCAAAGGTATATTTCCATTCACTTATCAACCATGATATGAGGATGAGTCATCAGAAAGGTCGTCGGAGAACGATCAGAGTTCGAAATCCACGAACCTAAAAGGGATTAACGGTTTACTTTTATCAAACAATAATCTGAACCATTTCTCTCTCACATGTGCACCTACTAGAGCATCGTGATGAGTTCAGCCAGAGCTCTCCGTCGGACTCGTCGAAAATATCGCCAGAAAAACTCAACTCGGCCACCTACATGATTGGAATAAAGAACACATTTAAAACTCCTCAAAATGATCCCAATCGACCTTAGAATAATGTACAACTAACCAAAAGAGAGATCGGTGTGAATCATCACCGGCGAACTTCCCCCTTCCCTCACGTTCGAATTTTACTACGTCGCGCACAGTGGACCGATCCTCATCTAACCCATATCAAAATATTCGTCTCGTCATCCTCTTTTCATCGATATCTCTCATGCGTAAAACAGTGACCGGATGATGGAGATAGGCGACCGGAATGTAACGACGGCCAGAGGTGTGGCACTTTGAAGTTAGGATGGATAGTGGCCGAGCAGGGAGGAAGAGAAAGAAGATGAATCTTCTCTCTCCTTTTGTCCACGTCACTTATTATTTTTTTATTTTTCTATCCAAACCTTCAAAAAGACCAAACAACCCCTCCTTTTTAAAACAATTTCAACTTTCCTTTTTTATACAAAACGTTATATGGATTGTTCATAAATTTGCTAATCACACTAACGACATGCGCAATATCAAGTCTTGCACATACCATAGCATACATCAAACTTTCTACTACATTGGCATATGAAACTCGAGACATGTACTATTTTTTTCATCGGACATAAGTTCAGTTGTAGAAAGGTGTACATTGAAAGCTGATGGAGTACTTATGATCTTCGCTGCAGACATATCGAATCTGGATAAAATCTTCTGAATGTAATTTTTTTGAGACAGAAAGAGTTTACCTTTTATGTGATCCCTGTAAATCTCCATCTCTAAAATTTTTTTACTACATCAAGGTCCTTCATATCGAATTCTACACTAAGGAGCTTCTTCAAATTTTGAATGTCTTTCATGTTCTTGGCAGTAATCAACATATCATCAACGTACAAGAGCAGATAGACTGTGGAATCATCCTCCACCTTTTTGTGATAGATGCAACATTCATAAGGACTCCTATTGAATCCCTTATTAATTATAAAATTATCGAATATCTTGTATCACTGCCTCGGTCATATAATGACTTCTTCGTCTTCTTAATCTGGGATGGAGGAACTCTTTGGCTGACACATGAGGATGTTGTCTTCAAGTTTCCATTGTAGAAAAGTTGTCTTCACGTCTAATTGCTCAAGTTCCAAATTCTGATGTGCTACAAGAGTAAGTAGCACCCGGATACGTGTGTTTGACAACTAAAGAGAAAATTTTATTGTAGTCTACTTCTTTTTTCTGACTATAGCCTTTAGCAAGCAGACGTGCTTTGAATCTGATGCCTTCGGCTTCTGGACTTTCAAATTTCTTTTCGAAATTTCACTCACATCCAATGACTTTTCTAGATAAGCTTCTGTCACACTTAATTAAATTAAAGAGCTTCTCTAAACAATCCTAACGAGTAAATATTGCACAAATATATATATATATATATATCATGTGAAAAATAATCATGTGATAAATTGATATCACTTTGGTTCCCACGATTCTCATTCCCTATGGGTGTGTTTGGCAACCCAGAACAATCGGAACATTCTGATTGTTCCGCCAAACGCGATGCGTGACGGGAACAAAAAATGTTCCCATCGCCTGACTTCCGCAGGAACATTTGGCGAAATGTTCCCGCGGAAAGTTCTTGCCTTCGGCATTTCCTTTTTTTTTTCAACGCCGCACTATTTGACTTTTTTTTAATTTCATCTATTTTTTTAATTATTTTGTAATGTATTGTATATATAATTTATAATATATTAATACATTATTAGGGATATTATAAAATAATTTATTAAATGTTATTAATTAAAAACTATAAAATAATTAGTTCTAATAATTAATCAATATTTTATTAATTAAACTATTCAATTATTTTTTAAAAAAATATATTATATTTGGATCTTAAAATATACGTCAATTATAATATTAATAATATTTAAATTATTTAATCAAAATAAATAAAAATGATATTAACAATATAATGATTTACGTAAATTATAATATTAATAATATATTCTTATTTACTATAATTTTATACCCCATAAAATAATAAATTATATTCTTAGTCCTTACTTTCTATCCAAACACCCACTAAAACTTATCCATCACATCAACTTTTTAAATCCCCATCATTACATTTTTTCATCCAAACACCAATCCAAACTTTTCTATCACATCAATTAGTTCTCGAGAACAAAAGTTCTCTCAATATTCTCAATCCAAACGCAGCCTATAAAAATAGCAATTTGACATTTTCCTATTATTTTTTCATTATACTTTATTTAATATTTGAATAACATATATATTTTATATTTAATCTCACATCTTTAATTTCAATTATCAACATAAATATTTTTTAATTATTTTAGTTTAAAATAATCAACATTTTTTATAATGAAATTGTCTTTTAAAAATAATTCTATCCCAAATAAAATATCATAAATTGATTAACATGAATATTAATGCATAAAAGAATATATGCATATATATATATATGTTTATTTTCTGTCATTTTATTTTATTAGTTCAACTGCTCTATTTATCAAATTATTTTATTAAATGCATAATTAAAGTGTTTGGGGGCAGCGCCCCTGAAACCTAGACGGGTTTGAACTTTTATTTAGTCAGCCCGTATGCTGCAAATTAAGGGTTTCTCTGTTTTGTTCGGATTTTGAAATTATTTGGGAGAGACATATTTATAGTTTATTTTTCAAATGTAATCTGGTGCGATTGTAACCAAAAAGATATAGTGGAACATCTTTATAGGACCTGAATAAATCTTGTATGTCTCCTCTAATTTTTCTATGATTTTTTTGCGATCTTCTACTCTTGTTCTCGAATTTTCCCATCACTGACTTCATACATTTCTCCGGACAGAGCGAGGAAATGCTTCAAGACAAACGGTGGAATGGGATATACATTGTAATAGAGCAAAACGTGTATACATGTAGAGTGTTTGACATAGAATGAGTGTGGAATACAAATTTTATTTATTAGACAATAAAATAATTATACATTATATTTACTTTAGGGTTATTTCCTCTAACCACCCCTGAACTATCGTGAAATATCACATTTAACCCTAAACTACGAACTTCATTTTTTAGGTACCTAAACTATCACGATTTTTCTGGTTTAGTCCTTCCGTCCAATTCCGTGAACTTTTCAGTTAACTTCGATTTTTTTTATTTGTGAAAAGACCATCGTACCCCTTCCTTAAATGTTAATCTATTTTTGCATAAAATAATATATAATAAAAATATAAAAAATAATTAAAAAAGAATTGGGGTGTAGCCCCCCTTGTCGTCGGAGCGAAAAGGGGGGCGCCGGCCCCCCTAATCTCCCTCACTGCGCGCGAGGGAGAAAGGGGGGTCGGCGCCCCCATGAGCGAGCTCGCCGGTGCAGGTGAGCTCCGCGAGCTCGCTGGTCCCCCGAGAGAGCTCGTCTGTGCGGGTGAGCTCGTTGGTCCCCGGAGAGAGCTCGTCGGCGCGGGCGAGCTCGCTGGCGGCCCGGAGCTTGCTCGCCGACGTGGGCGAGCTCGCTGGTGGCCCCGAGCGAGCTCGCCGGTGCGGCGAGCTCGCTGGTGCCCCAAGCGAGCTCGCTGGTCCCCCGAGAGAGCTCGTCGGTGCGGTCGAGCTCGCTGGTCCCCCGAGAGAGCTCGTCGGCGTGGGCGAGCTCGCTGGCGGCCCGGAGCTTGCTCGCCGACGCGGCGAGCTCGCTGGCGGCCCCGAGCGAGCTTGCTGGTGCCCCCAAGCGAGCTCGCCGGCGCGGGCGAGCTCGCCATCGTGACGAGCTCGTCGGACCCCCTGGGCGAGCTCGCCGGCGCCCCCCCCCCCCCCCCCCCCACACACAAGTTTTTTTTAGAGCGAGCTCGCTCAATGGGGCGCCGGCCCCCCCTTTCTCCCTCGCCGCACGCGAGGGAGAAAGGGGGGGCTGGCGCCCCCCTGAGCTCGCTCGCTCGGGGGCGCCAATGAGCTCGTCCGCGCCGACGAGCTCGCTTTGGGGGGCGCCGGCCCCCCCTTTCTCCCTCGCGCGTGGCGAGGGAGATTAGGGGGGCCGGCGCCCCCCTAAGCGCGCCGGTGAGCTCGTTTATGGGGGCGTCGGCCCCCCTTTATCCCTCGCGTGGGGGGCCGGCGCCCCCCTTTTCGCTCCGGCGACAAGGGGAGCCACGCCCCATCCTTTTTTAAATTGTTTTTTATATTTTTAATTATTTTTATATATTATTTTATGTAAAAATAGATTAACATTTAAGAACGGGGTACGATAATCTTTTCACAAATAAAAAAAATCGAAGTTAACTGAAAAGTTCACGGAATTGGACGGAAGGACTAAATCGGAAAAATTACGATAGTTTAGATACCTAAAAAATGAAGTTCGTAGTCTAGGGTTAGATGTGATATTTTCCGGTAGTTCAGGGGTGGTTAGAGGAAATAACCCTTTTTTTATTAGTTTAATATTGAATTTGATCAAAATTATGATGACGATTGTGATTCAGTCATTTTTACAAATAGGACTAAATCAATGATCACAATTTATTTAATATTAAATGATACTTTTTTATTATCAATTTACATATAAAAGTATATGATTAGTTTAAAAATAAATAATAATAATAATTAAATTAATTAAATAAGAAAAAAATAAATGCTCTACACAAATGTATGGAGCCAAATGATTTACATACTCATTAAACTCTTAGTTATATAGAAGTGTAATTGAATATAAATTTAAACATAAATAAGATGATTGTATAATTAATTGCCATAACCTATAAGCCCTTTGGCATGACAACTTGTAGAAGAAGCCAAAACTTATTAATTGAACACTAACATTAAATATTCTTTTTTAAAGCTAACGGTTGGACTACACATGTAAATCCTTTTTGAGTTTACACATGCATTTTTCTCATATGAGAATTAATCCCAACTATTAAATTCGTATTGAACTACAATAATATTAAAATTAACTAATTTTATTAAATTACCTCGCATTAAAAAAAATAACATTTGAAAGAAAAAAACCCTAAAATATCTGCTCTTCACCTTCCAAGGCGACCCGGCCATCCGACTAGAGCGCACATGCAAACTTTGTCTGCTTTTTCGTCTCCGGCGCCATGTTCTCGATAGTTGTACGCCCACGTTGCCCGTTCGCAGTTCTCCACAGCGCCCCCAAACACCAGAAACTCGCACCGACGACAACTTGGCTACAGATGACCCCCCACGACAACTAGTTTCTGGATTTTTGGATATAAGATCTGCGTCAAACTGCTGCCACCACTGGCCGCTTGCTGTTCATCTTCTTATAACGCAAGTATCGAAGTCTAGTGGCCTTTCACTACCTAAAAAGGAAATGGCATGCTATCAATCATTGAAGTAGGCATGGATTTTGTTAGCTTCAACATTTGAACCAAGAATTGTGGGAAACGGAGATCAATTCAAATCAAATTTAAGTTATGGACTCTTACTAAAACCAACTTCCCCCAGCCTGAACTGCCGTTGGAAGCACAAAATGTTTAATATTCAAGGAGGTCAACAACCACTGGTTGCACCCAAAGAAGGATTGAAAGTATAGCCTTACAAATGTGATTATAAACTTGTTCCAAGAAAATAAGATAAATGTGAAGAGAATTATTGAATTTAGAAAATTAGACCTTTATCCTCGTTTAATTATAGTGACCAGA
Source organism: Pontederia crassipes (assembly GCA_030549335.1). Classification (NCBI taxonomy): domain Eukaryota; kingdom Viridiplantae; phylum Streptophyta; class Magnoliopsida; order Commelinales; family Pontederiaceae; genus Pontederia; species Pontederia crassipes. The sequence continues at coordinate 43,992,468 of CM060197.1, read as the reverse complement.
TGATTGTGGAAAGACCTGCATTTGTTTCAAGAGCAAGAGTGTGAGAAATAGGATGAGGACATTGTAGTTGTTGCGAAATATCCTCGATGTCAATGTAGTCTGGGAGAAAATGATAAACAGATAGTGAAAGAATAATAAGAAATCACACACAGAGAAAACACACAAATTTTAGTCTCCTATGTCCACTGTCATGATAGAGTTTCACTCTATTGAGATGTCTGTCCGATTACAAACATTATACAGATCCCCAAAATATATGGTGCATAACCACTACCAAATATGTACCTTGGATAACAACCTAGGATAACTACATATCTTATTCTTCATATCTTACTATCAAACAAATAAGGTAGTTATGATAACCACTTAATCTTCCTACATTATGGTTATAAGAAAGTTACAATCTCTCAGATTCTTCTACTATATCTAACAACAAATTAGTTAGGCCCAGAATCAGGTTCCACCTAACTAACTCCAACAATCTCACACTTGGAGACTAGTTCTCTTGATATTGAGCTACACATGCTTGTGCCCGAACTCTGGACGGCTCCTCCCTGCAACCAACTTTGGAGGGAACACGAGGTTGCACGAACCTCGATTTTCTGTGACCGCCACCTGATTCTTCCTTGGTTTTGTACAACCACTTCTTAGGCAATCTTGTCTGCACCCAAGTTTTATCCTTGTACAACGAATCAATTTCATATTTTCTCCTGCATTACTAGATTCTGCAACACACTTGTCTTTATACATGGTCTTTTCATGGAATACCACGTTTCTTTCTTGGATAATTTTTCTATTTTCATTATTCCAAAAATGATATCCAAACTCATTAGATCCATAACCAATAAAGAAACACCTCCGAGACTTAGCATCTAACTTGTCTCTACATGCAGAATCAATATGCACATATATTAGGCAATCGAAAATTCTCATATGAGAAAGATCTACCTCCTTATCACTTCATATCTCCGCTGATAGTTTATTCTCCAATGGTACAGATGGCCCGCGGTTGATTAGGTATGTCGTTGTGTTCACTGCATCTATTCAAAATGACTTCGGTAGATCTGTATGGATCCTCATGCTCTTGGCACGCTCATTCAGTATCATATTCATCCATTCAACAATCCCATTCTGCTGTGGCATCCTCGGAACCTCCATCCTGATGTCATGTTCCCCGCAGAATTCCTTGAACTCATGGTTCACATACTCGCGACCATTGTCAAATCGCAAACACCTGTTCTTGACGCCTGCTTCATTCTTTACCTGTGCCTTCCATTTTTTGAAAGTAGAGAACACATCAGATTTATTTTTCAAAAAATAAACTCATACCTTCCTGAAATAATTGCCGATAAATGTCACAAAATACAGTGACCCGCCGAGAGATGGAACTGGAGATGGCACCCACACATCTGTGTGGACAAGCTCCAACTTGCTACTCTTCGGTATCCTTAGTATTTTGTTGAAGGTGACTTTTCTCTACTTTCCCAGCACACAGCCTTCACAAAGTCCACCATCGACTGACTTCATATCTGGTAGTCGACCCATCTTGTGTAGAACCTTCGTCCTCTTTTCACTCATATGTCAAACTCTACAGTGCCAGACTTCATACATATCATCTGAATCAGCTGCTGCGATAATTCTTACATTCGACGACCTGTACAAAGTACCTAGCTTGCTACCCCATGCGATCGTCATGGCTCGTTTGGTGACCTTCCAAGTGTTACCTACAAATACCAGTGTAACCCTCTGAGTCAACCTGTCAAATTGAGATCAGATTTCTCTTCAACCCCGGTATATGTCGAACATCTTTCAGCTTCCAAGTTGTCCCATTATCAGTGACAATCTTCACGCTTCCTTTTCCCACAAATATCCAAGACTTTATCATCTACCAGATAAATCTTACCAAAATTACCGGTAGTGTAATCTTCCATACACTCCCTTTGTGATGTGGAATGGTATGAAGCTCTAGAATCAAGAATCCCAGATTTTTTCGAATTATCAACACTCAGAACCAATGCATCTGAGACTTCTTCTGTAGTAACATTCACTGACTCCTCATTGATTTTCTTCTTAGGTGCTCTGCAATTTGTTTTAGGCGACCTTTCTTCCCACAATTTTAGCATGCGAATTTACCAGATCTCGACTGAGTTCGTCGCCTTGCATTTGATCTTTCTTGATTTTGTCCTCGCTATTGCGTTCTTCCCCTTCCCTCTGCACTCAATGTCGAGCTTGAGGTTTCTCCTGATTCTCTTCTGCAAACGTCTTCACTCAGAATCAAATATCGAATATCATCGAGCTTCAACTTCATTGAACTGGAAAATCTGCTGATCACCGTCACAATTGCACCCAAACTTTCTAGCAAAGAGGACAACAAGATCAAAGCCCTCATTTCATCATCAAAAGTGATACTCATTGAATTCAAATGTGTGATGGTAATGTTGAATTCATTGATGTGATCGGCGACCGAAGCTCCCTTAGACATTTTCAAGTTGAATAACCTTCTCATCAAATACATCTTATTTGATGGAGACGACTTCTCGTACATGTTTGATAAATGCCTTCATCAAATCCGTCGTGGTTTTCTTGTTTACGATGATAAAGACTACGTTTTGCGCCAACGTTAGCCTGATAACACCAAGCGCCTGCCAGCCGAGGAGCGTCCAGTCCGCGACGCTCATCATCTCGGACTTTTCCCTAGAGAGAGATCCGTGCAATTTCTTCTGATATAGATAGTCTTTGAATTGCATCTTCCAAAAGTCAAAGTCTCTACCATCGAACTTCTCGATCTTCACCTTCCCGTCATCTGTCGTCATCGCTCCCACTGCTCATGAACTACTTCACTAAAGCTCCGATATCAGTTGTTGCGGAATATCCTCGATATCAACTTACCGCTGATACCGATGTCTGAGAGAAAACGATAAACATATAGTGAAAGAATAACAAGAAATTACACACAGAGAAAGACACACAGATTTACGTGATTCGGAGATAGTCTCCTACGTCCATGATCGTCATAGAGTTTCATTCTATTCAGATGTCTGTCCGATTACAAACATTACTCATATCCCCTCAATATACGGTGCATATCCGCTACCAGATATGTGCCTTGGGTAACAATCAGGATAACTGCATATCTTATCATGATTCTCCATAACTCCATATATAATAAATAAGATAGTTATGATAACCACTCAATCTCCCCATATTATGATTATAAGGAAGTTACAATCTCTCATATTCTTCTTACCATATTTAACAACAAATTAGTTTAGCCCAAAATCAGGCTCCACCTAACTAACTCCAACAGTAGCGTACTCATCTTTAGCCACAAATGATGTCTCGCTTGAACGAACTTTTGTTCATATACAGGTGTTGGCGCTCTCATGGGGTCGTCGTTGATCAGATCTAGTCGTTGCTCAGGTTTTCAAAGCTACACAGCCTTGCTATGTCCCCCGGCGTCCCGCCGTCCTCCGCCACTGTGAACGAGCACCCCATGAACTCCGCCAACCTCCTCACGACCGCCACCGGATCCTGCAGCATCTCCTCGTACCTCAAGAACAGTAGCTTCTCCGGTCGCTGCTGGCTCGCCTTCCAGTACTCGAGGACGTGTTCCCAGCGGGGCCCGAAGTCGCCGACGCCCTTGCAGTACTCGTCCAAGTTCTTGCTCAAAGGCTCCGAGTCCACCTTGGCGGCCTCGGACATCTTCTTCTGGAAGTGCCAGTGGGAGATGAGCATGTCCTTGGGTTCCCGAGTCCCCGACAGACGTATATGAGCCGGCACTCCAAGTTGCGGATGGACTCCGAAAGCAGGGAGAAAGGCTTGTGAGTTTGGAGCAAGCGTGGAGAAGGCATGGCTTCCATGGCCTCGACGATGGTGAGAGATTGTTCCATGAAAGGGACGTAGTCGTGAGGGTTGTGGGCGAGGAGCGGGTGATCCTCGAAGCGGTGCCATGTGGTTCCCGACTTGGTGAAGTGATGCAAAAGTTCAAAACACGCCTTTGGTGAAGTTCTCCATTGGGAACGAATTTTTTTACAGATTTGACATTTAAGTCAGGGGACACAATGAAAATAAGTGTGGGATTCGAAGGGAGTTCGGCTCACGAGTGAAGTTCTTGCATTTCGTAAGAATTTTTTTGCTGGAACTATCACCGTTGATTGGAACATTCGTCCTGATGGATCCCGCCTCATTTTGAATGAGTGTTTGGCAGAATTTGGACAAATTCTTATCCAAGTTCTGCTGTCAAACATGGCCGAGATGAAATAGAGGCCCGCTGGTGTCGTCTCCAATGGGAGGGTGGAGATGAAGTCCTGGTCAGAATATGGAGTTGGACATGGCGGCTCCATTTCTTTTGCTACAGAATTTGAGGATTTATGTTTCTGCGTATGAAGGAAATGTTTGTAGACGAACGGTGGAATGGCGTACACACATATATATATAGTTAGAAATATATATAATATTACGCTAATGTAATGTAATCGAATACAAATGTAGCCATGAGTACGATAATTATGCAATTAGTTCAAGCTATAACCTATAAGTGCTTCCACGCCTCATGTAGTCATGTCACAGTGTAGAAAAAACCAAAAAAACATATAAATTCGACCATCACCTACCTGCGTCGTTACTATTCTTCGAACATTTTAACTCTTTTGTGGACCGAAGCTATCAATAACAATGCCAGCGAAAGACTCGCAAAATAATAAATTATTACATCATTAAAGCATAATACCAAAGCTAAATAAATAAAGTTTATAGAAGAGTAAATAATGTGCAAGCTCATTAGGGATGAAATTGGTTCGAGTCAGGTCAATTTTTTCGATCTAAAAAAATTATTCATTATTTTTCAGTTCAATTTTGTAAATTATAAAAATCATCCTAAAATAATTTAAGAAAAAGAAAACCCACCCTCCAGTGAGTCAACTTTTTTGAATTCCTATTTTAATAAATAATATTTTCAAAAATATATAATAACTTAAAATTAATATTAACTTATTTAATTTTATTACTAAATATAGGATATAGTGTTAGAACTATTTAATCATATTAAGCTATATAAAAAATTATTACACCAGTAATAAAATAGTTGATTACATCTAAATTAATTATATAAATAAAAATGAATAAATAAAAGTTGGCTACACGACCCTTATGATTTTTTTTGGATGGAGATTTAATTTAAGCGGTTTAATTTTACTCTATTTAAAAATAATCTTAAATCATGTCTCCTAATTTTTTATTTTTTCGAATCAGATAAGTCGATGCGGTCGGTTTTTCCTTACATCATTCAATGTACATCACATATAACATACTGTAATATAATATAGTATCTGAACAAGGATATATGTAATGATTTAAATAGTAGACTATTTATTCACGTGCACACGTTTTGCACACTAACGTCATCAATCAATCACACAGCAGCCTAATTTTTTTCAATTAGCAGTTTAGCACATGACTAAGTGTGAACACAAGGAATATCCATCAAGTTTAAGCATGAACAAAATAACATTTACCTTTCAAATTCATAGATCAACATATAAATTATAATACGAACAATACAAATGAAAAAAAAAATCATGACACATGATCATAAAATTTTTATATAGGTTTTTGCTTCTTAATTAAATGTAATACGTTTCGCCCTCGTTTGCGAGCCAGAAACATTAAAATACAAAAGTTGTTTCCACCATCTTTCGAACATAAGCAAGCATTTTTAAGAAATGAAAAATACTGAGTTCATATATTTCTACGGATAGAGGAAGTGCTAGAAGACGAATGGTGGAATGGGATATATATTGCAATAGAGGAAAATTACGTACCAAAGATGGACTTTCGTGCCCGGGTTGTATAGGATCAGCACAGTCCAAAATCATGCTGTATCCTATCATGCTAGTAGGCGGCGACCCGACACGATTTTGGCGCTATCCAATTTGGTCCGTTGGGCTTGGTCGGGTCGTCCATTTTTTTTTTCTTTGTGCATTTTTGAAATTAAAAAAATAAAAATATTTTTTAAAACAATAAAAATGGGTTCATATAATTGTCCTAAAATTTTGGCTAATTAAAAACAACAAACATAATAAAAAATATTATAAAATATGCTATTATGATTATTAGATATATAATAAAAATATTTTTACATATGATATAATATAAAATTTAGGATATATGATGAAATATATGTATAATATAATTATAAAACTTATAATATATGATTAAAAATTTAACTATATAATAAAAAAAATATAAAAATAAAAAAAAATCGTGTTCACCATGCCCAGCTTCATGCTAGGCAGCTCGGCACCGGCCTTGCCAAGGCCAGGCCCGTGTCAGGTCAGGCCGGCCCTGTGTCGGGTTGGGCCGGCCCAGCAGAAAATCAACCCGCATGATTCTCCATCTCCATGTAGAGTGTTTCACGTGAATAAGTGTAGAGTACAAATTTTATCTATTAGATTAATAAAATAATTATAGATTAATTTATTTATTAGTTAAATATTGAGTTTGATCAAAATTATGATTAACTACTTATTTGATGATTGTGATCCAGTCATTTTTACAAATATGACTAATTCAACAATTACAATTTATTTTGTTTTACATATAGTTTTTTAATTATCGAATTACTCAAATAAATATATATATATATATTATTTCATCTAAGAAGTACTATGGCTAGTTTATAATAAATTATAATAATTAAATAATAAAAATATGAAGTATATGAATAATAAATAATAATTCAATTATTAATAAATAAGAAGTATAAATTAATTTGGCCAAAATACTAAATATATAAGAAGGTTATGATTAGTTTAATAATAAATTATAATCATTTAATTAATTAAATAATAAAATAAGTGCTCTACTTATATAATAGTTTAGGTAAATATAAATGTGAAGATATATAAGATGATTGTATAATTAATTCAAGCCATAACTTGTAAGCTTCTGCATGCCAACTTGTAGAACAAGGCAAAACATATAAATTAAACACTAAAATTAAAATATTCTTGTTTTACAAAATTGACACATGTTTTAACCCACTTGAAAAATATTTAGGGGTCGTTTGAAAATGGAACCGCCGTCCCTCCTAACTTCTCGATGTATAGTTGAATTGACAGATTAGTTCGGGTTATGTTTGGTTGGAGTAGAATTTGATGATGAAGAATAAGATGGTTTTGTGATAGGAAAAAGTAGATGTGATGGATGAATTTTTTATGAGTTTTGAATTAAAAATAATTATTATAATTATAAAGTATAATTTTATTATTAATTAAAGTAAAATTATAAAATAAAATTTTTATGGAAAAAATTTTGTTAAAAAATATATTATTTAAATATAAAAAATCATTTTTTAAATTAATGATATTTAATGAAATATTAAAAAAAATTAATAAAATAATAAATAATAAATAATATTATAATAATACATTATTATGAATATTTTATATTTACTAAATTTATTTTATGAAGGTTATGGTGTGAGAGAAAAGAAAATGAATTTAAAAAAAGTAAGATGTCATGTCAAACAAAAAAAAGACAACCTTTCCACCCATCTAGTTCCTCGAACTACGGTTCTAGCTCGTGTTTGACAAAAATCGGACGGAGCAAAGATGTGGTTCTATGTCGGTTCCGCAAACAAACACAATCGTAGGGGCTGTTGAACAACGAGAACTGAGTTCCATCAAGTTTTCGTGAATAGTTAAATTGACGGATTAATTCAAGTTGTGTTTAGATTGAGTGAAATTTAATGATGAGAAATAAAGTAGTTGATATGATAGAAAAAAATAGATGTGATCGATTGATTTTAGTGGGTGATTGAATTAAAAATATGTATTATAAATATATATTATAATATTGTTTCAAAATTAAAATACATAATATAAATAAAAAATATGTTAACAATTTTGTCAAAAAATATATTATTTAAATATAAAAATCAAATTTTTAATAATTTATAATTAATTAAATATTTATAATTTATCATGAAATAATAAATAATATTATATTAATCTTTTATTATTTATATTTTATATATAATAAAATAAATTAACTTATATAAGAAAGGTTATAAAAGAAAATGATAAAGGAAAAAGAGTTTGACAAAAAGCAAAACATCAATCCCAAAAAAAGGTCAAAAAAGTATGACAGATCGCGTGATCCTAATTCCAAGCACCTTTGTTCCACTCGCGTTTGGCGGAATTAGGTACGTCAAACAGGCCCTTAAAAAGTTGAAGATGGGATCATTATTAAGTTCAACTCATTGCATTAAATTGTCTCGCATTAACATTTGAAAGTGAAAAAAACACCCTAAAATATCTGCTCATCACCTTCAAAGGCAACCCATGCGACTAGATCTGCTTATTCATCTCCGTGCGCCATGTTCTTTGCTAGTTGTACCGCCATGTCGCCCATTCGCAATTCTCCACAGCTCCCCCAAAACTAGAAAATCACACCGATGCCAACTTAGCTCCAAACGACTCCCTACGACAACTAATTTCTACACAACAACTAGTTATACAGGATTAAGGAGGAGGCACATGGTAGCAAGAGGTATAAAGCGTTGATTGTGAAAGGCTTCGAGCAAAAGACTATATTGAGATATTTGCACTAGTTGTGAAAGTAGCCACTATTAGATTGGTGTTGAATAGTTGTAGTTGAGAACTTACATCTTGAGCAGTTAGATGTAAAGGCATCATTCCTTCATGATTATTTAGAGGAGGATATTTACATGAAGCAACCATAACACTTTCAGATTCCTAGTAAAGAGAACCTAGTGTGCAAGCTGACTAAAAGCTTGTATAGTTTGAAGCAGGTCCCTTGATAGTTCGATAACTTCATGACTAGCAATGGATATGCCAAGTGTTTTTCTGACTTAAATCAAACATTTTGATAATTTCTACATCATATTGATGTCGTATGTGGATGATATGCTCATCACTGGTTCAAATACGATGGAAATCAAAAGACTAAAGGAACAATTATCAAGTGTGATTGAGATAAAGGATTTGAGAGCCGCGAAGAAGATTCTTGGGATTGAGATTTTTTGGGACAGGAAAGCAGGTACTCTGGAGTCGAAACAGGAAGCTTATGTTGAAAAGGTGCTGAAGAGATTTTCCATGGAAGATGCCAAGACAGTGCAGACATTCTTAGCAAGTCACTTCAAGCTTTCGAAGGAGACAAATAAGGAACATGCACACATGCGAAAGATTCCATATGCATCAACAGTAGGTAGTTTTATGTATGCTATGGTTAGCGATGAGACATTGTTCATGCAGTGAGAATTGTGGGCAGATACATGACAGATCAAGGGAAGGACCATTGACAAGCAGTGAAGTGAATCCTTCGATATTTGAAATAAACTAGAGGTATGTACTTGTGTTTCGGTAAAAGTAATTTGGATATGAAGAATTATATTAATGCAAATTTAGGTGGTGATATTGATACTGTCAAAAGTACTACCGGATATGTGTACACTTTCGGTGGCACGACGATAAGTTGAATGTCTCAATTGCAAAAGGTTGTTGCTCTCTCTACTATCAAATCAGAGTACATTGCCATGATAGAGGCATGTAAGGAGATGATTTGGTTGAAGGGGCTCCTTGGAGAGTTAGGCAAGGTGCAACTGAGCTCGAGTCTATACGATGATAGTCATATTCCAATTCGTTTAGCAAAAAATCGATTGTATCATGCCAGGACGAAGCACATTAAACTGAAATACCATTTTATCAGAGAAAAGAGAAAAATATTGGTGCTTGAGAAGATTCGAGATTCAGAGAATCTAGCTAGCTGAAATGTTGACGAAAGTGGTGATCACTGGAAAATTGAGATTCTGCGCAACCAAAGTTTTCCTCCAAAGTTAGTTGCAAGAAGGAGCCGTATAGAGTTCGAGTAAACGCAGGTGCATCTCAATCTTAAGAGAATCAGTCTTTAAGTGAGAGATTGTTAAAATTAGTTAGGTAGAACCTGATTCTAGGCTTAACTAATTTATTATTAATTATTGTAGAGAGAATCTTAAAGATTGTAACTTACTTATAATTTCTGTATCATAACTATCGAATTTGTTAGATATGGAATTATGCAGAATCAGGATAATATATGCGGTTATTTTAGGTTGTTACAGAAGGCACATATCTGATAGTGATTAAGTATCATATATTATGAGGATCTGAGTAATACATGTAACAGATGATAGACATCTGAATAGAGTGAAATTTTGTGACGACTGTCGATATAGGAGACAATCTTAGAATTTGGTAAAGTTTGTATGTCTTTCTCTATATGTAATTTTTTATTATTTTTTCATTATTTGTTCAACTATTTCTCTATGACATCGGTATCACCAATTTTTGGTATCGAGGTTATTCCGCAACATTTCCAATTTCATAATGATCCAATTCAAATCCCGTACTGCCTCTTGGTTCCTATTCAGGTCTAGAATAAGCACTTCAATGTAGCCCTTTCAATTAGAATTCCAACAAGAAGAAAAAAAAGTGTCGTGTTTTTTGAGCCGGCATACGAGAAGTTGGGCTCAAGGTCATGTTATTCGTTCAGATCACTCAAGCTCCTAAAAAAAATTAGATTTAAATTCAAGATCTTGTTATTTACCACTTCACTTCGATCCTAACAATATAATTATTTTAACTAATGAAAGCTCATTAAACTTCCAAATTAGAAGATTTAAGATGATAACAAAAATTGCATACACAGGAATTAATAAGGATAATAATTGTTTTTTAATGTACTAAATAAAAGTACGTCCACTAATTGTTTGATGCGGCTCAGCCATGCATGCGATCTATCAAATAAAACATTAAATGTGTGACAAATTACAGTGCACAAACAGTAAGAAGATTTTTTTGACACACCCGACGGTTCTCGGCTACTAGATAAAAATGAAGGAAAATAATCGTATTTCTTTGGTCAACATGATAATTTGAGAGATTGATTTTGAAACGTAATATTGTCCACAACAACTGTTTTGACAACGTAGTGATCGGAATTGTCCTTTGATGTGTCATATTATTTCAAAATTTCCGGAGTAATATTGCATTTTCCACATTACCTTTTTCTTTCTTCCTTTTTCTGGGATGGTGGTGGGGGTTCGAGGGGATATGACCAGATTGCATTCCTGCAAAGTGCGAATGAACATGTTTTTTTTTTTCTTTTGAGAAAAGAAAAGAAAACTAAATATTTAATTTGTAGAAGGCCGCTTCCATGACAATTAATTGGCGCAAATTGGAAGATTTATAGGATCTGGGACGTGATTATATATTCTCGTGGAATTTATACATGCTTAATAACATATATAGGAATTATAAACATGTTAAATAATTCTTACAATCCAAAAGTGCCTCTCTTATGCGCAAATCGCAATGCTCAATGATAAGTCCAACAAGGCATGCAAGAGGAGTCGCATTGTGGGAGTACTCTTGATAGCTACAGATTCTTTATTAGAAAATGAATATCATATACCATTTTTTATTTTAATCTCCCATGTTTAATTTCACTTATCAACATAAACAAGTCTTTTTATATTTTAATTTTAAATAATCAACATAAAATATCATGAATTGATTAATATGAATATTAATGCACAAAGGAATGAATATATATATATTCTTAAAATTATTTATCTTATCACGAGGGTAACATAAAATAATTATTTATCTCAAAATTTAAATAGAAACATGACACGGAAGTTGTGATTCAAAGAGAACTTAGTCATAAATTTTTTCAAAAAAAATTGAGCATGACCTTTCCATACAGAGGATAGTGGCTAAAAATGGTAAATGTATATACAATGTATTAATATCAAGATATGGTTTGTCATATGACAAAAAGGGACAAAAGCCCATAACATGGCAATAAAACATAGGAGCATTCCAGCTCAATATCAAGGATATTAAATGGGATATAGAACATAGGAGCATTCCATACAAGCACATTCTCGTGAGAATCACATATAATATCAACTCTTAATAATTAATCATCAACTATGAATGGATAACGTTATCTATTTCACAATAAGAAATTTTGAGATGGAAATGATATAAGGATGCTAGCATAGCATATCAGTAATTGAGAACTATGTCCTCGACTCTTTCAATCTAATCCCATTCATCATCATATCATAAAATTGAACTACCAAATTCAGCACCTACAAAAAAAAAATTAGGGATTGAGGGGAGAACACTAATAGCTCAATAAGTGGAGGACACACAAATATAAACAAAACATGAAAATTAAGCCCGCATGCAATTCAATAAAATCACAAGAAAATTCATGTACGACATGCCATGATTAAAATATTTGCCCACTTTGATTACAAAGGAAGTAATGCAAAGAGAGGAAATCACACTTAGGCCAAATCATAATTTGGTTACTAAGTAAGTTATAGGGCGGACTAAAAGGTTTCCACCATATACGTACTTAATGTTTTCCAAATCGATATCGTTCTCGTGTGAGGAACATACAACTATATACTTTGGTCTTAATATTTTGCCATCATGGAATGGTCTTGATGATTGCCACACCCACTATCAGTCGATCAAGCTCCGATGAAATAAATATCGCTACGAAGTGATTTTTGCATGATGTGATGTGATGTATGAATGCATATGCATTTGAATATAAGCTTAATATAAATTCAAAATTTATGTCCAATGAAAAACTTCATAAAATTCATATAAAGCTCATAAAATTCTTGGAAACACCATAAAGCCATAAGGTCAATCTTATCCATCAATAATGTAATATGCTAAGTAATTTGCAAGTGAACCACATGGCGCACAAACACCCATTTTTATATGATGCAAATTCATTCACATGAATCATAATCCATATCAGAAAACATGTCTTACCTTAATGTAAATACTGTGGATAGCTCCTAAGAGCTTACTTAATGTTATTGTGTAAATCCACACACCTCGGATTATGAGGTCCAAATTATCTCCTCGCCATAATTTGAATGCCAACTAATCATTTCAATCACCTGATCAATATCATTTAAATCCATTTAAAATTTATAAATGACCATTAGCATTCTAGTCACATACAACTAACATACAACCTTATTTATAACTATACAATTCCTTTTATCATTAACAATTATGAAAAAAAAAATATATATATATATACCTGTGTGTGTATCATCTTACTTATATTCGAAATAAAATTTATGATTCTATCTTCAGGTTTGTATAAATATAAATTGAAAATAATTAAATGTTAAAATTATCTAAATACAAGTGTATAAAGATGCTACCAAATCCACATAAATTATACATTTCATTTATGGCTCACGTAGCATGCTTATATTTCCATTTATCTGCTTCCCATTCACTATGCCATATGCGCCTTTTCCTTGTTTATCTTAATAACCCAGTTTAAATATTAAAGCATGTATAGTGATTTTTTTTATACCTTACTTCATACATGTATCCTATTAAGCTTTAATATAGATCTGAATTTATTTGATAAACCAAGTGAAAATTAAGTATTCCGATGCTACACTAATTCCAACAATTGCTACAATGCCGTTATGAACTACTTGCATATACTTTTCTTTTTATACCACGAAAGAAAGAACCTTATAATTTTACCTATAGCATTTGCGCAAGTATTGACATGATTAATTATATCTATTAATCAAACTTTACGCTTTAGCACAATAAAGTTAAATCTCATTTGCCATACATTCATTATAGTGTTTTTATATTTCTTTTTTTAAAGGTTACCATGCATAACCATAATATCAACAAAATATAAACTGAATTTAACTAAATTAAACACATCAGCATCCATAGTTAACCATTCCCTTCTACATTATCAAATGCACTTTAAAATCAAGCAAACATTTCATCAAACACCTTACCTCCACACTAGATTAACCTAATCTTATTTCTTGTAGAGTTTGTTCCTTCTACCATGAAACCGGCAGTGATCATCCCCACCATAGTTCAGTGTCCGATAATGGCTTTTGATGATTTGTATGTGGAGTTCTATGTCGAATGGATTGTATTCGACAGTGTCCAAAATGAAACGAAATCATCAACACAAATGTCTAATAAAAACATGATTACATCTCAGTGATGATTAGGAGCACATGTTAGAGGCTTACCAAATAAAGAAAAAGGTCATCCCTCATCAAAAATCAATTATAAATCCCTTGGAGCTCATTGGATGACAATTTCTCTCTCCACAGGAACAAAATGTTGCGAATCAATGCCAATCATTTCGACTCATCGATAGCTATGCGATGATATATAATTTGTGGGCCTTCGGAGGTCAAACGATGATGAACAACCATGAGACAGTGATTGCAGCATGGAACAACGTATAAATGAACAACCATGATATTGTGAATGGCTTAACATCTTTGGGTGAACTTAGAACTAACCCCCAAAAAGTGAAATAGATTCTCAGGTCTCTCTCCTCCCAATGACATACAAAAAGGACGGTGATCAAAGAAAATGATCTAAACAAATTAGATTTTGATGATCTTATTGGTTCACTTCTAATCTATGAGATCGGAATCTAAGAAGAAGAAGAATCCAAAGCTAAAAAAAAAAGACATTGACTTTGAAAGCAAGAAAAATTGAATATAACTCAAGTAAAGAAGAAGTGGACGAAAATAAACTCACCCTCTATATAAGAAAACTTGACAAATATTTCAAGTTGGTGAAATATAAAGAAAAGAGTGAGAAGCTGAAAAGAGGATTATGTAAACATCACTCAAAAGATAAAAAAGAGATATCTCAAAAGGAGGAGAAGAAAAAATATGAAGAACCAAGTGAAGATGAATCAAATGACTCATCAAGCTCTTCTAGTGATGATGCATACTTGTGCCTAATGATACACAACGAGGAGGTAACTTCAAACTCTTCAATTTATTTTAGTATTAAAAGTTCTTCACTTTATTGGTGTAGGAGTTTAAATTTCAGATATTTTTCCTTTCCATAATTTTGTTTCAACAGTTACACATGAAGTTCATGGCAAACAAAATTAGTAATTCTTATGGAAATTAGAGGGTGCCGGGTATAGTTAGGGGTAGAACAAATTTCTAAGAATAAAAAATGAAATTAGTACTTATAACTACTCAGGCATCAAATTTAATATTTATTAAAATAAAAAATATGGTTTTAGATATAGATTTGCCACCTTAGGAGCCCCATGATATTGCATAATTCTTAATATCGAATTACAAATACCTACAGAATATTACAGAATATTATTTTTATATTACGAATGTCTTCTAGACATATAGCTAAAATTACTCGATTCATGGAATTAAGGCTATTTTTATTAACTTATAGAACAAAGTACTAGCGAACTTAATGAAGCATCCTTAATCCTTATTTTAAAAAAAGTACTAGTAAAATTTCATCTAGAAATATATAACATCTAGAAATTTTCATGCGCAAGAAAATCGATGAGGTTTTTTAGTTTGAAAAAAACTCTTGAAACTTATCAAACCAACTTTTACTCAGGCGAAAAAGTAGCTTTTACGCCCCAGGCAACCTTCATGACCTGTCCGTGGTCTCCGTCATGACGCCAATTCAGTCTCAATATAACCAAATTCAAATTCAAATTAAGAAAGAATGGAAGAATTAAAGATTTCATCCAATACCAAAATCAACTGTGACAAGAGTTTTAACTTCAAAAGCTAGTCAAGTAAGTTATGCCTCAAAGAGAAACCATCATGCTGGCTCTAAGAAATCACAGTTAAGAAGTGGTTTGCACCTCATCTTCATCCTTCAACAGCAGCAGCAAAGCAAGAAGATGTAGAAGAGAAGTGGTGGCCAATTAGTACTGGGAGGGGGGAAATAATTGAGGGTTGGTAGGTCCTGTATAGATTTTTTATACTGGAAAATTATTTGAGAGGTGGCCCAGGTGCTAAATTAGGCGAAAAATTACATCAAATACCTTTCAACTTTTAAGTTTACTCAGCGATGCTCTTCAACTTCACTTTGTAATAGCGGTGCCCTCCATCTTTTAACTCATTTCCCCCGTGCCATCTTTACTTGTGATAGACGATTTTTCGATCATGGAGCTGACGTGACGAAGATATGACGCTGACAGACGTCTTCTCTTCTTTGACATGACAATATTAAAAAAATAAAAATATTAATTAAAAATAAAAAATGTCACGTCACATGCATTAGGTCGAGACTTTCCCTTCCGACCTCGCCGACATGCGGGACGCCGACGAGGAGGCGGGGCGGTCGGCCCCCGTTCTCCTCGCCGACGTATAGGCCGGAGAAGGGGGGCGACCACCACCACCCCCCCCCCCTCTCCGCCTGCGTGCACGCGCTGGCGACCCACACAAGCCGAGGGGGGTTGCCCCCCACCCTAGCTCGTAGGGGCGACCCCTCCTCGGCCTGCATGCGTCGGCGTCGCACGCTTGGGAGGGGGTGGGGGACCCTCCCCCTCGGCCATGCGTGACATGTGGTATTTTTTTGTTTTTAAATTATTTTTAAAATTTTTAATATTACCACATCATTACATAAAGAGGAGAGACAAGTTATGTCAGCGTCACGTTAACTCTGCGATCGGGACACCGCCTATCACAGGTTAAGAGGGTATGGAATGAAATGAGTTAAAAAATGAATGACATTATTGTGACAAAGTGAAGTTGGAGGATATGACTGAACAAATTGAAAGTTGAATGGTATTTGGTATAATTAAAATGAGATTGGACGGACCAGTTTAGTTGTGAATCAACTTCGAAGGAATATAACAAGTGAACTTGCAAAGCAGGTTCCCATGCTGCAATTTAATTTTTATGTACTATAAAGTGATGTTATCCTTAAACACGTTACCTGATGGCCTGTACATTTGGAGAGTTGATTTCTGTACCACTATATTTTCCGGGGATTCGTCATCGACTATACATTTGGACGCGCGTTCGCCGGGGTGGTCAACTTGGGACAGCTTGAACACCAAACACTGAAGAGAAGTGAGGACGCCAAGGCCCTCGACTGACCTCAGTGCTCTGCATTCTCCGATGACCAACTCTTCAAGCGAATGCAGATTATGCAGTTTTCCCTGGTCGGGAAGAACTAAAGATGCTCCAGGATATAAATATATTTTCAGAGTCCGAAGCACGGGGAGGGAATAGCCATACAGCACCTCAGTATTCCATTCTCCCACGAGATCCAGTTTAAGGACTGAAGGGAGAACGGGAAACCTCCTCAACTTAGCGCAATTGTATATCCGAAGATGTCTCAGAGAAGACAAAGACGGAAACCTTCTCAACTTCGAGCTGCTACGAAATGTCAGTAGACGAAGACGTGGGATGTCGATGTCCTCCAGCCCCTGCCACTCCTCCAATTCGTCCATCTGGTAAACATTTAGTTCTTCTAGAGACTGGAAGCAACAGTGCCTGCTACTCGTCGTGGGATCGGTAAGAGCAGCAGCATGATCCAAAGAAGAGAGGAACTCACGTCCAACATTCTTCAATCGTTTCATTCCTCCTATTTTGAGCCCCGCGAGAGAAGGTAAATGGCCCAGCGTTGGCAGAGACGTGCAACTGCAGTCGTACAAATCTAATTCATGCAGTCCGGTGAACGAAGCATCACCCAACCACTTGGAGAAGGCAGCTTCTGGATACCCACTTATGTGCAGAAATCTCAGGTTATGATGTGGTCGGAGACAGTTCAACACCTGTTCGGCCATCTTCCCGTCCTGACGATTAGTATTTCCATTCCAGCGTAGCCTCACATCCTCGATGCCTGTCTTGTTCATCATGTAATCGTCTTGTGGATTAAAATCTGACCATTTCACAGTTTCAAGTCCAATTACTTTAAGATCCCCCCTGAGACTGGCCAAGTCTTTCAAATGTTTTTTAACTTTGCACCGTCCGCCGTCAGAACCTACTGGGAAGTACTCCAATTTTTGGAGGTGAGTTAACCTCCCAATTTCAGGAGGCAGCGTATTCATGTCATAGCCATGTATATGCCGCAAGTTAATAAGATTCCCGATGGCCCTGGGTAACTTCACACGAGAGCGAGAATGCCAAAATTTGCTCGGACTTTTAAGGTTAGAATTCCGAGTCTGAAGATGATAAAGGTTGTAAACTGATAGGGGAACATCAGGAATATCTAAATATCGCAAGTGCTTCAGTTTAGAAATCCAACCTGACAAGTCCATGCTTCTTTCCGTGCAGAAGTCGGGTGTTCTGAGACATGTTGAGTTATGCAACAAATTAAGTACGGCTGGTGCATCAACTTCATGTAATATCAGTGTCCTAATGCGTTTCACCTGTCTCTTCTTCTGAAACAAAGGTTTTAGTCTTGTCATAATAGAATCCTCCTTGGCATAGTAGAATGAGACGTGGCGAACTGTTTGGGGGATTTGGTCATGCAATTCCTCACTGGTAATCAACAAGTATTCATCTCTAGCGACATGTTTTGCTAGATCATGAATAAGATCATGCATGCTAAATATCTCATTACTGAAATCATGATGCTGCAAAAGAGATCTTTGCACTAATTCATTAAAATAATCATTGCCGATGTCTTCAAGCATCCCGCTTCCACTTGACTTTAAGAAACCATGGGACATCCTGCAGTCGAGAATCTTTGGGGAACAATGACAAATACATAAAACATGATCTCAATTCTATAGGCATACGATCAAAGCTCAATTTCAAAGGAGCAAAATACCGTCTTGGCTCGTATCTTGTTCCAATATCCCACTTTTTAATATTTCAATCCATGTTTCATCATCTTCAACCCTAAGAAGACTTGCAAGCACCTTCACAGCCAATGGTATTCCTTCACACTTCCTTACCATTTCCTTAGCAGTAGGAAACAAATTATTACGCGAATTCTGATCACGGCCTTCAAAGGCAATCTCTTCAAACAATGACCAACAGTCGGCAAATGGCAAATAACCTAGACGAATGGGTTCAGTTGTTTGCATGATTTCAGTTACAGTCTCATTTCTAGTAGTCACTATAATTTTACCAGTTCCATTATCAAATAATGTTGTTTTCAATGAATCCCAGAGCTTAATATTTTCATTCCAAACATCATCAAGTACGAGTAAGAACTTTTTTCCTTTTAAGTGCTTCTTCATTTCGACGATAAGCTCATCTAAACTCATATTATTATCTATTGCTAATTTAAATGATCTTGATATTTTTTCAATTAGTCTTGAAACATCAAAATCATCAGAAACACACATCCATCCGCTAACATCAAAGCGTCTTTGCACCGTTTGTTCATTATATGCCATCTGAGCAAGTGTTGTTTTGCCTATTCCACCCATACCAAATATAGCAAGAACACAAACTCTATCCTTTTGAGTTTCATTCTCCTGTAACAACCAATCTGTCAACTTCTTCTTGTCATCTATCCTACCAAAAGTCCTCACCTTATTGAAAAAAGAACTAGTTTCTGTGGGCGTCCACTTTTTTGCAGGTCTTCTCTCTCCGTCCCTCTCATCTAACCTAATTTTCTCCCAGAAACCTGTAATCTCTTCGAATTTTTCCCTCATTTGTTTGATGTTATCAACGAATTCATTTGAAATAGAAATCTTGGGCTGATAGGAGTTCCAATCAAATACCTCTTCAAGCTTACCAAAATAATTGAAGTTGTATCTCGTCTGTCTTTGGCTCCCCTTCGATTTCGCATGCAGCACATCATATTCATATTCATCCATAACATCATCAACATCATAGGCGGCCTCTTTGAGCTCCTTGAGACGAAGTAGATCGGACTTGTCGCTTACATCCTTCTCCTCGGCTTTATCCAATTTGTCATGGATCATCCTCAGCGTGTTTCCCAGCATCTGAAGCTCTTGCTCAGCCGACGGTGGAGCATCTGCTGCTGATGATGACAAAACCTGTGGGATCCAAGAGGACAGCTTGTTTGCCGTCAACTTCAAGAACAAAGTACAATCAGCTGCTTCGCCCATTTTCTCTGAACTCCGATGAAGAGAAGCCTGTGAAGCTTTCTGTCTTGAAAGAAGATCGAATTGCTCCAAGGCAGTCCACTTTTCAATTAATTCCTATACGACGGGCAGTCTCTTTTGAAGTCATAGTTGTCTTTTTTTTTCATCGGCGTGGAGGGGCCTTAATTAATAATTATAGATAAGCTAATTGACTTTCCAATCCTTTCCACCACAAAATTATGCATACGACATTCTTAGTTGCCCATTTGAAGTTGAAGATTGAACATTGGTTTCAGTTTCATAGTGATCCAATTCAAATCCCGTAATTTAAGTCTCTTGGTTTGGCCCTATCAATTAGAATTCCAAGAAGAAGAAAAAGTGTGGTGTTTTTTTGGTAGCCAATCCCTTGAGAAGTTAGGCCATTAGAGCGCATTGTTCACATATTTCACTCTACTTGATTCGATAAGGTCACTCCTTATCGTGTATATGATAGAAGAAGATCAAATTGCTCCAAGGCAGTCCACTTTACTGGCAGCCTCTTTTGAAGTCGTAGTTGTGTTTTTTTTGAATTATTTTTATAAATCTCTTTTAAACTATCACGATTTTTCATGTCTAATATTAAATTACGAATTTATTTTTTTATCTCTAAATTATCACTATTTTTTCACTTTAGTACTTCCGTCTACTTCTGTTACTTTTTCCGTTACTTTTGATTTTTTCCATTTATAAAAAGACTAAATTAACCCTCCATTCATAACACATCAAATAATAAATAAAAAAATATTGGATGGAGGGTAATTTAGTCTTTTCATAAATGATAATTTCTTTTGTTACCACTTGAATTCTTCCAGTGATTTTATTTATTTTTTTATATTTGTTATTTCATATTTTTCTGAAAAGAAGGGTAATGTAGTCTTTTCATAAATGGAAATAAGTAAATTAATGAAAAACATAATAGAATTAGACGGAAAGATCAAAGTGAAAAAATTATGATAGTTTAAGAATAAAAAAATAAGTTCATAATTTGAGATGAAATGTAAAAAAATCGTGATAGTTTAGAAGAGTTTTATGAAAATAACCTTTTTTTTTCATCATCTTTGTGGTAGGACCTTACATATAGTTAGCTAATTGACTTTTCACCACAAAATTTTGTTTGACATTTTTAGTTAGCCAGTTGCAGTTAAAGTTGTGATATTGTTTTCAGTTTCATAATGATCGAATTCAAAACTCCTACTTTACATCTCTTGATTCCTCTTCAGGTGTATAATAAGTACTTCAACGTAGCCCTTTCAATTAGAATTCCAACAAGAAGAAAAAAGTGTGGTGGCTTTTTAGCCAACCCCCGTACCGACGGTTCAACTCGTAGCGCATATTGTTCACGTATTAACATCCCGGTGATAAATAAGACTTCAAAAAAAATTACATTTTAAAATGACTTGAACTCAAAACCTTACTTAAATAAAACAAGAGCAATAGCACTCCCAATCAAGTTAACTAATGAAAACTCGTTAAACTTCCAAATTAAAAGATTTAAGATGATAACAAAAATTGCATACACAGTAATTAATAAGGATAAGAACTCTTTTTAATGTATTAAATTTTTGCACGTCCACTTGTTGTTTGATGCGGCTCAGCCATGCATGCGATCCATCAAATAAAATATTAAATGTGTGACAAATTACAATGCACATATTCGGAAGTAGCAGGTTCAATAATATTTTCATCAAAATTGGATATAAGAAGATTTTTTTACTCACTAACTCGAAATCAAAATGAAGGAAAATATGGTATTTCTTTGGTCAACATGATAATTTCGAATTGTCCCATCAATTGATTTTGAAACTATCAACATATGCCGAATCACTTAAAACGTAATTCTGTTAACAAGAAGATGAGACGTGGTATCGTCCACAACAACTACAATGACAAAGTAGTGATCGGAATTGTCCTTTGCAGTGTCATTATTTCAAAATTTCCGGCGTATGATTACATTGTCCACATTACCTTTCTCTTTCTTCCTTTTTCTGGGATGGTGGTGTGGGTTTGAATGGATATATATGACCAGATTGCGTTCCTGCAAAGTGCGAATGAATATTAAGAAAATTATTTCCTATTTAAGAAAAGAAAACTAAATATTTTGGTAGAAGGCCGCTTCCACAATTAATTGGCTTAAACCGGAAGATTATAGGATCTGGGACGTGATTATATATTATCGTGGAATTTAATCATTTATACATGCCATCTTAATAACATATATAGAAATGATAAACAAGTTAAATAATTCTTACAATCCAAAAATGTAGGTCTCTTATGCGCAATGCTCAATGATAAACCCAACGAGGCAAGAGGAGTCCAACGGTGGGACTAAGTTGTTAAGAAAAATAACATCGTATATTTTAAATTTTTATTACTCTTTTTATGCGAGGATTATTGATAATTTTATTCTAGCTCAACTCATCGTGATGACAATAAAAGAAAAAAAAATACATTTTTAATCTTCACGAGAATTGAACTTTTGATCTTTATACCATATTAGAATTTAATGTGTTAATTAGTTTTCTTAGAAATCTAGGTAGATAGGAAGAACATGAAGTACTCTTAAATAAGATCGAGATTTTATATAAGATCGGAGAGGGCCATAAGATCGAAGATCGTAAGATCGGATTGAGGATGGTAAGATCCTACCTATTAATAAAATAGTATATTTTTAAAATAGTAAATATATTTTTTAAAAATTTTTCGTATTGAAATATTAGATTATACCTTCCTAAAATATTTTTTATGAATTCATGAGTCAAATTATATCAAAACATATTAAAAATGAACAAAAATATATTTAACTTCATATAAATTAATTCTTATTATCATAAACATATTTTTAATTAATATTTAAATAATTATATTAATCGTATAAGATTGTATAAGATCGTAAGATCGTATGATCAAAATTAAGATCGTATTAAGATTTTACGATTCTCAAAATATGATTAAGATCGAAAAAAATCTATAAAATTTTCAAAATAAGATCGTAAAATTATAAAATATAAAATTTAAATCGAGGTCCTGACAACATTACTCTTGAGTAGCTCCCGCTCAGACGCTGTTTTTGAGTAGACAACTTGTCAGCTAGATATCCGTTTGATCAGGAAAAGCAAGAATTAGTTGGGCCATTTCGAGGATGACTCGGACTCTCCCCCTTCGAAGAGCTCTGATCGGTAAATAGCAGATCTGTGTTGCAAATGTAATTCCACCGAAGATGTAAGGAGTGGGACTAAGGAGTGCGTTGGGATTAAAGATATGTGCAGAAAGAAAATTTTAACTAACGTGTAAAAAAATTAAATTGAACTGCTTCTCCAAATCGAAGTTTAAAGATTTGATGATAAAACTCTATAAACTATTCTTACTAACTATATAATATAAAAGAAAGATTTAAGTATCGTGTATTCAAAATGGGTTCACATAACTCAGATCTCCCACTTGATTTATAAACGAATTGTGATATAAACTTTGTGACGATAATCAAATATTCTATTCTCAATAAATATTCAAAATCTAATGCATTTGTCTCAAGCCTCGGATGATAATCCGCACATACACTACAAGAAATAGACGGTAGAAACCGTTTGTAATTTTCTCGAAAATCATCGGAAACGACGTTTCCAACGATTTTTTCGATGGAATCGAAAATGTCCGAAAAATGATCGTCGTAAATCATTTCCGACGGTTGGAAAAGAAACGCCAGAAATTTTGACGGATTTTTGATGATTTCATCGACCGCCGTAAATATCGACGGTTGCTACCGCCGAAAATCTTGGCGGTCGTCGCACAACCGTCGAAGTTTCAGCGGTCAAAAGCGTTGCAAAGAATTTTTATAATATTAAAAAATTAGCCGGCCGCTAGCGGCCGACGACATGATTGGCGGCCGAGATCCGGCCACCAGCAGTCCAGCGGCCGGATCCGGCCGCCTGCCGATCGAGCAGCTGGACAGCGGCCGAATCCGGCCTTCAGGTGGCCGATCCGGCCGCCAGCAGCGAGACTAGCCGCCAGCGGCTGGATCAGGGCACCAGCGACGAGATCCGACCGTCTGGCGGTCTAGCTGGAGAGAAAGAGAGACGCCGGCGGGAGAGAGTCATCGGCGGTCGACTTGACGTCCGGAACTTGGGTCGACGGCTGGTAGAGGGAGAGGAAGAGGGAGATGATGAGGGAGATGATGAGAGAGGAGAGGAGAAGAGGGAGAGAGGAGAGGAGGGTATTATATATATATATATATATATATATATATATAGGTGGAAAGATGAGAAAGCGGGAAAAGGAAAAAAAATGGGATAACAAAATTTTAATTAGCGACGACACTGGCCTCAAAAAAGTAAATATTAATTATTTTTAAAGTTACCGACTATTGTGACCTTCGAAAATTATTTAATTATAAAAATAAAATACTATATTTAGTTATATATAATATTTATTTTTTATTTTATCGACGATTTTAACAGTCTCTAATTATTACCTACGGTCGGAATCGTCAAAAATTACGATGGTTTGGACTGTCGCTAATTATATTAATAAAATATTTCTCATATTGTATTATTATACATTTACCGACGGCTACGACCGTTGAAAATTGTGGCGGATTTTGCGACGGATGGTTATTCGTCGAAAATATAGACGTTCCTAATCGTCACAAAATAAACTAATAATATAACAAATTACATAATTTATTTTTTTTATTTTGGACGGTCATAACCGTCGGAAAATTTGTCAAAAATTGTGACGGATATCCATCCGTTAGAAATATCGACGTTCCTAATCGTCGAAAATTAAATAATAATATAATAAATTATATAATTTACTTCTGACGGTCATAATCGTCAAAAAATCCGTGGACAATTGCAATTATGGAAAAATAAAATAATAATATAACAAATTATATAATTTTTTTTATTTCGGACGATCATAGCCGTCGAAAAATCCGTCAGAAATATTTCCGTCGCAAAATTCATCGCAAATTACGACAAATTTCTATCCGTCGGAAATTATCCGTCGAAAAATGATAATTTTCTTGCGGTGATACCTTTCGACTAAACGCTTCGTTGAGATGTCCGTTTGTCCATTAAATGCTTCTGTCAAAGACTGAAACGTTCACTCAAAAAAAATATTTTACAAATCTTGATATTTGTCAAGTCATAAAATAAGCTTTTATTATGCTTAACTAAAAGAGCTTCTCTATCATGTGATAATATCAAATAATGTGGTAACGTGTAAACATTGCACAAATATGTTGAATGTGAAAATAATTATGTGATAAATTGATATCACTTTAGGTTCACACAATCATCAATCCCTATAAAAATATAGCAATTTAACATTTTCCTATTATTTTTTATTCTATTTTATTTAATATCTGAATAGCATATACAATTTTTTATTTAATCTCACAACTTTGACATAAATAAAATTTATTATATTTTAGTTTAAAATAATCAACATAATGAAAGTGTATTTTAAAAATAATGCTATACAAAATAAAATATCATAAATTGACTAATCTGAATATTAATGCATAAAAGAATAAATATAATATATATATATATATATTGTTATTTCATTATATTAGTTCAACTGCAATATTTATCAAATAGTTTTTATTAAATACATAATTAAAGTGTTCTCCTCTATCTGTTAATGTCTAACTGGTGTTCATCATTTTATTCGCTATTAAATTTTCAAAAGATAGCCTAAAAGTCTTATTAAATGCAATATTTTTCACCCTCGATCCAGAGATATTAAAATAAAAAAAATTGTTTCCACAATCTTTCGAACATCACTATAAGCAAGCATTTTTAACAAATGAAAAATACTGACTTCATATATTTCTACGGACATAGGAAGTGCTTCAAGACGAAATTTGGGAAAAATAATGTTTATGATTCATGCCTTAGAAGTAAACAAACTAAAAGCTCATTTAAATTAAAGGGAGTCAATAGTACACATAAATCTTTGGAACTTTTATATCTTGACTTATTTGGTTCAATTTATGTAGTAAGTTTAGGAGAAAAAAATATATTTTTGTGATTGTTGATGATTTCTCTCATTTCAATTAGATTATTTTTCTTACTAGTAAAGATAAAACAATAAACATGTTTTCAAAATTTTCAAAAAGAATTCAAAATAAATTTGAACAAAAAATTTCAAAAATTAGAAGTGATCATGAAGGAGAATTTGAAAATCATAAATTTGAATTATTTTTTGAAAAAAAAATGGAATTACTCATAACTTTTCCGCTCCAAGGACACCTCAACAAAATGGAGTAGTAGAAAGGAAAAATAGAAGTATACAAGAAATGACTTGAACAATTTTAAATTAAAGAATATTGCCAAAGTATTTTTAGGCCGAGACCGTAAATACATCATGATATGTTCTTAATAGGATTCTACTTAGGCCTTTTGAGAAGAAAACTTGTTTTGAAGTATTATATTGAAAGAAACCAAATATTTCTTATTTCAAAGTTTTTGGTTGCAAATGTTATATTTCGAATATCAAAGATAAACTAGAAAAATTTGATGCCAAATGTGATTATGGTATTCTTCTTGGTTATTCAACTACAAGTAATGCCTGTAAAGTGTATAACAAAAGAATATTAGTTGTAGAAGAGTCTATTAATGTTAAATTCAATGAGACTAATGATTTTTTTATGACCAAGCAAGCACATAATGATGAGGAAGAAATAGTTGAAGTGCAAAGACAACTTGATGATGTGCAACATGAGGACTTAGAAGAAGCTAAAGTTGATACTCCAAATGTGGGAGAAATAGAAGAACCACAAATTGAGGAGAGCCAAATCATCTAAAAAAATTGGAGACATGCCTCATCATATCCACTTGAATAAGTTATAGATAATATAAATGAAGGTATAAAAACTAGAAACTCTTTGAAAAATATATGTGCTTTTTCGTCTTTTCTTGCTAACTTTGAACCTAGAAATATAGATGAAGCACTTGAAGATCCAAATTGGATAAATGCAATGCATGAGAAATTAAAAAACTTTGAAAGAAATCAAGTACGTAAACTTGTGGAAAGACCCAAGGACCATCCCATTATTGGAATTAAATGGATCTTTCGAAACAAGTTAGATGAAAATGGTGTCATTGTAAGGAAAAAAGCTAGATTAGTGGCCAAGGATTACACACAAATTGAAGGGATTGATTTTGATGAAACTTTGCTCCCGTTGCTGGACTTGAGGCAATTCGAATGCTTTTGACCTTTCCATATTATAAAGGTTTAAACTTTTTCAAATGAATGTTAAATCGGCCTTCTTGGACGGTTTTATAAATGAGTAAGTTTATGTTGAACAACCTCAAGGTTTTGAAAATCTAAATTTTTCCATCATGTTTTATATTGAAAGCTCTTTATGGATTGAAACAAGCCCTCGAGCTTGATATGAAAGATTGAGCTCATTTTTAATTGAAAATGATTTTAAAAAATGGAAAGTAGACACCACATTTTTTTAAAATATTTTAAAAATGATATTTTAATAGTTCACATTTATGTTGATGATATTGTTTATGGTGCTACTAATGAATGCATATGCAAAGAGTTTGAAACTCCTATGCAATAAGAATTTGAGATGACTTTTGTAGGAGAGCTCACCTTCTTTCTAGGCCTACAAGTGAAATTATTCAAGGAAGACATTTTTCTCAATCAAGAAAAATATACAAGGGAGATGCTTAAAAGATTCATGATGAACGAATGCAAGCCGAGCACAACCCTTATGAGCACTACTACAAAATTGGATAAAGATGAAAAAGAAAAGTCCATTGATAAAAAAAGGTATAGAGGTATGATTGGTAGTTTGCTCCATTTAACGACATCCAGGCTAGACATATGTTTAGTGTGTGTTTGTATGCTAGATTTCAATTCGCTCTCAAAGAATCGCATTTAATTGCTGTAAAAAGGATAATGTGCTATTTAAAGCATACATGTGATAGGCATTTGGTATAATAGAAATTCCACATTTGAATTGCATGCCTACATTGATGTAGATTTTACCGGGTGTGAAGTTGATAGAAAAAGTACTAGTAAGATTTATTGCTTTCTTGATAGCTCTCTCATTTCATGGGCTAGTAAGAAATAAAACTCCATCGCATTTTCTACCGTCGAGGCCGAATATATAGCTGCCGGTAGTTGTCGTGCACAAATATTTTGGGTAAAACAACAATTGCTTGACTATGGTGTAAATTGCTCCAATGTACCCATGAACTGTGATAACACAAGTGCTATAAAAATGACTAAAAATCCAATCCAATACTCTAGGACTAAACACATTAACTTATGATATTATTTCATTAGAGAACATGTGACCCTTAAGGACATTGTCATTGAACATGTGTCCACTGAAGTTCAACTTGTAGACATATTTATAAAACCCTTGAGTGAAGAACTATTTTGCATGCTTAGAAGGGAATTAGGAATGATTACATCTTGATTGCATATCAATTTTAAGCAAAAGTGACTTGGTTATGCAAAATTACTTTTGATATAAGTTGAACATTAAAAGTGTTGCACAACACTTATATTTATATGACATATATCTTTGGAACATGATTTTAATGGTTAAAATTTTGAAAAAAATAGAATTTAGTAAATAAGAAATGATCGGTCGACTGGAAAAGACCTGTTGACCAGTATATAACTGCGTCCTGCTGACATCCATCAGCCGATGGATCCTTTTTTTGGAAACATGTCCGATCGATCGCTGGACAAGATCGGTCGGCCGGTAGTTGTGAAAATCGAGCACTTATATAGTTCGATCAGGCAAATCGGTCGACCCCTTTTTATCAAACCTTGATCACTGCCCTAAACCTTCGACCGCGCAGCGACTGCCCAGCCGACCAAACCCTCTCATCGTTCGCCATCTGCCGTCCGCCGCCAAAAAATTCCTCGATGACCATCGCCGCCCTCAAATCTCTTCGCTGCCTCGACCACCACCTCTGCAGTTCCTTCGACGACCGCTGCTGCCCTATTCTCCTCTCGCCGGCCGCCTCGACCATGGTTGGTTGCCCTCTCTCTCTCTTTTGTCCATCATCGTTCATCCCTCTGCTCTCCAGCAACCCCTCTCCGTCAGCCGTCCTGCTTCTCTTTCACTTTTCTCTCGAACAAATCGTCCACCGGTCGCCCACTTTCTCTCCCTCTTCTTCTGGTATCGGTCGCCCTTTCTTCTCTCTATTGCTAGCACCACACAATCACGCCATTCATCTCTCCCCATCAACCCTCTGCAACCGCCATCAATTTCTATCCAGCGCCTCCGTAAACAGTTCCCCCTCCTACTATCATTTCATTCTTTCGACCATCATTTCATTGTTGAATCAATGGCGCCGCTGATGGGATTCTACCTCTTCGATTAGTCTTTAAGCGTCGTCATCGTTTCTATGGCTTAGGTGGTCAAGCCACTATAATCCCAAATGATCCTGATCCGGCACCAGAACCCGAACCCACGCTTGTCCAACGTGGACGAGGCCATGGACGAGGACAATCCTGTGGACGTGCTCGTCAGCCACCTTTCACTGACCTTGCTGATTTTGATAATCATCTCTTTGTCTCCAGGGCCATTTCCACTTCCTTTGATGCGTTGTACGCCTCTCGCGATGTCCGGAGAGCTTACACCACTGATTGGGATAATTTGAACATTCAAGATGTTCAAGAGATATTAAAAAACATCAGTTGGCTGACACTTTTCTCTCTCATGGATCGTGTGTATTCCCATCTTGTTCGTCATTTCTATGCGAATATGATGATCACTCGGGAAGCTATCATCACCTATGCCCTTGGCATACCCATTCGCCTTGATCCGAACCAACTATGCCGGCGTTGTGTGCCCCTTACCTGGCTTTTATTCATTGTCACTCATGGTTGGCCTTTCGATTATTTACCAATGATAGATGGCATTAATACGACATTTGGTGGACAAAATATCCACTACACCGTCGAATCGTCTTATAGGCATCTTCATCCGTCCATAAAAATGGCTCACCATATTCTGAGTCATATGATCACTCCTCGAGCCGGGCAGTATACTGAGGTTACCCTCCTTCCTTCATTTTGGCCACTTTGTTTTCTATCACATGGATTCCACCTTCCAAAAGTTTTCCGCTGGTACTCGTGGTCGACACCCCCTCTATTTCGGAACTGGATCACTTGGATTTTACTTAATTTTGGTGTCAACATTCCTGTGGACATGGAGTACATCCGATCACACCCCATTGATGTCATCGGTTCAGCGACCCTGCACCGAAAACATCTTAGGATTGGCGAGCAGGCACCGATGGATTCTGACAACAGAGATGATGCCACCGATGGAGAGCCAACGCCAATGGAAACTCAGACTGCACCAGAGGCTAGCCCCAGCTTCCCTCCACTGTCGGCACCACTGAGCGTATTGGATCTTCCCACCTGGCCTCCTATGGCGCCTATGATTTCACGGTTCTGTCACAGCAGGTGGGTTCGCGTGACCCAAATGGATCGACGTATTCGACGGATGGAGCGTGACTCCCGATACCTTGTAGGTTCACTACAGGCCTACTATGCATCGCCAGGGATTTATTTCGCCCGTCGCTCATGAGGATGATAGTCCCGACGAGGAGTCGTAGAGTTGTTTCCCTCTTTGATGATGTCAAAAAGGGGAGAAGTTTAGGACGATATTATGATGTTATGTTATGTTACGATGTTATGCTTCTCTTTTGATGATGTTAGTAGTGTCCTGCACCATTTTGTAGTGACTACAGTCACATTTGTTAGTGCATGAACACATGATGTATTGTTAACTACGAATGAAATGTGATGACTTTTTCTTCATGATGAAGTGTCTTATTTGATTTCATATCTATTTTGCGCCATATGTTCATATTGTCCCAAATTATTAAGAGAATAAAAAGGTCATCTATTTAGAGGGAGAAAATGTGAAATATGCATGAATGTAGGGGAAGCTTGCCTATTACTTATTATCTTAATCTACATTTCATTTCTTTTCTCTCTTTATCGTCCGATTAGTTTGTCATCATAAAAAAAGGGGAGATTGTTGAATCCCATGTTTTGATTATAACAAATCAAATTGGACATAAAAGGCACTAATCTATGCTCAAGTGATGATATGCAGGTGTAGACTTCATATGATCTTATTTGTAGAAGAAATCGTCAATTAAAATGATAAAAATAAAAATTTCAGCACATGACCGGTCGACCCATTGGTCGACCGACCATGACACCGGTCGATTGATATTCAGCGGAAGAAAAGACTAGACAATACTGGTCAGCATCGAGACAATACCCACTACAAGAATAAGGTGTATTTGTTATGAAACTTCTTGTCGCCCTTTTGTCGCCGGTTTGTTGCTATTATTGTTAGTGACGACACCACGATAGATTAGCGACAAACTATATTTGTCGCAAAATTTTATCCGCTATTTGAAACAAACTATGTTTTGTCGCAAATTTGTCGCTATCCGGCCCCTAATTTGTGGGCAATTTGTCTCTAAGTTGTCGCTAATGAAGGCAACATGTTGTCGCAATTTTGTCGCAATGTTGTCGCAAGTTTGTCACCCACAGAACGCTGAATCCGTCGTCAAATTGTCGCAAAACAACTGCTAATTGTGACTAAGTATTAGAGCTAATGTTGTCTTTATTTGGTCACAAAATATCAGAATTTATATATATATATATAAGTCTTAGAAAACCTTTTAAAAATATTTAAATTCTCAATTCCATCCAAATATCATATAACATATCATATCACAGAAGTCTAAATATCCATATCACAAGTCTAAATATCACATAACATCCAAATAAGTCTACATATCCATATCACAAGTCCAAATATCACATAACATCCAAGTTTACCATGACAACCAGAATATCATACTAAAGTCTAGTATAATCCTGCAATCCCTAATCATGATCTGGATTTCTGTCCCAATCACGATCACGCATATAACTCATTACTGAGTCAAACATTGGTCTCACATCTTGTCTTATCCAGGTCCTAATTGTAGTCTCTAATTCATTCAAAGGAATCGTAGGAGTATCGCCCGAACGAGATGAAAGACTTGTAGAAGAATCACCCGTGATAGGAGACGGCAAAGGACCTATACCACGAAGTCTCCCGGTACTAGTGAGTCTGGTAGCTTCATACCATACCTTTGCATTAAACTGTGGGGGTTGTGAATCTGTATACTTTTCTACCAACAACATATCATAGCTATCCTGAAAATAATAGTAATTATAAAATTAGATACACATAAGTTATTATGATAATTAAATCATTCAATACACAAATAGGATAAATGTTTGAAATATATGATAACATGTTTTGCTTTTGCAGTGATAAATTCGTTAGTCTTTTTACTGGTGTGCATCTCCTTGTACACATCTCGATAACTAACCTGACCTTGAGTTGTTTTTTCCTATAA
The DNA here is from genome assembly GCA_030549335.1 of Pontederia crassipes. Lineage (NCBI taxonomy): Eukaryota > Viridiplantae > Streptophyta > Magnoliopsida > Commelinales > Pontederiaceae > Pontederia > Pontederia crassipes. The sequence continues at coordinate 43,960,114 of CM060197.1, read as the reverse complement.
ATAAAATTATAAATGTTATTGTATCATAATAAAAATAAACATTATCAACATTGTAATTTGAATAGTCAAATTTTGATTAAACTTAATAAATTACCATTCGAAGTTTATGTTTTATAAATCCCACTGATCTTGCGTGTGATTTGATGATTCTACCATAGCACCTCTATTTTGTTTGCCTGCAACAGATCATTTTTTTTCTACTTTTCGTCATTCCTACAAATAATAAATAATGTAATGCATTATTTTAAAATATAATATATATTCTTAAGTTTTGTTCAATTTTTTTATAACATATCAATGCTCAGCTCAAACATCCTCAGCTATCCCCACAAGCACATTATTTTTTGCTTCTAATATATTTCCATCAGTTGCTTTCATTGCAGCTTCCCGATAATTATAAAGAACACTTAGCCGACGAGAAGCAATCGTTGCAAAAAGCTTTTTTATGGTCATCTCATGGAGACCCTCTTGAAATTTATATCTTCCCTTTTCAACAAAAGATTGTTAAATATGTAATAAAAGTTTAAATTATCAAATTAAGAAAAAATATTACCCTAAAATTATTATACATCACGTCTCTCAAACCCATTGGAATTTGCTTGCAAGAAGATGCACCTATGGGGAGTCGACTTATGGCTATATCACTGATAGTTCTAATAACACTTCCCTGTATAAAAGTTGTTCTGAAAAATAAATTAGTCTTAGAAAAGGAAGAGAAATATCATAATTCAAAAATATGTAACTCTCCTTTTAAATGATTTTTTAACCTACGGTTTGATCGGGTCATCAACCGTAATGCCACTAGGCAGAATGACTCCATACGGCAAATTCTCGAGATCGATGATTCTTGGTTGTTGTGATGGAGTCCCTATTTTACAAGCCAATAGTAAAATAATTGAATGGAAAGTTAAATTATATCAATTACAATTACAATTAATGAAAGTGGTATTGGATGTCAATATGCTTTGTGCGTGAGTGAAATGCGGGATTCTTAGCTAACTGAATGGCACCTTGATTATCACATCTCACCTCTATAGCACCTTGCTCAAATCCGAGCTCCAAGCACAACCGTCGTAGCCATATAGCCTCTTTTGCAGCATAAGTAAGAGCCATATATTCTGCTTCTGTAGAAGAAAGTGTTACCACACTTTGTCTCTTGCTCATCCAACTTAGTGCAGCCCCAAATAATGTAAAAACATATCCGCTAGTGGATCGTCTACTATCAATGTCTCCACCCCAATCAGCATCTACATGGCCCACAATATCAAGCATCTTTCCTTTCCTTGTACCTTCAAAACACAACGAAAAATTTGAAGTTCCACGAAGGTACCTGAAAACTCTCTTGATAGCATTCCAATGTTCCCTGCCTGGGTTAGACATATATCGTCTCAAGACTCCCACTGCTTGGGCTATATCTAGACGCGTGCACACCATGACATGCATCAAGCTGCCCACTGCACTTGCATATGGCACACGATCCATCTCTTCAGCTTCTTCATCCGTCTTCGGGCATTGCTCTGCAGAAAGTTTGGTTCCTAGAGACATAGGAGTACCCACTGGCTTGCAGTCTACCATGTTAAATTTCTTCAACACCTCTTTTATGTACTTCTCCTGTCCTAGCCACAACTTTCGCTTCTGACGATCTCTTCTAATCTGCATACCCAAAATAAAATTCGTCGGCCCTAAGTCTTTCATCTCAAACTTCTTGGCCAACAAACCCTTTACTGAATTTACCATCTTCATACTGTTTCCAATCAGTAACATGTCATCCACATACAGTGTAAGAATGACAAATTGATCGCCAACTCTCTTCACGTAAACACAGTGATCTGAATCTGAACGTACAAACTTGAGTTCGAGCATGTACGTATCAAACTTCTGGTACCACATCCTTGACGACTGCTTCAATCCATACAAAGACTTCTTCAATTTGCACACAAACTTCTCTTTACCTTGAACCTCAAAGTCTTCTGGTTGTCTCATATATATCTCTTCCTCCAAGTCCCCATGAAGGAATGCCGTCTTCACATCCATCTGCTCTACCTCAAGATTATATGCTGCTGCCAGAGATAGAACAAATCTGATTGAAGTCATTTTCGCCACGAGAGAAAAAATCTCATCATAGTCGACTCCCTCAACCTGAGAGTACCCTTTAGCTACCAGCCTCGCCTTGTACTTCTCTACAGACCCATCCGGTTTCAGCTTTCGCTTGAACACCCATTTGCAACCAATTGCCTTTCTATCCTTAGGCAATTTACACAAATTCCATGTTTCATTCTTATCCAGTGACTGCATCTCATCTGCCATAGCAAGCTCCCACTGATTTGCATCATCCATAGACCTTGCATCTTTTACAGAACTAGGTTCTTCTCCGATGATGCTCAAAGCATGAAACGAACTCAGAGCACTAAGAGAGTATCTCAAAGGTGCTCTTCTTTCTCGTGTCAATCTCCTGAGAACTGGTATGGTAGTACCAATATCTGGGTCTTCATCTGAATCTGCATCTTCAACTTCATTAACCGAGTCCTCTTGATCCGGTTCTATAACAGACTCAACTGAAGTATCTTGTGCATCCACCTCTGAAGTTTCAGAATCAGAATCTTCTTCAAGCACTACCACTTTCTTAGGTTCATCACATTTTTGAACTTCAACTTGGGAACGTGATTCACGGAAAATAACATCCCTGCTGTAAACAATAGTCCTTGACTTTGGATTCCACAGTTTGTAACCCTTGATCCCTTCCTTGTATCCGACAAATATGTTCTTTTCAGATTTACTGTCAAGCTTACCCCACTTTTCCTTGGGTATATGAACATATGCGTCACATCCGAACACCCGAACATGAGACAAATTTGGCTTCTTCCCAAACATTGCCTCATAAGGTGTCTGATCCTTCACTGATGAGGTCGGTGAGCGGTTCTTCAGGTAGTTTGCTGTGGCTACAGCTTCTGCCAAAATTCTTGCCCCAATTCAACCCAACTCAGCATACATCTGGCCTTCTCTATGAGTGATCGATTTAATCTTTCAGCTACTTCATTCTGCTCAGGTGTATATGGAGTTGTCTTCTGCCTAGCAATTCCATTGTCCACGTAGAAATGCTCAAACTTATCTGAACAAAATTCACCTCCATTATCTGTACGAAGGACCTTGATCTTGCAGCTCAATTGATTTTCCACCAAAACTTTAAATTCCCGAAACTTATCGAATACATCTGATTTATTCTTGATAAAATAAATCCAACTGTATCTCGAAAAATCATCTATAAAAGAAACATAGTACCTGGACCCTCCAATAGATGGAGTCGGAGTTGGTCCAAAGACATCACTATGAATCAGTTCGAGAATCTTCGTTGCTCTTGAACCTGTGTGTTGAAAACTGACTCGGTTCTGTTTTCCATGGAGGCAATGTTCACAGAACCCGAAGCTCACAGAACAATCAGGAACTCCTTCTACCATCTGACTTGATGCTATAGTGGAGAGTCCTTTTTCACTGATATGGCCTAATCTCCGATGCCACAACATAGATTTACTGTCTTCATCTTTTTTGGCCTCTTCAGAAATAAATCCGCAGCCCACAGATATTGTCTCTCCGAGCAACTTGTACAACGTGCCATAGCGAACCCCTCGTGCAATTACAATCGACCCTCTGATCATCTTGCACGAATCCTTATCACAACTGAATATAACACCCGAGTCAGCCATTGTACCAACAGATAATAAACTCCTGCTCATAAGTGGTATATGCATCACATCTGGTAGAGTCTTCACCGTGCCATCATTCATCCTCAACTTCACCCTGCCACGTCCAACAATCTGAACCGCAGTGTCATCTCCGAGCATGACATCCCCACCATTATACTCCTCATATTCACAGAACCAGTGTTTATGAGGTGTCATGTGGTACAAAGCACCAGTGTCGATAAGCTAGACATCTTTATCTGACTGTGCCGTACATGCAGAAGCCACATACATATCTCCTGCCTCAGCCTCCTTTTTGTCCGAGGTTGACTCAGCTTCTTTCTTATGAACCGGCTTGTTTTTGCAATCTCGCTTCAGATGGCCCCACTCTTGACATTTCCAGCATTGCACCTTCTTATCCTTACTCTTCGAACGCCCACGAGATTTGGATCTCCCTCTCTGATTTTGATTCCTTTCTGGTTGCTTTCCTCTGGCCGCCAGCGCCTCTTTACCAGAACTTGCTGATCCCTTTCTCCGTATTTCCTCTGATAACAAAGCAGCACATACACTTTCATACGAAAGTTCTTTATCCCCGCCACCAATCACAACAATCAGATTGTCTCATGAATCCGGCAGGGAACAGAGCAATGTTATTGCCTTATCATCATCTTGAAACTTAACACCGATTGATACAAGTTGACTGATCACCGTGTTAAAGTTATAAAGATGAGTAGAAAATGAGTCACCCTCCTGCATCCGAAGATTGTACAATTTCTTCCTCAGAAATAACTTGTTAACCAACGACTTACTTTGATATAGGGATTCCAACTTCCTCCACAGATCTCTGGCAGTAGGTTCGCCCATCACATTCGTAAGAATTGAATCCGCGAGACACAGCCGAATCAAATCCTTCGCCTTTCTATCAATCCGATCCCACTCTTCGATCGCCTTTGGATCTGCCTGACTGGAGGAGGCCTCGTCCGCGACCTTCGTCGTCTCCATGCCTGGTCTCTCCTTCTCGATTGCCGTCCAAAGATCTCGATCACAAAGGAGATCCTCCATCTTCATCTTCCAGAGATCAAACCGTGTTCCATCAAATTTTTCTATCTCGATTCGCGACCCTCCTAACATCTCGAATAAACCCTAATTCCTTGAACAACCTGTGCTCTGATACCAATTGATGGGAAAATTCGAGAACAAGGAGAGAAGATCGCAGAGAGATTGCAGAAAAATAGAGGAGACACACGAATTTAGCCAGGTTCACCCTTGAGATTAGGGCTACGTCCTGCAAAGAAGTTCCACTATATCGTTTAGGTTTTCAGCCGTCGCACAAAATTATATCAGAAAATTAGGCTATTAATAGCCTCTCCAAACCGGGTTTAAAACCCAAACAAACAGAGAAAAAACCTAATCCGAACCACACGAGCGGGACCGCCGTCGGGGGGCGGGGCCCCCCGAACCCCCCCTTTCATTCGTACGCCAGCAATACTGTTAATTGGGTAATACTCAGGTTCCCCTAAGCTCACGTGGGCGAACCCGGTGTGAGAAACAAGGGGCCCTGAAGTATTCACCAACTCTAACACTTACAACTACTCATTAGTTATGGAAGACTAAATCAACATCCCTAACCGACCTCATCAGTTGGTTTGAGAAGCATATGTTATCTTATCCAGAAGGATGATTTTGATGAAAAGGATGGAGGTTGGTCCTGCGACTCTTGTTTGTTAAAACACAGCAGTAGGTTGTTTTATTTTTCCTAATGCCTATGCATATGCAAGATAATTAAAACATGTGACTTTACATGCTCGAAGAAGAATCTATTTCTTCTTCTTCTTCATCTTCATTGTCATTTGTATCATCACTAGTGCTATCATCAATTATAAATTCATCATCTTCGGCATCTAGCGAATAATGTATTTCATTTATATTAACCTCTTCCAATGGACCATTTGCATCAAGAATATAGTTGTCTCATCTTCTTCCATCATAATATTTGTTACACTAATGTCAATGTCATCTTGATAATAATCATCTTGTGACATGTCATCAATCATCGCACCTTCATCATTCATTTTTTCCTCCATGAATAATCTATTCCTTACTTTACATGTTGCCCACCATTCATTAGCTCCCCGTCTAGAAGAAGGATATTTGGTGAAATAAACTTGTTGTGCTTGCTCTGGAAACGAATGGATCATTCGAATTGAGCCTTGACTTGTGTTTGTCATCGACAAAGCCATAAACTTGATCGATTTTAACCCTATTTTGTGAGTCAAACCACTGACATCTTAATATAAAAATAATATTGTTATGTTCGAGGTATGACAACTCCAATATTTGCTCATCGATGCCATAAATATCTAACTCATTTTCACCTTACAAAGAACCAAGGACACGTATGCCATTATTCATTGTAGATTTATTTTTCCCATATTCTTTTGTGTGAAATCTATAGCCATTTACAATGATTCCGTCGTAAGTTTTCACTCTTTTCGAAAAAGGATTTTGAATCTGCAATTCTGATACCATGCCATTTTGTACCTAAGAAATAATTGAATTAATATAACTCAACTCATAATTCATTATTTATTGAATATTTCTTACTCACCTGTTTCTTAAACCAAGAAGAAAATTGTTCATCTCGAATTTGTAAAATTTGTTCATTGGTGATATAAGGATTTTGTTGTCTTTGATAATCTTCAAATTGCCTAATTAAATATCAAAAAATAAATAAATATGAGATTTCATTTAGACTTCTATATAAAAAAAATTGATGAATTGACTTAATTTCATATTATTACACTAAATAAGGTTCCACTTCTGGGCAATTGACGAGAACATAATTCTGCATAATGTTAAAATCATTGTCGCTTAAAATAAACTTTTGTGCTTTTCCTATTGGTCGAGCTGCAAACTTAAAAATTGATAAACAATCTTTAGAAATTTCTTCACCACCATCGTCGTTCCTTGGAATTTGGGTTTCGCCTCATATGAATTTCAGGTTCAAAATATAATGACGTGAAATTTGAAACTTCTTCCAAAAAATATGCCTCGCATATTGATCCTTTAATCTTTGCCTTATTTTTTGCCTTTCTTTTAAGATATTGTATGCATCTCTCAAATGGGTACATCCACCTAAATTGCACAGGACCAGCAATTTTTGCTTCATATGGAAGGTGCATCACCAAATGTTCCATAACATCAAAAAATGATGGTGAAAATTTTTTTCAGCTTTGCATAAAGTCATTATGATGGATGATTCAAGACGAATCATGCCATCTCTACGAATACTACAAGAGCATAATTCTTTAAAAAATATACTGAATTCTGTGATGGTGCCCCAAATTGATTTAGGCAAAAATTCTCGAAAAGCGATCGGAATTAATCACTGCATAAATGCGTGACAGTCATGAGTCTTCATCCCTAAAATCTTACCTTCATCAACATTTACACAACGAGATATGTTAGATGCATAGCCATCGGGAAATTTTGGTTGCTTTATCTATTCAAATGCATAAGTGGCTTTTGGCTTAGTGCACTTTCCATTGTGATGGAGTAACTCTAACTCTGGACGTTTACATATAAGTTTTAAGTCCTCCCTTGAGTTGACATTGTCCTTTGTTTTGCCTTTAATGTCCATCACAGTATTGAAGATGTTATCAAAAACATTTTTTTCAACATGCATAACGTGCAAATTATGACGTAAAAAAATATTGTTTTTCTCCCAGTTATAATTGATCCCATATCCTTGTTGTCTGTTAGATGGTGACTTTAATCCAAATGTAATAGGATCAATCATATTAACTTGCTCAAACAATTCAGTAGCACTCGTTCTACTTGGTGGTAAAGTCTTCTCTATAGTTGACTTTTTAAAAGAGTTTCTATCACGGCACTACATATGGAGTGTTTGAGAGGCAAGAACATTATGTGAAAATCGAACCAATAAACTTTCCTGCCATGTTTTAAATAAAATGATTTTGTGAATCTTTCACATATTGGGCAAGCAAGTTTTCCTTTAATACTCCATCCGCTCAGCATGCCATATGCAGCAAAATCATTTATAATCCACAGCAAAACTACTCTCATTATAAAATTTTGCTTCTTCGATCTATCGTATGTTAAGACACCGTCATCCCATAACATCTTTAATTCATCAACAAGAGGCCTAAGGTACACATCTATACTCTTACCTGACGATCTCGGTCCAGGAATCATGCAAGTCAAGAATATGTGTTCTCTTCGCATGCACATACTTGGTGGTAAATTATAAAGTGTAACGAGCACTGGCCACGAAGAGTATGTAGTTGTTATTCCACCAAATGGATTGAAACCATATGTGCAAAGACCTAATCTAACATTACGAGTTTCAACAGCAAAGATTGGATAGGTTGAATCTATATGTTTTCATGCTTCTGCATCTGAAGGATGTGTTATAAGTGATGGATCACTACGCATTCCTTCGGCGTGCCAACACATAAAATGTGAAGTATTTTTAGATAAGAACATACGTTGCAGCCTAGGAACTAAAGGAAAATATGAGAAAGGAATATCTCTTTGACTTGTGCCAGAATTTGCTCTTAGTTTGAATCGATGCTCTCCACAAATACTGCAACTTGTAAGATTAATATCATCTTTGTAATACAACATGCAGTGATTGCGGCAAGCATCAATCTTTTGATATTTTAGCCCAAGTTCAATCATCATTCTTTTGCACCTATAAAAGTTGTCTAGAAGTTTTTCAGATTTCGGTAACATAGTCTTGATAATGCTAATCATTCAATCAAAACACTTCTCACTCATATTATACTTTGATTTCAAATTCATTAGTTGTGACACAACTGATAAGATGCTTTGTTTTTCACAACCATCCCATAGAGTCTCATAGGAATTTTTTAGGAGGTTATAAAATTTTGAAGATGTTGGAGTTGGAATTTCTTCTGAATTTGATTGCTGTTGGTGGATCGCATCGCCCATTTCTGCATCTCTTACTAGGTCTATGTCTGCATTGGTCGTTTCGATATGATTTGATAACTCAATAGTTGAAGAATTTTGCAACTCTCTTTAGTTTCACCATGCAAAGTCCGATTTAAATAATTCAACCAAAATCCTTTCTTATATAAATCCATCTCAACGTAATATTTTGTTTTCCATTTACAGTTTTTACATTTTGCACATGGACAATGGATGCGACCATGAGGATCAGCTGCATGTTGTATGAGAATCTTAGAAATTCATCAACTCCATTTTGGAAATCCTCGGTCAAATAACTGTGTTCGTTCTTCCAACGAAAAATCCAACTTCGCAATTTTCATCATGACTAATGAGTCAACAAATTAAAATAAATGCTTTGTTATTCCTGTTAATTAATATAGGTTCTTGTTAATACATGGCAGAAAATGAGAGGACAATAGACTGATCATGCATGGGTATATAGAAAGCAAAACAGTATATACATCATATACATGGCATTTAAACCAAAATTTTCACATGGCAGGAGGGATGGAGGATATATAGCATCATGGCTGGTGAAGCTACTTCTGTTCAGTAGCTACAAGGTTCATGCAACGGTCCGAAATTCAGGTACAATCAGATTTTGAACATAGGTGAAACAATCAAGAAAATTTTGTAAAAATTTTGAACATAGGTGAAGCTACTTATGTCTGATTCAAGAAAATTTTAAACATGAATTGAAACAATCAGATTGAACATACATTTATAACAAACAGAATCTTTCAATTTCACAATCAGATTTCGCATCCCCATAATGAGCACTGCGGCGGGAGGCAGGCGGGAAGCGGCACTGCGGCAGATGGCAGGCGGCAGGCGGCAGGAGGCAGGCGGGAGGAGGCACGGCGGCAAGCGGGAGGCGACATGGCGGCAGACGGCAGGCGGGTAGGCGACAGGTGGCAGATGACAGATGGCAGGCAGCAGACGAGATGGCTGGTGGCACAGCGGCAGGCGGCACTGCGGCAGGAGGCAGGCAGCACGGCAGCAGCAGCGGACAATGGCAGGATGCTTCGGATGCATGAACGGTGGCAGACAGTTGGAGAAAATAAGGCATTGATCGACTTTTTCCGAGGCGGGCAAACAATAAGTTGAAAGGGCGAATTCTGTTTTGGAAAACATTAGCGACAAAATTTTTCTCGCTAATTTTATTCTATTCCGTTGCTAAAACCTGTTATACAATAGATAAAAAAAATTGATTATAGCAACAAAAAAGGGCTTCGCTATTTCATCGTTGTTTCGTCGCTAAAACTCGTCAAGCACCTTTCCTCGCAATATCTGTCATTGATTTCACCGATACATAATTGTCACGACTTTGTAATTATTCCGTTGCTATTTGCTACAAAATTAGGGACGAACTATTCGTCGCCAATTTTTGCCACTAAATCAACTTTTTCTTGTAGTGATGCACTGGTCGAACACGATATATACCAGTCAACGTTTAGGCATTACCGGCCGATGTACCGGTCGAAGAACCGGTCGACCGGACAGCTCACAAAAGTAACAAATATGCCGCAATGGTCATATTGACCGGTCGATCGGCCCATTAATGCGATCGATCGGTCATAATGCCAGATGAATAGTAACGGCTATTTTTCAAGGAGAAAATTATGAAAAAACTTCTGGACGAGATTCTCACATGTAGAAGCCTATAGAAGGAGTGTCAAAGCTTGAAGAAAAATTATCCAATTAAGCAAGATTATTCAAAAGTGTCTTTCAAGTTCTTGAGCCCAAATTTGCAAGTTCTTCCTCTCTTCTAAAACTTTGAGAGGAAATTTTGTAAAACAAGAGAGTTAGAGAAATTTTTTATTCTCTGATCTAGTGAGATTGAGAGTTCATCGTAAAAGAGCAGTGCCTTACTTTTTGAGCGGAGAAAAAGGGGTGTGGTATAAAGAGGGTTGTTCTTTTCCTATAAGAAAAAGAGAAAGATAGTAGATCTCATACGGTCTCGAGATCGAGAAGTCAGAATGAGGACGTACGCTAAAGAGTTAAGGCCGAACCTCGTCAACATATCGTGTCTCATTGTGTTTGCTCTCTTACACATTTTCTTATTGTTATTTGCTTGTGATCATTTTTAGTGATTTTTCGAAAGTGATTTTATAAAAAGATTTTTATACACCAATTCACCCCCCTCTTGTTACTTTCGATCCTACATCGCCATCTTTAAAAATTGTTTGCTACATCAAGATCCTTCGAATTCTATACTAAGGAGTTTCTTCAAATTTTGAATGTCTTTCATGTTATTGGTAGCAATCAACGTATCATCAACGTACAAGAGCAGATAGACTGTGTAATCACCCTCCACCTTTTTTGTGATAGATGCAACAATCATAAGGGTCCTTGTTGAATTCCTTTTTGATCATAAAATTATCGAATATCTTGTATCACTACCTCGGTGATTGCTTCAAGTCATGCAATGACTTCTTGGTCTTCTTTATCTAAAATAGAGAAACTCTCTGGCTGACTCATGAGGATGTTGTCTTCAAGTTCCCATGTAGAAAAGTCGTCTTCACGTCTAATTGCTTAAGCTCTAAATTCTAATGTGCTACAAGGACAAGTAGTACCCGAATACGTGTGTCTGACAACTGAAAAGAAGATTTCGTTATAGTCTACTCCATCTTTGTAACTGTAACCTCTAGCAAGTAAATGGGCTTTGAATCTGATGCCTTCAACATCAGGACTTTCAAATTTCTTCTCAAAAATTCACTCACATCCAACGACTTTTCTAGGTAAGTTTCTGTCACACTTAATTAAATTAAAGAGCTTCACTAAACTATCCTAACGAGTAAATATTGCACAAATATATATGTCTCATGTGAAAATAATCATGTGATAAATTGATATCACTTTGGTTCGCACGATTCTCATTCCCTGTCGCTGCGTTTGGCAGCGGTAGAACTTTGGACTTTAATTGCTCACGAACTCTCAGATTTGACGTCGATGTCTGCACAGCCAGGTTGGCAATGTTCTGCACTTCTGCGAGAACTTGGTCATCGATTTGACAGCTGAATTCGGCCAAGTTCTCGGGGCCATTTGGCGATAGTTCACGTAATCCGATGCGGTGAGAAAACAACTTCTCAACCGCTGAACGAACTATTTGCACTATACACCGCCATTCCATACTCGTTGTCTCATGAAAAAAAAGTGGCTGTGGCTGGACCAAAATCAACATTTGTTCATACACAGCCGAATGGAACTAATTGCAGGAAGTAATTGCACTACACATTGCACACAACACCGCAGGAAGGTAGGTAGTATTCTCTAATTACACTTAACATCGCAGGCAGTTAGTACTCATTAATTACACATAAGATTAGGCAAATACAACAAAAAGGCAATCCAGCGAGAGTACTAACACATTTCTCCAAACAGGCAAATAACAAAATAAGATGGTCTTACAACGTAGGCCCACAGCACATAGATGAATTCAGTTCAACAACAAAATACGAAAGTCTTACAACAGTTGCTCAAACATCCCTACAACACTTACCTACTACGAAAGAAATTATGGATAAAAGAAGTACCATCAAAACATTAACCCTACACTTGCATGGACAATTCACATAAGAGACCCTGTCATCAGCTTCAGTAAGTCCGGGATCTGCATGACTTTGTAGACACATTAGTACAATATGGTTCAGAACAACGCATACTAAATTAGTAACTATGCAATGAAGAGGAAGCGGCATCATAGCTATCAAATTTCTTATACGCACAACCATGATAACCTAGCACTTGCGCTTGACAGTCTGCCCACGTGTCAAAGACTCCGGTATTACGACCTTTGTAGATAGCATAATATTTTGTTGTTGTCATTCTAACTCTCGGTGTCCTCAACCCCTGTAATAATAAGCAACATTAATCAGTTCACATGTCGTGTTACGAAAAGTGAACAATAACAAATTGATATTATGATCTGAAATACGAAAAGAGAAGTGTTAAAATGTGTGTGCAAAGTTGAACATTCTATATGGACCAACATTTTCAATACAATAATTTGTCAAAAGTGTAAATTAGAAATGCAAAATCTCCTTGCATAACTGAGGGATGTCTACATTCAGGTACCTATCCTGTAGTTGCTGAAATCTGATATATGCTTAGCTGCCATATTACTAATTATGGATAAACATAGAAAACCAAAGTTGCATGTCCAGATTTGTAAGGAAACCATGGCAGTGTTCATAGTTGAGATATGGAGAAACATACAAAATTCAAGTTGCAAAAATAGATTTGTAACGCAAGCATGGCAGTGTTCACAGTTGATTCTGGAGAAACAAACATAATTAAAGTTGCAAATGCAAACCATGGCAGTGTTCATAGTTCAAATATGGAGCAAGATTAGCAACTTTTATATGTAAATACAAATTTGTAAGGAAACTACAGCCGATCAAAAGTCTTGCTTCTACACCTGTGATGTTCAGCCCATATCCTAGAAACTATCCCATCCCGCAACACGTCCCCCCGAGTTTTCTCAGTCGTAGACGCAGGCATAGAAGGTTGTAGGTGACCCGCACGTACCGCTTCGGGTTCAAGCAGAATAGTCATGTTGAAGTATTTGTCATCTCCGACATGACGTCTAATGAAGTTGTGTATGACGCAACACGCTATTACGATATATGTATGTAACTTCAAAGGATATTGAATGGGGCTACGAAGCAACCTAAACCATTTTTACAAAATTTTGAATGACTTCTGCAAATTTTATTTTACCATCGTAAGACTCGACTAATAACAGGAAAGAAAGCATACTCTACTTCACTTCCTACTACTTGGCATCAATGGCCAAATTCCAAAGTAGAAAAAGGTTTCGGCCAATTGGTAGTCCGTAGCCTAGTTACAGGATAGAAAGGACAATGAATTCAACATACCACACATAACAAAGCCTACAATGCAAGATCACTTAGAAGTAGGTTCCAAATCTAATGACAATACAGGGACAATGCAGGGAAGAGAGTCTATAACTTGTTATCACTATCACACCAAAGATTGAAGACATAGCAAATTAGCTTTCACAGGTTTCATACGTTATCACTATCACAGAAATACATTAGCTATGAACAAATTTTCTTACCTCGGTGGACGCTGTTAACAATGATATCATCATGGAACCGAAATGTGAGATCAATAGACTCTAAAAATATACATTGCAAAGTAGTTTATCACTATGAAGCTGAGTAATGCACCATAGATGAATTCGAGATAAGGACAATGCAAGTTCAACAAAATACGAAATCATCTGACCCTGGATCTAGGATTGTGTATTTGGAAAAACTACGACTTCTTGCCAGGCAAAATTCGTCGGTGGTGGCTGGGGATTATCCGGTCGAACCTGTGGCCAACAGAGAAAAACTATTAGATGGCAAGAAAAAATGGAAGTTTAGAAATGCCTGTTCGGGCAATGACGATAGATTTCGCAAAAAATTCGAAATAAAAAAATACTCAGCATACGAAGGAACAAAAGGCGTGTACGAAGGAACAAAAGGCGTGTCGTCAGGCAGACAAGATCTCAAGGATCAAAGCAAAACCCTTCACCCCTGAACCCTAGATCCCATTTCGGACCCTACAGCGCAGATATGGAAACAGAGGGCAGTAAACGCTCGTCCGGTGACCGATCCCCGAATCCTAGGAACTTCTCATAGCAACATTCGAAGCCAATAGAAAAACACCAGCCGGCGGCGAAATAAACCTCAGATCTAACACCAAAACGTTGATAAATGCAGAAAAACATTGAAAATGTCGAACGAGGGAATCTATAAGCAAGAAAAAGTTCGCCGGCAGACCAAGATCGCCCTTCGCAGAAACTTCTTTGATGTGAGAGAAACACATCAGTGGGAGAAGGTTACCAGCAAGCATGCTCTTCGAAATCCCCTTGTCGACCGGCGTTGCAAATCTGACGGTCGATCCCACACCTCCGGTGCAGCAGCCGTCGAAGGAGAACAAGGATGGAAGCGGATGAAGAGCTCGAAATGGAGGAAATGGGGATGACATCGGGATTTTCCCGAAGTTGGGCATGGGATTCGAGGCGTGTTCTCGCCCCGTCGTGAACTTTTCGAAGTTCTTGCCGCAGGCAGGAACTTCTGTTTGCGAACATATGTCCTTGACCGGAACAAAAATACGCGTGGACCCTGCCAGAACTTTTGGCTGTGTTTGGCGGAACATTGTAATGTTCTGGTGTTTTATTCCCAACCAAACACACCCTATAAAAAATAGCAATTCCGCATTTTCCTATTATTTTTTATTCTACTTTATTTAATTTTTGAATAGCATATACCATTTTATATTTAATCTCACATCTTTAATTTCAATTATTAACATAAATTTTTTATATATTTAGCTTAAAATAATCAACATTTTTTTATAATGAAAATGTATTTTAAAAATAATTCTATCCCAAATAAAATATCATAAATTGATTAACATGAATATTAATGCATAAAAGAATATATACATATATATATGTGTGTCTATTTTCTGTCATTTTATTTTATTAGTTCAACTGCTCTATTTATCAAATTGTTTTATTAAATGCATAATTAAAGTGTTCTCCTCTTTCTGCTAATATCTATCTATTGCTCATCATTTTATTCTCTATTAACATTACAAAAAATATTATATAGGTTTTTGCTTATTAATTAAAGGCAATATATTGTTTCGCCATCGTTTGCGAGCAGAGACATTAAAATTTAAAATACAAAAGTTGTTTTCACCATCTTTGGAACATCACCATGAGCAAGCATTTTTAACCTTGAAAAATACTGACTTCATATATTTTCTACGGATAGAGGAAGTGCTTCAAGACGAACGGTGGAATGGGATATATATTGTAATAGAGCAAAACGTGTATACATGTAGAGTGTTTGACATAGAATGAGTGTAGAATACAAATTTTATTTATTAGACAATAAAATAATTATACATTAAATTTACTTTATTAGTCCAATATTGAATTTGATCAATTATGATGACGATTGTGATTCGGTCATTTTTACAAATAGGACTGAATCAACGATCACAATTTATTTAATCTTAAATGATACTTTTTTATTATCAAATTACTCTAATGAATATATTTTATTTCATATAAAAATTATATGATTAGTTTAAAAATAATAATAATAATTAACTTAATTAAATAAGAAAATAATAAATGCTCTACACAAACGTATGCAGCCAAGTGATTTACATACTCATTAATCTCTTAGTTATATAGAAGTGCAATTAAATATAAATTTAAAAGTATATAAGATGATTGTATAATTAATTGCCATAACCTATAAGCCCTTTGTCATGTCAACTTGTAGAACAAGCCAAAACTTATAAATTGAACACTAAAATTAAATATTCTTGTTTTAAAACTAGGACTACACGTTTAAATCCTTTTTGAGTTTACACATGCATTTTTCTCATTTGAGAATTAATCCCGACTATTAAATTCGTATTGAACTACAACAATATTAGATTGAACTAATTTCATTAAATTGCCTCGCATTAAAAAAATTAACATTTGAAAGAAAAAAACCCTAAAATATCTACTCCACCTTCTAAGGCGACCCCGCCATCCGACTAGAGGGCACATGCAAACTTTATCTACTTTTTGGTCTCCAGCGACATGTTCTTTGATAGTTGCACGCCCACGTCACCCGTTCGCAGCTCTCCACAGCGCCCCCAACACCAGAAACTCGCACCGACGACAACTTGGCTGCAGATGACCCCACGATAACTAATTTCGAAGTTCACCTATCAAGACGCGTTTTAAATTTGTGCGAACCAATAATCTAAAGTGAACGCTATCTTGATTAAGCTAGAGGGTTGTTACAAGATCTGTGTCAAACTGCTTCAACCACTGGCCGCTTGTTGTTCATCTTCTTATAATGCCAGTATCGAAGTCTAGTGGCTTTCACTACCAAAAAAAGGAAATGGCATGCTATCAATCATTGAAGTAGGCGTGGATTTTGTTAGCTTGGACACTTGAACCAAGAATTGTTGGAAACGGAGATCAATTCAAATCAAATTTAAGTTTTGGACTCTTACTGAAATAACTCCGCCTATATTTTATAGCCGGTCCCAAGCCCGGATAAAGGAGGAGGGTTGTGTTAGGCCCCAACAGCCAGAATAAAATCATGTCGAATCTTATGAACATGGATCAACGAATATATTGTGTTAATGCTAGGTCGTTACCCGTAAGTAACGCGCTGTACAGCTCGGGTACAGTGATAAGAGAGCAAGAGCTGCTGCATCCTCGCCTGAATGCAGTGTTAAATGAGCAAGGGCTACCGCACTCTAATGGACGGAGGCGGTTAAAGAAGCTAGTTCATGAGACTAAGGTCAGATTAGGTTCTTGGAACATTGGGACGTTGAATGGGAAGCGCCTCGAGGTGGCACAAGTAATGGACCAGCGTAAGATTAGTATCTTATGCTTGCAAGAAACTAGATGGGTAGGAGAGGGAAGTAAAGAGATTAGGTTAAATGGTTCCAAACTTTGGTACACGGGTAAGGTAAATGGAAGGAATGGTGTTGGTATTATCGCGGATGCAGAATGAAGGAAGAATGTTGTGAAAGTTAAAAGGATTGAGGATCGAATCATATCCGTGAAAGTAATTGTTGGAAATGAGACTATGAACATTATTAGTGCATATGCACCCCAAGTAGGAGTAGAATCATATCTCAAGGAGAAGTTTTGGGCAAATATGGAGGGTTTGATTGAAAGTATACCAACAACCGAGAAAGTTTATATTGGGGGAGACCTTAATGGACATGTTGGTAAAGAGGCAGGACCACATGCAAGGGTTCATGGTGGTTTTGGTTTTGGGGAGTTGAATGAGGAAGGACAAACTATTATTGATTTTTCTTTAGCATACGATCTTAAGATTATCAACACTTGTTTTAGGAAGAGAGAGGAACATTTAATCACATACAAAAGTGGAACTCATATGTCTCAAATCGATTTTTTCTTGACAAGAAATACTGATAAAAGACGCTGTACTAATTGCAAAGTAATTCTTGGGCATGGGGTGACTACACAACATAGATTGTTAGTTCTTGATATGCAAATGAAATGTATAAAACCAAAATCCCGAACAGTTTTTTATCGAAAGATCAAGTGGTGGCAGTTAAAGGGGGAGAAGCGAGAGACTTTTAGAAGTAAGTTATTAGAGTAAAGTGTGTGGGAGTTAGAAGGAGATGCTAGTATCATGTGGAAGAATGTGGCAAAAAAGGTTGAAATGGTTGCTAAAGTCATTTTAGGAGAATCAAAAGGTTTTGGACCACGAGATAAGGAGACTTGGTGGTGGAATGAGGAGGTCCAAGAAAAGGTGCGTAATAAGAAGAATTGTTTCAAGGCGATACACTTGGACAATAGTTCTGACAATTGGGAAAAGTATCGTTTGGCGAAAAGGGAGGCTAAGAAGGCAGTTAGTGATGCTCGTGTTAAAGCATATGAGGGGTTTTATAAGGAGCTAGGGACAAAGGCTGATGAACAAAGGATTTACAAGATTGCAAGGAATAAAGAGAAGGAGTCGAGAGATTTGGATCAAGTAAGATGCATAAAAAATGAAGTTGGCAAGGTTTTAGTTACTGAAGGAGATATTAAGAACAGATGGGAAGAGTATTTCTATAAGCTATTTAATGATGAATGTGAAGATTCCCGTTGTGATTTGGAGGACTTGACACTTAGCGAATGTGAGCTTAATAGGTCATTTTATCGTAGAATTAGAGCCTCGGAGGTTAGCGAAGCTCTTAAGAAAATGGAGAATGGTAAAACCGTTGGACCGGATGGTATACCGATTGAAGTTTGAAAATGTTTAGGAGAAAAAGGTGTGTTGTGGTTATGTAAACTATTTAATGAGATTTTACGGTCGAAAAAGATGCCTGATGATTGGAGATTAAGTACATTAGTTCCTATTTACAAAAATAAAGGGGATATTCAGAATTGTGCAAATTATAGAGGGATTAAACTTATGAGTCACACTATGAAATTATGGGAAAAAGTGATTGAGCATAAATCGAGAATGGAGACTAGTATTTCTGAGAGACAATTTGGGTTCATGCCAGGAAGATCCACTACAGAGGCGATTTATTTACTAAGGGGGATGATGGAGAAGTATCGAAGTAGGAGAAGAGACTTACATATGGCTTTCATTGACTTAGAGAAGGCGTATGATCGGGTACCAAGGGATGTACTTTGGAAAGCCTTGCAAAAGAAGAGGGTGAATGTTGCCTACATTAAGGTAATACAAGATATGTACGATGGGGCATTGACTAGGGTTAGGACACCCGGAGGTGAGACAAATGAATTTCCTATAGGAATTGACCTATATCAAGGATCAGCTTTAAGCCCGTATCTATTTAACTTAGTTATCGATGCTATAACCGAGAGTGTCACAGAGGAGGTACCTAAGTGCATGCTATTTGCGGATGATATAGTACTTTTAGCGGATTCAAGAGAAGAGATTAATACAAAATTGGAAATATGGAGAAATACGTTGGAGTCAAAGGGTTTTCGTTTAAGTAGGAATAAAACAGAATATATGCATAGCAATTTCACAAATAAACAACTTAAAGACGATTTGAAAGTTAGGCTAGGGGAGGATATAATTCCTCAAGTGACAAAGTTTAAATATTTATGATCAATTGTAAGACAAGATGGTGAGATTGATGACGATGTTAATCATAGAATTCAAGCTGGTTGGTGTAAGTGGAGGAAAGCCACTGGAGTTCTTTGTGATAGAAAAGTACCCAATAAAGTTAAAGGAAAATTTTATCGTACTGCTATAAGGCCAGCAGTGTTATATGGTAGTGAATGTTGGGCTATGAAGGGACAACATGAACGTAAAGTGGGGGTAGCCGAAATGAGAATGTTGAGATGGATGTGTGGTCATACAAGATTAGATAAGATTAGGAATGACCATATACGTGAACGAGTCGGAGTGGCTCCTATTAGTGAGAAAATGGTAGAGAATCGTTTGAGATGGTTTGGTCATGTTCAGAGAAGACCATTAGATGCGCCAGTAAGAAGAGTAGATCAAATAATCTGGAGTCCGATTAAAAGAGGGAGAGGGAGGCCAAGGCGGACACTTGGCGAACTAATAGAGCAAGATCTATTGGTGAATAATATACCGAAAGGTTTGGTTACTAATAGAGCGGAATGGCGTCGTATGATCCATGTAGCCGACCCCACCTAGTGGGATAAGACTTTGTTGTTGTTGTTGTTGTTGGACTCTTACTGAAATCAAATTCCCCCCACCAGAACTGCCGTTGGAAGCACAAAGTGATTAATATTCAAGGAGGTCAACAACCACTCATTGCACCCAAAGAAGGATTGAACGTATAGTCTTACAAATGTGATTATAAACTTGTTCCAAGAAAATAAGATAAATGTGAAGAGAATTATTGTATTTACAAAATTAGACCTTTATCGCTCGTTTAATTATAGTGACCAGATGATTGTGGAAAGACCTGCATTTGTTTCAAGAGTAGGAGTGTGAGAAATAGGACGCGTACTCATCTTTAGCCACAAATGACGTCTCACTTGAGCGAACTTTTGTTCAGATACAGGTGTTGGCGCTCTCACGAGGTCGTCGTTGATCAGATCTAGTCGTTGCAGCTCGCGAGAGAGGGAGGAGGGAGAAAGAAAAAAAAAAAAGAAAGAGGGGTCAGAAAAACAATAAATGGGGTAAATATTTTTATGTACATGTCGTAATTATTATTTGTAATTTGTGATTACAATAGACGTGACCACATTAAATAATTGGTTACGTTTATTTAGACATAACTCATTGTTTAAATTTTAGTATCATTTATACATTTTGCAAACGTTACTTAAGACCAAATTTTTTATAGTGAGGCTTAAGAGCGTAGAATTGATAAACTTATGCATAAAATATATCCTGGACAAGAAAATACATTCTTAGCAAAAAGACAAGAGAATGATAAATTACAAACCAAATTAATTCACAACCTTTTATTGGATTATAAAGAAGAGAGACTGGAAGTGATGGATCTTTATTCGCCGGAGGAATGAGAAGACCTTATGATGGCTAGCAATGAATAAAACTACACCGAGTCCCGCTTAAAAGGAGGTCCCAAAGAGCTCGTCGGCTCCGCGCCCTTTTAGCTGATCTCGGATGACTCCGTTCAACATCTGAGCCATCTCGTCGGTCAGATGGTGCCTCCAATCTCCCTTTCCTCCCTTCCAGAAGAAGGCGTTGTTCACTACTAGAAAAACGTTAATTACCGATGGTCCGGACTGTCGGTAATCAGCTCGAAAATCGTCGGTAACGCAATTACCGACGGTTTTTCGGTCGGAATCGATCCGTCGGAAAAACTCTTGTCGCAAACGGATTTGCGACGGTTGAAAAAAATTCGTCGAAAATATCGACGGTTTTGACCGTCGGAACAATCCCCGGCGGTTCGAACCGTCAAAATTTTTCGACGGTTGCAACCGCCGGAAAAGTCCCCGGCGGTTCGAACCATCGAAATTTCTGACGGTTGCAACCACCGGAAAAGGCCAGCGGTCCGAACCGTCGAAATTTCCGACGGTTGCAACCGCCGGAAAAGGCCGGCGGTTCGAGCCGTCGCAACTTTTTGACGGTCGCAACTGTCGAAACTTTGGACGGGCGTCGCAACCGTCGATCTTTTGACGGTCGCATCCGTTGCAAATAATTTTTTTTAAATATAAAAAAAATTAGCGGCCGGATCGGGCCGCGGCCAGCTCTGGCCGCGGCCGATCCGGCCGCAAGCCGGTCGATCCGGCCGTTGGGGCCGGATCCGCCGCCAGGCAGCCGGATCCGAACGCCCGGCGGCCGATCCGACCGCTGGAGGCCGGATCCGGCAGCCTGGAGGCCGGATCCGCCGCCAGGAGGCCGAATCTGAATGCCCGGCGGCCGATCCGGCCGCTGGAGGCCGGATCCGGTAGCCTGGAGGTCGGATCCGTCGCCTGGAGGCCGGATCCGTCGCCAGGCGGCCGGATCTGAATGCCCGGCGGCAGATCTGGCCACTGGAGGTCGGATCCGGCAACCTGGAGGCCGGATCCGGCCGCAGTCGGCCGATTGGCCGCTGGGGGCCGGATCCGGCCGACAGCGGCCTTTGGCCGGAGAGAGAGAGAGAGACGCTGGCGCGGAGCGGGAGAGAGAAAGAGAGAGAGACGCCGGCGCGGAGCGGGAGAGAAAAAGAGAGAGAGACGCCGGCGCGGGAGAGGGTCACCGGCACGGGAGGGTCGCCGGCGTCCGGCGCGGGAGAGGGTCGCCGGCGTCCGACGCGGGAGGGTCACCGGCGTTCGGCGAGAGAGGGTGCTCGCGGCCGGGAGAGAGAGAGAGGAGAGGAGGGAGAGAGAGAGGAGTGGAGGGAGGAGGGAGAAAGAGAAGAGGGAGGAGGAGGAATATATATAAAGGGAAAAAGTGAAAAGAAAGCGGAAAAAAGGAAAAAAATGCGGGATAACGAAATTTTAATTACCGACGGTTTCGGCCGTCAAAAACGTAAATATTAAATATTATTATAATTACTGACGGTTGTGACCGTCGAAAATATATTTAGTTATATATAATGTTTATTTTTTATTTTACCGACGGTTTGAACCGTCGGTAATCGTTACCGACGGTCAAAACTGTCGGTAATTGCGACGGTTTGGACCGTCGCTAGCTATATTAATAAAATACTCTTTATATGATATTATTATACATTTACCGACGGTTACGACCTTCAGAAATTACGGCGGATTTTGCGACGAATGGATATCCGTCGGAAATATCGACGTTCCTAATCGTCGAAAAAATAAATAATAATATAATAAATTATATAATTAATTTTTTATTTCCGACGGTCGTGACCGTCGGAAAATCCGTCGAAAAAATTTAATAATAATATAAAAATACATAATTTAATTTTTTTATTTCTGACGGTCGTAACCGTCGAAAAAGTCATCAGAAATTACGACGGATGGATATCCGTCGGAAATATCGACGTTCCTAATCGTCGAAAAATTAAATAATAATATAAATTATTTCCGACAATCATAACCATCGAAAAATCCGTCGGAAACGGAACCGTCGAAAAATCCATCTCAAATTGCGACGGATTTAGAACCATCGAAAATTATCCGTCGGAAAATCGCGATTTTATTGTAGTGGTTGGGTAATGGTAACAAGGCGTTTTCCAACTTTCCGGTCTTGTTCACCTCCAGGTTGCTCAGGTTTTCAAAGCTACACAGCCTTGCTATGTCCTCCGGCGCCCCGCCGTCCTCCTCCGCCGCTGTGAACGGGCACCCCATGAACTCCGCCAACCTCCTCACGACGGCCACCGGATCCTGCAGCATCTCCTCGTACCTCAAGAACAGCAGCTTCTCGGGTCCCTGCTGGCTCGCCTTCCAGTACTCCAGGACGTGTTCCCAGTGGGGCCCGAAGTCGCCGACGCCCTTGCAGTACTCATCCAAGTTCTTGCTCAAAGGCTCCGAGTCCACCTTGGCGGCCTCGGACATCTTCTTCTGGAAGTGCCAGTGGGAGATGAGCGTGTCCTTGGGTTCGCGACAGACGTATATGAGCCGGCACTCTAAGTTGCGGACGGACTCCAGAAGCAGGGAGAATGGCATGTGAATTTGGAGCAAGCGTGGAGAAGGCATGGCTTCCATGGCCTCGATGACGGTGAGCGATTGTTCCATGAAAGGGACGCAGTCGTGAGGGTTGTGGGCGAGCAGCGGGTGGTCCTCGAAGCGGTGGCGTCCTCGCGTCAAGGTGGCGAAGGCGAGCGATTTGAGCCATGTGGTTCCAGACTTGGGGAAGTTCGCCAGGATCACGTCATCCGGACGGGCTTGGAAATGGCGTTGGATCGCAAGGACGGCCGGCAAGAGCCCTTGCGGGATCCAAAAGTTTTGGTACTTCCTGAGATGAAATAGAGGCCCGCTGGGTGTCGTCGCCAATGGGAGGGTGGAGATGAAGTCCTGGTCAGGATTTGGAGTTGGACATGGCGGCTCCATTTCTTTTGCTACAGAACTTGAGGATTTATGTCTCTGCGTATAAAAGAAATGTTTGGAGGCCAACGGGGGAATGGCGTACACACACATATATAGTTAAAAATATAATTATTATTACGCTAATGTAATGTAATGTAATCGAATACAAATGTAGCCATATGTACGATAATTATGCAATTAGTTCAAGCCATAAACCTATAATTGCTTCCACGTCTCATGTGACAGTGTAGAAAAAGCCAAAACATAGAAATTCGACCATCACCTACCTGGGTCGTTACTATTCCTCGAACATTTTAACTCTTTTGTGGACCGAAGCTATCAATAGCAATGCCAGCGAAAGACTTGTAAAATAATAAATTATTACATCATTAAAACATAATACGAAAGCTAAATATATAAAGTTTATGGAAGAGTAAATAGTGTGCAAGCTCAGCATGGGGAACACACCACATCATTCCATCTGCATCACATATAAAGATATAACATCACAGTCAAGTAATGTGCACATGTCACTCGAAACAATCTCGTTGCACAGTCCCATCAATCAGCCACACAGCAGCTGAATTACTAAGTGTGAACATAACAAAAATCCATGAAGTTTAAGCATGAACAAAATAACATTTACCTTTCAAATTCATAAAGATCAACATATAATACAAACAATAGAAATGAAAATCATGTCACATGGTCGTAAAAGTTTTAACTCCAACTTTTGGACAGCAAATAATATGTGAAGGCAAATGATATGAGAACTAGTATTTGAGCATGATGAAAAGATACATCTTAGATCATTCATAAAATTAAATGATAATATAATAGTTCATCTTTCAATTGAATAAGGAATAATTCTTCACTATTTCGTATTCATCATCATTATGACATATTCCTTTCATCAATAGGTATCATTCTTTCCTCTTCTTATTCATCATTTCATTGATATTTTTTTAATCATTCATATATTTCAAAAAAGTTAGCTCTTATTTTAAGGTGCGTTATGTAAAACAATATAATCTATGTCATCATAGCCGATAAAGGATCAGTGCTCCAATGGGCATGCTGTAATAAAAAGAAAAATACAACCCTTCTTAAGTAGAATCTTTTTCTTTGTTTAGGGTGGAACGATCCAATGCAATAGGAACAATGGCTGATGATGATTTTACTTCATCGGATCACCTAGATTCACTATTTTACCTTCATTTACATTATCTATCCCTCCATATGAATATTATTATTTAGCTCTCCTTATATATGTATAGGTAATGATAATCCTTCTTTTTATCTTTCTTATCATATACTACGTTTTGATAAAAATGAACCCAAATCAAGACTTACGTGATCAACTTCGGCTCCAAATCATTATTATTCATCGTTATGGAGAATATGATATCAAAAGGTTTAACTTATATATTTTGAGTTAAGATAAAGAATTCAAATTCAGGTTTTCTATCAAACTTTTGGACATCCGCAAAGTCTAGCGGCCATTCAGTCAACAAGAAGTTTCCGACCTCTGAAACATAAGACATACATCGAGTCTCAATAAGGCTATTTAGTTGTTCCAAGGTCAGGTGCGATGCTGACATCCTAAAGATTGAGCGGAGATCTTATTTTACTTGGATAGAAAATGATGGACCCTCCTTCAAGAGTTTTGGACACCCAAAATCAATCGGTCGTGCGGTCTGTCAAAACCATAGTTTATTCATTTGTGTTCATTTTCATTAGTCATTCGATATGAGGTGTCGAACGTCCAACATGATAAATTTTAGTTCTCAACAAAACATAGCAGATGTTCGTTGTAAATGGTCTGAGAGGATCGAACATTTAGATAACAATTAATTTCAGCTAAAGGGTGGCTGACGTCCCCTATACAATCCATCCCTCTTCAGTGAAACTGCATGTTATTGGAAAACCCTTAAGTTTACAATCAATTTTTCAAGCACAACAATCGTAAGCAAATATTAAAAGCATATGGCATGATTCAATAATCATTTACAATAAAAAAAATATGTCCATTTTCATAGTCAAGTAACATGAGTTCATTTTAAATCATCCTTTTCATACACATAGCATAAATTTTTATATGAGTCATTACTTCTTTCCAACTTATAACAAATCCATGATCATTATTGAGATAATTCTAGTCATACAATATGACTTTCTTATGAGTAATCGTTTGCATAAAACATAATCATCAAATAGGTCTCCTTAAGTTCAATTCTTAAAATTATCAATTAACTTTCAAAGTTAAAAATTGACCAAAACTAGTCAAACCGGATTGAATAGATTTTTGGTTAATTGTCTAATTTTTTTACCTTTTTGTTAAAAAATAATCTGATAAAAATTATTATTTTAATTTTTTTAAAAAAATAAAGGTTCTTCATAAAAATTCATATTAGTCCATTAGTCTCCTCCTCAATTAATATTTAAGTTTTTTCCGCTGACCCTCCTGAACTATGAACTTATTCCGTGTCTATCCACGTCTTTTGAATATTCCGCTGACCACTCTGAACTATACCGTCTTTTCCATTTAAGTCCATCCGTCAACCTCTGTCAACTTTACCATTAATTTTTATTTTTTTATTTATGAAATGATAAATTTGCCCTCGCATATCTACGGACATGCCATGTACATCGTCAGCTCACTTGCCCTAACACACCACAATAAAATGACGTGGTCGAGAGGAAGAATCATCATTTAACAGAGATATGCAGAAGCATGCTGCATGCAAAGAATGTACCGCCACAATTCTGGGTGGAGTGTATGAAGACAGTCGCACGTGTGATTAATAGGCTTCCTCAAGCAAAGCTTGGATTTGTCTCACCATATGAGAAATTGTGGAAGACCAAACCCACGGTGAGTCATTTTCGTGTCTTTGGATTGTGTTTATTATGTTTTCATTATAGATAATCTTCGTACTAAGTTTGATAAAAAGGCAATATGTTGCATATTCGTTGAATATGATAGCCAACAAAAAAGATGGAGATGTTGTGATCCAACAACCGGACGAATTCACATCTCTCGAAATGTGGTGTTCAATGAAGCATCATCTTGGTGGCCTTCTAAGGATGCAACATTGCCAAACACAAATGATATTGAAGAAAATATTCAAGTTCAAGTCGATGAATTAACAAGAGAAGCACTTCGTTCTACTGAGGAACAAGAAGAGAGGGAAGCCTCAAAGAAGAAAAAGTGTGTGGCAAACTGGGGAACGTCAAAGATCTCCTAAGAAGAAAGGCCAAGTCAGATAGAAGATCCAGTGATCGAAGAAGACTATCCAGCGCCAAGGAGATCAAGCAGACAACGAAGACCTAATTCAAAATATGCAAACGCAGTATTAATTGAAGACGTCGGGGAGAAGGAGCTTAACACATTCGAGGAAGCATCCAAGTGTCAAAAATGGATGATCGCAATGGAAGAAGAGATCCAACCTCTACATCAGAATGAGACGTGGGATCTAGTTCCAAAGCCAAGCGACGTACAACCTATATCTTGTAAATGGGTCTACAAGCTAAAGAGAAGGCTCGATGGATCCGTAGAAAGGTACAAAGCTCGTCTTATAGCCCGAGGATTTTCTCAGAAGTATAGCTTTGATTATGAAGAGACATTCAGCCCAGTACCAAAGATCACCACGGTACGTGTCTTATTGGCTTTAGCTGTAAGAAAATCATGAAAGTTATGACAAATGGATGTGAAGAATGCATTTCTACATTGGGAGTTAGATCATGACATCTATATGGAGCAACATCAGGGATTCGAATCTATTAATCATCCAAATTATGTATTTAAATTGAAGAAGGCATTATACGGGCTCAAGCAAGCACCAAGGGCATAGTTTGAAAAGATCGCGGAATTCTTGAAGCAATGTGGCTATTCAATGGCGCCAGCCAATTTCAGCCTATTCATGAAGACTCAAGAAGGCAAGTTATCGATCGTGCTAGTCCATGTTGATGACTTAATTATTACAGGAGACGATGACAAAGAGAACTATCAAATTCGAGAGAATCTCTCTACGCGCTTCCAAATGAAGAATATTGGTGAGTTCAAACACTTTCTTGGTCTTGAAGTCGATTCAGCAAAAGAAGGGTTGTTCTTATGTCAACATAAGTATGCTCAAGATCTACTTGAAAAATTCGGAATGCTTGATTGCAAGCCTATCTCAACACCGATGGAGGTAAACACAAAGTTATGTGCTACCAAGGGAAAAGAATTAAGTGATACAACAATGTATAGGCAATTGGTGGGGAGCCTAATATATTTGACGTTGACACGACCGGATATCACACATGCTATTGGAGTAGTTAGCAGATTCATGCAAGAGCCAAGGAAGCCTCATCTTGAAGCAGCTCGACGAATCCTAAGGTACATCAAAGGCACAATTGACTATGGAGTATTCTATAAGAAGAATATATCATGTACCCTGAGTGGCTTCTGTGATGCTGATTATGCCGGAGATCTTGATACATGACGTTCTACTACTTAACCTCGGATCTGGTGCTATATCATGGTGCAGTAAGAGGCAAACTACCGTATCCTTATCAAGTACGGAGGCGGAATATAGAGCAAGTGCAATGACAGCCCAAGAGTGCACATGGCTAGTACAACTACTAAAAGATTTTCATCAGTCAATTGATTCAGCAGTCGAGTTATATTGTGTTAATCAATCAGCAATTCGCTTAGCAGAAAATCAAGTATTTCATGCACAGACAAAGCATATCGAAGTTCACTATCATTTTCTTCGAGAAAAGGTGTTACAAGGAGATATCAAGTTAACATACATACATACACAAGAGCAAGTTGCAGATGCACTTACTAAAGGCCTAAATAACATCAAGTTTGAAGAGTTTCGACAACAATTCGACATGATATCAAGAGCATCTATAAAAGAGAATTAAGTTGGTGCCGAGGGGGAGTGTTAAAGAAATAGACAACACCAACTTAATTATCTCTAGAAGTCTCTAGGTGTAAAATTCTGCCCACCATAACTTTTCAGGTGACCAAAAACTAGTGGCTGCACTGGTCAATGGCTGATGGTTTAGCTTAGAAACCATGTACCTTAATGCCTATAAATAGCCATGAGATATATGTTGTTGTATCATCAAGAAGTGAAGTAGCTAGTTGTGAGGTAGAGTGAAAGGTGTTGTAAGTGAGTAGTAGTAGCAAGGGTGTGTGATGTGAGGTTGAGTGAGTGGGTGGCATTGTGAGGTATCTTTTGGTGTGTGCAATAGGTAAGAGTGTGGTGAGGTGTAGTGAGTGTAGTACTCCTTTAGAGTGTGGTGTAGTGTGTACTTATGTGTGAGCTAGCTGTCTATTAGTGTAGAGTGAGTGTAGAGTGCTGTGAGTTGTCCATAGAGTGTGTATTTGTGAAATCAAGTTCTTAAAAAAATTGTACACACAATTATATGTATTATAAATATCATTTGCTAGTTGATTTTGATCTAATCAAAATCTTTACATATAGTACACAAATTATACGAATTTGATAATCCAGTTAATTAATTGCAAGCATTTTGGAAATAATAATCTCTATTATCAGTCTTAAAGTATCAGACTTTATCTCATCAATTTTATTTTTGACAATTTTTTTAAAAATTCCTCGTGATGTTATCCGTGGCAGCCTAATAATATATCAACTTCATCAATAACTTTTTATATATAACACCGTGACAGATAATTCTTAATTCTATAAAAACTAGACTTCAAGATCTTCCTGAATTACTCGTAATTTTTTATGACAAAATCTTATCAGAATTATTTAAGAACAATTAGTATGACACTAGGACAGAACTAAAGAAAAATCTTTCTACAAATGATCTCATACCACATGCTTTATCCTATTAAGTTCATATTCGTGGCTCCATCAAAACTGACACTTGCGTTCTGTTGATCTAATTCTTTCTTCTCATAATCATGTCTTGAAAAAGATATGGAGCCTTACACTAGTAAAAAAAGTTGTCCAGTGAACGGAAACAAAGACAAATGACATCAATACATCATAAATCTATTATAGCATAAGAATGACCACATGATCGATGCATAATGAAGTTTGGATGGAAACGAAGCAATTTTACAGAGATCGCTAGGAGATGCTAACAGGACTTTAAGCTTATATATGTTTGATCATCAAGACCCGTAAAAAACAGATTTCCTGACTAATCAATTGATCATGATGATCGGTTGTGGTAGTAGGAATAAAATGACATGAACGTCTGCAAGGTGAGACTTAAGAGCACCATTGCAGCAGCCAACGAGATGGATGCCCAGGGATTGCTGAAGTAGTCTCTCACCAACTTTGCCCTGTTTTCATGCCAACTCGATTTGCAGTACTGGACGACCTCCTCGAAAACCTCCAAGAGGTAGTGGCGATTATTCAAGGGAGAGAAGGCGCATAGCTGATTGAAGAATCCCGCCACTTCTTTGTTGCTACTCAGTACCTTCTCAATGATTCCTTTGCGCCGGAGGATCTCCGCATCATCGGACGTGTCTATTAGACAGTCCATGAATGTAGCGTAGCTGGTGATATCCTTGCCCACGTTAAGGTACTGCTCTAGCGCGAGGAGGTTGGCCAAACGGTAAGTCACAGCCTCATTGATCAAGATGGAAGGGATTTCCAGTGTGCCGTCCCTGAAATTGATGTCCAAGAAGTTTTCTGTCCTATTCTTCCGTAGTTTCACGCCAGCCTCCACCAGTCTGGTAGCTGATGGGATCATCACGACAGGTCGAGGCCGGTTAGCTGATGAGAAAATTGCAAACGGTTCAGAAGGAGTCTTGATATCTGTAGAGCACGTCGTCAATGGCACAGAGGGAGGCCTGCTAGCTGATTGGATCATCTTCGACGGTGGCTTGCTTACTGATATGCTCATCTTAGAAAGAGGTCTGCTAGCTGATGAGCTCATCGCAGTTAGCTCAGAAGGAGACCAGGTAGTTGATGAGTTCATCGCAACTGACTCAAGAAAAGGCCCTGATGAGCTCGTTTCAGATGGAGGCATAGTAGCTGATGAGCCTATCGCGATTGGTTCAGAAGCAGACCTAGAAACAGGCCTGCAAACTGATGAGGTCTTCTCGTTACGAGGCCAGCTTGCTGATGAGCTCAGCGCATTTGGCTCAGAATGAGACCTGCTACCTGACGAGCTCATGGCAAATGGCTCAGAAGGAAACCTGCTAGCTGATGAGCTCATCGGAACTGGAATTTCAGTACGAAGACATCCGAGTATCTCTACAAAATTGGAGAGAAGAGTACCACGTAGTGAAGTACCTGCAGTTTTTTGTTTTTTTTTTTAAAAAAAAAGTACCTGCAGCAGCTGGTCGTTGGATGTGGTAGCAGTAGAATAAATGAAGCAAATGGTGGATGTCATTAACATCAATATTTGAAAGTGGAGTATTCGCCGGACGCGACATGAAGTCCCAAGGCCTGAGGAAGTCCATGGCTACCTCATTGAGAGGGCTATTTATCACGGAGATGAGATCGTACATCACACGAAGAACAAAGAAGGGGATCTGGTTCTCCAGCAAAAGCAGGTCCTGTTTGATCATGCCGAAAATCCACCTGCTTTCTAGGAAGGTGTCTGTAATTCTCCCGGTCTTCTGCTTGATAAATAACTGGATGATGAAGCAGCCATCCAGAAGCAACATCTCGATGAACTTGTGACGATCGAGGTGGACCTCGTGGAAGTAGCACGACCTCGCCACCTCTTCCAAATCCTTCAGCCTTTCGACGCAGGCCTCTAAGCAACCCGGCTTCTCTTCCCTGATCTCAAGGAGGTACTTCCACTTTACCTTCTCCATCTTACGTAGCTCTTCCTTGCCGCGGTGGTAAGGCCCGACGGAGAGCATGTGAGGGCGGAACAAGTCTTCGCG
Source organism: Pontederia crassipes (assembly GCA_030549335.1). Taxonomy (NCBI): domain Eukaryota; kingdom Viridiplantae; phylum Streptophyta; class Magnoliopsida; order Commelinales; family Pontederiaceae; genus Pontederia; species Pontederia crassipes. The sequence continues at coordinate 43,928,619 of CM060197.1, read as the reverse complement.
CCCACGGCAGATGTGATCTGGGACTCGAAAGATGGTGCACTTGGATTCCCTTGCAGCATCTTCTCGGGCGGATTCACAATTTGCATGGATGGTGCTTATAATCTCTTGAACATCCTCGCCTGTTAACTTATTTGCTGTGGCCATATGATCTCAATAAATATCTTTGTTCTGATATTTGAAAGCTGTGCATGTATCCAAGCATCAACGAATATAGTTCACTTATATAATGTATTTCAAGTGTTGATCAGAAGCCTGCTCTCTTGTATTTAACTTGCCTTCTAAAAACTAATAAAGAAAAAAAAACTAAAAGATATTTAATCCGAAGTAACTCCAATCTCTGTTTTCAAAAAAAAAAAAAAAAAAGGATCTCGATCATTCAATAAGGATCGATTGGTCGCGCGTGCAGGCTGATTTCATGAGTGCTTGAACTTGGAATGTACTAAGCAGCTGTCCATGGACTATATATTCAAACTTACCATAAGATGATTAATCTATATCGGCTCTAACTACGAAACATATGATGACAAAGAATGAATGCAAAACATAAGTTGTCACGTAGTATAATAAATAAAGAGAAAATTGAGAGAGAAATGTATTGCGCGTCCTAGTAGAAATTAATAAAGAAGAGCGATATTAGGAATGTATTACGTGTACTTGCGTTTTTTTGTATCTTCTAATTTCTTGACCTTATGCGAGTGCTTGAACTTGTTAAGCAGCTACCTAATTGATTGACCTTATGCGAGTGCTTGAACTTGTTAAGCAGTTTCCATATGAAGTCATTAACTGAGTGTGAAAGGCAAAATAAATAAAAAAAAAAACTCTGGCGTGCAACTAGTAGGACACTGACCTTAACTGACTCTTCGATATTTTTGTCTTCGAATTTCATGCATATGACTAGAGATATAAAATTTTAACGGCCACCAAACTCATCATGATCAACTGATTTTATCAAGTTGAATTACCGGACGCCAAGTTATTAGCTTAAGTCTCTCGGCCGAGAAACAGATCTAGAAGAGTTCTTGCAAGTCCATACTTTATTTTTTATCGACCGAGTAGTAAGTCATCATGGGGCGCCAAAATCAGTAAAATCATAAAAAAAGAATTTATCGTTAACGGCCGAGATCATGGGGTGCAAAATACCATTCTTAATCAACACTTAAGCGTTATTGGCCGTGAAACAAATCCAAGGAAGTTTGATTGGGCGTCAAGTTGAAGAAATCAAAGTCATTATTGTCCAATACTTTATTTTATATGGAGTTTTATGGGTCGTGATACTCTATCATCAGGCGCAAAACATATAATATTTTATCATTTGAAGTTTTGTCATTTGAAGGACGTAAAGTTTATCTACACGAAATTAAAGTTGGTCGTACGATTTACGCCCGCGATCAATATGAAGACCTCGTTCGCAGTTATAAATAGAGGACGAAACCATCAATTCAACTCGCGCCTTGAAGTCCAAGTTTCTTTCACAATCGAGTCGTGAGCTCTACGATGACCAAGAGGAGAGAGGTGCGATGTTTGAAAATTGGTCATGACTCTGATCAAGTCCGCCAGCTATCTACCAAAATTCGAAGCTTCGACCTTTTGTTTTGGGGATAATTCTTCCGATTTTCATCATTTGCATTTTATTATCTCTCTAGAATTTCTAAATGAACCCCATGTTTTTAAATCTTTTATTTTAGGAGATTATTAATTCAAGAGTAATTACTTGAACTCTATTTTATTTGTTTTAATCTTTTCTGGTCAATTATTAATTGTGATTAATGCTTTTATGTTAGTTAATTGAATTTCTAAATTACTTTATATCAGTTTGTTGAGTGTTTAATTTCAGAATTCATGATGCTAATTTTGATTGATGTTAGTTGAAATTAATAATTGACATAAATTTGATAACTAGGAGAATCAAGTTTTCGTGATCTGTCAATCTATGCCAATTTGTGAAGTGATTAATGATCTAGGAAATCCAATTTAGTGCATCTTATTTTAATATGATTTGATGAGATGTTAGCTTGTGGAGACTTCAATTCTTATTAAATTAAGATAATTTAATCAATGCTTAGGTTGAGGGTATGCTAGTTTTTGAAGACCGCAATTTAATCATGTTAGGTTAATACTTTAGGAAGACTCTAATTCATCTTTAAAGATTGAATTTGTCTTTTAGGGTTCAAATATTTATTTTTATCTATTTTCATCCTAAGACCTAACTTCAACACCACTATATTATATTATTATTATTATATTTTATTTTATTTATTTTATAATTAGAAACCCTATTTCCAAAATTTCATATTTTTCCTATCTTATTAATTTATAAAATCAGATATCGAATTAATAATATTCCTCGTGGGTTCGACACTCTTTACTCATTTTGATTATATCACTTGATCGAATAGTGCACTTGCTAACAAATTTATTTTGCTACATCATTTTACGCATCATAGCGTCGCTTATGATCTAGCACGATGACGTTCTGAACTTTAAGATTGAGAGTATGCTACGGTGAGCTCGAAGAAAGGGAGTATGAACTATGAACTAATAATAAGAAACCAACTAACCCACCGTCGAAGTCGAATCGCCTATTGGATCGCCACCCTTTGGGAGGTTTTGTATGTGCATTGACGGATCGAAGGTCATCGTTGGGACGTGTACTGCAACGGTCGCTGAAGTCTGAATCACTATATGCCACCAGACCTGGTAGATCTTTTGAGTCATCGCTGCGCCGCCGGGGCACATCGCCAAAGTCCGAATAGTAGAAAATCGAGGAACCCCCGCGGGACATCGTACAACTGCTGCAGTGACTCATGAGTCAGGGCAGCAACAACACTCTAGCGAGCCGGCCCTAAGAGTGTTAACCCATTTTTTTTTTGAAAAAACAACTAATTGGGTTGTGAAAATCTGGCAGGTCAGATGGTCTAACCTAAATTTTTGACGGGTTCAATGGGAGTTTAAGGCCAATCTAAATTTAGAATGACCCATGAGCCGTTTAACTCATCGGACACCGATTCGACCGGTCGATTCCATTTTAAATCACCGATTCTTGATTGAATCGATAAATTAATTTTGGATGTGTTTTAAATAAAATTAAATATAATGATAAGAACACTGCCTATGTTTTATAGTCGGTCTCAAGTCCGGATAAAGGAGGAGGGTTGTGTTAAGCCCCGACAGCCAGCGTAAAATTCTGTCGAATCTCATGAACATGGATCAACGAATGAGCAGAATGACGTCGTATAGCCGATCCCACCTTGTGGGATAAGGCTTTGTTGTTGTTATTGTTGTAAATATAATGATAAGAATTGGTCGGAAAAAATTAATATTTTAAATTAGTTTTACTTTTAAATTTAGTCTTATTTTGCGTTACTTATCAACTGCAAGCAAAAGGATTAATTGTTTCCAATTGGTTCTGGTTTTTCCTACGTGTTTTGAAGTTATGCGTTGCGTTCCTCTGCAGGATTAACTTGGCACCGGGTAAAAAATTAATAAAGAAAGAAAACTAAAAGATATATGATATCCATTGGTTAGTTAACTCTGCACGAATCATATGTTGACTAAGAATGAATGCAAAACATAAGTTGTCACGTGGAAATGTTTTTCCCACTCTTGGAATAGTGAAAAATTCCGACGGTTGTAATCGAGTCGTCGGAAAATATTTACGACAAATACTATTATAAAGAGTTATTTCCGTCGAAAAATCTATGGCAAAGTATATTTTTTGATAGATTTTTCTCATTTTGCGATGATTCGAATCATGAAAAACACGTATTTTTCTTATAGTGAAACCTCGTTCGAGTCCGGCTCAACTCAGGCTCAACTCAAAAAGTGGTCGTGCCTCGTGTTGAACCCCGATCTAAGGCAGGTACATATGAGCTCGAGCATGAAATGGTTGAGAAACAAAGAGAGCTTCGAGCATACATATACCTGTTTAGAACGTTATTATGTCGATTAATTATTTTCAGCACAGTCATCCACTAGAGGTGCCTCATGGAAAAACAACATGAATTACTTTATGCTTTCAAGGATTAAATGAACTAATTATTTTTTTCTAATAGCCTATTGAATTGGCTCAACTTGCAAATTAATTAATGAGCGGTTGGAGTATATTAATCGGCTGTCCAATCTATCATTTTGAGCGGTCGAGTATAGATCCGAATTAATGATCGCCTACTTGGACCACTTACTTGGAGAGTAGTTGCCTTTTGCTGTAGTGGGAGACACCTTCATTTAATGGATTTAATGATTGGGAACACCATTTAATGATCACTCATCAGATTATAAATCTACCATGTACAAATGAATGGAAAGTTTAAGTTAGATTACTTTATTTTTTTTTTCTAACCGGTTTAATAGAGAAAAAATTCAAGAAAAAAATCCTAATCCCCTTCCCGGGTGCCCCGAGAGCTTGTAGTGATGCATAGACGTCGCCGGAAGACATCGCACTGCACCAGTGACCTGAGCCTTTTTTTCACACCCTCTTCGAGCAAATTTCCATGAAATGTAAACAGGAGGAAAAAGAAAAAAAAACTAAATGAAGGACAAAAAAGAGAAAAATAAGAAAATACTGTTTAGAAGTCAAACAGGGAGGGAGTACGATGATTATTGAGAAATGCTTCCTTTTTTGTCATTTCTGCAACAAAATAATTACTCTATATATAACTTGGACATTAGCACAAAAAAGTGTGGGCATTTGGACAAGAGGACCAAAAAAAACTATAATAATGGAAGAAATGCATATCTTAATTTGGCACATATTGAAATTAAGAAAAAAAGACTTGAACCACACAATTCTTGATAGGTTCATGCCTCAATAGAAAATTGGCTTGGATCTTCAATCCAGATTGAAAGCATCAACCTTGATCAAAACTCGAATTCAATTAGTTGAACCGGACGATTTGATTAGATCGGCCAATCATGTGGAAGAAAAAAAAGGAATAAATATGATAGTGAGTACCTGAGGATTTAAATTAAAGTCATCCAAATGTATTAGTATATATCACTTTTATCAATTTTGGGTGCCTTTATCTTCTACATCTAGATAATAGTTCTTTTATTCCCTTTAGGTAAAAATAAGAAAATAGAGCAATTGAATGAAGATGGAAGCTCCGGGGTCCTAACCACATCTTGGGCAGGTGCACCTCTCTCCTCTCCTATCCCTCTTTCCACTTTCCCCTCATCTCTCCCGTTGCTGTCCGACAGTCGTTCTTCGCTGGCGGCTCAAGAGTCATCTTTTTTTCCTGCGCAGGCACATGAAAATTTGGTAGCCCAAGTTCTTGAGTGCTTTTAGTCCCCGCGACATGAGCCCACGGGGATAATTCTGAAAAGGTGGACGAGGATATCATGGTCGAACCTGACCCAGAGCCATGCCGAAGCCAAAGGCTACATCCTAATTCTCCCCTCCATCTCCTTCCTTCTGTAGGAAGAAAGGTGTGCAGGAAGAAAAAAGATAAGCATGAATCCTCTCGTACTCTATCTAATTCATTTCGATGCAGGGTTCCCCCACCTTTCTCAAGTTAAGTTTGGGCCCTCGCCTCGAACTGCCACGGGGCTCTCCGGAGCAAAGTGCGGGACTGCCTGCGTAGCCGCATTCGAGAGCATTCTCCTATATCATCATTCTTCTCAAAACACATGTAATGGTAAGAACTCTAATCTAATAATTTGACGTTTAGGTAGTAATTGGACAGGATGTTTGCATGAAGGCACATGATGTTCTCGGGTGGCATACTTGTTAACTTGGTAATGCTACTATCTCATTAATTAACTCCTCCCTTCAACATGTTCATGCAGTGATCAGTAGAAGAATTTTCTTTTTTGCTTTCTGGTATTTATGCAAGTAACTTACCTGTAACAAGAAATGAGCTCTAGAAATATGTTGATAAATTAGATTTAGATGATATTCATTGACTACTTATGTGATGTAGGAGAATAAGATATATTTTATTAGTTATTATTGTTATCTTTATTCTTTTAGATTATTTAGATTCTGTTAGTTAGCACTTCTTATTTATTATCATTTTATCCTTTTAAATTTTAAATTAATTTAGATTTGATTGTAAAATATCTATAAATATGCATGAACTCTTTTGTTATTGATAGTTCAATTATTATTCAATTATTCCATAAACCTACATGGTTTTATTTCTCGATGGATTCAATGGATTTCGAGATTACCAAGTTATTAATGGTTCTTTGAACCATCAACCTCTTTCGGAATTCGTCCGAAAGTTGTAATCTTCTCCACTTTGTGATCCCCCGCTGCATCATTATGGGTGATATAAATTGTCTTTATTCATTGGATGATAAATGGGGGGAGCTCCTTTCACTTTAAAAAATCAATAAAAATTCTCAAAAGTTTTATCCACAACAAGGTCTTCCTCTTGTGGGATCTCAACTCACCACGTGCAACAATGTACAAAATGTTAGAATACTTTGCAAATTAGACTGTGCACTTGTAAATCATCATTGGCTCTCATCCTATCCTACTTTAAAATTGCACTCCCTTACTAGAGGGACATCTTACCATGCTCTCATTCTGATTAACACAAGTAACCAAGATTGTAAGGAACATCAAATATGAACACTTCTGGTGAATACCATTAGCCTAGAAAAATTGTAGAGAATGTCTAGGCCTAGGAACTGTAATACATCCATACATAACTCCCTAAATGAAATTAAAAGACTAACTTTTAACTAGAACAAGTTTACACTAGGCAAGAAAATAGAGTTATTATGGTCAAACAACAATACCTTAGAACTTAAGGATGCCAAATGTGAACTAACTTATTTGGAACTTAAACTAGATCTAAATCAAGAGTCAATTGGATCAAAGATGGAGATAAAAATACTAAATTCTTTCATATCAACACTATAATTAGACATAGGAGAGGGTGGTAATAAGAGGCTTGATTTGTCAAGCATTATTCTAATCTCTGGGCACCTAATTCTCAATCCAATCCCCTTCCATCTGACTAGCTTGTACTGCCACTTTTGCATGATTCCTGGATCGAAAACCTTCTCTTACCGGTCACGGATAAAGAAATTTGGCATATGCCATCAGGCAAGGCCTTGATGGCTTCACAAATGATTTTTTTAAAATTTATTGGGATATCATTGGATAAGATATTTGTAAAGATATTTAATACTTTTTCTCTCATAATCAATTACCATTGGGATCTGAATTAACAACCGTCACTTTTATTCCCAAAAATCCAAATTCAACTTCGGTACATGACTGCATATCTATATCCCTATGTAACTATAGTTATAGGATAATTGCAAAGATTCTTGCTAATAGGTTAAAGCCGATCCTTGGTCACCTAATTGATACATCAAATGTTGCCTTTGTTAAAAAGGTAGATCGATTCAAGACAAATTGTTCTTAGTCCAAGAAATTGCTCACTCTTTAACCAAAAAGTTGGAAGAAATATTTTATCCATGTGGAAAAAGCTTTTGATAGGCTTTCTTGAAATGCAATCTTCATGGTACTTAACCTAATGAATTTCCTTCAAATATTCATTAATTGGATTATGACTTGTATGGAATGTTCACTTGCAATATAAAATGGTTCTTTCTCCCCTTATCTTAAGAGCTATAGGGGTTTGAGGCAGGGGGATCCCTCTCTCCCTATTTATTCATCTTGGTGTTTCAAATATTTTCTTCACTAGTTAACAACCAAGTTTGTCGAGGGACCATTAAACAATTTAAAGTAGGATATTTAGCTATTAATCATCTCTCGTATGCAGATGACCTCTTAGTTTGTATTGTGGCTACTACTTCCAATTGTAAAGCTCTTAATGCAACCTTCTCTCATTATAAGAAACAAATCAAAAAATCAATCTAACTAATACCTGCCTCCAAAATTTAAAGCTAGAAGGAAGAATATCATTAAAAATATCTTGAACATCACAATTGGCTAATTTCCATTCACATACTTGGGATGCCAATTTCATATAAGAGACTTACCAAAAGGCTCATTTCTGCATATTGTTTCCAAAACCCAGTGAAGGATGTTAGGTTGGAAAAAGAAAATTCTTACACAGGTTGGAAAAATGACACTTATTAAGTCTACCCTTTCATCTAGTCCAAATTATTCTTTGTGTCATACATATATCATCTGGCTTCATTGAATCTCTCGGACGTATATCAAGATCTTTTCTTTGGTCCTCATCTTGTGTGTAATTAGTTGGAACACTATTCATCTGTATAAGGATGAAGGGGGTTTAGGAAATAGAGAATTGTGTTGCTTGCTTCAAGAGTTCTATCTATTCTAAATAATTCCAGAATCCTTTCTCATCATTCATGATATAGAAATATCACATTCATGACCCATGGCAGCATTCCCACTACTAACAACTCTGTTTGAAACCTTTAACTCAAGAATTGGACAATATAAGACTTGGTCTCACAAAGCATATTGGGAATGGCCAGTCTACTCATGCATACAATGGTTCATGGATCTTTCCTTTAAGTCCTATGCCTATCTATATTAATGTTCAGTCTCCAATTGCTTCTTTAATGCATTCTGCCTGGAATATTAATATTCTTATGAATTGTTTTGCTCCTTGCTTGGTGGAAAATATTTTATGTATTAAGCTTTCCCCCAATGATGATACTTGAGTGTGGTGTAGGATCACAAGGCATCAAGAAGAGGGGGGGGGGGGGGGGGGGGTGAATTGGTGCTAAACCAAAAATATTGATTTTACGAAAATCTTTGCAGAAGTTTAAAATCGATTCGTTAATATTCAAACCAAAATAAAAGAAATTATATCACATGCATAATGAAATAGAAAGGAGAAGGAGAGAAAAAGACAAACACAATAACGCAAAGCGATTTATTGATGAGGTTCGATCACACCTTGGCCTACGTCCCCGCCTCGACTTCTCGACCTTGAGATCGTCAGAGATTCCGCTAAGCACCCTTCCTTCGTTCCAAATGGGACAAGGAAGAAACTCTTTACACCACACCACATTTTCTCTGCTTCGAGAAGTAAGACGCACATTTCCTTTTAGGAAGCTTATCTTTTCTCTAGCCCGAGAGGTAAGATAAAATCTCTTCTACACAAGATAAAATCTATAAGAAAATGTTTCTTTGTTTTACAATATTAAACTCACAAGAAGATAAGAGAGAAATAAGAAATGAAAAATTTGTAACTTGGAACTTAAATGGAGTTCACAATGTTCTTCCCACTTTTCCTTGGAAGTCTTGATCATTCTTGCACCTTTGGGTCCTCTTTTATGGCCTTCTTAACTGCATTTAGCCGTTGAAACTTGTTTCCTAAGTTTGGGGTCAAAATATGACTGGTACAATGCATCTTGCACGTTGACCAGTGGACCATTTGCCCCACTAGTGGACCAGTACACTTTCTTTTTAAAAAACATGACTGTTATGTGAATTCTGCACTGTCCGGTCGATCGGTACCTCGACCGGTATAGTCTCAACATTTTATTTGTAGAAACTGGACATTTTCTGCACTGACCGATCTTGACTGGTCGCAGGTCGACCGCCCTGCGCTATTTTAAGGTAACGTTTTATACGTTATCCAAATGAGATGATTTTTTTATTCTATGGAAAGCTAACCGAATTCTCTACAATATTTATCATTCATCCAAATCTAATAAACTCATAATCAAATATTGATTCAAAGTTCAGTACACAAAGTTGTCCATTTGAAATGAAACGATTTAAGCATTTACTCTTTTATACATTACTTTTCATATCATTATCCAATGAGATGATATTTGATTTTCTACAAAGATAAGAGAATTATTTATAGCTTTTATATTCACCCATTAATGTAAATCTCGTAGGAACATAAACAAATATTAATTGAAAGTTTAATGCATGAAGCAATTTACTTCTATTTAAACTTTTTTGACATTTTAAATATAAATCTAATTTCGAGGTTTGTATCATTAAAATATAATTATATAGGGCATAAAATTGTGCTCCAATAATCTCTCCTTGTTGATGAAGACAAACCGAGAAATATGAGAAGTATATGAGTTGAGAAGGAAAAGATTAAATCAATTTTACTCACCCTAAAACAAAACTTTCCTTATAATAATAGATATGCACATAAGTTTTAATTGTAAGACACTTTTCATATAGAGTTATATTTAAGAGGTCCACATAATAAATCAAGGGCTTATATATTTTTCTCTTGTATAAATTTCTCTTATGTTCTTATAATATTTCTCCCCCTTTTGTTTCATCAAAAAGTAGTTTGCACATGAAGCATATAAAAAATACTATGTAACTCCCCCTTAATCATGTCTTCTTCTTAAAATTTTCATTCTCCCCTTTTGTCATATAAAAAACAACATGTAAAGTATCACATCACAAAAATTGTTTCATATATAATATATGGGATAGGAAAAAATAACTCCCCATAAGATCATGACTGATTCATAAGAGCCAAACATCAAATCAAATTGATTTAGGGGTTATGAATAACGCATGTCTAAAAAAATTGTATAAGGAATCAAAATCTTGCATAAAACTTTGAGACAACAATGATATATCAAATTTAAATTGTAAAATAATCAAGAATTTAACAATAAGGATAACAAAGTCATATTCACGGTGGGTGGATGAAATAATATTGCAAGCTCCCCCTATTACTATGATCAATTTTCTTTATCTTTCTCTTTTCCTTTAGTCCTTTATTTGTTTCCTTATTCTTCCAAAGAAAATGATAACAATATGAATGATGGATCATAGCTTAATTTTCATAGCACAAAGATTTTAAGCTTAAAAGATTTATACTAAGATGTGATAATAAAATAATTTTGAAAATTATGAAAATGTAAATTCATGCTCATATAAGTCATATAATTCATATATTTCACGGAATGACATAAATATTTAAAATGTAAATATATTATTACACAAGTCAAAAGATCTTGAATATATATTCATTTGTTCAAGAGAGATAGCATTTAAGCATCACTCCAAATTTGATAGTCAAATGTCATACGATATATGAATACTCAAATGATAACAAGTTATGATCATATAAGTTTATGCACATTAATCTCATAGTCCATATGCTAACACAAATAAATAAGCATCATAAATAGCTTAGGCATTTTCAAAGATTAACATATCAAAATATGCCCAAAAGTTGATTTTTGTGACAATCATAAGTTTATGCACAAAATTATGATAAATAATAGTCAAGTATAAATCACAAATAATTATGACATAAGTATATCCAATTTTTCATTTCGATGTTCAACATAATACTTTTACCCTAAAATTTGTTTTTGCATTCCTTCAAATCCTTTTTTTTTCTTCCTTTGTGACAAGATAATAATAAAAATATATTTTTTTATGAAAATTATTGCCGAAGCTTAAAATCGATTCGTTAGTATTCAAACCAAAACACAAAAGCAATTATATCACATGCATAATGAAATAGGAAGGAGAAGGAGAGAAAAAAGACAAACACAAGAACGCAAGGCGATTTGTTGACAAGATTCGGCCACATCTTGACCTATATCTCTGCTCTGACTTCTTGATCTCGAGATCATCGGAGATTCCATTAAGTACTCTTCCTTCGTTCCAAATGGGGGAAGGAAGAAACCCTTTACACCACACCACATTTTCTCCGCTTCGAGAGGTAAGACACACATTTCCTCTTAATAAGCTTATCTTTTCTCTAGCGCGAGAGGAAAGATAAAACTTTTTCTACAAAGGAGCTCACACCCAAATCTATAAGATAATATTTCTCTCTTTTATAATATTAAACTCACAAGAAAAAAAGAAATAAAAAATTTACAATTTGGAGCTCAAATGAACTTCACAATGTTCTCCTATAGCTTTGGGTCTACTTTTATAGCCTTATTAACTCCATATAACCATTGGGACTTGTTTCCTAAGTTTGGGTCAAAATATGATCGTTATAGTGCATTTTGCGTGCTGACCGGTCGATCGTTTTACCCCACCGGTCACCCGGTACACTTTCTTTTTGAAAAATATGACCATTGTGTCCGGTCGACAAACTGGTCGATCGGTACCTCGAGCAGTATAGTCTCAACATTTTGTTTGGTGAAACTAGGCATTTTCTGCACTAACTAGTCGACCAGTGTGCCTGACCGGTCGACCGGTATTCGAGCCGGTAGGTCGACCACCCTACACTATTTTAAGTATAACGTTTTGCACAGTTATCCAAATGAGATGATTTTTTATTCTGTGAAAAACTAATAGAATTCTCTACAACTTTGATATTTATCATTCATCCAACATCTAATGGGATCATAGTCAAATATTAATTCAAAGTTTAATACACAAAGTTGTCCATTTCAAATGAAACGTTTTAGGTCTTTACTTTTTTATACATAACTTTTCATATCATTATTCAAATGACATGATATTTGTTTCTCTACCAAGATAAGAGAATTATTTATAACTTTTATATTCACCCATTAATGTAAATCTCATGGGAACATAAATAAATAATAACCGAAAGTTTAATGCATGAAGTAACTCACTTCTATTTAAACTTTTTCAAAATTTTAAATATAACTCTAATCTTTAAAGGTTTGTATTATCAAAATATAATTATATAGGGCACAAAATTGTGCTCCAACATGTGGGCCTCAGAGAATATGGGGTTCCTACGTCAAAAGCTATTTATAACTTTATCAGTAGACTACTCGTGCCACCAAGGTATGCTTATGCTTGGCTAAACATCCCCCTAAGATACAACTTTTTCTGAAAGCTAGCCCACAACTGTCCCCCACTAAACATATGCTTGCTAATTTTGATTCTTCCATAAACCATGTGTACACTATGTAGTATTGGGATTGAAAACAAATTCACACATTTTCTTTCAGTGGTCAGTTGTCTTTCAAGTCTGGATATTCCATCAAGTTTATTCCTAAGTGGGAGGGGGAATGGACAATGAGGGATGTTACCTCCAGGACTCTTACGCTAAATCTTAATTTCAAAATTTATTTGCTTTTTCCTTATGGGGAATTTGGAAGATGAGAAACCATGCGCATTTCAGTTCCAGTCACGTAACCGTCGTTGCGGTCTGGTCACAGGTAAAAGTCTTCTACTATGAGTTACAAGAACTCCAATTTTCTGAGGGGACTTCCCCCATGAAAGCTCTTGGTTCGTTGGGAGCCCTCACCCCAGTCCTGATTCAAATTGAACCCGGACGGCTCATTTTTTAGCAACTTGGAAGTGCGGGAGCAAGCTATATAGTCAGATCTTTAATACTAAGTTTATATGTGCAGGAACTACTTTTTCGTGCTTTCACTCGATTTTGGAAACGCAAGTTTGGGCCATTCGTTGTGAATTGTTGCACTACCATCGGCGGCGTATTATGGAAATCATATTGAAGTCAGATTCTACACTTGTTGTGAACATTATCAATAATAAATCCTCTTGTCCCTGGCACATATAAAAGAACATCATAAATGATATTTAGACTTGTATCTCCATACTTGAACAATTTAAGTGTAGACATGTTTCTAGACTGACAAATGTTGAAGCAGACTCTTTAGCATCTTTTGGTAGAAGATCAACTATCAATCAATTTTGGAAGGTGGGAATCCTCGACTTTTTGTATAATGACTTTATGAACTCTTTTGGCTAAATTGAATGCATCATATATGTTAAAAAATCCTTTAAAGCGTCTTTAGGACGGACATTTTGCATAGATGGTGCTTATAATATTTTGAGCATCTTCTCCTCTTAACTCATTTACTGTGGCCATACGGTCTCAACAAATAACTTTGTTTTCAGAATTGAAAGCTGGATCCAACCATGGACGAACATAGCTAGTTTATATACATGGCGTGGTAAATAAAATTCCTAGTTCGTCTAAATTTTTTAAGAATGGTTGAATGGATAAATTAATTTTGAATACATTTTAAATAAAATTAAATATAATGATAATAATTTTTCAAGAAAGATAATATTTTAAATTAGTTGTACCTTTTAATGTAGTCTTATTTTTCGTTAGTTGTCAGCATGTTTAAAATTGGATACGAGCTAGTTGGAGCTAATTTTTCACATAAATAAGTCAAATCTATTGCAACATAAAAATATTTAGAAATAAACTTAGCGGACTTATTTAATTAATTTTTAATGCATGACTTAGTATATTAGCATGTCAAGCCAAATATGTTTTTTTGATGGTATATTAAATTAAATATAATAAATCTTATTTATTAAAAAATAATAAATATGAACTAAATAAAAGAGACATCATTAATTTACTTTTGCTAAACATATAATAAAAAGAGTAGCATTGAACTCAAAAATTGAAGATTTGAAAGATGAAAGATCATTTTTATTTCTTTAAATTATATAAAATATAATATATTAATAAATCTTGGCCTCATATATTATAAAATTATAATGGAGAAAACTTCAGGAAAAAAAATTCACTGGGCTGCAACATTATCATCATCCCTGTGCCCCGAGAAGACTTGTAGTGAAGGCAGATACATGTGAACACAAGCATGACATGGTCGAGAAGCAAAGAGAGCTTCGAGCACACATCTGTTTAGTATATTTTAACGGCTGAACAGAACTTACAATTAATAAGCAGAAAATTGATAGATAAAGAAGAAAATAAATAAATAAATAAATAAAGAAGAAAATAAATAAATAAATAAATAAGAAAATTGATAGATAGAAATGTATTACGTCTTGATACTCTTTTTATTTGTCTAATTAGTCAGGAAATCACAATCAACTAGTGGTTGAATTCATGAAAGAGCCATCTAATTGATCATATATATTAACTTTGATACTAACTGATTATGAAAGAAAAAATAAATAATCTATGATCTAGTGAAAATGTAACGCCCTCAAATCGCACTCCGCCACGTGGCATAATACGCTTTAAGAACGCTACGGATCATCCTTACGTGTACATCTTATTGACCAAAATAGAGACTTTGACCGATCAACTCAATAACGAAAAAGCAAAATAATGAAATCATCTTTAAGAATAAAAGATAGTAACATCATGATATACGAAAGACTGATAAATGACTTAATCCAAAGGAAAGCTAATACATCAAATGATAAAAAGAAAGGAAAAAATTATCATCATCTAAAGGACTTGATAACCATGTGCAGCCACCCACGAGTTCGATCTGTCATCGTTGGTCACCTTCATCATTCTGACCTTGGACTACATTTAAGAAACATGCAGGGGAGAACCTCCCTATGAGTTTTACAACTCAGTACGGAAGTAAGATAAAAATCGTCATAATATCATGATACTAAACATGAATCATAAAGAAAATATCATAAGATAACATCATCATATGATAGGAAAGTGAATCATGATCATAATATGAAAGTAAAAACACGTAAGAGGACATATGAATAAGTGATCATATAAAGTTATCATAAGGAAGATTCTTTATTCATATGTGTTCATCTTCTTCATCATCTTATTATTCATCTTTGACTTATTGGGGATATATTTCAACCCACGGGGAGGCCTGCATCAACCCGTTCATCGTCATCATAACTAACAGAGACAGCCCATAATTGTCCGAAGATAGCCCATAACTGTCCGAAGACAATCCATAACCTGGTCATCACCAGTCCATCATAAAAGAGCTCTCCATTTAACGATTTACGTATTTTATCTTGCTTCTTTTAATTAATCAAATCATATCTTGATAGGAACTTAAAATCATGATATAAGACAAGGTCATGGAGAACAAATCAGGAATAGGATCGACATCAACATCATCATACATAGAATAGAATTAATCATGTGGAACATGGATTAAAAGATCATAAACATGTGCTTAATCTGGTCGGAACGCGGGCCGAGTAGGGAGAAACTCGGGTCGGGTAAGACATAGTCATCTTCGGTAAAAATCAGGTATAAGCCCGGGCCGAGTTTGGGTTACACTCGGGCCGGGTCGGCTCATCGTCGAGTCGGGGCAGCTGTCGCGCCCGATTGTTCTAGATACGCAGAACTCAGGGTCATCTTCAACCCGGGCTGGGTACGTCCGTTTGTAGAGCTCGGCAAACGTCGGCAATGGCGGATCCGGGCCGAGTTCCTCCAAACTCGGTCCGGCGAAGGACCTGCCCGGGCCGAGTTCGGGTGAACCCCGATCGGGTTCATCTTTCGCAGAAACTACGCGGACACGCAGTTCACGTTCCATTCATCTTTTTCGATGATGGCCGGCACAATTTAACACCATAGAACATCAGATATTAATCAGGAACTACCTAGAACATGCTTCAAGTTTAAAATCAAGATTCTATCACGAATCTATCCTAGTTCCATACCTCAAAGTTTCTGTCCAAGAAACTTTACTGTTGTCCTCTTCTTCCTCTTCCTCTGCCCGCTCCTCTCTGTTCAGATGTGCGTCCGACGTCATCCGAGTCCTCTGGTTGACCTCCTGTATGGCGGCGGCCATCAGGGACAAGAAAGAGCGAGAAGGGCGCACGTAAGAGGAAAAATTAGGGCCAGCTTCGTGAGGAAACGAAAAGGGGGTTTTCATTTGGTCTGGCCTCTTATTTATAGGAAACGAAAAATTAGGGCCAGCTTCGCACGAAGTTCTTAAAATTTGATTTCAAATTTTATCTTTTCCTTATTTATTTTATCTTCCTTTTTCTTTTTCTTTTATCTCTTTTCTTTTCCCCAATTAAATCTCGGGTGTTACATCATAAACCCCTTAAAATAAAATTTGTCCTCGAATTCAATCAAAAGTCAGGACTTACCAAATAGTGCGGGAAATTCCATTCGCATCTCAGACTCAAGCTCCCAAGTTGCTTCGTCACCTCGGTGATGGCTCCAAGCCACCTTGACCAGTGGTACATTTTTGTTGTTGTGACGTTGAACCTCGGTCTCTAGAATCTAGATGGGCTGCTCCTCATAGGTCAGGTCATCTTTGAGATTTGGTTCTTCATACCGTATAACATTTGCATCATCATGTTTGTACTTTCGGAGCATAGAGACGTGGAAAACATTATGGACTCGCCCATATGATGAAGGTAATGCTAGCCTGCAAGCACCCTCTCCAACCAGCTCAAGTACCTCAAAAGGACCAACATATCTTGGGTTGAGTTTCCCTCTTTTACTGAACCTCATCACTCCCTTAGTTGGGGAAATCTTCAGGAGTACTTGATCGTCCGTCTGAAAGCTTTGTTCACGTCGTCCTCTGTCAGCATAGAACTTTTGTCGAGCTTGAGCTACCTTCATCCTTTCTTATATCAGCTCGACCCTTGTTGAATATTCCTTTGTTTGTTTCAGCTCCTTAGCACCCAAAATCTTCCTCTCACCTACCTCATTCCAGCATGCAGGTGAACGACATGGTCTCCTATACAAGGCTGCAAAGGGAGTCATACGAATGCTGAAATGATAACTATTGTTATACGCAAATTCAATGAGCAGTAGGTGATCATCCCAATTGCCCTTCCAGTCAAGGGCACAAGCTCTTAACATATCCTTAACTGTTTGGATGGTCCTTTCAGTCCGACCGTCCATTTGTGGGTGGAATGACGTATTGTAGTTCAACCTTTTTTCAAAAGAGTCTTGTAAACCTCTCTAGAATCTGGCCGTGAATCTTGGATCCCTGTCTGATACAATGGAGGTAGGAATCCCATGAAGTCTGATGATCTCATGTACATATAGATTCATAAGGCTCTGCACTGATTGTTTTGTCTTTATGAGTAGGAAGTGTGCATATTTCGTTAACCGATCAACTACTACCCATATGACATCATGTCCATTTTGGGTACGGGGTAGCCATGTTATGAAATCCATAGAAATGTCTTCCCACTTCCACTGTGGGATAGCAAGAGATGTGATCTTTCCATAAGGCTTCTGATGTTCCACCTTTACCTGTTGGCAGACCAGGCACTTGGAAACATATTCGGTAATCTCTCGCTTCATGTCATTCCACCAGAAGGTTCTTTGCACATCTTTGTACATCTTAGTGCTGCCCGGATGGATCGCAAACTCAGACTTATGGCATTCATCCATCACTTCTCTTTTAAGTGTTTCATCACTTGGGACCCATAGACGATTTCTGTATCGGATTTCCCCATCTGTTGAGAACTTGAAGTCTTTCTCCTCTTTCTGACATCTTCCTAACATCTTTGCATACTCAGGATCTTGAGCATGAGCCTTAATAATCCTATCCACCAGATTCAACTGTATCTGATGCATCATCAGTACTGCTCCATTCCTTTCAAGTCTTGGCTTTCATAGGATTAGCTCTTTCATCATCTTATACATACCCATCATCATATGAGCTAGTGAACCTTCTCACTTGCGGCTGAGTGCATCTGCAACTGAGTTCGCCTTACCCGGGTGGTAATTAATGGAGAACTCATAATCCTTTAGGTATTCCATCCATCTTCGTTGTCGCATATTAAGGTCTCGCTAGTAGAAGACATATTTGAGGCTCTTATGATCGGTGAACACCTCAAACTCTACTCCATAAAGGTAGTGCCGCCAAATCTTCAATACGAAGACTACCGCTGCCAACTCAAGGTCGTGATTGGGTAGTTTACCTCGTGCTTATTCAGCTACCTAGATGCATATGCGACCACTTTCCCATATTGCATGAGCACCATCCTAGTCCTTTGTCGCAAGCATCACTGTACACCACATATCCATCCGTACCTTTCGGAATGGTGAGGATGGGTGCAGTGGTCAGTCTGGCCTTCAATTCATGGAAACTATCTTCTCATTTCTGTGTCCATATGTATTTCACTCCCTTCTTCGTTAGGTTCGTCAAGGGGATGCAATCTTTGAAAAATCCTCGATGAACCTGCAGTAATAACCTGCCAATCCGAGGAAACTACGGATTTTAGTGGCATGTTTTGATCTTGGCCAGTGGGATACCGCTTCAACCTTGGAAGGATCCACAGAAATGTCCTTCTTAGAGATTATGTGACCAAGAAATATAATCCGGTCAAGCCAGAACTCACACTTGGATAGTTTGCCGTATAGCTTATGTTGCCTTAACTTTTCCAAAACTATCTTCAAGTGTTCTTTGTGTAGTTCTTCATTTTCCGAGTAGATCAGGATGTCATCTACAAAGACCATGACAAACTAGTTCAGATATGGTCTGAACACCCGGTTCATGAGATCCATGAAAGCTGCAGGGACATTCGTCAGTCCAGAAGGCATCACTAGAAATTCATAGTGACCATACCTTGATCGAAAAGTTGTCTTCTATACATCTACATCAGCTACTCTAAGTTGGTGGTACCCACTTCGTAAGTCAATTTTTGAAAACACCGCGACATTTGCAAGTTGATCGAAGAGGTCGTCGATCCGCGGTAGAGGGTACTTGTTCATGACTGTAGCTTTATTCAGCATCTGGTAGCCAATGCATAGTCTTAAAGAGCCGTCCTTCTTCTTGACAAATGGCACGGGGGCTCCCCAAGGAGATACACTCGGCCTAATAAGCCCCTTGTCAAAAAGCTCCTAAATTTGCTTCTTCAATTCGTGCATCTCGGCTGGTGCCATCCTGTAAGGGGCCTTTGAGATCGGGGCAGTGTCTGGAAGGAGATCGATCCGAAAATCAATCTCTCGTGGAGGTGGTAATCCAGAGATGTCGTCAGGAAAGACATCCGGAAACTCCCGAACTGCATCCAATTGTTATAGTTTGACCCATGGATTATCCATCTCCATTACATTTGCTAGAAAACCTCTGCATCCTTTCTGCAACATCTTCTGTGCTTCTATTGCAAATACGATGACCTTCCCTTCCTTTCATGTAGTACCTCTAACTATAGCTTTGCGTACACCTTGGGTACCAATAATTACCTTCTTCTGCTTACATATCACGGCTACATCGTGGTAGGATAGCCAATCCATACCAAGAATGACATCGTAGTCCGTCATTAGAATGATTATAAGGTCTACAGAGAAATATTTGCCTTGTATCTCTACTGGTACCTCAGGAAGGTACTTTGTGGCGTAGAGCATTCCCATAGGAGTAATTATCTCCATATGGTGACTTATATCATGTAGAGGTAAACTTAAAGCAGTAGCACAGTCCTTAGATATGAAAGAGTGCGATGCACCCGAATCAAATAAAATTGTAGTAGGAAGACCGGCTATGGATAGTGTACCTCTAATGACTTCGGTGTTTGTCGGTACTGTGTCTTCCTCCAGGTGGAAGATTCTCCCTCACACCATGTTGTTTGCACCTCTTGCGTCACGCTGAGCTAGTGCGGGATCATCCTTCTTAATAGGATAGTCACGAATGAAATGTCCTTGTTGTCCAAAGTGCAAGCACACTCCAGCCTTCATTCTGCATTCCCCGATGTGGAACCTCTTACAGTGGGGATAGGCACCAGTACCCTGTGCCTACTGCTGGGGTTGCTGATGTTGGGGTTGCAAAATGGTCAGGACTCAATTTGCATCATCATAAGCATCTTAACTTCATGTTCATCATCTTTACCTGACGCTGAGTTTATTTGTTGACAGTTAGCATCACGAGGTTCATAAGGCTTCACTCTATGATCCCAACGTTGGTTCCTACGATCGGGTCCCCCTCGGTTCTGCCGACGGTCATTCCAGCGAGACTGATTCTGTGCAGAGGGCTGCATGAGGGCTTTTCCTTTCACATCCATCGTCTCTTGCTACTCTCTAACATAATTCCTTTCCATCGTGGTTGCTAATTCCACCGCCAAACTCACATTAGCACATTGGCTAGCTAAGGTGCTGGTCCTGATGGTTGGGTTTAAGCCCTGGCAGAAATGTTCTGCCTTCTTTCTGTCACTCATTTTGAGAGTATTGTACCTCAAATTTGACATGATATTGAGCCACTGTCATCTGATCCTGACTCAGTTGTAGAAGTTCCCTCTGCTTCAGTGCACACTGATATGGTTGAAAGTAGTGTGCCTCAAATGCCTCACAGAAGCATTTCGAAGGAACGTCATTCTGCCCATTGTACTTAGTATCCACCTCGGTCCTCCACCAGTCCAAAGCATCATCGGTTTCTCCATAGTCCATTTGTTGCAGCTTCTCTTTAATGGTCCTCAACCATCTTTCAGCTTTGTCAAACTCGCCCAATCCATCATACTCTGGAGGGCGTAACTTCATGAAGGCTTGAATAGTGTCCTTAGAGGACACTGGTGGCGTAGGTTGTAGAAGCTGAATAGATGGCGTCATGGCTGGTGCAACTTGAATCGAAGGTGTCAGTACGGGCTGAACTATTGGTTCCCGTGATGGTGGGGGTTGCACCAGTGGGGACAGAACTGTCGGCTCCACAGCACGAGCCTGACTCATCTGGACCTCATTCTGGTCCGTTCCCTCTGGTTGCGGATTTTCCATTCCGCCGTTACTTCGAGGTCATTTATGACCAGCCTTGTCCAATAGGTGCGCGGCGTGGAGGCATCTACATCATCATACTTTATCATGTTTAGGAAAACATCCTACATCTTAAGGGATAAATTAAACTTACTTGACTTTAGGTGGCGCGGTGACTGCTCGTGGCGCTTGCACATGGACTAGACATCATACATTAGGACATGAGAATGGCCTAATTTTAAGCTCTGATACTTAACTATAATGCCCCCAAATCGTACCCCGCCATGTGCCAGAATACGCTTCAAGGACGCTACGGGTTATCCTTACGTGTACATCTTATTGACCAAATAGAGACTTTGACTGGTCAACTCAATAACGAAAAATGCGGAATAATTAAATCATATTTAAGAATAAAAGATAGTAACATCATGATATGCGGAAGACTGATAAATGACATCTTAAGAGTCCAAAGGAAAGCTAATACATCAAGTGATAAAAAGAAAGGAAAAAACTATCATCATCTAAAGGACTTGATAACCATGTGCAGCCACCCACGAGCTCGATCTGTCATCGTTGGCCACCTTCATCATTCTGACCTTGGACTGCATTTAAGAAACATGCAGGGGAGAACCTCCCTATGAGTTTTACAACTCAGTATGGAAGTAAGATAAAAATCATCATAATATCATAATACTAAACATGAATCATAAAGAAAATATCATAAGATAACATCATCATATGATAGGAAAGTGAATCATGATCATAATATGAAAGTAAAAACATGTAAGAGGACATATGAATAAGTGATCATATAGAGTCATCATAAGAAAGATTCTTTATTCATATGTGTTCATCTTCTTCATCATCTTATTATTCATCTTTGACTTATTGGGGGTATATTTCAATCCACGGAAAGGTCTGTCTCAACCCGTCCATCATCATCATAATTGGCAGATCTAACCCATAACTGTCTGAAGATAGCCCATAACTGTCCGAAGACAATCCATAACCTGCGTCACCAATCCATCATAAAAAAGCTCTCTATTTAATGATTTATGTCTTTTATCTTGCATCTTTTAATTAATCAAATCACATCTTGATAGGAACTTCAAATCATGATAAAAGACAAGATCATGAAGAACAAATCAGGGATAAGATTGACATCATCATCATCATACATAGATTAGAATTAATCATGTGGAACATTGATTAAAAGATCATAAATATGTGCTTAATCTGGTCAGAACCCAGATCGAGTAGAGAGAAACCCGGGTCGGGTAAGACATAGTCATCCTCGGTAAAAATTAGGGATAAGCTCGGGCCGGGTCGGCTCATCGTTGAGTTGGGGCAGCTATCGCGCTCGACTGTTCTGGGTACGCAGAACTCGGTTCGGGTCGTCTTAAACCCAGGCCGGGTTCGTCCGTTTGCAGAGCTCGACGAGCGTCGGCAATGGCGGATCCGAGCCGAGTTCCTCCGAACTCGGTCCGACGAAGGACCTGCCCGGGCCGGGATTGGGTGAACCTGGGCCGGGATTGGGTGAACCTGGGCCGGGTTCATCTTTCGCAGAAACTGCGCGGACGCGCAATTCGCGTTCCGTTCATCTTTTCCGACGATGGCCGGCACAATTTAACAGCATAGAACATCAAATATTAACCAGGAACTACCTAGAACATGCTTCAAATCTAAAATCAAGATTCTATCACGAATCTATCCTAGGTCCATACCTCGAAGTTTCTGTCCAAGAAACTTTACTGTGTCCTCTTCTTCCTCTTCCTCTTCTCTGCCCACTCCTTTCTGTCCAGATGTGCGTCCGACGTCGTCCGAGTGCTCTGGTTGATCTCCTGTATGGCGGCGGCCGTCAGGGACAAGAAAGAGCGAGAAGGGCGCACGTAAGAGGAGAAATTAGGGCCAGCTTCGTGAGGAAACGAAAAGGGGATTTTCGTTTGGTCTGACCTCTTATTTATAGGGGAGAAGTTTGAGTTTGGTTAAAAACCAACTCTTTTTAAAATCTGATTTCAGATTTTACCTTTTCCTAATTTATTTTATCTTCCTTTTTCTTTTCCTTTTATCACTTTTCTTTTTCCCAATTAAATCTCGGGCGTTACAGAAAAACAACAAAAAAGAAATTTTAAGTGATATCAGTGTTTTGCGCACTTTTTTCAATGATCGAATGGAACTTACAATTAATAAGTTGTAATGCCCTCTATGGTTATTTTTTTATTTTATTTTATTTTTTGTGAATCCAACTCCAAAACTTTGTAAACCTTGTGTGCCATAGAATATCCAATAAAAACACAATGTACACCTCTTCTTTCAAATTTACCAGAAATAAGCTTGTTTGAAATATAACACCCAAAAACTCATGTGATTCAAATCAGATGACCTGTTAAAATGTTTCTCAAAGGCTAAAGTATTGCCTAAAATTTTAGTGGAAGCTTATTTATGATCTGTACTGCATTCCTGATACTTTCTCTCCAATAGTTGATTGGCATATTTGACTAAGGGTATTCACCGGGTCGGTTTGACCCAGTGTACCCGAGTACCCGAACCGACCCAAACCCTTTTGGGTCGGTTCGGATCTTCCATCGAGTCGGACCCGATCCGACCCGAAGTGGAACCGAGAGTGAATGGGTCGGATTCGGGTTGAACTTTTTCAACCCGATATGAACCGACCCGACCCGTACGATCCGAACCAAGTCATGCAGCTGCCAGCCGGTCCAGCCAAGCCCAAGCCTAGGTCGTGCTCGGTTCGCCTAAGTCACACACACAGACACATGAAACACGATGACACGAACAAAAGTCGTCCTCTCACTTTTTCTCGAACTCGAATAGTTGAAGACAGCCTTTCGCCCTTTCACTTTTTCTAACCTAGAGACGGCGAGGGCAGCAGCCGCAGGGCCGGACGAGATGACTGCGCCACTGCGGAGTGCGGACTGACGGGCGAGGGGCGACCGACGACCGCTGAGTTGTTGACTGCAACTCTGGCTGACTGGCTCAGCAAGGCACACATTCGGGCCAGAGACGGCGAGGGCGGCAGGGCCAGACGAGATGACTGCGCCACTGCGGAGTGCGGACTGACGGGCGAGGGGCGATCGGCGACTGCTGAGTGGTTGACTGCAACTCTGGCTGACTGGCTCTGCAAGGCACACATTCGGCATTCCATGTTTCCTTTTTGTTCTTCTTCTCTTCGTCTCTTTTTCTGCAAGGCACTGCACTCCTCACTCGCTGCAACTCTTCCGACCAGGTTTGTTCTAACTCTTCTACCAATCGATTGTTTCTTGGTACGTGTAGAAATTTGGGCTGCTTGATGTTGAAATTTCTAGTTTCGATTTTATTGCAAAACAGAACAAGAGCAGCCAGTAACCCAGTTTCGTTCGTCTTCGCAGCACAATACTCGGATCTCCAGGTAAGAAATTTCTATCTTGGCTTTCGATGCAAGAGTTCAAATCTTAGATTACTTGGATAGAATCATAGAAATATGGTGATTCCTCTTGTCATGTATTTTATTTCATTGTATTTTATTGGATAGAATCATAGAATCATAGAGATGTTAAGATTCATTATTTCATTGTATTTTATTGTACACTTATCTTTTCACTTTTACAAATCTATACTTCAACTTTGTATCTTAAAAAATTAATAAGTATGTGCCTAACTGCCTATGTTGTATCCAATTATCCATGTCATAAGTATGGTGTAAGTGTGTAACTAGTGTTTATAGCACAGATTTTATCACAAATTTGATCATTGCATTTGTATTAAGTATATCATATGTTCTTTCGGAAGTTGGACTATCTTCATGAGCTCAACGTGTCACACTTTTTTGAAAGTTTTGAGTCATCAAGATCATTGAATTTGATCACATTTTCTTCATGAGCTCAATATGTATATGTTCTCTCTGATACAAATTGGATCCTCTTGAATTGCATCATTTGCATGTGTCAAGAGCAAACAACCGAGCATGGCTGCATGGGAGACAAAACCATGAGAAACAAATAAATTGTACTGGTTATAAAAAAAATCCAGAACAAGTAACCCGAAGACCCGAACCGAACCGACCCGACCCAACCAAGGTCGGGTCGGTTCAGATTTTAAGGTCAAAATGGGTCTTGCCCGACCCAACACGACCCAATAGAATTTATTCGGGTTGGGTCGGGTTCAAGGGTCGGGTCGGGCCCGACCCGACCCATGGACAGGCCTATATTTGACTGAAAAATTAAGGCCTAAGCCACGTCTAAAATATGTATGTATTTTGGCTCCATAACTTCATTTTGTTGTGGAGCATAAGCACATGTAATCTGATGTAATATGCCTTTTTATGTGAACAAATCTCCGCAAGTCTTGTTGTGAAATTCTGAACCATTATTTATCCTAATAGTTTTGACTCTTGATTCAAAAAAGTTTTCTGCAAAAGCCAAAAAATGAGCAAGAACAGAGTTACAGTCACTCTTCCTTTGTATCAAGTATACACATGTGAATCTATTGAATTTATCAGCTATAATAACAAAAAAAAATTACACCCATCCTGAGTTGTCCTGAGTTGGAGTTTTAAAGGGGCCCTAAGAGTTCATATGGATGAGATCAAACTTTTTTTCACTATTTCAATTCAAAGTTACATTGACAGGGAAAGACAATTAAGTTTGTCTTGCAAGTGGACAGTTTCCACAATGGAAATAAATGTTATCTTTACAAAGTCTGATAGTAGGAATAAGAAAGACCCTATCTATTGGGGGCATGACCAAATCTTTGATGCCAAATCTCTTAAAGTGTCTTGCTAGCGGCAGCTTCCAGACAAAAACTAAAACTATGAACATGTCTTCTTGTCCAGGTAATATAGTCCACCCTTTTTGCTACCAATCTGTTTCACCTTGCCAATGCACTGACCCTGAATAATACAAGAATCAGTAGTAAATAAAACTATGCATCCCAAATCTTTGGTAAATAGAGCCACAGAAATCAGATTGAATTTAAAATCAGGAACACGAGACATTCGGAGCCTTTTTGTTTGAATCTAGCACATATGAGCCTGTGTGAGTCACTACTGATATACTACCATTTGGTAAAGTGACAAAATTACTAGCTGAGACTTGAGATTTTCCTGACATCAACTAGCCAACTAAGATTTGATGTCATATGATTAGACGTTCCTATATCAAGAACCCAAGGGTTCTGCAACTGATTTTTCATATTAGTACCTGCCATATTAACTATTGGGACAGTAGTTACTTCTGTTTGTTCTTTTAGATATTGCTCTTTAGTGAATGTAGAAATAGATCTCTATGAAGAATTTGTAGTCCCAGATGATGAAGACTCTGTTTGTGCCAAGAAACTGGTACCATTAGTTGTTGCCTGAATTTTTTTTCCTTTATTAAACTTGTCACCAGGAGGAAAACTTATTAGTCGATAACATTGACTCTTCTTATGTCCCTTTTTTTTGCAATGATCACATATTATTGAGTTGTCTCTCTTTTGATTATTAGCCTTTGCCCGAAGAAATGCAACTTGCTGATCACTGCCTTCTTCAGAAACTTTCTTATGCATCAGAAGAATTTGCGACCTTGCGTGAATGAAATTTTCATTAAGACCCATAAGAAATTTATACTGCTTTTGATTATTCAAATACCCAAAATAATCCTTTAGAACATATAGAGATGGCAAGGTTTGAGTGATCAACTCAAGTTCTTTCCAAAGATTCTTTAATTTTTGGTAGTAATCTGCCACTGAACAGGAACCTTGAGCGTATACTAATCCAGGAAATGACAAGGCCATTACAACGCCTCCAATGGAAATGTAAATTCCTATCAACTTGATTCGATATAAATGCGCCATCAACAAATCCATATTTGATTTTAACTAAAAGAGCATTATAAAAAGCACTACTCCCCTCCGAATAGTTTTCTGAATCCACAAGTTGATGAGGAATTAAAATCTGTTATGGAGAATCTGATGCATTCAAAATCAAGGGACTGGAAACATCAATTGCAGAAATTGTAGAAACAAAAGAATTGCTTGCAGATGCCATGATTGCAGGAAATCACACAGGATCAATCCTCCAGGATTCAGCACAAGAGGAAACAATTGCAGCAAACCGAACAAAGAATCAAAAGCCATCTAAGAGAGAAAACTAGTAGAGTCTAACCAAACATAGTCACTGTCCAACAATGCTGAATGCTATGGAGTCGCTCTATAGGATGACAAGATTCAGAGTTTTCTGAATCTTCTTTTGACCTGCATTAATTCCTGTAGAATGATGTTGCAGACAGAACGAATTTTGGGGAGAATGCTTTTGCTAAACTTTCATTCGGATGAAAAAATAACCGTCATCCATCAACATGATTCTCCCTTCTATGTATATCCCTATAGATTATATTGGCAGTAGAACTTCTCCCCTGCTCTTTGATTTATGCCGTGACGTATCAACATCTGGTTATATAACTGATACTCATGACATTTACAGCAGCTAATTAACAAAATTGTTTCTAAAGCTACTGTAAAAAGACTGAAAAGAAACAATTGCTAAAAATAAAAGTATGATCAGCTTAACAACTTCATCCAACCCAGGACAGTTCTTTCTCTTTTTTGGTTTCATAGCTGCAGGGGAAAAGCCTATTCTGAGGTTCTGTAATTGGGAGGCAAACGTTCGTTCGCCAGGTTCTGCAGGTTTGCCCGTTGATGCTCAAACTTTGAAGAGATTCGTGGTCGTCGAGTCCCATTACAGATGTCAGACTTGCACAACACGTAAGAACTAACTTCTTGAGTGAATTTAGAATAGACAGGGATGTGAGCATCCTTATTAATCGAAGACATGCAAAGCCACAGTCCTGGATCCCCTGCTACACCTCCCATGCATTCATCATTTCAATTCTTAGCTCCTCCAACGACGGGAAACAACATCTCTTGAAGACTTCTGTAGTAGTAATAGAACCAGACACAATAAGATTAGAAAAACAGGGTAACTCTAACTCCCGTTGTATAGTCTTTAAACTATCCATCATGATTATAGTGTTGGCAGAATGAAAAATGCCATTTGGACATCATAATCTTCTCAGCTCCCTGAAGTTGTGATGTGATTGTCGACAATTTAAAACTTTTTTATCAGCTTCTCATCATCGTTATCATAATCTCCTCTCATGCTCCATCATTCTAGGTTCTCAATTCCTTCAGAAGAGCTTTCGGTGGTGTAACGTCGAACCATTTAACAGTTTCAAGTCTATCTACACTAAGTGATCCTCTAAGGTTAATCAAGTCTATCAGATGTCACACCTTGCAGCGCCGACCATCAGCACCCACTGGGTAATATTCTGGTGTTTAAAGGTTGGTTAGCCATCCCACCACGTAGTGTAGATTAGATTTCCAACGCCCAAAGATAAATTATATCTATAGAAATGTTGCAGGATAATTAGATTTCCAACGCCCAAAGATAAATTGGGGGCTTCGGAGAAGCTACAGATCTTAGACTTTGAAGATGATAGAGATATTGTTTGCTGATTCAGGAATACAATTGTGACCAGAAATATCCAAATATTGTAAGTGCTTTTGGCCCCAAATTTAATCCCACAATACACTAGTAGAAACTTGCGAATTTCCGACGGATAATTTCCAACGGCAAAAATCCTTCGTAATTTTTGACGAATTTTGCAATAAAAAAAAAATTCTTCCGAAATACCATGGGCCAAAATGTCCATGACGAGTACGGACGGCCAAATCCGTGGCAAACGACCGTCGAAACTACCGACGAATTTCATGAACAGAACTATCGTTTAATTAAATAACTAATAAAATTAGATATAATATAATATAAGCACATATTTAATATTTTATTATTAATATTTTCGACAAAATTACCGATGGACAGACCATCGATAGTTAAATAAATAATAAAATCATATATAATATATTTAATATTTTTTATTAATATTTTTTACGTTCTTGTCCGATGGACAAAAATTCGTCGACAATTCCGACGGACAAGACTGTCAGATATTAAATAAATAATAAAATAATATATAATATATATAATATTTTATTATTAATATTTCCGACGAATTTTTGTCCATCAATAAGTAAATAAATAATAGAATATAATATTATTAATATTTATGATGATAATTTCGACAAACAAGACTATCGCAAACTCTAATTTCGTTGCCGCCACATTTTCCCTCACTCCCTATATATCTCTCACTCTCCCTTCTCTCTCTTTCTATCTCTTCTTCTCTCCCCCCTCTCTCTCACTCCCATGTCCTCTTCCTCTCTCAACTCTGGTGATCACCTCTGGCGGCCTCTTCCTCTCCCCCTCTCTCTCTCAAGTTCAGCTGCCCGTGGCTGGATTGGCTGTTAGGCGGTCAAATCGGGCCGCCTGCACTAGCTGTAGGCAGTCAGATCGAGCCGATCGCCAGCCGCAAGCGGCCAGATCGGGCCATTCGGCCATCCGTTCCTTCCTCGGCAGTTAATAGTTAATTTCAGGAGAAGCTATTTATGACATAAATGTTTATCTAATAACCAATAACTAGAATTTTGAGCTCTAAAATATGATTTTACGAGAGGAATTTGAAAAGAACCATTTCTATCGACACTGTTTAATCACCGTTTCACAAGTAAAGCACATATCTTATCTCAAAAGAGATCATGCAATTACTACGAGGATAATTTTTCACCGACGATCTTTTATAATATGAGACATTCGATAATTTATCGCAATAGTGCTTCTTGCGAATATGGCACACGTATAATAAATCATAATTTCTTGCTAATTAATTAACTACGATGAAGGGTTGTGGTAGTAGGAATAAAATGACATGAACATCTGCAAGAAGGTAAGGCTTAAGAGCACCATTGCAGCAGCCAACGAGATGGATGCCCAGGGATTGCTGAAGTAGTCTCTTACCAACTTTGCCCTGTTCTCGTGCCAACTCGATCTGCAGCAATCGTCAACCTCCTTGAAAACCTCGAAGAGGTAGTGGCGACGAAAATCCAAGGAAGAGTAGGCCCATAGCTGGTTAAAGAAGTCCGCCACCTCTTTGTTGCTGCTCATCATCTTCCCCAAGATCCCTTTGCGCCGGAGGATCTCCACGTCATCGGGCGTGTCTATTAGGCAGTCCATGAATGCAGCGTAGCTGGTGATTTCTTCGCCCACGTCGACGCACTGCTCCAGTGCGAGGAGGTTGGCCAAACGTTGAATCACATTCTCATCGATCGTGATAAAAGGAATTTCCAGTGTTCCGTTCTTGAAATTGATGTCCAAGAAATTTTTTGCCCTCTTTTTTCGAAATGTCACGCCAGCCTCCACCAGTCTGGTAGCAGATGGGATCACCAGTGTGGTAGTATTTAGGATTATCTGAACTAACACTTCAGGAGGAGGAGAAGGAGGAGGAGGAGGAGAAGGAGGAGGCCTTGCCAGCGTCGCTCGAGAAATGGAGAAAACTCGCTTCACACTTCGCATGAAACAACTAGGATGAGTTCTGCATTGTGAATTACTAGTTGCAGGAGCTGGTGGTTCGATGTAGCAGCAGTAGAATAAGTGAAGCAAGTGATGGATGTCATCAGAACTAATATTTGGTGGTGGAACAATCCTCGAGTGCGCCATGAAGTCCCAAGGCATCAGGAAGTCCATGGCTATCTCGTTGAGAGGGCGATTTATGGCATAGATGTCAGAGATGAGATCGAACATCTCAGAAAGAACAAAAAAAGGGATCTGGTTCTCCAGCAAAGCAAATCCACTCCGATCATGCCCACGTTCCACTTGCTTTCTAGGAAGTTGTTTATCCTGCCCTCCTCGTCCGACTTGATAAATAGCTGGATGATGAAGCAACTATCCAGAACCAACATCTCGATGAACTCGTGGCGATTGAGGCGGACCTCGTTGTAGTAGCACGCCCTCGCCCT
Source organism: Pontederia crassipes (assembly GCA_030549335.1). NCBI lineage: Eukaryota > Viridiplantae > Streptophyta > Magnoliopsida > Commelinales > Pontederiaceae > Pontederia > Pontederia crassipes. Next base: position 43,897,474 of record CM060197.1, on the reverse strand, counting down.
CTCTTCCAAATGCATCAGCCTTTCGACGCAGGCCTCTAAATTAACACCCGGCGACCTCTCTCTGATCTCAAGGATGAACTGCCACTTGACCTTCTCCATTTCTTGTAGCTCTTCTTTGCCGCGGTGGTAAGGCCCGACGGAGAGCATGTGAGGACGGAACAAGTCTTCGCGCTCACGGCAAATGTGAGCTGGGACTCGGAAGATGGTGCGCTTGGAATACCTTGCCGCATCTTTTCGGGCGGATTCACAATTTGCATCGATGATGCGCATAACATTTTGAACATCCCCCTCACCTGTGAACTCATTTGATGTGGCCATGGATGATCTCAACAATTATTTTTTGTTCTCAGATTTGAAATCTGTATCAAACCATCGACGAATACGGTTCATTTATATACATGTTAGTATGCCGTCGGAGTAACAGAAGGTGACATAATGACTTTACGGAAGGAGAAGTCTCCATTAGGAACTCGAATCTCTTATTCTTTTTAAATAAAAAAAATAACAAGCTCATTATCGTCTGATCAATTTGTGAGGCCATGAGTCTCTTATCTGGAGTACGCAAAAATCCATAATAAACTACTTATCATGACTTGACTACGAGAAAGAAAGAGTGCAAAATAGAATTTGGCACCTCGTATAAATAAATAAAGAAGAAAATTGAGAGAGAAACGCATTGCTCGAATGTATTTTTTTTTTCATGGCCTAATTAGTCGGGAGCTCGTTAAACAGCTACCGAATTGATCATATATTGGCTTCGACATTAATTAATTAATTTACGAAAGTTAATATAAATAATTCGCCACCGAGCGAAAAAAATAAAGAAGAAGGAAATTAATTTATATCAGTGTATTAGGTTCATTTATGTACTCTTTCATGGCCTAATGAATTGAGAACTACTTGCAATGAACAAGTTCACCAAGCAAAACTAACCAAATGGGTGCTTATATTTTTATTGGGATAAGGATTATGTGAAGCAAAAATTAATTCATATATGGGTAAATGTTAGATCGCGATTTGATGATTCATAAATAAGTATCGATGTATACAAATAATTATTATGATACAATAATGATTCATATGTATGGATGATTTTTTTTCTCACACTCTTTATTCTTATTTTTATTTTTATTATACGAAACCAAAGACATTTTTAGAAAAAAACGTAAATGCATAATTTTAAAATCATTCTAGGTCGTGTCCATCCAAACTTCAGCATGTGAAACTGTGGTCATTATTATGCTCTAAAATATCTTCATGGATGTTATGCCAATTGTTTTTTTTTTCTTTTTGTTCAGTGGACAAATTCTTCTTTCATGACCTGAGAGAGACATCGAAGAAAAATATTATTGCGGGGCGACCTACTTTCAAGTCGTTGTCGTTTGCGGTAGTTTGAAATACAAATTCTAAGCTGTTTCATTTCCATGCAAAGTTCAACATGTCACGTTTCTTGTGATCGTTATTATGCTATAAATAGCTTCGTCGATGTTGCGACTAAAAATGGACTTTAGGACGGGCCACACGGTCCGCCATCAGTCCGGGTATGAGAAAATAGATCGTATCGTGTCATTTCGTTCGTAGTATGGGTACGACACAGTTCAGGTATAGTGAACATGAACCCGACACGACACGATTAGTTTTGGCACGGATTATTTTTTTCCCGCGCCAATACCAATCACGTATGGGGCACAAACATGGCTCACACTAAGATCACACAGTTTACGTTATTTTAATTTGACAACACGTTCACAGATGAATTCTCGAACGCACCAACACGGACCGTGTTAAAAGGAATGCGAACCGTATCGAGTTTTTTTACTCTCCGCCACGTATAAAATACGCTCAAACCCCTCTTCTTCTTCACACTTCCTCTTTTCCTTTCCCACATGGCTACATCACATGACACATTCTTCATTTTCTCGCTCAATCTTCTCTTCTTCTCTCTCTCAATCTTCTTTCCTCTCACCAAATAATTAAGATAAAATTTTTAGAATAGTCGACTCATTTCGAGTGATATTTCATATGTTAGAGTATGCTATCATAATTAATTTAAATAGCGGATGTTACGAGTATGCTATCATAATTACTTAACGAGAGTTTGAAAATCTTAATTTCTACCGTTAGCTCAGAGCAGGACGGGAAAATTCAAATGAAAAAAAAAATGAACCGTCCGATCTGAAACTGTGTCGAGATATGTTACACGGCATGACCCATTTTTAAAATGGGCCGAATGGGACGACGCTGCCGCCTCTACTTGTGCCATTTGTCTTTTATTTTTATTCACTGGACAAATTCTTCATCATTATTGTGCTCTGAGACTAAAACGTACTTTCGGAGTCGTTGTCGTTTGCGGTAGTCCGATCCACAATGACTAATCGCTGACTCACGGGTCCACGTCTCCAGATATTTCAGTCATCTGTGGACACGAAACAAGTTTGGATTGTTGGATAATTAATATAGTAAAATGGAATATATATGTATGGTTGAGAACTATACAGCTCTCATAATTTGATTCGCATAAGAGAAGCATTGCATTTTCGGGGTTTAAATTTTTTTTTTAAGTTTATTACATCAAATATCATATCCACTTATGTTTAGAAATGAAATTTCGAGTGGGCTGTACGGTTCGGCACGTCGTCGGCTCGGCCCGGCAAGAACACGGCCCATGCACAAAAAATAGGTCGTGTCATGCTCGACACGGTCCATATTGGTACGCATTATTTTTTCAACGCATAAACATCAACCGTACAATACCAGCACAGTCCACACATCACAATGACGCGATCAAAGGGTATAATACGGACTATGTTAAGTGCAACGCGGGTTGTGTTAAAGTATTTTTATTACATTCCTTCGCCTATAAAAGGCTGGACCGACCCTTCTTTGAGCTTCATTCAATCTCCCAAAGTGCTCTCTCTCTCTGCTTTGTAACACCCCGAGATTTACGTGACTTTCATGTACTCAGAGACGTCCTAGAGACGTTACACAAATTTTTGCGGAATATAAACAATAAATGCGGAAGACTTTCCAAAGTGCTCTCTCTCTCTGCCTTTGTGACGGCTCGAGATCCCCTTGACTTTCACGTGCTCAGAGTCGTCCTAGAGACGTTACACAAATTTTTTTACGGAATATAAACAATAAATGCGGAAGACTTTTTCAATAATAATAGCCAATAATCCAAAATGAAAATGAAAAATTTTAATTATACTTTATGTTTTAATATTATTTTTCAAGAATTAATATCATTAAATAAAAGATAAACAAGTATTTTAGCTTTCAATTTTTAATATTTATCTTTTTAATGATTAGATAACTTTTGTGAATGACGTAGCCTAAAACTTTGATTAGGAATTTATATATATATTATATATATATATATATATATTGCATTGTTTTTTATTTTCTAATTAATAATGAAAGCATAAATAGAGAATGTTTATTAATTTAATATCAAAGTTAAAAAAGACTTTGTCTACAAAAAAAAGTAAAAAATTTCTTTTACCGTAATAATAATTAATTATTAATGGTTAACCTAACTTTTCTTTCTTTTGCAATATCTTCTTCTACAAGCAGTCCGTCGTCCCCTCATCTTCTTCCCTCCCACACGCCGAGATTTCAGCGTGGCTTCGGCATCGACAGGCGGCTTCCAGTGCACAATCCTCTTCTTGTACACCTCGTCTTCCTTGTATCTTCTTCCCTCGCACATGTCGGCAATAGACGGATCGCTTCGGCAGTGAGAGGCAGCTTCGACAGCCACCATATACATGGAGGCGGGTCTTGGCGGCCTCCTCTTGCACTGGGGCGGCCGTCAATGTCAAGCATTGCGCCCACCAGTTCTCCTCCTCCGTGCACCAGTACGTGTCGGTGAAGCTCCACGATGGAATGATCCTGATCAGATGCCCTAGCTGGAGTGCCGACGCAGCATGCTGGATCCCGGCGACTGACAGGCCTTCCCTCCCTGGGACACGTTCGAGCGCCGGTGCCGATCACTGGATGCAATCGTTGCTTGGTGATTCGAGATTATGAGTTCCCTTTGACTAGATGCAACTGTTGCTTGGTGATTCGATTCACTGGATTTTCTTTATGGTGCTACTTAGATGGGAATTACTGAAATCCACGTGCACCCTCCCCCTCCTTACTGTATTTCATTTTAAGTATGCAAGCATCTCATTTAATTCATGTCGTGATGCATTTTTATTTCACTGATCTAGTCTCTTCTTGTGCTTATTGCCACATCTCTATGGTTTTTTTTCATTGTTAATACTGTTTCTAAGCATTTAAAGTCCTCCATTGTTGACAGTGATGCTTCCTGCCACATATCTGTTTTAGAAAAGAAGCCCATATGAATTTTCTACTAATATAAGTTTTTCGAGCTGATAATTCTGCTTTTTTTTCTTTTAGAAGGTCTGTGACATCTTATGGGCCGTCATGTTGTTAACTGGATAAGTTTCTCCTCTGCTTGTGCGTATGTTTTGAAATTCTAGTCAAGAAGTTATAGATCGGTCAACTAACCCTGCTATCTCAGAAAGATAAGAATGCACTACGAACCTCAAGCCTCTACGAAAACCATTTTTTTGGAAACAAAAGGTTACTAAGGAAGCTATGAAGTTGTATTTGTTGCAACTTCTTTAATTAGAAGATTAAAATTTCTAGGAAACCTATCAAGTGTGAATTGCTTTTGTACTGACCTGACCTAATAGCTGATAGGATGTGCTTACTTGGTGGTAGAGTAACTAGTGCATTATTTATAATCTAGTGATTGGAGTAATAAGGATGTGTGTATCAGATTGTCTAGATTGTTTTCTTTAATCATGCTTTTTGTTTAGGAATACAAGCTTATCTATCAGCTTAAGAATAAGACAGAGTCAACTTTTACAGATCAAAGTGATTTATTGGGGCTTGTAGTTTTAATATTGCCTACTTTGTACTTTTGGTACTAAACCTACATTGCTTCTGCATTTCATTCTTATGAAACGATGATAGCAATATAAGTTCAAATATATTGATAAATGAATTACTTGTTTTAACTTATGTATCCCTTTTGTAGTTCTCGAACTGTTGTTGCTCCTCTTGGGTGTCTAAAAATATTCCTTCAGGTTAGTCATCTCTTGCTGCTATCTCTTTAATTACTAGATATGCTTTCATCGTCTTGTGAGTTAAGGCTGCTTATGCAAAGTATATCCTATTTTTTGGTTTATGAAATAAACTGCTATATTTTAGTTTCGGGTTCCTGTTTCATGATTATGTCTTCTTCTTATTGTTGAATCTCATGTTTTGATGATAATAAATTAAATGGACCTAAAAGTTACTAATCTACTTTCAAGTGATGATAATACAGGTGTAGGATTGATATGAACAGATTCGCAGAAGAATTCGGCAAATTAGAAGTCGAAAGAAAAAGTTTCTGACACGACCGGTCGACCGACCAGAAGAATCAGTTGATTGATATTCTGTGAAAGGAAATACGACAAGATACCCGTCGACACATCGGTCGACCGACCAGAAGCACCGGTCGACTGATATTCGGTAGAAGAAAAGATGACAAGATGCTGGTCGACGTCGAGATTATACCGGTCGATAGACCGGTCGACAGTAATATAGACCGGTCGACGTCGAGACATTATCGGTCGTTGTATTGGTCGAAAGACCGATCGACCGGACAGAGTCCAAGCGCAAAAATAAGACAACGGTCACATAGACCGGTCGACCGACCCATCCCAGCGGTCGACCGACCCTTTAGTCAAATGAACAGTAATGGCTAGAATTTTGAGAAGAAAAATGGATGAGACTTTTTGAATGGATTCTCACCCCTAGGAACCTATAAAAGGAGTGTCAAAGGCTGAAGAAAAGTCATCCAAGTAAGAAGGAACATCCTAAAGCTCCTCTCAAATTTTTTTAGCATAGAATTGCAATTTCTTCCCTTTTTTTTTCTTAGCCTTGAGTGTGAAAAAAAATTTATAAAAGAAAAGAGTTAGAGTGAAACATTCACTTTCTGAAATATAGTGAGATTGAGAGCTCCTTGTAAGAGATATGTGCCTTGCCTCTTGAGCGGAGAAGAAAGCGTGATTGTATTAAGAGGGTTGTTCTCTCCCTACAAAAAAAGAGAAAGATAGTGAATCTCCGGCGATCTTGAGGTCGAGAAGTCGGAGCGCGGACGTAGGCCAAAGCGTTGAGGCCGAACCTCGTCAACATATCGTGCCTTCTTGTGTTTGTTCTTTATTCTTAATCTACGCATTATCTTTATTTGCTTGTGATCGGTTTTATCGTTTTTCTTCGAAGGTGAATTTTTGGAAATTTTAATTTCACCAATTCACCCTCCCCCCTCTTGGTGCTTTCGATCCTACAATTGGTATCAGAGCCAAGTTGCTCTAGCTTTAAGATTTGAAATATCTTTAGAGTTATGGCATCAAGTGGTTTCGATTTTTCTGAAGGTCAACCTATTAATCGTCCTCCACTTTTCAATGGCTTAAATTTTACTTATTGGAAAATTAGGATGCAAGCCTATGTTTGTTCCGTTGATATTGATATGTGGGATATTATTCAAAATGGTTTTGATTTAAGTAAGAAAGAGCCTTCAGAATATACCGAAAGAGAAAAACTTTTAGTAAAACTAGTTTGGAAAGCTAAAAATATTTTTTATTGTGTTTTGAATTCAACGGAGTTTAATCGTATTTCTAATTGTGAAAGTGCTAATAATATTTGGAAAAAACTCATTATTACTCATGAAGGAACGGATAAAGTTAAGGAGTCTAGATTAAATATTTTAAATTATCAATATGATTCTTTTAAAATACTTGAAAATGAATTCATTAATGAGATGGTTGTTCGCTTCAATGATATTATAAATGGCTTAGCCTCTTTGAGCAAGTTAAGGATTAATCCTCAAAAAGTGAAAAAGTTTCTTAGGTCTCTCTCCTCCAAGTGGCATGCAAAGAGGACGGTGATTGAAGAAAAAGACTTAAACAAGTTGGACTTTGATGATCTTATAAGTTCACTCTTGACCTATGAGATCGGGATCAAGGAGGATGAAGAAGTAAATACTCCAAAAAGAAAAACACTTGTATTGAAAGCAAACAAAGATAAGAAAGATACAAGTGAAAATGAGGATCTTGATGAAAAGAAGCTTTCTCTATATGCAAAGAAGCTTGACAAATATCTCAGATTCGCTAAGAAGAAGAAAGGCTATTCTAAGAGAAGATCATTAAGCAAAAGCCAAATAACTTACTTTGAATACAAAAAGATTGGACACTACAAAAATGAATATCCAAATTTGGTCAAAAGGAGAAAAATGGAGAAAGCTCAAAAAGGAAGAAAAAGGCTCTCCAAACCACTTGGAACGAAAGTGAAGATGAAAAGAATGACTCCAACATCTCTTCCAGTGATGACGAGAAAGCCTACATATATCTAATGGCTAATAGTCATGATGTATCATCTAACTCCTCTAACTATAGTGATAGCGAATCTTTCAATGTGCATAAGGAGTTTAGAGGTCTAATTAATAAATATGGATGCCTAAAAAAAAATACAATGAGATAAAAATAGAGTTTGAAAATTTGTAAAAGAAAAATAAGAATGTTAAAGCATGTGAAAAGTGTGATATATTGAATAAACAAAACTCTTGCTTAGAACTTTCAATTGAAGAATTGAAAACGGAAATTAGTGTACTAAAATCAATATGTAAAAGACAAATTGTAGAAAGTGCATGTTTGAACAAAGAAATTAATCAATTGAAATTTGAACTTGAAAAAATCTCAAATAGAAGTAAAATGTTAGACGCAATGCTTAGTGGATATAGAATATCTTCAAACAAAAAGGGACTTGGTTTCACCTCTTTTGAAAAGAAGAATGACAAAAGAAGTATATTTGTTAAAGCATTGCATGATTACACAAGATCACAAATTGTTTGTTTTCATTGTGGATATGAAGGGCATTATTGCAGAATTAGGAAAGGAATAAATAAAGGAACGAAGAAAATTTGGGTCCCGAAAAGGACCATGACTAACCAAGATGGACCCAAGCAAGTTTGGGTACCAAAAACATGAAACTCCTAACTTCTTTCTTGTAGGAAGCTTTTATGTACAATGAAGGTAAATGGTATTTGAATAGTGGATGTTCAAGACATATGACCGGCAATACTTCAAATTTCATCAATTTGAAAAAGAAAAATGAAGGTAAAGTCACTTTTGAAGACAATAGCAAAGGAAGAGTAATTGGTATAGGTAATATTGGTAAGAATGACAAAGTGTATTTAGAAAATGTTTGGCTTGTTGAAAATCTAAAACATAATTTAATTAGCATAAGTCAACTTTGTGATAAAAATTATTTAGTTAAATTTGAGAAGGACAATTGTTTGATACTAGATGAAAATAACAAAGTTTTACACATGGGATTTAGGTACAATAATGTATACAAAATTGATTTTGATAACTTGAAAAATGAGAAATGTCTTAGTGTCATGCATGATGACACAAACTTGTGGCATAGGAGATTAGGACATGCAAATTACAAATTGCTAAATAAACTCTCAAATCATGAATTGGTTAGAGGCTTACCTAAGATCAAATTTGAGAAAAACAATATTTGTGATTCATGTTTAAAAGGTAAACAAACCAAAAGTTCTTTTAAATTAAAAAAGAGTTATTAGTACGCATAGGGCCTTGAAACTTTTACATCTTGATTTGTTTGGACCTATTGATGTGACTAATTTAGGAGGAAAAATATATGTATTTGTAATTGTTGATGATTTCTCTCGTTTCACTTGGATAATTTTTTTTGCTAGTAAAGATGAGACGCTAAACATGTTTCCCAAGTTTGCAAAATGAGTTCAAACGAATTTGAACAAAAGATTTCAAAAATTAGAAGTGACCATGGAGGAGAATTTGAAAATCATAAATTTGAATTATTTTGCGAAGAAAATGGAATTACTCATAATTTTTCCACTCCTATAACACCTCAACAAAATGGAGTAATAAAAAGAAAAAATAGAACTATACAAGAAATGGCTAGAACAATCTTAAATGAAAGCAAATTACTAAAATATTTTTGGGCGGAAGCTGTAAACACATCTTGCTATGTTCTCAATAGAATTCTACTTAGACCTCTTGAAAAGAAAACATGTTTTGAAATATTATTTGGTAAGAAACCAAACATCTTCTATTTTAAAGTTTTTCGATGTAAATGTTATATCTTGAACATTAAAGATAAACTAGACAAATTTGATGATAAATGTGATGATGGTATTTTTCTTGTTTATTCTAATACAAGTAAACATCTTCTATTTTAAAGTTTTTCGATGTAAATGTTATATCTTGAACATTAAAGATAAACTAGACAAATTTGATGATAAATGTGATGATGGTATTTTTCTTGTTTATTCTAATACAAGTAAAGCCTATAGAGTATACAACAAAAGAATATTAGTTATTGAAGAGTATTAATGTTAAATTCAATGAAACTAATGATTCTTTGAGCAAACAAACACATGATGATGATGAAGTAGTCGAAGTACAAAGAAAACTTGAAGTTGTGGACATAGAAGAAGCAAAAGATAACACTCCAAAGGCGGAAAAAATGGAAGTACCCCAAAGAGAAGAGAATCAAATCATTCCAAAAAATTGGAGACATACCTCATCACACCCACTTGATCAAGTTATAGGTGAGTTAAATGAAGGCATAAAAACTAAAAATTCTTTAAAAAATCTATGTGCTTTTTCGACTTTTCTTACAAATTATGAGCCCAACAATATTGATGAATCACTTGAAGATTCAAATTGGATAAATGCAATGCATGGTGAATTAAATAATTTTGAAAGAAATTAAGTGTGGAAACTTATAGAAAGACCCAAGGACCATCTTATCGTTGGAACCAAATGGGTCTTTCGAAACAAGTTAGATGAAAATGGTGTCATTGTGAGGAACAAGACTAGATTAGTGACCAAGGTTACTCACAGATTGAAGGGATTGATTTTGATGAAACTTTTGCTCCTGTTGTTAGACTTGAGGTAATTCGAATGCTTTTGGTTTTTGCATGCTATAAAGGTTTTAAACTTTTTCAAATGGATGTTAAATCGACTTTCTTGAATGATTTTATAAATGAGGAAGTTTATGTCGAACAAACTCAAGGTTTTGAAAATTCAGATTTCCCCCATCATGTTTTCAAACTCTCAAAAGCTCTTTATGGATTGAAACAAGCCCCTCGAGCTTGGTATGAAAGATTGAGTTCATTTTTAATTGAAAATGATTTTCAAAAAGGGAAAGTTGACACCACATTGTTCTTAAAATATTTTAAAAATGATATTTTAATAGTTCACATTTATGTTGATGATATTGTTTATGGTGCTACTAATGAATGCCTATGCAAAGAGTTTGAAACTCTTATGCAACAAGAATTTGAAATGAGTCTTGTAGGACAACTCACATTCTTTCTAGGCCTACAAGTAAAATAATTCAAGGAAGATATTTTTCTTAATCAAGAAAATATACAAGGGAACTACTCAAAAGATTCGGGATGAACGAATGCAAGCCGAGCACAACTCCTATGAGCACTACTACAAAATTAGATAAAGATGAAAAAGACAAGTCCATTGATTAAAACAGGTACAGAGGTACGATTGGTAGTTTGCTCTACTTGACGGCATTTAGGCCGGATATAATGTTTAGTGTGTGTTTGTGTGCTAGATTTCAACCCTCCCCCAAAGAATCGCACTTAAATGTTGTAAAAAGAATATTGCGTTATTAAAAGCATACAAGTGACCTAAGCATTTGGTATGATAGAAATTTCTCATTTGAATTGCATGCCTACACCGATGCGAATTTTGCCGGGTGTAAAGTTAATAGAAAAAGCACTAGTGGGATGTGTTATTTTCTTAGTAATTCTCTTATTTCATGGGCTAGCAAGAAACAAAACTCCATCTCACTCTCTACCGTCGAGGCCGAATATATAACCGCTGGTAGTTGTTGTGCACAAATACTATGAGTGAAACAACAATTGCTTGATTATGGAGTAAATTATTCAAATGTACCCATGAAGTGAGATAACACAAGTGCTATAGAAATGACCAAAAATTCAATTCAACACTCTATAACTAAACACATTAACTTACGATATCATTTTATTAGAGAACATGTAACCCTTACGGATATCGCCATTGAACACGTGTCCACCGAAGTTCAACTTGCAGAACGGTTTTGCATGCTTAGAAGGGAATTAGGAATGATTAACTCTTAATTGCATATCAATTCAAAGTAAAAGTGACTTGGTTATACAATATCACTTTTGACATGAATTGAACATTTAAAGTGTTGCACAACACTTACATTTGTATGATCCTTTTTTAGAATATGATTTTTATGAATTTTAATATTTTTCAATGGTTCAAAATCTGAAAATACAGGGATCAGTCGATCTACTTGCAGAACCGGTCGACCGCCTGAAAGGACCGGTCGAATGCATAGAAGGTTCAATACGCATACAAACGATCGGTCGACCGATATGACAAAACCAGTTGACCGGTATATACTGCGACTGACTGACATTGAATCGACCGCTATATGATATGTTTGGAAAAGAAGTGTCCGGTCGACCGCGGGGCATGTCCGGTCGACCAGTATATGCCAAAATCGCGAGCTATAAAAATCGACTGCTCTATTCGGCCGACCTAGTTTTTGGATTTTCGCGCGACCTCTGCGACTGATCCTCTTCCGACAACCTTCCCTCCTCCGGCAACACCACGATCGCCGGACTCCAGCGACCGGCCGCCGCCTAGGTCAAACTTTCTCTCCCTCTTTACCTTCGACTCTCTCTCCCTCTTTCTCTCTATCGTTGACTATTTCCTCCTTTCTCTCTCCGGCCAGCCGCCCTGCCACAGTCGGCCGATCGTCCTGCCGCCTTCTCTTTCTCTCCCTCGCTAGTCTCTCTCTCCGGCGAGGCGCCCTGTCACCGCCGGCCGACCGTCCCACCAGGTCTTCAAGGTCTATCTCTCTCGGCCGATCTCTTTCTCCGGTCGACCATCTCTCTCCCTCTCTTTTCCGGCCACTCTCTCACTCTCCGGCTGATCATCTCTCCGACAGATCATCTCTCCGACCTCCCCTCTCTCTCTCTCTCTGCCGCCTCCGGCCTAGTCTCTCTCGCTGTCCTCTTACCCTCGATCATCACCTAGCCCCTCTCTTTCCGACCTCCATTGTTGAATCCATGGTCGACAATGATGGCTATTTGCGTACTAAGTTGGTCTTTAAGCGTCGTCGTCACCTTTCCAGCTCCGGTGGCACCATTCATGTCCTCCGACGTGAACCTGAACCTGAACTCGAGCCCCCTAGACGTAGCCGTGGACAAGGACGATCCCGTGGACGTACTCGTCAGCCATCTTCCACTGAGCCCACTGAGTTTGATAGCCATCTTTTTGTCTCTAGGGAAGTCTCTGTTAGTTTTGAAGTCTTTTACGCCTCTCGCGAAGTCCGGCGTGTCTATACCATTGATTGGGACGCTCTGAACATTCCAGATGTTCAAGAGATGTTCGTAACCATCGGTTGGCTGCCACTTCTTTCACTCACAGACCATGTGTATCCTCATCTTGTTCGTCATTTTTATGCGAACATGACAGTCACTCGAGAGTCCATTATTTCCTATATCCTTGGTGTACCCTGACCATCTCTGTCACATCTTTGGTGTGGCATGTCCCTTACCTGGCCTTTATTCATTTGTTACCCACGGCTGGCCTTCCGATTATCTTCCTATAGCAGATGGCATTCGTACGGTTTTTGTTGGACAGAATGTTTAGTATACCGTCGAAATGGCCCATCGACATCTTCATCCGATCATGAAGATGGCACATCATCTTCTCAGTCGCATGATCACTCCCCGGGCCGGGCACTATACAGAGGTCACTCACTTCGACCTTTTCTTTTTTCACTATCTCTGCATCCGTGATGCCTCGTTTCTTCACTTCGGTCATTACGTCTTCTATCATATGGACTATACCTTTCAGAAGATTTCCTCTGGTGCTCATGGTCGATACCACTTATATTTTGGTGCCTGGATTACACGGATTTTACTCCATTCTGGAGTCGAGATTCCTGCAGACGAGGAGTACATTCGACCTCGACCCACTGACGTTATTGGTTCCGGGACCCTGCACCGAAAGTATTTTAAGTTTAGTGAGCAGACAGCGCCAGATTCTGATAATAGAAACGATGCCACAGATGGCGAGCCAGCCTCGAGGGACACTCGGGAGGCACCTGAGGCTAGCCCCAGCTTCCCGCCACCATCGGCATCCCCTGAGCAGTTTGGACCTTCTCAGCATAGTACTTCAGACTTCCATGGCGCCTATGACTTCACAACACTTTCACAGTAGGTGGCTACCATAGATCAGCGTATGACTCAGATGGATCGTCATGTTCGATGGATGGAGCGTGATTCTCATTATCTTGTCAGTTCACTTCAGGCATACTATGCATCACATGGATTTATTCCGCCTGTAGCTCGAGAGGATGATAGTCTCGATAAGGAGTAGTTGGGTTATCTCCCTCTTTGATGATGTCAAAAGGAGGAGAAGTCTAGGACGATGTTATGTGTCTTATGTGTCTTAGTATGTTATGTGTCTTAGTGCTTACATTTGTATCGTGCATATCGTGCACCATTTTGTAGTGACTTCAGTCACATTTGTTAGTGCATGATGTTTTATTTATTATGTAATGTAATGACTTTTCTTATATGATGATTTTTTTTATTTCACAATTGATTCCATATTTATTTCTCATCATAGTTCATATCAATTATGAAACTATAAATGTCATCGGCTTAGGGGGAGAAAAAAATTAAATACACATAAATGTAAGGGGAGCTTATTGTTTAATCCTTTATATGTAAAAATTATATTTTAATTTATTTCTTTCTTCTTCTTATCGTCCAATTAATTTGCCATCATAAAAAAGAGGGAGATTGTTGAATCTCATGTTTTGATGATAACAAATTAAATGGACTTAAAAGTTACTAATCTACTCTCAAGTGATGATAATACAGGTGTATGATTGATATGAACAGATTCGAAGAAGAATTCGGCATTTAAAAGTCGAAAGAAAAAGTTTCAGACACGATCGGTCGACCGACAAAATACGACAAAATACCGGTCGATTGATATTCTATGAAAGGAAAGACGACAAAATACCAGTCGACACATCGGTCGACTGACCAGAAGCACCGGTCGACGGATATTCGGTGGAAGAAAAGACGACAAGATGCCGGTCGACATCGAAACTATACCGGTCGATAGACCGGTCGACAGCAATATAGACCGGTCGACGTCGAGACATTACCGATCGTTGTATCGGTCGAAGGACCGGTCGACCGGACAGAGTTCAAGCACAAAAATAAGACAACGGTCACATAGATCGGTCGACCGGCCCATCCCAGCGGTCGACCGACCCTTCAGTCAAATGAACAATAATGGCTAGAATTTTGAGGAGAAAAATGAGGGAGACTTTTTGAACGGATTCTCACCCCTAGAAACCTATAAAAGGAGTGTCAAAGTCTGAAGAAAACTCATCCAAGCAAGAAGGAACATCCTAGAGCTCCTCTCAAGTTTTTTGAGCATAGAATTGCAATTTCTTTCCTTTTCTTTTCTTAGCCTTGAATGTGAAAAAAAAATTTGTAAAAGAAAAGAGTTAGAGTGAAACATTCACTTTCTGAAATATAATGAGATTGAGAGCTCATTGTAAGAGATATGTGCCTTGCCTCTTGAGCGGAGAAGAATGCGTGTTTGCATTAAAAGGGTTGTTCTCTCCCTACAAGAAAAGAGAAAGATAGTGAATCTCCGGCGATCTCGAGGTCGAGAAGTCGGAGCGGGGACGTAGGCCAAAGCGTTGAGGCCGAACATCGTCAACATATCGTGCCTTCTTGTGTTTGTTATTTATTTTTCATCTACGCATTATCTTTATTTGCTTGTGATCAGTTTTATCATTTTTCTCCGAAGGTGAATTTTTGAAAATTTTAATTTCACCAATTCATCCCCTCCCCCCTCTTGGTGCTTTCGATCTTACACTTATACTAAACTTCTTAATTATGATTTATTGTGTCTATTGACACAGGTCCAGAACCCACATATTATCAAGTATAATGGAACAATGCAAGGCCTTAAATATTTATATATATTATATATATGGAATACTGAAGAATTTCGTGGACTTTTCAAAGGCAATGGTACTAATTGTGCATGTACAGTCCCAAATTCAACAGTCAAATTCTTTAGTTATGAGCAGGCTGCAGGCATCCAGATTAATATGTTATGTGTAATTTCCAGAACCAGGTATATCCAGATTAATATTCTTTAGTCCATAGAACCAGGTATATTGTGTGTAATTTGACTATTTTGTCATATTTTATGCAAAACTTATTAGCAACAAATTAATATGTTCAGAGCTTCGGGTTAACTCTTGGAGTTTTCTCTAGGTATTATTTAGACTTTTAGTTTTTTTCCTCAGGAACTCAAGCTTTGTGTGTGGCCCTTAAATTACTTATCAATTTTTTATAGAAGAACAATTTGTGCTTGATTTTGAAGCTTTGTATATTGTCAATCTTGTAGAATTATATTTGTTCTTTATTTTCTTTTGAATATACATTCGGATTCCTGACAAGTAGTCACAATTGCACCATACCATAATAGTCATGAATGGAGAAAAAAAAAGATAAGTGACTTCCCATTCCCAAAGGTTGGTTAAATCTGTTAGAAGAAAGTAAGGATTTTAATTTCATGTCAATGAACATGTTCTTTAGTAATTTGTGTATGAATTCCTTTTTAGTGGTTTCCTCTTTTTTGCATGTTGTTCAACATATTAACTTGGATGTAAATGTTTATTCTTAGGATGATTTATATATGTATATAAATACACATATATGTATTGTATATATATGTATATTTGTTGAAAATGGTTATATTTGTTTTTCATGCATGAAATATTTATATTTTAATATTTTTTTAGGATGGATAACCAATATCTTGAACCGGAAGTGTTGGAGGCATGAAAGTTGATCGTGGATACATAACACTTTACTTCGCCACTGGTGCAGAAGAACTAAAAATGTGTACCCAGATAATTTGAAGTTGAGTTGATGAAGGGTCTGGCTTGCTCATCTTTGAACGTGGTGGCAAAGGTGGAAGTCACGTCTTAGGAATATTAGACCTAACCTCCTTTTTGTTTTTGTTTTGACAACAAGTCGCTTGGGTGGGGGTGGGTGGTTTAATTTGCAACTACATATATGCAAATGTCGATGTGATTGTTGAATATGAATGATATGTTGTTGTTAGTCAATAGTTTTACTTATGTGGAGAGTTTTTATTATGTGATTATAATTTGTTGAAAGTTCATTGTTAAATTTGGATAATCAAAACTCGTGTTGTGAATTTAATATTTTGAATATTTTAACTATAAAGGTTGAACTATATGATCTTTAGTATGTTTAGAAATGAAAGTTTTAATATTTTGCATTATATGATTTTTATTGTATAATTATTTATGTGTAGTAACATATTTGAAAAACAAATTGTCACAATGTTTCATAAAAATAGTTTATAACAAATTTTTTTGTGACTTGATTTTTTTTTTTTTTTTGCATCCTCCCGCGTCAAATTCTTCTTTTTTTTGTGCATAGCCATGTGAATGTGTTGGCGAACAGAACCCCAATTTAAATTAAAAAAATAAATAGAAAAAGAAACAAACCTCCCTCTTCGAGCAAATTTCCATGAAATGTAAACAGAAGGAAAGAGGGGAAAAAACTAAATAACGGACAAAAAACAAGAGAAAATAAGAAAATAGTATTTAGAAGTCAAATATGGAGGCAGTACTATGGTTATTAAGAAATGCCCCTCTTTGTCATTTATGCAACAAATTAGTTACTCTATACATACCATGGACATTAGCACAAAAAGGTGTGGGCATTTGGACAAGAGGAATATAAAAAAAAACTATAATAATTGAAGAAGTGGAGATCTTAATTTGTCACATACTATAAATTAAAAAAGAATATAAAAAGAAGACTTGAACCATACAATTCTTGATTGGTTCATGCCTCAATAGACAATTGGCTTAGGTCTTCAATCCGGATTGAAAGGATAGGAAAGAAAAAACCTTGAACCGGACGATTTTGACTAGGTTGGCCAATCACTTGCAGTACATTAAACCTCATATAAAAATATGCACTTGAGGGAGTGAGGGACTAATCCGATCAGTCACAACTGATTCGTTTGGGCAAACATTAGACCTCATATATGATCTTTCCGTTAGATGATTAAAAATATTCAGCTGTTCAAAATGGCGATTTAGAGCAATTTCTCAAAGTTCCGAGTCTTCCGACTAAAACACTCGTAGACGAAAAATACAAAAAGCCTCTTTGTTGATTAACCAGATGGAAAATACAAGAAACATCCCTTCAATAAAAAACATGGTGGCTGCAGGGCAGAAGCAGAAGAACATGAACTCTGCTTATTGTTGGTTGTATGAGGAGGGAAGACACCGTGATTGCAGGATGAATCCCATCTTACACATACCAAAGCGATCGCACTTCAAGCAAAACCGATTCAGATGAAAAAATAGTAAAAGATTAAATCTTTGCCGTATCTGTCTTGAGTTTCAGGAGTTGTTCTTGTGACCATATCCATATATATTCATGCCATGGGCCAAGCTACAGCTTGAGGCCTTCCATATAATTTAAGATCCCTTAGGTCTGTTTGGATTGAGGATTATGAAGGGGTGGGGTAAAATATGAGGGAATGAAATTAGTTACACCATGTTTGGTTACATTTTTAATTTAAGTTAAGATGGGTGGGGTGGAATAGTTAAGCATTTCAAACACCACATTTTTCATTCCACCAAATTGGTGGAATGAGGAGGGATAGATTATTTTAGACCAAATTAACCTCTTTTCATTTTTTATTACCAAATTAAATTATTTCTCTTATTACCAAATTAAACCACCTCTCTCTCTCTCACACACTCTCTCATATTATCTTTTTTTCTAATATGAATACATATTTTATCTATAATTTTTATTAAATAATTTTTTTAGTAAATATAAAATTTTATTCAAAATAAACATAAATATAATGTTTAAAAATAATTTAATATTAATATAATATATTCAATCGGGTCAAGAAGTAAAACTCGGATTCGTTCCCGACCTGACTCAGTCGAGTGTCAAACATGGACTTTCTAATGACACACCACGCCACCTCACATCACTCACCACACCATTCCATCACATCCCTCCATTAGTTGTTTGCCAAACAAATCCTTATTATTAATATTCATTATTATTATTATTGATATTATTAATATTCATTATTATTAGTTCCTAAAATGTTATATTCATTATCTATTATTGATATTATTAATATTCATTATTATTTGTATTTACTAGGGGTGTTCACGGGTCGGGTTTGACTCGACCCGACCTCGGACCCGATCCGACCCATCCGGGGTTGGGTTGGATCGGATCCTTCCCTCTAAAGAGGGCCGGTTCGGATCTGGTTGGATCGGGTCGGGTGGTCGGATTACCCGACCACCATTTTTTCTTTTTTTTTTAAATTTTTTCCTTACCTTTTCTATTATTTAATATAAAAAATATGATATAATATTTATTTTAAAAGTATAAAATAATTTGTTAAATATTTACATATTATTTTCCACATTTAAAATATTTTATTTTAATTTTTATTATAAAATATAGGCTGAAAACTAAAAAAATTAAAAAAATAGAAAAAATTTGGGTCCTTCGGGTCGGGTCGGGTCAACTCGGGTCGAAAAATTTCGACCCGTACCCGACCCGAACCGGGATCAGGTTGAGATCGGGTCGGGTCGGGTCCGACGGGTCCCGACCCAAACTGGTTTGGATCAGGTCGGATCATCGGGTTCGCGGGTCGACCCGACCCGCTGAACACCCCTAGTGTTTACTATTTTCATTTTGAAGTAATTTTTTTTTCAACTCTTATTAATCATGCATTTAATACTTTTTTCGATTGATCCTTCCCTTATTTAATTTTCTTTTACACTATGTTTGGATGAATCCTTGTTAAAAGGAAGTGAAGAGAATGAGAGAAAAAAAATGGAAGAGAATTTTTACACTCCAATTTGAGATTTAAATAAAATAGCATAAAAGGAGGAGAATGGAAGAAAAAAAATGAATTTTCCTTTTCATTTTTCTCCTTTAAAATTTTATTCAAATAAGAAAAAATATTTTTTTCCTTTCCCTCACCTTTTTACCCTCCATTCACCTCAGTCTAAACAGTGTTAATCTTTTGATTCATTTTGCTTTAGGCCTCCGGTGCAAAAGGAGCATGAGGGATCCATCAACGTTAAAAGTAGATCCTACAATTCTTCACTACCGATCATTCCAAAATTTATCGCAAGAGTGCTTCTTCCAAATACGGCACACTTATAATAAATCATACTTTCTTGCTAATTAACTAACTACGATGAAGGGTTGTGGTAGTACGTAGTAGGAATAAATAAAATCAGGGACGGAGAGGGGGGGGGGCAACAATGTGTAATGTATAAAGAAAATTTTTTTCTCTGTGTGGGATCGAACCCAAGAGACCTCATAACAAATGCATATGCCACTTCCCACTAGACTAATATTGATTATTTGATATGCTTGGGGGGCCAACGTATATATAATAT
This sequence comes from Pontederia crassipes, assembly GCA_030549335.1. Classification (NCBI taxonomy): domain Eukaryota; kingdom Viridiplantae; phylum Streptophyta; class Magnoliopsida; order Commelinales; family Pontederiaceae; genus Pontederia; species Pontederia crassipes. Next base: position 43,877,809 of record CM060197.1, on the reverse strand, counting down.
AACCGTATAATATTAAAACATCCGTGTAGGAGTCTAATGTCAAAATGTTGTGGGTGGTTGGGGGGGGGGGGGGGGGGGGGGGGGGGGGGTTCCTGAATAAAATGACATGAACGTCTGCAAGAAGGTGAGACTCAAGAGCACCATCGCAGCGACCAAAGAGATGGATGCCCATGGATTGCTGAAGTAGTCTCGCACCAGCCTTGCCCTGTTCTCGTGCCAACTCCATTTGCAGTAATCGTCGACCTCCTTGAAAACTTCGAAGAGGTAGTGGCGACGAAAATTCAAGGTAGCGTAGGCGCACAGCTGGTTGACGAAGTCCGCCACCTCTTTGTTGCTGCTCAACATGTTCCCCAAGATCCCTTTGCGCCGGAGGATCTCCACGTCATCGGGCGTGTCTATTAGGCAGTCCATGAATGCAGCGTAGCTGGTGATTTCTTCGCCCACGTCGAGGCACTGCTCCAGTGCGAGGAGGTTGGCCAAACGTTGAATCACACTCTCACTGATCGTGATGGAAGGGATTTCCAGTGTTCCGTTCTTGAAATTGACGTCCAAGAAATTTTTGTCCCTCTTCTTTCGAAATGTCACGCCAGCCTCCACCAGTCTGGTAGCTGATGGGATCGTCAGAACATAAGGCGTGCGATCTGCAGGTGGCCCCGTAGCTGTTGGGATTATCTGAACTGATACTTCAGGTGGACGCCCTGTAGCTGATGGGATCATCGCAACTGGTATTTCACTAGGATGAGTTCCGCGTTGTGAATTACTTGCAGGAGCTGGTCGTTGGACGTAGTAGCAGTAGAATAAGTGAAGCAAGTGATGGATGTCATCAGAATTAATATTTGGTGGTGGAATAATCCTCGAGTGCGCCATGAAGTCCCAAGGCTCCAGGAAGTCCATGGCTATCTCCATGAGAGACTCGTCATAGAGAGGCTTATTCATGACAGATATGATACCGTACATCTCAAGAAGCACAAAAAAAGGGATCTGGTTCTCCAGCAAAAGCAAATCCTCTGTGATCATGAACAAATTCCACCTGGTTTCTAGGAAGGTGTTTCTCGTGCCCCCCGGTGTTCCGCTTGATGAATAGCTGGACGATAAAGCAGCCATCCAGAAGCAACATCTCGACGAACTCGTGGCGATTGAGGCGGACCTCGTGGTAGTAGCACGCCCTTGCCCTCTCTTCCAAATGCATCAGCCTTTCGACGCAGGACTCTAAAACACCCGGCGACCTCTCGCTGATCTCAAGGAGGAACTGCAACTTGACCTTCTCCATCTCTTGCAGCTCTTCTTTGCCGCGGTGGTAAGGCCCGACGGAGAGCATGTGAGGACGGAACAAGTCTTCGCGCCCACGGCAGATGTGAGCTGGGGTTCGGAAGATGCTGCGCTCGGAATTCCTTGCCGCGTCTTCTCTGACAGATTCACATTTTTCATAGATGGTGCGCATAATATTCTGAACATCCTCCTCGCCTGTTAATTCATTTGCTGTGGCCATATCATCTCAATAAATGTCTTCGTCCTCAAATTTGAAAACCGCATCCAACCATCGACGAATATAATTCAGATACATACATCCAACGGAGCATGTGGTCTGAATACTGAAGGCTGACATCAACGATTTTCCAAATTTACTATCATTCAACTTGCAAATTAATTAATTAGCAGACTGTGTAAGTTGGCTAAATTAATTAATTAAGTTGGTGTCCCCTACCCCTAAGTTATAAGTCATCAGATTATAAATCTAGCATGGATAAAATACATGAACAATTTAAGTTAGACTTTATTTCTTCTAACCGGTTTAATAAAAAAAAAAAAAAAAGACCGCACTCGGCTGCAACCGAATCCTCTTCTGAGGTGCCCCTGATCACATATGCCATCACCAGTTTGCGCCTGAGAAGACTTGTACATGCGTGCGACAGCGACGCATGGTCGCCGGAAGACCTTGCCCTGGCACCAATGACTCGAGCCTTTTTTAACACCAATTCCCTGCGTCAATTTTTTTTTATTTAGATAGCCATGTGAATGTGTGGGCGAACAAAAAGCCAATTTACATAAAAATATAAGAAAAAGAGGAAAGAGGGGAAAAACTAAATAAAGGACAAAAAAGGAGAAAATAAGAAAATAGTGCTTAGAAGTCAAATAGGGAGAGAGTACGATGATTATTAAACAAAAAATGCCTCCACTTTGTCATTTGTTAGTTTTAATCTATATCTATATCTCTCAATCTTAATCTTTATTAATTTGTACTAGGTGCCAAATTATGTTTTTGTGCGTGTTTTTTCATGAGTTAGCATCCATGCCAGCCCGCAAGTAAGTTTTGAATTGGGCGACGCAACCCGTTGGACTCCGGCTCAGTTCTGACCCAACCCATAAGTCTTGTTCGTGCCTCGTGTCGAGCCCGACCTGAGGCAGATGCACATATGCCGAGCATGATGTGGTCAAAAAGCAAAGCGAGCTTTGAGCATATATCTGCTTGGAACGTTATTATGTCGATTAATTATTCTCAGGCTTCAGCACACTCATCGACTAGAGGTGCCTCATACAAAAATAACTAGAATTACTCTATGCTTTCAAGGCTTAAAATGTACTAATGATATTAGGAAAGATGACGATATCTTTCAGTGGTATCATCTAGCTCCTATCAGCACACAAAATTGTGGGCATTCGGACAAGTGGAAAGAAACTATATTAATAGAACAAATTGTAGTTGTCACATGCTAGAAATTAAAAAAAAAAGAAGATTAAAAGATGTCGGTTGACCCCTTGCTCATGGTCGTGATCAGAGTGGTCACGATCGTGCCACTATAACAGTTATGATAGGGGTGTCATAGACATTATAATGTGCTCTTTCTCTACGACCAATTTTAATCGCTATCGCTTAGCCACGACCGTTCTAAAAAATTGGCACATCAAACTCGATGATTGGACCAAAAATTCATGTTTTGACATCAAATTAAATGAAAAATCGTATACATCAACATTAACATGATTAGGGCATGAATTATAAACATAAGAATATGTTCCTACAATTATAAAAAATCATGAAAATCTAGATTCTATGATTATTCCTTAGAATCATTAAAAATCACAACTAGACATAGAACAAAGATTAAACAATAGATCTTATTGTAAAACATATGGATCTAGCCATTAAGATTATGCAGCCGCAATCACAATTTCTAAAGGAACATGGTGTTCCTATTGCCCTCAATCAAATCAAGAACATCGTTCAAAAAGAGGATGGAGGGTTTGGATCCCCTTTACATACCTTAAATTTATGTTTTCCTCCTTTTTCTTCCTCTTTCTCTTCTTCCTCCTTATTCCTTTGTTCTCCTTCCTCAAGACTTAGCCGTCAAGTGATCAATTGGAGAAAAAAGATTAACTAAGGAACTTAAGGTCATTATATAGGAGAGATTAGGATTTTGATCCAAAAGCCCAATTTTTCTTTAATGAAAAATTAGGGTTGTTACATGGAACATGACACAATCTGAGAAGCAAAGAGAGCTTTGAGCGTACATCTATTTAGAACATTATTATGTCGATTAGTTATTTTCATCATAATCATCCACTAGACATTCTTCATTCAAATAAAAGAATTACTCTATGTTTTCAAGGTTCAAATAAACTAGTGATCTTAGGGAAAATGACTTGACCTCTTCAAGTTGTAATACCCTAGATTTTTAATCAGGGTTAAATTAGTCAATTGGTTAAAAGCCATAACCTCCCCTATATAAAAATTCAGGACCTCCTTGTTTACTTTTTTTCTCTATCTGAACTTTTGATGGCTATGACTTGAGGAAGGAGATCTTAAGGAGCAAGGAGGAAGAGGAAGAAGGGGAAGAAAGAAGAGAATAATCAACTAAGATCAAGGTATGCAAAGGGGATTCAAACCCCTCTCTCTTCTCTAAATGTCTTGATGATTGGATTAAGAGCAATAGGACATCTTACTCTACTAGGGATTTGATTGAGGGTTTTTATATGATTTATGAGATATGAAATAGTTTAGATAAGATCCATACTTAGATCTATATGTTAGAGTTCGTGTTTAAGATGTTCTTATATAGTTTGGAGGGAGAACCGTAAATCTCTATGGATGAATGATTTTTTATGTTTCTAATCTATTTTATGACATCTTGTCGCCTATAAATCATGTCTGAATCATAGTGAATCTTAGATATGATTTGTCCCAAAAATTTTCATGAAAATCTATGAAAAATTGAGCTGAAGGACGGACTGCAGACCGCGTCACGATCATGACGACCCTCATCACGCCCATGAGCGCGTGGTAGAAGTCGTCAAAAGAAAAATTGCTAGCTCAAGCCCGTGACAGTTTCTGTCACGGATGTGATGAGACAGGCACGTCAAAAGAAAATATTTGGCATCGCCAGGGAAAATAATAAACCGAAAAACAAGGTGGAGGCTCAAACTTTTAAAAGAATCTCCATACGAGAAGCCGAGGATGATAGGTGATTGTGGAACATATAAAACTTAGATATCAAGGATATGTATATGCATATGGTTTGTCACTCTTTTTAACTTAGCTAGAAAACTAACGATTTATATATAATCGATACTTCCAACATTTGATTTTTAAACAATCAGTTTTGCACCTTATTTTGCTCATTGTTGATGTAAATCTCATCCTTTCTTATTGAAGAACTATAAGTACTTATTTTATTAATTTTAAATTTAATTTTTTAAACCAGTAGGTTTAACATTCTGAAAAATATAAAAAGTTATAAGATTTTTTATCTCACAATAACATTTCGCTCTAGGCCTTCAGATTTCTTGATACTACCCTAGCATTATTATCATGGTTCTCTTCCCATGACTATTAAAAAATGTCGCCATTTCTTGTAGTTTGGTACATTATTAGTTTCCTTATAATTACATGAATAATAGTGCTTTTATAAGGATCTAGAATTGAAAATGTTTAGGGAAAATAATTTTATATTGACAAAATACGAAACGATCCTTAGTTTATAAGTGACATAATATTTTATCTTTCAAAATGTATTGTAAATTTATGTTGATAGAAAATCCAAAGCTAACCATATCTTTATAAATAAAAAGATGTTATGATTTTTTTTCATCCGACGTCCAAGTTATTAGCACCTAATTACTACGGAGCATAAAAAATAGAGCAAAAATGATTTATTCTTTGATCAACGTAATGACTTCAAAACTTGAATGGGCTAATAACACACAGGGAATGCTTAGGACTTACCCATTATACCAGTTGAGCCAATTAACTTTGTTTATCCAGGTATCATTAGCTCGTGGAACTGTGTCAGCAAAATAGATAATTCAGCTGTGAAATTAACATGTATTTAATGTACATTATTCTAATCAACTCTCTTTGACTTTGCCTTTTACATCTAGTCTCTTGATAATATTTTATTCATTTTTTCTTACCTTAAAGTAAAAATAAGTAAATTGAGCAATTCGATGAAAATAAAAAGTAAGTCAATTTAGTTAAAATTGTTATTAATAATTGATTCAAGGAACTATGAGTTTATAAAATATCATTTATGCTTTTAATTCTAAAAATATGAGTTTATTGTTATATATATATATATATATATATATATATATCTTGATATATTAATTATACTGGCATTGATGTATTGCTAAATATTGACAAAATATATATTATATGTTAAACTATCCAATTTAGCTAGTTCGATTATTATTTTTTTGCTGGTACCTTTGAAAGCGGTGCCGGTGGTCTAACCTACGCGGTACTAGGGTTATGCCCATTGTCCACGTGTTGGAGGTCGACCCATCATCGAGTCCAATTAATTTAATAATGTCACCTCACATTGCATATTTGATAATAACATATGAGACTTTTCAATAAATTTTTTTTACGTTTATAAGGACTCGAACTCAAGATCTTACTTAAGCGAAAGGACTGATTCGATTATTATTTGTCTGATCTGATATAGATTCGAGTCCTACAATGTTATTCTCTCCTATTCAAAAAATTAAAATAAAAGTGCCAACCAGTTTATCAAACAGCTTATAGTCATGTAACTACTATATTAATAGCCTAATGAATGTGAGAACTTGCAGATTAATTGGTAGGACTTGTAAATTGATTAAATGAGTGTTTGGAGTATATTAAGTAGTTGCCTAATTCATCATTGGTTGGTTGACTATTTAAAATTTCTCTTAAAAACAATTTATATACCATTCTTCCTGCAAATTTCTTTTCCAAAATTGCCAATTTTGAAGTACTAATTCTCGTTGCCAATCGGAGTTTGTGTTGCTGGACATTTAAATTATTTAATGGAATCGTAATGCAGAATAAAATATTTGAAACAAGTTCAGAAAATTCCAGTTGAGATTACAAATGCCAACATCACAACTGCGATAGCCATAAATGATTATCACTATTTTAACCAGATGGAAAATACAAGAAATCATCCCTTCAATAAAAACATGGTGGCTGTCAGGGCAGAAGCAGAACAATCATGAATTCTGCTTATTGTTGGTTGCATGAGGGAAGACACCGTGATTGCAGGATGAATCCCATCTTGCAGACACCAAAACGATCGTACATCAATCAAAACCGATTCAGATGAAAAATTAGTAAAAGATTAAATCTTTGCTGTCTGTGTCTTGAGTGTCAGGAGTTGTTCCTGTGACCATATGTATTCATGTCATGGGCCAAGCTACTTCATGCAGCTTGAGGCCTCCCAAATAATTTAAGACCCCTTAGTTCCTAAAATGTTTTATTATTTATCTACTAGTATAATAACCCGCGTGATGCGCGGATGATGCGAAATTAGGCAAATTATATGTTTATAAATTAAATAAATAATAGTTTGATATATATATATATATATATATATGTATAGTTTTAAAATTTTCACACTTGTACACTAATAATATTTTAAAACTACAATAAAAGACTAAATATCAAACTAATGATCCATTATAATGAACACAAATTAAACAATTATAATGACATTTCTCTCAAATAAAATAGAAGGAAACTAAATTACAAATAATTTAAAAAGATTATTTATGACAAAGAATATTGCAATAAAAATGTTATTAAAATATAGTCATAAAAATATTATGGCCAGATTAAATTCTTTGTATTTATATACTTCATGATATATATATACATATATATATAACTATATAGATAAGAAAATAAACTATATAAATAAAAGAAATAAGAAAATAATTATAATTATATAAATAAGAAAATAAAATAAAATAACTATATAACTGAAAGGAATTATTTTATAGAAAATAAATGGTCAAGAAGAAAATGATGATTTCTTGTGATCATAAAAAATCTTATTGAACATAAAAAGTAATGATGATAAAAAAATATCTTGACATTTATTTTATACAAAATAAAATATGAACATAAAAAATAATTATACCTATATAAATAAGAAAATAAAATAAAATAACTATATAACTGAAAGGAATTATTTTATAGAAAAATAAAATATGATAATGAAGAAAATGATGATCTAATATGATCATATAAAGTAATGAGGATAAAATAATATCTCGACATTTATTTACTTCATGACATAAATTATTTTTATCTTTTAGTATCTAAGTACATGTGATCATAATAAATTTATAATTTTTATCCTTTGCCATCTCATGCAAAGTACTCTCCTTTTAACATAGTAAGTATATATTTCTTTAATATAATATAGATAGATTATTCAATAATTACAATGGTAAAATAATCGCAAGAGCATTTGGCAAATAGATTAATTACGTGTGTCCAATAATTAACATACTATAATTAATTGAAATATTTAAATAATAGTATGAAATTTAAGAGCCAGTTGCTTGGTTTTTTTAACCTCTTCTAATAACCTTCTATTTTTTTAGTTCATTTTAAAAAAAAATATGTTTACTTCTATTCACATTAATTTATTATATTTTTAAGTTATTTTGTTTCTAATAATTATTATGTTATTATATATTATGATCACTGTATAATTGTATAAGTAGTCCTCTCAAATTATAACTGTACAAATAATGAAGATCTCAATTTATTATAATTGTATGGATAATAAATTTATATAAGTATCATATTTGATAATCATAACTAACAAATTGTTTTTTGGGACAATTGTCATGCCAAATGTCAATTTCTCTGGAGAAGGAATATAGTATAGAGATATAATAGATAGATAAATAAATTAGTATTTTAATTAATTTTAAATGGCTAGTGGACGGTTACTAATTAACCATTCAAATTACTAACTAATCACTAATTTAAAAATACAACGACTAATTATACACTATTCTAATAAAATTATATAATTACCAATATCCAGCGACCAATTATGATAAATAATTATTTCCAAAGTAATTAAAAATTAATATCTTAATTAGAATACATGTAAATTAATATCTTAATTAATAATAATAGTCGTTGTTTATGACTTGTTTGGTGTCGTTTAATTTTTACATGTGTACTTAATTTAATAATTATCAATAAACATATATATTTTTTAATTTATACAAAATATTTATTTGCTGAATGTAATGTTATCCTAAAATGTTTCACCCAATAGAAATTGTGTTACGCATAATCATATATAAAAAAGATTATACAGTTAAAATTATCATAAAATATCAATAATTATCCTAAAATGACAGTTTTGCAGGTATCCTAATTAGTAGTACATATGAGGGGAAAATGTAAAATTAGTTATAAGGAAGTCATATGAAAGCAGAAAGAATATTCATCCATCTTATATAATTATTTTGTAGGATGCAAAATTTCCCACAACCTACCTATGAACTTTTAAATGGCACTAATTAGTTCACATCATTAGTAAAAAGATATTTTCATTATCGCATTGCATGAATAGTGTTAAAAATCATAAAAAATTTTTGAAAAATACTAATGCAAGACAATTAATAATATAGATATCTATGATGTAAGCATATTAAGAGATGAAATATTTACCCGAAGATTTTTTTTGCCATGTTGCTATGTCCATCCATGAAAAATTCTACCTGTATGTTAGCTTTCAGAATTTAAAATAAGTTATATTTATAATCTTCTATTTTTAAAATCTAAAAGTATTTAAAAAATATATTGAAAGCCAAAAATATATTTGCTAACTATTAATTTAAGGAAAAACTAAAATATTACTTACCACATAAATTATGACAAATAAACTAATTTTTGCCTAGTGTACCATTAAGATCACAACTAACTTGATATTTTCTTATCGTGATCAAGATAAAAGTATACAAATGAAAAGTTGATCTCCCTCAAAATGTACATTACATCTAAAACACACTTTGAACATTTAGGCTGACTTCCTCTATGCACATATTTATAGGTGGCACAATGATGGAGGTGAAAACAGTTAGAATGAAATTCTAACCACTTGAATATGTGAGCAGTTTCATATTTCAGTTATTTTTTTTATTTTTTCCCAATATAAATATCAAATTAACTCTCACATGTTTAACTAATTATTTTATACAGTTATTAAATAATTTCGTATTTTATAATAATAACCTAATGAAAAATTTTAATTAGTTAATTTATTTATAACTTTGGTAACTGACAATGAAATAAATCATATAATTATTAAGTTCAATCTATAATATTTTAGTTGGTTAATTATTAAAATTATTTATCATATTGTAATGATAACTATCCAATCATTTTTTTGTAACTATTATAAATAGGTTTAAATAATATTGTCCACTATTATAAATAGGTTTAACTAATATTTAATTTAAAAAAAAATCAAGCTACAGTTTGGTTCTAAAATCCATATGTCAAGTATGTCATTATTTGACCAATTCTATACTAATAGTGTTTAGCTACTTATTTTCAATACATGTAATCTTAAATTTTTAAATCACAAGATCAATATGCAATAAAACTCTAATAAAATAATTTATTCAACACTAACTACCAAAATAAAAAATGTTTTTATATAATTGTTACTTCATAATATTAATATTTATTTATCAAATATCATCGATCATCCAAAAATATGATTTTCTACATGATGGATCTTGAATTTGATCATGAAACTACACAATAATTATTTTTTAAAAGAAAATAATAAATAACCGAACGTGTGTGGTAGGCTAACAACTAAAAAGCAAGTGGACATATCATCTAAACTATTTTGTTCTTTACAATTATTACTTTATTATAAACTATAGTTATTACTATATAACAATATATATGGAAAGGTTTATTATTAATTTTAGTTGTTCAGTTACATTCTAACTACATATACATTAGGTGTGCGTATATACATTAATTATTATTTATAATATATTTTTTCAAAAGACATTTAAGAATATATGGGATTAAGTTAATTGCACGATTAGATTGCTACACATATTGATTAGTATTAAATAAAATATATGCTTTCAAACATTTTAAAAATATAAGGACACATGACAAGATCTTATAAAATCAACACGTATGCAGTCGTCAAGTCATATAGTTATTAGATTAATTGTTTAATAGGTATAATATTAAGTGTTTTAAATAATAATTATTAGGATATGAAATGTGTCATACATATTATTAACTTTATTATAAATTAACGTTATATACTAATTACCATACATATTATTTAGTATTATAATTTATTTATTTATTATTTTTAAAACATTTTGTCTCTAATAATATTATTTTATTATAAATTGTAGTTACTGTATATATAGTTATTTAATATAACTTTTATAATAATTACTTATTAGTATGATTATCACACATTTTAATTATCATACATATCATTTAATATTATAATACATGATATACTTGGTTAAGGACACATGGCATAGTATCTTGATCTTTTGGTGAAAAGTACTCTCCTTTTAATATAGTATAGATATAAATTATTGTTATGAATTTAATGATCCTAGCATGATGCTCTCTAAATTGTCCATCGCCCGATGGAAGATCAAGGGCTGGTTAGTGTGCGCACGGTTCGTTGCTGGTTCAGGTGATTCTTCCGCCGGTCCAGGTGATAGGAGGCGAGTCTACTCCTCCCTCATCTAGGTCACGTGATTCTATTCCTCCCCCCTTCCACTTTGCAGCCGTCAGGTTCGCCGCCGAAGTGGGTCCAGTTTCATCGTGCCCGCCGCCGAACCACCCCCACTTCGTGATCGCCGAATCGCACTCAGTTTCGTGACCCCCTTCCATTTCGCGGCCGTCGCAATTGCCACCGAACCACCCCCACTTCGCTGGAGATCGGCGGCGATGAGGGCTTCCGTGATAACAAGGGAGATCGGGACGATGAAAGCTCCGAGGGTTGAGAGAGATCGGCGGCGTTGAGGGTTGAGAGAGATCGAAGGCGACGATGGCTTCAGTGAGGGCTCTGAGACCTACGAGGATGTTTTTTCACTAGTGACTCTTTTACAATATGACACATTGGATAATTTATCGCAAGAGTGCTCCTTGTCAACATGGCAAACTTATAACAAAACATACTTTCTTGCTAATTAACTAACTACGATGATCGGTTGCGGTAGTAGGAATAAAATGACATGAACGTCTGCAAGAAGGTGAGACCTAAGAGCACCATTGCAGCGACCAATGAGATGGATGCCCATGTATTGCTGAAGTACTCTCGCACCAACCTTGCCCTGTTCTCGTGCCAACTCGATCTGCAGTAATCGTCCACCTCCTTGAAAACGTCGAAGAGGTAGTGGTCACTGTAATTCAAGCCAGAGTAGGCCCATACCTGGTTGAAGAAGCCCGCCGCCTCCTTGTTGCTGCTCATCATCTTCGCCAAGATCCCTTTGCGCCGGAGGATCTCCACGTCATCGGGCGTTTCTATTAGGCAGTCCATGAATGCAGCGTAGCTTGTGATTTCTTGGCCCACGTCGACGCACTGCTCCAGTGCGAGGAGGTTGGCCAAACGTTGAATCACAATCTCATTGATCGCGATAGAAGGAATTTCCAGTGTTCCGTTCTTGAAATTGATGTCCAAGAAATTTTTTGCCTTCTTCTTTCGAAATGTCACGCCAGCCTCCACCAGTGCGGTAGCATTTAGGAACATCTGAATTGACTCTCCAGGAGGAGGCCTTGCGGATGTCGCTCGAGAAATGGAGAAAACTCGCATCACACTGCGCATGAAACAACTAGGATGAGTTCCGCGTTGTGAATTACTTGCAGGAGCTGGTCGTTGGACGTAGTAGCGAAGCAAGTGATGGATGTCATCAGAACTAATATTTGGTGGTGGAATAATCCTCGAGTGCGCCATGAAGTCCCAAGGCATCAGGTAATCCATGGCTATCTCGTTGAGAGGGCGATTTTGGCATAGATGATAAAGATGAGATCGAACATCTCGGAGAGAACCAAAAAAGGGATCTGGTTCTCCAGCAAAAGCAAATCCACTCTGAGCATGGCGGAATTCCACCCCCTTTCTAGGAAGTTGTCTATTCTGAACTCGGCGAAATTGATAAATAACTGGAGGATGAAGCAACATCTCGATGAAGTCGTGACGATTGAGGCGGACCTGGTGGTAGTAGCACGCCCTCGCCCTCTCTTCTAAATGCATCAGCCTTTCGACGCAGGCCATTAAAACGCCCGGCGACCACTTTCTGATCTCGAGGAGGAACTGCCGCTTGACCTTCTCCATCTCTTGCAGCTCTTCTTTGTCGCGGTGGTAAGGCCCGACGGAGAGCATGTGAGGGCGGAATAAGTCTTCGTGCCCGTGGCAAATGTGAGCGGGAACTCGGAAGATGGTGCGCTTGGAATCCCTGGCCGCATCTTTTCGGGCGGATTCACAATGGTGCGCATAATATTTTGAACATCCCCCTCACCTGTTAACTCATTTGCTGTGGCCATATGATCTCAACAAATATCTTTTGCTGTGACCATCGACGAATACAGTTGATTTATAATGGTGACATAATGACTTTACGGGCTGATCGAGAAGTCTGGACGCCTCTTCTTAATTTGGCACCTGGTAAAAACGATAAAAGAAAGAAAACTAAAATAGTATATGGTCTCCACTAGGAACTCCAATCTCTCAATTCTTTTAAAATAAAAAAAAATATTATCATCAGTTCAATTTGTGTGGACTGTAATTTATGTGTTTGACTATAACCAATGAGTCTGTTATCCTGAGTACGCAAAAATTCATACCTATTTAAAACCGGAATAAACTACTTATCATGACTTGACTATGAGAAAGAATGCAAAATAAATAAAGAAAATTGAGAGAGAAACGCATGGAGCTCGTAATTATCTAGTTAAGTTGAACTTGTGTGAGTGACTGAAGTTACCGAATTGATCATATATTGCCTTCGACATTAATTAATTATTGAATATAAAATAAATAATTCGCCAGAAAGTATCATGATCAGTTAATAAGCCAGAAAGTATTCTTGGTACGGGTCTGCATGATCAAACATAAAAGCTTAGTCCTCTTAGCATCTCCTCGTGATTACTGTTGAACTGTCCATCCAAACTTCGACATTTGAAACTTTTTGTGGTCATTATTATGCTCAAAGTTTCTTCGTGGATGTTATTCCATTTGTTTTTTCATCTTGTTCAGTGGACAAATTCTTCTTTCATCAGCTCATTGAAGGGGACATCGAAGAAGAATATTATTGCGAGGCGACTTATTACTTTCAGAGTCGTTGTCGTCTGCGGGTAGTTTGACGCATTCGAAGAAGAATTCTTAGCTGCTGTAGTGATCATACTTACTGATGTTTTGTACGAGTCTGGATGATCAAACATATATAAGCAAAAAGTATGCTTGTAAAATGTTTCATTTCCATGCAAACTTCAACATGTCAAACTTCTTGTGATCAGTATTGTGCTCTAAAATAGATCGGACTGCGAGGCGGCGGATTCGGCCGCCCACGATCGGATCTGCCGCCATGCGGCGGATCCGGCAGCCCGCGGCCGATCTGGCCCAGGCAGCCAGATTCGGGCTGGAGAGAGAGAGAGAAAAAGGGGGAGAGGGTCGCCGTCGGAGAGAGAGAGCATTGCCGGCGGGAGAGCATCATTTGGGAAGGAGAGCGTCGTCGGCAAAATAGGAGAGAGAGAGAGAGAGAGGAGAGGGGGGGGGCAAGAAATAGAGTGGAGAGAGGGGAAATAAGATATATATATAGGGGGTGAAAGATGGGAAAGCGGGAAAACGAAAAAAATAGTGGGAGAGTAATTTTTTAATTACCGACGGTTATGACCGTAAAAAATTTAGCAAATATTAATAATATATATTATTATGATATATATGAATATAATATTTAATTATTTTTAAAGTTACTAACGATCGAAATCGTCAGAAATTATTTAATTATAGTATATAATACTACTTACATATATATAATATATTTCTATTATTTACCGACAGTCCAGACCGTCAGAAATTTCGACGGTCTGGAATGTCGCTAATTATATTAGTACAATAATTTTTATATTATATTATTTTCACTTACCGACGGCTATAACCATCGAAAATGTGACGATTTGAACTATTGCTAATTATATTAATAAAATACTTCTTATATTATATTATTTTTTATTTACCGACAGTTAGAACCGTAAAAAATTATGACAGTTTGAACTGTCGCTAATGATATTAATAAAATACTCTTTATATTATATTATTTTTTATTTACCGACGGCCATGACTGTCGAAAATTACGATGGATAAATATTCGTCAAAACTTTTGACGTTCCTGATCGTCAAAAAATAAAATAATAATATAACAAATTACATAATTTATTATTTTCATTTCCGACGGATAGCGTTTCGTCACAAAATCCATCGCAAATCGTGACGGATTTCTTTTCGCCGGAAACGGCCCATCGGAAAATCCTCATTTTCTTGTAGTGTTTCTTACCATGCTTGTTCATAACATTCCAGGAGTTTTCTTATTTGTTTATCAGTAGTGAAGGAGCCTTTTTCTTTTGAGAAGGCAGTCAAAGATTCACATTTGGTGCGAGCTATGGATGAGGAATTAGTTGCTCTACAAAATAATCAGACTTGGGAATTTACTACTCTTCCTCGGGGAAAGAAACCTATATTGTGCAAGTGGGTCTACAAAATGAAGTTTAAAGATGATGGACAGGTAGAAAGACTTAAAGAAAGAGTAGTAGCCAAGGGGTATACTTTAAAGACACTTTTTCTTCAGTTTCAAAGGCAGTGACTATTAGAGCTTTATTAACATCTGCAAAATCAATGGCTTATATATCATTGGGATGTCAACAATGCTTTCCTCAATGGTGATTAGTTTAAGGAAGTTTACATGACAATTCCACAAGGTTTGCACATAGAAAAACAGAATGAAGGGAAGGTATGTAGATTGACAAGGATCTTATATGGGTTAAAATAGGCCTCCAGATAGTGGAATATAAAATTCACTAAAATTCACTAAAATCCTCTCAAAGTAAAAATGATTATACATTGTTCAGGAAATGATTTTATTGTACTACTAGTCTATGTGGATGATATACTTGTAGTTGGTAATAGTATGACACTTATATATCCACTAAAGAAGCCTTGAATACAAGAATAAAAATGAAAGATTTGGGAGAATTGAAGTACTTTATGGGAATGGAAGTTTTTCGGTCTTCATCAGGGATTTTTTTTTACTGAGAGTAAATATACACTTGAATTGCTAGTTGATGTAGGTTTATCTGCAGCTAAACCTGTCGCCAATCCACTATAACAAAATCAAAAGCTGACCACCTACGAATGTGATTTACAATTTGGGGAAAGCTCTTCCCAGACTGACAAGTTGAACAATATCAGCAATTAATAGGGTGTTTGATTTATTTGACAAATACACGTCCAGATATTACTTTTGTAGTTAGGAATTTAAGCCAATTCATGCATGCTCCTAAGAGGACACATTATGAAGCAGCTCTGCATGTTGTTAGGTTCCTGAAATAAGCCCCTAGCCATGGAATTCTGTTCTCAGCAAAATCAGATAATCAAGTTCAGCAGCTGCAGATTGTTTCCTGAGTATGACTGCCGTCTTGATATGTCTCCTCAGGTGTAGTCGCATGTACAGGAGTAAATTCCTTGGCATGGGCTAGGTCGGGATCTGATAGTTGCTTTTCGGTTTTTAGCAAAAACTGCCTGACACTGAGCTCTCGAATTTTGCTTCGGTTGTCCATGAAACTTTCCTGGTTGTCTTGAAGATGAAGATACACTGGTAGGCTATCAGATTTTCTAGTATCTTGTTGTGCATTGATAGACCTTCAACTTTTTCGAAAAGTTGTCTCACGTTTTCATTTTGAACTTCCTGCTTCATGAGGTTCTCCATCATTTTCTCTAATGTTGTAGTTCTCGAGGGCTCTGCGGGTGGCAAGGTTAGTTGTTGGTGATTGGGGATTTGCAGTTGTTGATTGTCGGGGAATTGAAATTGTTGTGGAGCTAGTGGAGGCTTAGATGGTTGATTTTATGGTGGTGGGATGTAATTATTACCACGATAGGAGAAATATGGGTGAGTTTGGTTCTAAATCCAGGGTGGTCCTGAGCTATGCTAATTTTCGTTACTATTCCTTGAATTTTCATTGTAAGGGACTAAAGCCTTCACTTGCTCCCTTTAATTTCATAGTTGAGTCTGCGATAGACTAGGGCTATATGATTAGGCGATTGCCAAAGATTGCATTTAGCACCCGGGGTGAGGTAGGGATTTGGAATGACATCAGCAGCACATATGTCTGAAGAGCTGACTGGATTAGACTTCTCCATTGCCTTTTCACGATCTCTTCTATATGTATTGAGAGTGAATCCCAATTTCTTTTTATCCTAGGTGACTTTGGTCGACCCGGTGAACCCGACAATCCGACCCGACCCGACCTAGTTTGGGTCGGGTCGGGTCTTGGTCAGGTCGGACCCAACCCGATGAGGGTTCGGATCGGGTACGGGTTGGAAAATCCCAACCCGAGTCGATTCGACCCGACCAGATGATCCGACTTTTATTATTATTTTTTAATTTTTTACTTTTTTTGCTTATTTTTAGTCCTATAGTTGATTTAAAATAGAAAAATATTAAAATAAAATATTTTAATTATGAAAATAATGCTCAAATATTTAAAAAAGCATATTTTATATTTTATAATAATTATTAATTATTTTTATATTAAAATAAATATAAAAAAGTAAGATAAAAAGAAAAAAAGAAAAAAGGGTGGTCGGGTGACCCGACCATCCGACCCGAACCGGGTCGGGTTGGGTCGGATTTTCTGCCCCCAAGGGGCTTGACCCGACCCGACCTGACCAACTTTGGTCGGGTCGGGTCGGATTTGTTCACGGGTCGGGTTCAACCCGACCCGTGAACACCCATACTAAATATATAATTTATTACCTATATCATTCACGTTATCTATATATATAATATCTTAAATATGCATATATTATTATATACTTAATTATGAGATTACGATGGTTGATTAAGTGAGTGATTTGATACCACTTTAGCATCACAGTCCACACTCAATAGCGTCTACTTAGCATCTAACTAGACCTGCCGCTACTGTCGACGCTATGGTGACACTATTGGCGTCTCTCTAGCGTCAAAGTTTTGAGACGGAAGAAGTTTTAGATGCTAGGTTGGCGCTACGGTGTCGCTAAATGCATATAGGGACTCAATAGCGCCTGTATTGCGCTTCCTAAGCTGACTTTTTACCCCTCGCTTAATTCGGCACATACAGACATATAAATACGCGTATATGCTGATACTTATATATAATAAGTGCATATATACATATTATTATAACTTAATCTGACACATATAAACATATACACATATATTCACTTCGAATACGTACGTATACATATACACGTTATCTATCTATCTGTATATATATATATATATATATATATATATATATATATATATATATATGACTCGCACATGTATAGACATATACATACACATATATATTTATAATACATATAGATAAACACATTGTTGTAACTTAATCTCCCACACGTAGACATATATATACATACGCATATATATTACATATGTATATATATACACATATACATACATATTTATAATTTTGTATACATACATGATAGATTATCGGAAGGAAATAAAATAATTGAAACGAGGCACAATGCGATGAGACGTTACGCTCCGGCTTTAGAGCGTCGCAATGGTGTCGCAACCGTGAGACGCTAAACCTTTGAGACGCCCAGACGATGCTATAGTGTCGCTACGTTATCTTAGTGACACATTAGCTTCTCTAAGCGCCGCGCTAGCCAAATTTTGACAGTGTCGGCGCCTACATGGCGTCTACGTAGCGTCGCGTTATATTACGTAAAAAATTACTTAAATCCCTAACCTCTCTTCTTCGTTTTCACTTTTACTGTTTACCTTCATCCCACCCGCCCGACGCACCCCGACGCCCGACCTCCGACGCCCAATGCCCGACGCCCGACCTCCGACGCCGGATGCCCGACGCCCGCCACCTCCACCGCACCTCTCCGACGCCCTCCACTGCCACCTCTGCCCTTCGCCCGATGTCTGACGACCGCCTTCCACCGTCACCGCCGCCATTCGACTGCCGCCCTTCGCACTCGACCGCCGCCCTTCGCCTCCTCCTCCTCCTCCCTCCCCGATGCCCGCCCTCCACCGCCGCCGCCCTTTGCCTCCGCCGCCCTCCGCATTCGACCGCCGCCCTCCGCATTCGATCGCCGCCCTCCGCATTCGACCGCCGCCCTTCGCCTCCTCCGTATACTTTTACATTATTTTTATGAAAATTATAGTTTTTTGAAAGTGTAAGTATTTGATGTTCACAAAGAACGGATGAACGATGGAAAAGGAAGTCGAAAAAGGCAAGAGTTAACCGTCTTTCGAAGCCCGAGGCCCACATCCACATAGGGGGATCGATGCGATTTGACGAGCATCGACGACGCATGGTAATTTACATATAACTTCAATTTATCAAACTTTTTACTTATACTTATATTATCAAATTTGAAACTTTATTATAGGAGGAGAAAGAAGGCGGTCCCGTAGACTTTTGTGTGGTCTATGAGGCCACGCATAAGAGCCGGAAGACAAACGACTTAGTCACGCCCACTGCACGTAGGCTTCTGGTAAGTCTCATGATATGGTCATTTGGTTGTTGCACTATTTTTGAAATACATAATGTTTAAATTTTATATGATGAGTATAATGCGAAAATGACTGAAAAGTATGGAGATGATCCGAGTACTCAGCCACCAGGTAATGTTTCTTCGTTGGTTTAGTCATGTTTTATTTATGTGTTTCTTGATATATAATTTATATATTATATGATTGTATAATTTTTCTATTTCGTAGAGGACCCTACTGTTTGGGAGGAGGTTGCCGGCATGACACGTGGGGAATACTTGCGTGGCCTCGGCACAGCCGCTCAGATACATAGGAGGATCGGAGGATATGCAGAAGGTGCATCTACTCCGAGCTCATCTGCTACACCTGATATGACGAGCTATCACAGCAGCTATCGCAACAGTTATCGGCGCAGATATCACAGCAGGTGTCATAGCAGTTGGCTCCTCTATTGCAGGCGATTCAGGGATTGATCCAGACGCAGAATCCATCCCCGCGAGGCCATGAACCGAGCACGTCTAGGTTGAACGACCGGAATGATAACAATAACTCCCAAACATAGGATAGAAAATAAACTATGCATTTGTTACTTATAGACTTACACATACATATAGTTTGTTAGTTCGGTTTAGTAGTTTTCGTATTCTTATATTATATATTATGCCTTAGATGGTTTTATATTGCATGTGATGCTTTTATATTGCCTGTGATGAATATCAATGCATTTTGAGATGCATTATAAATTGTATGGGTGTGGGAAGGGAAAAAATGAGACTGGGACGGGTAAAAAAAATGTGCAAGTAGCGACTCCATATCGTCTCATTGGCGTCTCAAAACTTGTCGATGTGGCTTTAAATATATCGCACTTAGCTCCCTCTGAGCGTCTCATTGGCGACGCGTGCAGGATCATATTTGCGTCAATTTGGCGCCCTCCTAGCGCCTACTGTAGTGACACGTGGGCACCAGAATAGTGCCCCAATTCTAGCGCCCCTTGCGCGTCGACTTAGCGACGCGCTCCTGCTTCGCACAGTCGCAAACATCGCATCTTAATAATGTCGATATAGCGCCAACAAGGGGCGCTAGTTGCGTCTCATTATCTTTGACTCTAGTGCGACGCCACTAGCCACCGATTTCTACCGTCTCAATTTTGCGGTGCTAGTTAGACGCTAAAGAGACGCTCTTCGCAACAGAGACGTAATAGCGCCTCCCTAGTGTCTTCTATGTTGAGTCGCTAATCGCCAATTTTTTTGTAGTGTGCGGAGTATAGTTGAAGCATATCCTTAAATCTCTCCCATGCTTCGTGGATTTCTTTCGTATCATACTGCAGAATGAGGTGATTTGATTTTTCATTCCAACTATTTTACTAGGTGGGAAGAATCTTTTTAGGAATGCCATCACTAGATTGTCCCATGTATTGTGTCTTGTTCCATCAATCTTATCTAGACCTTAGCCTTTTTCCTTCGAGAAAATGGAAAAAAGGCATAATCTAACTGTTAAATTTGATGTGCTAGTCAATTTTTCTAAAAGTTTAAGCGTTAGAAAGAGCAGCATCAATGATTTTATATTCTTAAAACTCCCTCGCACATATGGGTTTGGGACAAATTTGATTTATTTCAGCCCATCACGTGAACAACATTTAAGGGAGGAAAATACTTTTTAATAAGGGCTTAATGAGATTTGAACTCGGGACCTCTAAATTTGATACCATGCTAATAAATTTTCCTAAAGTCTTAAGCCATTAGGAAGAGCAACATCAATGATTTTATATTCTTAATTCATTGATGTTACTCTTCCTAATGACTTAAGCTTTTAGGAAAATTAGTTAGCACATCAACATTTAAAAGAGCCAGAGGTCAAGAGTTCAAATCTTGGTAAGCTCTTGTTAAAAAATATTTTCCTCCCTTATTTTTTGTCCATGTGATGGGTTGGATTACATAAAAAATTATCATCAACCCACATATGAGGGGGAGTGTTAAGAATATAAAATCATTGATGTTGCTCTTTCTAATGGCTTAAGCTTTTAGAAAAATTAATTAGCACATCAAATTTAACACTAACAACATAACTCGTGACATTTGAAAGTGTCACACATCTCCAAGAATGTAATCAAATGTTGGTGCCCATCAAAAGAATTTTGACCCAAATGGCTAATAGCACAAGATTTAACTTAAAATGTTTTTTCGCTACATCTTCGAATTCCATTAGTGATTCTAGCGTAGGGTTTGGAGGGCCTTAGGGTCCTCCACATCCATACTTTGGTTGATATTTCTTCCTTGATACCCCATACGTCACTAAACTCTCATTCTTCTTCTAGGATTCTTATCTAGCTCTGGGTTGAACTCATGACCAATATCTGGCTTAGAAAATTCTCCTTCACTAGTGTGGAAGTGTTCTTTATCACTACTTTTAGTATGAACAGGGTTATGATGTCAGCACGTTCAATGAGATTGTAGTGAATTGTGAAAACAATAGGGAATTGAGAAAATTAGGTAACGAAAGATAGAAACAAGGGGTAAACAAATGAAAAATAAAATATTAAAACAAAGTATAAATATAACCCATTTCCTTTCGACAAAATGTTCAAATTAGGGTGCACATAGAGTCTCCCCGATAATGACGCCAAAAGCTTGACTTGAATCATGAATGACCTAAGAATAGCTTAAACACTATGTCTCATGTGGGAAGGGGGACGTTTTAGAGGCCAAATGCCCCCACATGATTGAATACACCCACACAGACAAGTACCACCACTTCATAGATAACTTCGAATAAGTTATAAAATTTATAGATACTCAGCATACACGACGAGACTGCAAAGATACATTGGTCAATGTATATACTTGAGGTTAATCCCAAGGGAGAACACAAAAAACCAATGTGAAATGTTTACCGAAAAGAGGAGAAAGGAACAAATAGAGTTAAAAGAACAAGAGAGAAAGGAAGTGCTTTAAATCTTAAAAACTACGGAATAACCAATTACACTATTTTTTTTACAATTTTCGAATGTACCGAAAGAGTTAGAGTAAAACTTGAGGTGATAGAAATCAAGTATAGATATATTTTAATACGAGGTCACAGGGTGAAATTGCTTTGCAACTATCGTTCCTTAAACCAATATAGGAGGGGTAAAATGCAGCAGATGCCTCTACGCATGTGCATTTCCGCACTTTCCACAAGTGCCATCTAATGGCTTTTATCACACTTGTGCATACTCATTATTAGAAATACATGCATAGGTCATCCCTCGGTGCTTGACCGTTGTGTTCTTTGAAAGACGGACTACTTTGAAATGTTGATTTCCTACATGGGGGTATATGATGGCACACCGCGCAAAGATCTCAAAGAGGTAGATTGGGATTCATGTTATATAACTCAAGCTTTGTCGATTGTATTTTCATTCAGCTGAGGATTCCATCACATCTTCACTTGAGAGGGAAATCCATTTCTCAGATTTAGCTTCCGAATGAACAGATGTTAATAATTTCTCCACATCATTAAGTTACACCAACATTTATTTCATCGGTCTACATGCGAAGATCCAGTTAGGTGCATGGAGACAATCCAATATTTTTTTCATGACTCTATGATCGAGGATCTAGTGAGCTAGCGATCCTCTTACAAGTTACAACATGTTGAAATATTTTTCTCAATACAACATAGCTAAACTCATTAAATATTATTTCCAATCCAAATTAGCTAACTTCAAATCAATTAGACTCTATATTTTTTGAACTACATTAGCTAAACTCATTAAACTTTTTAACAAATCCCTAAGACATAGTTCTAATAGTTAATGTCTATATTTATTGAGTTAGCCCAATATTTATTTCATCGATCTACTCACATGGACCTTGTGAGGTGCGGGATCTGACTATAAGTTATTACATGTTGAAATTCTATTATTTACCATACTAATTAACCATGAGGTGCTGGTAATTTAGGGTTCGAAACCTCTTAAAACATATCAACCGTTCATTATGTATTCAATTTATTTTGCTACAACAATTGCATGTGTTTCACATCAATAGTTGATCATATTATGTTTTTACCTTATTTTCAATCAAGTTCATATGTATCGAGCCCTTATTTTGTCCCACATTTGGTCAATTATGCATGAAATGCAATAGATTATGATAACTAGTTGGCCATCCTCATTTTGTATTCAATTCCATGTGCATAGAGGTTCTGAATGGTTAAAATTTATAAGATTATCAATTCTATGTCAAATTATCATTTTTTGGTCAAGTTATCATTCCAAGTCTTGAAGTTATCATTTTGCCAATTGAGCTGATTTCTAATTGTTATCTTGCCCTAAATTCCTTGTTATTATGAATAAATCATATTTGATAACCATTGTTTGATTTGTGCAAAGTTATCATCCCAATACAAAAGTTATCATTCTTGGGGGCAAAATTATCATTTCGATGTGCAATATTATCATTTCTGCATAACAGCATTAGGCAATTGTTAAATTACTGTCCTAACTCCTTGCTGCTCTGATTTGATCACATTTGGGTAATCATAACTAAATTTACAATAAGTTATCATTTAATGGCACAAAGTTATCATTCTGGGGCTCAAGTTATCATTCCTATAAAATATTATCCATACTTCATAATTGACCTCATTTACTTGCTATCCTAATCCCTTTGATGTCTTCACTGCTCTGAATCACTCATATTTGGACAATTATGATGATATGGTGCAAAATTATCATTCCGGACATAAAGTTATCATTAAACAAATAAGGATTTCATTCATGCACAACACCAAATCTGATTTGACAATAGAGCTGGTACTAGTTACTGTCCTAATCCTTATTGTTTAAATCCTGTTCAAGGACTTTGATGCTTCCTGTTTTGGCTCTTCTAGCAGGGAAAACAAGGCTGCACAAGCTAGAAAAGGAGGGGGGACCACTTGCTTTTTGCTGTCCAAAAAGCTGCTGCTCTGCTGATATTTTTTTGGACAAGACACATGGCACAATCAGGGAGTGATGGAACATTCTAATCTGCATCCAAGGATGATTAAGGATCATATATAAACTGAGGAACCTGAAGAGAAGAGGGGAAGCCTCCATTTGGAGGGCTTCTGGACCAGGAAGCAGAGGAAGAGCTGGAGAAGAGGGCTGCACATTGATTTCCTGGGGACAGATTCTTTGTTTCTGATTTCATAATGCTTTGCACTATTTTCCTCATCTGTTTTGTATCAATTTCTGTAATTATAATGAGCTAAATCTCAGTTCTCCTAAGATAGGGTAGTAGTCTAATTTAGTTGTGGATGGATGAAGAACCAATCTGATTTCCTGTACTGAATTCAAGTTCTGATTTTCTGATTTCTGAAATTCTGAATTTTATGGATCTGTTCTTGACATTGTGAGGTCCTACTTGTATTTACAACTGAGAGGTTGTCCTTTGATCTACTCTTTGTTCAGAAGTGAATCAAGAACCATTGGCAAGTTTCTAGGTCCAATACCAATTAGGAATCTGATTCATTTATTTCTGAAATCTATTTTCCATTTCTGATTCCTGAATTTTGTTAAATCTGTTTTTATCATTGTGGATCCCTAATTGAATTAACAACTAAGAGATTGCTTTATGGTTTCATTCTTGTTCAGAAATGAATCAAGAGACAATGATATTTATAAGATTTCAAACCCTGAATTGTTGCAAACTTCTCATTTGCTGATTTTTTATTTTTGAATTCTGATTTCCTAAAATTTGTGGAATATGCTTTGCTGTTGTAAAACCCCTGATTCCATCATCCACTGAGAAGTGAACTTAGGGTTATCTTTGTCACGACCCCAATTTAACTCGCGAGTTAAACTAGAGTTCGTGACTCATTACAGACGATCAAATAAAATTATGAAGAAATGCGAAAACGTGATGTAACTTACTCTTTCTTTTATAACATAAGAGTAAAAATATATATCATTTAAATAAATTACACAATATGTGATCATTACAGAGTAAACTGATACTTCTTAAGTCGTACATTTTACAAAATGAATTTATTTTCGTTACAACTTATTTTGACAAATATAATAAAGTCGACCAACTCTCTCGACATCCTAACAAAAGGACACGAGAATAACAACTCTCCTCAATACCTTTACATAAAAAATGTTATCCCTGCTAAGATTATGAGCTCGCTCAATCTAAGAAGCTATACTGATCTGAAAAATATTAGAAACAACATTATGAGCAAAAATAGTTCAGTAAGTTGAAAACTCATAAGCTATGTGTTACCATCTAATAAATTTGGAGGGACATGCAAATATATGAAAAAAATTATAATATCATAAATAACATTTCCATATATTTGAAAATAATATATACAATTTCCTAATAAATATCATCACACTTCAATTAAAATCAATATCACTCAAATCATATCAAACATATGTATGCAAATACAACACTCTCATATGAATGCACGGATCACCAATTGGCCAGTGGTCGGTAGGTGGACTCTAGAGGTGGCTCCCATCGTGATCAGTGATGTAGCACTTAGCTCCATTCTACCTCATCCCTTTCGGGGAACATATCATATGGCGATAGGTGGACTCTAGAGGTGGCCCCTACGGATTCTAGAGGTGGCCCCCATCACGACTACTCATGACGTGGCACTTAGCTCCGCATGGCACTTAGCTCCAGCCTATCTTATCCCATTATTGGGAAAAAAATGATGGACTGGACTTTAGAGGTGGCTCCCATCGGATCAGCGATGTAGCACTTAGCTTCAACCATCACATATGCAGATGCATGATTCATCATATAACAATTTCATATCAAAGATCAAAAGATTAACCATATCTTATAACTCAAATATCAGATGATGAATCATGTCGAACACTGATTCAAACGGAATAGGATTGCATTTTATTAACTCAATCAACATACCACATATGCTTTTCAATTGTACCATCACTCGATCAATCATTTCAAACGAAACAAGATTGCACTTCTCGTAATCCATTCATATCATATCATATATGTTTTTTCAAATGTGCAATCATACAATCATTCATATATACTTTTCATAGTTGCCTTTTTTGAAATCAATTCATAACATATACAAAACATATTCAATACTTAATAATTCATGTCACACCAAATTCAAAAGAGGTGAAAACATAGAGTAGGAGAAATCAACTTACCTATAAGAACTACCAAAAAGTTTTTCCTTTCCTTTTTCACTACTTTACTCTTCTACTCCTATATAATAATAATAAGAAACACATCACTTCTATGCTCTGAACAGAAGCCTATTGCACATGAAACACAATTAATTGAAATGGTATATGAACCTTAAACATTTACTCTTTTAACTATTAAACATAAGGATTGACCTAATATTATGACATATTGTACACATAGTAAAGAAAAATCCATATCTTCTGGTATACATAATCAAATGACATCATTCCAATTTTCTTTACTTTTATATTACATAGACATTAATCTATAAAAGTTTCAGATCCTATTTCATTTCGGTTTGCTCTCATGAAAATCAACATTCAGCCTAACTTTTATGTTGTTTCTATGTTCTGACAGGCTGAGTAACCTTACTTTTATGATTTATATAAAATAATAAACATTCCCTATTCTCGTACTTTTAATTTTCTAAAATAGTAGACATCCTAGGGTACAACTCATAAAATTACTTGAATTTATATCTACTTGTACTGAGCACAATAAATTTAACCAATATTAGCATAATCTGCCCTAAGCTCCATCCTGACAGATTGAGTAAGGCTCGGTAAAATATTTATAACTTTCGCTACACACATTTTCTAGTGATTCCAATTGTTGAGGAGACCTAACATCAATATCTATAACACCCTAAATTATCAAATAATTTCACGACATATTGGATTTAATACATAATTTATAAATTCAGGTAGCAATTTCGGCGGACAGAGTGATAGTACCTTAATCCGGATGGCATAACATTCGTTTCATAAATCCTATTAACATGATTCAAAATCTCATGTAAACTAGACTCCGAGATTATTACACATGTTAAATTTCATAATTTTTAAGGAAGAATTGATACTAAAGAAAATCTTAGGAAGAACACCATCAGCCTAGGGTTAGAATCTTCACCTTTAATGATCTTCCTTCTTGAATTTCTTTCAACACCCATGAAAGGAGTCATTGTCTGAAATTTTTTGTGTGTTTTCTAGAGAGAAGGATAAGATCATAAGAAATTTTCAGATTTTTATCACTTTAATAGGTCGGTTGGAAAAATAGTGTAAGCATGAGGTGGCAAGCTACTAGCTTGCTGGCAGCTTGCATGTCAAGAGTTGAAATTCTTATCCAATTAAAATTTAACATTTAAAAATCATTAATTTCATCCCTAATTGATATTAATTAATATAATATAATCTATGTAATTTATTCACATATTTATATATTAATTTTTGTTACACATATATTTTCATATGCCACTTGGCGACATTTGATTGGTCCACTAGACTTAAATCCAATCTTAACAAATCACATGCATAGTTAACCATAAGAGAATATGCTTTATCATAATATGATTATTAATCATACTATAGTACTTTAGTTAAATTTTATGAATTCTTATTATATCACTACGTGACATGACAACATATACTACACCACATATATTCACTTGATTATAACCATATAATATAGAATCAAATATGGATTAGATCATGGATATTACATTATACCCTCCTTAAAAAAATTTCATCCTCGAAATTTGAAATATTGTATTAATCACTTAAATATAGATTTTGATCATATATCCCGTATCTGATTTGCCTTGTAGCTTTTTGAATATCATAATACTTTCCACTTCTATGAAGAGTTTACTGTAAATCATAGCACTTAAGCTTTTCCATTCAATTCATTATCATATTGTTTTCTATGTGACATTTGTTCTTATAGCTTCACATATTGAATCACATGTGATGGGTCATGATAATCTTTTCTTGACATGGATTCATAAAATGGACAATATACACTTCCACATCGTGTAGGACTAAATGACAAACATCTATCCCGTCTCTTAATGTCTTTAAGAACATATTTTATTGTTATACTTTAGTATTCCATTTTCTAATAGTCAATTTAGTTATAAGGGTTGGCTCACTACCTAATACTTTTTCTACTTTATTCACCTTTGTTGAAGGATATAAAATAAAGTTATTAGTCCTTTGGGAGATTCATCCATTTTCTTTGTCTTGTATTCAACTCCTTACATGTGAGTACATATTTAGGACTCCTAATATGTACCTAGTTCAACCTTACTTATGTGATTGGTGTCTCCAAATCTTGGGTTCTATATAGCAATGGAAAGCTTCAAATTATATATTTTGAGTATATTTCCTGTCATAAGCCTCTACTTATCTTCATGTACATGCCACTACCCGACCATAAAAAAGAATTAATCCATCGAACAATCCCAAATGGACTTACAAAGCTTACAATATGCCCTTATTGTATTCGAAATTAAATTTTTTTATTACTTCTTACTATTAAGCATGTAGTATTTAAAGATAAGGTCAACTTTTATAAACATATGCACCTTGCATTTGGATAACCAAGCCATCTCTTATCGGTAAAGGATATTCATCATTACTCAATTTAGCTATTTATGGACAATGCATAGCCTATGAAATTCACCTCTGCACTTGAAAATTAAGATTGGAGTTATGCTATGGAATTGAATAAATCCTTTATCAAAGAGTCCTTGTACTTGTCTTTTTATTTCTTTTAAATTTATGTTGCCCTGTCATTGAAGTAACTCTAAGGATATGACCCATAGAGTCTCTATCATAATAAACCGCTCCTCTAGAAACACATCTAGGAAAAACTTTATGATAAGGTAACAATTGCCAATAATCAGATAATCACCAGTTGTAGGCTATAACTTATTGTCTCTTCTAATAAAGGCGAGGGTGTAAACATTTATAAGCTTATCGAGAACAATTATTTTTCGCCCTTACTGATTTGCAATGTTGAAACGTGGGTTCGAGTTCGCGATTAAGGACCAAAGAGGCGTCCCACTTAAATCGCTCTTTCGCTAGGCTCTCAACCAACACTCCATGATAGTAAACTCTATGACTCCAATCAAGCTATCGAATGATGACTAGAGGCGGCCACACTCCAATACATCTTTCGATAAACTTTTTAACTCGCTTTTTAAACTCTCAAGATTTGTTGATATAATAAAGTCAGTAATGAAGAATCATTAATCACCCATAGAAAAGTTACAACATTGATTCCATCAATCAATTATTCTAAATAAGATGAAACAAGTACGGACAAACTAAGGATCAATTGTAAATTGATGCTCAAAAATAGCAAATTTGGATTAATAAAGATTATTCAAGGATCATTGATGATTCCAAAATTTGTATTTATATATGGTGATTCAATCACTCGAGCAATGTGAGCTGTGACAAACAAAGAAGAACTAAAAATTCATACTTGAAGATTGAATTGCAATCAATAGTGATCAATCAGGAATCATCAGTGATTTCAAAATCTATATTGATGAGTGAGGGGTTAACAATGATTCTGATATCAACAATACTAATCCAAGAATTCAAAATACTTTGAAAATTATAAATAATGCTTTATATCTACCAATGATAATTTACTGATCATCAATTGATTTGGATCCTACCAAGTAAGTATCACTTGTAAATATTAAAGAAATTTGATAATTGGTTTTCAACACTTTATACATGATTTAATGGTGTTATCTTTTGTCTTTCGCACAAATGTTTACAATTCCTTAAAATATAGACACCACAGTGCCACAATAAAATTATTTCCCTTACTAATAGTTCCCACCAAATTCTCCTTAGCACACAACCTTATTCCTTTTCAAGTTCTTAGACTTTAAAATGACAATTCGTAATCATCCCTACACACATCTAAAAATGATAAATCCAAATCTGTATTACACAAGTATTTACATATATGTAAGATTTTTATAAGTGCCATTCTAAAATTTAAGACACACTTCAAAAATTGATTTTTCATATTATTTAGGACACCATAACTACACCTTTAACCTTTCTTCCTATCTCCCAATCCATACATATGATTGGAATTTATTCCGACCTTGTAGAATACAGACTCTAAAGTCTATACATGTGGAGGTCGTTCAAAATTTCGTAAAACCAAAATGGCTTGGAAACATGTCAAAACATAGGGTGCTCAAATTCATGTTGCTTGTCTTTTCCTTTCTAATTTGAATATCAATGATATAAAATATATTTATTATCTGGTTGTCGCACATGTGATTATATCTCTTCATTTTAAGTATAATAGTATATATGATGGGCCATAAGTACCTCTTCTGTCTAAATGTATTAACCACGAAACACAATGTTTAATTCCACTAGGGACTTTGCAGCATATCATTTTAAGCTATAAACCTTTCTTAACTTACATGTGATGATCTAAAAATATGGTGCCCTATATGGCAGGCCCCCATTCATAAGGGTTAGTTAATACATAGTCACATATAACTTATTTGATTCATGTGTTTTCAAGATGTATCCAAGAAGCATATCACACCAATTGGGGAGTTAAATGATAGCATTTGATTTTAATCACTTGTGTATCTCTAATGGCAAAATGTATTGGGCATAATTTATCTTTCTCATGATCATCATGATCCATACTATATGGTTAGGCCAAAATGCACCCTAATTTTGACACCCACTTTTTTTTCTATAAGGATTTTGCAGAATAGGATTCCAGGCTTGCATGACTCTATGAACAAATTAAGGTGACATCAATAAATTAATTATAATTCAATCAAAGAATGATTTGAAATTTTGATTTGATCCATAATCCAATAATATTACCAAGAACTCATAATGTTCATGTCATGTTCCAAGTGTACTCTTTGAAGTATACAACTTTCTTTTTAGTCAATGGTATTCAAATCTGAAGTCAAACTTCAGAAATAGAAGAGTACATCATAGTTAACCAAACAAATAACATGTTTTCTGCAAGGTATCCCTTGTAGTTACTTGATTCAGATGCCTATAATCAAACTTGAGAACTCATCTATATTCTTGATGTATAAGATTGATGTTCATGATTATGGGTCAACTAAACTCTCATATGAAGACTCGTATACTTATTTTTGTGTCGATTGGCAAGGATTATTAAACATATGAATAATTCCATGAAGAAGGTATGTCAATAAAGAACTCTTCCTTTAAGGGTAGATCAAATCACTTCCATAAAATAGATTTACAACTACTTAAACATGATAACATTGTTTGATAATAAATATTTCCTTTCTACCCCAAGTAATTCAAGAACCTATGACATCATTCAAAATAATTTATTGGCATACTATCATAGATTGGAGAACATGAAG
Source organism: Pontederia crassipes (assembly GCA_030549335.1). Classification (NCBI taxonomy): domain Eukaryota; kingdom Viridiplantae; phylum Streptophyta; class Magnoliopsida; order Commelinales; family Pontederiaceae; genus Pontederia; species Pontederia crassipes. Next base: position 43,846,378 of record CM060197.1, on the reverse strand, counting down.
TTACTTTCCTACGTCCTATAAGACTCAAGTGATGATTGATTTGAAAATGAGAAGGTACCTATCTTCATATGCCAATTTAAATATCCATGCCACACAATTCATCCACATACAAAATCATGTCAAATCCACACAAGTACCAAATAATCATACCAATAATCACGTACTTGTCATATTTCTAACTATGCATTATTTGCATACTATATGTGAACACACGATAGTTCTTTTTTTACCAAATAGTACGCCAAATTCACATATACAAATCAATGTAAAGGGGTTGTGATGAATGGAGTTACAATTTAATCAAAAGAAAATATCACAATTACATTTCAAAACGTCATACATTAGCCCTTATATAAACTCATACTAAAATCTCCAAATTGCGACAACCCAAGCTAAACACCGATAACCCACTATAAGCATAAAAATGACAAACCCACTATAAGCATGAACATGTCATCCTAGACATAGCTATGCAAACTTTCATCAAGAGAAGGACCTATTGCTCTGATACCATAACTGTCACGACCCCAATTTAATCCGCGAGTTCAACTAGAGTTCGTGACTCATTATAGACGATCAAATAAAATTATGAAGAAATGCAAAAACGTGATGTAATTTACTCTTCCTTTTACAACATAAGAGTAAAAATATATATCATTAAATAAATTACACAATATGTGATCATTACAGAGCAAACTGATACTCCTTAAGTCGCACATTTTACAAAATGAATTTATTTTCGTTACAACTTATTTTGACAAATATAATAATCTCGACCAACTCTCTCGACATCCTAACAAAAGGACACGAGAATAACAACTCACCTCAATACCTTTAGATAAAAAATGTTATCCCTGCTAAGATTATGAGCTTGCTCAATCAAAGAAGCTATACTGATCTGAAAAATATTAGAAACAACATTATGAGCAAAAATAACTCAGTAAGTTGATAACTCATAAGCTATGTGTTACCATCTAATAAATTTGGAGGGACGTGCAAATATATGAAAAAAATTATAATATCATAAATAACATTTCCATATATTTGAAAATAATATATATAATTTCCTAATAAAAATCATCACACTTCAATTACAATCAATATCACTCAAATCATATCAAACAGATGTATGCAAATGCAACACTCTCATATGAATGCACGGATCACCAATTGGCCAGTGGTCGGTAGATGGACTCTAGAGGTGGCTCCTATCGTGATCAGCGATATAGCACTGATGTAGCACTTAGCTCCATTCTACCTCATCCCTTTCGGGGAACAGATCATATAGTGAAAGGTGGACTCTAGAGGTGGCCCCCATCACGACTACTCATGACGTGGCACTTAACTCCGCATGGCACTTAGCTCCAGCCTATCTCATCCCATTATTGGGAAACAAAATGATAGACTGGACTCTAGAGGTGGCTCCCATCGTGATCAGCGATGTAACACTTAGCTCCAACCATCACATATGCAGATGTATAATTCATCATATAACAATTTCATATCAAAGATCAAAAGATTAACCATATCTTGTAACTAAAATATCAGAAGATGAATCATGTCGAACACTGATTCAAATGGAATAGGATTGCATTTTATTAACTCAATCCTTAACATACCATATATGCTTTTCAATTGTACCATCACTCTATCAATCATTTCAAACGAAACAAGATTGCACTTCTCGTAATCCATTCATATCATATCATATATGTTTTTTCAAATGTGCAATCATACAATCATTCATATATACTTTTCATAGTTGCCTTTTTTGAAATCAATTCATAACATATACAAAACATATTCAATACTTAATAATTCATGTCATACCAAATTCAAAAGAGGTGAAAACATAGAGTAGGAGAAATCAACTTACCTATAAGAGCTACCAAAAAGTTTTTCCTTTCCTTTTTCACTACTTTACTCTTCTACTCCTATACAATAATAATAAGAAACACATCACTTCTATGCTCTGAACAGAAGCCTATCGCACATGAAACACAATTAATTGAAATGGTATATGAACCTTAAACATTTACTCTTTTAACTATTAAACATAAGGATTGACCTAATATTATGACAGATTGTACACATAGTAAAGAAAAATCCATATCTTCTGGTATACATAATCAAATGACATCATTCCAATTTTCTTTACTTTTATATTACATAGACATTAATCTATAAAAGTATCATATCCTATTTCATTTCAGTTTGCTCTCATGAAAATCAACATTCAGCCTAACTTTTATGTTGTTTCTATGTTTTGACACGCTGAGTAACCTTACTTTTATGATTTATATAAAATAATAAACATTCCCTATTCTGGTACTTTTAATTTTCTAAAATAGTAGACATCCTAGGGTACAACTCATAAAATTACTTGAATTTATATCTACTTGTACTGAGCACAATAAATTTAACCAATACTAGCATAATCTGCCCTAAGCTCCATCCTGACAGATTGAGTAAGGCTCGGTAAAATATTTATAACTTTCGCTACACACATTTTCTAGTGATTCCAATTGTTGAGGAGACCTAACATCAATATCTATAACACCCTAAATTATCAAATAATTTCATGACATATTGGATTTAATACATAATTTATAAATTCGGGTAGCAATTTCGGCGGACAGAGTGATAGTACCTTAATCCGGATGGCATAACATTCGTTTCATAAATCCTATTAACATGATTCAAACTCTCATGTAAACTAGACTCCGAGATTATTACACATGTTAAATTTCATAATTTTTAAGAAAGAATTGATACTAAAGAAAATCTTAGGAAGAACACCATCAGCCTAGGGTTAGAATCTTCACCTTTAATGATTCCTTCTCGAATTTCCTTCAACGTCCATAAAAGGTGTCATTTTCTGAAATTTTGTGTGTGTTGTCTAGAGAGAAGGATAAGATCATACGAATTTTTTTAGATTTTTATCACTTTAATAGGTCGGTTGGAAAAATAGTCTAAACATGTGGTGGCAAGCTGCTAGCTTGCTGGCAACTTGCATGTCAAGAGTTGAAATTCTTATCAAATTAAAATTTAATATTTAAAAATCATTAATTTTATCCCTAATTGATATTAATTAATATAATATAATCCATGTAATTTATTCACATATTTATATATTAATTTTTGTTACACATATATTTTCATATGCCACTTGGCGACATTTGATTGGTCCACTAGACTTAAATCCAATCGTAACAAATCACATGCATAATTAACCATAAGAGAATATGATTTATCATAATATGATTATAAATCATACTTTTAAATTTTATGAATTCTTATTATATCACTACATGACATGACAACATATACTACACCACATATATTCAATTGATTATAGTCATATAATATAGAATCAAATATGGATTAGATCATGGATATTACAATCTTGCTGTTCAAAGATGGACCAAGAAGCAATGGCATGCGCTGAATTCCAATGTGTGATATGTGCTGATTTTATCCAATTGATTAGTACTAATGTTACTAATAGAGCGGAATGACGTCGTATGATCCATGTAGCCGATCCCACCTAGTGGGATAAGGCTTTGTTGTTGTTGTTGTTGTTGATTAGTACTAATGTGGATTTCATTTCAATTTGCAGCTAAGAGGCTGATTTAAAATCTCCTTGTTGTTTAGAGATAAAGCAAGAAGCATTAGCATTAGTATTGGATTCATAGCATTTATGAGTAGTTGATGTGTGAATGTTGGTTTGGTTGAAGTGCCAAACTGAATTTGCCAAAATCTGAGAAGAAATGGCAAAATCAGTGAGGGACTTGTGCATATGCTTAATGAGAACTTGACATTCAGTGGGGATCCTTCTCTAATTCAACCTAGCTAACATTTATATGAGAATATAATGATTATTTTTGGATTAATTAAGGTGTGAGAGCAGCCATACTTAAGGTTGAATCAGATTTGATTTAAAATTATTAAAATGTTCCATTCCATCCATAGCTGAATTAGATGAAACCCAACCCCTAGGAGAACCTTTCCATTGATTGACAAACCCTTTTTAGTCCTCAATTCAGTAATTAGATCTCAGTCCATTTCTATTATCAATACACCAAAAACAGTTATCATTTTGCCACTTTGAAAAATCTGTTTTCACTTTCCTTTAATTTTCTGTTTTTACCACTTAGTCTAGGGCTAGTCTAAGTTAGTTTAGGGAGTCTTTAACTTTCAAAACACTATGGATACGACACTTGAGTCTACTATATTGACCTGTGCACTTGCAGTAGAGAGTGAGTTGGGGAGTTAATCAAATTTTGGAAAATCCTCAATTCTGACCATAAATCCAGCAAGTTATCACTACACTCCCTAATATCACTATCAATAATATCGAGATATTTTTTGTGGTATTGCCTACACATATACCATGATGCTTCATCCATCCAAGCGAAACCATGAGAAAGATTCATCGAATATCTTAGCTAGTTTAATTAATTGAAAAAATGAAATCCAACTCAATAATATCAATGAACTTACTAATTTAATTTAAATGATTCATCCAAAGGAAGAAAAAAGTCGTCGAATATCAAACTCCAATCTCCATATAAATTCTAGTTCTTTATTACAATACATATATATTTTTGGAACATATAAATTTGGGAAACTTTACCTTGATTTAATTTTTGGTGTATCCTTTTTAGAAAATTTCAACTGCTTGTCCAGACATGGAAGGTGGTCAAGAGACAATTTAGGAACAATTCTCCAAATCTTTGAATGATGCATGATTTATTACAACAGTAGATTGCTAACTATGCATCATACTAATTTGTGAATAATTATTGCCATTAGGTGTTACATTTAGTTAATACAAAAACACATTGATCCTTGGACTACAACATTGATGCCACGAGGTGAAACAATCTATCCATCTTGCTCATTGTCCCAACTAAAAGTGTAGTAGTAACATACATTAGAGATTTAGAGTAGAATGAGATCTTGGCCTGCAAGAAGGAGACCAAGGGCCACCAAAAGGTGGAGCTGAAGTAGATCGAGAATGAGGACGAGCATTATATCTGTTTCTCCAAGAGGAGGTATGGCATGTTCACCAAGGTTAGAGAGATCTCCACATTGTGTGGGAGCAAGGTGTTTGTCCTCATATACTTACCAACTGGCAAGCACCACATCTTCAGGAGCCCTAACATGAACCAACTCGCAAACTGGGTCTTCTCTCACGGCATGGTGCACCAAATTGATTCACTGGGCCTCAACAGCCAGATAATGGAGCTCAGCCAAAAGCATGGTGGCCTTTAGGCATGGAACAAATCAATCCTCGAGTGCATGAAGGACATGACGTTGGAGAACAAAGAAGGCATGACCTTGGAGAAGCTCTTTGAGCTTAACAATAAGCTGGTCGATCTGAAGGAGCAGGCCACGCGCATGCTGACATGGCTAGCAACAGGTATTCCTACATGCCTGATGACCACCAAGGAGCCTTGTCATTGTTATATAAGAAGAATTGAAACTAATAAATGATAATAATAAACTTGAACTAAAATGAATCAGACCGTGGACCAGTTCAACGAAAGGGTGAAACTTCGATGGGTGCATGGGCTGGTCCACAAAGGCATAGGACGACGACAAGGCTCCTTAGTGATCAGCAGGCAGGTGTGGGTACTCATCGCTGGCCAAGTCGGGCTGAGTCCACCATCAGGTTGTTGGAAATCCGGCATTTTTGGTAGCTGTGCTTGATCGACGTGATCGGGTTCATGGCACCGCAAGAGAAGAGCCGATCGCTGGAGAAGAACTAGTCGACGAGTTGGTTCACATCAGGGATCCCGAAAGTGTGGGGCTTGCCAGCCAGAGAATATATGAGGACAAGCACCTCGGCGCTGCACAACATGGAGATCTCATTGGCCTTGGCGAACATGCCATTTATACTCTTGGAGAAATTGATATAACGAGCGTCCTCATTCTCGACTGCTTCAGCTCCACCTTTTGGGGCCCTTGGTCGTCTCCTTCTTCCTGCTAGCCAACATCTCATTCTACTCTAAATTTCTAACATATATGTCGCTGCTACATTAGAGTTGGGACAACAAGGAGGATGGATAAATTGTCTCGGCTCACGGTATCAATTTTATAGTCAGAGAATCAATGTTGTTTTTTATTGATTAAATGTAAAACTTAATGGTGATGATTATTAGCAATAAATGTAATGCTGAGTTGGCAATCTCCTGTCATAATAATAATGTAATAAATTATGCTCAATTCAATGATTCGGAGAACTGTGTGTGAATAGTCTCTTGACCACCTTCCATTTTTGGACAAATAGTGAAAAATATCTACAAGGATATACAAAAAATTAAATCAAAGTTTCCCAAATTTATATGTTCCAGAAATATGCATACCATATTATTCATATGTGTTGTAATCAAGAGATTTATATGGAGATTGGAGTCCTATATGCTCCGACTTTTTTATTGCTTTTGATGAATCATTTAGATTAAATGAGTAAGTTACCCAACAAAATTGCAAACGTAGAAAAAAAATTATGATATGTTTAAGTGCAATTGATATTATGTGAGATGCATTTCATTTGTTCAATGCATTAAAGTAGCCAAGATCTTGGGTAAGAATCTGTGTCATGAGTTTCTAGAACATCCTTGCACTAATGCGTGATATTTTCTACTAGGTCTGCACGGTTTTATCAAAATATGTCACCCAATTTTATCAGAGTAGCGGAATAACTATTTCCCCACTTGAGACCTTTGTACTTAGTATGATATTGTCCGCTTTACCCTTGAGCTCATGATTTTCTAACATGTCATGTTTGGTTAAGGCCATGATCCAACATATAGCCAACATCTCTAATTATGCACGTGGGCCTAACCCAAGGCATGCCTCTTGCATCGATGGTGAGATGCAAGAGGCCTACATTGGATAATTCATCCCACATGTATAAATGGAAGAGATTCTAAGAACATATAGAAATATGACCTCGACTAGGCATGATGCGTTAGAAAATTGGGTGTCGAAGGAAAAAGTAGGCAATATCATGCTGAGTACCGACACATTTTGATATAACCATGCAGGCCTAAGTCCAAAGTGGACAATATCACGCACTAATACAAGAAAATTATAAATGATATCTGAGCCATTCCATATGGACCTCAATGCATCGTGAGGTGTGATAACTCAATAAAGACATTGAGTCTCCTAAGAGAGGAATTATTCAAGAAGTATGTCTTGAATGAATCCCACATTAGTGATAACACCTTATGTCCATCTCTTTATATATTATTTTGATGCCACTCTTATCGCCTTTTGTATTTGAATTATGTGCTTCCTATGCCAACTTTGAATATTACTAAGGGAACTGATAACAACTATTTAAAATTTCAAAATAGAGAGGAATTAGGAGGAAAAGAGTAGCATAAGATGGGTGGAGTTGGCGAGAAGAAGAGTAAAGGCATTTTTGAAGGAATTTTGGGATCGGAACAAGGAGAACAAAAGATCAGAATGACGGGAGATGACTATTGAGAATTCTTCCTGGTTTTGGACAAGCCAATGCTCACCTAAAACTTTTATTCTCTTTTGGGATGGATGTAAGTATATATTGATGGTTTGATATTCTTATGGTTCAACTCTTAGATAATTGTTTTCATTCATTTCTTAGATATCAATGGCACGAGTAAAGCTATAACTTATTTGGATCTAAATATCTTCCTTAATGTTATATCTTGTTCAAAAGAAAATATATTTCTTGTCTCATGTTATTGATTGTTTGTATGATCTGAAAATTTAAAGAGGTCGAGAGGTCCAGTGTTCTATGCTTGTAAGATGATAGTCTATCACACTAAGTAGTTGTCTATGATTGTATTATCTTGTATAAAATTAGAGACATAATTCTATTCGATTGGATTGAGAAATCTAGTGTTAAATTAACTAAGACTAAGAAATCAGATTCGTCATTCCTCATGTAATTGACTATTTTTAGCCATCCCCTTGAAGCACGGAGGGAGATCGAAGTATCAACATCCTTTTTTAATATCTTAGCCAATAATAATACTTCATCCTACTTGAGAAGAGTCCTTCATTATAATTGTCATAGTTCTTTTGATTCCTATTTTTCTTATCTTCAAATTAATGACTAGAAATTTATAGGAAAGAAAATCTAGATCATCGTGAATACGACACTTGTGGTTTTTACTCAACCTGTATACTGCAGAGGTGCGGACTAGTGAATTTAAATTAATTGATTGTTGATAATTGCTTTAAATTCTATATCACTTAGGGTTTGTTTGGATTAAGGATTGAAGGGATGGGATGGAATGTGGAGGAAGGAGAATAGATACACCTTGTTCGGTTATATTTTTTATTTAAGTTAAGAGGCGTGGGTGGAGTAGCTAAGCTCTCCAAACACTACATTTTTTTATTTCACCAAATTGGTGGAATAGAAGGAATAGACAATTTTAGATCAGAATAACCCATCTTTTATTATCAAATAACCCTTCTTTTATTATCAAATGAAATCATTATCTTGTTACAAAATCAAACCATCACTCTCTTCTCTCTCTCTCACTCTCTCTCTCTCATTGGAAAATCATCTTTTTCTCTCATTTTAATATACTTTATGTATCATTTTTTACTTTTAAAAATAATGAATAAAATAGTTTAAAAATAAATAATATAATAAAAATAGAAAAATAGCCAAAAAAATAAAATATAAAATACTGGTAAAGTAATAAATATTTATTACTCATTAGATATTATAAATAGTTTATATATAATAAATGATAAAAATGATGTTTTAGTAAATAAAACTCACATTCCCCATACCATCATTTTTTACAACTTATTATTCAAATATGGACTTTCTAATAACACACCACATGTCACAACTCCATCTCACCCCTTCCATTAGTTAATTGTCAACAAACCCTTAAAGTCTACGTCAAGCAATGTTGTAAGACCCAGACTGGACATTGACCCGGATAAGTCTTCGAATCATGTTGGACCGGTCTAACTCGGATGGTCGGACCGACTATTATATAAAAATATAAACTATAATATTTATATATTCTTATCAATAATTAATATATTTCTACATCAAAATACAATAATATGATTAAAAATTGTAATTAAAATTAAGAAATCAAATGTGACATATTTAACTATTGATATGAGTTTTAAGTGTTTTTAATATATATGCAATTATAGTTTACAAATTTATATTTCTCAAATTTAACTATTTATATTAACTTAAACTAGAAAGATTATTATGGTGTATATTTTTAAATTTAATTAGGTAATTAATCTTTCAATATTTAATTTTGACATTTAAAAATATTGTAAATATATAAAGAAAAACAATTTGATTAATGAGTGATGATAAGCATTGTATAATATAAAATAACTTACCATTCAATTGAATAGCACAATGGTTTGTAGACATTAATTAGTTTTAGAAGTCTTGAGTTCAAATACTATCCACATTTTTTCATCTTTATTTTTTTCATAAACATGAATCGTTTCGTTGGTTCATTCAACCTGTCTGGGTCAGCCAGTCCAACCTGATTCTTGATCGGGTTTGATCAGGCCAAACTGGTCCAATAGGGTGGGTGGGTTTGGCATGACTCATGAACCGGTTAAGTGCCTGGTCCAATAGGGTGGGCGGGTCATGGTCGAACCAGTTTGACCGTCCAGTCTTTTTGATCAGTCGATCCAGTTTCTATTTAACTATGGCAAGCAATTACTTGAATTAGATCTCGCTATTGATCAAACTTTTGAAAGAAGATCACGTGATCTTAGAATTCAGTCAGCATATTGCTGATGAGAGTTATCAACCTCAACCTCAAGAGTTTGATCTGAATTCTAACTAGTCTCATACTGATGAAAATAATTAATTAGTTGACATAATAATGTTCTAAATAGATGTATGGGTGACGCTCTCCTTGCTTCTCGACCGAAGTCATGCTCTGCAGCCTATCATGCTTATGCCACGTCGGGACACGTACCTCAGATTGATCTCAACATGTACCCAACATGAACATGACTTATCGGTTGAGCCCGAGCTAAGCCGATGTCCAATAGTTAAAATTATTACATGCTTAGGACATACTAATTTTTTATAAAGAAAAAAATGTAATATCCCTAACTTAAGCATGTATGATTAGAATGTTATATTATGTTATTGATATGTGTTATGAATATCATGTTAAGACATAAGCTTCAATGATAATTATTGGAGCCTGAACAGTGATGGAAATTTGTTTAAGGCATGAAAATGTGATTTTCGAAATTATGAGAATTTGAAAAATTAAAGTTCCGATAATTGTTCCTATATATGAAAGGATTTTCAAAGTTATTTTTAAATTTTTTTTGAAGGTATATGAGTTAGGTAAAATGTAGACACAAAATCGGAAAATCTATGAAATCGCGATTTTTGTTCTTCGGACAAAAAATTTAGATTTTGATTCCTTGGTTATTTATTTTTCTAGATATTTTATTTGAATTCAAATGGGGGTAATTTCTTATTTACATGTACTGTCTTAACTAAATGAATAAATAAATAAATAAACGGAGAAATGCAATTACATGTGAATTAGTGATACTTCAAGGGCATGTTGGAAAGAATCACATACACCAGCTAAAGTCGGTATTCCCTCCCTTCTAATACTTATCCTTTTAAATTTTACTAACTTTCTCTACCATTTTCACCACCCTTGGCCAAATTGCAAAGGTAGAAGAAACCATACTACATGTTGAAGGAAATGAGACAAAGAGAAGGGGAAATTAGGGTTTTGGCATGTGATGAGTTGATATTTCATTTTATTTTGATTTTAATTACATAGCTTTCTAATTATTGTTTCTCTAAATCTCTTCCATCTCATTCATTCTCGGATTTTAGCTAATCATGGGGCAAAACTCATGTTCTTCTTGAGCAAAATTAACCATAGCCATGTTCAATTAGTTCCTAAATTTTTATCTACATAATTCCATACCTTCTAGTGATCCGAAAATTATGAAATTTACTCTGATGGATCCTCTCTGCATCTACTTTCATAGAGCTTTGGAATCAAGTTAATATGATATCAGTAGAGAAAGTTATGCTCTTGTCTTTAAAGTACTATCACTCTGTCTTTCGAAACTGTGACCCGATTTTCTAAATTATGGATTAAATCCAATATGTCATATAAGTAAGGGCATCATAGACACTGAGATTAGGTTTCATTGAAAATTGGAATCACTAAAAAATATTATCTGTAGGAAAAGTTATAAATGTTTTATCGAGCCTCACTTAGTCTGTTTGGATGAAACATAGGGAAGATTGTGCTAGTTCTTGTTGAATTTATTATGACCAATACTAGATATAAATTCAAGTAATTTTACGAGTTGCACCCTAGGATGTCTACTATTTGGGAAATTTAAAAGTACCAAAACAGGGAATGTTTATTATTTTATATAAATCATTAAAGTAAGGTCACTCAGTCTGTCAGAATAGAGAAACAACATAAAAGTTAGGTTGAATGTTGATTTTCAGGAGAACAAACTATAATGAAATAAGATATGAGACTTTTATAGATTAATGTCTCTGTAATATGGAACTAAATAAAATTGAAATGATGTCATTTGGTTATGTATACCATAATATATGGATTTTTCTTTACGATGTGTGCAATCTATCATAATATTAGGTCAATCCTTATGTTAAATGGTTACTTACGTTATAAGAATAAATACTTAAGGTTCATATACTTTTGTAATTAATTATGTTTCATGTGTGATAGGCTTGTGCTCATATCATAGTAGTAATGTGTTTCTTACTACTATTGTTATAGGAGTAGAAGAGTAAAGTAGTGAAAAAGGAAAGGAAAATATTTTGTTAACAGTTATAGGTAAGTTGGTTTCTCCTACTCTATGCATTCATTTCTTTTGAATTCAGTATGACATTGATTGTTATATATATTAAATTCATATATCGACAAGTTTATATGAAAATTATGCTTTGAATGATTGATCAATTGATGGTTCATTTGAAAAGCATATGTGAAATATTATGGATCGAGTTTATAGGATGCAATCCTATTCCATTTGTATTCGAGATATGATTGTTATGTGATGAATCATGCATCTACATCTATCTGCATTTGCATATATGATGGTTGGAGCTAAGTGCTAGATCACTAATCATGATAAAAGCCATCTCTAGAATCCAATACATCATTCTGTTTCCCATAAATGGAATGAGATAGGATGGAACTAAGTGCCATGGGGACGTAAGTGCTACACCGTGGGGGTGGAAGTCACCTCTAAAATTCATATGGGCCACTTATGGAAGCCATCTATCACTTTCTGATCCGTATGGTGGTTGGAGCTAAGTGCGACATCGCTCATCACGATAGGAGCCACCTCTAGAAACCTCTAGAATCCAATCCATCATTTTGTTCCCCAGAAATGGGATGAGATAAGATGGAGCTAAGTGTCGTGCGGACCTAAGTGCTACACTGTGAGGGTGGGAGCCACATCTAGAATTCGTATGGGCCACCTCTGAAAGTCATCTATCGACTATACAAACTGTGCAGTTGGTGATCCGTGCATTCATATGAAAATGTTGCATTTTGTATTTCATCTGTTTGAGAATTGTTATATGATTGTAAATGTGAAGTGATTGTTATGTACTTTGTGTATGATTATAAAAGTTGTTGTTATATATACCATTGGATATTTCATACTATTCGTTGTCACCCCGAATTTATTGGATGGTACCACAGCTTATGAGTTATCAGCTTATTGAGCTATTATTTGCTCACAGTGTTGTTGTACACATTTTTTTAAATCAGTAGAACTTTTGGGATCGCGAGAGAAAACATTAGCAAGGTGTGGATCCTTTTTGCTGCTAAGGTATTGAGAAGTCACGTGCCCCACCACACGCACTAGATAGAAGACTTGTAGCTTTCATATTTCTCTGTTGGAATATAGAGAGAGTTTGATATGTGCTACGTATTAAAAGTAATTTTGTATCTTATAAAATATAAATCTTTCATGACTACGTGGTGGTGTAAACCCTAGGGTTGTTACATATTTTGAATGATCAATATAATATGTGTGGTTTGGTTATATGTGTTGTAACTTTCTTGTAGTATCTAGAGGAGTTATATACAATTTTTTTAAAAAAAATAAGAAAATATATTTGATCGTCCATAATAAGTCACGAGCTCTGATTTAAACTATCGTTTAGATCTGGGTTGTGACAAAAAATGATTTCAAAATTCCTTTTTTAGATTTTATTATGTAAAAATATTTTTTTTAGTTTAATGTATTGTTTCTTTTTCGTTATTGTGTTATGACTAATTATAATGACTAATAGTTTTTCAGAAACACTACATTTTTTTTATGTAATATGTTACCTATTATCTCATTTTTTAATTATAGGTACTATTTTATTCTGATTTCATATCATCAATAAAAATATATATTAAGAATGCATTGGAAAGTCGTTACAAAAATGACATTCAATATATATATTAGTGATTTTTCATATCATAATGCTAATGCAACATTAAAAAAGATTGTAGTGTGTTGGGTCTTGACGATTAATACATATCTTTCTATATGGGTTAGCCATCCTTATCTCATTTTGTTTATTAATACAATAATCAATTCTTAGTTTATAAATATGTCCTTTTATAATTAAGAAATTTAAAAATGATAGAGATCATGGATGAGTGATAATCTTTTTGGATAGTCTTTTTTTGTCATAGTATATGCAATAATGAAATGAATAGAAAAAATTTAAAAAAATTAGAAAAAGATAAAATGAGAAACTTATAACATGTTGTCTATGGGATATGATAAATAAATAGTAATACCAACTTCCAATGACTAATTTTAATAGAAAAAATATTCCAGAAAAAATATTATACGTGCATGTTTGCTATTAGAATAGTAAATAACTTGGAAGCATACCCACCACTGATTCTTCCCAGTAAATGGAGTTTTACCGGTCATATACAAGATAACAGAACCCCAAAATTGAATACAAAATATACACTTATGACCTTTCCTAAAAAAAATATAAATTTCACCTTAGCATTATACTTCTAGAATTGCGTAACTTCAAGTGCCATGTAAAGAGGTGAACCACAAAAAGTTTCAGCTTAGCCTCGGGTCTGCAAGTGATCTACAATGATGAAGTAATACTGTAAGAGAAAAACAGAGAACTGGAGACCCAATACTAGTAATACAAGAGATTTTCAACGAGTTGATCAGTTGTCTCGTATAGTGCAACAACATCATAAAATACACTGAAACGACAAAAACATAAATTTACACATTTTAAAGTAGAGGAGCCCAGACTTCTCAGCCCCGTGAAGTCATTATGTCACCTTCAGTCACTCGGACGGCATACTAACATGTATATAAATGAACTGTGTTCGTCGATGGTTTGATACAGATTTCAAATCTGAGAACAAAAAATAATTGTTCGTCGATGGTTTGATACAGATTTCAAATTTAAAAATCATCAATCCTTGGCAATGATGGTTTGATACAGATTTCAAATCTGAGAACAAAAAATAATTGTTCGTCGATGGTTTGATACAGATTTCAAATTTAAAAATCATCGATCATTGGCAATAGATACTTGTTCTTCACCGTGACCTTGTTGAATATTCGGTAATCGATGCACAATCTTAAGGAGCCATATTTCTTCTTGACAAAGAGTACCGGTGCGTCACATGGCGAAACACTCGACCTAATGAATCCTTTATCCAAAATCTCTTGTAATTGACTCTTCAATTCATGCATCTCCGTCGGGGCCATTCGGTAGGATGGCTTCGAAATGGGCGCGCTACCTGAAAGTAGTTCAATATTGAACTCAACTTTCTTTCTTGGCGGCAATCCAATGATGCCTTCCGAAAAAATATCGGGATATTCCCTCACTACATCCAAGAATTCAAGTAACTTTGGTTGTGAATCTGTCTTGATGACACTTGCCAAAAATTTTCTTGCTAGTTTCTTAATCATTTTGCTTGCCTTAGTTGTTGAAATTAGCACTTTGACTTTTTTGGAAGGAACTCATCGAATCATCGTGGGTGTCCGATGATGATCATTTATAAAAAATTTCTTCTCCTTACAATACATGCGAGCATCATTATAGGATAGTCAATCTATCCCTAAGATTATATCATAATCTATCATAAGAAGCAAAATAAGATCGAAAATTCTTCCTATCTGTCTCAATAGGTACATTGGGGATATACTTCCTCATGACTACAATTCCAGTAGGAGTCACTACTTCTAGTTGATAATTAGTAACTAGAGGCCTTACTTCTAACATTCTAACAAATGCATGAGATATAAAGGAATGTGTTGCACCCGAATCATAAATAATATTTGCATGATATCCGGCAACAAGAATATTACCTTGGATCATGTCGTTCGCTTGGGTGGCTTCATTAACTTCCATAGCGAACATCCTTGCCGGAGCACTTGGTGGGTTTGCAATCATCATTCCTTTATCACGATTGTCCCCATGCTTATCCATGCAATCCCTTATGTAGTGGCTCTCCTTGCCACATTGCAAACATGTCTCGACCTTCAAATGACATTTACCGAAATGAGTTCTCCCACAATGAGGGCATGTGGACTTGGTGTGTTCATCTTCTTTGGGGCAATGATATGGTGTTTTCCTTGGACTATTCCCTCGTGCTTTCCCTTCATACTTCTTGATGACTTTTCCCTTGGAAATCTTCCTTCCATTGTATTTTCTTTCATGCTCGACAACACGTCCACTGCATCCTTTAAGGTGGTGCAACGACCATTCATGACCCAAGATTATAGTCTGGGATGCAACCCTTTAATGAACCTTTTAGTCCTCCTAAGTTCATTCTCATTGAGCTCACCATAATTGTCCAGCTTAAAATATGTGCTCATGTATTGGTCCACCGTCATGTTACCTTGGGACGAGATTAAGAAATTCGTTCCTCTTATTCTACAAAGCTTTCCCAAGCAACCTCTTCTTCACTCTCAAAGGTGGTCTTCAAGAGATATTTTCACCATACTTTAGCTTGTCCACAAAGGTGATGTGTAGAGTACATCACCATGCGATCATCGGAGCATTCCATCACTTTAAGGATATCCCCTATCTCTTCAATCCATCATTCGGCCAACTCGAAGTCTCCCTCCCCATCAAACCTTGGAGTGTCAATCCTTAAGAACCTCTCAATAGAATAATTCGAGCCACTATTCCTTTGAGCATTACGTGTCGCTCGAATTAATCCATCAAGAAAATTATTCCTTTCATGATCCTCATTGGCGATTACACGTCTTGGTGACATCTACACCCACATTCAAACAAACATAAAAACATCATTAGCATAAGCTAATCATAAGAGAACATTTACCTTTAGGCTCGGTGGCATCTCATGACGATTGCAGAATTTACACTTAAACATTTTTCATAGACCCTTTAGCCAACCAATGTCTTACACATCCTAAGACCTAATAAACATGAGGCAAACTATGGCTCTGATAATAATTGTAACATCCCCAAAATTTAGCCCCAATTTAATTGCCGAACCCTAGACGACGTCACTTTCATAACCTAACTTCATGAAACATTACAGCGAAAACATAATAATAATATAAAATAGTGGAAGACTTCGTAAGCTAATAAAATTCCAAGATACATATCTAGCACATAGGCCAAATAGGTTCTAACATAGACCAACAAAGGGTTCATAATACATAATGAGTTCAAATAAAAATACATGGCTCCAAAAGGCCCATAAGCCATGCATAGCTCACTCTTACATGAGTTCATCATAATAACATAACATAAAATAAGATAAGTTGGGTCGTAGCCCGATCGACACATGTGCACATCATCGTCATGAGGCCTCTACCGCCGAGCCTAAGCCTCGCTCATACATGCACGGATCCATGGGGTGCAGAGGATTTCTCTCGTTAGAATATGTTGAGGCCCATACATGTTATGATCCTATAACATACTTTTTACATGTCATGACATATGCATTGCATCATAATGAAACATAGATCATATGCATACTATGAGCTACTTATGCACAGTATATGACGTGTGAACATATCATCATGACAAAATAAGATAACATATAACATCATTAATCTTTATGCCAGACATATCCTTGTCATTATGCTAAAGTATATCATAAACATATCTTGCTTAACTTTAACATCTTTGTTCATATCATGATGTGACAAGTGGACATTCATATGCATCCTTGTAGGTGCATACTTCTTTATACTTCTTCATCATCTTTAACTTTATGTTTCAAGTCATTCATCATTCATCTTTTCATCTTTCATCTTTACTGAGATACTTTCTTATCTTGTTGATTGAGAAGACCATGTTGAATTCGTGAGAATTTACTAGCAAGGCCATCAATGGATCCTTATAGGTCCAATTGAGACGTCACCACTTGGGGGTGGAACTCGCCTCAACTTATAGAAACGTTACCACTTGGGGGTGGAACTCATTTTCCCAAAAAATGCCACCACTTTGGGGAGGAACCCATTTCCCCTCCTCGATTATAACACACCTTTATGTCAATTCGTATTTTAATTTCATTCATCAATACACACAATCATTCAATACATGTTGCATGTTTTAATCTTATTTAATGTCACACATACTTCAAATCATGCTAAGTATGGACAAAACAATTATTACATGTCTCTAAGACCGGTCACGGTCGTTCCACACAAGGTCACGGTCGTTCCACATAAGATCATGGTCGTGCCCATGCCTGGGCATAGGCGTGCTTTGGTTTGGCACGGTCGGACGCTTATGCCTTTTCTTAGGGAAGCGTATGGTCATGGCCGTGCTCACATATTTCACGATTGTGCCCAGGTCATGTGCCTGCACGGGTTGGCAATTTTTCAGCATGGCTGAGTTACACCTGTCCATACTTGCATGCCCGTGATAGAACGATTATTTTTTGATCGTTCTAAAAAATTTTCCTAAGGCATGGGACTTTCGGAGCATCACGACCGTGCAACCACAGGGTCACAACCGTGACAGATAGTCCATTTTATTCCTTTGGATGTTTTTACGCTAAGACATGAAATCTTATGGGCGTCACAGCCGTGCCACAATTCGCCACTGCTGTGTCCGAGTTCTGGACAACATTTCCCCTAATTTTATCTATTTTTTACCATTTTACAACCATATATGAACAATCCAAGAATAAACATTTATCCTCACATGAATATTACATTGCTTAGTAGTCATCTCAAAACTATGATCATAGCACATTTCCAAGAGATTTAGACATAGAGATTAGTAGAGGATTGAACAAAAGCCATTAAAGTATACAATACATCAATACTATTTAAGATTTAAAGAGGCTAGCAATATTAACATGAATCAATCATGGAAACATGGAACATCATGCATTAGGGCTATGTTATTAATGCAACAATAATTTAAATCTAAAAAAATATCATCAATCCATAATAAACATGCACATACCCTAATCATACTTCAAGAAAATCCTAGTTAGGTCTTCCAATGTAACACCCCTAATTTCTCCCGCAAATTGTCAAGGATAATTTGGTCATTCGATTGTGTTAGCCCATTCGCCAACACATAATCATAATAAAATATGATTTTCATCTATTATAGAGGAAGCATAAATTCATTAAATAAGATAAAAGAATCTTCAATAAAATACGAAAAACTTCATGAAACATCAAAGTACGGTTATAGAATTGAAAAACATCTCTAAACATCATCATTAATAATAATTAAAACATCTTTAAACCATAGTCCAAACATCTCTTTTAAAAACATAACCAGAGTACTAAAAACAATGGACAACATCATAAACCATTGTGCAATCTTTGTCGTCATGAGTTGAGCCACCATCATCCATAACTTTATGCACCTGTATGGATCCAAGATGCAAGAGTTTCCTCGATTAGAGTATGTAAAGGTTATGCAATACAATGTCATGATCGTATCCAGGCTACTACATGATATGCATTATTATCTTCATAAAAATTGAAGGAACAATATGCATGTCATGTACTTATTATGTGATCTACATGCCATTCATCAACATCAATCTATCATCATCATGCATTATAATAATAGCATGACAGACATGTAATCATATCATCATACATAAAGTATGGACATTCATATCAATCATTCATTCAATTCATAGGCATATAAGTGGGATACAATTACCATAATCATTGCCTTCATAATTCTCCTCAAGGTTGTTTTATAATTCTTTAGAATTCCACTTTCGTGGGACATCATTCCATTCCATCAATCATTGGCCATTTCCTATTAATGTTATATCTTTTGATAGTTGAGATTCATGTCGTTGCCCTCTCAATAGGCTAGCTAAGCCATGGAGACAATGCTCCCATTTCACCTGAAGGTGACATCATAATGCACACACCATTGCCGATGTATGTAACGATCATTCTGGACTCCCGCCGGGGGTGACATCGAAATGCACACAACGTTGTCGATGTGTGGAATGATCATTCCAGAAATTATCCGATAAAGGGCCGTAGAGGGGTCAACATGTAACATCATCCACAACATGTAACATCATCCACAATTATTTACGTTGTTCAATCTTCATGTTTTAACCTAGTTACGTGGGGGAAAGCATGCATATACATGTATGTAGGTTCATATACAATCATTAAGCATCAATACATAGTATAAATAGTTTGAAAATAACTTAGATTATATATATATTCATCTTTAGTCAGTCATGACCGTGGCGGTGTGGTCACGCCCATGATCGTGACAATGGAATGGCCCAATGTTATTCTAAATGATGGTCACGGCCGTGCCCACTAGCGTCACGCCCGTGCGGGGCCCTTGTCTCAGTCGTGCACATTAGTGTCACGGTCGTGCCATAGTCTTTTTGCACACCTGCGAGTTCAATACACCCTGACTATATATTTTTCTTTCAGGTCATATTTTCGGCCTTCAGGTCGTATTGATCTCGCACTAGAAAATACTTACAGCCCATATTACAGTCTTCTTGCTCATATTAACACTCTTTTGCCCGTATTGATCTCGCGTTATGCACTTTTTTAAATAAAAATTTGGGAAAACACAATACAAAGCATCCTAAAGTTTCTAGACATGATCCACATATCAATGGGCATAAAAAAACACATGAAAAATCATGCAAAAATATCAAATTCTTAGCTAGGGTTCATCCTCAATTCATAAATAATAAGAAGATATGAACCCTAACTATTGAATTTCTTCATCAAATCCATATATGACACAAATCAAACCCATGGAAAACCTATATATTCATGGATCTAATAATTTGCATCAATAAAACCCCTCATTCACAATTCAATGAGAAGATAGATGGCGTCCTCTTGCTCTCATTCCAACACAGAAGGAATATTGAAAGAGGATAGAGGATTTTGGATCTCCTTTTCATACTTTTATTTTAGATTTTCCTTCTCTTCCTTCCTCTTATTCTTCCTCTTCTTCCTCCTTATTCCTCTTTCACTTCTTCCTCAAGCCCTAATCGTCAGAAGAGAAATTTGACAAAAGATGTCAACAAGAGGATTTGGAACTTTTTTTATAGGAGAGTTTATAAGGATTTGGACAAAAAGTCCAATTTACCTTTTTATAAAAATTTAGGGTATTACATCCAATCTCTACTCCGCAAGAAGTAATTAAAATTTAGGATCTTCTTAAACATACTTTGATTAGCAAGTCTAATCCTAACTTCTTCCTCTTGTTGCAACCACGTGATCAAGCTCTTCTCTTTCTCTTCCTTCTTGTCCAGCTGCAATGCAGGGAACAAATGGCCTTGAGAGGTGCAGCCGAGAGTTGCTGGATTGAGGGAAGAGTGGAGTGGGTGAAATGAGATGCTAATAGATGATTACTGTAGTTAGGAATGCCTTCTTGGGTTGCTGGCTGACATTGAGTGGTAGTAGGTGAAAAGCATTAGGTTAATGTTATATATGTGTTGAATATTGGGCTGTACGGTCACAAGCTTGCTTTTCCCTTTCTTTTTTGTTTTCTAAACATTTAGAATATTACAAAAGATCCGTGGTTCCGTTGGCAACCCTAAAGAGTCCATAATTTAAATTTGATTTGAATTGATCTCGGTTTCCAACAATTCTTGGTTCACATGTTGGTGAATGATCTTGCAATGTCGGTTGATGCCTGTCGATTGTTGAAAAGGGACTGACAAATAGCTGGGAGGATTGATAAAATTTTGAAGCTAAGAAAATTCATCTTATGTTTTTAGAACTGGACCGGCGATCGGATCGGATTCATTACTGGATTGTGGTTGGACCGATCCGATCGATTTCGACCGGATTGAATCGAATTTTATTAAAAAAAATATTATATATAATAATTATAAAGATATAGTAAAAGTTATATGAATATTGTATTAATAACTTATTAAAAAATAATATAACAATTTTTATTAATTAAAAGTTTCATAATGATAATATAAATAAATTATTAATAATTTAATATCTACTATTTAATGATGATAGATGTTATATTAGTAAATTTTATCTTAAATTATTCTTATTTCTTTTTTTATTTAACACTTTCTTTTTTTATTTTCTTTATTTTATGCTCTTTGATTAGTTTCTATTCTAATATTATTCAATTTTAAATACTTATATTTTTTTTAATTCATATTTAATTGCATAAATATGATATTCTCTTCTCCTTAAGTTTTTTTATATTTTTTTCCTTTTTTTTCTTATTTAACTTTTCTATTTATATCATTTTTACAATTTTTTTTTTAAAATCTGCATTGAATCGATTTAAACCGGATTGAATCAATCCGATTTAATGTCAAAATATATTTTGACACTTGACCGAATGACATCACCGGTCGATTCTCAATTGAATTGGCCGGTTCTCTCTTATTTTAATAACTTTGAATCCATTCTACTTGTCTGATAGGTAAGAAAAAAAGTGGTTTAAAAAGTTTTTCTTTTGCCATTTGTTTTCTAGAGGCAGTGAAGCCACCATGTCCAACTCCAAATCCTGACGAGGACTTCATCTTCACCCTTCCATTGGAGACGACACGCAGCGGGCCTCTATTTCAGTACAGGAAGTATCAAAACTTTTGGATCCCACAAGGGGTCTTGCCCGCCGTCCTTGCGCTTAAACGCCATTTCCAAGCCCGTCAGGACGACATCATCCTGGTGAGCTTCCCCAAATCGGGAACCACATGGCTCAAAGCGCTCGCCTTCGCCACCTTGACGCGAGGACGCCACCGCTTCGACGACCACCCTCTGCTCGCCCAGAATCCTCACGACTTCGTCCTTTTGATGGAAGGATCGCTCACCGTCAACGAGACCATTGAAGCCATGCCTTCTCCACGCTTGCTCCAAACTCACGTGCCTTTCTCCCTGCTTCCGGAGTCTGTCCGCACCTCGGAGTGCCGGCTCATATACCTCTGTCGGGAACCCAAGGATGTGCTCATCTCCCAATGGCACTTCCAGAACAAGATATCCGAGGCCACCAAGGTGGACTCGGCGCCGTTGAGCAAGGACTTGGAGTTGTATGGGCGTCGGCTACTTCGTGCCACACTGGGAACATGTCCTGGAGTACTGAAAGGAGAGCCAGCAGCGACCCGAGAAGTTGCTGTTCGTGAGGTACGAGGAGATGCTGCAGGATTCGGTGGCCGTCGTGCGGAGGTTGGCGGAGTTCATGGGGTGCCCGTTCACAGTGGCGGACGAGGACGGCGGGGCACCGGTGGACATAGCAAGGCTGTGTAGCTTTGAAAACCTGAGCAACCTGGAAGTGAACAAGACCGGAAAGATGGAAAAAGCCTTGTTACCATTACCCAACAACGTCTTCTTCCGGAAAGGAGGAAAGGGAGATTGGAGGAACCATCTGACCGATGAGATGGCTCAGATGTTGAACGGAGTCATCCGAGATCAGCTAAAAGGGTGCGGAGATGAGATCTTTGGGACCTCCTTTTAAGAGGGACTCGGTGTAGTTTGATTTATTTATGCCAGCCATCATAAGCTTTTCTTCCCATTCCTTCCGTGAATAAAGGGTAATTGCTTGTAGTCTCTTTTTTGTAATCCAATAAAAGGTTGTGATTAATTTGGTTTGTTCATCATTCTTATTTCACTTTGCTAAGAGTATGATGGGTTTGGTGGATTACTGTGGCAAGTATGCCGAAAGGGGTTTGGTTTTCTTTCTTTTTTTGGTATGCTGCCGACATGTTAGGGAGGAAAAAACAAAAGATTTTAAGTGTATATCCTGTTTCCAATTTTGGGGTTTCATTGGTCTTGTACTTGGAAACAGATCTTTGGAGTGTCAGGTATTATTTTGTATCAACTATTGACTAGTAAAACTCCATTTACTGGGAAGAGAAAGTGGTGGGTATGCTTCCAAGTTATTTACTATTCTAATAACAAATTACATGCACGTATAATGTCATTTAACATCGCTCTTCTTTTTCTTATCTTTTTAAATTAGTTGCTACAGAATATTGTGAAAGCGAATGAGCTGCCTTTCCCTCTGATTGCAGTTTGAGCCGTGAATGTGTTGATTTGTGCCAGAAATTACTACGTCGTAATGCAAGTGTATGTTGCTGAGTTACTATATTATTACATCATTGTGGTGTTAGCTCTATTATGTTTCCCGTATCATTTGCCATTCAGTCTCATAGTCCTCCTCTAGCTCTTTCTAAAGTTTTCTGAAATCATTTATCCATGACCAGTCAATAATGAAATTCATTTTTAACTTTTATGAACTCTTCATTTTCCCCTATTTAAAACAATATTTTTTTTTATTAAAGTTAGTCATTGGAACATTTTTTGGTATTACTATTTATTTATCATATTCCATAGCCAATATGTTATAAGTTTCTCATTTTATCTTTTTCTTTTTTTTTTACTTTTTCTATTCATTTCATTATTTCATCTACTATGACAAAAAAGACTATCCAAAAAGATTATCACTCATTCATAATATCTATCATTTTTAAATTTCTTAATGATAAAAAGTATATTTATAAACTAAGAATTGATGATTGAGATAAGGATGGCTAACTCATATACAAAGATATGTATTAATCGTCATCACCCAGCACTCTATAATTTTGCATTATGATATGAAAAATCATTAATATTATATAATAGAATGTCATTGTAATGATATATATTTTTATTTAAGATATGAAATCAGAATACAATAGTACTATAATTAAAAAATGGGATAATAGGTAACATAGTACATGAAAAATTGTAGTACTTCTGCAAAACTATTGGTCATTAAAATTAGACATAACACAATAACGGAAAAGAAATAATACATTAAACTAAACAAATAATTTTAACATAATAAAATCTAAAAAGGAGTTTTGAAATCCTTTTTTCTTTAAAAAAATTAGTATGTTCTAAGCATGTAATAGAATTATACCATTAACTAAAAATGTACTTTATATACATCCCTTAATTTTTGTTCATGTGTTAAATCATACTTCTTGAATATTAGGTTTAGATCATCACTAATACTTAATTTTATTAATAAATGAAGTGACATTTTCATATGACAAGTGCTTCTAAAATGTTAGTTAAATTAATTGACAAATTTTCACATGCTGCTAACTAAAATAACTAAGATATCACGAGTCAATAGTTTGATCAATCATGATGATATTTTCTCTCCATTTAATATTCAGTCATTTAATAAGTTATTTTGAATAATTCTCTTTTTAAGACTGGAAAATATTTTTATGATTTAAAACAATATTCTAAAATGAACAATTATATTTTTATGCATAGAAAAATATTTCAAATATATTTCAAAAATATTTCAACAACTAGTTAATTGCATGCTCCTTTCTCATTAGGTGATTAACAAAAGGATGTACATATAATACATTTCTCTATCTCCCTCTAATTGTATTCTTTTGTGTACAGGGTGCCCCACTATGTTTTGTATTCATTTTTATCTGTTAGTATTGAAACCGACAAATAAGTGTTGAATTGGGCAATGCAAACTCATTGCACATCAGCTCAGCTCGGGCTCAACCAAAAATTCATGTTCATGCCGCGTACGAGTCGAGCCCAACCTGAGGCATGTGTCTTGACATGCCATAAGCCTCATGGGCCGCAGAGCACTACTTCAGTCGAGAAGCAAAGAGAGCGTCACCCATACATCTATTTAGAACATTATTATGTCAACTAATTAATTATTTTCAACAGTGCAATCAAACTCTTGAAGTTGAGATTGATAAATCTCCTCAACTATTACCGACTAAATCCTAAGATCATGTGGTCTTTTTTCGAATGTTTGATCAATCTCGGGGTCTAATTCAAGTAATTTCTTGCGATTAGCCCTGGACATACAAAAGTTTTGCAATTGAAAGAAAAGAAATTTTAGATAAAAAAATTAACCTTCTTAGGAAGAATAAATAGAAAAGGTATATCTAGATCTCCGACAATAATGCCAAAAGCTTGATGTAGACTTTAAGTGATATAGAATTTAGGGCAATTCTCATAGATCAGTTAATTTAAACTCATTAGTCCACACTTATGCAAGTATATAGGTTGAGTAAAAAGCACAAATGTCGTATTCATGATGATCTAATTTTTCTTTCCTATTAATTTCTAGTCATTAATTTTAAGACCAAGAAAAAAAAGAATTACAATGACAATTAGAATGAAGAATACTTTTGAGGTAGAATTAACTATTATTACTCGCTAAGATCTTCAAAAAGGATGTTGATACTTCAATCTCCATCCATGCTTCAAGGGGGTGGTTGAAAATAGTCGATTAGAGGAGGAATGACTAATCTGATTTCTCAATCTTAGTTAATTCAACACCATATTTGTCAATCTAATCAAATAGAATTATGTCTCTAATTTTATACAATATAATGCAATTAATCTTACGAGCATAGAACAATGGACCTCTCGACCTCTTTAAATTTTCAGATCATACAAACAACTGATGACATGAGACATGAAATATCTTTTCTTTCAAATAAGATATAACAATAAGGAAGATATTTCGATCCAATAAGTTATAACTCTATTCATGACATTGATATTTAAACAATGAATGAAAGCAGTTATCTAAGAGTTCAACCATAGGAAGATCAAACCAGTAATATTTACTTACATCCATCCCAAATGTTTTAGCGGAGCATAGGCTTGTCCAAAATCAGGAAGAATTGTCAATAGTCATCTCCCCTCCTTCCGATCTTTTGTTCTCCTTGTTCCGATCCCAAAATTTCCTCCAAAAAATCCCTTTCCCTCCTCGCCAACTCCTGTCTTATGCTCCTATTTTCCTCCTAATTCCTCTTTGTTTTGAAAATTTAAACAATTGTTATCACTTCCCTTAGAAATATTCAAAGTTAGCATAGGAAGCACGTAATTCAAATACAAAAGGCGATAAAAGTGGCATCAAAATAATATATAAAGAGATGAAAATAAGGTGTCATCAATAATGTGGGATTCATCCATGACATACTTTTTGCATAATTCCTCTATTAGGAGACTCATCGTTCTTGTTGAGTTATCACACCTCACAATGCACTAAGGTCAATATAGAGTGGCTCTGATTAGTGTGTGATATTGTTCACTTTGGACCTAAGCCCATATGGTTTTATCAAAATGCATCAGGTATCAGAGTAGTACAATGGCTCATTGCCCTTTGGGGCTCTATACTCGGCATGATATTTCTTACTTTTTCCTTGTACTCATGATTTTCTAACGCATCATGCCTACTCAAGGTCATATTTATATATGTTCTCATCATCTCTTCCATGACTTATTTATGTGGAACTAATTATCCAATGTGTGCCTCTTGCATTCCACCATCGATGCAAGAGGCATGCCTTGGATTAGTCCCATATGCATAAGTGTTACATTTAACTAATAAAAAACAACATGGATTCTCTGACTATAAAATTGATGCCACGAGCCGAAACAATCTATTCATCCTCCGTGTTGTCCCAACTCTAATGTAGTAGCAACATATATATTAGAAATTTAGAGTAGAATGAGATGTTGGCTAGCAGGAAGGAGGAGACGACCAAGGGCCACCAAAAGGTGGAGCTGAAGCGGTCGAGAATGAGGACGCTCGTTATATCAATTTCTTCAAGAGTAAAGATGGTGTGTTCGCCAAGGCCAACGAGATCTCCATGTTGTGCAGCACCGAGGTGTTTGTCCTCATATTCTCCGCCTGGCAAGCCCCACACCTCAGGATCCCTGATGTGAACCAACTCGTCGACTAGTTCTTCTTCAGCGATCGGCTCTTCTCTTGCGGCGTTGTTCACCCTGTTGGCTCGTCGGCCGAGCAGCTCCTATCAGAAAGGCTGGATGCCCGACAGCTTGATGGTGTAGAGCAGCTCGACTGGGTCGTCGATAAGTACCCACACCTGCCTCCTGATCACTAAGGAGCCTTGTCGTCATCCTATGCCTTTGTGGACCAGCCCATGCACCCATCGAAGTTGTACCCTTTCGTTGAACTTGTCCACAGTCTGATTCATTTTATTTGATGTTATTATTATCATTTATTAGTTTCACTTCTTCTTATATAACGATGACAATACCCATTGCTGGCCAAGTCGAGCATGCCCGTGGTTTGCTCCTTCAGATCGATCAGCTGATTGTTAAGCTCAAAGAGTTTCTCCAAGATCATGCCTTCTTTGTTCTCCAAGGTCATGTCCATCATGCACTCGAGGATCGAGTTGTTCCATGCCTAGAGGGTCTTCTCGCTTCGGCTGAGCTCCATCATCTAGCTGTCGAGGCCGAGTGAGACAATCTGGTGCACTGCACCGTGAGAGAAGAACCAATATGCAAGTTGGTTCACGTTGAGGCTTGAAGATGTGGTGCTTGCCCACCGGAAAGTATATGAGGACAAGCACCTCGCTCCCGCACAACGTGGAGATCTCTCTGGCCTTGGTGAACATGTTGTTCCTCCTCTTGGAGAAACAAATATAATGTGCGTCCTTATTCTCCATCCACTTCAGCTCCACCTTTGTGTGGCCCTTGGTCGCCTTCTTCCTGCAAGCCAAGATCTCATTCTACTCTAAATCTTTAATGTATATGTTGCTACTACGTTTTGAGTTGGGACAATGAGCAAGATGGATAGATTAGATTTTTTCACCTCTTGGCATCAATGTTGTAGTCCAAGGATTAATGTGTTTTTGTATTAATTAAATGTAACACCTAATAGCAGTAATTATTCGCAAATTAGTGCGATGTAGAGTTGGCAATCTATTGTTGTAATAACAGTGTAATAAATCATGCTCTATTCATAGATTTGGAGAACTGTGCCTAAATTGTTTCTTGACAGTTGAAAATTTCTAAAAAGGATACACTAGAAATCAAGGTAAAATTTCCCAAATTTCTATCTTCAAAAAACGTATGTGTTGTAAGGGATTAATGGAAGTGTAACACCCTTTAGGTGAAACATTGTGCAACGCCTTAATATGGACCATCCATTTTACATCTATGGTCCAGATCAATGCAATCACTTTCTCTCTTCTCTCTCTTACCCGATTTTCTCTTCCCCTTCGATCCGCCGCCACCGTCGTTGCCGCCGCCATCGTCATCACCGTCATCATCGTCGCTGCCATCGCCGTCGTCGACCCACCTCGGAAACCCCTAACCCACCGAAATCCCCCCAACCCCTACGAGCGCCGACGGCCCCCCATCCTTGTGATCGTTGGAACCCCCATCTCCGGCGTCCCCACCCTTGCGAACATGAGCGCCGACCTAACCCTGTTCCAAGCGCCCCGCCGATTCTCTGAGCGTCCATCGCCGTTCGCCATCCCCAATCGCTGCATTCGCCGTCGTCGCTACCCACCATATCCCACCGTCAATCATCGATCGTCGAGAGAGAGAGAGAGAGAGAGAAGATGCAGGGGTGGGCGACTCTCACAAGCGGTGGGGGCAACGATCGGAGGGGAGGCAGCGACGGCGGTGATCGAAGGGCAGGCGGCGGCGACGCAATCGAAGGGGGAGAAAGGAGAGAGAGAGAGAGAGTGAAAAATGATAAATAATTTAAACTGTTGATGAAAAATGAATGGTCTAGATGAAAGCGTGATGCATGCGAAATACAACATATTTTAGATTATTATTTTAGTTAATTTTTCTATAATTTGATCATAGCATGCATTATTTTTAGTCACTTTTAGTCATAATTCCGGATTTATCAATTTTGATTATTAATGTTTTAAATATTTTAACTAAAGAGGGATTTACTTAATTCTTATAATTATTTTGCAGGTAATATGAATCGGACGTAAAGAATTATATTTCGGCCGAGATGATCTCATGGTTGGATAAATTACATCTTACTTCGATTTGGGGTAAAAACAAATGCAACTTGATTTTTGGGCGTAACGATCAAAGACTCTTTGTTTTGGCCGAGATCACAATTCATCGTTTTGGCCGAGATTAGTTGTTTTGACCGAGATGAGAAGAAGGATTAATATTTTGGCCGAGATTTGAAGAAGGGAGTAAAGATAAAAAAGAGTTTATCTTATTGGGCGTAATGGTTAAAAGAACCATTTTGGCCGAGATTTATCCCGTGAATTTAAATCCAGCCGTACGATATCACGATCGGGATCAAATTGAAGGCCGTCTGCACCTATAAATCCATGAAGAAGTCGTCGTCCCAATTCGGGCTTTGAAGTTTGGTTTTTCGTCCACAGCAAGTCATGAGCTTCGCGGGCTTCGACCAAAGAGAGAGATTTACGCTCCGACGATATCCGAGGATCCGAATTATTTCTTGGTGTAATTCTTCCAATTATTATTGTTATTTTGTAATTATCTCTCTGCAATTCTAGGATGAACTCCATGTTCTTAGTTATTTTATTTTTAGGATATTATTATTGAAGGGAATTTCTGTGAACCCTTGCTTCATTATTATTGAATTTCTTTTGATCAATTTTTAATTGTGTTTAGTGCTTTTGATTTAATTATTTAAATTTCTGAGTTGTAATTACCAGTTTGTGGACTACTTAATTTTAGATTTTATTTAGTTAAATTAAATGATTTATTGTGAAATTAAAAATTGACATAGGTCTAATAACTAGTGTGTGGAAAATTAGATCTGTGTGGTCTGTTAATCTATACCAGTTTGTGGAGTGATTAATAGTCTAGGATTTTCATATTAATGCATCTTAATTTTAATCTCATCTGACGAATACCAGTTCGTGGGACTTCAGTTTTTGGTTAAATTTAAGATAGTTTGATTTGCTAGATTAAATAACAGAATTACCAGTTTGTGGACTCTGTGATGTTAATCTTGTAAATTAATAACTTGAGAAAATTCCTAATCCATCTTAAGAATTTCAATTTATCTTTTCTGATTAACATTTTTATCCTTAATCTATTTTCATCCTACTTCAACACCATTATCTTATTTTTTTATTTTATTTTACAAAACCCTTTTTTCCAAAATTCCATGTTTTTCTTCTCTCTTATTAATTTATGAATTTAGATATTTTATTAATAATATTTCTCATGGGTTCGACACTCTTACTCCTATTTTCTATATTACTTGAGCGACTAGTGCACTTGCTAGCGATTTTATTTTGCTACATCATTTTACACATCAAGTTTTTGGCGCCGTTGCCGGGGAATATTTTATTAATTAATTTCTGATTTTTATGAATTATTAGGAGATGTAAATTAATTTGTAAATAATTTTCTGTGATTAAATTTTCTATAATTTATTTTTTCTATAAATATGTATTATTGTATTCTTTATTGTAATTATTTGTGTAAATAATCTAACATTTTTTCCTTTTGCAGATAAAGAGGTCACGACATTTTTTAAATGGATTTAATGGAGGTGCTACCCACTCAAGTGGGTAGCACCATACTAGTCGCTTGGATGTCGTGGATTTTTGATCTGACGACTCAGTGATATAGGCGGTTCACTTTGAATTTAAAGGCTGAAAAGTTAATTCGATTTGTTGAACCATACAAACTGGAACATTTCATCCATGTCCCCTCTTCACTTGAGAAGCTCCACCGGATCCGGCAACTTGCTGCCATCGCTCAAATTCTGCAGCCCGACGTTGCTGCCATTGGAGCATCCGATCTTGTTGCCGTCACCCAAGTGCTGCATGATCTCGCTGCACGCGAACTCCTCGACGACTTGCTGCTGCCCGCCGCCTCGACCTCATGCTGCCCCACACAATCAATAGGCAAACGATGAGGTCAAGTTGCATGGGAAGGCGCCGGCGAGGTTGGATGTTGAGGAGGTCAAGAGGCAATTTCTTGAATAGGCGAGAAGTGAGGAGATCCAGCGGTGAGATCTGGTTGCAAGTGACTAAGAGGTCCGCTGGTGCAATCAGACTACGACGAGTTCGAGTAGCGAGGTCGGCGGCAGAGGAGGGAGAGAGAGAGAGGCAATGTCCTCAACAGGTATGGTCCGCTGCTGCGAGCAACGGCGGCGAGCTTGGGTAACAAGGTCTGGTAGTGCAGAAATGATACGACAGGGGAAAAGGCATGAAACGTGGAGCTTTGGTTCGAGCCGAAGTGTTGAACCGATGAATATTGATTTTGTTTTTTAAGTCGGCATTTGAACCACATGTTATTAGATCAGCCATCCATATTTCATCTGACGGTAGTCAACTGTAGTAGCATGGTGCTACCCACTCCCCATTAAATCCTTTTTATATTTATTGACTTTCGGCTTAAATTTCTGACACCGATTGGATTTTTCGGATTACACCGTCGACTTATGGTTTTACGATCGTGATTTTTTTAGTCAGTTTTACTGATGTTACGGCCTGTATCGATTCTGAGTTCTAATCTTCTGCTTTTCGACTGTAATGTTTTATCCAAACTTTGTTTTACGCCATGAGTAATGCATATTGATTTGACCTTGTTTCGGCTAATTTATATGTGGTTATGTCCAAGTTACGCCCGACATGAATTTTGTTCTTTCTCGGCCGTAATGATAGATTTTCCGACTTCTGTTATACCGTAATGATTCAATTGTCGACGTAAGATTTGGGGTAATATTCTCAAGTTTCATTCAATTTTTATTTCGGCCAAAACCCTGTTCTATTTTACAACCAAAGGTTGTTGACTTCATTTCGACCGTAAAATATTTCTGAACGTATAAGATTGATTTGACCTCATTTCGGCTTTAATGGCAATTTTCATCCGAATTTTACGATCACGACTCACTTGATTTCTTTCTCTTATTTTCAATATTGATTAAGTATTCGATTAACGTATGACGAGTGTTTGCGGTCGAGAATTGTTTCCTTCATTATGTTTGCGGCCGACTTTGATGAATCCGTAATTTGGTTCGGAATGCTAATTTAACGTTATCTCGGTCGTAATCTAATGAGTTTTACGCCTGCATACCTATTCACGTTGAACCCTTTTGACACTGTTTCATAGTTTTTATAGCCGAACTAGATTATTTTATGTCCTACTAATCTAATTTCGGCCGGGATCTTGTGTTTGACAGCGGTCAAATCTTATTATCTTCTCTGAAAACAATTTTTGCTAATGACTGATTATTGACTTTGCGGCCGTAAATTAGGTTCTAATTCATTTTGTGCCATGTGTTACATCATCGTTAATTCTTCCAAGTTTTACGGCCAAACGAGTGCATGATTTTTACGACTATCTAATTGATTTACTTTCGGTCGAGATGTTAATATTTGGAATTTGAATTGGTTTGTTTTGATCATTCCGATCTGTTTGAAGAATGTTTCGAGTTTTACTTTTTGCCATATTCGATAATCTTCTGCGACGTTTGACGGCGGTAATTAGGTTTCTGATAAATTCTCTCAAAAATTAATTTTAATGATGAATTTTCAATTCTATAAGTCCGAAGGACTTTTATCGATTTAAATCTTATTTCTTCGTGACCTATTATCTGTATTTCTTTTTTGTATATATTTTTTTCTTTTATCTTATTGAAAATTAGTGGTTGCAATTACTGTTGAAGATCTAATCACAACTAATCCTAGAATCTTCTGATAGTTCCAGACATCGCACCAGGAGTTCAAATCCGCTTTTGAAATTTGATCCTGAAATTGAAAGAACTTCTCGTCGATTAAGAAGAAATATCAGAAGAATGGCTGAACAAGCACGCAACAATCAGAGACTGGATTAACAAAATAAATTAGTTCCACCACAAAATAATCGGCGGGAAAATGAAGAGGAACTCTCTATGAGAGAATATGTCTCGGCCAGATATAATGACCGAGAATCGTGCATTGTACTGCCTGAAATCAATGCAAATAATTTTGAGATCAATCCTGCAATCGTGAGGATGATACAAGCATCTCAATTTGGAGAATTTCATGAAAACCCTCACGATCACCTTGACAAATTTCTTGCTACTTTGAGCACCTTTAGAAATAATAATGTTTCTTGTGAAGTTATTCGTCTGTTATTATTTCCTCAATCTTTACGTGACAAAGCTTCCACATGGTTTAAAACTTTGCCTGCAGGATCGATACATTCATGGTTGGAGCTGGTAGAAAAAATTGTTGGAAAATATTGTCCATCACAAAAAGCATGCAAATATAGGAGAGAACTAAGGGCATTTTTTCAAGACGATGAAACATTATATGAGGATTGGTAACGATATAAGGAACTGCTAGCCAGAGTTCCTGATAATAGGATTCTAAAGTGGCAAGTGATGAAAGATTTCTACCATGAATTGCGAGCTGCAGATCAAGATAAGCTCGACCAATCAGCAGGAGGGACAGTGCTGGGATCTAAACACCCTAGTGAGATACAGGATATAATTGAAGCTGCAGCCCTTAAGTCAAGCCAAGAAAGAACACCATCTCGCCGAACTCATGATGTACATGCTGCACAAGGAATACAATATTCGGAAATAGTGGCTCAGCTGGAGTCACTTAATCAAAAATTCGAGATATTACTAATGGGAAATTCAAGCAATTATAGCCCTACAGGTAACAATTCAGATTCAAATCAAATTGAAAATGCTAACTTTATTTCCAACCCTTTTTTCAGGAGCAACGATTATGGTTGAAGACACAATCCGAATTTTGCCTATAATCAGAATCAAGGCCAACCTTCTGGTCCATCAAAAGATTATATTATGAAAATGCAACTTGATGCTCCCCAATATCAATCATCAAATCACATGCAGGAGATGATGGCATAGATCATAGACACCATGCAATCATTGTAAAAGAATATGGAGTCTAGAGCCACAAATCAGGATGCATCAATTGAAAATTTGGAAAGACAATTGGGCCAGAGGTGACACAACTGACTGTACGTACACTGGGCTCTCTCCCAAGCAACAAAGAGAAAAATTCAAGAGGAGAAGAGCAAAATAGGCCTTGATCTTCATTAGGACTAAGTTGAGCTAAAGACTATAAATTCAAAACTATTTCTACCTTTTCTTTAGATTAGTTTTTAATTAGTTATTGATTAATACTTTAGTTACGTTAAGTTAGTTTGGGTGATTTTTATTTTACTATGGAGACGTCTAATTAATATTGCATTTTGATAACTAAGAGCATGTTACGACATTGGTGCGCTTTATGCGACAGCACGATACATGCAGGGGCTTAAAATCCGACACCGGATCACACGTCAGGCGACAAAAGTACTACTTTCACTGTTGGGCGACGAACTCATGTCGGACATGATATGACAAGGCGAGACGACCTATTACGCCTTTCCTCCTTACGGCCGAGCAGATTCTGACATCCGACACTGAAATAACATATCGATCACAAAAGCTCCATGCACGAGCTCTGAGCAGGTTGAACAACTCGCCATGCATGCGTCTCATCGAACACTTGCACGATTATGCCCTGTCACCTGTTATTTTTACAGCCGAGACATGACAAGGCAGAACGGACGAATCACCTTGGAATCGGCCGATCACTGCGCGCCTTGAATTTGACGTGATCCTTCACTGCGCGCCATCACGTGGGAGCAGGTAAGTTTATGCCCAAAGTTTCGTCCATAAATTCTTACCCTTCGTGTTTTGCAGATCGAAGTATCACCCTCTTACGCTAGACCGGAGCAGACCCCTTACGCCCTCTCTCACCATTACGCCCCCTGTGCGTTACGGTCGAGCTTCCACACCGCGCACCGTTGCTCCCTTATGCCCCGAAGAGCACAAACGCCGTCGCTTCCTTACGGCCAAACTTCACTCTCCAGCCGAGCTTTTCTCCTTACGGCCGAGACCTCAGCCGCCATCACCACGGTCATCTCCTAAGGGCAATATTCCACCGTCATAGACCGGCCAAGGTTACTCATCGACTTACCTCGTTGCGGCCGACACTCCAGCATACATACCTTACGGCCGAGATCCTCTCTCTGTCGACATTTCGACTTCGGTCGAAACTTCTGCGATCAAGCCGCAACCGTTCTTTTGACCGAGCGGCCACCTTTTCTTTGCTGATCTCTCATCCAATCCTACATTAGGTGATTTGCTAATATTTGAAGGGGACGTCGCGAACGACGACATCCGAATGCTCAATCGACACCACAGCCCTCACAATTAATTTCCTACCCCGGAGACTATTATTGAATTAAGCCAGAATATCAAGCTCGATATGAACGGATGTCTGAAATTCGAATTCATGCCACCAAATTTTCAGATATCGAATTGCTAAGGGAGTATAATTTACTTGCAGATATTCATCTATTATTTTCTCAAATTGGACTCTCTGACTTTGTGCATTCTTGGTGACCAACTTATGAAGTACTAATTATGGAATTTCTCTCATCCTTGGAGGTCTTTAATTTAGATGGCAGGTATTATGATCAGCCTCGCATTTCATTCCAACTTTATGGGCGACCCTTTACTCTCACTCTAGGAGAGATTAATAATATTTATGGATTTCCCAACCATGGATCACTTTGATGCTGAAACTTTTTGGAAACAGATAATAGAAGAAGATCGATTGGTTTGGAACACAGCTAAAGATAGCTCAATTCAGAATCCTATTTTGCGCTACGTCCATCACATGCTAAGGAACTCCTTAAGTGGATGCAGTGATAATGATGGTGCCATCTCAGAGGGAGAGCTATATCTCATCCACAGCATGCTCCACAAAACTCCTATTAATGTGGGTGCTTTCATCATTCGTCGATTCCAGCGCCGCACTACTCATCATGGCGGTAGCATTAATATGGGCACCCTTCTCATACCAATTGCTCAGCACCTATAACTTGACTTGGATGATTTCGAAGTTGTGCCAGGAAACACCCACCTCATTCGTAGGACCATTCATGCTATGGGTCTCGTGAAGACCAACAACTCAAGGATCAAAGTTTTTATTTTTAAAGGCCACAATCAGGAAGTGCCCTACTCAGATCGAGATGCTTTTACGCCAATTAATCCAAATAATTGGCTCCTTTTTAGGCAAGTCGCGGCTCCATTAATCTCACCTGCAGGACCATCTACCCCACTTGATCAGCCACATCAGGATGAAGCCTTTTCCTGGTTTGATTCTACTGATTATGCGGCGGCTCAACAGTACTTTTAGCAACCACAAGGATTCTAGGCTGCATCACCGACAGCTTCCCAATATGCCACATCCGCACATTCACCTTATATGCCGATGCCTTCTCCAATTCTATCTCCAGCACAAGAGAGCTCTTCAGATTCCTCATTCATACCGGCTACTCCTTATGAGGAACGCGACTCCATGAAAATATCTGCCCCTTTACAAGAACTTGTGTGGAATCACTGTACAGCACCAGAACCTACTTTCACTTCAGCTCCAGAGCAGACTTACCATCCACTGCCACCACCTCAGCCTGACTATGCTTCCATGCAAAATTTATGGGAGTCCATATACGATGAGCAACTTCGTCAGGCAGGGCAGTTGCACACTTTTCAAGAAGAGCAACTTCGTCAGGCAGGGCAGTTGCACGCTATTTAGGAAGAGCAACTTCGACAGGCCCAAGAATTGACCAACATTCGAGCTGACTTTAGAAATATGGACGATCGTCAGGGTCTCTTCGAATCCCTCCAGAATCAGCATGTTCGCATGACGAGGCGCATCCATGAGTATCATATGCGCCAAGGACATCTCGGCTACCACCCACCTTCGCCACCCCATCGACAATAAATCCGCTTGTGTCTTTTCCCTTTTCTTTATTTTTCATTTCTTTAGTTTTTCTTTTTATTGAGTTTGTATCTCTTTCCCTTGTTGGCCTAACACTGGGGACAGTGTCTGGTTCAAGCTTGTGGGAGTTTGCATTTCATGCATTGCATGTTTCTTTCTTTTTATTTTCCTATGTATGCATTTATCTAAAAAAAATTGAAAAATTCCCAAAAATACCATTGCATGCATTCATTTTTGCTACCATCTTACTAACTTTTGTCTTATTGTTTTAATTATCTTTTAGTAAAAGTTCAAAGACATGTTGTTAACTGATGAAATTTGAATGCTTTTCTTTCTTATCACTTGCTTTTTAGTATCAAACTTATGGACTATGTGTCTATGCTAAATAGAATTATGAATGTCTAGACGACAAAATCATGTTCATGCCTTTTTATTTTTCTGTTAAGTCTTGATAGTAGTAGCCTTTTTATTGACCATATTAAGTACTCCTTGAGCTTAACAAAAATGTGTGAAAAAAAGTGAAAAAAAAATGAATAAAGTTATGTGTAGGTACAAAAGTGTTATTCGGAACCAAGGGGTGTTCGTGTAATTAGATCCGTAGGGGTTCATGCCTGGCGACCTAAGGGCAACTGCTCTAGAATCCGTCAATCGAAAACCCGCTACATGGACCATCTTGTGGAATTTGGAGAAGCATAGGAGTACTGAATCATGGCTAAGTTCAAACTCTTCATTCAGAACCTTGGTTGTTCGGGCAAGTAAACTCGAGGGGTGCCTCATCACCTATTGCCCTAAGGCCATCTGGTCTGGGAGTCATCAGTCCAAAGCCCGCTACATGGACTTCCTTGTGCAATCCTGCTTGAAGATTACAACTTTTAAAATGATTGAAAATAAAAGTGAAAAAAAAGAAAAAGAAAAAGTTTTAAGCTCAATTAGTACTTATGTATTCAATACTAATGCTAATTATTTGTCAGACTATTTATTTCTCTACAAGGATGAATTTGAGATTGTTTAAATTGGTGTAGCATTCAGAACCTTTATGAAGCTAGGTACATGGAAAAGGGTAAGATACTGAGTAGTAGGTGTGCAGAAGAACGTGAGAAAATTAGTTAGTTGATAATATGGAGGCTATGATCGAACTTTCTTGAGCATTGCTTTGAATTTTTTATTGAGAACAAGCAAGATTTTAAGTTTGGGGGAGTTTGATGCATGCAAAATGCAACATATTTTAGATTATTATTTTAGTTAATTTTTCTGTAATTTTATCATAGCATGCATTATTTTTAGTCACTTTTAGTCATAATTCCATATTTATCGATTTTGATTATTAATGTTTTAAATATTTTAACTAAAGAGGGATTTACTTAATTCTTATAATTATTTTGCAGGCAATATGAATCGGCCGTAAAGAATTATATTTCGACCGGGATGATCTCATGGTTGGATAAATTACATCTTACTTCAATTTGGGGTAAAAATGAATGCAACTTGACTTTTGGGCGTAACGATCAAAGACTCTTTGTTTTGGCCGAGATCACAATTCATCGTTTTGGCCGAGATTAGTTGTTTTGGCCGAGATGAGAAGAAGGATTAATATTTTGGTCGAGATTTGAAGAAGGGAGTAAAGATAAAAAGAGCTTATCTTATTGGGCGTAATGGTTAAAAGAACCGTTTTGGCTGAGATTTATCCCGTGAATTTAAATCCAGTCGTACGATATCACGACCGGGATCATTGAAGGTCGTCCGCACCTATAAATATGTGAAGAAGCCGTCGTCCCAATTTGGGCTTTGAAGTTTGGTTTTTCGTCCACAGCAAGCCGTGAGCTTTGCGGGCTTCGACCAAAGAGAGAGATTTGATCGGACGGTTGTTCCAGACGCTCCAACGATATCCGAGGATCCGAATTATTTTTTGGTGTAATTTTTCCAATTATTATTGTTATTTTGTGATTATCTCTCTGCAATTCTAGGATGAACTCCATGTTCTTAGTTATTTTATTTTTAGGAGATTATTATTGAAGGGAATTTTTGTGAACCCTTGCTTCATTATTATTGAATTTCTTTTGATCAATTTTTAATTGTGTTTAGTGCTTTTGATTTAATTATTTAAATTTTTGAGTTAAGTAATTACGAGTTTGTTGACTACTTAATTTCATATTTTATTTAGTTAAATTAAATGATTTACTTAATATCTGAATGTTTTGCTTAAGGACAAGCAAAAGACTAAGCTTGCGGGAGTTTGATCACTAGCTGATCATACTAAATTTTTACTCATTTTTCATCTGAATTCATATGCATATAAGTCCTGAAATGTTTATATTTAGATAATTATGCTTAATATACATGCATTGATTTTCTCAGCATAATGATATTTTATATTTGCACATTTGAGCTGGATAATATACTGTTTTAATTCTTATTTGTCTAATTTTCATTTGAGTAATTGATGCTTGTTATTCATGTTCTTGCAGTACAAGAGACAAACAATTCTGCTGGAAAAGTATGAGGGAACCATAGGCAACTGTCAAAATCAAAGAGAAAGGAATCTTTTCTTAACACAAAATAAAAAAGGACAAGGATAAGTGTCAAAAATCAGAAGAATAGAAGCTTTGATGTGGATCAAAGGGTGAGGCAATGCCATATAAAAAGGTGAATTCCAGGAGAAGAAGGGGGCTTCCACCATTCTCTACATTCGGCATCGTGGAGCTGAAGGAAGGAGAAGAAGGAGCCAAGAGGAGATGTCAAACTGATTCTGCTATTTTTATATTTCACAATATTTTTTATTGTGTTCCTCATCTCTCTTGTATTGATTTCATCATCTATGATGAGCTAAATCTTAATTCTCTTATGATAGAATAGTCGTATAATTTCTGTTATGGATGGATGATGTAACAATACTTATTTCATCACTGATGTTAGTATAGTTCTGAATGTTTTGGAATATGGTCTTATCAATGTGAATCCTCTTTCGTAATGACAACTGAAAAGTTAATTTCATATTCTTTTCTTACTCAGAAATGAGTTAAGAACATTGATATTATTTCTTGATTTCAATATATTATTGTGAGTTTTGATGCATCCATTTAGCTTTTATTAATGTGAATCTCATATTTAAATGGCAGCCGAGAAATTGATTATAGATTCCTTTAATGTTTGGAGATAAACCAAGAGCATTAGCATTAGTTTTGGATCTGATTATGTTCTGTGTTGTGAGCTGAATTGTTATCTTATCTTGTAATAGTTATTCCCTGTGGTTTATGATTTTACTTGTTATGCTGATATATAAAAGGAATGTGAGCATACTGGTAGTTGTCATATCCACGATAATCTAATATTAGTTGAGAAATTTTCTAAATCAACCTAACTAACATTCATATGAAAGTATGATAATTAGTTCCTATTTTAGCGTACTGTGAAAGCAGTTTTTATAGGTTAAATCATATGATCATTACTGTTGAGTTGTTCTAATCCATCCATAGTAGGATATTAGATGAACCCCTTTCCTAAGAGAACATTTCATATCTGTTGGTATCATCTTATATTAGTCATTTAAAAATACCAAAAAGAGTTAACTTAGTTTAGGATTAATCTAGATTAGTTAATGAATCTTAAGTTTCAAATCACTATGGATACGACATTCGGGTCTACTACTCTAATTTGTGTACTTGCAGTTTAGTGAAGTGAGGAGTTTAGGTCATTCATCATTCTGTTGCATTTTTAATTCTGTTCAATTTCTAATTGTGCATAGTCTACGCCTACACCTTGTTCAGATTTCACTTCTACATAGTCTATGCCTAGAGATTGTTGAATTTTCATTTCTACATAGTCTATGCCTAGACCTTGTTCAGATTTCACTTCTACATAGTCTACGCCTAGACTTTAGTCTTTTGCATTTTAGCATAGAGTCCAGTAAATCAGCAAGTTAATCACACTCCACATAATTCACATCAAAATGCCACAAATGTAAATGCAGCCACCGCCCAACTATACATTTTTTTCGTAAGCAACCTGAAGTCTCACAATAGCGAGCAACCAACTCATTAGAAGAGATGATGACAAAGGTCATGGATACGGTTCAGAATATGCAAAAATCAATGAAGATCCGCGTCAATAATTAGGAAGCCTCAATTCATAATTTAGAGATGCAAATGGGACAAATGGCTAATCTTATGGCTGGACGTGCACCTGGAACACTTCCCAGCAACACAGAATGGAATTCAAAGGAAGATGCAAAAGCTATCACACTAAGAAGTGGTAAAGAACTTCAGAATTCAACTTTACTGAAACCATGAATACAAGATGATCTTGGTAAGGAAGATTATATAAGTACAAAGCCCAATGTAGCTGAAGAGGGGAACTCTCAACTTTCGACCACAAACAAAAGAATGGAAGTTACTTTCGCTGATGTGCCAAAACAAATTGGAGAGCTTCCCTTTCCTCAAAAGCTTCGGAAGGAACAGTTGGATACGCAATACTCTTGCTTTATTAACATTTTAAAGCAACTCACTATTAATATTCCTTTCCATGGAGCCTTGCAGATGATGCCCAGCTAAAAATTCATGAAGGATATTCTCCCCCGAAAAAGAAAGGTTGAAGAAGCAAGGATGATTAAGATGACACCCGAATGTAGTGCCATCTACAATCGGGATATTCCTATGAAGATGAAGTATCCTGGTAGCTTTACAATACTCTGCACAATTGGGAATTATTATTGTGCAAGAGCTCTATGTAATTTGGTGCAAACATAATCCTAATGCCTTATTCCATCTTCTTGCAGCTAGGATACGGAGAACTAGAGGACATATTGATGATGCTGCAATTTGCAGACTCTTCCACCAAGAAACCTAGGGGTGTGTTATGAGATGTACTCGTTAAAGTAGATAAGTTTGCATTCCCTACAGATTTTACTGTGTTGTAAATGAAGGCAGACGGCAAGACCCCAATTATGCTTGGAAGACCATTCCTCGCAACAGGGAACACATTAATTGATGTAAGGGAGGCTGACCCTTCGAGTGAATGATAAAGATATAAGCTTCAACGTCGTTGATACTAGAACATACTATTTAGTATTGCAAAATACAACATATATTTATTATTGCATTTAATCTTATTTTGAATGATTCTCTAATAGCATGCATCATTTTATGGGCTTATTTAGATAATTTTACAAAATTAAAAATCTACCAAAATTCTATGTTTTATTGCAGAAAAAGAAAGAAAACTGAATTACGAAGCCAATGGAGAAAATCACGCTCAAATCAGAGTTAAAACTGAGCCGAAAAGTGGAAAAAAGTGAGGCATGTCACTTGAAAATTGGCTGTCATAGGCCGTGAAACATACCCGTTAAACATTTTAATAGCCCGTTAAAATGTGTATTCTCATGCTAGAAAATTATCCCGAGTCACGGCCGTGACCAGACTTTTCACGGACCGTGAGATCCACTAAAACCTTGTAATAGACTGTGAAAACTGATTTCTAACCCAATTCGGAATGCCGTCAAATCATCGTAACAGGCCGTGACAGACGCCATATTCGAGATTTGGATGGATTTTTTGAAAGAATTTGAAGTGCACAAGAATTCCTACTCATATTATATGATCCCAAGATGATTTGGAAACATATTATGACCCAAATTCCGAAGTTTGTCAAGGCCAAAATTTTAAAACTAATTCATATTCGATTTTTTCTTATTTCACATAGAAAAAAATTTCCGTTTCTTCTCCGATCACATGGAAACTTAAATCCCTATAAATAGAATCCTTCTACAGCAAGAAGAGAGCAAGCTAGGGCCTGCAACCAAATTTTTCAAGCCAAGAACAAAAGAGCACTTCTGAAGAACGAACGAGAAGACTTCTGCGCAGTAAACTCGTGTGAGAATTGTGCAGCGGCTTGTCATCGTTTTTGCAGAGTACTTCTTATTCTACATTATGTTGGGATGATATTTTAGATTTCTTTATCTATCTCTTATAATTTATTAGATTATTAGTTGTAGTTTTACATTTCTATTTTAGTTGCAAGAGTTTAATGTAAGAACAATTTTTTATTTCTGATTAATCAAATAATTAGTTTAGTTTTTATGAACATGGTTGTTGTGCATAATGCTTTTCTTTAGGTTAAGGATTTCTAGGATGATTATTGACTTAGTAGTGTGAT
Source organism: Pontederia crassipes (assembly GCA_030549335.1). Classification (NCBI taxonomy): domain Eukaryota; kingdom Viridiplantae; phylum Streptophyta; class Magnoliopsida; order Commelinales; family Pontederiaceae; genus Pontederia; species Pontederia crassipes. The sequence goes on along the minus strand of CM060197.1, from coordinate 43,803,173 downwards.
CGATCCTTAATTCATCATTTTTTCGAATTGATTCTTAACTTTTAAGTTGAAGCAATGCATGTCGTAATCTAGTAGAAACCGTGTGGCATATTAGATTATGCTGTCTGCATGAATTGATCCGTGTGGACGATTTTGTAGTTTAGGGATTACAGCGTATTGCATCTTAGGTTCAAAATAACTGAAGGCATATCCATGCTGAATACTTTCAGATTATTATTTTCTTAAAATAGTTGATTTACCCGTGCGGAAGATCATATCTTTATTAATTCGTCTGAAAACTAAATCTGAGTTTATATTTATGATTTTACAAAAATTACAGATTGTTCCTATCATTATAGATCATCCTAAAAACTTACACATCATTAGTTTTAGTCTTTATTTTTCTGTTATTTTATTTTCTGTACTCTTTTACCCAAACTTTATGCCATCTCCTATTAGCCTCTAAAATTAGTTTAGTTAAGTAAGTTAATTCCTCGTGAGTTCGACACTCTACTCTTACAATTTATTACTTGAGTGACTAATGCACTTACTAGCATTTAATTGTTATCAATTCTTGCATCAGTGAGTGAGTAGGAGATGGAGATGGAGGGGGCTGCTCCTAGGGGTGTTTGGATGGTGATGTTGGGAGAAGAGAGGAGTTTTGTGAGAGGGAGAAGATGTAACGCCCAAATTCGACCCGCCACGTGGCGCGATCTCCTCTCCTGCGCTCCCTATTCTTCTTTACTTTGACTCTTTTGTTGACCAAATGGTCAAAGAAAGTGACACGTAGCGGAAGACTTATCAAATAAAATAATACAACAATAAGGGAAGAATGCAGAAGCAAAAAGGGTTAAAATATGTCAAACTGTCTCGATAAGAAACATAGTGTGGAAGCAAAAGATAACATCCCATGGACTCAGTCTGAAATAGCAAAGATAAGAGTATGAGTACTAAACATAAAAAAATGACGACGGTCGACCATGACTTGATAAGACCCATCCGAATAGATATACCACTTAATATAACGGACAAACACATGACTCATATTAGATGTGACCATAATCATATGCACATGCCACCCAGAGCGAAGTTGCCGCGCGCACACCATCACGTCACGAGCAACCATCATGTAACTATGGGGATCACACAGGGGAGCAAGATCAACCGTTAGCATAATGCTAAGTGTGAGTTCGTATAAATCATATATCAGTTCTGTAAGAGTAAGCGTGAAGAGATCATACGATGAAATGTAAAAGTGGATCATAACACGATTAGTACCCTTTTCTCCTTTCTTTCCTTTCATTTCTTTAATTCATTCATTCATTCTTACGAAGAACTCTTTATTATTTCAGGGAATAACATTGCCTGCACTCACAGTGTCACTATCTAGACCATTGTAAGACAGTGGGTAATCAGTGCCACGGCCAGTCCCGTCGAGCTGGGATGACCTCGTACCAAGAGGAAACATCCGTAAGGGAAAGAACTCCCATTTAGATAGGACAAATGAAAATCCATGAGGAAGTGCCTTGCTTAGGGCTCGCTTAACTTTCCCATCATAGTGGACCTTTCTTTCAGTCCAAGGATCGATCAAGGTCGTATGATCGATATGGAGCATAGCTCCGAATCATGTGGACCTATCTTCCAATCCGTAGATTGGTCAAGGCCATATGAAGTAAAGCTTTGAATCATCTTTTTGAGTTCTTTCCTTTTAACAAATCAAGTTAACGGAAGCTTAAAATTAGAGGGTTCGATTAAGGTCGAATTCCTTTGTCCACGTACTTGACGCTCAAAAATCAAACGGTCGTCCGTTATAGTTCTTTTTAGCGGTTGCCTGGAGAGAGAGAGCGGACGGCCATATTTCAATGATGTCATAATCAAGTTTGGCATTTCGTTCTTTCCATTAAGTTCAATCATATGGGGTGAACATGGTTCTGTTGGGCACAGTTAACTTCATGTAAACATCAGATATCAATTCCGTAAACATGGGTTCATAAATCGTAAAGTTTACTTTCTATTGGCCAAAACCCGGGCCGAGTTGGTTGTACGATCAGGTCGGAAGGGTCGATCTGCCCGATCGTCTTCTCCGATTGATACCCGGGTCGGGTCAAGCAGAGCCCGGTCCAGGTCCGAAGACATGCAAATCTCGGAGCTCCGCGTTAATGGCGGATCCGGGCCGAGTTGGGCAAAACTCGGTCCGAGGTGATCTGATCCGGGCCGGTTATGGGCAACCTGAGTTTTTTATTCATAAAAAACTACGCAAGTTTACAATTTTTGATCGTTTCATTCTTTTCAACAATCAAAGCAATCATACATCAATTTTACGAATTTGTGAGCATATGCTAATCTAAACTATGAGAAAGCAATCAACACATGTAATGGTCTGAGTAATTCGACATCTATGTAAATACTAAATGAAATCTTTTTATGAAATTCGCAGTAATGAAAGGTCAGGCATTTCAGAGTTATCAGCTCCGTCTACTATTTCTAATCATGATTTCTACCACTGGTTCGGCCCTAAATATGCATGATTCCTCCAGAGACATAACCTATGAAATAAATTCTGAAATCACACCTCTTAGCCTATGATTTTTGAGTTCGTCCGTGCGGTGATTCGTCTTCCGTCACCTGCTGCCGTCCGCCGCTATCTTCTGCCTCATCCATGCTGAAGATGCTTGCCGAAAAGCCTTCCTCTACTGCCGCCCAGCGCGTGAGGAGAAACAAGGAGTGAGAGCGAGAGGAGAAATCGTGCGAAGGACTGCAGAAAGGGGAAAAGCCGAGAGGAAGAATGGTGAAGGGACTTGTATGGTGATGAAGTTGCCCCTTCCTCTCCCCATGTCGTGGCCAGACAGAGCAATGAAGAGGGGAGAGGAAAACAGAAGGTGGCAATGAAGAAGAGGGGGAGGGAAGGGGTTCGGCCCTTTCCTCTTCACCTTCTCTTTTTTTTAAACAAAGAGACGTTACAGAAGAGAGGGAATGGTTTAGGGATGACTATTTTGTCTCGTTCCGAATTACGTCCTCCAACCACTCCCACTTTTAGGGGTAGTTTAGTCTAATTTTTTACTTTTTTGCTAAATGACAATTATAACCATAAGATACTTTATTTTTTAGGGTGTTTTAGTCTATTAATTAAATCTTGATTTTTGGCTTTATATTCTCTTTTGACTTTTTCCAAAAGACTCAATTTTCCCCTCTACGTAAGAGCATTTTCATCCATTCGAATTTTCTAGGTATTACAACTAGAAGATGATTAATTAGTAAGATTAATATTCAGGTACTCAAACACCAATGAAAACATTGAATTAATGTCGTAGCTGCACTTGTGATCTCTAGCAGTTTGATTCTAGGCTTAACCTTTTTCATAAATTTAGAGTCTCATATCACTATTAAAGAAATAAAAGCATGGTGTGATTTATAGTATATACCCTTCTTTCATAATTGTCTTACTATGATCACTGCTTCCTCTCCAAACTTCTCCCGATTTCTTCTTTATTTCTGTGTACCCAAAATAGACTTAAAGGGAAAGCCACCGGTCTACAAAGGGATAAAGGTTTTTGAAGGCGGTGCATACTTGAATAAGAGACAACGCTATATATATAATATAAATATTGTAAGGATTGCGATGGACTGCATATGATAGGTGGCCTTATGAGATGAGATGCATGGGTGGTCAACCGTTTGACTTTCACATGGATGAAAAGATACGGTGGAGGATGATGACAATTTTATCAAAATCCCATTAAGCACTAAGTAGATCGTGTGACTGAAAAGATATAACATTATAATTAATTAAATTAAGACTTATCATAGCAAATAGGCTTATGACAAATTAGATTATTTAGCTTTATCTTAATTAATATTCATTCCATCTAATAGTTTAGAAATGGATATAAGATAATAATTAATTTAATTTCTTCTCAAAATACAATTAACTGAATTCTAATTATTAATTAAGCTAATTGCCTGGAGGGCATTGTAATATTACAATACAATTAAACCTATATCAAAATAATGATTAACTTGATTAATTTATAATCAAGTTAGTTAACCAGTTTATGATCATTCAGATATTACAAAAATATATTTGTATAATAAATATTAAATTAAATTATCTGTTATTGCGCAACACGTGATTTAGTTGCCTAGTTAATAAAAAATTTGTGTGCTTGTGATGCAACTTATCAGTTCACAAATTCAAGCACTCATATAATGCCAACAAGTTAATTGCATGTTCCTGACTGATCAGGCGATTAACAGAAGGATGCACATTTAGTATTCTTTATTAACATGTACAGGGTGCCCAACTATGTTTTTGCATTCTTTTTTTTATCAATGAGTATTGAAACCAACCAAGAAGAGTTGAATTGGACCATGCAAACTCACTGGACATCAGCTCAGCTCGGGCTCAACCGATAAGTCATGTTCATGCCTCGTACATGTCGAGCCCAACCTGAGACATGTGCCCCGATGTGCCATAAGCCTGACGGGCCGCAGAGGTCGAGAAGCAAAGAGGGAAGCAAAGAGAGAAGCCTGACGTGCCATAAGCCTCGTACATCTATTTAGAACATTATTACGTCAACTAATGAATTATTTTCTGCAGAGCTAGACTAGTTGGAATTCAAATCAAACTCTTGAGGTTGAGGTTGATAAATCTCCTCGGCTTGCTGACTGAATTCTAAGATCATGTGATCTTCATTCAAAATTTGGATCAATTTCGGGGTCTAATTCAAGTAATTGCTTGTGATTAACCTTTGGACATACAAAAAGTTCTGCAATGCAAATAAAAGAATTTTTTTTAAAAACAATTAACCTTCTTAGGAGAAATAAATAGAAAAGGCATATCTTTTGGCAGACTTTAAGTGATATAAAATTTAGGGCAATTCTCAACGATCAGTTAATTTAAACTCACTAGTCCACACTTCTGAGTAAAAATCACGAGTGTCGTATTCATGATGATCTAAATTTTCCTTCCTATAAATTTATAGTTACTAATTTGAAGACTAAGAAAAATAGGAATCAGATGAACTAAGACAATTAGAACGAAGGACTCTTGTAAGGTAGGATGAACTATTATTATTGACTAATATCCAAAAAGGATGCTGATACTTCGATCTCCCTCCGTGCTTCAAGAGGGTGGCTGAAAATAGTCGATTAGAGTAGGAATGTCTAATCTGATTTCTCAATCTTAGTTAATTCAACACCAGATTTCTCAATCTAATCAAATAGAATTTTGTCTCTAATCTTATACAAGATAATGCAAGGATAATGCAATCATAGACAACTACTTGATGTGGTAGACTGTTGTCCTACGAGCATAGAACAATGGACCTCTCGGCCTCTTTAAAGTTTCAGATCATACAAACAATCAATAACATGAGACATGAAATATCTTTTCTTTCGAATAAGATATAACAATAAGGAAGATATTTCGATCCAAATAAATTATAGCTCTACTCATGCCATTGATATTTTAAATCAACCATCAGAAGATCAAACCAGTAATATTTACTTTCAACCACCCCAAAAGACAATAAAAGTTTTAGTTGAGCATGGGCTAGTCCAAAATCAAGAAGAATTCTCAATAGTCATCTCCGATCCCTCCTTCTGATCTTTTGATCCCCTTGTTCCCATCCCAAAATTTCGTCCAAAAAAAAGCCCTTTCTGTCCTTCTTGCCAACTCCCGTCTTATGGTCCTCTTTTCCTCCTAAGTCCTCTCTGTTTTGAAATTTTAAACAGTTATTATCAGTTCCCTTAGAAATATTCAAAGTTAGCATAGGAAGCATGTAATTCGAATACAAAAGGCGATAAGAGTGGCATCAAAATAATATATAAAGAGATGGAAATAAGGTGTTATCAGTAATGTGGGATTCATCCAAGACATACTTCTTGCATAATTTCTCTCTTAGGAGACTCAATCACACCTCACGATGCTAAGGTCCACATGGAGTAGCTCTGATATGATATATAACTTTCTTGTATTAGTGCGTGATATTGTCCACTTTGGATCTAGGAGATGCGTTGAATTTGTGACAAATAAATTTGCTAGAAATTGCACTAGTTGTATCAAGTAATAAAGTAGAGAGTAGAGTGTCGAACACACGATGAACTAGTTAAATTTAATATGTTTCATTTCTAGGAGAAGAAAAGGGTTTGAGGATATGAAAATAAAAAATTAAAGGTGCAGAAAATAAATGATAAGAAAAATAAATAAATTTGTGTTGAGCCTTGGAAATGATGGATGATTATTTAAAGATAAATGTGTATGATCCTTTATAATAGTTGAGTTATAACAAAAAATAATAGTATCGATTCCTTAGACGAATTATGAGTACCTAAGGTATTGACTTCTCTAAGATGAGTAAACCAAACTATCTTAACTTCTAATAAAACTAACAACCGTAAACAACGAGTCAATTATTAATTTTATAGAGTTAAAATGCATTAATATGTATCTTCTATACTATTATTCACCCACAAATCTGAATAGAATAATAGACCACACGAAATCTGGCACAAAGTTACCGAACACACGTTATGTATGTTCCAACTTAAAACTAAAACATTAGTTATCAAATCAATAATAATTCCTAAAACTAATCACCCCATATATAGATTTGTAATCTAATCTTAAATATCAAATCACTCATAAAAAATAATGAACTCAGCATGCATAATCAAAACAAATCAAAAAGTATAATTAATTCAACTAATAACAAGGTTCATACAGTTTTCCTTCTTGAAAAGAATATAAAATCTCTATTACAAAAATCATAAACTATAAGAACTAGGTAAAAGAGCATCCAAACAAAGGATAAAAGAACAATTTGCAGCCTTCAGATCCTCTGGACGATCACGCAGCCCAATCGACGAGTTGCTGGACGATTTTTCTCTTTCAGTGATCTTCGAGCTTCAAAATTTCTTCTCTGCAATAAGGCACAAATTCCCAAGTCTCAAGACCCCAAGCACACCACTTTCTATCTCCTAGGGCTCAATTTATAGCCTCTAGATGTTTCGGTTTGATTGAGAGTCTTCTTATGTCAAAACAACAAAAATTCAGAATAGACTTTGATTGGACTTTAAAAGCATCCAAAAACCTTTTTAAATCTTAGTAAATATGTTTCCAAATTATCCTTGGGACTTGTGATAAAGTTTGGAGTCGATTTGTAATTGAAACTTCCAAGAAAAGTTGAAGAAATCTCAAAATCAACCTTCGTAACATCCCATAATAGCTTCGTAACAGTCTGAATATGGCTTTTTACGGCTCGTAATATAGATTTCACGGTCCTTACAGTATCCAAATAGGAGTAAAAGTTATGTTTTCATGGCCTGTAACATTCTGGTCATGGCCCGTAACTCTAGCAATTTTTTTACACAATTTTGGATGTTTAACGAGTCATTACAGTTTTGTGACGCCCTTGATGTTACGAACGTTACGGTCCTATAACGACCCATTATATTCATTTTAACTTTGGCAGCTTCCACTAGTTTTCATTTTTTGCCCCGTTTTAACTCCAATTTGAACATGATTTTCTCTGGCGGCTTCGTATTCAATTTTTTTTGCTTTTTGTAAAACATAAAATTTGGGTAGATTTCTATTTTTACAAAATTAAAGAAAATAAGGCAATAAATTTATGCATGCTATATGAAAATGAATCAAAATGTGATTAAATATATGTTGTATTTTGTATGCATCACTAGGCCCGCATGGTTTTATCAAAATGCATCACCTGGTATCAGAGGCCTCTATACTCGGCATGATATTATGTACTTTTTCCTTGGACTCACAATTTTCTAGTGCATCATGCCTATTCAAAGTCATATTTCTATATGTTTTCAGCATGACTTCCATGATTTATGCATGTCGGACTAATTATCCAATGCATGCCTCTATGTTGGAACATAGCCTTGACCAAGCATGACACTTAAGAAAATCGTGAGCTCAAGACAAAGCGGACAATATCATACGTAGTGTAGAGGTCTCAAGGGGTAATAGTTGTTGTGCTACTCTGATATTGGGTGATACATTTTGGTAAAATCGTGTGAGTCTAGATCCAAAATAGACAATATCACGCATTAGTTCAAGGATGTTACAGAAACCCATGCCACAAATTCTTACCCAAGATCTTAGCTACTTTAATGCATTGAACAGATGAAATGCATCTCACATAATATTAATTGCACTCAAACATATTATAATTTTCTGCTATGTTTGCAATTTTGTTATTATTCATTTAATCTAAATGATTCATCAAAAGAAATATAAAAAGTTGCAGAATATAGGATTCCAATCTCCATATAAGTTCTTGCTCTTGATTACAAGACATATGAATCATATGGTATATATGTAACACATGAATCATATGGTACCTATATTTCTGGAACATATAAATTTTGGAAAATTTGATTTAATTTGTTGTGTATCCTTGTAGATATTTTTCACTATTTGTTCAAAAATGGAAGGTGGTCAAGAGACTATTCACGCACAATTCTCCAAATCATTGAATTGAGCATGATTTATTACACTATTATTACGACAGGAGATTGCCAACTCTGCATTACATTAATTGCTAATAATTATCGCCATTAAGTGTTACATTTAATCAATAAAAAAACAACATGGATTCTCTGACTATAAAATTGATGCCATGAGCCAAAACAATCTATCCATCCTCCTTGTTGTCCCAACTCTAATGTAGTAGCAACATATATTTTAGAAATTTAGAGTAGAATGAGATGTTGGCTAGCAGGAAGGAGACGATTGAGGGACACCAAAAGGTGGAGCTGAAGCGGTCGAGAATGAGGACGCTCGTTATATCAATTTCTCCAAGAGTATAAATGGTGTGTTCACCAAGGCCAACGAGATCTCCATGTTGTGCAGCACCGAGGTGCTTGTCCTCATATATTCGTCGGCTGGCAAATCCCACACCTTCGGGAGCCCTGATGTCAACTAACTCGTCAACTAGTTCTTCTCCAGTGATCGGCTCTTCTTTTGCGGCGTTGTGCACATGGTCGGCTCGTCAATCGAACAGGCCCATCAGAAACGCCGGATGTCCAATAGCCTGATGGCAGTGCTCAGCTCGACTTGGCTGGCGATGAGTACCTGCACTTGCCTGCCGATCACTAAGGAGCCTTGTCGTCGTCCTATGCCTTTGTGGACCAGCCCATGCACCCATCGAAGTTGCACTCTTTCGTTGAACTAATCGACGGTCTGACTCATTTTATTTGAAGTTTTTATTATCATATATTTCAATTCTTCTTATATAACAATGACAAGGCTCCTTGGTGGTCATCAGGCATATGGGAATACCCATTGCCAGCCATGACCATGGCCTGCTCCTTCAGATCGACCAGCTTATTGTTATGCTCAAAGAGCTTCTCCAAGGTCATGCCTTCTTTGTTCTTCAAGGTCATGTCCATCATGAACTCGAGGATCGAGTTGTTCTATGCATAGAGGGCCACCGCGCTTTCGGTTGAGCTCCATCATCTGGCTGTTGAGGCCCAGTGAGCTAATCTGGTGCACCGCGTCATGAGAGAAGAACCAGCCTGCAAGTTGGTTCACGTTGGGGCTTCCAAAGATGTGGTGCTTGCTGGCCGGTAAGTATATGAGGACAAGCACCTTGCTCGCACACCGTGGAAATATCTTTGACCTTGGTGAACATGTCATTCCTGCTCTTGGAGAAACAGATATAATGCTCGTCGACATTCTCGATTGGCTTCAGCTCCACCTTTTGGTGGCTCTTGGTCGCCTTCTTCCTATAGGCCAAGATCTCATTCTACTCTAAATCTCTAACGTATATGTTACTAGTATGTTTTGAGTTGGGACAATGAGCAGGATGGATCGATTGTTTCACCTCGTAACATCAATGTTGTAGGCCAAGGATCAATGTCATTTTCTTAAATTCAATATATTATATTAGCGTCTTTAGTCGAACATTATTATATTAAATTATATTATAAATATTTTTGAAGGCTCAAGCTGTCGAAACGTCCACACCCATCCGTCAAAAGTTTCGACAGCTACGACTGTTGGAATTCAAAATTATAATATGATATTATTTTACATAAATTGATGCTTTTCTTCTGCGTGCTCTCTCTCTCAATCTCTTCCGCGGCTCTGGTGGTGAACTGTTGAAGTCTCGACTCTAGCGGTCCTTACTCCGACCTGCACCTCCGGCGACCCAACATACCTTCGGCGACTTCGGCCACCCTCTTCTTCGTGGGTCGCATGCTCACCTCCCTCTCACCTTGAGGTTCGCCAGCGACCATCTCCCCCATCACCCACGCTCTCTCTGGCCAGCGTGTCCGGCTGCCCCATGCGGCTGTAATCTGGCCGTAGTCGGTTGGGCGTGGACCAATCTGGCAGCAACCGTCTGAGTCCAGTCGAGGTGTGGCTGGTTCCGGCAACAACCAGCCTAGTCCGGCTAGAGCATGGCCGGATCCAATCGTGAACAAGGCGATCCGACTCGATGTCATTTTCTTAATATTCATCATTAACTATAATTTATAGTTAATAATTAATAATAATAGCAAGTTCACATGCTACACTTGTCAATGTTGATTTATAACAATTGTTAATATTGATTTATAATTAATTTAAATTGATTTATGTTTGTTACTTCTATTACAAGAATGTTATTGTTAAAACAATAATGTTGAAACAGCGTTTTGTTAGAATAATGTTACAAACTCATGTTAGAATAATGTTATTGCTACATATAAACATAGTTAAGTTTGACTTTATGTAGTAATTGTAGAAATTATGTTTCCTCTAGATCATCGTTGGTGGATGTACAATAGAAATAATTTTGGTCGAAGAAGATTGACACAAGAATTCATAGATGGAATTGAATACTACACAACTATAGCATGTTAATCAATACGGTTTCAATGGGAAGAAACTATTAGGTGTTATTGTCTGAAATAGTATTGCACAAATTTGTAAAATTTAGAAATAGCAAAAGTTCATTTATATAGAAAGATTGTTAAATCAAATTATTATTATTGGAGTGATAGGAAGAACCGTCATCAAGCGTGATTAATGAAGAATTTCAGCCAATAGCAAAGAAGATTTTATTGCCAGATATCAAAATTTAGTTTACGATGTTGTACAACAGAACATGACGACATCACATTTCAACACGAACACAATGAGTCCCATATATATCCAGAAGCACAAGAATTCTTTGACTTATTAAATGCCTTGAGTCAACATTTATTACACATTTATTGTCTTTCAGTTTCATTTATCAGCATTAGTACCATTTAACATTTAAAAGATAATCACAAAGGCAATGTTTGGAAATAGAATCGTAATTTCTCCTAAGTTCTTGGTGCAGTTTGAGGTGTGTTTGGATAGAGTGGAACGTAACAATGAAAAATAGTGAGTTGATGTGATAGAAAAAACTTAATGTGATGGATGAATTTTTATGAGTTTTGAACTAAAAAATATTATTATAATTATAAAGTATAATTTTATTATAATTAAAAATAAAGTTAAAAATTAAATTTTTTTATGAAAAAAGATTGTTAAAAAATATAGTATTCAAATGTAAAAAACTATTCTTTAAAATTATTTTAATGAAATATTATTTTTTTATAAAATAATAAGTAATAAATAATATTATATTAATCGTATATTATATATAAAATAAATAAATTATTTTATAAAGGCAAAGTGTGAGAGAGATAAAATCTGAAAAGAAAAAAAAACTAAATACCCAAAAAAAGTTACGTCAATGATGAATTAATTTTAAACTTCTATGAACTCTTCATTTTCCCCTATTTATAACAATATCTTTTCTATTAAAATTTGTAATCGGAACACTTTTTTGGTATTACTATTTATTTATCATATTCCATAGCCAATATGTTATAAGTTTCTCATTTATCTTTTTCTTTTTTTTTACTTTTTCTATTCATTTCATTATTTCATCTACTATGACAAAAACAGACTATCCAAAAAGATTATCACACATCCATAATCTCTATCATTTTTAAATTTCTTAATTATAAAAAATATATTTATAAACTAAGAATTGGTAATTGTATTAATAACCAAAATGAGATAAGGATGGCTACCCCATATAGAAATATATGTATTAATCGTCATGACCCAGCACTCTATAAATTTTTTAATGTTGCTTACCATTATGACATGAAAAATTATTAATATATATATTGAATGTCATTGTAATGACTTTCCAATGTATACTTAATATATATTTTTACTGAAGATATGAAATCAGAATAAATAGTACATATAAGTAAAAAATGAGATCAGAGGTAACAAATTACATAAAAAAATTGTAGTATCTCTAAACTATTGGTCCTTAAAATTAGTCATAACACAACAACGAAAAAGAAACAATACATTAAACTAAATAAATTTTGATTTTTGAAATCATTTTTTTTCTTTATAAAAAAATGAGTATGTCCTAAGCATGTAATAAAATTATACCATTAACTAAAACTACCACCATATCTTTTGTTCATATATTAAATCAAACTTCTTAAAAATTAGGTTTAGATCATCACTAATACTTTATTTTATTATAAATGAAGTAACATTTTCATAAAATTCTTCTAAAATGTAAGTTAAATTAATAGACAAATTTTCACATGATGCTAATTAAAATAACTAAGATATCAGGAGTCAATAGTTCGATCGCTCGGGATAATTTTTTTCTCCATTTAGTATCAGACATTTAATAGGTTATGTTTAATAATTCTATTTTTAAGATTGAAAAATATTTTTACATTTTAAAAAATATTCTAAAATGAATAATTATATTTTTATGCATAGAAAAATATATGTTTATAGAAATTTAAATTAAATTATTGTTATTGCACAACGCGTGATCTAGTTGCCTAGTTAATAAAGTAATTTATAGGTGATCTGTTATGCAAGTATTTAACTTATCAGTTCACAAATTCAAGCAAGCACTCATATAATGACAACTAGTTAATTGCATTCTCCGACTCATCAGGCGATTAACAAAAGGACGTACATGTAGAACATTTCTCTATCTCTCTCTAATTGTATTCTTTATTAATGTGTACATGGTGCCCACTGCCCAACTATGTTTTGCATTCTTTTTTATCAGTTAGTATTGAAACCAACCAATTAGTGTTGAATTGGGCCATGCAAACTTGCTGGACATCGGCTCAGCTCGGGCTCAACATATAAGTCATGTTCATGCCTCGTACGAGTCGAGCCCAACCTGAGGCATGTGTATTATGACGGGCCGAAGAGCATGACTTCGGTCGAGAAGCAAAGAGAGAGTCACCCATACATCTATTTAGAACATTATTATGTCAACAAATTAATTATTTTCAACAGTGCCAAATAGTTAGAATTCAGATCAAACTCTTGAGGTTGAGGTTGATAAATCTCCTCGGCAATATGCTGACCAAACCGGTTCAATCTTGACCAGGCATTTAAGCGGTCCACCCTATTGGACCGGCTTGGCTTGATCAAACCCAGTTAAGAATCGAGTTGGACCGGCCGATCCGGACGGGCTTATCGGAATGATTCATGTTTATTAAAAAAAATTAGAGATGAACCAATGTGGCTAGTATGTTTTGAACTCAAGACCTATGAAACCAATTAAAATGTACAAACAATTATGCTATGCTTATTCATTTGAATGATAAGTTATTTTGTATTATACAATGCTTATCATCACTCATTTATTAAATTGTTTTCTTTGATAAAAAAAAGATTATAATATTTTTAAATGTCAAAACTTAAATATTGAAAAATCAATTACCTAATTAAATTTAAAAAATAGACACTATGAAAATCTTTCTAGTTTAAGTTAATATTAATAGTTAAATTTGAGAAATATGAATTTGTAAATTATAATTGCATATATGCTAAAATCACATAAAACTCATCAATATTTAAATATGTCACATTTGATTTCTTAATTTTAATTAAAAATTTTAATCATATTATTGTACTTTGATGTAGAAATATATTAATTATTGATAAGCATATATAAATATTATAGTTTATATTTTTATATTATTTTATTAATCGCCGATCTGATCGTCCTGGTTAACCTCTCGACCACCTCTTTAAATTTTTAGATCATACAAACAATCAATAACATGAGACAATATAACAATAAGGAAGATATTTCGATCCAAATAAGTTATAGCTCTACTCATGCCATTGATATTTAAACAATGAATGAAAGTAATTATCTTAGAGTTCAACCATAGGAAGATCAAACAATAAATATTTACTTACATCCACCCCAAAAGAGAATAAAAGTTTTAGCCAAGCATAGGCTTGTCCAAAACCAGGAAGAATATAGTCATCCCTCCTTCTTGTCATCTTTCACTACAAAAAAACTGACGACTAGCGACGTAAAATAGCGTCTCGAAATATGGTGACGCTAAATCGACGCCACTAGCGCCGTTATGGCGTCCCAGTTGAGTCCTAAGTAGGAGACGCTACTTGCCTCTCAATAGCGTCTCATTAGCATTTTCTTCGCGTTTGCATAAATAGGCGCTAACGAAGGTGCCATATCAATGCCAGGTAGCCGCTATTATTGCGCGCCATGAAGCGAAAGTGCGCGGGAGAACCTAGCGCTATTCTCGCGTCGACAGTCGGCGCAACCCTAGCATCGCACCTTCTGAGACGCTAGATGGCATCACAAATAAGACGACGTTATGTAGACGCCAATATATTACTTACATCCCATACCTACGTATGTTAATTAAGAAATAGATAACTATATATAGGCTATCTATATTTATATTGCCATATGTTATCTATTTTGACGCAACCCTAGATATTATTTATACTATAATTTAATCAATAAATTAATTAAATATTGTATATGTACCTTCAACATATATATGTATTCCTACATTATATATGTCTACATCATAGGAGTGTTCCTAAATATATAATTTGTTGCCTAAATTATATATGTTATTTATTCATACAATATATATCATATCTTAATTATACATATATTATTTTTATATTCTTAATCATGAATTTATGATGGTTGAATTAAGAGACATGATTTGGTACAAATTATTCCAATTTAGCGTCTCTGTGGAGGCTCAATAGCGTCTACCTAGAGCCACACTAGAGTCGCAATCCTGCTTGACGCTAGGGAGACACTATTGACGTCTTTCTGGCGTCTCCACGCTGAGACGCTAAATCGAATGAGACGCTAAGTAGATGCTAGTGTCGCTAATACATTTTAGCGACTCAATAGCGTCTGTATTGCGTTGTCGTAGCCGACCTTTTATCACACCCACTTAATCGGGCACATATAGACATATAAATACACGTATATACTTATACTTATATATAATAAGTACACATATACATATTATTATCACTTGATCTCGCACATATAAACATATACATACATATATATACTTGGAATACATATACATATACACGTTATCTATAGACATATACATACACGTATATACTTATACTACATATAGATAAACACATTGTTGTGACTTAATCTCTCACACGTAGACATATACATACGTATATATTAGATATATATATATATGTACACACAATTTTGTTACATACACATACACATATAGACTTATAATTTTATATACATACATGAATAATTATATATGTGTTCCATAATTTTTAGATTGTGGGAAGGAAACAAAACAACTGGAATGGGTTACAATGCGATGAGACGCTATCTTGATAAAAAATTACATACATATAACAGAAATTAGAATATATAAAAGCACTTAGCGTCGCCCTAGCGTCTCTTTGGTGAGACACTAGATTAGCGGAGATGCTAAGACGACGTTATTGTGTCGCTACAATGTCTTAGCGACGCATTAGCTTCTCTATAGCGCTGCAGTAGCCGAATTTTTATTACCCTCACTTAATCAGGCACATATTGACATATAAAATAGACATATATAACTCGTGCACATATACATATTATTATCACTTAATCTTGCACATAATCTTAAATTAGGAAGAAAATTTGATATAGCGTGCCTACAGCCTTGAAATAACGTCTCGAATCTGGCGCCTCCGTAGCGTCGCGTCTTGTTGAGGCGCTAAATACTTAACTTAAATCCTAACCCCTCTTCTGCATTTTCACCTTTTACTATTACTGCTCGCTATATTCACCACGGCCTACAAAGCCCGACGCCCGATGCACACTGCTTCGACGCCTGATGGTCGACGCCCGCTGCTCCGACGCCCGATCCCGCCCTCGCCGTGTCCACCCACTACTCTGACGCCCGACCCCGCCCTCGTCGAAGTCGTCGTATCCGCCCGCTGCTCCGACTCCCGACCCCGCCCTCGCCGTCTCCACCCGCTGCTCCGACGCCTAACGCCCGCCTGCTGCTCTGCCTCTGCCTCCTCCGCCGCCATTCGCCTCCGCCGCACATCTGCCTCCTCCGCCGCCATCCGCCTTTGTCGCCCTCCACCCGTCGTCTGTGCTCCTCCACGGCCCGTCCTCCACCTCCTCCGCTGCCCATCCACCGCCCATCCGCCTCCTTCACCGCCATCCACCTCCTCCGCCCTTTGCCGCCTTCCTCCTCTGCCGCCATCCACCTCCTCCACCCTCCGCCTCCTCCGCCCGCCCACTGTGCTCCTCCGTCAGGTGTTGGCCGCCGCCCGTCGCCTTCCTCCACCGCTTACCCTCCTCCGTCGTCTACCGCCATCCTTCTCTAGTTAAGAAGGTACGAGCCCACCAACATCCATGTTAAATAAATTACTAATGCATGTTAAGTTAATTACTAATTAATTACTTGAACTAGTGCATGTTAAGTTAATTACTAGTGCATGTTAGTTACTAGTTAATTACTAGTGCATGTTAAGTTAATTACTTGAAACTAATGGATGCTTAGTTAATTACTTAAAACTAATCTAAGGACTAGTTAATTTGCTATTTTTTAATCTAATATCATGTTAAGTTAGGGTAAATGCATGAGCAGAACAAATTTGTTCCACGATTATGAGTTATTAGAAATCAAATACTGATAGGTTATTTTTTCATAATTGTAGTACTTTTTTATCATGTTCTCATAAATTTTATTAAGGATGTACATCCACATTCTTGGTAATAAAATGACATTATGAAACGATGATGAAGTACTTGAAACATGTGATTTTGGAGTTCGTAACTTCAAAATCATATGTTTCAAGTACATGGATTTATTGACATATGACTTAATTTGTCCGTTACAGAAATGACAAAGCCATATCGTAGTTGGATTTGTCATTAGAAGGATAAATGCGGCATTATAACTGAAGAACATAAGGATGGTGTTGATAAATTCATTAATGTGTCATATCAAAATGAAGGTGTTCCTTCTTCATATGGCGAAATCTTATGTCCATGTCGGAAGTGCAAATGTTATCAGTGGAAAGTAAGATATCAGGTGCAGAAGGATTTATATTACAACGGTTTCTTATTGACATACACAAATTGATTCTTTCATGGCGAAGAAAGATGGGCTAAAGGGACAACTAATTTAGATACCTATGTGGGCGACTCGAGCGATCCATACATGAACATGATACGAGATGCAATGTTAGGAGTAAATGTTGGCGAAACATTTATTGAAGAAGACCCGAATCCTTCGACTTCTAAATTTTATAATCTTCTCAAAAAAGTAAATGAACATTTATGGGATGGATGCGTGAAGCAAACTACACTTTCTATAGTGGCACAACTAATGAACTTGAAATCAGAATTTAATATAAGCGAAAGTTGTTTTGACCGGATGCTTGCCATTATTCAAAGTATGCTTCCAGCTTCAAAGAAATTACCAGGATATTTTACAAGTGCAAAAGATTGATGAGAGATTTAGGGTTGGAATAATAGAAGATTGATGCATGTCGCAATCATTGCATGTTGTTTTACAAGAAAAATAACTCACTTATGAGAAAGAATTCCCAAAGTTCGAAAAAAATATGGCAAATGCAATATTCAGATACTTTTCCATTGTTCCAAGATTACAACGACTATTTCTTTCTGAAAAAATGCATCATTTATGAGGTGGCACAAAGAAGAGGCACATGATGATCGAAATTCCATTACACCATTCGGATGCGGAGGCATGGAAATGTATTTTGTAGGAAGCAAATCAGTTTCATTCAGATCTTAGTTTAGGAATAATCCGGAGAGCTTTTAAGGAGGTCATTGTGAAACACCTCCAAAATTGATTATACAAGTTTCGCAAGGTCATCACGTCCGCCGGCCTCACTTTAGAGCAGGGCATACAAAGATGCCCAAGGCATATTATGTGCACGGTTTGAGAGTCCTTATGTTGGAAGTGATAAGTATGTTTACTTTTAAATTATTTTTATTAAATTTATAATTTTTTAAAATCTAATATTTGTTGTTCATAAAGGACGGATGAATGATGGCAAAGGAAGTCGAAAAAGATAAGAGTTAATTGACTTTCGAAGCCCGAAGCCCACATCCATACAGGGGGTTGATGCAATTTGACGAGCATCGACGGCGCATGATAATTTACATACAAATTCAATTTATCAAACTTTTGACTTATATTTATTTTATAAAATTTGAAACTTTATCGTAGGAGGAGAAAGAAGGCGGTCCCATGGACTTTCGCGTGGTCTACGAGGACACGCATAAGAGCCGGAAGACAATAATGCCCGCGAGGCCATGGACCAAGCACGTCTGGATCGAACGTCCGAAACGATAACAATAACTCCCAAACCTAGGATAGAAACAAGCCATGGATAGAAACTATACTTTTGTCACTTATAGACTTATTATTAGATATACGTATAGTTTGTTAGTTCAGTTTATTACTTTTCATAATCTTATCTTAAATATTATGCCTGTGATGCTTTCATATTATGCATGTGATGAATATCAATGCATCAATGCATTTATATGCATTATATAATTGTATGGTGTGGGAAGGGAAAAAATGGCTGTAATGGGTCAAAAAAATATATAATTAGTGCCTCCATAGCATCACCCTAGCGTCGCACAAACTGTCGACGCTATATTAAATATATCGTCCTTAACATTACGTTAGCGTCTCATTGATGTTGGTCTCATAGTAGCACCGACATAGCGTCAACTAACACAAAATGTTAGCGTCTCTTGCACGTCGGAATAGCACCTCCTTTGTAGTGCCACTTGAGCGTCGACTTAGCGACGTCTGTCTACTGCTCCCAGTCGGGCACCATGCTTCTTAGTAACGTCGAGATAGCGTCAACCATTGGCGCTAGTAGCGTCTCTACTTTTATTGCCTCTATTGTGACATCATTAACCCCCGACTATCGGCGTCGCATTATTACGGTGCTATGTGGACGCTAATGTGATGCTATATCTTCTAGAGACTCAATAACGTCGTAGTAGCGTCTCGCTACTTGGGTCACTATTCTTGAATTTTCTTGTAGTGTTTTGTCTCCTTGATACGATCTCAAAGTCTCCTTTAAAAAAACCTTTACTCTTCTTCTCGCCAACTCCCCATCTTATGCTCATCTTTTTTCTCCTAATTCCTCTTTGTTTTAAAAATTTAAATAGTTGTTATCAGTTCCCTTAGTAATATTCAAAGTTGGCATAGGAAGCATGTAATTCAAATACAAAAGGCGATAAGAGTGGCATCAAAATAACATATAAACAGATGGAAATAAGGTGTTATCAGTAATGTGAGAGTTATCACACCTGATGATGCACTGAGGTCCACATTGAATGGCTTGGATATCATATATAACATTTTTGTTTTAGTGCGTGATATTGTCCACTTTGGACTTAGGCCCGCATTGTTATATCAAAATGCATTGGCCTCTGTACTCGCCATGATATTGCCTACTTTTTCCCTCATACTCACAATTTTCTAACGCATCATACCTACTCAATGTCATCTTTCTATATGTTCTGAGCATCTCTTCCATGACTTATACATGTGAGATTAATTATTCAATGTATGCCTCTTGCATCTCACCATCGATGCAAGAGGCATGCCTTGGGTTAGTCCCACATGCATAATTAGAGATGTTGACTATATGTTGGATCGTGGCCTTGACCAGGCATGACACGTTAGAAAATCATGAAGTGAAGGGCAAAGCGGACAGTATCATACTGAGTACAGAAGTCTCAAGAGGGTAATAGTTGTTGCGCTACTCTGATACTAGGTGACACATTTTGGTAAAACCATGCGAACCTAGTAGAAAATATCACGCATTAGTGCAAGGATGTTCTAGAAACTCATGACACATATTCTTACCCAAGATCTTAACTACTTTAATGCATTGAACAAATGAAATGCATCTCACATAATATCAATTGCACTCAAATATATCATATTTTTTTCTATTGCAATTTTGTGGGTAACTTACTTATTTAATCTAAATGATTCATCAAAAGCAATAAAAAGCCGCAACATATAGAACTCCAATCTCCATATAAATTCTTGCTCTTAATTACAACACATATGAATCATATGGTATGTATATTTCTGGAACATATAAATTTGGGAAACTTCGATTTAATTTTTTGTGTATCCCTGTAGATATTTTTCACTATTTGTCCAAAAATGGAAGGTGGTCAAGAGACTATTCACGCACAGTTCTCCAAATCATTGAATTGAGTATAATTTATTACATTATTATTATGACAGGAGATTGCCAACTCAGCATTACATTAATTGCTAATAATTATCGCCATTAATTGTTACATTTAATTCTCTGACTATAAAATTGATGTCGCGAGCCGGAACAATCTATCCATCCTCCTTGTTGTCCCAATTCTAATGTAGTAGTAACATATATGTTAGAAATTTAGAGTAGAATGAGATGTTGGCTAGCAGGAAGAAGGAGACGACCAAGGGCCACCAAAAGGTGGAGCTGAAGCGGTCGAGAATGAGGACGCTCGTTATATCAATTTCTCCAAGAGTATAAATGGAATGTTCACCAAGGCCAACGAGATATCCATGTTGTGCAGCGCCGAGGTGCTTGTCCTCATATATTCGCCGGCTAGCAATCCCCACACCTTCGGGAGCCCTGATGTGAACCAACTCATCGACTAGTTCTTCTCCAGCGATCAGCTCTTCTCTTGCGGCGTCGTGCACCCGATCGGCTCATTGGTCGAGCAGGCCTATAAAAAATGTCGGATGTCCAATAGCTTGATGGTGGAGCTCAGCTCGACTTGGCCGGCGATGAGTACCCGCAGCTGCCTGCTGATCACTAAGGAGCCTTGTCGTCATCCTATGCCTTTGCAGACCAGCCCATGCACCCCTCGAAGTTTCACCCTTTCGTTGAACTAATCCATGGTCTGATTCATTTTATTTGAAGTTATTATTATCATTTTATTAGTTTCAATTCTTTTTATATAACGATGACAAGGCTCCATGGTGGTCATCAGGCATGTGCGAATACCCATTGCCGACCAAGTCAGCATGCACGTGGCCTACTCCTTCAGATCGACCAGCTTATTGTTAAGCTCAAAGACCTTCTTCAAGGTCATGCCTTCTTTGTTCTCCAACGTCATGTCCATCATGCACTCGAGAATTGAGTTGTTCCATGCCTAAGGGCCACCGCGCTTTCGAATGATCTCCATCATCAGGCTGTTGTGGCCCAGTGAGCCAATCTGGTGCACTGCACCATGAAAGAAGAACCAATCTTCGAGGTGGTTCATATTAGGGCTCCCGAAGATGTGGTGCTTGCCGGCCAGTAAGTATATGAGGACAAGCACCTCGCTCCCACACAACGTGGAGATCTCTCTGACCTTGGTTAACATGTCATTCCTCCTCTTGGAGAAAAGATATAATGCTCGTTGTCATTCTCGATCCGCTTCAGCTCCACCTTTTGGTGGCCCTTGGTCGCCTTCTTCCTGCAGGCCAAGATCTCATTCTACTCGAAATCTCTAATGTATATGTTACTACTACGTTTTGAATTGGGACAATGAGCAAGATGGATAGATTGTTTCACCTTGTGGCATCAATGTTATAGTCCAAGGATCAATGTGTTTTTTTATTAATTAAATTTAACATCCAATGGCAGTAATTATTCGCAAATTAGTATGATGCAGAGTTGGCAATCTATTTGTAATAATAGTGTAATAAATCATGCATCATTCAAAGATTTGGAGAACTGTGCCTAAATTGTCTCTTAACCACTTCCATGTCTGGACAAGCAATTGAAAATTGCTAAAAAGGATACACCTCAAATTAAATCAAGGTAAAGTTTCCCAAATTTATATGTTCCAAAAATATATATGTATTCTATGACTTTTTTCTATTCCTTTGGATGAATCTTTTAAATTAAATGAGTAAGTTTATTGACATTATTGAATTGGATTTCATTTGTTCAATTCATTAAACTAGCTAAGATCTTTGATGAATCTTTCTCATGGGTTTCCCTTGGATGGAGGACCACAAAAGATATCTCAATACTATTGATGTCAAACACATGCAATTGCTGTAGCAAAAGAAATTGACTACATCATGAAAAGTTGACATGTTTTAAGAGGTTTCGGTCCCTAAATTACCAGCACCTCATGGTAAATTAGTATGGTAAATAATAAAATTTCAACATGTAATAACTTATAGTAAGATCCTACACCTCATAGGATCCTCGTGAGTAGATCGATGAAATAAATATTGGGCTAACTCTATAAATAGAGACATTAATTGTTAGAACTGTGTTAGGGATTTGTTAAAAAGTTTAATGAGTTTAGCTAATGTAGTTCAAAAACTTAAGAGTCTAATCTATTTGTGGTTAGCTAATTTGGATTGGAAATAATATTTGTAAGAGGATCGCCAGCTCACTAGATCCTCAATCACAGAGTGATGAAATAAATATTGTCTTATCTCCATGCACCTCAGCTTATCCTCGCATGTAGACGGATGAAATCAATGTTGATGTAACATAATGAAGTGAAATTATTAACATATGTTCATTCATTCCATATTTGTTGTGTTCTCATCTTAGAATGCAGGTTTTGCTCTTAAATTGTGGTTTTCACAATTTCTCCATGTCTACTAAATGTTATCTTCAAAGTCTCATCTTTATTCTTTAATGCTTAATTTTCTACCAAAGGAGAAGCAAGATATGCTATTCGCAGAAGTTGGGCTTCACCTAGTCACTTGGATGATTCAATGGGAAAAGACAATCAACTCATCATACAGACTGGTTTAAAACAGCGTACAAGAAAAGCCATGCTACAAGACAATCGACAAAAGCTTCAACAAACAGGGAGAAAGAAAGATTCTTTGGGACAATCTGGCCGTGCAAAAGTACAAGAAAAGGAAGGGACATGAACAATTGGAGTGGGTGGATATAAAAGGGGCAGAAGGGAAAAAGGATAGAGTGCGGGAAAAAAGGGAGATTTAGTAGATAAAACAAAATGAAGTGAGAGGGATTGAGTTTCTCTTTTGGAACAATTCTATGGAACAGTGGATGAACATGAGTGAAGGGTCACTCTTTATATTGATGTGTAGCTAAATCAACTACCTAGGGCTGCGAGTTTTTTTAGGGATAATTAGTTTCTGATTTTATCTTTTGGATTCATGTTATGCAGTAGTCAATTTCCTATTTTTGGTTTTGGTCTTATTGGTGTTTCCCTGATATCACTCAAGCTTTGTCGATTGTATTTTCATTGAGATGAGGAATCCATCACATTTTCACCTGAGAGGGAAATCCATTTCTTTGTTTTAGCTTCCACACTAAGAAGCAAGAAGCTTTAACAGAGTTCATTCATCAAGATGTGATGGGATTCATGTTTTCTCTACTCTGATTTCAAATGTTGTAAAGACCTGTTTCTCATTTAGGTTTTCTTACAACATTTATGACCCACGCCCGAGAGGGTGCTCGATATCTTGATCACCATGTGCATGTCAAGAGGTAGAATGATGATTTAGACATATTTTAAGAGTTATGAGCTGTACATTTCGAGTATACTTGAAAGATAAGCTTGGGTTATCCTTTGTCCATTTCTATTTACGAGATCACTCTTGACATTATCAAATCAGTGACGTCTAATCCGAGAGGGGAATTTATTCCTGATGCTACCGCAAGTATGCCGAGAGACAGTGTGGAAGCTGAGTTATGTCTATGGATGTCATTGAGGGTGAGCATTTTGGACCAGGAGTTGTTTTACTAGAAACCTTATAAATTAACTTTGCCATCATTCGACAAAAGAGATTTCACTCAAGTGGGATTTATCATTGGTCGGGATCGTATATGGGCCGCTACGTCTTTGAGATCTCTGCGGGATGTGCCATCATATACCCCCATGTAGGAAATTGACATTTCAAAGCAGTCCCTCTTTGCAAGAACACAACGGTCAAGCTCCGAGGGATGACCTATGCATGTATGTCTAATAATGAGTATGCACGAGAGTGATAAAAGCCATTGGATGGCACTTGCAGCAAGAGCGGAAATGCACATGCATAGGTGCATAATTTTACCCCTCCTTTATTGGTTTAAGGAACCATAGTTGCAAAGAAATTTCACCCTAAGGCCTCATATTAAAATACATCGATACTTTGACTTCTGTCGCCTCAACTTTTACTCTAAACTCTTTCAGTACATTCGAAAATCGTAAAAAATGATTAGTGTAACTGCTTATTCTGAAGTTTTTGAGATTTAAACCACTTCCTTTCTCTCTCGTTCTTTTAATCTCCTCTTTTCGGCAAACATTTCGTATTGGGTTTCTATATTCTCCTTGGGACGAACCTCAAGTACTACATTGACCAATGTACGCTTGTAGTCTCGTCATGTATGCTGAGAATCTATAAATTATAGAGCTTATTCGAAGTTTTCTATGAAATGGTGGTCATGTGTGGGTGTATTCAATCATGTGGGGATATTTGGCCTCTAAAACATCCCCTTTCCCACACGAGACATAGTGTTTAAGTCATTCTTATGTCATTCACAATTCAAGTCAAGTTTTTGGCATTCTTGTCGGGGAGACGCTACGTGCACCCAAATTTGAACGTTTTGCCGGAAGGAAGTGGGTTATATTTATACTTTGTTTTATGTTTTATTTTTTATTTTATTTACCCCTTGTTTCTACCTTACGTTACCTTATTTTCTCAATTCCCTAATATTTTAACAATTCACTACAATCTCACTGAATGTGCTGACCTACTAACCCTGTTTATATTGAAAGTAATGATATTGAACACTTCCACACTAGTGAAGGAGAATTTTCTCAGCCAAATATTGGTCATTAATTCAACCCAGAGCTAGATATGAATCATAGAAGAAGAAGGAGAGTTTAGTGATGTATGGTGTATCAAGGAAGAAATCTCAACCAAAATATGGACGTGGAGGACCCTAATGCCCTCCGAACCCTGCGAGAATCCTGCACACCATCTACTGTTGGAATCACCAATGGAATTCAAAGACGTAGCGGCAAATCATTTTAAGTTAAGTCTTGTGCTGTTAGCCGTTTGGGTCAGAATGCTTTTGTTGGGCACCAACATTCTTGGAGATGTGTGACACTTTCATGTGCACCGATGTCACAAGTTATGTTTTTAGTGTTAAATTTGATCTGCTAACTAGTTTTTCTAATAGCTTAAGCCATTAGGAAGAGTAACATCAATGATTTTATATTGTTAACACTCTCCCTAACATGTGAATTGATGATAATTTTTTATTTAATCCAACGCATCACGTGGACAACAAATAAGGGTGGAAAATATTTTTTAATAAGAGCTTAACGAGGTTTGAACTCTTGACCTCTGGCTTTTTTAAATTTTGATGTGCTAACTAATTTTCCTAAAAACTTAAGTCGTTAGGAAGAGTAACATCATTGATGTTGCTCTTTCTAATAGCTTAACCTGGGCCATAAGGGTTGGCTCGAAGAGTTTAGCAACTCAAAAAATTAGTTGCTTCTGGATTTTGTGTCTCCTCGTCCTATTCAAATCCTATGTTACCATACTCAGTTGCAACAGCGTCATAAACTATTTGTTCGTATCACGAAGTAAATCCTTCATGATGATCGACAATGAAATACATGATTTGGCACACTTGTTGATGGTGCTCTTTCACCTAAATCATCCAATTGCCAATAATTTGGTTTGAACTCATTTCTATATAAGTGAACTTTAATTGTCTCTAACGTTTGCAACTTTGTGCTAATACATTTCTGACAAGGACACCTAATTGTTCCTTCTTGTTGGAATTGCATAGATTGACAAGCCACACTAGTATAATATTCAACGTCATCTATGAATTATTGTGTCAAACCTCTATGGTCGGAATTATTTCTATTGTACATTCATCGACGATCGTTCATATATGACATAATTTCTGCATCATTTGTAGGTTAGACTAATTAATTTTTAAAATCTTGAAATAAGAGGCATATCATTATTTAATCATGACACTATACACTTTTTTCAATTTGGAGACACGAAGAATGGGGATTTGAGTGTAAAATAAATTTAAATAAACAATTGCTACAAAGGTTCACATGTATTTTAGACGGAATAATAAAATCGAACATATTAAATATCACTAAGAAATGTTCTAAATAAAATATCAAAGAAACATCATAAACACAAAGTAATTATATTTGCACTCTAAACTAAGACATTAGAACTAATGAATGAAATCTAAAATAGAAAATTTAAAAATATTATGTATTTCATAATTACTACAATAAATAGAAATCATATTTACTTGTCAAAACATAGAAGTAGTAATGACTTAAAAACAAATAACTTACGTCTTTTGGAATGACAGAGACAATAAAAGAATTCCAATAACCTGCATATAAATGAAACATAAGATAACCAAAAATACAATCTCCAGATTTATGTAACACTCAATTTCTACATTCTTACACTTTTGAAGTTGTCGAAAGGAGAAACCTCACAATGCTTATCAAGCGAGAAAACAAAGTGCTATACGAAAAATGCAAGTACATCAACATACATGAGAGAAAAAAATTAACTGCACAAAGTCGTGCCATGTCGGAAGTGGCCGCCGTCCGGATCTGGTCTCCGTCGGCCGGATTCAGTGTCTGTGAAAACAAACGGCCAGTTCTGGCCACCGCAGCCAGCCAGACCAAGCCGATCCGACCGGACCTAGCCGCCGTGGCTGGACCTAATCTGACTGCCACTGCCGGATCGGCCTGCCGCGGCCAAACCTGATCTGGCCACTGCGGCCGGACCTGATCTGGCGGATCGAACGACGGCATGGGAAAGGGGAGCAAGTACAGGATTGGGCGGAACGTACCTGCGCAGGTTGCAGCGACGGGCTGACGCCGAAGCCGAACAGTTGCAGTGGCGGATCGACGTGGTTGCAATGGCGGCGGCGGGTCGCCTAGGAGGCGGCGCAAGCGGGCCAACGGATCAGGCGACGGCAAATAGTGGTGACCGGTTGCAGCGGGGGGCCGGATCGGACGTTACCGGCAGAGCAAAGCGGCAGCAGCGGCGGAGGTCAACAAAACCAGGGGAAGGAAACCGAAACTGAAACAGAAGGGTCGGCTACTTATAGAGGAAGGTTCGTCCATTTTCGACGGTCGAAACTATCGAAACGTAGGCAAATAATATAAAATATTAATTCAAATTTCGACGACCCAAACTACGGAAAGTTTTGACGGTTCACAGAACCCTCGAAACTTAGAACCATCGAAACTTTCGATGGTTCCAACCGCTGAATCATAAATAAATATATACCAATTAAAATATTACTGTTAGATGTATAATGTGATATATCTTACATTTCGACGGTCGAAACAAATATAAATTATATATAATATCAATTCAAATTCTGACGGTTGTAACCGCTGAAAGTTTCGACGGTTCTATAAACCCTCGCAACTTTCGACGGTCACAACCGTCGGTATTTAAAAGATAAATAAATTAATAAGTAATATTACTGTTATATATATCTAAATTATATTATCTATCGAATTTCGACCGTTGAAATCATTGAGGGGCCGTTTGGTTGGAGAATATCTTTTAAAGAATAATAATTTTTATTATGAAAATACACTATTCTAACTTTATTCTTATTCTACCTCTTGTTTGGTTGAACGAGAATAAATTTTATATTTTATAATCCTAATATTTTATTATAAATTATTTACATTTATTATTACTATTATTATAAGAATTATAATATAATACTATATAGTTAAATAATGAAAAATAAAAAAATGATTAGAAAATTAAAAAAGAAGTAGAATGTCTCTATTCTATTGTTTTAGAAGAATAGAGATATTCTTCAAATGAGATTATATGTAGTAGTTTTATGATTTTCTAGGTGGTTTTACGGAAAATGAAGTTTGACCAACTTATCTCTATTCTATGTCGTGTTTGGCTATATTCTTCGGAATATCAAGATATTTCGATACTTATTTCCAAACCAAACAGCCCCTGAAAGTTTTGACGGCTAAACAACCATGACAACTTTCGACGGTCAAAGCCGTCGAAACATGACATGAAAAACTAATCACCCTCATTCACTTTCTTCGGCGGTTACGAGTATCAAAACTTTCGACGGATATTCATCCATCTAAACTTCGACGGTTCTAATTGTTGAAAGTTTTGACGATTTGTAAACCATCGTAAGTTAAAATGGCCGCAACCATTGAAAATGGCTCCGACCATAATTACAACGGATATTTGGATCCTTCAAAAAATTCTTCGATAATTTAAATGGAATTTGGCCCGTTGAAAATTACCACTCAAAAATTCTACATTTTCTTGTAATGTACTATTATCGGAAGTTTATTGGTGGATATGATGGAATATAAGATATTCCATCTCCACTTTAAAGGGTGGTACGGAAACTGTAGGCATACATTGATTGATAAGAAAAAAGCTCTTGATAAGAAAACTACGAAGGTCATTTTATTAAATTTGTTTTTTATTTTTTTTGTAAAATTAAAAGTCATACCGTAATAATAATTGTAATCATTACTATAATAAGATTTTAACAACCAAATACAAATAAGATTAATTATATAGGATATCATATTACTTTGAATATATCCACTTATTCCGTTTGGTTTTCGGATATGTCCATGGGAATAGGCCGTTGTATTCGAGCGATTAAATCTTATTCCGCAACACATTTATCGATGATGTGCTGCTCTATTCGGCAGTGTTGTTTGGTTCTTTATGGAATAAGACATTGTCAAATGACATTTTCTATCCCTCGTTGTATTGATTTACTATAGATGCTTCTCTCGTCCAACCTGAATATGAACCATAAAATGTCGGATCTACCCTTGGTATCAAAGACAAATATCGTGTATTCGATCATTTTCGTTGAATGCGTCAACCCGAAAAGCAGCGGTCTGACAAGAATAAACACGTCTCGGATGAAGTGCAACTCCTATCGGTACTTAATCCTATTCTATGTGTCGTTTGGCAAAAAATGATCGATTGCACACCTATTTCAATACATATTTACGAATCAAACGGCACCCCTATTCAGCAATTCTAGGTGCCTATTAACATTGTGCAATCCTTATCGTTAGTTATTCCTAATCCGACAGTTTGACGCTATTATGATGAATAACCATTTATTCCACCTTATAATCCACGACCAAATGCCGCCTATGGCATCCACCTTATCGGTTGCTGCAACGGTGTTTTTTTTATGTCTAAACTTTTTGCAAGTGTTCATGTCATTTTATTCTTACTATCACAATCCTAACACAAATTAAGGAAGAAGAAATTTGAGAAATATAGAAATGTGTGTCGTGTGTACCTACGTTTTGTATCACCTAATTAGTTGGCCTTGTGCGAGTGCTTGAATTTACTAAGCAGCCAACTAATTAATCATTTATTGGCTTCGGTGTTAAATGGTTGTGAAAGACAAAATAATTTAATATATAATTTAATAAATGTATACACTGAATAAAGATATATAATTTTAAATTTATAAATGTTGTTGGTGGAACAAAGTTGGAGAGTGACTACTACTTCCATGTTAAAATACAAAATTGCATAATAAATCATAATATGTTTATTTTTGTATTAATTGTAACTTGAAATACATTTCACTTATATTTAAATAAATGGGACATATTTATGCAAAAACACGTATGCACAAATACTAAACATGGATATGAAATATTCTAAGCTTGCAACAAGATTATTCATAATTTTCTAACTCAATAATATGCATAAATTAGAAATAATTTAATTTGGCATATGCATTTATCATGACGTAATATCACAAATAAAATGCATCATAATAAAAGATGCAAACATATATCACATATTTTTCAGAAAAATCCATAATTTTTCTGAATCCAAAAGTATATTTTTCTCATTTTTTTATATTTTCCCAGTTTCTTTAAACTGATTTTTCAAAAAAAAAACAACTGGGCCACTACTGGCCCAAGTTGCGCAGCAGGCCTGAGGCCCGCTCGTGCCCGCGCGCGTCTCGCCAACCGACGCGCTACAAATCAGCTGGGCGTTCGGACTGCTCAGAAACCTGATTTTGGTACCACTCTCGAGCTCCCCAGGACTCGTCGTCGATGCCAAGATCCTGGATATTACAGGGCAGATGGTCATCCGGCAAGAGTCTCAGTTCCGAACAGCATTTGATCACCAAATTCTGAAGGGCTTTGAGGTTGCCGAGTCCAGAAAGAGACCTCAAGTTTGAGCAGTCTACGATGGCTAAGTTCTCGAGTGAATCCAAGAATCATTCGGTAGTCGGACAGTAGCAGAGACGCACCCTCGTACCAGTGAATATTCAGACTCCGAAGTGGTGTCGTGAGACAGCAGCAGGAAAGCAGGTCGATGCGTCCCCAAAGCTCCAATTCAGTGACGGAAGGCAGAGATGGGAGCGTCCTCAGCTTTGGGCAGAGCCGAACGTTGAGGGTAACAAGAGAAGACAGAGATGGGAGCATCTGCAGCTTCGCGCATTTGTAGACATGAAGCCGACGAAGACATGGAAAGTCACAGTCCTCCACATCGTTCCACTCCTCCCATTCGTCCATTTCCATAAATCTCAAAAGCTCCAGCGATGGGAAGCAGCAGGTGCTCCTCTTGGGGCCTTCCTTTGCAGAACCGGCCGCAGGATTCACTGGGCACAGAAACTCACGCCAGACACTCCTCACCTTCCTCAGTCTTCCTACACGGAGTTCTTTGAGGGATCGTAGCAGGCCAAGTGGTGGCATTGACAGGAAGTTGCAGTCCAACAATTCTAATTCTTGCAGTTCAGCGAAGGAAGAATCACCCAGCCAAGCCGGGAACATGGCACCTGGGCATCCCACTATGCGTAGTTCTCTCAGGTTGGGATGTGGCTGCAGACAATTCAAAACCTGCTCAGAAAGTTTCACATTTTTCTCCTCAAGCCGACCCCTGGAATCCCACTGCAGACTCAAGCTCTCAATTCCTCTGCTGGACTTCAAGTAAGCGTCCACGGGAGTAATGTCAGACCATCTAACTGTTTGGAGTCCCGCTACCCGGAGCTTTCCTCTGAGGTTGGACAAGTCCTTCAAGTGATTCACTTTGCACTGCGAGCTATCATCTCCGACGTGGAAACGTTCCAATGTTTGAAGGCTGGTTAGGCCTGTAACCTCTTTATGCAGACAATGTTGGTTGTGTCCTCGTAGATGTCGCAAGTTAACTAGATCTCCGACGCCTTTTGATAACTTGATGCCGGGTCGAAAATTCTCATAGTTTAAGGTCTGAAGACGATAGAGTTTGTACAGCGATTGAGGAGTAGACTCAACATCAGAAATTTTTAGATACCGTAAGTGCTTGAGGTTGCCAATGGAATCCGGCAAGAGCATGCGTTCCTTCATGACAAAAACAAGTGTTCTAACGCATTTCAGATTAAGAAAGATCTCACTGATGGAAAACCCATTAGCCCTGTGCAGTATAACTGTTCGTAATCGCGATGTTTGAAGCTTTGATTGGAAGAAAGATTTCAAATTCACAATTTCGAAGTTATCCTTGAAATAGACGGATACATGGCGACATGTTCTTGGGATAGGATGCAATTCATCTGTGGTCACTAGTAGATGTTCATCTCTAGAAATGGATTGTGCTAAATCATGAATAAGATCATGCATGATAAATCCAGCTTCATCTGCTGCTCTATTATCATATTGCAAAAATGATCTGTGCAACAATTCGTTGACATAAGCATTGCCCACATCCTCTTCCGTCATGCTTTCTTCTGATTGCAGAAATCCTTGTGACATCCATAGTTGAACTATATTTGGTCTATAGAGACGAGTGTCCTTGAGAAACAAGGATAAGTACATAAAACATGGTCTCAACTCTGTTGGCATGCGATTGTAGCTCAACTTTAATGCCGGCAATATACCATCTTTTTCTTCTTCGAGCTCCCACAACTCACTTTCCAAACATCATCTAATATGAGTAGAAATCTTTTCCCTTCCAAGATCTCCCTAAGAATCCTGTAAAGCTCATCTAAACTTAAATGGTCGTCAAGTCCCATAGAAGTGAATGCTATTATGATTTTTCTTGTCAGGCCTGCGACATCAAAATCTTCTGACACACATACCCAACCCCTTAAGTGAAATTTTTTATGCACCATGGGATCATTATATACCATTTGGGCAACCGTAGTTTTGCCTAGACCACCCATTCCAACTATTGGGAGAACTGAAACTTTAACATCACTGGATTTAGTCTTCCCTTGTAGCAACCACTCCATTATCTTCCTTTTTTCCTCTTCTCTACCGAAAGTTGTAGCCTTGTCATAGAAGGAAGTGCTCTCCACGGGCTGCCACTTTTTAACACGTCTCTTCTTCCTGTCTTTCTCCTGCAAGCTAATGTGTTTCCACCCAGTCGTGATCTCTGTAAACCTCTCTCTGATCTCCCTCACTCGGCGTGTCAGTTCATATGAAATAGGAACCTTAACATGATAAGATTTCTGGTCAAGTACCTCATCATTCTTAATGCCCTTATGTCTGTCCATCGCTAGCCTTCGAGCTTCCACTTCTAGGCGGAGAACTTCATATTCGTACTCATCCACGACGTTCTCGGCATCATAAGCCACATCTTTGAGCTCCCTGAGGCGAAGTAGTTCTGCCTTCTCAGTTATATCTCTCTCCTCAGCATCGTTGAGTGTGTCATGGATCCACCTCATGGTCGTTTCTAGATTCTGCAGTTCCTGCACAGACGAAATTGGATGACCTGAGACATGCTCAACCATGGAAGATAACTTATCCACTGTCCACTTGATGAAAGAAGTAAGAGATGCTCCGGCCATTTCTTGTTCTTCCGATGAGGAGGGTGAGATGAGTTTCCCTGCAACCAAGAAGTGTTGATTGGATGCTGCCCTTGCTTCTCTTTCTTTCAGTCTGAGTGTGGACTTTGAATTTTATAGCTAAGACTGAAACTAGCCGACATCTTAGCCAGAAAGAAAATATATAAAAAAGAAAGATTTTTTTACTAAAATATCAAGCATTGATGGACCACTAGGCATATTCTGATTTTGTTTTTTGTTTATTACCTTGGCAGCTACCTGCACATGCATACTAGTCAACCATATTATTGACTTATTGTACTAATGCGCAAGGATCGTCAATAACTCCCATCGATCCTTGTCATGAAGTGTCCTCTTGTGAGTTAAAAGCATATGTTCCTTAAAGTTGCAATTTGTCCAATAACAAGTTAATCCTACATTCAAGTTTGTCAATCCATATCTCTATCTGTTTGACGCATGTTCACCAATTACTGTCTTTGAGAACAAGATTTCCCAATATCGTTCTGTCTTCTGTGGAGAAGATGTCTCAAAACTTACAGTTTTCAACAAAAACCGAGTAAATATGAATACAATTACTGCAACCAAGTGAGTATTCTAAAAACGCAGGGCAGCATTCTGAAGCAACAATACAGATGATTTTTTAAGGCAAAATTTGTTGTGGATGTATGAACCTCTTTACTATCTGAAACTATTGTTTAACAACTGAAATATGATCATCTCTTGATGAAACAACTCCATAATAAAAAACAATCAGTATTCTACTTACAGTGAAAAGTTCAGAAACACAAACTGTTGAAGCCATGTTCACTTGCTGGTCCTCTTCTGGCAATGTGCCTTAATCTATTTGATTCTAGTGCCGATGCTGCTCTTCACATTCTGCGCCGCCCTAACAACTGCAGCTGCTTTGGTCTTGTCAAAGCTTGCAATAGCCATCGCCTTGAAGTTGTCCATCTTCTTCTTCAATGTTCCTATCATCATCCTCGTTCTCTCCGACAGCGCCATTGAAATCAGAGGAGTACCAATTTAGCAACAAGAACTTTTTGCTGTTCAATTGAGAAGAGAGATAAAGAAGGACAATGACCATTTTTTCCCGTATTCCTCTGTTTTTATTCTTTCCTGCACCAGGGAGGAACCTCAAGTCATATTCCTCTATGAATTTTGAAATCATTTTTAAAAGAATAATGTAATACCCGAGTTATAAAAAAAATAAATCAAATAAAATCAAATCAAATCAAATTGTAAAGACCAACCATCATAGCCCAATTAATAAGCCCATTAATCTATTAGGCCCTACAACTAACCTATAAAAAGGTATTAGTGCCTTAAGCACACCCTGGCCATCATTTTTTCTTCCTCACTTCTCTCTCTTCCTCCCTAAGGCACTTCATCCAGCAAAGGCAAGAGACTCCAGTAAGGTTCTCCAAGGTTCCTTTTTATTTCTGCAGCCTTTGATTGTTGGCATCAATCCCTTACTCCCTTTTCCCAATCGGAATGCTTCGTAGGTGATGAACGATAAGGGAGAAGGTGATTATCGTTGATTGAGAAGACTTCGTGCAAGGAACAATCCAGAAAAGAGGTGGGTAAATCCGAAATCCCCTTGCATAACATGATTAGCAATAGGATAGAATTAGGGTTCTTATTATGAAATGTGTTCTTGATTGATGTGAAGGAATGAAAGGGGAATGATTGATTGTGTTTCTTCTGTTTGATTCATGTTCTGTGATTATTATGACTATAGATGTGCTCTGTATTAGTCTTTCATGCTTAGATGATTGATTGTATGCATTGACTGCATTTCTGGATTGAAAATCGTTGTTTATATGATTCTGCCCGATTCTGTTTTCATCAGGATCGGTCGATCGATCCTGAATATCGGTCGAGCGGTGATGTGCAAATCGGTCGACCGATCATTCCTTCCGAGCCTTGTATCGGTCGGCCGATCTTCCGATCGAAGCTCCTTTCCGGACTGTGTTATCGGTCGACCGATCCAGAGATATCGATCGACCGGTACTTAGGACTTGTCCACTTTATCGCATTAAGACTAACCGGTCAACCGATCCAGAGATATCGGTCGATCGGTGCTTGAAAATCGGTCGACCGACCAGTGAGGACCGGTCGACCGAACCCTAATCAGAATGCATATTGATTGCTGATTTTATTTAAATTCTTTCTTTGATTGTGTTGTGCTACTCCCTGCTGATTGAAATGTTATGTGATTGAATCCTTGGTCTTGTATTGATTTGTCCAATGATCCAATTCCCTTATAGTATGCAAGAATGATAAAGTGATAAAGTGAATAAGCATGAAAGATGGAAATATGAGTGGGAGTGGTGACTAGCTTATGCCAAGTACTTATCGTGAAGGGTCGCTCTCTTAGCCATGGCTTGATCACCCATTAGCTGCACAAGGCTGTATCGATCGTTCGGCGTAAATCCCCCACAAGTTAAAGTCACCCAAAGGCACCTAATGCTAAGACAAAGATACAAGCACCAACAGAATGTACAAATGATATGAGTATGATGATGATATGTGAAGCATGATTCTTAATCCAGCATGATTACAGTATCCTTTCATGATTATATGATCCAATGATATCTTTAATCGAATGATCATATGCTCATTACTTGATCTTGTTATCCTTGATTACTGATTCTGACTATTGCTACTTATTGTTATGCATTGAGCACTTTATGGATCTCCACTAGGCTGTATAGCTTACGGGAGGATCTCCTCCCCTGTGTTTGATTTCCACAGGGCCAGGTTAGTGATGGTGTTGAGATCATGTGCCGCGACCAGCTCGAGCGATGGCAAAGCACATGAACTGACAGAGGACTTAATTATCTTTATCTTTATTTTTCGCATTATGAGTTTTGATGTAACTCAGATACTATCATGGAGATTTTGTAACACTTTGAGACTTCTGCTATTTTAATGTCCTATGTTTCCTTGTTATCTTTATTGTTGATTTGTTATCGTTTTTATGGAGTTTTAGTCAAATTATTGGTTATAGTCATTGTGTTTTCGTAATGCCTTCGGAGATATCCTCGCCACATGGCGTTAGTCGATTTGGGGCGTTATAAATAATATCATCTTTTTTTCATCCACCTCCTTTATAGAAATTGTTGTCCACAAATCCTAAACTTCAATATCAGTTCGTCTTTTTAAACACCAAAAATATATTTACTGTGCCGCAAATTAAGGTTGCAACATAATCGAATATCGGTCTTTGGAAAAATTTCTTGTTTAGATCAGATAATGGAACCAAAGAAAAGAAGCGGGTCGTCGTTGATCAATATAAGTTGACCCAAACGAAATCTAAATATCAATAGCTCAAACAAATTTCTTTACTTATTTATTTTTTGCAGTTTGAATTAATTATATTTGGTTTAAACTTTTAAGTTAAGACTAAAACATATTAAAGCAAAGTAATTTATGACTTTATTTCTCATTTTTCAATGAAAGCTATAGTGAGTATTATTAAAACATAAATTGGAGACAGGTTCGGTTTGCAGTATTTATGTTATGTTTTGGCTCGGGTGCATTTGGTTTTGCGTGTCCGTCAAGTGCAACATTAGATGACTCTTCTATTGAAAAAGATTCATCAAATATCATTCAGATCATTTGAAGAAAGTTTGCGTTGCCCCTAGAAACTCAAAATCTCATCATCCATCTTTTGTTTATCTCCCTTTCTTGAAGCAAAAAAAGAATTCTATGTATGATTGACTTCTAGAAGAAGAAATGTCATCTTTCTAGCTTGACAACTTGAAGTTAAGATTCTGATGGCTAAGGAAGGAGGTGGTGTTAATATGATGATGGTCTTCGAAGAAGTAATGGAAAAAGAAGTGTTAATATCTTGTAGCAGAAGTGAGGAAGTTTAACAGTATCTGCAGTCACATGTTGCTGACAATTTATGTGAATACGATTTCAGTGGTATGAATCTCGTCAGTCGTCATGAATCTGAGGCCTTAGCTAACTACTAAATCCAATACACACAATTGGTTTGAAAACTTTTTGTACAGTTTTGATAAATCAGCTCATGCAATTACATTAAACCAGCACTGTAAAGAACATTGTTCAAATTACAGAATAAGAAGCTAAAAGAACTCTGCATGGTTTGCATAAAGCTGACAGAATACTTAGTAGTATATATGTTGCAGGTTGGGATCCGATTCATTAATTATCAAAATGGAAGAAAAACATCATGCAATGAATAAAACAGAGAACTTGGATCGCCTGACTTTTTTATCCAGTTTCCATCAAGGAATCATGGCTGCAGCAATCATCTGCCAATTCTGCATCCTTAAGATGAATCTGGACAAAAGGTCATGCTCATACTCCAAGACTGGTACAACATCAGTCCAGATTCTACAAATCAGCTGAGCATTGGAACTGCCCAGAAACCTGTTTTTCATACCACTCTCGAGCCCCCAGGGACTCATCATCAATGTCCACATCCTGAATATTTGGGGGCAGTTGCTCGTCCGGCGAGAGCATCAATTCAGAACAGCGCTTGATCACCAAATTCTGAAGGTTTTTGAGGTTGCCAAGTCCAGAAAGAGTCCTCAGTCCAAAGCACTCTTCAATTGCTAACTCCTCAAGTGAATCCAGGATTTGGTAGTTGGAGAGTACTAAAGACGGACCCCCATACCAGTGAATGTTCAGACTCCGAAGTGCCGTGAGAAAGCAGCCAGAAAGCAAATCAATGCGTCCCCAGAGCTCTAATTCAGTGATGGAAGGCAGTGAAGGGAGTGCCCTCAGCTTCGGGCAGAGCCGAATATTGAGTATACCAAGAGAAATCAGAGATGGGAGCTTCCACAGCTTCACGCATTTATAAACTTGAAGCCGACGAAGACATGGGAAGTCACAGTCCTCCACCTCATTCCACTCCTCCCACTCATCCATCTCCATAAATCTCAGACCCTCCAGGGATGGGAAGCAGCTCCTCTTGACGCTTTGTTCTCCACCATCATCAGCAGCAACAGAAGCAGGATTCACAGGACGAAGAAACTCGCACCCGACACTACTCACCCTTCTCATTCTTCCTATACGGAGACTTTTGAGGGCTTGGAGCTGTCCCAGTGTTGGGAGTGCCATGAAGTTGCAGTCCCACAGTTCTAATTCTTGCAGTTTGGAGAAGGAAGCATCACCCAGCCAAGCCGGCAGCATGGCACCAAGACAGTGCAGTATCCACAGTTCTCTCAAGTTGGGATGTGGCTGGAGACATTTCAAAACCTGATCAGCAAATATCTCATTCTTCTTCTCACGTCGAGTGCTAGAATCCCACTGCAGGCCCAACCTCTCAATCCCTCTTCTGGACTTCATGTAAGTTTCCACAGGAGTAATACCAGACCATCTAACAGTTTCGAGTCCTGTTACTCGGAGCTCTCCTCTGAGGTTGGACAAGTACTTCAAATGATTCAATTTGCACTGCCAGCTCTCATCTCCTACATGGAAACGCTCCAATGTCTGAAGGCTGGTTAGGCCTGCAACCTCGTGATGCAGACAATGTTGACTGTATCCTCGGAGATGTCGCAAGTTAACTAGATCTCCGATGCCTTTAGATAACGTGATACCGGGACGAAAATTCTCATAGTTTAAGGTCTGAAGACGATATAGTTTGTACATCGCTTGAGGAGTAGACTCAACATCGGAAAGTTTTAGATACTGTAAGTGCTTGAGGTTTCCAATTGAATCTGGTAAGTGCATGTGCTCCTTCATAACTAAAACAAGTGTTCTCACACATTTCAGATTAAGAAACAGATCACTGATGGAAAACCCATTAGCCCTGTGCAGTATCAGTGTTCGTAGTCGTGATGTTTGAAACTCTGATTGAAACAAAGGTTTCAAATTTACAATTTCGAAGTTATCCTTGAAATAGATGGATACATGCCGAATTGTTCTTGGGATAGGATGCAATTCATCAGTGGTTATTAATAAATGTTCATCTCTAGAAATGGATTGTGCTAAATCATGAACAAGATCGTGCATGAGAAATCCAGCTTCATCTGCTTCCCTATTATCATATTGCAAAAAATGATCTGTGCAACAATTCATTGACATAAGCATTGCCCACGTCCTCTTCCATCATGCTCTCCCTTGATTGAAGAAAACCTTGTGACATCCATAATTGAACTATATTTGGTCTATAAAGACGAGTATCCTTGGGAAACAGGGATAAGTACATAAAACATGGTCTCAACTCTGTTGGCATGCGATTGTAGCTCAACTTTAATGCTGGCAATATATTCCCTTTTTCCTCTTCAAGCTCCCACAACTCACTATGCAATATGTTAAACCATGTTTCTTCATCGTCTTCGGTACTAAGAATACTTGCTAAGACCTTGACCGCAAGAGGCAATCCTTGACACTTCTTGACTATCTCCTTGCCAATATCTAACAAATCTTTACACGAATCATGCTGTCGAGCTTCAAAAGCGATCTTTGTAAACAACAACCAACAATTCTCAAAAGATAAATTGGACAAATAGATGGGAGGACTTGTTTGCATTATTCTTGCTACAGGTTCATTTCGGGTGGTCACTATAATTTTACCGACTCCTACACCAATTAAGAAAGATTTCAGTGAATCCCAAAGCTCAGTCCTTTCATTCCAAACATCATCTAATATGAGTAAAAATCTTTTCCCTTC
Source organism: Pontederia crassipes (assembly GCA_030549335.1). NCBI lineage: Eukaryota > Viridiplantae > Streptophyta > Magnoliopsida > Commelinales > Pontederiaceae > Pontederia > Pontederia crassipes. The sequence goes on along the minus strand of CM060197.1, from coordinate 43,763,379 downwards.
CAAGATCTCCCTAAGAATCCTGTAAAGCTCATCTAAACTTAAATGGTAGTCAAGTCCCATAGAAGTGAATGCCATTATGATTTTTCTTGTTAGTCTTGCGACATCAAAATCTTCTGACACACATACCCAGCCCCTTAAGTGAAATTTTTTATGCACCATTGGATCATTATATACCATTTGTGCCACTGTAGTTTTGCCTAGACCACCCATTCCAACTATTGGGAGAACTGAAACTTTAAAATCATTGGATTTAGTCCCTTGTAGCAACCAATCCATTATCTTCCTTTTTTCCTCTTCTCTACCGAAAGTTGTAGACTTGTCATAGAAGGAAGTGCTCTGCATTGGCTGCCACCTTTTAACACATCTCTTCTTCACATCTTTCTCACGGAAGCTAATACGTTCCCACTCATTCGTGATCTCTTTAAACCTGTCTCTGATCTCCCTCACTCGTTGTATCAATTCATATGAAATAGGAACCTTAGGAAGATAAGATATCTGGTCAAGTACCTCATCATTCTTAATGGCTTTACGATTGTCCATCACTACCCTTCGAGCTTCCACTTGGATGCGAAGAACTTCATATTCGTACTCATCCACCATGTCCTCAGCATCATAAGCCACCTCTTTGAGTTCCCGGAGATGAAGTAGTTCAGACTTCTCACTTACATCTCTTTCTCCTCTGCATCGTCGAGTTTGGCATGGATCCACCTCATGGTCGTTTCTAGCTTCAGCAGTTCCTTCTCAGACGAAAATGGATAATCTGAAACATGCCCGATCAAGGAAGACAACTTGTCTGCTGTCCACTTGATGAAGGAAGTAAGAGATGCTCCGGCCATTTCTTGTTCTTCTACTGAGGAGGATGAAATGAGTTTCCCTGCAACCAAGAAGTATTGTTTGGATGCTGCCCTTGCTTTTTTCTTTTTTTTTTTTTTTCAGTCTGAGTGTAGACTTTGAATTGAATAGCTAAGGCCAAAACTTGCTGACTTCTTAGTCAGAAAGAAAATATGAAAGAAAAAGATATTTTTCCTACCATATCAATATATGAAAGAAAATACGACATCTTAGTCTGAGTGTAGACCATTAGACATATTGTATTCTTTTCTTCTTTATTGTCTTGGAAGCTATCTCCACATGCATACTAGCCAACCACATTGTTTTATTAGTGCAGAAGGATCCTCAACAACTCCCGTCAGTCCTTGTCATCAATTGTGCTTTTGTGAGTTAAAGTATATATTCCTTAAAGTTACAATTTGACAAATGACAAGTTAATCCTACATTCAAGTTTGTCAATGCATATGTATCTCTATGTGTTTAAGGCAAGTTCACCAATTAATTGTCTTTTAGCGGTGTATCATCTCGTGCCAAATTTTCCAATCTCGTTCTGTTTTCTTTAGAGATGATGTCAGAAAACTTGCATTTTCCATCAAAATTTGCGAACACAACATGGTAAATATGAATACAATGACTGCAATTGAGTGAGTAATCATGTCCTTGTAATATCATACCAACGCATTTATAGGCTAGTTACATTTTTTTCTTTTGCTTTTAAACAATACCCAGGACTTGTATTTGGAAACAACAATATAAATAATTTTTGAAGGAAAAATACGTTGTGGATGCATGAACCTCTTTACTATCTGAAACTATTATTTGTCAACTGAAATATGACCATCTCTTGATGAAACAACTCCGAAATCAGAAGCAAGCAGTATTCTACTTACAGTGAAAAGTTCAGAAGTACATACTGTTGAAGCCTGGTCACTTGGTGTTCTTCTGGGAATGTGCCTTGATCGGCTTGATTCTAGTGTTGATGCTGCTCTTCACCTTCTGCGCAGCCCTAACAGTTGCAGCTGCTTTGATCTTGTCAAAGCTTACATAAGCCATCGCCGTCAAGTTGTCATCTTCTTCTTCTTCTTCTCTCCGGACATGTTCCTATCGTCGTCGTCATTCGCACCGACACCGCCGCTGCAATCAGACGAGATTTTCCATCATAAACAAAGCACCACTGCAATCTGTCCAATATCTTTGGGGGGACAGAAGGGAGAATGATCTTTTTTTATTCCCCTCTTCTTTATCATATTCTGCAGTAGCCGGGGACCTCATGTCATATTCCTCTACTATTGTTTATTTCAATTTCTATCATATAATATTCCATTTTTAAAACAATATTATATCTTTTTCCATTTACTCCCTATAGAAATTGTTGGAGATAAATCTTAAACTTATAGGCAGTGATTCTGCCAAACCCTTATCTAGAATTCGGTACTAATATTGGAATGAAAATTAGAATTAGATTATTCCTAGTTCCCCCCGGTTTCATCTTTTTTTGGAACAAGAATACTACAATTGGGAACAATTTTTTTTGTTCGACGTGACGTTTTTTTTCTTTTTTTTTCACACATTTTTCTTATAAAATAAATTATTTAATAAATATAAAATAATTTTAATAAAGGATTAATATAATACTATTTATTACTTATTATTTCATTAAAAATATTTAATATTTCATTAATTATAATTAATTTAAAAATGATTTTTTTATATTTAAATAATATATTTTAAAAAAAATCATACAAATTTTTTTTATATTTTTATTTTAATTAATAATAAAATTATACTTTATAATTATAATAATTATTTTTAAAAAAATTCACGAAAATTTCATCTATCACGTCAATATTTTTCAATCATTACGTCTCACTCCATTCAAATATACTTCGAACTAATCTGTCAATCCAACTATTTAACAACTTAAGAAGAATAGTGATTCTGCTTCCAAACGTGGCCATAAAAAATATTACTTTGACACAAACATTGATTGTAACAAAATGGAATATCTATTTTTTGAGAAATTTCTTCCAAAGAAAAGAAGTGGGAAAGAGTCATAACTCTTTTTTTGTGGTGAAATATACTTATCTATTTAAAAAAATGTTCGAAAGTATCCGCATACGAAATACGGTATTTTTTTTTTAGTCGGTCATTGTTGTTTGTCCATGGTTCTAACTCGTGCTAAAAGATTTATAGATTAAATTCCATATCTTACTTAAACGAAAAGGAATCAATTAGCAAGATAATCGATAGCATTGTTCGTCTGTTAGTATCTATGACATTTTAAAGTCATATGCATACATACATGATGCGTATATATATTAATAAATAATACAAAAGGTAAAGGTTATATAAATCCATTTAAAAAATGATGCATTTTGTTGTATGTTCCATAGTCCTATTAAATTTTGCGGCTTAATAACAAATCTCAATTAATTTAAGATTTTAAGTTGTTAGGAACAGATTCTCTTTTATCTGTATATTCTTTAATATTATTCTTTATGCCATCTGCTAACAGTTTTTTGTGTAGCCCAAGTGTTATACATTATAGGGCACCTACTATACTGCAGATATTGAGTTATGTACGTTAAAATTACATTTATATGATTGGTTGATTGACCTATCATTCAATGTAGTATACTACGACATATAAACATGTAGTATACTCATTTTACCCTACACATTAAGAGGGGTAATATTTTTTCAAGAAAAGTCTGTCCAATTTTGAATTCAGAATTCCACAATTCTTCTGTAATGAATAACAAAATTTGTTGAGTTAGTAAATATCCCGAAAGTTTAAATCTTAACATCGAATAAAAAAAGTTGTAAACTTGCATTGATAACATTTACTTCTAGCGTCAGCATCACGAACTTTGTTAATGCTGTCTCCATATAGTAAGGAATTTTAGTGGACTAGGAGCAAGCATTCCACCATGAAATATGTTTGTCATAAAGGAAGAATACCTTAGTACTCTTGTCGTTCATGTACATTTGTAAAAAAAAACTTGCGTTGATGTGTCTTAAATTATGTATCTTGTAGTCGAAATTATGAAAGAAAAAATGAGGATCTATGGTGGAAGCGGAGGGCTTGGGCTGTTAGAGTTTTATCATGATGTACTAGTGAAATTTTTTCTAGTGGCGGCCTCATTTGCCGTAGATGTTTCTTTCTTGTTTACATTGATCAAGAGAGTTTTATCATGTTAAATCTTTATATTCATCTTCTCTTTCTTTTATCGTTTTGATTGTTCATCGATCATCGGTGTCGTCCCCCCCTGCGTCGGGTGCCAATCACACTAAGGGGGAGGGTCGACTCCCCCCTCCCCCTCTCTTCTCGTTGAAAGATGGGGAGGCGGCCCTCCTCTTGCGCGTCAGGCGCCTGCGAGGCAACGCAAGGGAGGGGGCATCCCCCCCCCCCCCTTCTTGCTCGTCCGGCGCCGGCGAGGCAGCGCAGGGGAGGCTGTCGGCGAGGACACCGGAGAGAGGGGAGGGAGCAGCTCCTTCTTTTTGATATTTTTTATTAGTATATTTTTTGTTATTTTGTATTTATTTTAGTTTTTTAATATTTTGTTGACGTGAAGAATAGTCTACGTGGCAATGTCACGTCTGATGTTTGCCTACACGGTGGAGAGAGTGTGTTGCCTTGTCAACAGAATGATCGAGAAATGGGCGATAAACGGTGAAAAGGACATTCGGTACAACGAATTAAAAGATGAAGGATATTCATATTATAAAGTAAAGTTGGAAGGTATAATTGAGCAAACATTAAAGTTTAGGGCATTTTACGTAATTTACTTCAAAAGAATTGGGTCCAAATTTACCATGTCAGAAATTACTTTACATTCTAGGATTATATTATCAGGGTGTCCGCTTTTATGGTGTAATTTAAGTTTCTAAGTTGTACATCTCTGCATCTCAACAAGCTTTTCTTGTTAGAAAAATCACTTCCAAGCTTACTAGATGACGTCGTCGTTTGCTTAGTCAAGCTGTTCGCACCACCGTCATTAAGTTTACTCTTTCCTCTATCCCCACCTACTTCCTCGGTACGACATACTTAATCATGGGCACCCTCTCTTCCTTGGAGAAACTCAGCAAGTCCTTTTTTTGGGACTCTAGCAATGACCACCGATCGTCACATCTCATTAACTGGCATACTGTCCAGTCTCCCCGATCTGATGGTGGATTGGGTATCAGAAATCTTCATCTCATTAGGGCCCCGCTCTTGGCTCGAAGAATTCTTAATCTCCTTAATAATTCCTCTTCGATCTGGGCTAATCTCATTTATGCAAAATACGGTCCTTTCTGCCTCTGGAAGTCTAGTTCCTTCCTCCGCTCTGCTTGATCCTGGAGACTCATTCTCGATGTTATTCCACACATCCCTCTTGGTTTTCTCAAATATATTGGGTCTGGCTTGAGCACCTCGGTGCTCCATGATCCGTGGATATCCCCTATCCCTCTCAGTAAATTTCCTACTTTCATTAATATGGATATCGACATCTCCACCCTTAAAGTTTCAGATCTTATTATCAATCGCACTTGGAACATCACCCTGTATCTCAGATTTTTACTTATTCGACTTGTGAAGCTATTTGTAATATTTATATCCCGCATACTTCATGTGATAACACGTGGGTTTGGATGACAAATGATTATGGGATTCTCAATGCTAGTGCAGTCTATAAATTCGTTTACCTACAAGCTTTGCCGACCATCTTGGCTGGATGACAGCCTTGGTCAGCAATTTGGAAGATCCAAGTTCCCCTAAACATACATTTTATTTCTCTGGAAACTCGTTCATAACCGTCTTCCTATTAAATCTTACGTTCAATAGTTCACCCCCTACCTTAGATCCACTTTGCTCCCTCTATGGTTGACCACTGAAACTGTGTCCCACTTATTTTCTCGTGTCCTACCGCACTTCAATTATGGTCCATTTTCAACAAAAACTATAATTCACCTTTCAATTTTTCTCCTCTTGGGATTTTAGTTCGTGGATTCAGGAGGGAGCCACTTTGGATCAACCTTCTAGATAGCATTTTCTTTCAATTGGGGAATTTGGAACCTCAGGAATGATATACACTTTCGATCAAGGCATGCAACCGTCAATATGGTCTGGGAAAGAGCCGTCGCCAGTTCTCACGAATTTATTACCTCCGCCTCCCACGCACCTGAGACACCCCACCCCCTTTGCCCCTCGGATCTTCCGCAAATTCAGTGGGAGGCCTCCTCTCCGAATTGGATTATCCTCAATTCGGATAACTCCTTCTGCGGAGCCAGCATGCATGGGGGCTATGGATATCTCCTCCGGACTAACAAGGGTAACTTTATTTTTTCAGGCGCGGGTGCCGTTTCTGTTGTCTCTGCCCTCCATGCCGAGGCTTGGGCGCTTCTACTTGGTATTCGCATTTGTGTCTCCCATCGAATCACCCATGTCAAGATCTGCACTGATTCGGAGAGCCTCGTTCATATCATCGGGAATACACACAATTGTCCGTGGCAGATTCGCAACATTATTGTTTACATTCGGAACCTTAATGAGAATACTTTCTTTTCGAAAAAAAAAAGTTGTACATCACAAAGTTGGTTAGTTGAATTGGTAAACACTTAGGCTAATAGTTTGAGATTCGAATATTGAAGTGATCATAAAATAGATTATTATTATTCTATTTTTTTACTTCAAATTAAGTTAATAGTAAGATCTCCCGCCGACACCCAAAAAAAAGATCCGATAATTGGGGTACATCTTTCAACGACTAATAGATGAAATCTTTAGCAAATAACAGTACACATGGGCCCAGATGAATTACGCATCCAGTACAGTAGCGAGGAGAGAGTGTGTCATGTGTGTTTGCAGCTTCAGAATTGCTAACCCTGTTCTACCACTTCCATGGAAGGAACAACAGGGGCTTCAAACTTGCTGAAAATCCCATAAGCCGAGATGAGAGATAGGACTACGAAGCATACTGTGGCCACAAAGTGCAACTCCAGGGACACCTTGATCCTAGTGCAGAACTTTCCGTAGTAGCTGCAGACTTCACTCCATGAAACCGCTCTATCCCCTTCCCGTGCCAAGTAGAGTAGTTCGGACGCTGCAGCTCCTGCTGTTACCATCAAGTAGGTCATCACCTGCAACATGAACAACTTTAAACGCCAATGCTACTTCTAGAGAAGATTCAAACACTGTAAGTAGTTCAAAGGTGTACTGACCTGATCTATGATGAAAAGTAGCCAGTCATTCCTCAGCAGCCTAAGGCTTGACAGAATGAGAGAAGCAACTGAATACCCAAGAGAGATGGCACTGATGAAGACCAGGTACCTGTGCGGCAAGGTCATGAGTACTATAGACACGAGCAGGGAACAGTAAACTAAACGAACACTTCCTTACTTGAGCCCTGAAAGATCACTGAACGCCACCTTCCCGTAATCATCGCTAGATTCCTTGTCGGTGGCCAAGGCCCATAAGGAGGAAGCACTCAGCGGCAGGACAAGGAATCTGAGGGAGATGTTTAAGAGTCTGAAGGAGTCGCGATAGCTTGAGCTCGTGGCAGTGTTGTCAGTTTCAACCTTCATCTTGGATTAAAGTAAAGGTTGATCAGCTGTGACCGTACAGGAGGAGGAGAAGAACGAAGTATAGCGAGATGGACAGAAGAGGAGGTCTTGAAGTTTTCTTGCAAGCGGTTTGACAAGTTGTTTGGCGAGACAACAAACACGGCGACTGTGAACTAATGATGACCTAATAAGTGGGCAAATACATTTGGTCTTTCTGGTAGGTGCATCTGTTTTGGCTCAGTAAATGGGAATGACAATTTTCATCCTGAGTGGCATGGACCATGGATGACTTAATTGAGCACAGTTTGACATTGCCTGATTTTACCTTATGCACTCAGATTTCTATTGCCAGCATCACAGATTAAGACAGATACTATGATGATATACTTTTGATTTCCTTTTTTTTGTAGATGAGTTTATCTGTTAGTCAATGAGATTATCTGTAAGGTTGTGCAGGACACGAGTTTTAGTTCAAGAAGGTTTGTGTAAACTCAATGGCTTTCTGTACAAAGTTTCTGAATCGGATCCTGTTAGTTGCATTCATCAAAACTAACTTCAAAAGTAAAAAGTTTTGAATTCACAACATCTAGTTCAAATCAAGAATTGAAAAGATATCTACTTGAAAAAATAGACTGCTTTTCGTGCATCAACAATAAGCATTAATGCATAAGAGATACAGAACAGGAACACTGTGGCTTCTCTTCTTTCATGTAGTTTACAGGGATCAAAAGGAAAACTTTAGAAGACTTGAAGATAGAACTCAAGTTATCCATGAAGAGATAGCAGTAGCTGTCTAAAGGGCAAGTGGCTCACCATCTTTTCTCTCTTTTCTTTTAGAAATCTAACTGACAACTAAAACTTATTACAATAAGATAGCCATTACAGGAGTTAAAACATACAACATGGCCATCCATTCAACTCTTTAAAGAATATGGGGGGAAAGCCACCTCTCCCTCTCCTTTTTCTATAATTTGCCTCTCCCTTAGGGATCTTTTCTGTGAGAAAATGGAAAAGCTCCTCCTTATATCCTTCTTCAGAGCACCCGGCATACATACATCATGTATATCACATATATCAGATATTTATACAAAGATGATTCATCCCTCTGTTGTTTCCGTGGAATTTGTGTTCATAAAATTGCATTCCATAGGGCATTTTCACCTTCACCACATCGCCGATGAACCTCGCCCATTCTTTCAACAGATTTGCAAATACCGCTGCAGGTCCAATCGAACGAGGCAACACAGATGTTACCTGCTTGTGCTTTCCACTCACAATCTGCATATAAGAAGCGCTTAGGAAATTTTAACATCATTTTTAAGTTTTCCTAAGAAGAATGGGACAGAGTGCAGCAAAATTTATTGCTATAGGGATCCTGCATAACTAGAACCAGTAAAAGTAAAAAAATCAAAGATAATGACGAAATGGAAACTAAGCGTAAACATTACATTAACATGTCAAATTACAATATTGAAACTAATATCTAGCATCTTTACCAGGTGGTGTGCCACAACACAATCTCCGGTCGTCAATGTGCTCGACATCTAGTCCAATAAACCAAGCTCCCAAGGAAACATCCTCATTTGCATACCTGTGAAGCAAGTGCCTGCAATGCAATGGAACCCAAACTATCCATTACTAAGGTAAAATGTGTAATATAGTTTCTATTATTAAAGAAATTGGATTTAGAAAAGGCACATTCTCATGCCAAAACAACACATAAGCAAGGCAGAATTAAAAATCATGTTCAAAGTGACTCACTGGTTGTTGGAGATATAAATAGCTAAATCCCTGGAAATGGCATATAGCTGGCCAGTAGCATGGCGGAAATACTTGTTTCCTTCCTCCCCAAATTTCCAGTACTCAGGTTCATGATAACGCACACCCCTATTGAACCAGAAAGGGAAATGAAACCTAGATAATGATTATATCATAATTTACATAAAGTTTCATTCTGCAAGAAAGCTTACTTCTGAGCAAGGACAGGACCAGATTTCATGCACCCGACATACACACGAGGTTTTGTTCGATGCCTGGCAAGGGTAGCTCCAAGAGTTGCTGCATTAGTTGTAAAAAGAAAGTTTAGCATAATCATGTGAAATAACTTAAAATTGATTTCATGACATCTTTAAACAAATCCAAGTTATTGAAGCAGCTTATCCACTTCTTGCAAGAGAAGCTGATAATAAGAATATAAATAAGAATATAAGTTTTCTCCCTCTTTAACAATGGAAACGCCAACTTTTAAACTTAATGATTATAATCATGGTTCAGTTAGCTGATTCTTGCATCAAATGAAAAAGCACATGTATAATTGCACTGCTTCATTATGTAGGTTCTCGGAGGATATGGCAGTACTGGACAACTTAACCATAATAGTAAGATAGAAGAATAACAAAAATTAAATTCATCCAGTTTAAAAGTTCACTATCCTGCTACTAGACTGAAAAAGCAAACATAAGACAGCATGTCACCTTTGCAAATCCACACATGAGCTTAAACATATATGATAAATGATAACACAGGAATCAGACTTTGGAAACAAGTTATGCATCATGTTTGAACTGTAAGAACGATACATATATGCAAATTAACATAGATATATAGAATCAAAGCAAGTATTCCTACCTATATTCACATGTACATCATCATCAACTTTTATGTAAAACTCAGCATCCCATGTTGCGACAGCAGTTGCAAAATATGTTTTTGTCTTGGCTGACAATTCCAGGTAACCTTCCACATGATCCTACAAAAGTGTGTAAAGGTTTAGATGAGAATATAATCATGCATGAAATGATTTTGCTTCTTGCTGGCACACTGGGAATTATGATAGTTACATAGAATGTACATAGAAACATGTACAAAAAAAACAAAATAAGTGTACCAGCCTCATAAAATCCCCATGCTTCCTATCTTCAGCTTCAATTGCTTTGTCCAAAATCCCTCCAGTTGTGGAACTGTAGAAAACATGAAACAGTAAGAATAGGATAAACGAAGAAAAGAAGTGAGTGAATCAAAGATAGAGGGCACAGCAAAAAAGATAAATGTAGTTTTTTTCTCTGTTGTCTATATTTGATTAGTGACTGATAATTTTTCCCCCTATCTGAACATGTTGAGGGTAAGTTTTCTGTTATCATTTCCCTATACATAATTATGAACAAACTTCTTCCCCTATGGGTCTCTGTTTCTGGTGCTATTTATTTGAAACTTTTACACCTTCCTGAGGAGAATAACAAGGAGTTTAAACAAACTGAGCAATCAGAGATCAGTATTTGTTGGAGTAAATGCAAACAGAAATCTGCAGGTTATAACAAATATGAAACAATCCAAACAATGACACAACAGTGTTCTCCCTATGCTTGATAGCTGTCAAATTGGGAGAAAGATTGGCATAGAATAGTTTTAAATTGTTAGAATAATCCATAGATTAAAATGCGTTGACATTTCTAAATATATTATTCACACTAACCTGTGGCCAATGACAAAACGCATAATTATGCCCTTCTCCTCCTCTAACTTCTTTCTTTTGTCACCTATTAGGCAAAATTGATGAGTCAATCAAGTCAAGAAGACATACCACATCCAATTACAGAATCAAATAGAAAAACATAAACACGTACCCTGCGGCATCCAAGTAGCACGAACTGAGTCTCTCCGTTTACGACTACTAAATGCAGTATTAATTCCTACAACCATTAAGTACTTCCTTCGAGTTGAAGGTTCAGTAGCCTTTGCATTTTCTGATATTGGAGAACCGTTGAGTACAGAATCCTGTGCAGCTTTTGCAGCAGCTAACTCCATTTCTAAATTTGATATTGTTTGATCCAGGGTCCTGCCAGAAACCATGTTAGCTAAACAAGTACATATAACTAGTTTCCATATCTATACTTGAAATCAAATTGTCGTTACAAAATATTTATCTGCAATATAAGAAAGAAAATTGACAATATGAAGAGGGAAGATTTACTGTATTGCATGATGTGTCCTTGAAGCTTCTCCTAATGCATCTTTAGCCTCTGCATTTTCGCTAAACTGAAATAGAAACATGAAAAGATAGCATTAAGATAATTGCTTAAATAAGCGCATCCACGAAAACCTATGAAAACTAAAGTGAAGGAAAAAATAATTAAAGAACACATTGGATTGACAAAGTAAACTGGACTTTAGAGGCAGGAAAACCAGTCCATATTGCTACACATGTTTGACTAAAAAATCTTAGTCCAAGTTGAAGTACTCACTACTCTTGGATTACAATCAGCTGCTACGAGATTCATCTGACTGGATTCTGTTCCAGTTTTCCTGATAATATCCTTTGGTTCAGGCATCTCCCACATACTGTGAAAACGTTTGATGTTAGTAACGGATCACAGTTGCACTAATTGGAATATAAAAACATGTAGGTTAACTCGTAAGCATCACAATCAGTTTGGTGCATTTTGAGTGCTACACTGTTGGTGAAACAAATTCTTGAGCTGTATGAGCTGCTGCCATCCACATTGCTATATATTGTAATACAGTATGCACATCAAAGGCCAACTCTCTATACTCAAAGTAAGCAACTAAGACAGACACACAGATAACTCTGAAGCAATCTTCCAACACCAATCAGAGATATGGTCGCAGGAATCAGTCCCATTGAAGCATAAACTCTGAAGTGTAAGAGAACATATGAAAATTGCAAAACAAACAAGATTCTTGTCAGAAATTACTTGACATCACATTTCAAGCTACATTTCCCTGGCACCATTCTTCCACGGAACATGAATAACACAGTCGTCTTGCCACACGAAGAACTAATAAAATCTTCACTGCTCTGAAAACTATCAGATCACTACGGGAACTACTTTCGCACAGCTATGCAGCAGTTAACACAAATTGTCAAAATTAGCTCCATAACAATCAGGCAATCCGTTACTTAAGGAACTCCAGTTCTTAGTCAACAATATGGATCAGGAATTGAACCTCAATATATTCTCCCACTGAACCGTCAAAAAAGAGAACGTATGGAATAAAAGCGCTGAAAACATAGAATTAGCGCAAAGAGAAAAATAGGCGATTCGGAAACGCGCTTCATTTGATCTGAAAATTCAGCTCTAAAATATGATCTTCGACATGCAGAAAAGACGAATTAAAAGGCTTGTTTAAGGAGTACTGGCCAAAACTGAAGTCCGCACCTGTTCGTGAAGAGGAGACCCAGGCAAAAGCTCCCGAGACACAGGGACACAGCCCCCCTTGCCGACACTTCCATTGCCCCTCCCCCGACTCCAACTGCTCTCTTGAAACTCATGACCACCTTCTCCTTTCTTCCCTCTTCTCTTACAGCACAAGAACAGCCTGCCGCACCCGCCAAACGCCACCCTCCATCCCAAATGCTTGATAACTATTCAATGAAACAGAGGTACTGCCACTGCCCAATTTCAGCACCTGGAAGTGCAGATTCGGCACCAAAGGACTTGAAGGAGAGATAAAAATCGATCTTGGTAGCAGCAGCAGCTGCTGCAGAGGCCTCTGCCGCTGGGATCTTCTCTCCTCAGTCTTTCCACTAACTTCCTGTTGTCTATTTGTTGCTGCACTCTCGGGTTGAAGGCAGGAACTGAAAGAGACCGACCAACTGTGCGAAAGTGAGAAAAAAACGAAATAAATAAGTTTACCAAATGCTATGAATTTGTACTGCCAACTAACTTTAACCTTCCCATGGACGGATTCTTCTATCTTCTTTTCTTATTCTTTTTTTTCTTTGTTAATCAGATGGATTTCTTCTCTCTGTGGTCCAAATGGAACGTGGTTGGCCTTTGCTGCGGGGGGCAACTGTGACTGTTGAGAGAAACCTCTCTCTCTCTCTCTCTCTCTCTCTCTCTCTCTCTCTCTCTCTCTCTCTCTCTCTCTCTCTCTCTCTCTCTCTCTCTCTCTCTCTCTCTCTCTCTCTCTCTCTCTCTCTCTCTCTCTCTCTCTCTCTCTCTCTCTCTCTCTCTCTCTCTCTCTCTCTCTCTCTCTCACACACACACACACACATACACACAGTGGAGGGACTACAGAGTGGAGAATCATGTATTTTTTTTCCTAGGACCGGAGGATGTGACCATATGGGGGGTGTGGGTTGGCTTTGGATCAATCATTTAGTATATGATTATCTTGCTTGACTCGATCTTAGATCCAATGCAAATTCTCGTTCATTATGACAGAATTATTTTTAGCTTGGCACTACAATTATTCCAATGCTATTCTTTGTATGTCTATCATGACGGTTTTTTAGCTTGCTATGTTCCTTTTTATCTTCTCTTGTGAAAAAGGAATCATGATGCATAACAGATTCCTTTCTCAACTTGAGATGTTTGCATTACAGACACAAAACAGTCAACTAGTAGGACGTGTATGAAATTATATTTATCATATTTCTGCAATTTGTTCCAGGAGTTGGAAAAGAAAACAACATGGAGCTCTGTTGAGAAAATAGATATGACTGCTTTTCTAGTGGTGCATTCTTTGTCAGGACACCTCTTAATTATCATATCATCATTGAACAAGAATTAAATTGTGGTATCAAAGTTACCGCTCAAGCAAATCATAGGACTTTAATGTGTGTGAGGTTGATTTTGTTGGAGTTTGCATTCAATTTGCAATATCATCAATACATCACTATTTATTAGATTATTATTATATCAGGACGACATTTTCCTGCCTTACCTTTCTGCATTGTAATTTTTACTCTGAGCGTTCACTCGGAACATAAAAGTATTCTGGAACATTAAAAATGGCAACTTGTAATCTCACTCTGTATGCTCATTAAGCCAAAACGTATTGATAAGTGTTCATAAGATCAAAAGTAACTATTGATCCTAAGCTTCAAGCATCACAAATTTTGAAGAATGGCATAAAAATAGAGGCTTCATCATCCTCATGTTAACTTATTATGCCTTAATCATTGATCCCATGTTTCCTGTCAGCCATAGATGGCAAAAATGAAGCCTCTAATTAGCTGTAATCTTCTTCTGAATGGCAGATAATTGTGTTTTGTCTTTGTTAATGTTCCATGTACACATAATTGAGCTAGAACACAAATAATTAAGGGGGAGGGGAGAGACTTGGGAGGATGTCTACACTCACATGGCAAACCTTCCCGTTCCCATCTGCAAAATTAATTACGCAGTGTGTGGCAAGTTGCCCAGTTATGAAGGCCAAAAAGATGATATCAACAATCACAGGAAATGGCAAAAAAAGGCCACCTTGCTTTAAACAGCAACCTTCTAACGACCATCTTCCTTCTACTTCACGTGGCCAGAGAGATACAGAAACTCTAAGTCTCGGCCATGTATCAGACTTCTTTTTTTTTACTAGATGCAGCGAGGCATAAAGTTCTGCTTTTTTCAGTATCCCATGACCAATAAAATTTAAAAAAAATGTTTGTTGATCTCAATTAATATGAATCCCATGAACTTTCAGATGTTTCAGTACCATGCATCGGTTAATTAAAGGAAAAGCTCTCTGATTTTTCAGATGTTACAGTAGATTCATCAGTTAACACTTAACAGAAATAAGTTGCGGAACTGGGATTATTGAAATGATTTGTCGGATCTCAGAGTAGAATGCTAATTAAGCTGAGTCAAGATTACTCCATTTTTTCAGACGTTACAATACAATGTAACGCAAAATTAACAGAAAAGCTTGCCGACTAAGATTAATGCAATGATTTTTCTGATGTATAAATAGTATAATTGCCGACTAAGATTAATGCAATGATTTTTCTGATGTATAAATAGTATATCACATTTGTATATAATTTAAGAGTTAAGAGTCAGCTCAATGAGTTCAAAGGTTAAAAAATTCTTTCGAGTTAACAAAGGGGTTAAATTATACTGCAGGGTTTATCTTCTTGTTACGACGATTTCTTTGTTGTGAGCATTGGCAGGGGACTGAATTCATTGAAAACTGAAGTGCTTTGTTTCAGATGATAGATGGAGTTCTCTTGGAGAGCACTCTGCTTCATGATCAGGCAGGACCTGCGGTTTCACGTGCATGGCGGATGAGGGAATTGGCAGCCCACATGGGAGGGATGTGTGCATGGATGGAAGTCCTTCCCATTTACTTCCTGTCTACTTCACTTGCGTGGTTAAATTTAATGTGGTGGTGTTGAACTCTGTGACAGAGTAATTCCACCTTGGTTTTGTCTGGCCGCCCACATCCTTTGACAAGTTCAATTTTGTCTTTTTTTTCATGATTCATACATGTGAATTTGATTATTTGGAGTCTAGCCATTTCTAATGATGTGGATTAACTGTTGATCCCCCCATTGTTTGGAGCATGTGTTGGCTGAAATGGCACTTGATCAGCATGATCACACATTGAAACCTGCTAATAAGTAATAAATGATTCCCACAAGACTGCTGTGAAGGCTTAGGACATGCTTTTTGGCATCACCTCCATTTGTTTCCATATTTATTGTGCTTAGAACAGGGCGTAGGGAATCAGCTTCATGTTCCTGTCTTTTGGAAAAGCAAGTTCATGTTCCAATTTGAAAAATTAAACGTTTGGTTTCATTTCCTTTTCTTCCATAAAAAAAATTGTTGAACTTTATATTCTTTTCATTTAATTAATTTGTTTAAGCAATGTTAGGAAGTCATGCATACATCTATGATATATATTGTGTTGCAATTTTTTTTTTGTGAAAAATAGTAGGCAAGAGTTGGTGAATATTGATTAGATGACACTTAGCTATCAGATTGGTGAGCTCCCAACATTACAACTAATTTTACCCCTCTCTCTCTCTCTCTCTCTCTCTCTCTCTCTCTCTCTCTCTCTCTCTCTCTCTCTCTCTCTCTCTCTCTCTCTCTCTCTCTCTCTCTCTCTCTCTCTCTCTCTGCCGACAGATAATGGAGCCAAGGAGATGCATATGTTGCTGTGTGTACTTCATCCAAGAAAGAAAAAATATTTCTTTGAAACAAAGTGTAGGATAAAAATGCACATGTGCAGCCCTGACTTGGTTACCTCACTATTTGGGAATGGGAAGCTTTGTTTTGTACCATTACATGTCTTCTTCCTCTCTCTCTCTCTCTCTCTCTCTCTCGGTGAAGCGTGCAGAGTGCAATTTTTTTTTTTTACTTTTTGCCTCAGCGATTCTTTGTTGCTCTTTGCAATGGTAGGGCAGGTTTTAAGGTTATCAAATAACAGTATTTTTTAGGCATCAGAAAAATATAAAATTATGAATGGTTAATTTCTTACACTTCTTTTAAAGTATAACAATTTTTCACATCTATTTTTAATATATAAATTTATCATAACACTCTCTAAGCTATATTATAATTTTCACTTTAGTCCATTTTTTCATAAGTTAATTTTCTCATTTTTTTATTTTTTATTTATTAAATGACTAAATTGCTCCTCTATGATTTGAAATAAATGTCTATTTTTTTGTTGAAAGTAATTTAATCATTTAATAGATTAAAAAAGTAACAAAAAAGTTAATAAAATATTACATATGGACTAAAGTGAAAATCGTGATATAATTAAGGGGGCACTACGTTTAAGTTTACCTATTAAGAATAGACCCTACACCCT
The DNA here is from genome assembly GCA_030549335.1 of Pontederia crassipes. Taxonomy (NCBI): domain Eukaryota; kingdom Viridiplantae; phylum Streptophyta; class Magnoliopsida; order Commelinales; family Pontederiaceae; genus Pontederia; species Pontederia crassipes. The sequence goes on along the minus strand of CM060197.1, from coordinate 43,746,450 downwards.
TTAACCCAAATATGAATGAACTCTTCTATGATGAAAATTTTTTTATATGTTTAACATTTAATTGTTGGGTGAAAGGACATAGACACGAAGAATGTCAATAACAAGTAAATATTTTGTTATATAATAATACATTAATTTAATGTAATTTGTGTTGCATTTATAGCTCTCTTAATTATTTTCATTTATATTTCCATTAAATTAATAAATAATAATCTTTTGCAATTGTATACATCTGATTTTTTTTCCTTTTCTCTTTCCCTCTCATTTTGACTCGAGGTGGGGGCCAATGCCCCTGGACATTTTTTTTGTGAAAGGATAAATTATCGTTTATAATTTAATCAAAATAATTATAGAATGGTGATTGATATTTTATTATTAAATAATTTAATAAAAAATTTCCGGAATGACTGCCGTAATTAAGTAATAATTTATATTTTGTTAATATAGAGTAACATATTTTTTCCATTGGTTGAAAATGTTGGTGGCCTTGGGGTAATCATTTTGGTTTACTGGTGTTTATGACATGGATGGCCACACCAACCAGTAACATGTTTTATAGCTTTAAATGCATAATTTGGTGAGGGGCAGCAGATGGATCTGTCTCTTTTCTTTTTCACTACTTTGTTTGGTAATGGTGTTAGGAGGAGGAGTGGGGAATGGTGGATCAAGACCCAACCACATCAAGATTTCAACCATCTTTTTCTTGGACCTACCAAAAGGATTCAATGCAAGGCATCCAAGAATAAATTCATTTTCTTGCTTTATGATAGTTAAAAAAACAAACCAACAATGTTCTTCATATTCCAGTGTATGTGGGAAAATAATTGTGCAAGAAAAAGTTAGGGAGACCAAATTTAATTGGGCTACATATTCCATAAGTTGCTGATTTGGGAGTCAAAATGACTTGGCATCCTAGGCGATTTCAGGATTTAAGGAATCCTTTTAATTATACAATTATTTATGTAAGCAAAATTAGTTATGCAGAGCTTATGGGCGATTTTATCATGATTAATTTTATCATGAATCCAAATTAGTCAACTGCTTTTTACTGTATGAAAGTTTGTGTTGATTCAAATAGTATCACATTAAATGTGGAAAAATGTTATGTTTAATGGTCTGAAGAGAGCTAGTTGCATTTGAATATTTTCATGTCCAAAAAGAAAAAAGAAATTGTGTCCATAATAAATAACTCGATTATTTAATTTCCTTTGACATCTTCGGTCAATTGCCAGCAATACATAATTTAGGTCATGCCACAAAACGTGCGAGTTGGCGAATAATCACAATCACACAGGAAAAATTATGGTGCAATGCAATCAATTACAATTCTGATGGAGACTCTCAATCCAACTTTTTTTTTAAGCGATGTTCATGGTTTAATTTGGACATTGTTTATTTGAAGATACCCGTCTGAGTTTAACTAAAATAATTATGTACTTGATAGTAATATATAAGACTCTTAATAAAATAAATTATATTTAAAAAATAAATTATTTTTATAAACTTCTCACGATTTTTTCACTTTATTCCTTCCATCTATTTCTATTACGTTTTTCGTTACTTTATGAAAAGGCTAAATTATCTTCTCCTGATTTGTTTTCCTTTTTCATTTTTTTATATTGATTATTTGATGTGTTACGCAGAGAGAGGTAATTTAGTCTTTTTCATAAATAAAAAAATCAAAAGTAACGGAAAATATATCAAAATGACTAAAGTAAAAAAATCATGTTAGTTTAGGTATACGAAAAAATAAGTTTATAACTTGAGGTTAGATGCGAAAAATTATGATAGTTTAGAGAAATTTATGAAAGTAACCCTTAAAAAAATTCTAATTTGAGACCTGCTTAAACCAAAAAAAATCCTTATCATTACCTCAATTTATGTTCGTTGAACTTTTTTCTTTTTAGTACTACTCATGGGAAAATTCGAGAACAGAAAGAGAAGATCGCGAAGAGATTGTAGAAAAATTAGAGGAGACACGAATTTATCCAGTTTCACCCTTAAGACTATGACTACGTTCTACAAAGATGTTTCACTATATTATTTTTTATTACAGTCGTTACATAGATTACATCTGAAAATAAGCTATAAATAGTCTCTCCCAAACGGGTTCAAAATCCGAACAAAACAAAAAAAAACCTAATCCGAACCACATGGGCTGACTGAACAAAAACTCAAAACTCGTCTAAATTTCAGGGGGCAGGGGCGGGGCCCCCCGAACCCCTCCCTCCCTCCCCCCTCCCCCCGTTTTGTTCGCACGCCAGCAGCACAGGCAATTGGATAATACTCAGATTTTCCTAAGCTCACGTGGACGAACCCGATGTGAAAAACAAGGGGTCCTGAAGTATTCACCAACTCCAACGAGTACAAAGTCTTATTTCCCTCTGGACATCATTATTTAAAGTTTTTTTTTTGTTTTGGTGTTAAATCCTAAAGTGCAATTTACACATTTACATACATGAACCTAGAACTACAAAAGTTGCTGAATTATCCTGCATAATTTTTGAAATAAACTTGCTTATAATAAAAGCAAAAATTTATCATTATATTTTGAATTAAAAGTACAGGACAAGAAAAGTATTATTAAAGGTGATGGTACAAATGGTGCGCCCGTCTAACAAGGGAACTATGGGGGGTTGGAATACGACTGTTATCAGTCCAACCAAGAAATAAATGGATATATGAAAGAACTCATTCAATTCACGAGCTCGCATCCATGGAATCATGGACCATGTTCTCGGTCACACGATTTGTGAAAAAATAAATGTATATTTAACATATTTTGATCTGAACAATTTATTAACGTGTCACAAGATCAGTAAAAAAAAAAATCTCTATTTACTACTATGCTCAAAGCCCTTCTTATTAGGATAGAGAAAAAAAAATAAAGATCTCATCAGTTATCCAGATACATAAGATTGAATTTATTAATTCAACTAGAATCTAAAGTATTTAAGAGCCTGTTTGATAAAACAAATATTGATAAATTACAATGTTCATTCATAAACGCTTCAAATAATTTTGGGCTGAGGAAAAAAATGAATGAAAGAAAATAAATTATTTTATATGTTGGAATATTTAGAATTGTAAGTTATAAAAGTTAGTTGAGTTGACTAAATAACTTATAAATAAAAAAAATATAAGTCTCATCTTTCTGCTTATTAATTTTACATTATAAGTTGTACGTTGACAATATGATTTACAAAACCCCCCTTTTTTTTCTCTGAGGACTATTTGGTATTTATCTACCTTTTGTTGAAAATTTAAAAACCAAATGGTGAATTTGATTCGTACAACAAAAGAGGCCCATGTGTGCTTCAGTGCCTGGATCACAGTATCAGAAGATATTGAGATGCTTTTGACTGGCTTTTTCTTTTTTTCCTATCATCTTTTCTTGATCCTTTCCAGCAAGAAGCTCACAATATCATCCAATATAAAAAGAAGCACAAGAATTGAATTATGCGTCTGCCCAAAAGGAGTTCTCACTTTCCATCTGAAATTAGATACGAGATCAACTTCATGAAAAAATAGAGGCAGTAGCAGCCAATAAGATTGAGAACATTGGAAATATCAAAATTATGTGTCTAAGCTCACATGGCATCAGAGCATCCCTTCTTGTACATCTGATGCACTCCATTCAAATTCTCAGTTATTTTCAGTAATCTAGCACTTCACTCACATGAATGTTCAATTGAGTCTGGCTCATAATAATTTTCAATTCTTGCCAGAGTCGATCTCCTCCATTTCCTCCTCCTCAAACAAGTTTCCTCTGTAACGACTTTGTTTCCTCCATCGCAGAAATAGAAACAATTTTAGTGACTTCCGAGTTTGAGAGGAGGAACCATGAAGGCGAGGGATGGCAGAAAGAAATCTTGCTCAAAACTCAGCTGAACACTGAAATGTGAAATATTTGCAGATAAAAGAAAAGAAAGCTGAAGAATACTAAGGTATCAGGCTCGGAATGCTCCCATACCATGTGAGGATGAACACACGATGTTGTTTGCTCAACTCTTTTTTGATCAAATTGCAGCCACTTGGGGAACAAGTATATATAGTTTTGAACAAATATACTAAGGTATCAGTGTTCAGCTTAGTTTTAAGCAAGATTTCTTTCTGCCATCCCTCGCCTTCATGGTTCCTCCTCTCAAACTCGGAAGTCACTAAAATTGTTTCTATTTCTGCGATGGAGGAAACAAAGTCGTTACAGAGGAAACTTGTTTGAGTATCGACTCTTGTAAGAACTGAAAATTATTATGAGCCAGACTAAATTGAACATTCATGTGAGAGGAGTAAAGAAACCATAAGAAAGTAGATCGAAGTGCTTGAAAGAACAGAACACAACAGAAGAATAATTTAGAAAGATTGCAATTACTTGCTAACCTATGGTAAAAATACTTCATACATCAAAGTAACATAATAGATATCCATTATCATATTTTGATATAATTTTTTTCCAGAATCTTTTGCTGGCAATAATTGATGTAGCTTCACTTTCAGAGAACTAGAAACAGATAATTCAAAACAAACGAAAAAATCACAAAACTAAATAAACATGATGTGCAAAAGCAACAAGCATGAGGCAGCAGAGGTTGCTAATTGGGCAGCAGCAACAACGAAATGCAGGGATGGAATCAGGAGCAAATACAGACTAAAAATTTAATGAATATAAACATTTTGATGTTCAATCCAATATGGTATCAGAGCCTTTGACCTTCATATAAATCTGACATGCTCCAATAATATATTCAGTCTCTCTTCTTAATCTAAAATGAAGGAAACTAAAAATATAATGACAGCATATCAGATCCAAAGACTCTGATACCATAATGAAACAAACATAAAATGTTGTCTGCTTAAATGCACAAACGACCTGGAAACAAATTTATAAAGGTGATTAGGATTGCAGATGGGGTTTGTTCCTGGAAGCTGCCCGCTTATGTTGGAAAAGATATGGAGCTTAACAGCTGTTTCTGTTGGAATTTGGGCGTATCAGAAGGAGATGTATGGATACACTTTTGACCAAGTTCACTGCAACAAGAACAGAATGAATCCAAACTGATACATACTCATCTCCTTTTCCATTTTTATTTTGGATGTTTCTGTTCAAATGGTTTCAATTACCACTTTGCAAAATTGTCTATTTTACACAACTGATACTAAATCATTAGGCCTTGGTTATTTCAAACAAAAACGCTTTTAGCAAATTATTATTTCTCAAATATTTAACTCCGCCTATGTTTTATAGCCGGTCCCAAGTTCGGATAAAGGAGGAGGGTTGTGTTAGGCCCCGACAGCCAGCGTAAAATCCTGTCGAATCTAATGAACATGGATCAACGATGGCGTCGTATGATCCATGTAGCCGACCCCACCTAGTGGGATAAGACTTTGTTGTTGTTGTTGTATTATTTCTCAAATATTTCCTTGAGAATTAGGCATTAAAGTGGATATACAAACAACAACAAATTGTATTTATTTAATGCTAAGATCTCATTTGCAGAAAAAAAATAGATGAATCAACTCGACTTTTAGTAAAGAATAGGTCAGCTCATACTAAACCATTTCACAACTCGAGCAGGAGATAATCTTGCAGCTTTTTCAATGTTCTAGTGAGCCCATTCAAATGGAATCTGATGGGATTATCTAAAACAAAAAGAAAGTTCTGATGCACACAATTGATGGAAGAAGGCAAGCCAATATTTTTAAAACCGGATCGAACTTGGGTCGTGATTTGATCGGTTTAATCGGGTTTGATAGGATTGAACCAAAATTTTATTAAATAATAATATTTAGATTTCTTTAAAAAATATATAGTATAAATAAAGTATAAAGTATTAAATAATTAAATTATCATGTCATAAGTATTATTTTAAAATTTATTAAAAAATTTTAAGCGTATATTTATTATAATAATTTTAATAAAATAAATTTCTTATCTTAAAATATTTTCTTTAGAATTTTGTAAATAGTTTTTCTTTATATATTTATTTTTCTTACCTTTTTATTCATAAATTTCAATTTTAACTTCTAGATTGTCACTTTCCTAATTTTAATACTTTCTACTTTTTCTTTCACCTTTATGTTTTCCCTACAAATTTTAAATCTAATTTTCTTATAATTAATTTCCTTTTCTAATTCACACTTCACAATTTACTCTATTTCCTAATATCTTATACTTTCTATTTTTTTCACATTTATTTCATTATTATACCTTTCTTATTTTATAATTTCTTTCCTTATAATAATTTTTTATTGATTTGAAAAAACCGGTTTGAAGCAATTTTTTGATTCATCCCGGTTTTGCTCGGGTCAAACTGGTTCATTTTATTTTTTTAAAATGAATTTTAATATTAAATTGAATCGGACAGATTACCGATTCGTGATTGAACCGATCGGACCGACGGGTTCAATCCGATTTAAAAAATACTAGTGGTAGCTCTTCAGAGCTAAGAAAACTCCTTTTCAATGTTTCCATTATACAGAAGTTAGACAAGAATGGGACTGTCGCAATCTAAGCTGGAAATGTTGACCGTGGATGTTTAGAGTAAAGTGATCAACAAGAAGGGATATATATATATATAATCGGGAATCGTACCACTTTTTTTTCATTTGCTATGGACCCGTAGGACACTCGACGGCCAAGTCCAAAAAGAAAAAGAAAAAAAAAAAGAGAACGAAAGAATAAGAGCACTTCTTATTTTGTCACTCTCTTGTAGTTATGTTTAACTTGTTGGTCTCCGGTTGGATGAGTTCCTTCTTTAATGTCTTTCCGCCTTGTCCGATGGAGCGTATTAAGTTAGAAATTACTTCAAATGAGAAATTACTAATTTCAATCCACCAGAATCTCTGAACTAAAATCAAGAATTACTAGAAATCAAAACTCATTACAGTTCAAACAACAACACACTGAAAGCCAAATACAAGTACTAACTAAAATTAAGCTCAAAATATTGACCGAAACAAGGCAGATACAAGAGCAGGGCATAATTGCGGAGAGGCAAAATGCAGAAATTAAGAAATATTGATATCAACCAAGTCCGGCCCAAGGTCCAAGCAACCGTTGCTTGAGGCCCCAACTAAAATGAGGCCTCCTAATAACTCAAATGGGTCCTTATTTGAGTTTCTATTTTGTCTTAATAAAAGAAATTCCACTAAAAATGATTCATTCTCCCAACAATATTTTCATTAATTGCTCACAATAAATATTAATTTTATTCTTTGTCATTAATATAAATCATAATTGTCTCATTATTTATTTACTCTACATTCCATAAACACAATTCCCTTATTTGTCATCCAAAATTAATTACTCAATATTTTTTTCTTTAATTATATAATATATTTCTAATCGGCCACCATTCAATAGAAGTTATTTTATTATTTATTTAAAAGAGAGCTTAATTTCCTTCTAAGTTCACTTTAATTCTTTTTTCGATTTTTTATAGCATTCATAATTTTTCTTTCTGAAGCTACAGTAGTAGCGTCTTCTTGAAATAATTTCATAAAATATTTAAGATCAACAATGTTTTAAAATAATAAATATTGAAATAGAATTAATACATTTATATTTTAAAAAAATAGTTATAATATAATTTTACTTTAGGCCTCCCAAACTCTTGGGCCGGCCTTCACGTCGTTCTTGTAGATCTAATTCTATTGTACTTCACAAGTTTTCTGTAACATAAAGTAATTTATTAATTAAATTGAGTAGACGAGAATTTGATAAGAAATATGAAGATAAGGAAAGACTAATCCTATTTTAAGAAGGAAATAGATTTTAAGTGGGACTAAAAATATAGTTACAAATGAAAAAGAAAAAGAAAGAAAGAAGTAAAAAATGTAATTAAATTGTGATTAGATCATCCTTTTTAAAAAATTGTAATTAGATTATGATTAAGGATTTCAATTTGATTTGAGATTCAAAAAAATGTTTAATGGGTACAAGGCTTCCAAATATGATAGGATTGATAGTCTTATATTTAGAAATATTTTTAACATTAAAATAATATTTATTATTATTTCAATTTAAAAATAAGGTGATAAAATATTATGGAATTAAATAATTTTGAAAAATAGAAAAAAAATGAAGAAATAAAGGATAAGATAAAACTAAAGTTTGATTGAGAGAGTTATGAAAGAGATAAAAAAATTGAGTGGAGATGAATTTTGATAAGTATGATTATGAAATAATTAGTTAAACTTAAATTTAAATATTTAACAGAAGATGATTAATGATGATGGCCGATTAATTCCGATGGGAGTAAAAAATCAAATTTATATCCGGTGGTGAATTTGAGAGACCCGCTGCGGCAGCCCACACCTCCTAGCAAAGAGTTTTGGCAACTTTATGCTCTCTCTTTTTTTTTTTTTTTTTGCATGCTTTTTTTTTTTCTCAATTTTAGAGGAAGACTCATGAACAAAGAAGATAATAAGATTCATTGTTAACAATGGAGATCTCATATCCATCGGCAATAACAAAGCTTCTGTTTGCCATCAATTCCACTCTACCACCACAGCAGAACTGCAAGTCCATGTGTGCTCCAGTGCCTGGATCACAGTATCAGAAGATATGGAGATGCTTTTAACTGGATTTTTCTTTTTTTTTTCCTATCATCTGTTCTTGATCCTTTCCTGCAAGAAGCTCACGATATCATCCAATATAAAAAGAAGCAGAAGAATTGAATTCTGCGTCTGCCCAGAAGGAGTTCTCACGTATCCATCTGAAATTTGATTGGATATCAACTTCATTAAAAATTTGGAAAAGATTGGAAATATAAACATCTAGTGTCTAAGTTCACATGGTATCAAATTTCTAAGTTTTTCAGTTATTTGGACACCTTAATTACAAGGACATTTCATTTTCCACCACATTATGTATTGCATAGAACTATGATTACCAATGCTAACTTTTTATGGACCTCTTTTGAACCGACCAAAGGGTGCTCAAAAGACAGACACAATAGAAGATTAATTTGGAAATATTAACAAGCAATTGAAATTAATCGCTTTTTATTACATATAATAAAAATGCTTAATAGATCAAACTAACATAATAGATATCCATAATCAGATTTTGATATAATTTTTTTTCCAGAAATTTTGCTGACTATTATTGATGTAGCTTCATTTTGAGAGAACTGTGCCTATGATTTAATATGTATCTACTTCAAGTTCAGTTTTTTTTTTTTAAAAAAAAAACCTGAACTTAAGTAGGAACTACTGGATACGACTCAAATTAGATAATTCAAAACAAACAACAAAATCACAAAAACAAAATAAGTATGAAGTACAAAAGCAACCAGCAAGAGGCAGCAGAAGGTTGCTAATTCGGCAGCAGCAACAACGGAATGCAGGGACAGCAGCTAACTCTAGGAGCAGATAAAGACTACAAGATTAAGGAATATAAACATTTTAATATTTGCTTCAACATGGTATCAGAGCCTTTGTCCTTCATATAAATCTGATATTCTCCAATAATATATTCGGAATGAGGCTAAAAATATCATGTAGCATTATCAGATCCAAAGACTCTGATACCATAATGAAGCAAGCATAGAATGTTGCCTTGTTACATGCACAAATCACCTGGGGGAACAGATTTATAGAGTTGATTAGGGTTGCAGATGGGGTTGTTCTTGGAAGCTGCCCGTTTGTGTTGGAAAAGATTTGGAGCCAGTAGCTGTTAGTCTGTTGGAATATGGGCGTATCAGAAGGAGATTATAAAATACATTTTTGACCGAGTTCACTCCAATAAGAAGGGCCATTTTTTCATGTTTCATTTCAGATGGTTTCAATTGCAACTTTGCAAAATCGGCTAGTTTACAAAATTATAAATCATGTTGAATGTAACTGCTAATTTAGTTCAGTGACAAAAAATTAAATTTTCCTTTTAGTAATTTTTATTTGAATATTTTTTATCCAATGATAATCATTTTGAAATGTTAAAAACAGTAAAGAGAAGCGATGAGTATTGTTTTGTTCTAAAATTAGATTATATATGACTACTAGAATTTTTAGTGAGATTATTCATGATTTTTTTTAAATATCAATGATTTAAAATTATAAGCAAACCTCTAATTTTAGTAAATCGCACGCATGCAGTGGAAGGCTTAGTGCAAAGCTGCTATGTATCTTTGCCCTTATTTTCCATATACAAATAAAGAACAAAATATTCTTTTTTAAAATTTTATTTTATTTTTTTATTTAAAAATCATCTGATCATATGTTTTTTAAGAAATAAATAAATGTAGTCAAAGTATACACTACGCATTTCACTCCAACAAATTTGTTCTGTTACAAAAGAAGTTTTGATTGACATGTATAATCCATTAACACTTTTTAATTATTTCAAAAAGATGCTTTAAGCATATTATTATTTCTCAAATATTTCCATGAGGATTAAGCATTAAAGTTGATATACATAATAAATAAATTGTATTTATTTACTGCTAAGATCTCATTTGCAGAAAAAAATAGATGAATCAACTCGAGTTTTAGTAAAGATTAACTCAGCTCATACTAAATCATTTCACAGCTGCAGCCGCAAATAATCTTGAGCTTTTTCAATGCCTTTTGTTTGCAGATGTTATAGTGAACACATTCTGATTGAATCTGATGGGATTATCTGGATAAAAAAATAATAAGTGTAAAGATACATGTAATTGATGGAAGACTGATGGCTCTTCAGAGTCTATTGAAACTCCCATAATACAAAAGTTAGACAAGAATGGAACAGTCTCTATCCAAGCTGAAAATGCTGACTACTGAGAAGCGGTGATGTTCCGAATAAAGGGCTGAACAAGAAGGGATATAAATTTCAGTCCACGATTCAAATTAGAAATTATTAACTTCAATTTACCAGAAACTCTGAACTAAAGTCAGGAATTACTACAGATATCAAAACTCATCGCAGTTCGAACAACAAAGCAGTGAAGGTCAAATACAAGTACTAACTAAAAGCAAGCTCTGAAGATATTGACACAAACAAGGCAGACACAAGAGCAGGGCCAAATTGTGGAGTGGCAAAATGCAGAAATTAAGCAATATTGATACCAACAGTTGGATGTTTCTCGTAACATGGTATCAGAGCCATCGTTCTTATAGATCTAATGTACTTCACACATGTTTACAGTCTTCCTTTGCTTAAGCTGAAGGGTTTTCCACATTTCAGCTAAAAGTTGCCAAACAGTTCATCATTTCCTCACTAATTCCTTCCTAATTTCATCTAGAGAGGAATTGTGAGGAAATGATGAACTGCAGACCACGAGCATATGAACTCGTTGAACAGCAAAAAGTGGAAAAGCTTTTTCAGGCTACACAGAAAAGGTACAGAACTGAACATATGGTGAAGAGCATCAGATCCGATAGCTCTGATACCAAGTTACAACAAACATACAATGTTGTTTGCTGAACTTTGATTCGTTCACATAGAATTTGACCGATTGGGAACAACTAATTTATAGATGTCATTAGGGTATCAGTTGGGATTTGGGCGTATCTAAAGGAGATGCATGAGGAGAGAGGTTGTATCATTCCAAGATTCAGCTTTGCCCATATCAAGCTTATAGATATGAATATTAACAGTTAAAGAAGTAAGAACTGGAAAAATATTTACATGAGGGCTTGATTTCTCACATTCTATAAGATTAAAATTTAAACGACAAAATGATGATATACACTCGTTTTTTTACTAAAATTATATTGTATATTCAATGGATTATATTAATGTTTGGCAGTATCTTTGCTTGGATTAGTAGTGACAGGGATGGCGTCACATTCCAACGGGACAACAAGGCATGGCATCCCATTTTGCTCGCCCGACCGCATTAGCCCTGGACCCACACGGCTACACGTTCCCTTTTAAAGATTTGACCATTCCACCAACTTCACCTTTTGCATTTGCCATGGCGAACATACGAGTCATCAACGTTAAACCATGGAAAAAAAAAATAAGATAAGATGATCTGTTAATATGGTCATGGCATGATGAATTGATGTAGCGTGAGCAACATAATTCCAAGAGAAACAATTTTCATATTAGTGTAAGGAAAAATGTTGATGACAGAATGAGAAATTTGATATAACATTTTGTGCAATCCAAGTGGATCATGGACCAGATCAAAACAGCTCAGGTGCTCTGCAATCTCACCGTATCCTATCCATGTCCTCTGCTGTGTTCCTGCATTTGTTGCATCCTTCGCCATGAGGTCAAAGGATACGACCCTTAGCTTAACTGCTCTCCAACGGCATGGCAAGTTTTTGTTGGCACTCAAGGCAGGGAATGTGACATGTTTGGCTCTGTTTCCGCCTCTCTGACAATATGAATCCTGAACAAGCACGTATGTGTAAGAAGTTAATGACAGAAGTCCTTAGCAATCATCCACATCTTTCCAGTGATCAAACACTTTGATAAATTATGAAAGCACATGAAACCCACTAATTGTACACAGATGGTAGGTGTTACTGTTACATTTCTACTTTGTGATCTCTCTCTCTCACACACTGCTCATTACAAATTAGAGGCTTTAAGTAAAGATCCAACCTTGAAGCAGAAAACAAAGATACCTTGTAGTGCTGGAATTACGTTGTTGAAAAGTACACGAAAAGATGAGGTCTCTTCTTAGTTTCCTCTTCTCATTTTGGTCTTACAGTACTGAAGTTATAATATTATATTCTTGAGAGGAACAAAAAAGGATGATCTTTATATAGCTTATTTAAAGTTAAACATATCCAAAGGAGCATTGACGCGTTCATCAGCATATACATGTAGGCCATACATGAATGTGCTGCACAATTCTCTTTCTTATTAATTTCCGACTCTGACCTGTTCTTTCAGTTTCACATAAAGGTATCATCTCAGATATGGACAGAGGCGACCTGACCACTGGAATATGTCATTCCTTTCAGTGGACTGGTATTGAAATCTGTTTCAGAATGGTATCAGGAAACCTTAATAACAAAGTATAGTCCAGTGAAACTTAAAGTCTGTCAGATTGATCTGAACAACAAAAAGCAAGGGAACACCTTGAGGTAATTATTGTTCTATTGAAAAGCTCAACTTTTTTATCTCCAAAACCATCATCTTTACTCAATTACTCTGTCATTGGTTAAAATTGAATCGTCGACAGGTGACATAAAGCACATGAAATATTCGAATATTCAAACGTTGAATGTGATGGCTTTTCATGTTCTACATCTTTTACAGAATCTTGGACAAGGAACCCCACACAAGATTTTAAGTGCTCGGAGTTGTTTTTTAGCCGAGTGGTGCTTCCGCGCAATGCACATCGAGAGGCCACCTCTGTTATTTAAGCACTCACTTGTGGAGCATAATTGGCATGAACACATCACTCCACTGACAACAGTAGAGGAGAGAGAAATGTTCTGCTTGTAGTGCGGCACTAATTAATCAGACGGAGCTGAACGTTTGGTTACTCTGTCGTGGTTTTAGCTTCTCTCATGTTGCATGGCCAACGCCCGGCTCACAGCGCTGCCGAAGAGGACGAGGACGCCGGCGACGACATCGAGTTCCGCGACATCAATGCACTGACCCCTCCACCGTCGTCTCACTCTCACCCGTCGTCGAGCCAAGGCCGAAGGCGGGAGTTCTGGGAGGCCGGCATCCACCCGTCGTCCTCGCTCTCCGTTGGTAGCGCCGAAGCCATCGGCGAGGCCTTCAGTACTATGACCAGGGAGTTCGGCGCCATGGTCGTCGCCGGAGCCGCCATGCAGAACAACACCAACAACAGCAACAGCACCGCCGCAGTCAACGGCGGCCACAGCAACAGCGCAAACGGCAACGGCGGTAACTTCCACGACGAGCCGAACCTGCTGGGAATGGGAGAGGAGGAGCTGGAGGAGACGAACCCCCTCGCGATCGTGCCCGACAGCAACCCCACGCCTTCCCCTCGCCGCGCCCTGACTGCGGACGCCGCGGCGGCGGCGAACCCTTCCTCGGTGGAGGACGTGCCGCTCCACGTCGTGAAGATGGAGGAGGTAGAGTCGAAGATATCTGCGTGGCAGACCGCAGAGATCGCCAAGATCAACAACCGGTTCAAGCGTGAGGAGGTGATCATCAACGGCTGGGAGGGCGAGCAGGCGGAGAAGGCTGCTGCGTGGCTGAAGAAAGTAGAGGTATTCCTCTCTCTCTCTCTCTGTTCATCCCAAAACCATGGATTCATAGTCTAAACTGCATGTTTTCCTCTCTGTTCAACTCAAAATCATGGATTCATAGCTTAAATTGCATGCCTTCCTCTTTGTTCAACCCAAAGCTATGGATTCATAGTTTAAACTGCGTGCACGCGAGCACAAAACTCTGTACTGATCGCCAAGGAAACAATCTTTGTTTCTGACAGAGGAAGCTGGAAAAGCAGCGGGCAAGGGCCATGGAGAAGATGCAGAACGACGTCGCGCACACGCGCCGGAAGGCCGAGGAGAAGAGGGCGACGGCGGAGGCAAAGAGGGGCACCAAGGTGGGGAAGGTACTCGAGCTGGCGCATCTGATGAGGGCCATGGGCAGAGCTCCATCCAAGCGCTCCTTCTTCTAGGCTTTGGATTGGTCAGCGTGCTTTATACACAAGGGGCTCGTCACTTGTAATTAGTTAGTGATGCTGTTCTTATTACAGAGTGAGATAAAACAGCTTGTAACGAGTTCATAATATGTTTCGAATTTGATTGCCTTCAACTCCTCTTTCTCCATGGAAAAAGCACTGTATCAGATGCTGCTGTTTATCTCCTCAGATATACCAGTTTGAACAAGGTGCCATTTCAGGCAGTCCAAGCTAAGAACATGTTTATGTGAAGATGGAGAATTTTAAGCAGACGATCGTGTGTGCATATGCCATTAGTATAATTTAAATATTAGGACACTGAATTTTCTGTAACAGCTTATTTGTTGTATGCATGGAGAGTCCCCCTTGGATTTGTGTTCTTTTGTTTGAGTGCAGAGGAATGTTTCATAGCCTGTCCTCATTTTCTTTTATTTTCTTGCACTGCATTAAATGTCAATGAGCTGCTCTACATTTCAATTTTTTGTTCATGTGAAAACTTGTTATGCCACCAGTAATTCTGTTGTTGGTCTCAACATAACCTTGTAACGTTTCATAATTCTAACAAGCCACGTAATTGTGAAGTTTGTCTGATTGGAATGCAGAGCAGCATAGAAAGGGACAAACGACTTCTTGATATTTATAATTTTTAATGTTTGGGACAAGAAGAGGATGACCCAGATGTCACATAATTATACAATTTGGAGAAACCTACAAATACAAAGCTAACAGAACTGTAATTCCAGTAAGAGTTAATACTCCTGTTACAACTTCTAGGACAAGGCAAGTAGAAAATGAGTCAACAAAAGTGTTCCTGACTCCTAAAGTTTACTGGAGCAGAACTGAATTCGACGACGATTAATCTTCACTGACAGGATTTTGGGGAACTCCAATAACGAGTAAATTCACCAGCACAAGTTGCAATCAGAGGGAAAATAAAAAAGATCATCACAGAAGTTGTAAGAAAATGCATGCCAACTCTGAATTTTTAATCCCAAACCAGACAAAGCAGATTTTGCATGTCCAGACCCAATATATAAAATTCCAAGTATTCATTTTTAGGATCCGCTGAAACAATCTGCATACGCGTGTAACCTTTTTAAGTATAACGAATTGTGCTCTGAGAAAACACCCAACTACATGAAATTGCTAAGGAGCTCGATGAGATTTCTGTTCCAAAGCAGTCAAACTCACTTATCATCGACTGAGAGATTTTAGATTTATCATGAAACTTAACGAGGGGAAGAAGATGAACACCCTTTAGCTGGTTAGTGGACTTATCATCAACTTATAAATGACAGTTTGGGATTCGCGTCGGTGATCATCGTCGTGCCAATCTTTGTGATCATCTCTTACTTACAAACTTGATTTGGTGCCACTCTTCCGCCCCCGGTGGTTCTTTTATGTTGAAGAGAAGTGGGGATTCGTCCTGATGCTCTGATCAAACTTTTTTAATAAGTGGGGGCGTAACAAGGTAATCATGCATCAATATTTTTTCATCTCACAAAAAAATACATTTTTTTTAAAATATCATTTTCTTCGATAACTAATTGTATATCAAAGAGGATTTATAAGTTCCTTCGTGAATTAGCAGCTTCTGTCCTCATTCTTTCTGGTCGTTCGTTTGAGAGTTTTTTTTTTCTTCTTCTTCAAATCTTGGTATGTTGCTCTGTTCCTATATTTCAAAATTCTGCAGAGATGCGGCATATATGTGTCTAATAAAGTACATGTTGCAATTATGGAAAGACAGCGATTGGAAATGGAGAGCAGCATAGCAAACTAAAGACAGCTTCGTCATGTCCCCTGTGATATGAAATTATGAACTTTTATGCATTTCGGATGTCATTGGTAGCATAGTACGAGGGCATTTGGCATCAGAAAACACCAAATATATGTATGGGTAAAAAAAATCCATGAGATTGCTTATTATAAGTTAAAATGTCTTTAGGTAAAAGAAATCACTCCATCTAAACAAAGCTTTAGTTAAAATGTCTTCGAATTGTAGATTTGTAAGGACACACACCAGCTGAATCAAATTTCATATTTCGCCACAAATGGTTACAATTGATTCAGTAAGATTATGTTTTGGGCTTGATCGAAGTTAATAGCTTCCAATTTGACCCCTGGAACCAACACCTTGGGCAGGTATGAGATGATGAGAAGGATATATAGGCATGAAAAGTCCTTATATAGACTTAAACAACATCTTTATCTTTGTCTTTGTCAGTGGTATAAAAAAATTGACTTATTTTTTATGAGCATCAATTTTGTTAGAAACAAGTACGAGAGTTCTCACATTCATTTATTTATTACTTTGATAATATTGGTTTTAGTTAAAATACATGTTTGAAATTAGTATTTTGAAAATAAATTAAATTCTGTATTCCAAATAAATAATCTTAGAGTAGCAAAGAATTTTTTTTGGAAATGAAAATATAAAAAATAGAAGTGCAAAAAACTATTTCTCTCTCCCTAAATGTATATTTAAAGATGGACAGATGGATCATATGCCTTGACCGTGTCGCGTGCCGAGCCGTGCCAAAGTGACAAATTTTCATCCCGACACGATTCACGTCCGGCCTGGCCGGGCCGCGTCCTGCCGTGCCGATGACTCATTTTTTTCTTCAATTTCAACCTTTCCAATTTTTATTTTACTTATTACATTATTATATAATATAGTTAGTATTTATTATTCTATAATACATTACTTAGTGAGCAGTGACTACTCTAATTATTATTATATTATTATATAATATTTATATAGTTAAATTTTAAATATGTTAACTTGTTAAGTCACTAAATCATTAACAAATAAATAACTATGTAAAATGATTAAATGAATAATTGAGTTATAATTATAAACTTAATTGGTAAATATTTAATATATATTATAATTTATTGTATAATTCATATTTCATAATAGTATAATATCATATCAGTATAAGTTTATAACATTAGTAATTAGTAATATAGATAGTTAAGTGCTAATAATTAATTTACTATATACTAAGTTATAAGATATATTTCTGATCTTGTGTTCGAGACTTCGAGTATCTGCATCAAAGCAAGTTATAAGATTCTATAATCAAATGCATCAATTAGGATTTTCAAACTCCCATTGGTATTAGTCGAAGGCCCTAAGTTCGTACATTTTATGATAGTATTTTCACAATAGACATTTTTTAAACCCACCACCCACTTTTCGAGTGAAAATTGGTAAGAGCGTGAGAGAGAAAGAGAAGATTTGAGACTTCAAAGTTCAGATTGAATAAGCAAGAGCAGAATGTTATAATTTATATTTTATAACCTTATATACAAAATTAATTGATAAGTATCTAATAAATATATTAAATGATAAATAGTAATATATTGTATAATTCATATTTCATGAGTAGTATAGGTACTTGCGTAGTATAAGCAATTAAGTACTAAATTATTATATATTAAAAGCATTAATAAACATCGAGATTTATGTGGGTTCAGCTATTTTAATCTATATCTACGAGAGTTTTGTTTTATTATTATTGATTTATTATAAAATATAAATAAATGCAAATTTACGAAGAATTAAAATTTATAGGGGTGTTCACCGGATCGGATCCGAGTATCAAATCCGACCCTGGGTGGGGTGGGGTCGGGTCGGACGGTCCGACCCCACTTAGGGTAAAATCCAACCCGATTTGACCCGACCCGACCCGCCAACCCGACCTTTTTTTTAATTTTAAATGATTTTTCATTTATTTTAAGTATTTTATACCATCTAAAATTTTAAAAATATATAAATAATATATTTTAAATAGAGAATAATATTTAGATATTTAGAATAATATTTTTTATGCCTACAAATACTTTATTTTGCATTTAAAATAAAATAGTAAATGCTTTTTTACATTAAAATTAAAAAAAAAAGAAAAAATATAGTCGGATAACCCGACCACCCGACCTGGCCGGGTCGGATTGGTCGGGTCCAGCCTCAAAAGAAATTGAAACCCGATCAAATTCGACCCGACCAAACTCGGCAAATTGAGTCGAGGGTCCCTATAAATTTACATGTCCTATAGCAAGATGCTCCCTAACTTTTTGTTCGTGTGATGCACGCGCATTCAGCCGCCCTTCTGTCGATTTAAGTGAGGCGTTCTTTCGACTGGTTCGATTAATCACTTCCTCTATCGTGGGTGCTCGTCAAACGAATCTCTCGGCGCCGAAATCGTGCTCTCTGAACTTGCGAGGCTCGCCGTCGAATGCTCTGGCGATTGAGCGAGACCGGCGAGTTTCGCTCGCCGAACGCGCTTGCCTCTCATCTCTGGTTCGTGCCCCTCACGCAAGCCATGATCTTTCCCGGGGATCCCGCCCTTGTTGATGTTCTTCGTCGATCTCCTCATTTACTTCGGCCGATGTCATTCAGGTGAGGTGGCAAGGCGATCGCGTGGCGGGCACACGACGAGGCGGTGAGGTGGAGTTGCAAAAGGACCGCTGCAGTGGAGAAGAGGGGAGCGGCCGACAGCGTGGGGTCTGTGGTTGCAGGGGAACAAGGTGGTGACGTTGAACAGCTACATCGGAGAATATAGATCAGCCGGCAAGAACGTGTCAGAGAAGGAAAGTGGCTGGTGACAAAGAAGAAGTAGAAGATGTGCGTGAACCCGCCGAAGATGCACGTGAACCGATGGAATAATCTACTGAACAATGCGATTACATGTGAGCCATTGATTCTTGATCGAACGCGTCAAATGGTAGGAAGCATCTCGGTAGCAGGAAGACTAAATCTTATTAAAATATACTAGATCCCAAGAATATGAATTTATGAAGTATAAATATATATATTTAAAATTAATGATGATTTCTTTTTACGAATTTTTTTGAAAAAAATAAATTCATAAAAAATAGTATAACGAGAGTCCGTAAAAAATGTTTGTTATAGTAGTATGAATTTAGTGAATATACAACTATTTAAATCATTAGATATGAGATCAATGATGGATGTAAAAAAAATAAAGTGAATCATAATCTTAAATAAAAAAAGAGATCCATTGATATCTTTTTTTAAAAAAAAACAGAATGCTTTCATTAACTAAAGTTCATACAAAATATTAAGGATACCCGGAGGTGGATCATCTTCCCAAAAAAGATCGCTATTCGATCGTCTACCAAAATGCGCTAAAAGTCCGCTTCAGCATTACATAATCTGCCCACATGATTACAAGTAAATTGAAAATTTTGAAATCAGAATCCAAATATCAGACACAATGTTTTTTATTCTCCATGGATAGACAACATCCCGGTTGATGATTGAAACAGTAGAAGACGAGTTCGTTTTCGAAATGATCCTTTGCAAGCCAAGCTTGATACAATGCCTTAAGCCGCACTTAATTGCCCATGTTTCAGCTTCCAGCGCCGAGTGAAATTTGCCAGGACCATCCCCTGCACAAAAGAAAATGGTATTAGAGTTTCGCACTAAGTACCTACTCCCCCCTCCCCATGGCTCACAAAAGAACCATCTGTGTTCAATTTGAACACGGATTGGGGAGGAGGCTCCCAGCGATCCAAGGTATGGTTCGTAGGGGAAGTCCCCTTGGAATAGGTGTTTGTAACTCATAGTATGAAGTCAAGACCCGCGACCAGACCTTAGCATGGGTTGCTTGGATGGAATTAAAATGAGCATCATTACGCATTTTCCAAATACCCCAAAAGGTTAAGGCAAAGAGGGTCTGAAAGTTAGAAATAGAAGAAGTGTCAGGGAGATCACTGCCTTCCAACACCCAGTTTCCATCCCCCCAAGTGTGCAAAAACCTGAAGGTATAACTAGTTTTACACTAAAATAGTTCCCACACCCGAGAAACAATGGGACATTTGAAAAATAGATGTTCGTTTGTTTCAATATCAGAACCACATAATGTACACACAGGATTTATAGAAGAGCTGAATCTAATAAGCATATGCTTAGTAGGCAAACTAGTGTGAGCTAACTTTCAAACAAAAACTTGAATTTTTGGGGGAACCTTGATGCTCCAGATTCTATTCCATCCAAGCCATCCAGCATGCCCAGACGGCACCGGTGGCTTACAAATAAAGTTATATACCGACTGAGCAGAAGGAATTCCAGAATGATCTGGAACCCAAACCCATGTATCATCCTTGGGGAAAGTAGGCAATTTAATGTCAAGAATTTTATCTACCAAACGTGGGGCAAAGCAATTGGACAGAATATCAACATTCCAGGTATTATTCAAGATAAGATCAACAATCATATAAGTATTCAAAGGCGAATGAATATTGACATAAGTAGGCATGTAGTTAATTGGAGTACTGAAAAGCCATGGATCACATTAAGCATGAGTAGTAAAACCATTACCAATGTACTTTCGGAATCCAAGTTTAATTTTATCCAATGTTTGCATTAGTTGTCTCCAGCACCTGATTTTTATTCTGGTTACTATGATTATGATTCCATGGATGAGTACTTCCCTACTTATGGATAACTACTGAAGTAAATAAGTCCTGAGAGTTATTTAGAATGGGTAGGATTTTCTTGGCCAGAAGAGCAGTTTTCATGAGCTTTAGAGATTTAATTCCAAGGCCACCATCATGCTTTGGCAGTCATGTAGTTTCCCAATTGATTAGATGTAGACCCTGCTTCTCACCCGACGAAGACCACAAAAAGGATCTAGATATACGTTCCAGAAAGTCAATTAGACCTGAAGACACATGAAGAGAGCTGAGAGTGTAATTTGGTATTGATGATAGGGTAGATTTGATCAGGGTGATCTTCCCAGCTTGAGTGAGTGTTTTCTTTTTCCAGCTAGCTAATCTGCTATGAGCTTTGGCTTCCAAGTAATGCATAGATCTTCTATTGATATGCTTATAGGAAATTGGTACCCCAAGATAAGTGAAAGGAAAAGAATCAATTTTGATATTCAGAATATTTTTAATCAATTGTTTTCTTGTAGTGTGGAACTTTGGGAGTAGATAAATAGCTAATTTGTTCAGATTAACACTTTGATTGGTTAACCTCTTATATTGATTGAAAATTTCTTTCAGTTTTAAGCAATTGGGAGCAGAAGCAGCCATGCATACTAGCAGATCATCTGTATATAATAAATGACTGATGGGCAGGGTACCAATTTTAAAAGGTTTGATAAGCCCTCTGCTGACATGGTCATTTAATAATGAAGTGAAAATTTGGGACACCAAAATGAATAGATAAGGTGATAAAGGATCCCCCTGTCTCAACCCTCTATGACCTTTAAATTTTTGGGGAAAAGATCCATTTATATTGCAAGTATAAATAGGGACTGAATACAGGTCATGATCCAAGCAATGAACTTGGGAGGGAATTTCATGAGGCTGAGGACATTTTAAACAGCATCCAAGACACACTATCAAATGCTTTCTCCATATCGACTTTAAGTAATAAGTATTTGGTTCTACCCCTGGCCATAGAGTGAACGATTTCTTGGGCCATCATAAGGTTGTCCTGGATAGACCTCCCTTTGGCGAAGGCAGATTGATTTATGTCGATTAAATTTTCCAAAGTAGGTCTTAGTCTATTAGCAAGAATCTTAGCAATCACCATGTACCTAATGTTACATAAAGAGATAGGCATGTAGTCAGCTATAGAAACTGGATTATTTTTCTTAAGTATGAAAGTGAGTGAAGTAAATTCTGAGCCAGTAGGTAGTTGATTATGAATGAAGAATGACTGGATCTCTAGGTAGATATTCCTTCCAATAATTTCCCAATAGTTTTTAAAAAAATCAGTAGTAAATCCATCTGGACCAGGAGCCTTTCCTAGTGTCAGGTGCTAGAAGGAATCTTTAATTTTTTTGCAGTGATTGGAGAAACAAGCACAGGAGCCCACATATTTGAGTAATGGTTAACAAAGCAAGTTTGAATACCAGTGTCGTCAGTGATCATGTTACCATTATCATCTTTAATCATATTTATTTTGATTATTCTGTGTCTAACAATTGTACTTAGACGAAAGAATTTAGTGTTTTTATCCCCGTCTTTAATCCAATTTACTCTAGATTTTGTCCACCATTTTATACTAATCTGTCTGAGAAAGGCAGCATGCTAATTATATTTAGATCTTAAAATTTTTAGCTCATGATCAGTCAGGTTTTGCTTTGCATCTTTCTGTTCCATATTAGAAATTTCTTGTTTCACAATTGATGCCCTGATTTCCAGCATACTCAGATCAATTCTATTCCATTTAATTGTTTCTTTTTTAATTTGCTCTAAAGATTTGAATATGGAAGTGTGAGCATTCCTCTTAAGCCAGGTGTCATGTACAATTTGTCTAGGTTGCTGATAATCAAATCAGAAGTGTTCATACTTGAAGGATTTAGATCTATGTGATTTATGATCAGTGTTCAAGAAAATTGGAGAGTGGTCAGAGGTGCCTCTGACAGTGAGTTCATTATTTGGGAAGGGTAGAAGCCATAGATGATTAATTAGTGCACGGTCTAATTTACATAAAATTCTAGCATTGTTTGCTCGATTATTACACCAAGTGTATTGTGATCCGGTCAGAAGAATGTCTATTAGACCTTGTTGCTGTAATAAGTTCCTAAAAGTTCTTATTGATTTCTTAAGAGTAAAAGGTGCACACCACGTTTGTCCTCAGGTATATTGATAGAATTCATATCACCCATTATTAGTCAGGGAATGTTATCAAAATTTAATTCGCCTAATGAACGCCATAATTCATTTCTAGTTGCCGGAAGGGTACTAGCATAAATAGCAGATAGAAGAAAGAAAAAATTCTCTATAGTAATTACTGCAGTCATATGTTGGGAGGATGTATTAAGCAGAGAATTTTTTGCAATACCAATTTGCTAGGCAATAAGAATGCCCCCTGATGCACTAGATCCCGTCTGATGACACCCTGTCTAGTTTGAACCAAGACGCTTAATAATGAGTTCTGATGACTTACTTAATGCATGGGTTTCCAATAAGATAATGATGTCCGGTGCATTCTTCTTGACTAGGTTCCATAGCTGATCTCTAACTTTGCTCCGTAGAGCTCCACGATAGTTCCAAACGATTATCTTCATTGATTAATTGGAGAAGGGGGGAGGAGGAACGTCCTCCAATTCTTATAATGGATTGGGAAATGAGTTAGAACGAGTATGCAGGGAAGAGGCCTTACCTTTCTTTTTCTTCCCTGCCTTCTTTTTTGAGAAGGAAGGAGATGGCGAAAAGAAACGAGAAGTGGCTTTCCGGCTTCTTCTAGGCTCCGGGCAAGTGTCAGCCAGAATGTCTTCATCCATTTCCTCCGAGTCCTCCTCCGTATTATCCTCCATGCTACCACGTTGCGTGGGAGATTTGAAACGTTCTAAAACCTGGGTCACCAAGTCATTGTGTGTGTGATCAGGTTTAGATGTAGAAGAAAAAGTTGTAGCTTCTAAGGTCTACGTTGGAGGCCCGCAGAGACCCTGAGCAGGAGGGGGAGGAGTAGAGAGACATGAGAAGTCATTTTGATGTTTTCTAGGAATGATTTCCGCCATTTGATGCAAGGGGGCCACATGGCGACATCCGGTTAATATCTTCCACTACCTGACAGTCCACGTGATTAGTGACCGAGGTAAGAGAGGGTGAAGAAATTATACCGTTGTGATGATCAGAAGAAAGCACACGTGGATGGCTAGGATGAGAAGGCGCTAGGGCGACCGTGTCATCGCCAAGGACTGGCTCAGGCTAGTGAACCGATTGACAGCCCAAGGACCCAGATCGAATCGGCTCCCCCTGGTGTCCAGCACGGCCGTTCCCATCTGAGAAGATCGGAGGACGCCGCCAACGGGGAGCAACATTGGATCACATCCATGTACCGTACAACAGGACTTCATCTTTGCCGACCGGCAACAACCCGGACTCGTTCTGCCTCGTCAGACACAGATCTAATGCATGTCCTATGCGACCACAGTTGAAACAAAATAGAGGAAGGTGTTCATAAGTAACTGATGCATGCAAAATACAACATATTTTAGTTAATTATTTTAATTAAATTTTCTATAATTTGATCATGGCATGCATCATTTTTAGTCACTTTTAATCGTAATTCCGGATTTATCAATTTTAATTATTAAATTCTCTAAATATTTTAATTATGGATGGATTAACTAAACTTGGATAATTATTTTGCAGGAAAATTCGAATCTCGGCCGAAATTCAAAGAAATTAATTCTTACGGCCGAGATTCAAAAGGAGTAACAAGATTTAATTCTTTGTTACGGCTAACATTTGAAGGCGTAAAGATAAATGTTTTTATCTTTTGGGCATAACAGGAGAAGTCCTTCCTTACGGCCGAAATTCGGAGGGCGTAATGGCATGAAGATAAAGATGTTACGGCCGAAATTCGGAGAGCGTAATGGCATGAAGATGAAGGGTGTAACAATCAATTGATTTTATCTTTTGGGCGTAACAAGATAAGTTCATTCCTTACGGCCGAGATTTGGAGGGAGTAATGGCAATTGAAATCATCCGTTTTGGCCGATATACGAAGGTGTAAAGATAAAATTGTTTGGGCGTAAAGATAAAAGGATTTTTATCTTTTGGGAGTAATGGAAAGGAGTAAAGATAAAATATTTTCCTTACGGCCGAGACTCTAAGGGAGTAAAGATAAAAAGGGTTTATCTTTGGGCGTAATGATAAAATGATTTATCTTTGGCCGAGTTTATCTTATAAATTTAAAGTTAACCGTATCATGTTACGGCCGAGATCAAATTGAAGTCCGTCCGCACCCTATAAATACGTGAAGAATCCATCGTTTCAATGGGTGCTCTGAAGTTCAGGTTTCTTTCACGGCGAGTCGTGAGCTCTACAGGCTACGACCAAGAGGAGAGAGGTGCGACGGCTGGAGGTTGTTCGTGACCCTGATCAAGTCCGAGAGGCTGCCCGACTGTCTGCCCAATTCAAGAGCTCTACTTCTATTTTGGGTGTAATTCTTTCAATTATTATTGTTATTTTGTTATTATCTCTCCAGAATTTCTAGGATGAACTCCATGTTTTTAAGATTATTATTGTAGGAGATTATTAATTGAAGGAAAATGTTTGGATCCTACTTTATTTGTTTTAATCTTTTCTGATCAATTATTAATTGTGTTTAATGCTTTTATATTAGTTAATTAAATTTCTGAATTAGGCTATACCAGTTTGTGGAGTGTTTAATTTCAGAATTTATTATACTAATTATAATTGATTTTATTTAGAATTAATAATTGACATAAATTTGATAACTAGTGTGTGGAGAATCAAGTTTGTGTGGTCTATTAATCTATACCAGTTTGTGGAGTGATTAATAGTCTAGAGAATCCAATTTAATGCATCTTAATTTTAATACGATTTTGGGGGTACCAGTCGTGGAGACTTCAATTCTTATTAAATTAAGATAGTTCTATATGATTAAATTGAGGGATGCCAGTCGTGGAGACCACAAGTTAATCATGTTAGATTACTTTAGGGAGAATCTAATCCATCTTTAAAGATTAAATTTATCTTTTATGGTTCAAATATTTATCCTAATCTATTTTCATCCTAAGGCCTAACTTCAACACCACTATCTTATCTTTATCTTATTTTATTTATTTTATTTTCATAAAACCTCTTTCCAAAAATCCATGTTTTTCCTCTCTTATTAATTTATAAATTCATATATTGAATTAATAATATTCCTCGTGGGTTCGACACTCTTACTCCTATTACTATATTACTTGAGCGACTAGTGCACTTGCTAGCAAATTTTATTGTTACAAATCTAACGCATCAGTAACTAGTTGGAAGTAACGAGTATCGTCGGGGAGTTTAATCCATGTTCCCTGCTTCACTGGGAGGGACAAATCGAATTCAATACAAACCCTTGCATACCGAAATCGTTCACCTTTTGCAGTCTGTTGATCAATTTTCAATGGTTTGCCGAAGATCCCCGCAATGCCCAAGATGGTGTTGGCGTCACCCAGTTCATATGACAACCCTGGAAGTTGAATCCATACAGGGGAGGTGGTGAGCAATTCCTCGTGCAGTCGGAAGAAAGCTCTAGCCTGCGAAACATGAAGAATGTTTCCATTAAAAGATCAAGGACTTTGCGTTAGAACTCTTAACCTGTCTTCCTCAGTTTGGAATTTGAAAATGAAGAAGTGATTCCCAAGATCCGTGATCTGGATCTGAGCGACGGTTGTCCATAAGGTGGAGAGGTTGTTCTTGAGATACTTTAGCGATTCCGATATGAGGATCCGTCCCATGAGCGCGAGCTTCAGATCCGCCGCTCGGTCAGCAACCTCCTTAGCATGGATGACGATCTCATCCTTTGAAGCGCTTTGAATCACATGCAGTCGTTGTTTGGAAACCGTAGCCAGCTGCAAGGTCTTGCATGAGCGCGAGGTCTTGCCACCTCCAGCCAACTGCGATTTAGAGAGGGAGTAGGGAGAAGGGGGGAAGGGGCGCATTAAGGTTTGGGGAAGGGGAAGAAGACGAAAGGGGCGGAGGGTTAGACATCGATCTCAAGATTTTCAAGTAAGCACTTTATCATATAGATCGGTTGATATCAAATCCAACATACTTAACATAGGTAATAGGATACTACGACTCAAAAAAAAAAAAAAAACAGGATACTAGGACTGCACCCACATTAAATTCCTTTACTATTAATAGAGAAAACAATCAAAACAGCCTTCTTATTAGTCTCTATGCTTTCGCTATGTATTTGAGGAACTCCACAGCAGACTTCTCCACCCCGGCAGCACAAGCTTTAACCGTGCCTCTCATGTCTTTCTCCACCTCCTCCGCCATCTTCTCCTTCACCATTCCCAGCCCGTCATCGTCCATCTGAACCCTCACCGTGCCAAGGTCTTCGTACAATTTCCTGGCCAAAGTCTGGATGTTCTCCAATTCGTCCTTCTCCCGAAACGCAAACCTGCGCATCGTCTTCGCTACATCCCTCGTCCTCTCCAGTTCCTTTTCCCATTCGCCCCAAAGGGAGTCCAACCAGTATTGTAATCCCTTCAAGATTCCCGGGACGGCGACGGTGGAGAAGATGACCTTATACGGCATTTCCATGCAAGCCAGCACCGGTGAAACTATTAACGGGGCAATGATCACAGCAGTGTAAGCCGAAATCCAACGTCTCCTCCATTCTTTGATCGATTTCAGTCGACCGTCCAGAGCACTTTCTTCCTTTCCTAATTCGGCCATCACTACGAGCAGTTCTTCGATCCCAGCCGCCAGTTTCTCATAGATGTCGTCGATGTGGCCGTGATGCTTCTCGAATGAACAGAATAATCCATGGAAGTTGGTCGCCTTCTCGAGGTAACTGCGAGCAAGATATTTTAGCTTGGACGAGTTCTCGATCTCTTCAATGAGGTCGAGACTGCTGAAGACGAGCCCCGACGTCGGAATGATGTTATTGAGAATGCTGTGAGCGTGAGCATCGGTGTAAATCGGCTGCAGCTGGAGCCCTGGCCTTCCGACGATGCTATCGGAGTCGATCGTACTGCAGTTTCGAAGTTATTTGTCATTTGTAATTCGAAATGTTTAATTAATATCCCCAATGCGAAGATAGATGAATTAATAGAAGGATTTAATAATAAATAACTGGTAACCTATGAATTCATGTCCGATCAGTCGTGATTTATATATGAAGTGGAACATCTTTCACCGGAAAAAAAAAGAGTATAATATCTATTTAAAGTTCTAAACTACATGAACGTGCAGTTAAAAGAAGAGTTGAATGGACTAACGTCGAGATCAGGATTCCGATTGTATCCATAGTTGTTGCAGGCAGCAGGTAGACAGGCACAGACAGAGAGAGCGCGCGCGCGCGCGCGCTCTTTGAGGATTTTACGTGTGTGGGAGAGAGAGACTCCTTTGAGGTTTTTACGTGGGAATGGATGGGTTAGAAATGGTAGAAATAGGAGGTGGGACTGTAGAGATGGTTTGAACGGCTCAACTGTGATAAAAAAATAAGTATTATAAATATAAAATATAATTTTTTAATTAGAATAACTTTTTAATAAATTATTTTGTTAAAAAATATATTATTTAAATAGAATAAATTATATTTAATAAATTATTTAATTTTTTGGATGAAACGATGAGTAATAAACAATGTTATATTAATAATTTTATAATATATATTTTTATATTTCATATATGAGTTATTTTGTGAGAGAAATGTAAGAGAGAAAAAGAGAGAAAAAAATAGAATTGCAAAAAAGAATGTCACGTCAAAAAATATTAAAAAAATTATGCTACAATAGCTTCGAGGAGGGCATCTTGACGCAATCTCCGTCTAGTTTCAACTGCATACGCATGAGTTTTCACCCCATTATGTTTTTTATATTTGAAGTAATGCTTTGCAAAATTGATTATTTTAATAAAATTGACAATTTAATTTTTCGTTAGTTTTTCTTATTATCGATACAGAATTATGGATAAAAATTTTCTTTCTACGATCTCATTCATGCAAAAAATCTTTCTTCAATTTTATTGCTTTAATTTTTTTTTCATTTTTAATATCTTATAAACACGAAAAAAATACTTTGAGAATAAGATAAGTAGGGCAATATTTTTAAAAAGTGTCATTAAATTCTTTTAGTATTACTTAATCAACTTTATTAAATTTTCATATAATAATCACAATACTTGTTTACAATCTAAAATATACTCAATTAACATTTTGAAAATTTTAGAACATCAAACCTCGAAATGAAATTTTCAATCTATATATCAAAACCTTTTGTTATTTTACAGTTTTTTCTAATTTTATTTGTTTATTTATTGTCATATTTAAAAAAACAATAAAAAATTAATTTGCACTCACTCTATGTAGGGTCCTACGTTCGCCAATGGGCATCCGTCGATGTTGTCAATGCACTCTCATCCTTGTCTCCTCTTTCCTCCTTCCTCACCGCCGACATCTCCGCCACCCCGACCAGTCAATCCACCTCGTTCTCCGCTGGCCGGACTTGCACCTCCGATCGACCCTTCGCTTCATCCGGCAGCTCGGGATCAAGCACAACCAGGCGTCCAGGACCAACCTCAGCGCGCACCTCTTCGACACCCTCTCTCAACAAAGCTCTTGTCCAGGATCCGGCTCATCAAGGGCGTCAGGCTGATGACGTCAAGAACATCCCAAGGTCGAGCACCTGGTGTTCCCTAGTTATTTTGGTTCAACTTGGAGAAGAGAATAAGGCCGAGACACTTGCATCTCAGGACGCGCGGCGCGTGATTCTGTTGCAGAGGTTGCTTCTTCTCGATTCAGGTCCTTCCTCCTGCTTCGATTCCCATGCTGACCGTTCCTCACGCCCGCCAAGCTGCTGGCTTCGGTTCTCGACTCCATCATGCCCATGCTCCGGCTACGTCACCGGCGACACGGTTCCACCGTCCCTTTTACACCGCTCCCGTGTCAAGTCGCCGCTACCCGAAGGACCCTTCCATCCCCGCCATACGCATCCTTTCGCCGTGCTCGTCCTTCCACGCCTAATCCGCCTCGTCTGAAGATCTCATAAGCGGCGATCTCCACCACCGTCACCTCCTGATCCCTAAGCCGCACATCCTTGGATTATTCTGTCTTTTGGAACATGACAAGTTTATTTCGATATAATAAGTATGTATAATATGCTTGTCCAGCTATGAAGCATGACTAATCCTGGAACTATCATAATTGTAACAGGATCAAGTAGCTTGATTGATATTTCAAATTTCGTATGGACCTGGGAGCAGAAGCTTTTCTGCTCTGAGGTGCCTTATTTTGTCGCAAGCATTTATGTTCCCCTGTCCTCAATCTATTGGGGCTTATTGCTTTCAGTTTTTCTTTCAAAATCACTTCAAAATTGAGCGTGGAAAGTATACATTATATAAATAAAGAACATTTTCTCTGAAAGAGATATAAATAAGGAACTTGTGGAGCATGCTTTCTATATCTCTGTCATACATTTGTTAAAGTTCTTGTCCTTCTGTTTTGGATGTTTCTTTTTTTTTTTGTTGAAATGAGATATTGTCTTGCTTTTTGTCAGAAGAGATCTATGTTTATTTCAGCTCCTGCGTGTCTTTCGTCTTTTAATACCTGTTGAATGTTGACTGTTTATAGCAAGACCATGTCAAAGTAAATATTTCTAGATGCCTGTTGACTGTTTCTTTTTCCCCAAAACGACATTAGACTCTATTTCACCTTCACAGGGTTTAAATTTATTCATTTACAAGTTGATAATTATTTAGCTTAATAACAAGGGGAAGTGCTCAATGGGAACACTTGTTTGGAACTTCTGATGAGCTTTCCTGCAAACAAGACAGAGATGCTCTGATGAATGCTGGGGGTTGGATATAATTAATCCTGAGCATAAAAAAAGTTGACTTCAAGTCTATAGCTACAGGCAAAAATGTCCCTTTACTATACGTGTTAAACATTAGTTTCAAAGACATGATTGCCTCACTTTGGAAATTTTATATATATTGTCGATATTATTCAGTGCTCACATTGGACTCACATGTCTGAAGTTTCAACGTTTATTGTGAAAGATTTTGAGCCTCCTTTGTGGGAAGAAAATGGGGGAAAAAAAGAAGGATCAGGTGAATGAAACTTTATATTAACTGAAACAAAGTAAATGTACGTGTTTTTTTTTATAATGTGTCATGTAATTGTGTAAACAATTCGATATATATCAAATGTGGTAGGAATTACATTAATTGCACTCGCAGAAGTGGTACGTGATACTTCTTTCTTGCAATTAACTAAAAAACAAAATGGTTGTATCACTAATGAAACACAAATTGATTATTTCAAAGGAACGAGATAATTATTTGATATTTCATTACTGTTGTTTCTCCCTCGATGTGTCGTTCTGGTATAATTAAATAGCTAACAATCATAGAACAGACTTCGCCAAGTTATCACACTGACTAATCTTGGAACAATGCATGCAAAGTGCCAAGTCAAATCAAATTAATGGAAAAGCTGGAAGCTCTTCTATCTAGAGAGGTCAGTCCATCATGCATCTACTGGGATCATTCTGGTTTAATTGATTGGAATCTTAGTCGTCTTATGCACAACTCCAACTGCGTGATGGAAAAATGGAGCCCACTTAGTTCAAGGCAATGTTATTAAACTCGTATTAAATCGACCGATTTGAACGGTTCAAATTCCAATCGGATCTGATTTGAGTTCAAAATTATTTTTACTATTGAACTGGCCAAATCCTACAAGAAAAAGGAGATTTTTTTACGAATAATTTTTTACGGACACAATTTCTTCATAATTTACGATGAATTTTGCGACGGATACTTGTCCGTCAAAATTTTCGACGATCGTGGCCGTCGAAAATTTAAAAAATAAAAAATTAAATATATTTTATTATTATTTTAATTTTCAACGATTTGGATCATCGAAAGTTTTGACGGATAAGTAATCGTCGAAACTTCTAATGATCATAACCGTCAAAAATTAAATTAATAATTAAATATTAAGTAATATATAACATCATATAATATATAATATATCTATTATTTTAATGACCGATTGTCCCGACAGTAAAAAATTAAAATAATAATTAAATATTATATAATATATAATATCATATAATATTTTAATTACCAATTGTTCCAACCATCATAAATTAAAATAATAATTAAATATTATGTAATATATAATATCATATAATATATATTATATTTGTTATTCTATTATTTTAATTAACGAATGTCTCGATCGTCAGAATTTCTGACGGACAAGATCGTCGGTAATTCTAATTTGCTTCCCGTCTATCCTTTTCGCCAATATCTCTCTCACATCCCTATATTTTTCCCTATCTCAATCTCTGTCTCCTCCCTCTCCTCCTCCCTCTCGGACTGGCTCAGTCTCCCTCTCCGGCTCTATCTCTTCGGCTCCCTCTCCGACATTGTCTCCCTTCTCTCGATCTCCCTCTCCGGATCAACCGTCAGGCGGCCTGCTCGGATCGCCGCCAGGCAGCTTGGCCGCCAGGCAGCTTGTTCTTGTCATGGGCGGCCGATTGGCCGTTTGGCAGCGGGCAATTTTATTTTATATTTTAAAACTCTTGCGATGATTGTGGCTGCCAGAATTTTGCGATGGTTGCAGCCATCGAACATTTGCGACGGTTGCGACCGTCAAAAGTTTGCGACGCTTATGACGGTCGAAAGTTTCGACGAGTATAGGAATAAAAAATTTTTGACAATTAAAATCATCAAAACTTTTGCCGGATCGAAAGCACCAAGATGGGGGGTGAATTGGTGTATAAAAATTATAATAAAAAAATCGTAAAATCTGATTCTTTAGAAAATACAATCACAAGCAAGTAAAAGGCAAGTAAGAAGAATCAAAATTCAAGAAGCCACAGTATGTTGACGATGTTCGGCCTAACTCCTTGGCCTATGTCTCCGCTTCGACTTCCCGACCTCGAAATCGTCGAAGATTCAATAGTTTTCTCTTTTCTTGTAGGGAAAGAATAACCCTTTCTAGACTACATTGCCATCTTTTTTGCTCAAGAGGTAAGGCACACCTCTTCTTACAAGAAGCTCTCAAACTCATTAAACAAGAATACAAGAGTTTCCTCCAATTCTCTCTTCTTACAAAGAATGCTCACATTTAGAAACTAAAAGAGGGAAGGAATGATTTGCAAGATTAAGCTCTAAAAAAATCATTTGGACTTGAAAGATGCTATTGAGTAATTTCCCTTGCTTGGATAACTTTCGTTCAATCTTTTGAATCCCTTTTATAGGCTACTCTTCAAAATATAGCCATTGCAAAGCTTTTTGAAATTGTGCTATCACTTCTAAAATGGTCGACCGTTTTAGTTTCGGTCATCCATTTTGAGAAACTAGCCATTGCAGCTTTTTTCGTATGACCGTTATTGTTTCGGACACCTAGTCGTTGCCATTTTTTTTCTGCGTAGTCGTCCGTTGGTAATAGTCCGTAGAAGAATTAGCCATTTTTCGTTGCCTTTGCTCCCATAATGATCGACCGACATTGATTCCATCATCCGATTTTAACTAACGATCATTCCGACAACAATTTGATCGTCCCTTTTGAACACGTCCATTCTTTTCACATAGAACGGTCGATCGAAATAATTTCGATTGTTCGATTTAGAAATGTCCACATTTTTTGTAATTAGCGATCGTTCCAGCTCTATTTTGTTCGTCCATTACCAATCAAAATGGATGCTCAATAGGGTTTCAGTCGTCCGTTTTGTCATCGACAACCTGATAGACCTGCACTCTTTTATACATAACGTTTTGCACCATTATCCAAATGAGACAATTTTTTATTCTATGAAAAGATAACAAAATTTTCTAGAACTTGGATATTCATTATTAATCCAAAATCTAATGATATCATAGTCAAATATTCAATCAAAATTTAGTGCATAAAGTTGTCAATTCCAAATTAAACTTTTTTATACCTTACTCTTTTATACATAATTTTTCATATGAGGATCCAAATGAGATGATTTTTTATTCTATGGAAAGATAATAGAATTCTTTATAACTTTGATATTCATCATTCATCCAAAACCTAATGAGATCATAAAACAATATTAATTCAAAGTTTAGTACATAAAGTTGTCCATTTCAAATGAAACACTTTATACCTTTACTCTTTTATACATAACTTTTCATACCAGTATCCAAATGAGATTATATTTAATTATATGAAAACAATATTATTTACAACTTTCATGTTCACCTCTTATCCCAAATCAATTGATAAAGTAATCAAATATTAAATGCATGTTCAGTACATAAAAATATCAAATTTAAATAGAACTTGTCGACCTTCAATATTTTTGGCATAACTTTTTATAAGGTTGTCTAAATGAGGTGATTCTTAATTCAAAAGATAGGAGGATTATATATAAATTTTATATTAATATCTTTATCCAAATCTCATGATGGAATATTCAAATATTAAATGCAGATTTAGTACATAAAAATATCAACTTCAATTTGAACTTTTCGAACTTCACTTATTTAAACATAGCTTTTTAATTGATGAGGTGATTGTTAATTCTCGACAAAGATAAGAAAGTTATTTATAACTTTTATATTCACCTCTTAATGTAAATCTCGTGGGAACATAGACAAATATTAATTAAAAGTTTAGTGCATGGAGTGATTCATTTCTATTTAAACATTTTTTTCGACATCTTAAATATAACTCTATTCTTTTGATGATTGTATTTTCAAAATATAATTATATAGAGAATAAAAACTTTGCTCCAACAACTTTCAACATATTTTGTAGAACCGCCGGAAAGCATTTTGCGACGCCCTCTTTTCCGACGGATCTTTTCCGTCGATAAACCCATCGGAAACTTCCATTCCGATGGATTCTTTCAATTTTTTGATGGACAAAATTGTCAAAAAATATCATTTTCTTGTGAAAATTCGGTTGAACTGGTGAACCAACTTAGAATTGGTTTAATGCGGTTTAAAAAAACAATTTAAAATGAAAATAAGTTTAAAAAAAGTTGGAAGGCAAATTTCAAAAAAAGTACAATTAAGGAAAGAAATAATTAGAGATTAAAATAATAATTGAAAGGGAAAACTAAATATAGGAAGATAATTAATAAGAATAAAAATGGTAATTGAAGAAAATGAATGATTAGTGGAAATGATTAAGGGAGAAATTTTGAAATTAAGTAAGTTCATCAGCTAAAAACATATGTAATTATGAGTTGACCAGAAAATAAATTAAATAAGCATAATAAAAAAATTAATAGTGATTTGGGATAAATATATTAATATGCCAATAATAATAATAATAATAATAATAATAATAATAATAATAATAATAATAATAATAATAATAATAATAATAATAATAATAATAATAATAATAATAATAATAATAATAATAATAATAATAATAATAATAATAATAATAATAATAATAATAATAATAATAATAATAATAATAATAATAATAATAATAATAATAATAATAGAAGAGTGATCATTAATTTTTAAAATATAATATGTAATTAGAAAAATAATAAATATAGAAAAATAAAGGAACAATGATGGAAAAAATGAAAACAAGAAAGGAATAAATATGGGGTAATAAATAATAAGAAGAGTAAATGAAAATAAATAAAGATATTTAATCTTTACAAGAAAACCACATAAAATTGGTTGATTAGATTTAAAGTAATATAGTTGTCTCGATTTCTTTTGATTATGATTGATGTGTTGAATGATTTTTACTAAAATTATTATGTTTCGAGACGAGAGTGTCTAATTAGGTATGGAGTAGTTAGTTTTAGAATTTGATAATCCTCAGTGAATCAATTTTTTTAATGTGAAGTTGAAACAATCATGCACAAATCTAATAACTCATAGCTTGTATTAAATTTTATGTGGTCTATCAATTTTACTTAATGTCGAATGATTGTAAGTTTAGGATATACAACTTAATGTATCTTAATATCTTGTTTATAAATATTAACTTAGCAAGAGTTAAAATAGTTTGACTTAACATAGAGGTCGCTAATTTAAGTAATCCTGATCAATCTTAAAAATTGAACAAATCTATTATTATTATAATTGTAATGCGCCCAAAATGCACATAGCCACGTGGCAAAATAGACCATTGGGATGTCACGGAACATTACTTACATGTACAATATCTTGACCAAAATAAAACTTTTATTGGTGATGCGATATTTTTATATAGTGCAAATACTAGCAAGAGCATTAGGTCGAATCAAGTAATAAAAAGTGAGAAGAGTGTTGAACCTATGAGGACTAGTCTATCTTTATCTTTTATCTTAATTTAATCAAATGAGGAAAAGAGATAATATTTGGTTCAAGATAAATAAAACAAAGAAGATTAAAATTGATTCAGCCTAAAGTCTCAAAATAAATAAATAAAAAATGTTCAGACAAGATAAGAGTAATAATATCTTTCAATAAAAGATTTAAAACAAATTCGAATTTTCTAATGGAAAGGATGCTAAAAAGTAAAGGTCTCAAACCAGATGACCTAACTATATTATCACAATATTAGAAAGAGAAGGTTCAACCGAATCAATCTCTAATTAACTTTTGATAACATGCTTTAACGATGCAATCCTATCTCAAAAACACCTCAATCGATTGAGTTAATGATCCACAAATCTCTAAATCTCAACCAAGTAAATATAGATGGGATATGAAATGCTTATCGAAAGATCAATCAACTGAGAGAGATCAAAAGAACAAATCTCGATAATACCAACCAGTTAAAATCGAGTACTCAGAATATAGTATTAAAATCAACATATATATTCAGAATATTCAAAGTAGTAAATCTTATTAAACGATCTAACAAAGTCCAACATAAATTGATCCTAATTAGAACTCTATTACATAGATAAAGAAACAGTAGAGAGAAAAACAAGAGTTTAAAAAATAAAAAAAATGAGAAATAATCTCTTCAAAATTATCTAAACCCCTCTGGAAGAATCTCCACTGAGTAGACGACCAGAGGTTCTCTCTCTTCTTGCCTTTGCAATGGATTTTTGAATTCTAGACTTGGATGATTAATTGAGGTGATATGGAATCCATTTTATAGTTGAAAATGCATCTGCCTTCTGAGAATCAATATAAATCGTGTCATCAATACCGCATGAATCAAAATATAATGATTTGGTTGAGAAAATTTGGCGAAATTAACAACACGAATCGTGCTATTAATGGGAATATTTTATATATTTTTAAAGTGATTTTCCGCCCAATCTCTTAGATTTTGAAAATATAGTGACTGTTGACTAATATGGACCATGTTGAAGGAAAGATGGGCTGTGTTGCTGGCAAACGCGGACTGTATTGGCTACTGCAAAAATAAAAATAACAAATTAGGTATCAACTGATTCTTTGAAAGTTTTAATTAAAAATGAGGAAAAGTTTATATATAATAGAATAAAATTATGAAAAATAGACTGAATGATATGAAATAAATATGTATAAAATGTCATGCATCAAATTCTCACAAGCTTGAACTATTGCTTGTCCTCAAGCAAATTTCAAAATAAGAACCGAGTGAAAATGGTTCCATCATAAACTTCACCTCATGACTAATACTTTTCTAATACTGCTATTTCGCACGTTCATTGCCGAAGCATCTCTCCTCTTGCCATTTGACCCTGCCTCATAGAATTTCTGATACTTAAACATATTTAAACATTTCTAGATTCAGCTTGACCATATATATATATATATATATTATCATATAATAGTCTTAATATTAAAAACATAAGTACAAGTTGAGCTTAGTTTTCTTGTTATTATAGCAATTCAAACATTCATGTGTTTCTCTATATTGCACAAGGTGGTCTATGTAGCGAGTTTTCGATCGATGGTTTCCAGACCAGTTGGCCTTAGATCATCAGGCAAGAATTCCCTACGGATCTAATTGCCCAAACACACCAAGGTGCCAGAGAAACATTCATGATTTATTCATTGCATTTTTTCACACATTTGTTTTCTCTTTTTTTCGTGTGTTTCTCCATCTTACTCAAAGTGGTTCATGTAACAGATTTTCAATCGACGGATCCCAGACCAATTGGCCTTAGGTCGTCAGGCAAGAATCCCCTACGGATCTAATGGTCCGAACACACCAAGGTGCCAGAGATAACACATTTCATTTTATTCAATTTCTTTTGGAAGGTTTTTTTCCAAAAGCTCAACAAGTACTTAAAGCATTCAATAAAAGACTACTCCAATCCAATCTAATTAAAATAAAAGCAAGCTAAATAAAGAATTGTAGTTCAGGTATCATATTTCTATTTGGCATCATCCTACTTTTTCAGTAACCCAATACTATGGCAATGAGACGATAGAAACTTCAGCGTAGAATTTCATAAGTCAATTAGATGTCTTTTAAAATTGATGCCAAATAAGAAAAATTTTAATTTTTTTGGATTTTAGATGATATGCATGTAAAAGCAAAAAAAAAATATGCAACTACTAAATAATAAAACATGTGAATGCAGTAAACATGAGAAATGCATCAACGCAACTCTACCAAGCTTAAACTAAGCACTGCCCTCAGTGCTAGCCTAGTCGGATAAAGTTTGTAATAGAACAATGACTTAAGAAATATAGAAAGAAGAAATAAAAAGACATCCTATTATTTAAAAAAATGATGACGACAAAACATTGATCAATGGTGGAGCACAAATGTTGATGGTTCTGGATCGCTAAAAAATGTCGTCTGCTGCAATACAATCAGTTATAATGAGTGCCCGAGCTATATCATAAATGTGGTATGTGGTTGTTGGCGCAATTTTTGAATTTTTTTTTTAAATCATGAAGCACATGGATCATGTTGAAAAAGAACTTTCTGCAAAAATAGGTCTGAGTAGTTAGTCCATGTTGAAAACACAAGCCATATCAAAATGCACCTGGGTCATTTTTTTCAAAATTCTCTATCTATGAAATGAGTGCCTAAATCTAACAACTAAAATTATTTTAAGAAAAGCTAAATTGACCTGAAATAAAAAAATTCCCTAATAAAAGTTTTATTATTATGATGATGAACGAATTTTATAATTAAGAACAATCTCACCCGAATTATGTGATCATGATGCATTTATCATGGTGAGAATCAATGAATGTGGATGAACACACATCCAACCGTCACCAATTTTTGACAAGCCATCTCTGTAATTTTTGCCTTACCCTTAATTTGAGATTTTGCAATTTCTGCTATTGGGTTCTTTGGTCGCCATTCTATGGATGACATTGGTGCTCGTGATATTGTTCTTGCTGATGATGATGTCGGTATTGCGATCACCTCCTTTTGTGGTGGTGGATTTGAAGATGCGATGATGGTGGTAGATGGTACTTCTAAGGTTGAGCTCCTCTTTCGCACTTGTCCATTTTCGATTATGTACGGACTTGTCTCTGTAATCCTCCACTCTGTAGTCCATGTATTTTGTTGATAATATCTTCTTGGTTTCCATCGTCGTTGATATGGTTCTCGATGATGAGAATGACACATGAAAATTTGCGGCCTACCTAAAATGCTTGCCTTTTGATATTGGGCCAAATAAGAAGATAAATTTGCTACTTCCTTCTCTAGTAGTTAAAATTTGGCCTGCATATCAACAAACCTTTGTTGAATCTCAGGTGGATGCGATGAACTCTCATTGTGAATCTTGGCTTGATCTTTTAGCTGTGTCAAGTGAATCTCCAAATTATGGATGAGTTGGTCCTACAAAGAAAATCTCTTATCAATTGCGGATATGAATTGCTTAAACATGTCCTCTAATTTGGTTCTTGAGTCACTTGATGAATTGATGGCAATATCTATCTTTGTGTTTTGTTGTGCCAGTTGAGTGATCCGATTCTCCATATTCTGAATGTACTCTTCTTGCATAGAAAATTTGTTCACCAACATGCATGTCATATGTGTAAGCAAGGATAATGGGTCAGTTGAAATATCTTCTAATAAAAATTGTTGAGCCTCCTTGTTGTAACTTGTGTTAGGCAGATTAACACCAACTTGAATAATTTCTTATATTGAAGGGTCTCCAAGTTTTGTTTCTTCCTCGATAATTATTTTTTTGATATTTCCAGATGACATGGGTTGTTTATTAGATTTGTTCCTTTTCGTCATTGAAAATTGAACAAATTTTTTTTTTCTATATCAAGATCAAAGAGAAGTGGATTCTTAAAAAAATGTGTTGCTCAAAGGTTTGAAAGTGCAACTTGAATAATAGAGAGCCAAAAAATGAATAGGAAAAAGAGAACGCAGACCGTTTTGAACAAACATGAAGTGTTTTAGAAAAGTCGACACAGGTCGTTTTCCAAATCACCATCTTTGTGAGGAGGTTGAAAAGAGAAGTCGAACATGAGTGGTATACTAATGAACGCGGACTATTTTGAACAAACACGGGACATCTTATTTTTAGGAAAGTCGGCACTTGTCGCCCCCCAAAAAAAAATTGCAGACAGAAGGTAAATGTGAGCCATGTATAAAGGAACACGGACCGTGTCCAAGAAAGCACGGGATAACTACACGGGCCGTGTACAGTAAACGCGGACCGTAATAATTTTAGCGCAACGCAAAAGCATTAGAGGATGGGGAAAACGCAGACCATTTCAGAAGTGTCGACACAGGTCGTCTTCCAAAAATAGTCTGTTTAGGGGGAAAATAGAAATGATAAAAAAAGCAGGAACCATGTCAAAATGATGCGACCTGTTTGAGATGTAGAACACAATGAGGCATACGAAAAAGAGAGAAAGATTAGAATATTTAAGAACCAATGAAGTAAGAAAAAGATAGAAAAATCTTCGGCAATGACGCCAAAAACTTGATGCGATATTTTTATATAGCGCAAATACTAGCAAGAGCACAAGGTCGAATCAAGTAATAAAGAGTGAGAAGAGTGTCGAACCCACGAGGACTAGTCTACCTTTATCTTTTATTTTAATGTAATCAGATGAGGAAAAGTGATAATATTTGGTTCAAAATAAATAAAACAAAGAAGATTAAAATCGATCCAGCCTAAAGTCTCAAAATAAATAAATCAGAAATGTTCAGACAAGATAAGAGTAACAATATCTTTCAATAAAAGATTTAAAACAAATCCGAATTTTTTGATGGAAAGGATGCCAAAAAGTAAAGGTCTCAAACCAGATGACCTAACTATATTATCACAATATTAGAAAGAGAAGGTTCAACCGAATCAATCTCTAACTAACTTTTGATAAGATGACTTAGCGATGCAATCCTATCTCAAAAACACCTCAATTGAGTGAGTTAATGATCCACAAATCTCTAAATCTCAATCGAGTAAATAGAGATGGGATATGAAATGCTTATCGAAAGATCAATCAACTGAGAGAGATCAAAAGAACAAATCTCGATAATACCAACCAGTTAAAATCGAGTACTCAGAAGATAGCATTAAAATCAACATACATATTCAGAATATTCAGAGTAGTAAATCTTATTCAATGATCTAACAAAGTCCAACATAAATTGATCCTAATTAGAACTCTATTACATAGATAAAGAAACAGTAGAGAGAAAAACAAGAGTTTAAAAAATAGAAAAAAATGAGAAATAATCTCTTCAAAATTATCTAAACCCCTCTGGAAGAATCTCCACCGAGTAGACGACTAGAGGTTCTTTCTCTTCTTGCCTTTGCAATGGATTTTTGAATTCTAGACTTGGATGATTAAGTGAGGTGATATGGAACCATTTTTATAGTTGAAAATGCATCTACCTTATGAGAATCAACGTAAATCGTGTCATCAATACCGAATGAATCAAAATATAATGATTTGGTTGAGGAAATTTGGCAAAATTAACAACACGAATCGTGCTATTAATGGGGATATTTTATATATTGTTAGAGTGATTTCCGCTCAGTCTCTCAGATTTTGAAGATATGGTAGCTGTTGACTAACATGGACCATGTTAAAGGAAACATGGGCTATGTTGCTAGCAAACACGGACTGTGTTGGCTGCTGCAAAAATAAAAATAACAAATTAAGTATCAACTGATTCTTTGAAAGTTTTAATTAAAAATGAGGAAAGGTTTATATATAATAGAATAAAATTATGAAAAATAGACTGAATGATATGAAATAAATATGCATAAAATGTCATGCATCAATTGGTCAACAAAATGAAGACATAATTGCGAAAGAAAAAATGACTATCATTTGACTAAAACGAGGTATAATCAAAATCAGTGTGAAAATTTTAAGATAATAACATAGATAAGTCTTAAATAATATAAATATGAGGGTTTGCATAACTTAGATACAATTCAACAGAAATAAAAAGGAAAACTAAAGAGATTTGGCTTCATGTGCAAATTGACACCGCGAGCTCGATTTGTTCTTGCGCCATCATTCTTTTTATTAGGTCAGGTTGTTACTTGTGACATTGAATTAACACACAGGAGAGATGAACCTCCAATAAGCTTTGATGCCCAGTACATTAATCAGATGGACATCTGATAACATCATGATGATAATCATGTGAACATAATCAAAATGATAATATCATGATCAATTGACATGGAATAGAGCATGAATGATGATAACATGATAAGTGTAACAAGAAGGATAACATAATTATCATTAAAGTCATATGACATAGCCGATCATGAGAAATAAAAATATTATTATAAAAAACCTATTGCCTGTCATCATAATAATCACCATCTTCTTATTGTCATTATATTATACTTATTTGGAGTGTCTTTCAACTCCTTTTAATATGAGTCGGTGGAGTATTTTTTTACTCTTTTTTAGTCAGGGTGGAGTGTCTTTCAACTCTTTAAAAATGAATCGATGGAGTATCTTTCGACTCTCCCTTTTGATCAAGTTGCTCGTCATCTACAAAACATAATAGCTCCTCCATTTATATTTTTCTTCTTTTATCTTGTTTACTCCTATGACTATCTTTGAAGTTCAAGGATCAAAGGTCATGGATAATAAGCTCATGAATATTCAAATCAAAAGAGAGATCATAATAAATGTGGTAGGAGTATGGTTCAAGAATATATATAGGTCATAAACTCAATGTTCAAGGAAATAATAAATATAACTTTGAATTCATAATTAAGAGAATCACAACTTTGTCGATTTTGTGGGGTAAATTACACGATTGCTCCTCCAACTTTGAGTCATTTTCAAATCGGTTTCTCAACTTCAATTTGTAACCAGAACGTCCCCCATCTTTGATTTTCTTGCATGATTAGTCCTCTGACCGGTGATAGTGGATTTTTCTATTACCTTGCATACGTGGTCATCATTCTCTCTCATCCATGTCATTTAAATCATCCATATCAAATCCTTTCCTCATTAAAATATATTATAAAAATTAAAAAAATAAAAAGGGTGGGGCTGGCACCCTCCTTTGTGAGGGGCCGCCGCCCCCCTCTCTCTCTCTGGCGCATGAGGAAGAAGAGGGGGGCGACGGCCCCCATCTGTGAATCTCACCAGTCCTCCTCTACAAATCTCACCGGCAGCAATGGCGGTGATGGAAGTAGGGCAGCAAGCGCATCCCCCCTCGAAGTGATGGCATCCTCAAAGTGATGGCAAATCTCACCTCGCAACCTCCCATGCGCCGGCACCTCGAAAGCTCCGGCAAGGATCATCGCCATCATCTCGGTCCCCTTGTTGTCGAGTGCCACATCATCACGCATGAGAAGGGGCCGATTGGGTTCTGCGCCATCGATCTGGGCCTGAGATTGGGGCCCCGCCGACATAGCGTCAGGAGATCGTCGGAGCATTTGGGAGTGCGCATGAGGATTCGTGCTGCGTGGTGGCGGTGGTTCCTCCCTTTCCGGTGACGTGGGCACGGCTGAAAAGAGCTCCGTGATCTTGCCGCCTGCAGCGATGGTGGAGGGAGCGGACGTCTACGTTTCTACTGCGGCTTCCGTCGTGGGGGGCGACGCCTTGGCAGCGGCGAGGAGTTCAGAAGGGGAATGCGACGGCCGCCACGGACGATGCGTTGGTGTTTGGCGAGAGGTCGACGAAGAGCTCTGGGGTGGCGAAGCGAGTGGTCGCCATTCGATCTCTATGATGAGGTGGCACCGATTGTCCGGACGAAGCACGGGCACAACCAGGCGCTTCCGTCGAGGTTCCGCGACTCCGTCATAGAGATGTGGAGGAAGCCGCCGGTGGTCCCCCACCATGGCCACAACACGACGAAGCCATGAGGCGCATTGAAGCTGCAGAAATAGGATCGGTGCAGAAATAGTTATGTGAGGTACTGCATTATGACATTTTTTTGTCTCACTCTTTCTTGCACCACTTTTTCCACTCAACAAGATAGACTGATTAAGCCTCTTGCATCA
Source organism: Pontederia crassipes (assembly GCA_030549335.1). NCBI lineage: Eukaryota > Viridiplantae > Streptophyta > Magnoliopsida > Commelinales > Pontederiaceae > Pontederia > Pontederia crassipes. Next base: position 43,702,097 of record CM060197.1, on the reverse strand, counting down.
TGGCCCTACAAAAAGAACAACAGGGTGAAACTATGCAGAAATCTTAAGTAATAATTTTCTTGTAGGTAACCTGTAAGCCGCATTAGTCACAGCAAAGACATGCTGACTTAACTCCCCAAAAGGAATGACCTTATTTATATTGTTCCATCATGTTCTCATTGTAGAGATAAGGAAGCTGTGTAAGGATTAACAACAATTAATATGCTCCGGAAATATCTCTGACAAAAATTACAAAAGTTAGATATTGATCCAGCATAAAGTTGACAAAATACTGCAATAGATAAACTAAATAAACAAGATTATTTTTAAATAAAGAAAACAACTCAAATTATTACCCCGTAGTACTCAAAAGCGTGGTCTAGTAAAACAAATAGAAACAAATCAGAGGAAACAAAGAACAAGAGTTGCTCACAGATATCTCATTGAGAGAGATCTCGCCAAAATAGAACCCCAGACTCTTAAATTATTTTTAGAGTTTGTTTCCTCTAAAAACCTTAAAATAAAATAAAAAAATTAATTTTCAATAAAAAAAATAATCTATTGGATCAATTCGAGTTGAAATTTTAAACCTCTACTCAATCCAACCCTTAGTTGCATTGTAATCAGACCAGATTATCAGCTTCATATAATTAATTTAACCTGATGAACACTGTAATATATTACACTACTACTTAAAATTGCTTGTCGTTTTTGTGATAAATTATTTTCATTTTAAAACAAAACATCTTCCCTTTCCGGTAGTGCATTTTCATCAACACGGAACAGTAATTATGTACACTTGTCCATATATAAATCGTTGTTGCATTAAAAAATTAATTTTGTAATATAATTCTAATTTTCATATAATTAGAGAAGAAAGTTATGCCGATAGCAAGTAACTAATATGATGTGTGTTTGAGTAAACACAAATTTGAGTTTATACCTTTTTTCCTTAATATAACATTAGACCAATTATTTATGACTTACAAGACATAATTAACTTCATCAGTTCATTTTTTGTTTGACATCTGAACTTTGCAATGATCAATTAAGAGTTGCTTAGGGTAATTTTTTTAATCACAAACCTATGTAATTTTGTCTTGCCATTTTCACTTTCAACAATCAATTGTAAAATATAAAAGTCGGTTGATAAAAGAAATTACAATGTCATGACTTTTTATATTTAAGCATGTAAATGAAAATTTGAATTGAAATAGGAGGCTTTAAATTAAAAGCTGTATAAAATATGTACTATTATGTTTTGAATAGTATTAAGATATATAAATTACTCAACTAACATAAAATTTATACAAGTGTTATCTAGTTATAATAAAACAAAATAATACTTTATTGTAAATTTATTCATTAAATTATGTCCTAATATTATTATAAATACAAAATCTTATAAAGTATAAGGCCCTAAAGAAGTTATCCTTTTTGAATTAGAAAAGATCATTTTAAAAAATAGGACGCTTTTTTTGTAAATGAAAAATCATAGTATTCGCCATGCTATTAAATAAAGATATTTTATTTTTGGAAGGGAGGGATACACCTAATAATAATAAAATAAAATAGAAAAGATCGACCAATGCCGAGACGTGGCGTGGCATGGTCAGATCTGATAAAAATACTTGACTTTGTCTTCTTCGTGCTTCTCTCTCCACAGTCACACTTCTCTCCCTTGCACACAGTGTCTCTGGTCAGCTCTTCATCAAGCGCAGCAAAAGGGGTCTATCGGATCAGCACGGAGTCACGGAGATGATGCCGATTTCGGATTAAAACGATCACCTTCAGCCTCTTCAGTTTATGTTAACTCTTATAAACGGGTGAGTTCGCGTTTGAAGTTGAGATTTCGTGCGCTTTGACGTTGTTGTGTTAGATTTCGCCTCCTTCCTTGCATCAAACCGTCGGCGAGCGTCGGAGTCCGGCTGTCACTCTTGTTTTTCCGGTGAGCGTCTAAGTGAAATGATCTTTATATCTCCGGTGTGTGATTTTGCTTAGGATAGAATTTAACTGCTGCTTATATGTATCCATTAGTGCTTAGATTCTTCTCGTGAGGCCGTTGATTCGTCGCCGGGAAACAAAATACACTGACTCCAGTTGTCCGGTAATGTCCCCGAACACTTTTCAGAAGCGATTTCCACAGTTTGATGTCGGTGGAGGTTGAGTAAGATTGTAGTAAAACGTGTTATTGCGACTGTGGAGGTTTCTCGGTAGTAAACATAAAATGGGTATTGAAATAATTTGGTGATTAATGTCCCATGTATTATTTAGTTATTGAATACCAAGAATGATTCCAAGAAAATGAAAATAATGATTAGTGATTATTAGTTCTTCATCTGAGACTTATTTGATCTTACAATAGTCGGTACTAATAGGAGCAACACTGACATTCGATACAGAGACTTTTGATTGGACTGTGACACAAACGATCAGGCATTGATTGCCAAGGTGAGTGGTGTATGGTACCCATGAGGGCATAAAAAATTTAGATAATCTTGCTCTGTTGCATGCACATCATTTGAATGCATGCCATGTGTAATTTATCAAGCCATGCTATGAGTCATGAAATCGTATTACCATGTTCAGTATCAATATTATGACATTTTGGAAATGACTTTTGGGCGATTTGCACGGATCCGTGAACTTCATGAGATTTTAAGAATTTCACTTGTGCTGAAAATCGAAATTTTAATTTATATCATGATCTAGGACTTAGATTTCAGAGAGATTGGATGAGGACGTGTGATATTAGAACTCTCCTTTGTTTATATTGCCATCTTAGCATTCGAGTACTTTTGATATTATTCTAGCCTCTTGTTATATTGTCTCTTGTGCTTACGTCTCATTTAATCTGCTTGAAGTTGGAGTTAAAGTGTTCTCGACAAGATGGATATATATGAACACACATTGTGTTAGAATTGCGTCTAGCTAAGCACCATTTTACCCTTGATATTATACATAATTTATGTCTTTTTTTTTTTTAAAAAAAAGAACAGGATCTAACTTGGTACTTTTTAATCAAAATTCCACGCTTACTATTATTGAATTTGAAAATGTGTTCTCACCCTCGTTATTATTTAGTTTCTTTTGTTCTCGTTCCTGTTATTATTTAGTTTCTAAAAATAAGGCCAGGAACAAAAAAAAAATTAACACTATTTTATCCTTTGGCGATGTATTTGAGGAACTCCTTAGCAGACTTCTCCACTCCCTCAGCACAAGCTTTAACCTTGCCTCTGAACTCTTCCTCCACCTCCGCCACCTTCACCTTCACCATTTCCAGCCCATCATCGTCCATCTGAGCACTCATCGACAACTTCTTTGCCAAAGTCTGTATGTTCTCCAATTCGTTCTTCTCATGGAACGCAAACCTGCGCATCGTCTTCGCCACATCCCTCCTTCCTTCCAGCTCCTTCTCCCTTTCGTCCCAAAGGGAGTCCAACCAGGGTTGTAATCCCTTGAAGATTCCCGAGACGGCGACGGTGGAATAGACGACGTTATGGGGCATTCCCAAGCAAGCCAGCACCGGTGAGACTACTAACGGCGCAGTGATCGCAGCAGTACACGCCGAAATCCAACGTCTCCTCCACTCTTTAGCCGATTTCAGTTGGTCATCGAGAGCACTTTCCTCTTTTCCTACTTCGGCCATGGCCGCGAGCAGCTCCTGGGTCCCAGCCGCCAGCTTCTCGTACTTGTCGCCGCTGTGCTGGTGGTACTTCTCGAACGAACAGAATGATTCGTTGAAGTTGGCTGCCTTCACCAGGAAATTGCAAGCAAGAGATCCGAGGTTGGGTGAGTTCTGGATCTTTTCCATAAGGTCGAGACTGCCGAGGACGAGCCCGGACGTTGGAATGATGTTATCGAGAACGCGGCGAGCCTGAGCATCGGTATAGACTGCCTGCAGGTGGAGCCCTGGCTTTCCGATGATGTTATCGGCGTCGAGTGAACTGCACTTGCCAAGTAATTTGCTACTTGTAATTCGAAAGAATTAAATTGAGATCCTCAATGCATTTCTTTGTATTGAGAAATTCGGAGTGAGGTGGAATACAAGGAATGATATTAGATAAATCATGATTTTATTTTTTATTTTATTTAAGAGTTGGGATGGAATAGTTAAACTTCTAAATATCATATTTTTTATTTCATTAAATTAAAAAAAATGAGAAGAAATAAATAATTATAAATTAAATTAATTTTTTATTACCAAATTAAATAATTTCTTTGTTACAAATTAATCCATTCCTCCATTCATCTCTCTCTTTCTCCCCCTCTCATAAATAATCTTTTTTCTCTAATATGAATATTATATTGATAAAATAATTTTTATTTATAATTATTCTTTTATGAATATTTATCTCTCATTTTTTTTACTTTTTAAGATAGATGAATAAAATAGTTCAAAAAAATAAAGAATATAATAAGAATAGAAAAAAACAAGCAAAAGAAAAAATAGATTAAGTGATAAAGCAATAATTATATTTATTACTATTTAAATATTATAAATAATTTAAATATAATAAAAGATAAAAATAAATTTTTAATAAATAAAAGTTGTATTTTCTAACTCATCATTTTTTTATAATTTGTTATTCAAACATAATCTTTATAATGAGATAGCATATTTCACCATCTCATTTCTTACTAGACAATCACATTCCATCCTTATATAATAAGTTAGTTACCAAACAGATTTAAGAGAGGAATTTTCTAATAAGTAATTCAGGACGGAACCCACAAATATCTATTGAAGACCATATATATATGAAAAATTTTAAATATACAATTGGAAAATCATTAATCACGATACCAGAATTTCATTTAATTTATTAATTTTTGTTTTAATTTTAAAGTGCCAATTTCTTAACTAACCTTGAAAATAAAAATATACGGATAACATATTATTAATAAAAATAGAAAAATATTAAAATTGTCCAAATCATTCTTACCACTAAGCTATAAAATTACTTTTGAGAATTCAGGAGGATTAAGTCTTATATTTAATTTTAAGTATATATGTTTTTTTGCCTAAATAGAAAAATAAAGAAAATTTGGGAGCTCGACGCCATAGTTCCGTCTCTGTAAATAAATGCTAACAAATGAATTCATGTCCGATCAGACGTGATCTGTATATGAATGGTAATTGATCAGATTAATAGAGTTTGTAACATCTTTCATGGAAAAAAGAAGAGTACATAATATCTATCTATCTAAAATACATGAATGTGCAGTTAAAAGAAGATGAATGGACTAACACCGGGATTACGATTCCAATTGGGGGCGAGGCTACATGACAGGGTGACATAACTCTTGCACAGAGAGAGAGAGAGAGAGGGGGAAGATGGCCCTGATGCGGGATTCTTATATATGAGCACTCGTGCATTAAAGGTGGGGGTGGGTGGGTGGGAGAGAGAGAGAGACAGACGTGACGTGGGATTCTTATATATGAGCATTCGTGCTGTCGTGCATTAAAGCGGGGCGGGGGACGGGCGATGCCGCGATGGGGCGGTCTCGCGGGGGAACGAGCGATGGAGTGGTCGTCGTGACGGGGAGAGCCCGTGGGGTGGTTTCCAAAGGTATAATTATAAGGTAAATTTAAAACTTGGTATGTTTTAAATTAAGTTAGATATATGTTAATGGGTTCCTCCCCCTAAGGGGGAAGGGCTTCCTCTTCTCCATCTACGCTCGTCGGATGGAGATATGACAAGCGCGAATTTCATGCGCGGTTCAAGATGAAAAGTGGATAGTTCGGTTCGGAAAAAAATGTGTACGGTTCAGCGCAAAAAATTGAAAAAAGGGAATGACCATGAGGCGGTGATGGCGAAGACAATGCGACGACGACCACTAGGCGGCGGCAAAGACGGTGGGACGACGGCGATGACCACGGGGCGATGACCACAGGGCGGCGATGAAGACCGTGCACCGGCGGCTACCTCGGGGCGACGACAATGAAGAGGGAAGGACTACAACGACCTCATGGCCGCGAAACCTCGACGCGATAGACGATTCACACGGAGATCTCGACGGGCGATTCACACAGGATTCGGGGCGCCCGATCTCGCGGGGCAGCAATAACCTCGTGGCAGCAGCGATTTCGTGGCGGTGATCTCAGTGTGGCAATGAAGACCTCGGCGCAACGGTAGTTATCTCGACAACATTGATATCGCGGTGGGGTGATCTAGTGATGGCAATCTCGCGGGACGACAAAGAATTGGCAACAATGAATAGGCGATCTGTCAAGGACAACGATGGACACTTCCGGCTATCAGACGGAAAGGAGGGAGCAGGTGATCGAGGATGACGATGGACACTTCCGGCGATCAAAGGGGATCGAACGAAGATCTCTACGATGGGGGCGGTTTGACTTCGGGGCGCCTATCAACGATGGGCGATATTTTACCCCCTAAATCGGCGAAAGAAAACGTGCCCGTTGGATCTCCATCTGATGGGCACAGATGGGGGGAGAGGGGTCCTCCCCCCTTTAATAGAACGTTGTTTAATTTTATGAATATTTATTTGTTTTTAAAATTTATTATTTTATAATTTTGTTGATCCCCTCTCAAATTTATGTTTTATCTTTCAATCGGCATACATAGTAAGAATTGACATACAAAGATGTTCTTAATTCGACATAAGACAATTTTTTCGCTACCTACAATGTACATTACTTATTAAATTATTAGCAATCTACATTACTTTGTTTAATACGCATAAGTAATTTATTTAGCAATCAATATTAATTATTTATAAGAAAACAAAAAAATTATGAATTAATATGTAATTTTTATTATTATACCCCTAAACAAAGTAATAATTTTTATATCTATAATTTATTTTGAATTTTGTAAAAATCATAAACACATATTTTCACTCATAAAATAAAAATTATAAAATACTTAATATATTTTTAAAATATAATAATAATATATTGACAATAATTAGTTAAGATTTATTTGATTTATTTTATAATTTATTTAATTTATTTTATATTTTATTTAAGTAAATATTCAAAGGACAAGTGCGGAAAGTAAAATTTAAAAAATTACAACTCAAGCAGCAATGTGGATTGCCACAATTCATATTGGCAATCTGCATTGTCACTTCAAATTGCTTAGGAAATCTAAATTACATATTACCTATTACAAGTGAAGAATGTAATGGGGTGGGCTGTAATCTATAAAGATTACCCGTAGAGAAACACCCCCTTAGGAGGGAGTGGTGGTGAAATGATTGTTTTAATAAGGGTTTAACGCCGTCGCGCACACTATCGCTCAGATATCAAGAAGTTACAAGTTTAAATTTCATCGATAAACACATGTGCTCCTTCGTATCTTTTGACAGGATTATGAGATTTTTGATATTTTATATGAACTTTTAGTTTTTTTAAAAGGTCAAGGATGATATTTATTTATGATAAAAAGATATCGTTTGCGCATTCTTGTTTTGCATCCCAACACTAGAAGAGGGGGATGAGAGGGGAGGAAAGGATTCCCAATTTAAAAGAGGAGAAAAAGAAGGTAACAAAGTAAGATCACCCGGTGTAGCCAAGGCCTTCGTCGAATCAACATTTTGTTGGCTGATGAGGGATGAGTGCTGGAGGGTGTTGTGAGAGATGACCTAATTCTTGGCGCTTGTTTTTTCCTGCCAATGGATGAGAGTGAGGGGTACGTGGCAGGATCCTCTTACCATAATTGGCAATGGTCACGTGACTAGCTTTGGATGCAACGCCATTGTCGAGAGTTGTTTGAGTAGAAATGTCGCGGAGAGGATCTAACGCCTCTTGTTATTCACTTAAATGAATAGGATCGTCATCATCTAGGGTATTGTATTTGTTCCTTGAACCTGGTCCAGTTACATCCGCCTTCTGCCGGTTTGGTCCACAAAAAACTGCCTCTCCCCTAGTGACTGGCAGCGAGACTGGAATGAGTGCATCCAAGTCCCATAAAGCAATTCCTCTCTAGAAGGGAGGCTGCCGTCAGCATTTTTTGCTCACAATGCTCCAGGTGATGTCCTATAACACCACAATTAAACCAAAACAAAGCAATATTTCATCCCCTCGGAAGGTTGATCCAAGTTCCTATCTTCACCGACATCGAGAGGTCAAGTTCGACAGACACACAAGCATAACTCATTTTCACTCCCCTTTCAGTTTGATCATCTAACTTTAAAGGGGCCCCAAAACTGAGGCGATGCAAAGGATCGTTTCCTTTTGCCCTAACTCAAAGGCCAAACCGTGGAGTTGGATCCACTGGCGAGGAGACAACACAATCATCATAAGGACGAAAGAACGATTTAAATTATGAGAGGGTCAGAATATCACCTTCAAAAGTCCAGGGGAGGTTCACAAGGATGTTTACCTAATTAGATTCCGATTCAAAAATAAAAAGGAAGAAAATATTACCCAAATCGACAACGCGAAACTTCTTTTCGACCGACCACAGCACGATAAGATCCGCTCTAGCTTTTCTAGTGAAGCCACTCAACCCAAATAACGGTCGACGAGACCCAACTGAAGCTCGTTTTAATGATTGGCCGTTTCAGCTTCAGCAATGTATATTTCTTCCTCGGTTGCTTCCTATATTGCTTGCATACTCTGCTTAGATATTCTGGCAGGGAGCTTGGTTGCTGGCAGAAAAAACCACATGTGACCAGCGAGATAGATTTGTGCTAGGGTTTGAGAGCACATGCGAACGATCCACCTTGCGATCGGAGGGGGATGAGAGAGGAGAGGATTGTACGCAGAGGGGGAAGAGTTGAGGACGTCTGCAGGTCAGGAGGACGGAGGGAATTAGAGGGGTTGGTGGTCGCCATGTTTATGAGGTAAAAGTTAATCAATAGTTAATGTTTTTTCCCTACTAGAGGAGAATTCAATATCACCAAGATGATGGATAGCTGCCAACATGCGAAATAAGCTCCCTGTAAATCAAAGGAAAACAATTCACAGAGATATCTTATGGAACTAAGGTAACATTGGACAATAAAACATTGGTATGCTAATTTGCAATTCTCTAACCTGATCACTTCAACTTATACCATTGCCCACCTTGTATTTAGATATTGCTGAGCATTATCTACTCCCTCTAGCTCATATGAATTACTTTGGTTCGGATATTGAAGGTTACTTGGATGGCAAAGCTTAAATTTCTCTGCATCCTTGATTAAAAAAATATATGAAATGAGGTCTCCAAAGAACAAATATCAAGCACTACACAATAACTTGCAATCAAAATCACCATAGGCAGGATGCATGATAAATGCTAACAGCTGATAAATCGATGAATAAAAAACAATGAAAAATTAAAATGATAACAAATATGACCATAATAACATAGTATATCAGTGCAATTTAAGAACATATAATTCACCAAACATCTGGCCAAAGGCGGCAGGCACTGACATTTGAAATTCTATATATATTATGTTTATTCTAGTGTGAACAAAAGTTAACGATTGTTCTGTTCGTGGCAACGCTCATACCTTGCACATCCAACCCAAGGTTGAATCCTAGTGCCAACATCATATCATTAGTTAATTTTTCTTTTTTGACCATAATCCTGGCCGACAACATAAAATTATGGAGGTATATATCATTAATTCTTATTAAATCATCATTATTATCTAATAATCATCTTATTTACTATACTAATTTTTAAGCATAAATACGTGGTGCTTAATATCATTTTTTATTTTTCATCTTTTATTAAGTTTTATGTACCTTTAAATATATTTTGTTAAATTTAAATATAATACAAAAAATTATTAAAATAATTCATGCCAATAATTTAACTTCATATCTTCAAAGTAAATGTTTTATTATTTTATATATGATTCATTTATATATAATTATGTGATTATTGAAGTTATATGTCAATGGTTGTAACATATTTTTCATAGGATAGTTATGTCATTATTAACAGTTTTTTAACATGAATTTTTTTTACATCATTTTCTTTAAATAATCATTTAATTTTATATTAAACATTATTATTCTTATCATGATAATATAAATTATTGAGTATATATATTTTTTAAAATTGTTATTAGCTATTTTAGTTTGCTATTTTTTATCATTTAATATTCTTTTATTTATAAAAGTCTATATATGATTTAGATTAGATATTTTTTATAAAGAAAATTAATTCAAAATCTTATAATATAATTTTAAAACTTTCAAAATATTTCCATCATTATCAATTAATGAACCAACTGCATCCAGCCAAGGGCTTTTAAAACTCCCAGGATGCACCTTGTTGTACCAAATAGGGACGTTCAGTCGACTCGCGAACCCGATGATCCAACTCGATCTTGGGTAAGGTCGGGTACGGATTGAATTTTTTCAACTCGAGTTGACCCGACCGGAACCGATGGCATGATTATTTTATTATTTTTTTCTTTTTTATTTAAACTTAAACCTATATTTACTTTAAAATTTGAAATAAAATACTTTAAATGAAAAAATAATATTTAAATAGTTAGAAAACTTATTTTATGCTTTAAAATAAATATTTTTTATATTAAATAAATATAAAATGCTAAGTAAAAAAATTAAAAAAAGAAAATTAGGTAGTCGGATAACCCGACCACCCGACCCAAAACGACTGCAAAAAAAAAAAAAAGAAACTCGCAGTTATTGATTAATTATGATAATTGAAAGGATATCCACTGTCCCAAGTTCAGGAAAAATGTAAAAACTATGGTATCAACATGACAAAGAACCTGATGAGCAACAGTAGTTATTCGTAGTAAAAGTAATCAAAACAACCAAAACAATACTCTGCCAAATGCCTCCAAGAGTGGATATGACTAAAATAGAAACATTAAGTTTGAAAATGGTCAGATGTTTGTAAAACGATCAGACATCTTTTAAATTTACCAAATTCGAGACTATTTTTATGTCTTTACCAAAATGAAAAGGTATGATCTGCAGCTGAGTGACATCTAGAACTTGTTGTTCAACTGTTCGATTATCATTAGCAGCTCTACCACCAACTTATGTGGGGTAGTCTTCCTTGCACCACTTTTTCCACTCAACAAGATAGACTTGTTACAACGTTCTGGAATCATGGTTTATGATGGAACAACATTGTAACACCCCCAAAATGGTTCCTCCTATCACGTAGGCATTCAAGTTAATCTCGGGGGCGCTACATTATCTACTACTCTATTGACCATGACTATTCAATAATGTAAATTATGTGGCACTAATTTGATAATAAAAATATAATCAAAGAATTTAATGCGGAAGATTAAAATGTGGAATGTCAAGAAACACTTGATAAGGTAAATAGTTCAATATGCAGAAGTTCAAACGTTAACATCAAGGCGGAAAGTGGTAACGTAGTGCATGACAAAATATGGAAATGCATCAGTTCAACATGCGAAAGAGAAGTTCGATGAGCTGAATAACGTAGTGTTTCTAAACCAATTACAACTTGAAAGAAATAGGGCAAGTAAAACTTTAAGTAATGTAACAGTCATGTGCAGCGTTCTCCAAGTTCTGTGCCCTACATCCTCTTCGTTGGGATTCTCACCTGCAAAATCCCATTGCAGGAAAATTGAATACCCGTGAGCATAAAGCCCAGTACAATAAAAAATAGACGGAGAAATAAAGATCAATGATAAATATATAATCAATGAATCAATCTCTAATTATAGAAATGTCTATGCTTTATTCTTTATTGTGCAAAATCTTTATTATACCATGTTCCATGCTTTACTGTACTTTACTTTACTATACTCTATGCTTTGCTTTGCAGTACTCTGCTTTACATTGCTTTACATCATAGTACTCTGCTTTGCATTGCTTTACTTTACAATACTCTGCTTTACATTGCTTTACAATACATTACTTTACTGTGAGTTGCTCTACGTCTTTTACATTACTATAATATCCTTAAAGTTAGTTGTCCTATGCGAGCTTGACTTTATTAAGTTGAGATGTCAGGGGTGCCTCTTTGCTTTGAAGTCAGTAAGCCCATAAAGGGAAAAGGGGTGGGTGTTACGATCTCACCCAGTTCGAAAAGTAGGGGAAGAATTCCTACAATTCAGGAACAATGGTCAATTAAGCGACATGTAGGTTCACTGTCTCCTCAGCTAGCTACATGTCCCTCTGGCACAATACTTTAATCTTTAAGGGAATGGGTGTGTCCTTTAGCACCACCCTTCATTCGAGATACATGTGGGAGAAGACCTGAAATATCAGGAATAGTGATCGTTGAAGACAGTAGCTTCGCTGTCCCCTCAGTTAACTACCTATCCCTCCTCTGCTCTAACTTTAATATTTGCTTTAACATTGGGGCGACACATAGCAATCTCGTATTTTTATCTTTACTTTGTTTTTCTTTAATTATCTTTGATAAAGTTAGAATCAGTAAAGGGAAAAATCCTTTTTCACTAAGAGTTGGATCTTCTTTAGGACAAGATAAGGTTCATTATAATCTTTAAGTTCTCTGATAAGGTTTCAGATAATTTTGATGAAAAATGAGACCAAATTTCTGGAAGATCGAATTTAACGAAAAAAGGTCACTACTCTGGTGGACAGAACTCGGGCCGGGTTGATGGAACTCGGGCCGAGTCTCTGTCGATGAGTTTTTGTGCATGACCCGGTCCGAGTTGAGGTCAAACTCGGGCCGGGTCGTTAGTAATACAATAATCATTGTCGAGTCAGATTCGCACTAGATCCGACTCGGCACGACCCGGGCCAGGTTGCTACCTGACCCGATCGGGTTTCTGGTCGCGTTCACGCGATGTCGCCCGATGAGGCGACTCGGTCCGAGTATTGGCAGACTCGGTCCGCGCTTGGGTATGACCCGGGTCGGGTCGAGAACGACGCGGGCCGGTTTCTATCGCGCAAAAATTGCGCCAGTCGTCTTCTCCAATTCCGGCGATCTTCCGATCGTCGAATCGGGTAGATTACAATATGAAAAATATAACTATAACATTCATGATCACTATGATATCTTTAGGCGCAACTTTAGATCTATATTTCTTCGTCTAGGGATTTAAAATGCTAAGGTACCTCGGTTTCATATTTTTCGGTCGCCGATCGCTGTTCGAGTCATTGGGACAATCGCCAGCCGTCCTGGGTTGACGGAGGGTCGCGCTTGGTCCTCACGGAGATCGAGGGAGGTTGCTGGTTGTCGTTGGTCGCTCGATTGGTCGCTGTTCGTTGTGGAAGTCGTGTCCTGTTCGTCTCCGGTGGTCGCTGTGCATCGGCGTAGAAGAAGAAGAAGAAAAGAGGCGGCGTCGGTAGGGTTCCAAGGGGGGCGCGAGGTCGTCCTCGCGTCCTCCCTTTATAGGATCGGCCGGCCAGGGTGGCCGGCCGATTCCGAGCGAGAATCAGGGGAGGAAATTCCTCCCCCGTTGGCCGTTGCCACCCGTTTCCTTTCCTTTTTTTTTTGAATTCGATTTGATTTTGAATCTGTTTTGAATTCCTGGCAATTTGATTTCCCTTTTATTGTGGTGATTTGTCTTTGATTTCCATTTGAAAAGTTGCATCCGTTACAAACATGAATAAGGACATCCCTTTTGGGGAGTTAAAGTCAGCATGTCTTTGCTGTCACTAATGCGGCTTACAGGTTACCTACAAGAAAATGATTACTTAAGATTACTGCATCTAACTGTCATAATTATGATAGTCCAGTATCACCAATGTTGTACTTCATTGTAGACATCTGGAAGCTCTGTGTAAGGATTAACAACAATTAATATGCTCGGGATATATGTTTGACAAAAATTACAAAAGTTAGATATATTTCCAGCATAAAGTTGACAAAACACTGCAATAGATAAACTAAAAAGTATTATTTTTAAATAAAAAGAAAACAACTCAAATGCCCAATAGTACTAAAAAAAGCATGGTCTAGTAACATCGACAATAGAAACAAATCAGAGGACCCAAACAACAGGAGTTGCTCACATATATCTCATGGAAGGAACATCTCTTCTCGCCATATTGTATAGGACCCCAGGCTCATTCAGGTAACTCAGCTTCGTCATATCATCTTTGCCTTGTTTAATTTTTGTGAACTTTATGTTCTAATTTAATTTGGTACTTTTGGCTTTTGAGTTTGTTTCTTCTAAAAACCTTAAATTAAATAAAAAAGATTAATTTTAGATTAAAAAACTTAATCTATTGGGTAAATTCGAGTTGAAATTTTGAAATGTCTACTGAATCCAACCCTTAGTTGCATTGTAATCAGACCAGATTATTGACTTCATATAATTAACTCGATCTGACGAAACATTGTAATATATCACACTATTATTTACTTTATATTTCTCGTCAATTTTGTGATAAATTATTTTTAAAGGTTGGCTATTATTTTCAGTTTAAAACAAAACGTCAATCCCTTTCAGGTTAGTACATTTTCATCAACACGGAAAAAGTAAATTTTTAATATAAATTTAATTTTCATATAATTATAAAAGATAGTTATGCCGATACCAAGTAACTAATATGATGTGTGTTTACGTAAACTCAAATTTGAATTTGTATATTTTTCCTTAATATAACTTTAGAACAATAATTTATTACTCATAAGGCATAACTTCATAAGTTTTTTTTTTTGTCTGACATCTGAACTTTGTAACGATCAGTTAAGAATTGCTTCGAGTCAGTAAACTTTTTTTTATCACAAACCTATGGAACTTTGTCTTGCCATTTTCATTTTCAAGAATGAAATTGTAAAATATAAAAGTAGGTTGATAAAAAAATTACAATGTTGTCATTTTTTATTTAAATAGTAGGGGTGTAAATGAAAATGTGAATTGAAATATGAGGCTTTAAATTAAAAGCTGTATAAAATATGCACTAATATGTTTTGAATAATTTTAAGAATAGGATGATTTTTTGTAAATGAAAAATCATTGTACTCGCCACCCTATAAAATACAAATATTTTATTTTTGAAAGGTGCATATATTAAATAGAAAAGGTCGACTAATGCCGACCGAGACGTGACAGGCACATGGTCAGATATGATAAAAATACTTGACTTTATTTTCTTGTTTATTTTTATAAACTTCTCCTAAATCATCACGATTTTTCATATCTAACCTCAAATTACGAACTTATTCTTTTTTTATTTCTAAACTATAATGAATTTTTTACTTTAGTCCTTCCATATACTTTTATTACGTTTTTCGTTACTTTTGATTTTTTTCTATTTATCAAAAGACTAAATTATCCCTCCCACCATAACACATCAAATAATAAACGTAAAAAATAAAAAACAAATCAGAGGACGATAATTTAGTCTTTTTCATAATGACATTTTTTTACCACTTTAACACTTTCAATGATTTTTTTTATTTTTTATATTTGTTATTTTATATTTTTTTAGAGGGAGGGATAATTTAGTTTTTTCATAAATAAAAAAAATTAAAAGTAATGAAAAATACGAACAACTAAAATGAAAAAGTTAGGATAATTTAAAAATTAAATAAAAAATCGTAATAGTTTAAAGAAAGTTGACAAAATAACTCAATCTTCTTGCTTCTCTCCCCACACTTCTCCCTTGCACACATTGTCTCTGATCTCGCTCGACGCAATGATTGGCCGTGCCTCGGAGCTTCAACTCTTCATCAATTGCACAAAAAAAAAGAGTCTATCGGATCGACACGGAGATGATGCTGATTTCGGATTCGAACGATCACCTTCAATCTCTTCAGCTTATGCGAACTCTTACAAACGGGTTAGTTCGCGTTTCAGTTGAGATTTTCCTGCGGTTTTACGTTGCTGTGTTAGATTTCGCCTCCTTCCTTGGAACAAACCGTCGGCGAGCGCCGGAGGCCGGCTGTCACTCTTTTGTTTATCCGGTGAGCGTCCAAGTGAAATGATCTTAATTTATATCTCGATGTGTGATTTTTGCTTAGGATTGAATTTAACTGCTGCTTATATGTATATATTAATGATTGGATTCTTCTTGTGAGGCCGTTGATTCGTCGCCGGACAACAAAGACACTGAATCCAGTTGTCCGATAATGTTCCCGAACACTTCTCAGAAGCGATTTCCTCAGTTCTATTAAAACATGCTATTGGTACTGTAGTTTTTCATGGTAATTTGTTAGTCTTTTCGGTAGTAAAGGCATGTTTGGATAAGTTTTAATTATAAGCATTTTAAATTTTTTTTCCCTTTATTAAAATAAGCACTTATTTTATTTATTTATGTCAGAAAAAATAAATTGAAGATCCAACTTATTTTATGTGAAATAAAAATTGATCAAATGTATTATTTTATCCTTAAAATACACATATTTATTTCACATATTTCAATTATTATAATATTAAAAAATTGTCATTCAACTAAAATAATAATTTATAAATTTTTTATTATCAAATATGTAATTATTTACTTTTAAAAGTAGTTTTAACAATTATAGTACTTATCAACATTTCAATTTATTAATTATTTTATATCAGCTAAATTAAAGGAGCCCTAACATAACATAGATATTAACATATCCTGTAATGTTCCAGAACACTTCTCTGTAGCGATTATCGATTTCCTCTTTTGTGGGTCTGTGGAAGTTGTATTAAAACATGGCAATTTGTTAGATTTCACATGTATTAAGTACACTTATTGCTACTGTATTTTCTCATGGCAATTTGTTAGGTTTCTCGTTAGTACTAGTAACATAAAATGGGTATTAAGATAATTTGGTGATTCTGACATGCACTATTTAGTTATTGGTATCAAGAAAATGAAAAATAATTATTAGAGATTATTAAATAGTAGGTACTAATAGGAGCAACACTGATATTCCATAAGGTGCCTTTTGATTGGACTGGGACACAATTGAAGGTATGCCATGTGTAATTTATCAAGCCATGCTATGATTCCTGAAATCTTATTACCATCTTCAGTAATCAGTATTATGAAATCTTGGAAATTTACACGGATTCGTGAACAGATTTTAAGAATTTCACTTGTGTCGAAAATCGAAATTTTAATTTATATCATGATCTAGGACTTAGATTTGGGAGGGATTAGATGAGGACGTGAAATTCACCTTGATGTTAGGTGTATGTTTAAGATATTATACATACTAATGTATATTATTATGCATATATTTAAAATATATGATATGCCCCCTAATTTTGTGAACTTAACATAATTAAACTTCCTAAATTCTAGACAATATTATATATATAGTAATATATCGAAAATATATAGTAAGATCTTAATTTTATGAATTTGAGATAATGAGATAATATAGGTGTATGTTTAAAATTTATAGAATAATACATGCATTTATGCAAATATAATGTATGTACTAATCATTTTAACTCTTTCTATAACTAATCAAATTAATTAATTAATTCATAACAAAGGTACTTACATGTATTTTCCTTTAACATCATAAACACAAAAATAAAAAAAAATTATGCACCGTAAATAATAAAAAAATACTTTAATTTAAATACAATAATGTTTATAATTATAAGTTATTTTTTCAGATATATTATTCCTAAAGTAATATATCTTTTCTTAATTTGATTAAATTAATATATATATGCATTTTTTTCACACATTATTTTTTTATCTCGCTAAATTATCATCCTAGCTCCGTCCTGCCTCCCTTGTTTTATATTGCCATCCCATCTTAGCATTCGAGTACATTTGATATTATTCAGTCTAGCCTCTTGTTATATTCATCACTATTTGATGGCGGATTAAGGTGGGCACTTGACGTCATGTTATGAGCATTTGCTCTTGGGCTTGTGCCATATTTAATCTGCTTAATGTTGTGTCAAGGTGCCTCGGCAAGATGGGTACAGACTAGAATTCACGAGATATCACCAAAGGGGTTGGCGCGCAGTATCTCTTTATCTTTAATAAAAGGCCTCGAATTCAAATTTTTATAAATATAAAAAAATTTCACTAGAAACCTCATCCGTCGTAATTGTCCAAATGACATTAAAAATGTCGAACTCGATAGTGGACAAAGGCTTCAATTTATGATCAGTGCGCTCCTTAGAGTCACATGTATTGGACGAGTCGACGCCTCTTTTCGAACATTGTGATGACAATCAAAAAAATATTTCATGTGCATAGATGCCATTTTGCCCGTATTATATTTAAATAGCAGGATTTTTATTTTTTATTATATCTTTAATAATTATAATATTATATATTATAATATATTTAAAATTTATTTTGATCGGACTCAATCTAGATGCCTGGGCCGACCCTTATAAATTGAGGAAAAGAGTCTATCGCACGGACCATTTTGACCCGGCCCAGTCGGTGCCATGCCGGGCATGATTATACATCCATAGGAGGAGGGAGGGAGTGAAAATTAGGGGGAGAAAGAAAATTGCGAAGAGCAATGTTTTCAGAACCGGACTGGCGATCGGATCGGACTCATCACCGGGTCACGGTTGGATCGGTCCGATCGGGTTCGACCAGATTGAATCAGATTTTATTAAAATAATATTATTTTATAATAATATAAAGATATAGTATAAGTTATATGATATAGTATATAAATATTATACTAATAACTTATTAAAAATAATATAATATAGATTTTATTAATTAAAAGTTTTATAATGATAATATAAATAGACTAATAATAATTTAATATCTATTATTTAATGATGATAGATATTATATTAATAAATTTTATCTTAAATTATTTTTATTTCCTTTTTTTTACACTTTCCCTTTTATTTCCTTTATTTTATGCCTTGTGATAAGTTTCCATTCTAATCTTATTTAATTTTAAATACTTACCTTTTTATTTTAATTCTTATTTAATTATATACATATGATATTCCCTCCTGTTAACTTCCTTGTATTTCTTTCCTTTTTTTTCTCATTTAACCTTCCTATTTTTATCACTTTTTTAAAAAAAAAATTTCAACATTTACATTGAACCGGGTTGAACCGATTCAACCAGCCTGGTTCAATCGATTTTATCCGGTTCAATGACAAAACCATTTTTTACACCTAACCGGACCGGATCATCGGTCGGTTAACGGTTGAATCGATTGAACCGACCGGTCCGGTCCGATTTTAATAACCTTGGCGAAGAGAGGAGGAGAGTGGATATAAATAAAAAATTGTACCATATATTTTTCTGAAGAATCACTCAATATATTTATAATATATTATCTTTTAAATTTTGGATGAATTATTTTCCATTACAACATAATATTAAAATATACTGGACTCCAAGAATCTGAATTTATGAAGTATAAAATATATATATTATTTTTAAATTTACGACGATTTCTTTTCACGTAAATTTTTGAAAAGAACATAAATTCATCAAAATAGTATAGGCAGAGTCCGTAAAAAATGTTTGTTATAGTATTATGAATTTACTACCTACTTAAATCTGAGATCAATGAGGAATGTAAAAAAAAATCAAGTAATCACAATCTTAAATATATAAAAACAGGTCTCTCGATATCAAATTCAACAATATTTAACATATATGTAACAGAGAACACACACTCAAAACAGCCTTCTTAATTTTAGTTTCCAAGGCCGAGAACAAAACAAATTAACACTATGCTGTCGCTACGTATTTGAGGAACTCCACAACAGACTTCTCCACACCTGCAGCACAAGCTTTAATCTTGCCTCTCATGTCTTTCTCCACCACCTCCGCCATCTTCTCCTTCACCATTTCCACCCCGTTTTCGCACAACTTCTTTGGCGCCAACGTGATCTGGATGTTCTCCAATTCATCCTTCTCCTGAAACGCAATCCTGCGCATCGTCTTCGCCGCATCCCTTGTCCTCTCCAGTTCCTTTTCCCGTTCGTCCCAAAGGGAGTCCAACCAGGATTGTAATGTCTTGAAGATTCCCGAGATGACGACGGAGTAGATGACCTTACGGGGCATCCCCACGTGTCACGAGGTCATTTTTTACTTGATCGACCCGTGCGGCGCCTAGACGTGCCCAACGTCTAGGAAGCTTTTTTTAGCGCTTTGCGGATTGCTTGTTTATGTCACTTTTTGTATGTCACAATTTTTGGGACGCACGGTCCCGAGCGGACGCTTCTTCGGTGGAGGCGTTTGTGAACAAACGGGCACCTCGACGTAACGCTCGATCGCTTGGGACGCTTTGGGACGCTCTTTTGTGGGTTGCCACCCCACGCTTAAGGCACGATGCTAGATTTAGGGAAGCTTGAAATCTTTGTTGAGCAAATATAAATGATTACAACGCTTCAGGGGAGGACTAGCGGGTCTCCCCTACTATACCACCGTTTCGGGTGATAGGTTTGCGACGTGTAGTGTGGAGGACCATCTCCGGGGGTGCGCTTTTCTGGAGGGCAAATTACAAAATTGTCATCACCACACTTAGAAAATAAACTAAGTATAAAAGTGGGTTGAAAAGGAAAATACATGGTAAGATAACTCGACGTGCCCCGGGGAGAAGCCCCCGAGACATTCTCCCCCACTCAAGTCAGCGACGTCCCTGGAGCTGCGGCTTGGAATTCTTCAATCTTTTGCTTGAACTGCCACAAATCTTCGGCTGTCTCCCAACTTGTGTCGGCGTCCGGTCTTCCGCTCCATCGAACAAGATACTCTTTCTTCCGATTCTTCATGCGGACGGCGAGTACTTCTTCAACTTGATCAGTAAACTGCCGACGGATGGTCGGCGGGGCGCGGTCTGAAACCACATGCCCGGGATCTTCAGTGTCTTCAACGAAAGGCTTGAGCAGGCTGACATGGAAGACGGGGTGTTGTTGCATCTGAGACGGGAGCTCCAACTTGTAGGCCACCTTGCCTACCTTCTTTAGGATCTTGAAGGGGCCATCGTAACGCCTAACGAGGCTCTTGTGCAGATTCTTCCTACTTAGTCGAAGATGTTGGACCAGCTTCACCAGGACCAAGTCTCCGACTTCAAAGTTGACGTCCCGTCGGGCGGTGTCCGCCCACTTCTTCATGCGCTTCGATGCCTTGTGCAAACATGCTCTCGCCATGTCATATGGCTCATGACATTCCCTCGCCATGCGGTGAGCTGCGGGGACTTTGCCACCATAAGAAGTGGCGACGGCCTGGGGCGTCAGAGGTTGATGCCCCGTCACTATCTCGAAGGGACTCCGATTGGTTGACTCGCTTCGTTGCAGGTTGTAGGAGAATTGCGCGATGTCGAGTACCTTCGCCTAGTCCTTCTGATTGGCACTCACATAGTACCGCAAATAGATCTCCAGGATACAATTCACCCTCTCAGTTTGGCAATCAGTTTGAGGATGAAGTGATGTCGAGAAATGCAGGTTGGAGCCCATCATCTTGAACAATTCCTTCCAGAAGTTGCCAACGAATCGCCCATCCCGATCGCTGACGATGCTTAGTGGTAGGCCCCAATACTTCACTACATGCTTCATGAATAACTCCGCAGCTTCAGTAGCAGGACAACTTGCGGAGCCGGCGGCGAAGATGACATACTTGGAGAACCGATCGACGACCACCATGATGGTACCTGCCCCTTCAGACTTGGGCAGGCCCGTGATGAAGTCCATGGAGACATCCTTCCATGAATGCTCTGGGATAGGCAGGGGTTCCAGAAGTCCGCCGGACGCTTGATTGAGGTTCTTGTCTTGCTGGCAAACAAGGTATGTCTTCACGAAAGTTTCAATGTCGTCCCCCATCCTTGGCCAGATGTAGTTGTTTTCGATGAGTGCCAAAGTGCGGCGGATGCCCGGATGTCCCACCCACTTGGAGTCATGGCACTCTTGCATGATAGTGCATCGCAAGTTGTCGAAGAGTGGAATGTATATGCGACGTTCCTTGATGAAGATCAACCCATCTTCCACCCAAAAGCGGCGTGTCTTGCCCTCCTTCGTTTGCTCGAATAAATTCTTTGCCGTGGGATCTGACTCCAATCCCTTCTTGATCCTCTCGATGA
The DNA here is from genome assembly GCA_030549335.1 of Pontederia crassipes. Lineage (NCBI taxonomy): Eukaryota > Viridiplantae > Streptophyta > Magnoliopsida > Commelinales > Pontederiaceae > Pontederia > Pontederia crassipes. The sequence goes on along the minus strand of CM060197.1, from coordinate 43,680,254 downwards.
GGTCGGCCTGAGAGGAGCTCATGGCCGCCAATTTCGCACGTCGGCTGAGGGCGTCGGCAACGACATTCGTCTTGCCAGGTTTGTACTCCAGGACATAGTCGAATTCCGCCATGAAATCTTACCATCTTGTTTGCTTCGGCGAGAGCTTCTTCTGTGTCTCGAAGTAACTTGTCGCGACGTTGTCCGTCTTGATGTAAAATCGCGACCCGAGAAGGTAGTGCCTCCATGTTCTAAGGCAGTGAATCACTGCGGTCATCTCCTTCTCCTGAACGACGTAGCGTCGCTCCGTGTCATTGAGTTTGCGACTCTCGAACGCCACGAGATGCCCCTCCTGCATAAGAACTCCTCCAATGGCATAGTCAGAAGCATCTGTCTGTACCTCGTAGGACTTGGTGTGGTCTGGCAGGACGAGCACCGGTTCCTCCGTCATAGCCCTCTTGAGGGTGTCGAACGCTTCCTGGCATGTCGGCTTCTACTCCCACTTCACATTCTTCCGGAGGAGATTCTTCAAAAGGATCGTCTCATGTGAATACCCCTTGACGAATCGCCTATAGTAGTTCGTCAGGCCAAGGAACGAACGCATGTCGGGAACCCGCTTGGGCGGCTCCCACTCCACGATGGCCCGAATCTTCGCGCCATCCATCTTCAGCTTTCCATTTCCGACGACATGTTGCAAGAAGTGTACTTCCGGTTGAGCGAAGGCACACTTCTCCCGCTTGACGTAGAGCTCGTTCTGCCGCAACACCTCGAACACTTGCCGAATGTGCTCGATATGCTCCTCCAAGGTGCGGCTGTAGATCATGATGTCGTCGAGGTACACAACCACGAACCTGTCAAGGAATGGCTACAATACCTTATTCATGAGAGTACAGAAGGTCGCCGGGGCGTTGGTGAGGCCGAACGGCATCACGAGGAACTCGTAGGAGCCGTATCTTGTGACGCACGCCGTCTTCTGCACATCCTCCTCCGCGATCCGGACTTGCCAATAGCCCGAACGAAGGTCCAACTTGGTAAACCATCTTGCACCGCCAAGTTGGTCGAACAAGTCCGCCACCAAGGGGATGGGGTACTCGTTCTCCACCATAAGCTTGTTGAGCGTCCGGTAGTCTATGTACATCCGGAGGGAGTCGTCATGCTTCTTCTGGAAGAGGACCGGGGCACCATATGGAGACTTTGAGGGCCGAACATATCCTGCATCCAATAGTTCGGTAAGTTGCTTACGGAGTTCTGCAAGTTCCGGAGGCATGAGCCGATAGGAGACACCATGTGGGGCTTTCGATCCTGGGACCAAGTCGATGACATGGTCCACTTCATGCTTCGGCGGCAGCCGCTTTGGGAATTCCGGGGGTATGACGTCCGTAAAGTCCTCAAGGATTTTAAGGATTTCGGGAGGTGTTGGAATGGAGGGCCCCGGATCTTTCAAGATGATGGTCGCCAAGAAGGTGTGCTCCTGTTTGTGCAACCCCTTCGCCACTTGCATGGCGGAGAGGGTCTTCTATTTGAAATCTCCGCCTGATCTCACAGGGACGTTGTAAGGCCCCTTGGGATCGAAGATGACCATCGAGTTGGTGAGCAGGATGACACATGCAGCGATGTGTCGCAGAAAAGAGATGCCCGCCACCACTTCGTAGTCATCCACTGGTGCCACCGTCACGTCGAAGCTTCCTGACCACTTGCCGATGCAAACCTTCAGTCCAGGAGAAATTTCTGTGGTCGAGATAGACTTCGCGTGCACCGTCTTGAACGTGGCGTTGGTCTTCTGTAGTGGCAGCTTCAGCTTCTTGGCGGTCACTTCCGTCACGAACAACTCCGATGCTCCCTTGTCAATGAGGGCGTTGAAGACTTGCCCGTTCAACTCGATGTCCGCATAAAGTCGAGCGACCGATGAAGGACCTTCGAGGCGTTGATGGCTCTGAGGACGTGCATCGAACTGAGACACGCATCCTCCTTCTCCTTCTCGTCGGGGCAATACATGGCGTTGACCGTCGCCTTTTGCGGACAATCGCTCGTCCAATGTGGACCCTTGCAAATATAGCATGACTTTGGTGGTTTTCCGTCCCTCTTAAATCTATCATTATTGGGCCTCCTGTCTTGGTATCCCTTTCCTTTGTCCTGATAGTGTGGCTTGCCTCCTTGCGACTTTGGCTTCTCTCCCCTACCATAGCCCTTGTCCGAGGGCTTTGTTGGTGGAGTGCTCGTTTTGGCATACTCCACGAAGGACTCAGCAGCAGCGACTAGCGAGCGGAGGTTGGGGCAATCTCGTCGCTCCAACTCCGTCCTAGCCCATGGCTTCAAACCCTTTACGAAGACCGCCAACAACGTGTCTTCATCCCCTTGGAAGTTCTGTAGGCGGAGCTCGGTGAACTCTTTCACGTACTCCTTCAACGTGCCCTTCTGGCAAATGTTGAACAACGCAATCTTGGCCTCCAGTCCCGACTTGACAGGGCAGAAGTAGTTGGTAAGCTGCCTCTTGAAGTCATCCCACTTCTCAATGGGATCCACAATGTCACGCTCCACGTCGTCGCAATGGCACTGCCACTATAAACTCGCCGCATCTTGTAAGTAGAAGGATGCGGTCTTCACCATCCTCGTTTCGGATGTCACCCCCAAGGCCTCCATGTACCTTCGGACGTTCTACAGGAAGTCACTGATCTCATTTGCCGACCGCTCGCCTTTGTAGGGTCGCGGCTTCGGCACATCAATCCTTGCCTCATCCGGGGCGGACGTCTCAGAATGCCGCCCATCTCCATAGCGTCGCTTGAGCTCCTCCCGGAAGGTCTGGAACTCTTGCTCCATCTCGAACCGCATGTTTGAGAGACCATTATCCAAGGTCTCCCGCATGTCCATGATTGTCGCTTACATGGACTCGAGCCGTGTATACAACGGCGTCATCTCTTCCCGCATCGTTGCGAAATCCACGGTGTTCTCCAACTACTGCTCGTGCATTGCGAGTTGGTCTTGCATCTCGCCCACGTCCAATTGGAATTGGCCAAGGCGTTGCTCGAAGGTGGACAAGGCGTCCTTCGAGCGGGCGCGCCCTCGCTCCGGGCGGCCCTTCTCCGGTGCGACGGGTTCATTCATCATTTTCGAATTCGACGTCATTTCTTCTTGATCGTCGAACGTTAACTTGAGCGGTCCCAGAAACGCTGCTCTGATACCAACTTGTCATGTGGTCATTTTTTGCTCGATCGACCCGTGCGGCGCCTAGACGTACCCAACGTCTAGGCAAGTTCTTTTGAGCGCTTTGCGGAAGCTTGCTTATGCCACTTTTTGTATGTCACAATTTTTGGGACGCACGGTCCCAAGCGGACGCTTCTTCGGTGGAGGCGTTTGTGAACAAACTGACACCTCGGCGTAACGCTCGATCGCTTGGGACGCTTTGGAACGTTCTTTTGTGGGTTGCTACCCCATGCTTGAGGCACGATGTTAGATTTAGGGAAGCTTGAAATCTTTGTTGAGTAAATAGGAATGATTACAACGCTTCAAGGAAGGACTAGCGGGTCTCCCCTATTATACCACCGTTTCGGGTGGTAGGTTTGCGACGTGTGGTGTGGAGGACCATCTCCGGGGTGCACTTTTCTAAAGTGTAAACTACAAAACTGCCATCACCATACTTAAAAAATAAACTAAGTACAAAAATAAGTTAAAAAAAAAATACGTGATAAGATAATTCGACGTGCCCGAGGCACACGCAGGCCAGCACCGCTGAGACTGCTAACGGGGCGATCACAGCAGTACATGCCGAAATCCGACGTCTCCTACACTTTTTGACTGATTTCAGTCGGCCATCCAGAGCATTTTCTTCTTTTCCTAGTTCGGCCATCACTGCGAGCAACCCTCCGATCTGAGCCGCCAGCTTCTGGGATGAACAGAAGGATCCGTTGAATTTGGATGCCTTGTCGAGGAAACTGCAAGCAAGAGATCTGAGCTCGGGCGAGTTCTGTATCTCTTCAATGAGGTCGAGTCTGCGGAGGTCCCGAAAATGCTTGAGGATCTTGAGAGCGTCAGCATCGGTATAGACTCGCTGCAGCTCGAGCCCTGGCTTCCCAATGGCGTAATCGTTGTCGAGTGAGCTGCAGCAGTGAAATAACTTGTTACTTGTAAGTCGAATGATTTAATCTCCGCAATGCACGATAGATAAGTAATGAATTCATGATCAATCAGACGTTATTGATATATAAATCATCCATTAATAGAGTATATAGCAGCATCTTTCATGGAAAAAGGAAGGGCATGTAATATAAATCTAAACTACATGAATGTGTAGTTGAAAGAGGAGTTGAAAGAACTAACCTCGACATCTCAATTGCAATCGTGGGACAGCAGCAGGATGAGGAGGCTAGATGAGAGGGAGACATAGCTCTTGCCTGTTCTTACTTGTTTAATCTGAGCATATGAGAGAAAAAGATATGCGATGAAATAGAATTGGAGGGATGGTGTTTTGATATATAGGGATGGAAGAGGACTCACCTCCATGCATGTCCTCTAACTTTGTATTTCAGTACACGTTGTCCTCCAAATTTTGTAACGAACTAATCCTTGCATCAATCTTTCTCATAGGTGTTGAAAGAGTCTATTTTTCAAAAGACACCCCCCATCTTTGTATATCCTCAACTCCGTATTTCATTCTTGATCCTCCAACTTTTAATCTTTTCCCATGTATTGAAAGGACTATTTGTCATGAAGCATCTACCAATTTTGTATTTCACTCTTGGTCACTATCGTAATCAAGTAATCTTTTTCATAGCTGGTGCATTAGAGACGATTTTTCATAAAACATCCCTCAACTTGTATCTAACTTTTGGTCCTCAAACTTCGGAGGAAGCAAGCAGTCCTCAAACTTGTATCCTTCTGGCGGGAAGCAGCAGTCTCTCAGTTCAGACGATGCAGATTCTCTTTCTCTCTCCTTCTTGGGGCTCTTGTTTGGTAGCTGATGTGTGACAGGTGACAGATAATTAACTACTATTATTTTGTGACAGGTATATTGGTCCGGAAAGAGCAACAAGTGATCACGGAAATGGTTCACGCACGAAGGTCAAACCACGACCACCACGAGAGAGCCCAATTCGAGAAGATCCACCAAGTGGAGAACATGGTTCAAACTTTTGTAGCGAATCAATCTTTTTCATAGCTATTTGCAAGAGAGTGTTTTTTCATAAAACATCCCTCAACTTGTATCACGCTTTTGGTCCTCAAACTTTTGTAACAAAATTAATTAATTAGCCATCCAATTATTATTTATAATATTCATGATAAGTCCGGTTTATAATTAGAAATAACTGGCATGCCTCCGCATGACGCGTACGCAGCACAGCAGTAATACATTTCTCAATTAGTAGTCCCTCAACTTTGCTTAGAGGTCTAAATTGTTATAAAATTTTGATCGGAAAGCAATTTTGGGGGGGGCGTGGTCTTAGGCTCTTAGCCATAAAGGTAGTAGCACTGACTAAATTTTCTTAATATTTTATTCTCTTCTCTCTTCATATTCAACCCTATTTTTTTCTTTCCTCACACATCCTTCTCTACCATCTTATAACCAATAATCACTAATAATTATACATAAAAATTACTTTCACTAATGATATATATATATATTATTTCTAATCAATAACTCATTGTAACTAAAAAAAGTATCTTAATATTATGTATGAGATTAATGAGTATGTGGAGCACCTCGCTCTACAACTTAGTGTAGAACGTTTATTTTTTATTATTTAATTAATTTAATAATTATAATTCATGATCAATACTTCTTAGATGAAATAATATATATTTATTGACATAATTTGATAATAAAAGATATCATCTAAGATTAAATAAATTTCAATCTTTGAATTGATCATATTTGTTAAAATAACTTGATTATCGTCATCGGATAATTCGACGATCTCGATCTTAATTATATTTATTATTTAACATATACTTTATATTATTATATATTTATTTTATTAAAATAATAAGTAATATGAGTGTTCTACACTCCTACTACGTTTTGCTTTACATATACATTTTTCTCTTGTGTATAATCCAATAATAAATGCAACTGAAAAAAATAAAATGCTAAATAATTATAACATATTATCTCGTTACAGTAAGTGATTTATTATTCCAATAATATTATGATCAACTTTTGGTAGAATGATATATCACCATCAGTTTTAAGATGTTTTTTTATTATCATTTTTCTTGATTTCGTTCCTTCAATGAAAAATTGTTATTTTTCTTTGATTTTATATTGTATTGATAAAAAAATTAGTTCCTAACTATTTGTATTAAGATATCCTTTACCAATAATCCCGAGTTATCTAATTTTCGTGATGCAAAAAATATATAAGTATAAGCACTTATTTTTATAATAAAAATTACGTATATTATATATATTTTAAAGATAGGAAAAATTGACTACAGTATATTTATGTTTGTATATGTATGCCTTCATTTAGCATTTTATCTTAACGGTGACTAGTTTTTTGTATTTTTTATGGTTTCAAGTCCAAACGACTTCTTCGTACCACTTTTTTTTAAAAAAAATAAAATAAAATACTGACCTTATTTGTTATTCCAAACGATTTTGATGCAATGATACTCGAATTTATTTATTTTTATTTTAAATTATAATGTATAAGTTAAGAAATGTTTAAATTAGATACATATTTCTATTATATTTAAATAATTATTATTAACTAATAAATGGAGAAAATGAGGATAATCATTTCTAACCTATGGAAGACAACTAATTATGTAGATTTAATTTTAAGTTATGTGATAGATTTATAATCATTATCTTAATTTTATTTGAATTTTTAGAAATCGTATCCAAACAAGATGAATGCATTATAAACTCATTCTATGACAATTAAATCTAAATGATCCCTTTATTTCTACAAAGAAGTTTGATGCTCAAACTAAAATTAAACCCCTAACGTAGCATCGTACCTATCAAAACCATTCTTAAATGTTTGCGGGATACCAAAAAAAAAAAACCATTCTTAAATGTATTAAATGGAAATCATAAAAATATCAGGAATTAAGTACCACGTGGCAAGCGGCATTTAAATATAGAAATTACTCCAATAAATTTACTCGAATAGAGGTCTAGACATCATATATTAAATTCCCTACGTTCATTTATTTTTAAATTTTCCCAGGCTCCGAGCCCATCTCAATCTGTTCATTGGACTCCCAGCCCACTTGAAGTCGCTGTAAAGGCCCAGTCCAAATGTTTCTTAATATTATTTTTTTAAAACATAATTAATATCGAGTCTAAGTAATTATCTCTCTGCCGGTTATTTTTACTCTATCTTACAATGTAGTAAAATAGGCAAGCATATCGTGATAAAAGCAAATTTATTTGAAATTATTTTCTAAAGATTACATTGTCTTTTATATTTTTTTACATTGCATGGAAATATGTTAATCGAAACTTTTTATTGCGTTCATATGTGAGAAAAAAAAATTCATTTTTTAAAACAAATAGTGCAATCAAACATATTGAAAATTTTGATATAAGTAAGATTGTTTAGTGTATTTATGAATTGAATTGAAGCTTATATGTTTAAGTCAGGTAAATAAATAATGGGATCTCGTTAACTTTGATCTCTGTCTTCAAGTTATTAATTAGTCCACTATCATGCTTGCCATTGCGAAAAGCATGTGAATTTTCTTGGCCTTCCTCTCATTGGTGAAGATTAATTGTGCATGTCTGAACCCATTAAAAGGAAAAGAGCTATTTATCTAGGGAACATTTGAAACTAATTCCACGATATTTATGCAGAGGAATATATAAACATCCCAGGTTTCTTTCGCTTTTATTTTATTTTATTTGCTTGTGAGGGTTCCAACCACTAAGTACAAAATGATAAGTTGACATTAAGAATATTAAAATAATATGTTAGCATTAGTAATAATAGTTTCAATTAGGATGTAGAATGTCATTTTCCTCTTTTTTTCTCTTAAGGGAAAGGGAGAAAAAAATGTCATCCAAACACTTTTGGATTGGTTCATATCCATCGTCATCCGGTTGGATTAGATCCAGCCTATTGGTTGCATTTGACAATCGAAATCATAATTCTTCCGAATTTTATGTGAATAATTGAATTGACAAATTAATTTGTAGTGTATTTGGATGGGTGGAACGTAATGATGAGAAATCAGAGAATTGATGTCATAGAAAAAATAAATGTGATGAATTTTTTTGTGAACTTTAAATTAAAAATATATTTTATACATATGAAATATATTTTTGTTAATTAATTAATATAAAATTAGAAATTACATTTTTATAAAAAAATATTAAAAATATATTATCTAAATATAAAAAACATTTTTAAATAAATTATATTTAATGAGATATTAAATTTTTAAAAGAAATGAAAAGTAAGAAATAATATTATATTATTCTTTTAAAAATCAATTGATATTTAATAAATAAATTACTTTATAAGAATAATATGAGAGAGGAAAATAAGAAAAGAAAAACAAAAAAGAAAAATGAAATGGAAAAAAGGTAAACATCACGTCCACAAAAAAGTAAAAAAAAAGGATCAAAATAGTTGGAACCATGATCATTTGACTCGTGGTTCCTATTTTTTGTTCCTAACTTAGTTTCACTAAACGTGAAACCATTTGGTGATATCGACTTGAATTAGACGATGATTCCACTTAATTTTAGTTACCAAACGCATCCATCGAGAACTCGACTATAAATGTGTGGTGAATTGAGAATTTCAACTCAGATATTTCGACATGACACGATCACCCAAACCAATTTCTCAATTTAGATGTCCGATTCACCATGAGTAAAATGAGTCTACTGATATGGTTGATTTAAAATTTTAAGTATCATTTGTTATACATGAAAATTGTTGGAATTTGAAAATAATTTAATTTAAATGCCTCGATTTGTTAATTTGAAATCAGAGCCAATCATACCATGTGCATTTGAAATTCCACATAAATTTTTTTTCTTTATTAAATGAAGTTGAGTTATTTAAAATGTTTTGCAATAAATGATCATGGCATAGCTGAATAGAAAAATGAGTTGATTTAAAGGATCCTATTTATTTTACATGGTTTGAATTTCTTTAAATTCCTTCGTTGGCGTTAGATGATATTATTTATTTTAAATGGCATGGTTTGCTCTAATTGATTCATCTTAAATTATCCAATTTTCTATCATCTTAAGGAAATCGTCCTTGAAATTTAAAATTAACTAATTATAAATTATTTTAAGATGAATGAATGGACTTTGAGATAGAAAAATCATGATTATTGGCTTAAAAGAGTGCTAATTAATGTTATTATCCATAACTAGAGCATACAAAAAACAGGTCAGGTGACATGATGACCCGACCCGCTGTGACATGATACACACGACACAAATTGCATTAGGTCCCATCGGATCCGAAATATAATATTTTTAAATATGATATTTATGACATATGATATTTTTAAATATTCTCTTCAAATCAAATACGAAATATAATATGAATATATTCACTTTTTTTAAAAAAAAATAATATTTTATCATTTTATTCCACTCAAATTTATTCTCTAATTAAATTACAGCTTATTTATGATTGTACTGAAAGTGTTCAAAAGTGGTCTTGATCACTTTTCACAACTACCTTCCCTTACGTTGTGACTGGATGCAGGATTAAAAGGAAAAGGAATATAGAAAAATATTTTCAGAACATTATATTCTCTTTTGATATTTTAATGGATTTTTTTTCGCGCATCTATTTACGTCTTTCAAATATTTTGCTAACTCCATTTGAATTATACCATCTTTTTTATTTAAGTTCATCCGTAAAACTCTTGTCGACTTTTTTATTAATTTTTATTTTTGGGTGATAAATTAATATTGAATATTCTTATTCTAAATTCTACTTGGAATGATATGACTATATAAAAAAGAATAAAATATAATAGGTATGTAAAAATAATGGGCTAACTATTATTCTACTAAAATGGCCTCCCGACAAGGTTAGACAACCTTTGGAAATTACGCAGTCAAAATTTATCAATAATCTTATTCGTGTATCTGTTTGGCAATTTTTAAAAGAATAAAGACATATTCTTATATTTATTCTGCATCCAAATAGAGTGTTGACGCATTTTTCTAGACATTGACCAGATTTGTTAATCCAAATTTTTTTGAGTGTTTTGTGAATAATGTTTTGTTTCATCTAAAAGATTGCTTATCACAACATTCCTCTCATGTCTAAGCCTTAGTGGCTGCCCATCGCATTGTAATGCACCATTTCCGCTTTTCTTCGTATTACGAAAAGGTTGAAATGGAGAGGAGCTAAATGAAAATTCTTCATCCATTCTTTCATTCCATTTGATTTAAACATTTACAAAAGATGTATAAATCATAAGATAGGGACAGTTACAACTATCTACACAAGCAATGTTATTAGAGCCAGATCGGACGACCGGTCCGACCATTGACCGGTCACCAACACGATCCATTACAAGTCCCAAAATCGGATCCTTGATTAAATCGGATTGAATCGGTTCAGACTAATCAATAACCGATCAAAATTGGTTAAAATCGATAAAAATCGGGTTGGGCTATGATTCATGGGCGAGCCAATTGTTTTAAATTTTTAATAAATATTTTGATAAGTTTATTATAATAAATTTAAAAAATATTTAAAGATGAACTTTCTCCATAAATTTTAAATTTTTTTTTACGTAATAAGTTCAAATTTAATATTAACCACTAATTATACTATATATTTATTTACTGAATATATGATCTTGTCATAATATTTTTTTAAAAAATATTTGTTTGTTACTTATAACAAAAAAAAACAAATATATGAAATACAAAAAAAATTAAAGAATAGAAAATTTATATACAATAATAGAATTAAATAAGATTTTAATTTATTAAGTGTGTAATAATTTTAACATCAAATCTTAAAATGTAAATTTATGATTTATGATTGTTATTTTTCTTTTGTATAATTACATTTTGACATATGTATATAATCAATATAATAACTTAATTTAGTATATCATATTAAATATAATATTTTATTATTATCCGATCCTATCGTCCGGTCTGACTGGTTTGATCAGAAATGGACACCTATCCGGGTTGTTGTTTAGTCCGGTCCTGACAACATTGACAACAAGTATGATATTATAATGAGGCTAACGAGAATGTAGAGCACCCCGTTCTACAACTTGACGTAGAGCGCTTATTTTTATCATTTAATTATATTAATGATTATAATTCATTATTAGATTGATTGTATACTTTTTAGACGAATAATATAAATTTATTTGGGTAATTTGATAATATAAATATATAATCTAAGGCTTTACACCCGATATCCGATGATCTTGATTTTAATTTATATTTACTATTTAATATATACATTAAAATAATTTTTTTAATATTTTGATAAGTAAAATTAGTGCTTTACACCCGTTCTACATCAAATGCCCTACATATACATTTCTCTATTATAATACTTTTTCTAATTATGAAAACATATCTTCAAACTATCATCACACTCCTCCTCAAGTTATCACATGGTTTTCATGAGTATCCAACTTGCTAATAAGAAAATTAAAACAATCACAATCAAGAGCTTAAGGTATGTGAAGTTTGCTTGAGTAAGAATGTGAAGTTTGATCAATTATATGAGCTGTTGCAATTGCACAATATTGCCACATGAAATGGCAATCAATTTCTGTGTTTCATGCGTGACACTGGATTGGTAGAAATATAGAGAGTTGGTCGATTCTCACAAAATTGTCGCATTGGGAAAGGATGTGCAACACCAAGTTAAAAGAGAAGCAAAAACCAATCAATTCTCTAACTCAACATGCCATTGCCCTATATTATGTTTTCAATTTCACAAAAAAAAGAAATACTGTTGTCTCTTTCTTGATCTTCCATGAGATAGGAGAGGGCCTAGAAAAATCATTAATCCTTGTATGTGATCAAAATGATCTCATGCAGCAGTTTACAATGTCACTCATGCACTTCACTCTTTATTTATCCATTTGAAATTATGAAGGTTGGATCACCTCCTTTCATTGTCTTAAGTGTTTTTTCCTTCATAGTGCAAGTGAAGCACACTTGCAAAACCAAGCCATTATGTTAATACCCAAACTTGTTTGGGTCTAATAGAATTAGCATTTGTTTCTTTATGAATCCATATTACATTCATATCAACATTTGAATATTTTCTAAATTCACATTCAAAGAAATAATGGGCATGTAAGCCATAATAATGGCTAGTTTTAATGTGAACCAAATAAATCAACATGATGAGGATGATGAGTATAAGCATTGTGACATGTTTCACTTATATTTCCTTTTCTTAGCATTTCTTTTTCCTTTCAAAAGTTTGCTGACAAGAAGAGGTTTGGAATTTAATATGTGTAACATTTAAATTATCATTGAAAAATGTTAGAAGGATAATCAAGGTCAATTTTTATAATTTCATCTTGAACTATGCGTGCTTTATTTTAGGGGTGGTTTGGTGCATAACCGATTTAATTAATTGGTGACTTAGATCACCAATTAAATAGATTATCCCTACTTAAATTATCAATAATATCACATTATAATGTTTGGTAAGTATTGATAATACAAATAATGGCTAAAATAGTTAAAGAGCAAATTTATCAAAATACCTCTAAAAATTATGTTACATGTTCATCATATAGTATCATTAATAAACAAAGCAAAAAAAAAAGTGAATATAAATAAAATAAGATGAGGCAAAAATTAAGATTTATTTGTAAAATATTCCAAATAATAAAGAAGATGTAGCTAAATGATATTTATTTACCAATAAAATATTAAAATTTAAAAAAATGATGGAATTTGTTAGCTTTCCCCCTCAATCTAAGGTAGTTTGTTTAGGAAGTCGAAGTTTGTTTCCCAAGAATTGAAATGGAGAGCCCATTAGAGATTTGATGCAAATGTAGGCCAATTGGTCCCGTTAGAGATGTACTTGACATGAAGATGCTTGGAGGTGAACTCTTCAGAGGTCGATTTTTTCTTGCAACAAACTCATGTGGTGTTTAGATGTATCGGTCATCTAAACAAGCTTTTTTTGATCAAGCGTAGTGAAAGCTTTGCCATGACTTGCCAAATGCCATGATGAAAGCTTTTCGACAAATGCATTTATGAGCAAAGAAGCACTTAAACGGAACACTTAAATGAAAGAATCTTAATTTCCACCTCATGCTTGAGGCAAATACACTAGCGCTATGAAGTTTTGAATCATTGTTGAAAATAGAATGCTTAATTATAAAGAATTTGTAAAATACTAGACTTGGTTACAATGGTAATCAATTAATGTGTTTAGAGTGCTCATATAATATTACATCAGCCATTTAATAAGTTGAACTAATGCAGTAGCACCATTGTTAGGAAGGTTGTTGAAGAGGAGTCCCAAGTTCATGTAGCAAAGATCTTAACCATAAAATTTCAACAGTAGCACAACAATGACATTGTATTCAAATTTTGTGGAAGATCGCACAACAGTTCATTGTTTCCTTGAGCTCAAAAAAAAATATATTTTGACTAAGGAATTAGATGGCAAAACCACTAATGGAGCGAAGACCATCCAAAGTACACGCCTAGTTGGCATATGTGAAAATTTGAAACTACAGAGGAACAACAAATGTAAAGGCAGAGATGTTGAGTCAGCTTCAAATAACATAGTACTCTTTTGAGGACTTGCCAATGAACCTAAAGTGTGTTATGCATGTGCTGACAAATAAAATTCATGGTGAAGCTTATTTTCGGATGTGTAAAGGTTGCATACTATGTGGCACTAGCAAGTTGATGATGCAGGTGAGGATCATTCTACGGTGAGGTAGATGCATGATTCTTGTCCAATTGAGACATGAGAAGTCTATCCTCAAGATGAAGTACCTCCAGACCAAAGAAGTAGTGGAGACGACCAAGGTGTTTGATTGGGAAGGAACAATTGAGGTGTGAGACTAGATTATGAATGGCAGCAGTTGTGGAACTTGTGACAATAATGTCATTGATGTATACCAGCCTTCGATGCCACAAAGCTGGATGCTTGTCATGTAGTATGGTGAGCCAAACATGTGGCACTTGGCATAAGCCCCTATTAACATAATATCAAAAGTGAATAGCGCAAAGCCTACAGATTGTATGTAACTTGCATACATGAGAGGGTCTATTAGTATCTTGAAAACATGATGGTTTCTCCATGTATAGTTCCTCTGATAAATTCTCATGAAGGAAAGCACTACTTATATCTAGTTGACGAAAATGCTAGCCAATATAGATAATACCACTTGGATAGTAATTGGTTTGGTAACCAGATTGGTTGCTGATGGAATTCTTTTGCAATCAGTCGAGCTTTATAGTGATCAATCGAGCTATCTAGTTTGTACTTAGTTTGAAATAACCACTTGCAACAAATAACATGCATATGAGATGTACATGGGACTAATTACCACGTGCTATTGTGGCGAGAGCATTAAACTCGTCTGTCATAGCTTGTCTCTAATCATGGTCCTTGCTTGCTATGGTGAAACTGGTCAGGTCCACAGTAGAAGATGAATGGGTGGTAAGGTTCAAGTGGGTGTGGTAGAACGTGTGTGTCTAGTCTAGCAAGTTGCCAATAAACAATTGCGAGTCCAAAGTTGCATCGGATATGAGGCAGGATAGGAGCGAACAAACTTAGTGAACATATAAAGATGATAATGGCTATGGAAGGTGGTGTCAGGGTGCCAATGAACTCTCACTAACCAAGGTAGGCACACTAGGCTATGGTTGCAAACTACCGGTAGGTGGAAAGGACGGAAAGGTACGGATGACATGAACTAGCAAAGAGAAATACTATTTCATCGAATTGTATATGTTGAGCAACATATATGTGACCTGACTAAAGATCAAGACATCGACAAGTTCAAGAAAACATCATTTATAATTTTCTTTGGTTTTTAAAAATAAATTTTCCATAAATTTTCATATATCAAAATTAATTGAACATAAATAAACTTGTATTTGAATTTTTTAATGTGAAAATTTTGAGTTATCCTGACCATATATATAGAACTCATATTTTCATTGAAATAGTATGCAATTAATGTTTTGGTGAAACACCATGGAAATTAAGTTTTGGTGAATCAAGAATATGCAATTAATGTGCAAGATGGGGAAAGAAAATATGGAGCATTAAATATATTATCTACTACTTTTGAACGAGATTTTCGTATTCCAGAGTTTTAACTTGGCATGGAATTCAATCGAAAAGATGAATTTATGAAAATTTGCAAGGAATATGAGATCAAAAGTGGATATAGAATTAAATTTACGAAAAATGATTAAAAAAGAGTTTTTGCGAAGTACAAATATTGTGATTGGCAGTAAGGGCACTTTTAGATTGGACAACTACAATTTGGATGATAAAAAGTTACAAATTAAATCATAACACGAAAGGTCAAATAACAACACAAAATGATACGAGAGTAAAAAGGTTGTCTAACAAAGATAGAGTTCGAATGAGTTGCAACATATGTGGGCAGTGGCAGAGATAGAAATTTTAAATTGAAAACATTAATATCTTATCCGATCAATTAATTATATCTGAATTATTTAAAATTGAAAATAGTAAATAAAAATAAATATATCTTTATCATGGGTATGTAATAATTAAAATATTTAGTTATTAATCAGCAAAAATATTTATTTAAATAATATATAGGATTAAGGAAACAGAGGATAAAGAAAATAATCCAATAATTTTATGTATTTATTTGTATGACAAATAGAGATTTGTTAAGATAATGTTAATGAAAATATGAAAAAAAATTGATGGTAGGTTTCAAACATTGGACAACTGCGTGACTTTTATAGAAACAAACCAACTCGACTAAACGTATTTTGAAACTCAATATTGTATTAAGTAATATTTATTCAGTACCTGCACGTGTAGGCAACTGAAGGCACATGCTATGTGAGGAAGCAGGACACAATAAGCGATATCATGTAATTGATAGCATCAATCATCTACTTTTTTACTCTCTTTTATCTCTTTGTTTTATAATATTTGTTTACTCTTGTATTGTTTTTTGTATGCACATAATAGATTTTCGAAGATGTATGTATGCACTAGATGCCCTTATATAAAATTTATAACACAAAAAACTACTCTAATTATTGTTTATACAAAGTTTATATAAAGGTGTAGACCTTTTTCTTGTTTTTTGTTTTAGCATGGAGAAGAAGATAATAAATATGATTATTGAACTAAACTCTTAGATTTTTTGGCCAATAAAACAACAACCAAATTTGCTACAAGTTTTTTTTTATTACGTGCTACTAGTTTTTTCAGAGGAAATTGTTATACATTGAGTGCTAAGCTAGTTTTTGGAACTGACAAGTACAGTAGAGGTTAAATGTTTGTTAAGTTATATACTTGTCTTTGAAGTTGAATGCTAAGTTGGTTTAGCATCTATATTATATTAAAAGTAGAGTACTTTTGATGAGAAGATGACATTTGGTACTTTGTTATGATGACACGTGTCCTCTATAGTTTATAACTAATTAAAATATGATATAATTTATTATTAATCCTTTGAGTAGTTAGTAATTTAAAGTGGTTAAGTAGTAAACTCTCAATTAATTAAACATTCGGCTTTAAAGATGAAACAAATAAGATATTATTGGTATGAAATAATTAAGAATTAGTGGTAGTATAAGGTAAACAAAAAGTAGTGGTAGAATAATAAAATGTTACAAGTTTTCACAGTTAATTTTTGAACCAGATATAAAATATTACAAAAAATTCATTCAATATTAAATAAATTATATAGATAATTATATTTATATTTTACTGATATTTTAAAAATTATAATTTCAAATAAAAAAATTAAAAGGATAATATTCTCACACCACAAAAAAGAAAAATGGTGCACAAACTTAATTAATAATATAATAATCTATTTATATTCGACATATTAATATGTTGCCACCCGTATTTACAATTTATCATTTTTAATTAAATAATTAGTAGACATAGAAGTATTAAATTAATATGAAATAGAAGTTTATCAATTAGCTATATAATCATTTTGAATATATGAAATTAATTATTTATAGAAACTTGACTAATGGTTATAGATGTTTAACACTCAAACAAATTAATTTTTAAAACAATCATTTAAATAATATATACAATTTGTGATTAAATTTATTTTATTTGATTAAAAATTTTATTTTTATATTCACCGCACATCGTGCGAGCCTTATACTAGTATTCTTTAAATACATAGTTAGTTCTAATATATATTTTTCAGGATTTGAGTCATATCTAAAATGAGGATGGTATTATGTGACTATTTGTATTACTTCTTTGTTCAGATAAGACATGTATTATAAATCTTCAGAAGCACCATGAGATGGGCCCATCTTCATAGGTTTGGTTGTGGCTCACCTTCCTCTTTTGAAAAGGTCGGTGCCAAATGATTACTTCATCAATATCCTTTCAGTCGCGCCATTTTCTTATTGTCAATTTAATTGACAATGAAAAATATGATAATTACTCCTATGGACATGTTTTCCAAATAAGACATGGATACAATCTCATGAAATTTTGTATTTTGAAGCTAAAAATCCGTCACTATCTTTTACTGTTTGAGTGGAAAAATATATTATTCTATCTTATGAAACATGATACATTTATTTTGATATAATAAGTATATATAACATGATTGTCTAGCTATGAAGCTTAATTCATAAATATACATAGTTTATTTCGATATAACATGATTGTCATTGCTTGGTCCCGGCTATCATGATTTGATTTGTGACTGAGTCACATAGCTTAATTGATATTTCAAATTGCTAGGGCTGACCACAGTTTGGGTCGAGCGCACCTATCCAATCAGTCGAGAAAAAGGCCTCGGTCCGAGTTTGATCCGGTGCAGGACCGAGTTCGAATACCTGTGCGGGTTTCGGGCCAAGGTTCACACCTTGAAAACCCAGCCTGCGATCCGGCCCAGGTGTTCATCTAAAATGGTGAGTCTTTGAAGTTTGACACATTAACCCGTGAATAAAAAATCGTTAAATCCCTAATTCCTCTCTCCTTGTGCGAGTCTGCAGTTGGGTATGTCGTCACCACGATGGTGTTGAACGAGATGTGTTGGAGTTGTGGTCGCCACGATGTTGTGTTGCTGTCGTCACCATCTTGCTCGTGTTCTCCTGTTGCCGCCGACTTGCTGCCACCAATCGATCTGTTAGCTTTTTCCCTCTCCCTCCCTCTCATTTTCTCTTTCTCTCCTTCTCCCTCTCATCCTCTCTCTCTATCTGTGGTCACCCGCCACATCCAGGGTTCTTTTTCTCTCACAACTCTCCCTCTCCCTCTTCCTTAATACAACTCCATTGCTCGTCTACTTGGTGATCATTGGAGTCGCGGGTGTCGAGCTATCTTGACGATCAATGAATCCACAAAAAAACTTCTCATTTTTGAGGACTTGTCGTACGTTGTTCACTGAGACCAAATCGATCCTCTCCTCTTTCTTTTCATCTTTTAAGTTTTGGCATCGACTACATTGATCTCCGACAAATGTTCCTCTAATTTGTTACTATTTACTTTAATTAGTTCCGACTTCTGAATTCATGCTTTTGATCCTCTTTGGCGTCGATTTTGCTCCTTGAATCCATTTCTTTATCCAAGATTTGCAACGACGAAAGTCGTGATTCCTGGTCAAAACCCAGTATGATTCTCAATTTTGTGGGGTCCATCCCGGTCCCGATAGAAATCGGGTCGGGTCTGGATCCACCTAAATAGAAAAGGGGGAAAAAGAGGTTTGAGGTGGATAAAACTTTTATCTAAATAAAACAAAGTAAGTGCACTTTATAATCTATCGTGTAAATATGTAAACTACGCGAGAGATATCAAATGCGCCAGGAATTAAATTAACTACAATTGCAAAAGTGACACTTTCTTGCAATTAACTAGAAAACGAAATGATCGTGTCCCTAATAAAACAAAAATTGATTATCTCAAAGGAACGAGATAATAGTTTAATATTTCATCACTATTGTTAATCTCTCAACATGTCGTTCTTGTATAATTAAATAGCTAAAAAATCATATTTGGGCTGATGAGTAGAAAAAGAAAAAAACAGAGAATAATCATTAATAGCTCGAAAAATGGTAATCCTTATCCCCTATAAATTTTATATACATTCTACTGTGAGAGCATTTGATACCAGAAATCACCAAATATATTTGAGGGCTAAAGAACAATCACTCAACATGGAAAGCTTATTAAATGGGAAGAAAAAAAAAGTAGAAGTGAATCTCCAAAAGGAGGAGATCAAAGCCACATGAAATCAAACCAAGCTTGATTTGCATAATTAGTTAGAATCAGACATGAAAAGAATCAGTCATGTATTAAGAATTAGGCTTTATTTGATATTACTAATAATTTAATAAGCGGATAGCAGTTCAATTAATAAAAAAGGATCAAATCAAATTAATGGAAAAGCTTAAGCTCTCCTCTTTGCAAATTAAAATTCAAGCAGAGAGGTCAGTCCATCATACATCCATTGGGATCATTGTGATCATGATTTAATCAAATAAATTACGTCAAATGTCCTCTAAATATCCTCCAACTTCATTATTCTTCTCTCTCCCCCACACTGCGCACCAGCGATGCTCTGACGGTTTTGGATTTTCTTTTTCTTTCCGTCCTGTTTTGCTCTTTATCTCTTTAAATTGTTCTATTTTGCTATAAATGGATTGAATCCATTGGCACATTCACGGAATCGGGAGTACCTCTAATCCTTTCCTTATCTTTAATAATCCTTCCCCGGTATCAGATCCCTGCACCAGCGATTTTTTTCTCCCGGCAAAATCCAAATCTTCCTGAACTAAAGCTCCGGCGACTCTCTTTAATCTAAGCCGTTGATTCCATTTAAGATCAAATCGTAACCGTTATATCTCTCTTTAATCTAGTTCGTCGAATTACTTTTATTTTAATGGCAGCCGTTATAACGGGTAAATTACACCAAGTGCCCTCCAACTTTGAGGTTTGCTAAGTGATACCCTTCAACTTCACATTGTAACACAAATGTCCTTCATCTTTTAACACGTTTCACCCGATGCCTTTTTTACTTGGGATGATCGATTTTCTAGTTTTTTTATCGACGTGGCGTCCATGTGGCCATCTTCTCTCTCCTCCACGCAAATAATCGTCCGACGTGGCATGCTCCGACGTGGAATATAAAATTACACCAATGTCCTCCAATTTTAACGTTTGCTCAGCGATACCCTCCAACTTTACTTTGTAACACAAATACCCTTCATCTTTTAATATGTTTCACGCGATTGCCCTCTTTACCTGGGACATACGGTTTCTCGATTTTTTGTCCACGTGACGTCCACAGTGGCCATCTCACCTCTCCTCCACGCAAATAGTCGTCCGACGTGGCCATCTATTTGCGATGTAATAACTCTTCTTGAATTCAGACCACATATGTTGTGCGATGTAATCTGCCCTGTTTAGTTTTCAATACACATATTAACAGGCATTAGGCCCATTCGTTTATGAAGCCCTCTCACTCTTTTATTCATTCTATTGCCTATAAACTTAATTGTAATAATATAATTAATCTGAATATATTAAAACTAAAATTAATTAAACTGTAATTTCAATTTAAATTAATATATGTATTAGTTCCAGTTATTGAATTAATTTTTTGTTTAATCTTTGTAATTAATTACTTTCATAGGTTAAATTTTTTTCCAGAATTTTGAAATAATTTTTAATTATTTTTCTGATTGTTATAGTAGAAGAATCCCCACAATCTTCTCAGCTCCTTCTTCAAGGATCAGTATCCCCAAGGAACCATGATTTTACCACAAAAGAAAGAGCACTGAACATAACAACCACACCGTCCATGAACAACTATAGCACTGTCTTGCACAATTCTCCCTTTGCCCTTCATCTCCTCTCCGACTACAGCGGCGGCATTAGTGTGACTTCGTGATATTTTATTTCTTATATCGGTCAAAATGATAATAAGTGAGATAAGTCTCATTATAAAGTTGGGGAGTCTCGTCATTGTAAATTTGGAGATGAAAAAGTGACTGACATTGGAACGGAAGTAGAATTGGAAGAAGGGATGGAGAATTGTGGCAGAGGAAATCGCTTACAACTTTGATACCATGCAAAGAATTTCAATGAATTAAAAATATCCCCACACCTAAGTAGTATTGATAGCTAATCTGAAGATTCAACATACAAGAACATTATATTCACAAATGAGTCGTGCACATGACGAACTCTGTAGATGAGTGCATAAGTTACATAAGGTACACTTTTCATCCGTAATGAAGAACCTCAGACCATTCCTCCTATATGGATGTAAGGAAATAGTCCTGAGAGGTAAGATAAAACTTCATAATCATTTCGACAGTATAACCAAAAACGTGTTCCCGTAGCGAGAATGCATGTATCACATAGTCCAAATCCTGATTATTAGCCTTTAGTATGATGTCGTTGGTAGCTTTAATAATATAGCCAAGGAATAGCAACAGATCAAAGTTCAGCTTTCAAGAAGGAAATTATCCGTCATAAAAATGTGAGAGTTGTTTTTTATCTCAACAATTAGCCACAGACAGAAGCATGCTTCTTACAGAGATACTTGAACTTATTGAACTGATAAAGTCACCTTTGTCCTGCACATGCTGATGGATTCCCCAAAAGTGGAGCCCGCAAGATGAAGCCATATGAAACTGGAAAAGCCAGAAGTTATTAGGCCACCCGTCCCAAAGGAATTCAATGCTCTTACTAGCCACTATGGATGCAGCTAAGAAGCATCCAGATGATAGAGCAGTATTCGCTAGAGCAGCCACAAGAATCCTGCAAGCCGACATATATAACTTGATATATGGGAAAGAGTTTTGCACCTTGATATTCACCTGTCAAGAACAACAGTGCACTATTTATTTTAAATACTATTTATAAACTCTGAATTAACTGCAAGTTTAGAATCGACGAAATCGCCCGGTATGACTAACTGGTCATTTTTCTAATTTGATCATGACAAAAGGGTTTTATTGGTGTGGTGCAGACACGTCCTACCCCTCATGAGGTGGCAACTAAGAAACAAATAAAATATTGGAATAGTGCCCTTTTGGGCACATGGGCCGCACATACGCGCGGCCCATTAGGGCGAAGCGTATGTTTGCGCAGACACATCATCATACGCGTGATGGACGCGTGTGATGCGTTCTGCCTAACTTATCGCCCAAGTCTCCCCACCCTATAAAAAGGGACCTATAGCATAGATACCAAACACACTTTCGCAGAGGTTCGTCTAAAGTACTTGTGTTGTGACAAAGAGTTCTGTTCCTCAGAGGTTCGGTTCCCGATCCCGAGGTGCAAGTGCGTTCATCAAGAGTTCGTGGGAAAGCCTCGACGATCCGTTTCCGCTGCAAGAGGTATTCCGCAACCTCTAAAATTTATATCTGTTATAAATTCCAACATAAAAGAAAATGTGATGTACCATCGCTTTATTTACCTGGAATCAAATTCAATCACAAGCTGAATCAAAAGCCCGCAGAAGCCCCTTTAAGGAAGGCAGCCAGAATATATATAAATGATCGGTATGAACTTGAAGAAGAAATAGGAATGAAAGAGCAATACTGTTGGAATTTATAACAGATTTAAATTTTAGAGGTTGCGGAATACCTCTTGTAGTGGAAGCGGATCGTCGGAGCTTTCCCACGAACTCTTGACGAACGCACTTGCACCTCGGGATCGGGAACCAAACCTCTGGAAAATGAAACTCTTTGCCACAGTACAAATACTCTAGACGAACCTCTGCGAAAATGTGTTTGGGACCTATGCTATGGGTCCCCTTTTATAGGGTGGAGAGACTTGGGCGACAAGTTAGGCAGAACGCATCACGCGGGTCCATCACGCGTATGATGATGTGTCTGCGCAGGCATGTGTCTCGCCCTAATGGGCCGCGCGTATGTGTGGCCCATGTGCCCAAAAGGGCACTATTCCAACAATCTCCCACTTGCCCGCATTGGGCATTGTACTTTAGTTTATCCAGAATTTGTAAATGTGCCGTGCGACCCACGAGTACAAGCACTCTTCTTTATAGGAGCTAGAAAGATACCTGTTTAGGTTCAATCGCTCAACTATCTTTAGAGCGTATGTCATGCCCTTTAGGGATTCATGATAGCTCACATATGAGCCAACAAATACTCAAATAATATAACTCGTTATGTCCTAGATCTGTCTTGCAGCATAGCTAAGACAACATATGTCTTGCTCCGCGGTAACTATCTTTCACATACACTATTTTTAAAAAAAATAGTTGGCCAATTGTATGCGAAAGCTTTATGCAGCTCATAACAATTCTTTCTCTCGCCCTCATATCTTTTAGTAGTGAACTAGCTGCTTTTCTAGACATGGCTCGTCAGGCTACTTTACTTTTCACCTTTGAGTACCATGCTAAAGTAGCAAGCACTAATTCCTTTCCTTAAGACATAGTCAAGAGTCTAAGGGCACATGCAGATGAAACATTTGTTAGAGACTCACACTATGATGACCATTGAACTAATCAATTCATCATGTCTCTCTAGGTCGACTTTGCATACTTGGTACTAAACACAAGTACTTCGATGGAGACTCCGACTAAAGGAGCGTATGTCTAGCTCTGTTTAATTACACACCGCACAGACTTAAGTCAAATCGCTAACTTTTAGCGTCTGACCTGAGTTTTCAAATTGCTCGCTAATCAATAGCGCCAAATTTGAGTCTCGCATCTTGCCTCTCTCTCTCTAAATCAGGCGATAATGAGTTACTAAAACCCATGTTAAATCACACTATGACTCACATAGTTTATTCCGCTCGCTATCTTCGTGAGCGTCAGAAATATTTGTTCGTGTGAGTGAACAAATCTAGACCTGATCGACATATTTTTCACATGCATAACAAACTTCACAACAATGAATTTATCAAGAAAATTAATCTTTTATTCATTGAAAAATTTGAGTACATCATTACATTTATAATCTACGCAGCCCTAAGGCATTTATATGTCTTAAGAATGCCTCTCTTGGCAATGGCTTAGTGAACGAATCAGCAACCATTTTGTGCGTTAATATGTACTCAACTGAAATCTCCTTTTTGACTTCTTGATTTCGTACAAATTTGTACTTTGTGTTGATATGCTTTCCTTTGCAATAGTATTTCTCGTCCTTCATATAAGCTATGGCTACTTGATTGTCATAGTGGAGAATCATTCTCTTCATTGCATTATCAGAAATCCTCAGGTTTTGAAAGAATCTCTTAAGCCATAAGGCCTCTTGTACTGCCACTGAACAAACTATGAATTCAGCCTCCATAGTTGACAGTGTCACACAATCTTATTTCTTGCTACTCCAAGTAACAACACCATTATTGAGTAAGAAAGTATATCCGGAGGTGGATTTACGTTCATCAACGTCACCAGCCCAATCGGCATTGGTGAATCCAATAAGTTGTAGACTTCATCCATGATAGCACAGTACAAGATCTGCAGTACCCTTGAGGTATCTCATTATTCTCTTCACCGCCTTCTAGTGTTGGCGTCCTGGATTAGCCTGATATCGACTAACTAGACCCATGTCAAAACATATGTCCAGCCGAGTACACATCATAGCGTACATCAGGCTGCCGACCACACTTGCATAAGGAACATTGGACATTTCTTTTTGTTTCTCTGGAGTTTTTGGGCACATGTCCAAACTTAAAACCTCGCCTTTCATAATAGGAGTGTCAATGGGTTTAGAGCCATCCATGCGGAATCGTTCCAAAACTTTTTTTATATATGATTCCTGCGACAAGGCAAGGAGTCGTTTGGAACGGTCGCGTTGAATTTTCACACCCTTGCTTCACCCATGTCTTTCATATCAAAATGGAGGACAACCATTGCTTAATGGTAATGACATAGTCTCTATTATTCCCAGCTATTAGAATGTCGTCGACATATAACGTCAGGATAGCAAAATTATTCTCGGACTTATGAACATACACACAGTGATCTTCATCAATCATATTAAAATCGTACGAAATGATTGATTGATGAAATTTCAGATACCACTGTCTAGATGATTGTTTGAGTCCATAAATGGACCGGCGCAGCTTGCAAACTTTGCGCTCTTCTCCTTTTACAATGAAGCATTGAGGTTGCTCCATGTAAATTTTCTCATTAGTTCTCCATTGAGAAATGCAATTTTTACATCCATTTGATGTAATTCTAAGTTCATATGTGCGACTATAGTCAATATTATGCGAATTGAAGCAAACCTTACAATTGGTGCAAAAGTTTTTTCATAGTCAACACCCGTAGATTGGGTGAAACCATTCGCCACTAGACGGGCTTTATATCTCTCAATTGATCCATCCATGCCACGTTTAATTTTGAGAACCCATTTGTTCCCAATTGCCTTACGGTCTAGCGGGAGATCAACCAAGTCCTAGACTTGATTTTTCTATATGGACCCTAACTTTTTCTCCATTGTCTTAATCCATTCTTTCTTAGCAGGGGACAAGAGAGCTTCTTTAATAGATTTTGGCTCAAGTTCATCTTCCAGACTTACTATATTGACCTCATGTGGTCCATGTTCATGCAGCCCTTCAATTTCAAAATGTCGGCGCGGAACATGTTTTCTAGTACTCCGTCGAAGAGAACCTTCAGGTTGATCATCAGTTGACGATTGTGAATCTCTCCCACTCGAATCAAGCTGTGGGATAGAGGAGACTAACTCCTCAACTGGTTGATCCGATTGAGCCGTCAACCCAGGATCTTCCTCTACATCTATGAGAAATCTCTTGTCTATCTCGCCTTGCTTAGGAAATTCGTTCTTTATGAATGTCACATCTCTACTTTCGATTTTTGTTACCGTACCATCTTCTCTTTCTCCTATGAATACATAGCCCTTAGAGGTTTCACAATATCTTATAAAGATACATTTCTGCTCTTTAGGACCCAACTTTTCATACTTATGAGAGTTATTTAGAACATAGGCTGCGCAACTCCAAGGGCGCAAATAATTAAGGTTAGGCTTTTGACCAGTCCAAAGTTCATAAGGTGCGGTAGAAATGGATTTCGATGGTACACAATTTAAAATGTAGGCTGCAGACAATAACGCATCTCCCCAATACAAAATTGGGAGATTAGCTTGCGCCATCATGGATCGGATCATATCAAATAAGATACGATTCCATCTTTCCGCAATACCATTTTATTGTGAAGTTCTCGGTACTGTTAGTTGCCTAAATATACCTTTTTCATTACATAACTTTTTGAATAAGTCAGAGAGATATTCACGTCCACGGGCAGTTTGCAAGACTTTAATCTTGCGATCCACTTGATTCTCTGCCATGTTCATGAATTGTACAAAACAATCCAATGCTTCAGATTTATGAGAAATCAAGTATACAACACCTAACGTGAATAATCATCAATAAATGTGATGAAATAAGAGAAATCGTGTCTTGCGTGAACATTCATCGGACCACATATGTCCGAATGGATTAATTGTAATGGGTACTCAGCGCGTTTTTCCATCCCAAATGGTGTTCTTATTTTCTTATCATCTAGACATTCCTCACATGTTGGAAGATCAACTTTTGCGAGAGACCCCAAGAGGCCTTCTCTAGCAATTCTATTTATTCGATCTTGACCAATATGTCCTAGTCTGGCATAACAAATGTTGGCACTATTATTCACATCAACAGATGATATAAAAGAATAACTATAGCAACAGATGCTATATTTAAAACATAGAAACCATTATTGAGAAAACCATTGCATAGAAGAACATTGTCATAAGATATTGTCATTTGTTTCCTCTGGAAACTTATTACATAATCAAGTTTGTCTAATGATGAAACAGAAAGTAAATTTCGTCTAAAAGTTGGAGCATATAGAACGTCGTGAAGGTAAAGTATTTGGCCGTTGCGAAGTTCTAACTTGCACGATCCAATGCCTTTAACTTCAACTCTTTCGTTGTTTCTAACGTAAATCCATTTGCTTCCCGCACTTATTCGACGAAATTCTACGAAGACCCCGCGATCTCTCGCTACATGGTCGGTGGCTCCTAAATCTGCAATCCGCGAAAGATGAGTTTCAGCAATTAAGGCACAACTTGAGACATAAGAAAAAGAATTGTGGTCGGGACAAACCTTCTTTGGCTCAATGCAATCACGAGCAAAGTGACCACGTTTGCTACAATTGTAGCACTTTACTTTATTCATGTCTACTTTGCCGCCACGTTTTCCACGTTTGTGCTAGTAGCCTTGGACTTTCTTCTGTCCAGCATTTTCGCTCTTATTATTTGGTTGCGACTTATGCGACCTTTTTCTCTTGGATTGGGAACCAGTTCTTTGTCCACCATTGTCAGCAACTAATGCTTCAGAGGTTTGTGGCTTGTAGGGCCTCATACTCCATTTCAATGTAGCGAGCAGCTTGATCAAAAGTTTTGACACATTCGTTGTGCATCAAATTACAACGCATATGTTCCTAACTTTTTGAAAGAGCGCGGATCAGAGCTTGCAACTGTTGCTCGTCATCGAGCACTTGTCCCGTACTTTTGAGTTCACGGATCATGTTAGAAATCTTTTGAATATGCTCCCTCATCCTATGATTTGGTCGCTTCCGATAAGAGTCAAACTTGACCGTGAGTATTCGGCGTTTGGTGGTCGTAGTGACCCCATACTTATTGCGGAGCGCTGCCCACATTTCGAATGTTGTTTTATAGATTTCGAATTCGCACAGCAAGGAGTTATTCATCGTGCTCAGCAACGTAATGCGAGCAATACGATTCTTTTTGGTCCAAGCCTGATAGGCCTCCATGTCCCTCTGGCGTTGGGCATTATGTCTGGGTGCAGGTTTAGTGACAACATGGTTAATAGTCTTCAAGATCTCTTGTTCTTCTAGAAAATATTGGACCTTACGGTGCCAAATATCATAATTGTCGCCATTGAGCTTCTCATTCTTGTTCATGTCAGCAATTATTATTTTGGAACACATGGTCTAGTTTGGTCACAAAAAAATTAGGAGAAATCAGTGTTATGCATGTTTTAATTTTGTCCGCAAACAACATAAAAAAATGAAATAATAATTTTAATGAAGTAGTGACATCGAGAGGTTGTTGGACTCCCACTCATCTCCCACTATCTCCAAGAAATATTATTATTCATTATTTTAACAATGCGACAAAATTTTATCAAAATGATTGAATTTTGAATCAACATATAATTCAAAATTATCTACTCTATCCATTTTGAATCAACTTATAATTCAAAATCACTGAAATTCATTACGTGTGATGCACCAAATTATTTCTAATATGACCAGGACAATCAGGACTAGTACAACGGGAGCTCTTCCCCGACGGGTGCCAATTAAATAACCGTGCACTATTCTTCACCTCGACATCACATTGAAAAAAATTGTGCTCCCACTGGCACACATCAACCCTATTTTTGGAGACTGCGTTGACCATGCACCAGGCCAATTCCCCGGAACCTTTCTAGATATGCATTTCGGGCCACGCACCACTCAACAGAAAAGACGTTGGTTATTGTGATAATATTTGAATCTCAAGGTGCCTTAGTCCTACAAAAGAACTACCTATGTTTCATGTATTCTTTAATTATCTATAGTTTGTATAATTAGACCAACTAATTATTTTATCATAGACTTTGCGTGAAACATGTATTTCAGCACATTGCCAAAATTAATATCACCATCTTAATTAATTCTCACAAAAGGAATTAATTTTAATTTAATCAATTTCAAATCAATTTGAAATTCAAGGCAAATTATCATGCTTAACAAGATTGGACATACCAATTTGATTTTAACACAGTCAAAATTTTAATCACAGAAATAAATATTTCATAAACGAAGATATTTATTTGATGAATGATAACACATTTATTGACATGTAAATCTAATCATTTAATTTAATGCTTTAAATCAACAAATAATTTTCTTTTGATAACATTAAATTGCATGCAATATTACAAAAAATCTATGAGGAAATAACAAAATTTTCCTTATTTTTCGAAATTTTATAATAGATATTTTCTATTTCGGATTATTTTAAAAAATTGGCAAAAATTAGAAAAGAAAAAAATTATTTATTGGGCCTCTCAGCCAACCCAATTGCCACTTCTCATATGTGCAATTCTTTTGCATCCAAATTGGGCCTTCCAGTGGGCCGTGTGCCTGCTGGAACAGTTTTCTTTTTTTTTTTTCTTTTTTTCTACAACATATGCAAAAAACAAAATCCAAAATTTTCACCAAAAAATATTAAAATAAATCCGGAAAATATATTATGGTTTAGGTTCATCCATAATATATTTGTGATGACAAACTCTATTTTGTCCCTTGGTTGTGGTCATACAATTGAGGTGCGCAGATCCCAAATAATAACAAATATTATTTTTTCGACGCAATCATGAGTTCGAGAAAAACCTAGAAAAAAGCTCTGATACCAATGTTAGAATTTATAATAGATATAAATTCTAGAGGTTGCAGAATACCTCTGGTAGCGGAAGCGGATCGTCGGAGCTTTCCCACGAACTCTTGACGAACGCACTTGCACCTCGAGATCGAGAATCGAATCTCTGGGGAACGTAACTCTTTGCCACATCACAAGTACTCTAGATGAACCTCTGCGAAAGTGTGTTTGTGACCTATGCTATGGGTCCCCTTTTATAGTGTGGGGAGACTTGGGCGACAAGTTAGGCAGAACGCATCACGCGCATCCATCACGCGTATGATGATATGTCTGCGTAGGCATGCGCCTCACCCTAATAGGCCGCGTGTATATACGGCCCATGTGCCCAAAAGGGCGCTATTCCAACAAACACCTCTTCACGTTGAGGGGTGGAGCACAACCACATAACACTCGCCAAGAATACTTCGAACGTCAAGAAGCCGTCAATATCCATCAAGATGTTGAGGTAAACTCCCACATCAGCAGCCAGAGTGCCACAGAGTGTCAACTGTCAAGTACACCTGCATTTTTTTAACAGACAACTCTGTATGTTAACGACTAAGTAAATGACCGGATAGGAAGATTTCGTTAAGCAATGTTCTTCCTCCATGAAAATCCCACAGATGTCATATCTTATCTTTTAACTCATTTATTTTTCTGATTTTGTAATAATACTATAAGCATTTTTTTCTTACTTCTAGGAAATCACGCTCTCACTAATCGAAACTAAAGCTACAAAGTAAACTTTTCTGTGATAAATTTTCCGAAATCGTTCTTGCATTTTTTTAAGATCTCGTTGACTTTTTTGGGAAGTTGCATTGCAGTTGTTTATTATATAGGATTCTATTTCTATCCAATTGAATGATTCATCAATTACTATTACTCGTGTATGATGTTTACAATAAACTAAAACAAGTTGTATTGCACATGGTTGCTTGTTTGGTCAACTCGACATCAGGCTATAAAGACCAGGGTCGGCGGTGAGCAAATTCTTCTTAGCTGTGATAAAGATCGTCTCTGCAACGACAATCCAAAAGAAAAAGAAAATGGCAGGAGCGTATTTGATTTCTACCATGAAGCGGGCAATGAGCAAACTCTCTTCCTTGATCTCCTCTGATATTGAGGAAGACGCATTTGATTTCGAAATGACAATGAAGAGGATTCATGATGCTGTGCTCGACTATGCGGAAGAGAGGGATATCATTGACAAGTCCGAACGATTTCGTCTCCTCAGAGAGCTCGTCTACGATGTTGAAGACGTGGTCGATGACTATGAGCATGAAGTGCTCCGAGTCAAAGTGCAAGCTCGAAGAGAGGCAATGGCCGCTCGTGGGGATGATAAGCGCGACGAGGTACTTGACTGGAACTCTTTTTGTCCACAAGTTTCTTTTCCAGATGACTTGATATATAGAATGAGGGAGAGTGGAGAGAGATTTGAAATGATCACAAACGGCTGGAACAAAATTAGCTTGCTAAGGAAAGAAGGGAAGACGAAGTCCGAAAAAACAACTCCATCGTTGGATGAGTCCATGACTTTTGGAAGGAAAGATGAGAAGGATAAGATAGTGGAATGGCTGTTGGAAGAAAAGAATGACCCACATACCATCTCAGTTCTTCCAATAATTGGTATGGGTGGAATAGGCAAAACTGCTCTTGCACAATTAGTTTATAATGATCCAAGGGTCACTAGACGTTTTGATTTAAGGGCATGGATATGTGTGTCCGACGATTTTGATGTTGTGGGTCTAATAAAAGACATTGTTACCTCCTTCTCGATGAAAAAAGATGATGAGCCAGATTTACATTTGCTTGTCAGTATTAGTAATATGAACTCAGATGTGCTTTGTCGGTTTTTAAAGAAAAAAGTGCAAGGAAAAAAGTTCTTCATCGTACTAGATGACGTTTGGAACCTAAAGTTAGATTTGTGGCGATCACTAAAGAGCACCTTAGGTGGAGTTGGACTTGGTAAAATTGTATTGACCACAAGGAATGCATCCGTGGCAAAAATTATGCAAACAACTGGTCCAATTGTTCTAAAAGAGTTGCCCTTTGATGATTGTTTGTCTTTATTTAAGACGATTGCCTTTCGAGGCCGGGATCATAATTTGCTTCAGAATTTGTTAGATATCGGTAGCAAAATTGTAGAAAAGTGTAAGGGATTGCCTTTGGCCGTCATGTTTCTTGGGAGCATTCTCATCTTTGAAGACAGGGAACATAAATGGAATGATGTATTAGAAAGCCAATTTTGGGAGTTCGAAGATGGGAATAATAATGTCTTGTATATTCTAAAACGAAGTTACGATCGTATGCCGACAGAATTGCAGCAGTGTTTCAAGTATCTCTCATTGTTTCGCAAGGATTCTGTTCTTGAGAAGGAAACTGTAGTGCAACAATGGATGTCGCAGGGGTTCCTGCAAGCACAAGGAAAACAAACCGAAGAGGACGTTGGTCATTCATATATTAATGATCTATTAGAAATGTCAATTTTACAGTATTCTACTAGTTCTAAAGACTGTTTTGTTATGCACGATCTCATCCATGATCTCGCACAATTTGTTGCCAAAGATGAGTACTTACTGATAACCATCGACAAATTGGATCGTCACCCAAAAGATTCCTGGAACTATTCGACATATTGCCATATATCTAAATTATGATTATGCTGAAATGAATTTGAAGGTCTTATTGGTTGAATCAAAACGGTTACGAACACTTATGTTAAATTATGTCGATGCTTGTTCGATTGCTGGATCATTTCACAATTTGATATGTCTTAGAACACTCGTCTTGGAGGATTATTGCTATCACGAACAAGCTACGAAACTACCAGTTGCATTTCGCAACCTTAAGCACTTGAGATTACTGAAAACTAGTCATTGTGTTTCTACTCTTGAACCGATTTGTAACCTTTATCACCTTCAAACTTTCGATTCGTGTGCCAAGTTGGAGCTGTGTGAAGGCATCGGCGATCTAATTAACTTACGTCATTTCAGTGGACGTGGATGCAGTGTTATGCATCATGAAGTTGGATGGTTAACCAATCTTCAAACATTGAGCGTAGATGGATGGATATCCAGGTGCCATTTTCCCAGCGTGGTTTGGAGATGCTTCATTTTCCAAACTGGTAGAATTACGGTTAGAACGGATATCCAAGTGCAAATCTCTGCCGACGTTGGGTCAGCTGCCTGCTCTTAAACGTCTCACTACAAGGGGAATGGAACAAGTGGAGATTGTTGGGCGTGAATTGCTGATATGTTCTTCTGCTGCACGTGTCGACAGCAGTCGTTGCTTCCCCTCACTAGAGTACATGTCATTTGCTGAGATGGGACAATGGGAGGAGTGGAATGGGGCGGAGGACTGCGACTTTCCACGTCTCCGTGAACTTGTCATTTGTGATTGCCCAAAGCTGAGGACGCTCCCGTCTCTCCATTCGTTCACTCGATTAGAGTTCTACAAGTATTGTGATCTTGAGGTGCTATTATCTAATTGCAGTCTCCCAATGCTTCAAACTTTGTGCATCTATCTATTATTCAATGCCAAATTAGCTTTCCCGGATTGCCAAAGCCTGCGTTCAGTTAAGGAGGTAATCATTGTTGGAGGACCCGGTCCAACGTACATTGAGGGACTTGGAAACCTCACTTCTCTTGAACGTTTGGAGATCAAGCAATGCTTTTTCGCAAAAATCTCGCAGTACGAACAGCTGCCCCCCAGCCTACTGGATGTGCAAATACAGCACTCCCCAGAAGTTGAGACGTGGTACAAGCATCATGTTCTCGGCGGCGGCGGTCGTTCGGTCGACACCCAGCAGGTCGCTATTCCTCATATGTTTGCTTAATTAATCTGTGAATAAATAAATAATAACACCTTTTTTTATGGTGCTTTCCATTGCAGGTGGAAGAGCTCGGTGCAGAGGAGTACGATGAGCAAATGCTGGTCGATAATCCTGAGGGATGCGAGAAGTCATGTGGCCAAAGGGGCGATGTTGATGGCGTGCCGTCAGGTGAATAATCACATCTCAGTAACTTTGATCTCTGCCTTCAAGTTATTAATTAGTCCACTACCACGCTTGACATTGCAAATGAATTGAAAAGCATGTGAATTGTCTCGGCCTTCCCCTCATTGGTGATCATTAATTGTGCATGCCTGAGCCCATTTAAAGGAAACGAGCTATTTATGTAGGGAACATGTGAAACAAATTCATCGACATGACTTTTTTTTTTTGCTTGTGGGGGTTTCAGACCATCGACTTGGATTATTTAACGGGTTGGACCAAGTCAAATCGAATAATATAAATTAATAAAAAATAAAATAATTTAAGGTGATCTAATATTATTAATATGTAATATTTTATTTAACAAAAAATACAAAATGTAATATAATATAATATTCAGATCAGATAATATAATAAAGTAAGTATTAATTGAATCATTAATCGAATATTTTCTAAAGAAATCTATGAAATATATGATAAAGAAGAATGCTAAAACATAAATTTCAAGTAAAAATATATATAAATAATATTTGTAAAAAAAATAATTTTTATATGTTTTATTTTTTTCATATTTTATAACTTGATCCGTCCGGATCGATTAAACCCGTCGGGTCGACCAGTTGAATTCAGATTTTGACCGAATTTGACCAGATCAAAGCGGGTCAATCCAATGATCAAATTTTGACTGACCCGCGGACTATTTTAGTATCCGGACACCCACCCGACCCGTCCGACCGGCCGGGCCGAGTCTTATAACACTAGTTTCGGCCACTAAGTACAAATGATAAATTGACATTAAGAATATTAAAATAATAAGTTATCATTAGTAATAAAATTTCCACGTAGGATGTAGAATGCCATTTTCCTCTGTTCTTTTTTCTCTTGCTCTAAGAAATCTTGCTGATATAAAAAATACTAAAATGAGACGTTGTCATTAAGAAATAAAAGTTCCTTCATTTGAAAGGTTGGGCTTATATCATTCCTCCCCTAAGCCCCCGTCGAGCCCCCTAAGCGTTGTACTGCTCCGTGGCCTTGTTCTGCCTTTTTTCATTAGGAGATGTGAAGGATTAGGAGAAATTGGAAATGGAGAGGAGCAAAATGGTAATTCTTCCTCCTTTTTTTTTGTTCCATTTGATTTAAACATTTATAAAATATGTATAAGGATAGTTACAACAATCTACAACAGGTATGATATTATCACATCTTTGCTAATTATGGAGTCATATCTTGACAATATTGTAACACTCATCTCAAGTTAGTGTACCAATGTCAAGATACCCAACATGCTGATTAGGAAATTGAAATGATCACAACTAAGAGCTTTTGTAAGAATCTGAAGTCTGGTCAAGATACATAATAAGTTCATGACCGTTAGCATATTTATTAATGTGGAACTAAATGCCAACTTTGGCCCTTTGAACCCTTGATCTTAGGTCATTACATTAATTTTCTCTGTTGGAGCTCTCGTTGAGTCGTTCCATGTGGCGTCAAGGTATTTTTCCCTTTAGGTCCAAGGACTCAAGAATATTTTTTTCATACACGCCTTTTTATCCTTGGATCATTACATCACATTTCGTTTGTGCATGTTTGATATATAGCATAAAGATGTTAGATTCCAGAGAACATCACCTTTTCAGCATCATATATCTTCATATACTATCCACAAATTTAAAACAATCTTACACATGCATATGCCAATGTTTTTTGTTTTCAACTATATGTCTAGAACTCATATTTTCTTTAGTAGAATTTGTGTAATAAGCCTTCAATTACTTCAATTATGTTGCATTAAGAAGCTGTATGGATTTATCTTATATTACTACATATTTTCGTTCTTTCTCTAGGGAATTCAAAATTAGAGGAACACCATGGAAATCAAGATTTGGTGCACCAAAAATATGCAAGTAATGTGCAGAAAAAAGACGAGGAAAGTGAATATGGAGCATTAAATACATCATCTACTACTACTGGATGGGACTTGCATATTCCAGAGTTTCGACTTGGCACAGAATTTAATCAAAAAGATGATTTTATGAAAATTTGCAAGGAATATAAGGCCAAAAGTGGACATAAAATTAAATTTACAAAAAATGATAAGAAAAGGATTGTTGGGCTAGTAAGAGCATCGTCGGGTCGGATAAATACAATATGGATCATAATGAGTTGTCAACTAAATCACAGTTGTATCGCGGAAGGTCGAATGCCAAGCCAAAATGGTACTAGCATATCAAGGTTGTCTAAAAAAGGTAGAGTCCGAATGAGTTGCAAGATATGTGGGCAAATAGGACACAACAAGCGATATCATGTAATTGATAGCATCAATCATGTACTTTTTTACTCTCTTTGGTTTCTTTGTTTTATAATGTTTGTTTACTCTTGTATTATTTTTTTTCCAGGAAAAAACATCTACACCTAATTTAACCTTGGAGGAGACCATGGACATCTGATGGGCCATTTAGGTAATAGATGAAAGGATATGTATTGAAAACATATTGACATTACTTCTTTACAGGGTTCAAGTTGATTGATGAGGATGATCAAATAAGATTGCAAAAGAATTAACTTAATTAGTTTTGTGCTTGCTTACATTTTAAAGTTTGGCACCGATTTTGTATGCACATAATAGATTTTTGAAGGTGTAGCACGTAATAGATACCTTTATATAAATTTTATAGCAACAAAAAACTACCTCCATCTACAAGCTCTTGTCTAGGATCAGTTTCTACGAGGATGCGGCCGGATCTGCCGATTCCCCACTATATCTGGCTACAAGTTCGAGAACAACGCCAAGGTCGATAGAGGAGCTGAAAGTCTTTCCATGTTCTTTGGGTTCAGCGTGGAGATGAGGAAAGGCCAATACACCTGCAGCCCAAGGGTATCCATGCAGTTATTTAACTATTCCCAAAACCACTTTCTTTGAAATGGATATGATTGTTGAACTGAACTTTTAGATTGTTCAGCCAATGAAACAACAACGAAATTTACTACGAGTTTTTTCGAATTACGTGATACTAGTTTTTTTTTCGGTAAGTGCTACTACTTTTTTAAGGAGGAAATGATTATTAACCGAGTGCTAAGCTGCTGACAGGTGGAATATAGGTTAAATGTTTGTTAAGTTAAATAGTTATCTTTGAAGCTGAGTGTCAAGTTAATTTAGGATTTCAAATGGTCTACTTTATATATATAGTTAATTCTGATATGTATTTATCAGGATTTGAGTCATATTTGAAATGGGGATGGTCTTAAGAGGCATCATTGAGATGGGCACATCTTCATAGGTCTGGTTGCGGCCTTTTTTGAGATTTTACTGTTAACCTAATGTTATGCGAAGGTGTGCCTATTTTCATGCAGTTATGAGAATATTCCTATGTTGAAACGGTCAGTGTTACATAACAGAAACTTTCATAATAAATATTTTGTTACTGCAAATGTCGGATTACCGTTTGCCCTATCAAAGGATTACTTCATCAATGTCTTCTCAGTCGTGCTATTTTCTTATTCTCAATGTCTCATTATGAATGAAAAATACGATAACTGTTCCTATGGACATGTTTTCCAAAGAAAACATATATGGATAAAATTTCATACAAGTTTTATTCCTTCACTATCTTTCACTTAAATCTCGTGTCTTCGCTTTGGGACTTATTACTTTCAAACTTTCTTGCAAAGATCACTTAAAAATTAAGCATGGAAGTATAGCAATAACATCAGTAAAAAACTTTTTTTAAAGAAAGGATGCATGTGATTAAATTAAAACATTGGAGTTTTGATACATAATCTGGGCTAAATCAGGATGCAAATCTCCAACCCACAAAAGTTTTGAGTTAGGGAACGTCCCTGCTTCGCCAAAAAATCAGCTAGCACATTTCTATTTCTTTTGATATATTTAGGCTGAGAGTTTACAAAAGCTTTGGTCAAGGATGTAATGTGGTTGACGATGTTTCTTATGCGCTAAGGAATGGTCGCCGGATTTCATAGGGCAGCAATGAGGGTTGTGAAATCTGAACGAAAATGAATGTCCAAGTACTTGAGTTCCCTGCACCGGAGCATAGCACATCTCAACGCCAAAGCCTCAGCCAGAGCGGAGCAAAAAATACTATGTGTAGCCCCTGCAAAGATGAAAGTTCCATTAGTTTTGAGAAAGATATAACATGCACCCCTCCATAGTTGTCCCACAGAAGGAGCCATCGGTATTCAAAATGAATCCCGATGAGACAAGTGGGTCTAAAGGAGGAGGGGGGGGGGGGGTGTTTTGTGGGGTTTGGGGGAGGTCCCTCAGACTATTGGGATACATCATAAATATTGAAGCTAACCAAGATTCTCTTCCATAAAACATTGGTCGAGAGAGTTGAAGTGCACATCATTTATATATTTCCATAGGCTCCATAGGCTTAAGGCAATAAGGGCTTGGATATTAGTTTTAGATTGTGGGTAATGCTTTTCACCTTTCTGCAACCAGGAACTAGATGGCCAAGTATGAAAAAGTACGAAAGAAAAGTTAGTTTATTGTTGGAAAGGAGTCCCGAGTTGAATAATGAGAGGGCAAGGAAAAAATAGATGCTCAATAGTTTCAAATTCTCTGCCACATGAAGTGCTGAGATGGGCAAATGGAATTGTCAAAGGCACTGAGCATAACCTTAGTGGGTAATTTGTGATGTAACAGTTTCCACATAAAAGTTTAAAGTTTGGAAGGAGCCTTAGGTGGTGTTTGGTTGATGGATAATAATTCTTGGAATAAGCATGATTATTCTGATAGATTAAAATTTTTTGGGAGTTTGTGTAAAGAATAAATCTTATTCCACCTTTTTGATAGAATAATTTATCTCTATAAAACACATTATTCAAAAGGATAATTTTTTTATTAATATCAACTTTGTCCTTTACTTTTTTTAAGGTTTAACTCCCTTGTTTGTCAGAATAATACAGAATAAAACATTATTCTTATATTTATACTCAAACCAAGCATGGCCTTAATATGCCACAACCCCCTCCATCTTCGGTCAAAAAAATATTTGATATTATCACTAAACATCAAATATGTGCACAAACTTACTATACTCATTTAAAATGAGTAATTATTATGTTCTCATTATAAAATATATGACTAAGATTCTCTAACTCAGCCATTAAATTTATATCTCATACAGATATAGAACATATTTATTGAATAAAAACTTAAGAGTTATTAGCTTCTTGATACTTTCGTTACATCAAGATCATGAGAATCATGATAGTAATCATGTTTTATAGATGACATGTTCCTTTTGACTTGGTCATATTGCACAGACTCTTAGTTGTGTGTTATTATCTATAGTCAAATTACATAAGGGAATTGAGTTAGTTTTTGCAGGTCTTCTTGTCGCACATATTCATAAATAATGACATAATAATATTTTTAAAACAGTGACATCGAGATGGTAATCATGCTCCCATTCATTCCCCACTATCCAAAAAATTAACGCCAAGATACTATTCTATTAATTTTGGAGAGCGAACATACAAAATTATCTACAAAATATATGATGTGATTAATATATCATTTTCAAAAAAATTGATTAGAACAATCAGAGTTCTGCAGTGGGAGCTCTTATTTGCATGTGCAAGTTGCCAATTAGAAAACCATCACCCCTTCACCTTGTCACCATGTAATAATTCTTGGAGACTGCACAACACTACACGAGGTAAGTCCACAAAGAAAGAGAGTAGAGTACTATATTTATCATAAACAATCTTTTTTCAGTACTTATCTATAGGTAGACATGCACATGTCACGTATCTCTCAACAAAAATTGCTACCATGACCATCATACTTGCTTTAGTCTTATTTCGACCACTTGTATTTCATAATTTCAAATTTATTTCATCGTAAATTTTATGAAATATGTCACATTCATAATTCACAATATTTATGCATTCAAAGTAAACATTACAAAAATAAGATATATGAATGTATATTATGCACACAAATAAATATGTTTTGTGAATTACTTGCAATCTAGACATTGTGAATTACTTGGCCTGTGGGATTGTTCCTTCTTATTACACTTATCAACAGAAAAAGAAGTTTTTCCATGATTTAAAGAACTATTATTGGGATGATCCCCTTTTGTTCAAAAAGTCCCCTGATGACATGTATATGAGGTGTGTATTAGAATCAGAATTCCAGGACATCTTGCCGGCATGGCATTCTTCTCCATATGGTGGACATGGTGCCACTCAGAAGACAGCAGCAAAAATCCTTCAATCTGGTTTCTATTGGCCTTCCTTATTCAAAGATGCTTATATGTATGTGAAGAGCTGTAATGTAT
This sequence comes from Pontederia crassipes, assembly GCA_030549335.1. Taxonomy (NCBI): domain Eukaryota; kingdom Viridiplantae; phylum Streptophyta; class Magnoliopsida; order Commelinales; family Pontederiaceae; genus Pontederia; species Pontederia crassipes. Next base: position 43,640,416 of record CM060197.1, on the reverse strand, counting down.
GCCAAAGAGCAGGATCTATTTCAAGGAGGAATGAAATGCCTCAAAATGGGATCTTAGATGTTGAAATCTTTGATGTATGGGGCATTGATTACATGGGACCCTTCCCTAGCTCCTTTGGATACAAATTTATATTGCTAACTGTTGACTATGTATCCAAATGGATAGAGGCAATTCCAACTATAGCTATTGATTCCAAGAATGTGATCAAGTTGTTCAAGGAGATAATCTTCCCAAAATTTGGAATATCAAGGGTGCTCATAAATGATGGAGGGAGTCACTTTATTGAAAAATGCTTTGAGAACCTCCTAAACAAGTATGGAGTTAAACACAAGGTCTCAACTGCTTACCATCCTCCAACAAATGACCAAGCAAAAATTTCAAATAGGGAGATCAATGTCATATTGGAGAAAACAGTTTCCTTAACTAGAAAGGATTGGAATTTGTGGTTAAATGAGGCACTTTGGGCATACAGGACAGCCTACAAGTCCCCAATTGGTGTCTCCCCCTACAAACTTGCCTATGGGAAAACTTGCCACATACCTATTGAGTTGAAACATAAGGCCTATTGGGCAGTTAAGGTCCTGAATTATGACTTGAAGGCTTGTGAACAAAAGAGGCTCTTGCAACTTGATGAACTAGATGAGATTAGGCTCAATGCCTATCATAACTCTGAATTTTACAAGGAGAGAACCAAAAGGTGACATGACAACAGAATTTTGAAGAAATAATTCAAGGTTGGAGACCTTGTGTTGTTGTACAATTCAAGGCTCAAGTTGTTTCCTAAAAAGTTGAAATCAAGGTGGAGTGGACCCTTCAAACTCCACAAAGTTTATCCTTTTGGAGCTGTGGACCTTATGAATGATAAGGATGATATATTCAAGGTCAATGGACAAAGGTTGAAGCCTTACAATCCCACAACTCTGGATTCAACTAAGGAGGTGTTGAATTTGCAAGATTTGCCAAATTTGCCTAGCTGTGTTCAAGTGGAACAATGTCTAGCCTAAGACATTAAAGTAGGGCACTTCTTGGGAGGTAACCCAAGCCATTTTACACTTAATCTTTCTATTTTACAGGAATAATTTAGAAGAAAATCAGAAGCTACCACACCCTTTCACCTAGGGAGTACCTCTACCCTCAATTTCAATTTTGCTCACTGAAATCCCAATGATAACTGATATTATCTTTCCCTTCATGCTGAAATCTTCATATTAACATCTGAATTATCATTCATATCAGTTATCCAAATCCATTCTAGCTGAATTTCAGTGAATTTCAATGCATTGTTAAATTGTGCACCCTAAAAATCTGATATTGCATATTTCTCTGATATCCCTTATTTCCTTGCAGAACTGGTTGCAAATCATGAAGTATGGAGCACCTGAAGACTCTGATTGAAATGCAAGAACCATTGGAAAGGATCAAATGCACAATTCAATGAATTTCATACCCTCCCAATCCTCTCCCTTGCCTATCTCTTTCACCACAGTGGACAGTGCTGCGAATAAGATTGGGGGAGGAAACCTGGTGCTTTTCTAACTTTACACCATGTTTTCAATCTACTTTAATGCTCATATAATCATTTACCACCAGGTTGTTATTGTTTTGAACAAGTTATCACTCATTTCACTCGGTTATCACTAGTTATCACTGGTTATCATTCTGCATTCATTTTAACTCTAAAATGGATGAAATACTTTATTATGACAGTCAGTACACTTCAATACTAAGTGACCATTTGACCATTAGTCTTCTTGCTTTAATTGACATTATCAATTCAGATGCATTTGAATTAAATTTCGGCTGAAAAAAATTTCTTTTTGTGGGTAACACTAGCTGACATTCATGGATTGAATGAAAAGTAGAAGATGTCTAGAAAGGGGTCAAGGCTCTTGTTGCCATGTTAAATAGGAAACCTTGACTATTTGCATTTAAGGATCTAAACTATACTTGAGTTTGAACCATTGTTCACTTCATGAATAGAATAGAAAAAGAAAAATGGAGAAAAAGGAAAAGTGAAAAGTTGCATTTTTGCATTGCATGCATGCATGAATAAAGAGAGTGAATTCCAAAAAGGAACCTCTCCTGAATAAAACCAAAATTTTTATCCTGTGACCAACATGAATAAAAATCAGGTCTTGATCTGTTTACTTGCATTTAGGCAGTGGAAAATCTGTTCATGAAGAGATTGATAGTTCAAACTTTTTAGTAAAGTTGACAATCCTTGAAATCCAAATCAGTTAATGTTAGTACTTCTTTCATGCCTTAAATTTGCTTTAACCATTGTGACTCCTCAGCTAGAGATTGAGAATTGGAAAGAATTGAAGAGAGTGTTGGTAAAGTGGAAAACTCATTGGACTTAATTCAGCTGATTTTCAATTCATTTGGGGACTGTTAATTCAAGTTTGTCCTTAATTTCTTAATGTTTTGCTTGAGGACAAGCAAAAGGCTAAGCTTGAGGGAGTTTGATCACTAGCTGATCACAATAGGTTTTTATCCCATTCTCTATTCAAATCACCCATATCGACCCCTTATTTTCACTACAAAAAAATTATGATTTATTGACCAATTTTTAGAGACCAATATATTTGGTTCTTAAAAGTATAAATATTAGAGGCTAATGTGATACTAGTCTCAAATTCTTATTCATTTGAAACCAAAATTTAATTTGTGGTCACTAAAAAATCATTTTTTAAGGACTAATAGAAGAATTTTGGTCACTAAGAATTTTTAATGACCAACTTGTAGGGACCATGGGGGACCAAGATTTTTTGGTCTAAAAAAGTATTAAAGACTAAAATTGAGGATCTAGGAACTAATGTGTTTGGTTTCTAAAAAGCTTTTTTGGTGTAGTGTTTGTCTAACTTTTGGCCAAATATGCTTGGAATGCATGGATTGTGATAACTAGTTGATCTTTCTCATTTTATACTTAATTTCATGTGCATAAAGGTTCTGAAATGCTAAAATCCATAAATATCTTAATTCTATGCCAAGTTATCATTTTTTGGACAAGTTATCACTCCAATGTGTCAAGTTATCATTTTTCTAGTTTAGCTGATTTCTAGTGACTTTGTTGCCCTAAATCCTATGCCATCATGAATTAATCATATTTGGATGATCATATTTCAACTTTGCAAAGTTATCACTCCGTTTCATAAGTTATCATTTTTTAGTGGCAAGTTATCGTTTAAAGGCAAAACTGTCATTTCGATATGCAAAGCTATCAATTCTGCATAAAGGCATTAGGCAATCATTAAAATTGTCTTAACTCATTGCTGTTCTGATTTGATCACATTTGGATAACCATAACCAAAGTTATGACAAGTTATCATTTTTATAGATACAAGTTATCATTCTGGGTCACCAAGTTATCAATACCATGAAACCCTATCTACATTTAATTTCTGATCTCATTCACTTGCCATACTAATCCCTTTGATGCTTTCAATGCCTTGAACCATCATAATTGGACAATTTCCATAATATGGTGCAAAGTTATCATTCCGGACTCAAATGTTATTAATTTTAACTATGAATTTTATTTCTGCACAACACCAAGTCCCATTTGATGTCTGAGCTGATAATAACCACTGTCCTAATTCTTATTTGTTAAAATCTCATTCAACGACTTTGATGCTTGCTGTTTTGGCCTTTGCAGCAAGGAATATGAATCTAAATTCAGCTGAAAAGTGAGGGGGGACCACTTGCTTTTTGGCTGTCCAAAAAGTTGTCATATGCATATATTTTCAGGACCTGGACAGGTGGCTCACATCAGGAGCTATGGAACATTTTGATGCTGATCTAAGGGTAATGAAAAGCCATATAAAAGCTGAGAAGAGAGAGGAATGAAGAGAGGCTGGCCATTCAAGGGTTTGGAGTGGATTGGAGCTGAAGGAGAGCTGGAATGCTGCTGATTTCTGTCGACAGCCCTCAATCTAGGATGAATTACTTTTGTTTTTCATTCTATGATGTATCTAACTTTGTAGTTATGAGGAGTTAAATCCCATGTCTCCTAGGATAGGGTAGTAGTCTAGATTAATTATGGATGGATTAGGAACAAATTTGATTTCTTGCACTAAATCAAGTTCTGATTTCAATTTTTGTTTCCTGAAATCTGTTTCATATGAATCCGATTCTTGTCATTGTAAGATCCTATTTGTATTTACAACTGAAAAGTTATCATTTGATTTAATCTTTGTTCAGAAATGAATTAAGAACCAATGCAAGTTTCTAGTTCTAACCCAATTTAGAATCTAATTTTCTGAATTTTGAAATCTATTTTTCCCCCAATTCTGATTTCTGATTTTTGAATTTTTTTAAACCTATTTTTCATCATTGTCGAGCCCTGATTGAATTGATAAATGAGAGGTTACTTATGATTTCATTCTTGTTCAGAAATGAATCAAGAGGCAATGATATTTTCAAGGTTTAATTCCCTGAATTTGTGCAACTCTCCAATGCTGATTTCTGAATTTTCTGATTGTTGATTTCCTGAGTTTCCATTGCTGATTTCCTGAAATTTGTGGAATTTGCTTTGTTATTGTTAAGCCCTTGATTTCATTTAATCACTGAAAGGTGTACTTAAGGTTTTCTTGCTGTTCAGAGATGGACCAAGAAGCAATTGCAAGTGCTGAGCTCCCATATGTAATTATGTGCTGATTTTATCCAATTCATTAGTGAAAATGTGGATTTCATTTCCATTTGCAGCTGAAAGGCTATTTTAAAATCCTCTTGTAGTTTAGAGATAAACCAAGGAGCATTAACACTAATATTGGATGGATTTCATTCCTGTTTAGTTAATTGAAGTAATTCCCTCGTGGTTAAGGTGCAATTGGATGTTATCATTTCTGATTTCACTGAAATTGCCAAAAATCAGCAAGAAATTTTGATCTTGAGCTTAATGTTAACTTGATTTTAGTAGGGATCCTCTTCTAATTCAATCTAGCTAACAATTATATGAGAATATAATGATTAGTTTTGGACAAATTCAGCTGTGAGAGCAGCCATGTTAAGTTGAATCAGATTTGACTAAAAATTGATAACTTGTTCCATTCCATCCATAATTAAGTTAGATGAATCCCAACTCCTAGGAGAACCTTCCTCATTGATAGATAAACCCTTTTAGCCTTAATTTAGCATTTATAATTCAGTTTAGATAAAATTTCAAAAGTCCAAAATCAATTATCATTTTGCCATAGTAATAAAAATTTGTTTTCACTTTCCTTCAACTTCTTGAAATTGTAACTTTAGTTAGGGCTAGTCTAGATTGTTTTAGGGAGTCTGGCTTCAAATCACTTTGAGTATATTACAATTGACCTGTATACTTACAGTAGAGAGTGAATTAGGGAGTTAAATCAAAAATTGAAAAATCTCACTTTTGACCCAAAAATCAGCAAGTTATCACTACACTCCTCAATTTCACTACCAACGGGCACAGTGGATGAGGCGGTGGAGTAGGCGGAGGGGTGCGGTGGAGGCGGAGGCAGCGGTGGAGGCGGAGGGCAGCGGAGGCGTACATCGGCACGGTGGAGGAGGCGGCGGAGGCGGACGTCGGCACGAAGGGAGGAGGAGGAGGAGGCGGCGGTGGAGACGGAGGCGGACGTCGGCGCGGTGAAGGAGGGCAGTGGAGGAGGCGGAGGCGGAGGTGGAGGGCGGCGGAGGGGTGCGGTGGAGGTGGCGGATGAGCGCGGTGGAGGATGCCATGGAGTAGGCGGAGGGGCGCATGGAGGAGGCGGAGGCGGAGGTGGAGGGCGGCGGAGGGGCGCGGTGGAGGCGGCGGATGAGCGCGGTGGAGGATGCCGTGGAGTAGGCGGAGGGGCGCGTGGAGGAGGCAGAGGCGGAGGGCGGACGTCGGAGGAGGCGGCGGTGGAGGCGATGGAGGCGGAGGGCGGCGGAGGGGCGCGGTGGAGGAGGAGGCAGCGGTGGAGCCAGAGGGCCGCGGAGGCGGACGTCGGCGCGGTGGAGGAGGCGGCGAAAGAGGCGGAGGAGGAGGTCGGGTGTCGTGCGTCGGGCGTCATAGGTCGGTCATCAGAGGTCGGGCGTCAGACGAAGAAGAATAAAATAGTTAAAGTGAAAATGAATAAGAGGGGTTAGGGATTTAAGTAATTTTTTTAGCGTCTCCCAAGAACGCGACGCTACGTAGATGCCATGTAGGCGTCGACACTATCAAAATTCGGCTAGTGCGGCGCTATGGAGAAGCTAATGTGTCGCTAAGCTAACGTAGCGACACTATAGCGTCGTAGGGGCATCTCCGTAGAGGTAGCATCCCAAAAATGCGACGCCATTGAGATGTGCATTAAAAGTCTTTTTCAAATTTTTTAGTATTAAGAAATTTTATTTATCAATATAGTGTCTCATCGCATTGTGCTTCGTTCCAATTGTTTTATTTTCTTCCGACAATCTATCATGTATGCATATAAAATTATAAATCTAAATGTATATGTGTCTATAACAAAATTGTGTGTGTGTATATATATATATATATATATATATATATATATACCTATAATATATCCATATGTATATGTCTACGTGTGGGAGATTAAGTATTATAAATCTATCATGTATGTATGTCTATATGTATTATAAATATATATATGTATGTATACGTCTATACATGTGCGAGTCATATAATGTGTATATGTATACATATTAGAAGTGAATATATGTGTATATGTTTATATGTGTGAGATTAAGTGATAATAATATATATATATGTACTTATTATATATAAGTATAAATATATACGCATATTTATATGTCTATATGTACCCGATTAAGCGAGGGAGATAAAAAGTTGGCTAAGGAGGCACAATACAGACGCTATTAAGTCGCTAAGTACTTTTAGCGACCACTTAGCGCCAAACTAGCGTCTAAAACCTTGTGGCATCTCAATATGGCGACGCTACAGAGATGCCAATAGTGTCACCATGGCGTCGACATCACTTGCGGTTCAAGTTAGATGCGAAAGTGACACTATTGATTCTCCACCGTGACGTTAAAATGGGATAATTTGTAGCAAATCACTCTCTTAATTCAACCACCGTAATTTCATGTATAGATAACATAAAATGGGATTAAGTGTATATATTTAGTATGTATAGATAACATAAACAATGTAGGTAACAAATTATATATTTAGGAACACTCCTATTATGTAAAAATACATATATATATAATGATGTAATACATATATATAATATGGGTAATCATGTATGAATACATATATATGTCGATAATACTAATATAATATTAATACTAATATAATATTTAATTAATTTATTAATTAACATATAATATATAGGGTGGGTTTAGGGTTTAAATATAAAACAAATAGCGATATAAATATAGATAACCTACGAGGAGAAGAAGTCCCTTCTCTGAAAATCTGCACGAACGCAGAACTTTGGTCGGCGATTGCTCTCCGTCCTCGTTCCGAAACTCACGGCCATCACCTGAAACCTCTTCTCCTATGTGCCGCTCCCCCCCCTCTTTTCTTTTTCCCTGTGACACGAAAAAGAGGGGGGGGGGGTCGACGACGACGTAGAGGGGGGCGACGACCCCCCTTTCTCTTTCCCTGCGCTGAGAAAGAGAGGGTGGGGGGGTCGCCGCCCCCCTCTGCATCGATGTCGATGACGACGCAGAGGGGGGAGGCCGCGACCCCTTTTATCTTTCACTGTGTCGAAAAAGAGAGGGTGGGGTGGGGGGCGGAGACCCCCTTTCTCTTTCCCTGCGCCGGTTGGAGATCCCGTTGCGATCCACTCCCGGTGGACCGTGGGATATGATCCGAAAAGGCCATAGCAACTGCTCCAACATAAAAATAGCAATAATTATTCCATTAGTGTGAGTTCCATAATGTATATAACAACACAATACTTACTTGACCCTACTTGATGACTGTAGTGATTGCTCATGACAGTTGCATATGGACTCAATTCCACCTATTAGAGACAGCTAAGAAGAGTCCCTCCTTATGCTCTGATACCTTTTTAACGCCCCGAGACCCACGTTACTATCACATGCTCAGAGTCGTCCCAAAAGCGCTACACAATTCTATATGAAATAATTTTGCGGAAATATAAACCATAAAATGCAAAATTAATAATATTAATATCTAAAAATCTCTAATCACAAGGAGCTGAAAATGTCCATGACTCCATCATGCTAAACATGCGGAAAAATAAAAGTTAAACCAATAATCTAATAGGACTAAATCCTACACCATGTGCAACAACTCTATCACTGAGCCTGACCACTTGCACCACCATCTTCTATCATCTCATCTGCATGAATCCAGATGTAGGGGAAAACCCATGAGTATAAAAATATCAACTATGCCTGATCACTATGGTACCTATCCAATTTAACAATTTTCTATTATGAATATATGAGGTCATCAGCCAAGATCAATTTCTATTCAATTCAATAGGCGGAGACAAAGCCAATCAACGCCAAAATACGAATCAATTCAATTCGATTCAATTCTATTCGATTTCAATTTCAATTTCAATTTAATCTTTGGAGTTATTCAATTCAATAGTGAGTGCTCGGTCAATTAAGGGAAACTCCATATCTCTTTCATGTAGGCCAATGGGAGATCAAATCACGGCAAGCCGTCCTCCAATAATAGCGCTAACAATAGTTTCGTAATGGCGGGGGACCATAGTCATCATAGGACAGTCATAGCTTCTCTAAAGAATGACGTCTCAAACCTCTAGGTACACTATCTGTCCCATATAATACGATAACAATAATGACCCAGGTAGCTTAGAGACAATATGAAAATATGGAGACCTAGCAGTTTCCATCTTTTATCTTATTTATCCTAAAGATCTATCTTTAACAATTCAATTTGGGTTAAACAATGACTCAATCAGGAGAAAACTACTAGATCAATATTATGGTTAATCACATAATAAAGTAAAACAATAAGATCAATAATCTCAAGTCAGATCTGAAGGACATGATGAGGTCAAATCTGATAACAATTATGGTCATAGATGTTATGAGAAAATAACCACAAAAACTATTCAATTATCCATAACAGAAGACCTAAAATTACATTTTTTGTACCAAGAACTCGGCCCGCGTCGGATGGAACCCGTGCCATGGTTGGACGATCAAAATCACCTCAGCCAGGGCAAACCCGGGCCGGATGTATGGTGAACCTGGGCCGGGTTGGCCGGTCCACCTCCAAGATAATCGCGCTGACTCCGAGTCGAGCCGAAGTCGAACTCGGGTTAGGCCAATAGGAATACGGACCGAGTTAGACAACTCGATCCGGTTCCGAATCCGACTCGGTCCGAATTCAACAAAATCCGGGCCGAGTTTTGTCGTCGACAGAGAAGTGCGTTCTGACGTGACTTTCCGACCATCATAACTCTCTACGATGTCCAAATTATGCATATGATATATCAATGGATTCACAGTACGAAGGAGAAAAGAATAGGGTTCCATATCGCAAAAAATCCGACGACATAGGGATTCTCCTAAGTAACTAAAGTTGGCTGAAAAATCAACTGGAGTCCCTTCTCTAAAAATCTGTACGAACTCCGAACTTTGGCCAACAATTGCTCTTCGTCCTCATTCCGAAACTCACAGCCATCACGTGGAACTTCAAACTCTTGGAGTTGCCTCGGTTCGTGTGCAAATGAGAGGAAAAGAGGGCTCATGGGCAGGATTCTGTTTTGCAGAAAAGGGTTTTCCAGCTACCCTCTAATGCCTATTTATAGGTGCATATTTGAGACATCAATTCTATTAGGCTTTTGACTCATTTAAAATCAATTTTGACCATCCATCAATGACTAATCGCTTCTTAATTATTCAAATTTATTTAAATCTGAATTTACTTAACAATCCAATATTTATCTTCATGGAAATTCTCTCTCTTTTCAAATTCCTTCTTATCTTTCCAACTTATCCCCTAATTTCCATCAATTTCGGAGTTATTTAAAATTTCAGAATATTGACATTAGGATTTTCATATTTATTAAATAAAAATAAATATCTTTTATTCATTTTTTTCTGAAAATCCGGGTGGTCACCATTTCAAAAAAAAAAAAAAACTAGGCACCGCAAACTGATGAGTTCTGCCTTGCATGGACTCTTCTTGTTATATTTCTTAAAAACTTTCTGTCTTCTGTCTTGCATGGAGCCTTGCAGGAAAGACCGCCGATAAGAGTTCACGACCCTCGTGGACTATTAACTTTCTGTAAGATTTTTCTTCTCGAGCTTCTATATATTGAAAAATAAAAAAAGTTTCTCATGAATTTAAAAGCTTCTATATAGATGGAACAAAGACATATAGAAAGTTGTATCTATCGGATATGAGCCAAGGACTCGAAGGAATGTTGCAAATTCCTACGAAGAACCAACATTTAAAATATTTAGTTCAACAGCTACTGTAATTAATGCTGAAATTATATTCACGTATCTGAATTATGGTCTATTTATAGTAACAAATAAATTGAAATTATATCCAACATAATTTAAATACTTAGAAAAAAATTCAAATTGAAATGCCCCTTGACATCTAATCTAAAGTCCTTCAAAAAACTAGGTAAGGCAAAAAAGCTGTTTTCTGATGTATCTTGTTCAGTTTCTAAATCCTAATACACTTCAACAGCTTAACTAAGAAGTCCCAAATTGATGCACTTATGCCAAAGCTTCTCATTGATACTTCGGGGGGTTCCAATGTCTTCAAAGAATTCCATCTTTGTGTTGAGAATTCAATATTCGTAGTGTTTAAGTTTGTTGATAATACCTTGAATCTGAACCCAGTTATAATCCTTTTGTTCTCCTACATAGTCAGGCGCTTCAGCAGAATTCTCCTGCGAAGCCCTCCGAGCGAAAATTTTTAGGGGTATTCTATATGTGATTCGGAATTGATTTATTTCCTTATCACGAGATAGGTGTCCTATTTTAAGAGATTAATTCAGAGTCTCAACGGTTTGTAATTCCTATCCTCTGTAAAATGGAGTGCCTATATAAACTCCCTAGGATTGTGTTTGGCATGGGGATTTGAAGTTCTCGTAAATCCCTGAGAACTAATTGATTTGATAGATAAGTTTGCATGTGGTGTTTGGATGAAAAAGTGTAATGATGAGAATTTGGAAAGTTGATTTAATAGATAAGTTTTAATAGGTGTTTGGATAAAAAATAATAACTAATGATATAATTTATTATTTTATGAAGTATAAAATTATAGTAAATTAAAATATTATTTATTTATTTAGTTAAAATAATTATTTATGAAACATATTTATTTTAATATTAAATTAATATTAAAAAATTATAATTTATGAAAAATAATAATATTATAATTTATTATTTTCATATGTTATTAATATTATCATTTATGAAAAATATTTATATTAAATTTAAAAAAATATTTTATAAGCTGAATGATAATATTAAAATTGATTATTATTTAAGAAAATATAAAAATAATTTAATAAATAATATTAATATTAAATAGTAATTAATAAAATTTGACTAATTAAAATATAATAAAGAATTAAAAAGAGTAAAACAAGAAACCAAAAAAAAACAAGTCACGTTCTTGGGGTAGAGAACAAAAAGTTCTCGCTTTGTGCGAACTTGGCAGCACGTCACGTGCAGTGTTTGGCAGAACGGTCAAGTTCCGCACGTCAAACATAGTTTAGGGTTTCAAACAGAGATCCATCCTTATAATCATCATTATTTCATAACAAAAAGAGCCGTCGCTTATTCTCCGTGTTGTTCCGTGTTCGTGCGATCTCTTTCTCCCTCTTTTAAGAACAAAGTTAAACGTACATTTTCCTTCACTATAGCGGTGACATTTCGGTGATACATCTCGTATATCTTTCATCTAGTTTCTGTGGGTGTTCATACTCGATAACACGTCCCAACTTGCTAAAACACTATCAGAATGTGAACATGGTATGACGAAACTGAAGTAGAATGAATGGCTTGGTAATAGAGTCATTTATATTGTATATTTGCTGATAAATGAGTTAATATGACCATCGGTGATATTAAACAAAAAATGTAAATCCAAATATATCAAAGGGATGAACTGAACTCTGTCAACAGGATTTTTAGCTCTGTTTAAGCCGAAAAAGGCAACAAATTTTATGGTGACCAATCAATTTCAAAACGTATGCTTAATATTGACATTGAAGAGGCAACTTCTTTTAATTTGGTTCTTTTCATGGGCAGTTTCTTCATGCCCCTTACACCATTCTGTCTGTTTTCATATCCTCCAATGAGCGAAGACAAAAATGAAAGTAGTTGGCCACAGGAAACTGGAAGATTGTGGTTTCAGTGCCCTTTTTGCTTCTGGGAGTGTCAGTGATTATTTTGTGTTATAATCAATATTTTAAAAATCAGTTCGGACCAAGCGATCATAAATATGTCACAATTCATAAAAAATCGAATTGATTCGGGAAGAACCGGAAAAATTAAGTTGAACTGGTAAATCGGGTTCAACCCGGTTTTTAAAATATTTTTAAAAAAAGTTAATATATGGAAAGATTTATTAGGGAATTGAATATTTAAATGATTTTATAATGAAATTGAAAAGCTATCCACGTGAAATGATACAAAAAAGGAAAAAAATTTAAATTTAAATAAGAAAATGAAAGGAAAGATTTTGAATCCTTGATTGGAGGAAAGGAATCAAAATGGTGGCAAATTATTAATTAAATAAAATAAAGAGAATTATACATGGAAAAAGAATAAAATCTGGTAATAATATATTAGCAATAAATTTAGATTGAAATTAGATTTAGATTATTACATTAGTAACAATAAAAAGAAAACTGCTAAAATAGAAATAGATTATTACTCAAATCAAATAAAAGAGAGTTATATATAGAAGGAAAATAAATCCGGTAATAATATGTTAGTAATAAACACTACAACAAAATTATAATTTATTGACCAATTTTTAGAGGCCAATTATATTTGATTCTTAAAAGTATAAATATTAGAGACTAATGCGATACTGATCTCAAATTCTTATTCATTTGAAATCAAAATTTAATTTGTGGTCATTAAAAAATTATTTTTTAAAGACTAATAGAAGAATTTTTGTCACTAAGAATTTTTAATGACCAGCTTGTAGGGATCATAGGAGACCAAGATATTTTGATCTCAAAAAATATTAAAGACTAAAATTGAAGATCTAGGAACTAATGTGTTTGCTTTCTAAAAAGCTTTTTTGGTGTAGTGAAATTTAGATTGACATTATTATATCAATAATAATAAAGATAAAACTACTATTTAAATTAACATCCAGTAAAAATAATAATTATTTAATTGGTTTAATCATTTTTACAATAATTTATAAACTAAATTACTCATAAATTATTATTAATAATATTATTATATAAAATTTTGGTTGAACCTCCACTCGGTCGACACGCCGATCCAATCTCAATGAAATTATTTAAGATTGAGAGCTCTTTTTACTTTCGGGAGTGCTTATTTTGTGTTGTAATAGAATCTAGAAAACGTGCTATTATGTCAGTTTATGGAATTAGTTTTATGAGAAACGTTTCACTAAAATCATTAGTGCAGGCTTAGTGATAAGTTTCAAGGATGAGCAAATAATCTTCAATGCAAAATAATTATCGGGAAATTTGAAAAATTCTCTATGGAGTTACATGGACATCATACTCAGATGACATACATAAAAGACTATCATATAAAATAGAATTCTGAATGTAGATTGGACTATCATATAAAAATTGAAGAAAAATTATAAAAAAATTATACTACTACTACTACTACTACTACTAAAGAAAATGAAAATATAAATTGAAAGAAAATAAGGGAGGATAAGCAATAAGAAGAATATACTAAATTAAAAAGTAAAGAGATGAAAACAAATAAGTGTGTTAGATTTGAAAAAAATTAATATAGCATTTATATAAATAAAAACATATCAATAATGTACTAATCATGACATTTTCGGATGGCTTAAATTTATAGGATATAATAGATAATAGTTTTACATTAATTTATTAGTAATCGTAGTTTGTTATTATAAAATATGGTATATTATTGTGTAAGCAAGAAATGTGATATATGTTTAAAATTAACATAAATAAATATTATTTTAAATCCGAGCACTCAATAGCGATGTCAGCTCGATCGTTAGACCGATTATAAAAACGGATCATTTGAATGGTTTTAACAGACTAACGTTCTAGATGCTAGATTAGTTTGAATAGACCTAGGTGACTGTTCATGAGAAACATTGGACATGTTTGGATGTCGGAACTCGGTCAAGAACTTCCGACTAGTTCATCCAAACATCATGGATTATGATTCGATCGGATTGAACCGATTTTTTATTAAAATAATAATATTATTACTTCAAATATATATATATATTATAAATAAAAGTTTAAAAGGTAAAAAATAAAGAAATAAAAGTATATAATCATCATTTTAAATTAATTAAATACTAATAAATTATTATTTTTACATTTGAAGAATATATATTAGTTGTAATTAGTTAATTGTATATAGTATTATTTAATTTCATGAATAATTCCCTTTTTAGATTTCCATTACCATTATCTTGCTCTCATTTTATTTTTCAAATTCAAATTTTCTTTTCATATTATTTGATTCCTTGTATGAACTCATCCTATAAAATTTACTATGTTATGAACTTTCTATTTTCATATTTTTAATGTATATTATTTATAATAATTTAAATTTTGTCATCAAATTCGAATAACTTTCCTTATTATTTACCTCTATTCATTCTGCACAATTAAATCACTTATTTTACTCCCCTTTTCCACCTTCCCTATTATTATACACTTTTCTTCTTTTCTTTTTTTTTCCATTTATTCACCTCTTCTCTATTGTTTTTGAAAAGAAATGGATTGAACCGGATCCGGAAAACCTGGTTCAATTCAATTTTTTTTTAAAAAATATGGGTTTTACTTGCAAACCGGATCGTACTGATGATCGATTCGCGATTGAACCGGTCACACCAACTGCCCGATCCAATTTTAAAAACAATGGTTGTTGTTGAAAAGCAAGAACTATTCTTGTTGGAAGTAGGAATTTTCATTTTTTTTACTTTTTTATTTACTTTTTACTTTTAATTGTTTTTTAATGTGTATATTTTTTCATTTATTAGTAGATTATTATTCAACTTATAAACTACATTATTAAATTTTATTAATTAAGAATTATAGAGTATTTAGTTCTAATAATTTAAAACATTTTATTGATGAGTTAAAATATTTTGCTTAGTATTATAGTACAATAAAATTAATAAAAAATTTAAATTAATTAATTGAAATGATGTAAACATTATAATTATATTTATTTTATTATAATATGAATTAATAAAAATAATGCAAAATCTTATGTATAATAGTATATATATTATAATAGAATTTTATAAATAAAATTTTCAATTATTTTTAGAAAAAATATATTATATTTGAATTTTAATATTTACTTAAATTTTAATATTAATAACATACAAAATTTTTAATCCAAATTAATATCAATATATTGTGACACAACTTATTTTTAATAAATAAATTAAAATAATAATTATATATATACTATTTTTTATGTTCTAGTAATTATTATTTTAAACAAATAAATATTTATAATATTTTTATTTATTATTGTATATCTCATAAATTAATAAAGTATATTATTTGTTCTTATTTTTTATTCAAACACATACTAAAACTTATCTATCAAATTAATTTTCTAAATTCTTATCATTATATTTTTCATCCAAACACCAACCTAAAATTTTTCGAATAAATTTCAGTTGTAGTCATCCAACTTAAGAGTATTTCCAGTAAGGTCATTCAACTTCACTTTGTAATACAACGGTTCTTGAACGTTAAAAATATTTTTTTCATGGTCATCATGACCGATTATAGTCACTAAACTGGTAAGTGCTGATGTGACGCTTATGTGATGCCTAGTTAATATTTTTTCTCTTTTTCACGTCAGATTTTACAAAAATTTCCATTTAATTAAGTTCTCATCCAAATACATGTTGGAAGAGTGGCTCATGAGCACGTGATAGTTTGAAAATGTGTAGAGCAACTGGACTTCACATGAGTAATTATTAATGTTTTAAAAATTGATTCGGCCATACTAATTTAACCGGTCCGGGAATCGATTATAAATTTAATTTGTTTCATTTACAAAATTGAAAATAATAGAAACTCAGGTTGACTCCGAAAAAATCAGAAAACCGGGTTGACCGGTAATAGGATTCAATTCGTTTTTTATTTTTCTTTTAAGATATGATATGGAGAGAGACGGAGGATTTTATATATATAGAGGATATGAAAATAGACAACTGTATAAAGAGAGGGCTGTACAAAGAGAGGGAGAAAAAAGAGTGTCCGAGAGAGAGGGAGGGAGGGAGAGAGAGGAATATGGAGAGACGAATGATTTTACGGGATACGGAGAGAGTTGACTTTATAAAGAGAGAGAAAAATAGTACACAGAGAGAGGACGGGCTTGAGGAGAGAGAAGAAAAAAAGGAAATAATTTAAAATGAAAAATAAAAGGAAAGATGTTAGAGAAGAAAATAAATAAAATAAAAATAAAAAGAAATAAAATATAATTATCATTAAGTTAAAAATAAATTTAAATTATTATATTATAATAATATATTTAATAGAAATTACTATTTAATCTAACATCTCATAATGTATAGAAATTATTAAATTAATTTAACCATTTTTTAGTAACTTATATATTATATTATTCTTAAATAATAATTATTAATATTATTATATAAGAATCCAATTTTAAAATTCGATTGAACTCGTAGGACCTCGATTCGATTCGAATGTCGATCCAATTTTTAAAATTTACTATGACTCAATTCGAATAATTGTTTAATGAATGCAGTTTTTTCTTTAAGAAAAACGACAGGCGATGGTGATGATAATTTATTCATGATTATTTATTGACTTCCAGGTCGTCTTCATCGGCGTCAGGCTAAAATAATTGGAGGAGGTGATCGCATTCCAACGTGGATGACAACTTTGTTAATTATTTATTGACCTCCAATCCTACATGACTTTGATTGGCGACAGGCCAACATAATTATTCTTAACTGTTTAGTTTAAAAAAAAATAGCACACCTAATTTTTTACATGCTATTAAGTTATAAGTTTAATTTTTTGCTCATATTAAAAAAAATATTACTTATGATTCAAAAAATTGAATAATAAATAAAAAAAATAAAGACCTGAATATGATGTAGAATGATTCTTCAATAAAAAAAAATTGATTTGTTACATTCGAAAAATCCATAAAAGCCCATGAATTTCGTTTCCTATTGATTATTTCTATTTATATAATTAATAAATAAATAATCAATTTTTTGTTCTTTATATAATATTTTTATATAATTTAATATTTTTTCATCACATTATGTAAGTCTAGTTTGATAATTTTAATTGTATATTATATTTAGTTATAAAACTGAATATATTCGTATTAATTCTAGAGCCTAGAAGGTGGTTTTTATATTTTCTAATTGAATTTTAGAATAAATTTCTAAATTTAAAAAATCGATTTGAAAAATTGGGGGTCATTGTTTTGAACCGAACAACTGATCTAATCTGGATTACTTTCATCACTATGCCTCATAACCATAATTTTCAAATTAAATCTTTTAAGGAAGTTCATCATGCACGCTCTCATCAATTGAAAGTGATACTAAAGCTGCGGTGAAATAAACTTCTATATATAATGTACTTTTCCAACTCTAGCACTCCGAAATTTCATCCTCTAAAATCTAAAACAATTAGGTCTTAACTCGTTCGTCATCACATAATCATAATAAAATATTACAATAAAAACTTAAATCAATAATTAAAATAAAATAAATCACTCAATTAAAGCGAAAGACTTCATGAAAAAACATCACAAGTAATGTTATAGAACTGAAAACATCTCTAATAACTATTATTAAAAATATCTCTTGAAACCATAGTCAAAAGAACTCAATGACTAACCAATGTTGTTAAATCCGAACCGGACCGACCGGTCGAATCGTGACTCGGACATCTAACCGGCCCATGGGTCATGTTAAACCCGCCCACCATATTAGACCTGTTAGGCTTGGTCAAACTCGATCAAGAACCGAGTTGGACCGTCCGACCTGGGCGAGTTGAATGAACCAGTGGACGGTTCATTTTTATTAGTTGATGAAATGGTATAGACAATGAGTATTGAATCATTGACCTCCTCATCTAGTTAACATGTACAAACCATTGTCCTACACTTATTAATTTGAATGGCAAGTTATTTCATAATATGCAAAAGCATATCATCATTCATTATCAAATTATTTTATTTGATAATTTTTTTAAGAAAATTTATAATTATTTTATATGCCACAACTTAAATATGAAAAGATTAATTACCTAATTAAATTTAAAATAGAAACTATAATAGTTTTTCTAGTTTAAGTTAATATTAATAGTTAAATTTGAGACATATGAATTTGTAAATTATAATTGAATATATTAAAATCACATAAAACTCATATCAATAATTAATTATGTCACATTTGATTTCTTAATTTTAGTTAAATTTTTAATCATATTAGTGTACTTTGATGTAGAAATATATTAATTATTAACAAACATATATAAGTATTATAATTAATATTTGTATACTATTTTATTAATAGCCAATGACCCAGAGGCTTATCCGGATCGACGTCCGATCCGAGTTTTACAACATCGCTAATAACCCTATTTGTCCTAAATCATTTGTGCAATCTTCCTCGGTAACTATCATCGATCCAATCATTGGTTCTATGATTTTAAAGGAGGGTTGAGTGGGAGGGTTAACTGGCATTAACAGCAGGAGCAACAAAGGAGGGTAGAAGAAGGGGGAGAGCAAACTGATGTTGGGGGACATTGATAGCGGAGGTGGTGGGTTTTGGGGGGAAGGGAGGAGTCATCAGGAGGTACATTAGTGTGGAAAAACTTGTCCTTTTGAGTTCAATCTGGTTTTTCAACTCCGATTTTAATGAAAATTTGAACCGGTCGAATTGGTTGGCTTGATTCGGTTCTCATAAAACACCGCCTTTGCCACACTTTCGTCTACTGTGATGCCAACAACCATAAGAGATCTAAACATTTAGAGTATGTTTGGGGACCTGGAAAAAGTAAAGAAACTTTGATAAACTGTAGTTTTTGCTCCTATGGCAGTAAAATTACCTTGGATGCTGATTTTTTTCAATTCAAAAACCATGATTTTTTTTCAATTGTTAAAGCAAAGTTTTGCAATCAATTCATTATTTTTTTTTATACTAATATTTTTTCAGATGTTTATAAACTATGGTACGGCACTTTTTAACAATTGACGTATCATAAAAAATTTTATTCTAAAGAATAAAATACTTTTCACCCAAATAAGCCCTTGGACCCACTGTGACGAGGAGTTCTAGCAGGATTTACAAGTCAATGAATATAGTCAGGATGATTGGTGCAATTGTCTTTGGGCCAGAAAAGTCAAAGTTGGCAGGATGCAGGAGGAGGAAGCATGCAGGAGTTCACATGTTCGTTAAATGGATCCCTGGAGCCGTTTCACTTTTGCATATCGAAAACAAAGGGAGAGGACGTCCACAAGGAAAGCAGGGGGAGAATAACAACGATGGCAGAGGCTTCTGACCATCTCCATGGCATTCTTGATGCAACTATTTATGAAACCATTCATCTCCAACAATTCTTGAATGGGGCGTTCATTGAGGTAACGTAACAAATATGGCTTTCCCTTCGTTCATATCATCTCGCATAAATTATATCAAATACTTTTTAATTTTAATATTTGTTTAGAGATATCCTTCAATTTTAGTTTGTAACTCTTTCATCTTTTAACTCATTACATATAATGTCCTTTTCAATGTTGATAGCCCGTTTTTCGTTATCCAATTTAATAATATTTTCCGGAAGCATCCGTTGTATCGCGCATATGGCATTTTAATTACCTCAAATTTGTTCAATTTAAATGTCAACGACCTTGATTAAAGTCGTGACGCACGAGTGCAATGAGATTACATTATTACACAAAGTCCTTTTCCTGTAAAAATAATTTCGAATTAAATCTTAAAAATGGTAAATAATATTGCGACATGGTTGGATAATCTTTTGAAGGAAATGTATTATGTGAATATACACATATATACTTCCACAGTTCCACCACACGAATCGATGTTGCCATATGTAGCCTTTTACATGATTTCAGCAGATGCTGATATATAAATTAAACTATCTAAGGATTACAGTAATATTACTTAAATATACCACAAAAACTTCTTATTCATGAATATTCGTCCGCAAATATAAAAGATATAAAAATTGGCATCATCACTAACTGTCAAACAACTAGTAAATATAAAGCATATGTAAAGTTTTTAGAAGAGTTAATTCAAGCATTCTTCCAGAAAACTTTGATAACAAAATTTCTTTAAATAATCTATATGATGAGAAAAAAAGATAAAAAAAATTTGTCGACCTCAAAATTTAAAAACTGTGAAATTCCATTATGAAAGACGAGTCATAAGTAAAAGGTTATTATGATATTTAAATTGAGAATTTATTATCTCATAAGTGTCAGCTTTTTTTATACATATTATTTAAATTGAGAATTTATTATCTCATATTTAAATTTCATGTTTAGTTGATATCGTTAAAGGAAAGATAAATGAATGAATGTTAATTGATTAATTTATTTAGATAATTTTATTTTTTATATATATAGTTACATATTTAATTTATTTGATCAAAATTGTAAATACATATTAAATATGTCTTTTTCGATTTGAAGGAGAAAAAAATAGAACATTAAAAAAATAGAAAGAAAAAATGTATTTTTTTTCCTCATTTTATTTTAATTTAAACTCAACAGGAATTCTCCTTCTCCTTTCTTACCATAATTTCACCCCACCAAACAGACCCTTACGAAGCAAAGGTGTGTTTTTTTTATGCTTTTTGCAGGTCGAAGACAAAGTAGAAGAAGGCTTGCAGGCTTTCCCGCGTCCCCGTCCCAAGCTGTACGCGACAATAGACATCGGTTCGGCAAGAGTGGCGAGAACAACAACGGTTGAGTTCGATCAGTCCTGTGAATGGAACGAGTCCTTCCACATCTACTGTGCTCATTCCTCCCCATGGATCACGATCTCCATCAACTACAAGTACCTACTGCTCAGTGCCCTGGGCCGTGCCAAGATCCCCACATCGTGTCTGCTCTCGGCCGTGCCAAGATCCCCAAGGGTGGTTCGATCTTCTAGATGACGAAGGCCGCGACAGGATGAAAGCTCGGGTGCGCATCGTCCTCAAGTTCTCTGATGTCGTCAGTGATCCGTGTTGGAATGCTGGCATTAGGCGTGAACACTTCCATGGCGTCTCGAACGTCTACTTCCCTCGAAGGACCGGTTGCCGCGTCGAGCTCTTTCAGAATAGTCATCTCTCCGACAGCTTCCGGCCTGCGATCCCTTTATCGAACGGAGAGAGCTACCGTCCGGCGAGACTGTGGGAGGAGATCTACGTTGCCATATCAGAAGCAAAGCACTTCATTTACGTAGCGGGCTGGTCGGTCAACGTGAACATAACTCTTGTTCGGGACGCGGAACGCATGATCCCTGGAGCAGAAGGTGTGACGCTAGGTGAACTGTTGAAGCTAAAGGCCGAAGAAGGGGTCACTGTCCTGGACGAGCAAGAGCGACACGAGTATGTGATCATCGGATCGGCGAACATGAACCAGAGATCACGTGCCGGCAATAGCGACACCGAGATCACGCAAGGATCTTATCAGCCCGCGCAACTGAATGAAATAACTGGACGAGCTAGGGGCTACATCCATGGCTTCCGGATGTCATTGTGGTATGAACACTTCATGAGCCACTGCTCATATCCACCTGAAGTTTTTCTGGATCCGGAGGATCTCAACTGCGTTGGGACAGTTAGGCAAATAGCTGAGAATTTGTGGGACAAGTTCGTCGGAGATGAGGTGGTGGATCTTCCCGGCCATCTTCTTCCGTTTCCTATCCGCGTTTCGGAAAGCGGAGAGCTGTCAGAAAGAACAAAGGATGGCTTCTTCCCGGACACATGGGCTCCTATTAAAGGGAAAAAATCTAAAATCCTTCCTGCCATCCTGACAACCTGAAAGTTACATCCAGGTATTGTCTGAATCTTGCTATGTTGTGTCCAGTAATTGGTAACGCGCCATTTTATCTGCACTAGATCTTTGGAACTGGGGCTTAACTATAAAAATTGCATGGCACAGGGATGGTGGACTACAAGGAGAATGTCAGTTCATGAGGCTTATCTTTCCTGTTATCATTCACGACTTTACAATCATCATCTTGCTACCATGTTGCTATTATTGACCATTTTTGTACCCTTCCATTTTTGGTGTAATGATTATTGGATTTACGACTGCAGAAAACAGATTATGCACTCGGTAGAAAACAATAAATTAAAATTTGATCGATATGGTGTTTATTTCAACTATCATCTCCCCATTATCCCAATTATAGAGGGAAATGTATGTGTGGTACAAGAAAAGGAAGATGCACACCATAATATATATGTTTATAGAAAATGTAATATATATGTGATTGCACGCTAATACGCCTCTCTCTCTCCATCGATATATATATATATATATATATATATATATATATATATATATATATATATGAGCCATGGAATATATTGTATGAATTATAATAAGTCGATTGATTTAGGGCCCGTTTAGTTTAGCTGATATAAAATAACTGATAAGTTAAAGTGTTGAAAAAAGTTTAATGGTTGAAGCTGATTTTAAAAATAAGTAGTTTTGTATTTAGTAATAAATAAATTTATAAGTTATTATTTTTGTCAAATGATCACAAAATCCTTAATATTATAATATAGGAAATATGTGAAGAAAAATTATGTATATTATAAGGGCAAAATAGTACATTTATTAATCAAACTGGTTAGCTTTTTTTTCTTACACAAAATAAGCTAGGTCCCCCAACTTATTTTTTCACACTTATAAGCATGTAAAATAAATGCTTATAAGCTCTTTCTTTCAATTACCAAATAGGGAGAAATTTTTAAAACAGCTTCTATAAGCTTAGCCAAACAACTCCTTATTGTAAATGTTGTTATTAATAAGCATGTAGTATATGGTAAAATGATTGTGCTGACTACCTTCCGCTCAGCACCGTGTGAAGTGACATTTAAATCGTCCGGATCAAATCGGATGGTTGAGATCAGATCAGATCAAATGCCATCAAAATCAAGTCCTTGATGATCATCACGCGATATCATTCCCTCCCTCTCTCTCGATCGGAACATGTGACAGCCGTCGCTGGTCACCTACGCCGTCGTCACCTCATGCTCTCGCCGCCATTGCCTCGCCGTTCATGCTCGCCGCCATTGCCTCATCGGTCACTCATCCCTTCCCCCCCTATGTCCCTCGCTCTCCATCTAGAGCCACATGACGACCCTCATGGCCCTCGCCGCCACGATCCTTGCTCTGTCTCGCTGATCGCCGTCACGACCCTTGCCTTGCCGGATCCCTCGTAATCGACTGCCCTCATCGCCGTTGTAGCCGCCCTCATCGTCGGTCGGAGAGAAAGGGGGAGGAAAGAAAGGGGAAGACGCTGTCGCGGCCCTTGCCTCACCGAATCCCTCGCAGTCGACCGCCCTCACCTTGTCAGATCCCTCGCAATTGTCAGCCCTCGCCGGACTCGAGCATGCCTCGCCATACCTCACCGCCCGCTCCCTCTCCCTCCCTCCCTCCCTCCATCCATCTCTCTCTCTCTCTCTCTCTCTCTATCTCTCTCTCGTTCTCTCTCGCTCACGCTCTCCTCGCCTCGCTGGCAGCACTCGCCTCACCTCGTATCAACACGACTCACTGTCCCAATCGCCATCGCTGTAGGGTGAGATCTGGTGAGCGGAGGGAGAGATCTAGTAGAGGGAGAGATTAGGGGTGAGCATAGTCAAAATAGCGTGAGATAAGCCAAAAAAATCGCGCGCGAGGATCTCAGCCATTTGATCTGATTTCAACGATTGCAAATTCGCTTCACACTATGCTAAGGCAAGCGGTGCTCAATACACTCATTTTACCCATATATATATATATGTATATGTATATATATAGATAGATAGATAGATATATAGATATAGATATATGAATGTATTAGTAACTTTAATTTATTTCTATAATAAATTAATTTGCCATTAAAATTTGAGTAAACTTTATCCCTTTCAAGCATTGATTAATAGATAAATAAATAGTTAAATATAAATACATTATTGCACAGAAAAGGCTTTAACATAAAATTCAAAATGCAAGATGAACATGATAAAGATGAAAACAGGAAAAAGGAAAAAATATTATGAGAAATTGTTATCGTGTTAATTTGAAAATCAAATAAAATACTATTTACAAATAAGGTTGTTAATTTTTTGATATCGTGCATGACCATTTCCTTCACCCTTCTTTATGTGACAATCCAACTTACACAATCACCCCTCCTCTCTCAAGCAAGAACTCCTTGCTACCTATCCTTAGCGTCATTTAACATTGAAACTTGCATAGGTATTTAACATTGAAACTCATGTGCCCTTCAGGATTAAGGGAGTTTCCTTTCTCCTACTACATGTGATTAGCCAACCTTGCAGTGATAAAAGGTTATGCCAACCTTGCAAGCATCCCACATCTTAATCTATTGTCGGATATCATTCTCACAAAATCTAAAAATGGCGAATTCAAAGCAAGTGCTGTTGGAAAACTTTTTTATACCATATATAATAATACAAATATCAAAATATGAGTTATATTTAAAATATCGAAAAAGTTTAAATAGTAATGAACTGCTTTATGCACTAAAGTTTTTATTAATATTTGTATATGTTCTCATGAGATTTACATTTAGAAGTAAATATAAAAAGTTATAAACAATTCTCTTATGATTCTAATATCAAGAATCACCTCATTTAGACAATCACCAAAAAAAGTTATATTATAAACAAGTGAAGTTCCAAAAGTTAAATTAAAAGTTGATACTTTTATGCATTATAATTTCACTAAATATTTGATTACTCTATCAA
The DNA here is from genome assembly GCA_030549335.1 of Pontederia crassipes. NCBI lineage: Eukaryota > Viridiplantae > Streptophyta > Magnoliopsida > Commelinales > Pontederiaceae > Pontederia > Pontederia crassipes. The sequence continues at coordinate 43,615,301 of CM060197.1, read as the reverse complement.
TATATTTGGAACAAGAGGTCTAAAAGTTGTAGATAATGTTATTGTCTTTCCATAGAATCAATGATCGTCTCATTTGGACACTCCAATAAAAAGTTATGTAAAAAAAATAAAGGTCTAAAAAGTTTAATTTGAAATGGACAACTTTATGTATCAAAATAATATTCAACTATGATACCATTAGATTTTGGATGAACTATGAATATCAAAGTTGTAGAAAATTTTATTAACTTTTCATAGAATAAAAAATCATCTCATTTTAATGACTGTACAAAAAGTTATGTATAAAAAATATAGGTTTATCATATTGTCAATGGAGTGGTGGACGCCCGCTTTGAGAAATAGAGTCTGTGGGAGGTAAAATGGACGATCGAAAATTTGGCATAATATCTGCAAAAATACGAGAGATGAAATCTTTTAAACTGGTCGATCGATGGGATAAAAGGTCGGCCATTGGAGCCTCCAACGGTCATATTTTTAATAAGATTTATAATTTTAATTTATAGTTAAATTAATTTTAAAACAATTTTAAAACTATGACCATTTAAAATTGCACGAATAGAATAATGACCTTTTTAGCCAAGAAGCAATCGACCGATTTGAACAAACTTTCAAGTGACAACCGAACAAACTTTCAAGTGACAACCGGTCGATCGATTTGAACAGACATCCAACCCAACGATGGATCGTGACAATCGAAACTTGTGTGTCATCGTCGAAACTTGCATTGTCGCCAAGATCTATGTTTTGGTCGAGCACAACACTGCCGCCATTCAACGATTCTGTGTTAGACATGAGTCATGTGAGGTGTGACACCGTCACCACAAATCGAGATCTATTTGAGGTGTGACACCGCATGCCGCCGCCGGAGACCTGAACCACTGCCGAGTGGACATTGCTTGTACTTTACTTCTTTGGATGCATGTTTTGAGATGGGATACTCGATTCAAGAGTTTTGAGCTGATCTTTTTTTTTTCTTTGTCATGTCTAGCATATGATGTGTTGTCGCATGGATTTGCTGGCAGGAGCTTGTTGCAGGCCAAAACCAGTATGACTCGCCCCTCTTCTATTATGTTGTTTGTGTTTGTCGTGTTTCCATGATTTCATTATGTCTTACACAGTGGAATCATTGTGTGGTTGAATTTATCACCTGCGACCCCTTCGCATAATTCTTGCTAAAATGGATGCATGTTTTCCATCTTTCCAGGGTTGATTATAGATGGTGTGATAAAAAATGAGCACTTTCCATGCGTCAAATGTAATTATGGATGCAAGGGGCACAAGCACAAATCAAATTCAAGTTAGCACTAGCAAATATCTAACGAGTCAAACAAACTCCATAAACTTGTAGGACTCATAATTTACTATATACAATCAAATCTAAGGGCAGGCTTAAGAATATTGGAAGGATTAAATCTCGCACTGAAATTTCTTTCACAAAATGATTTGAAGAAAAAGAGTTGTGGGAAATGTGGGAAGCAAGGACATGACAAACAAAAATGTCCATTATTGCATGTTCATAATTTAATATTTCTTTGTTCACTTTTTTTGTTCAAAACTTTTATAATTGACCGGGTTTCTTTGTTGACAAAGTGTTGAGAATGAAGGTCAGTCACAAGATGTATAATTGTGCACTTTTAAATGCAGAATG